>JAYKKT010000088.1:14488750-15965000 GCA_036023115.1 Brasenia schreberi
GTGGTTGTGAGGTTGGAGTTCAAAATGTCATCAATTAAGCCCTCTATTAGGACAAGCTCAAATGACATTCTTCATTTTAGGTCAAATTTTACTCCTAGTAGTTCTATTAGGAGTATACCAAAGACCATTTTCATGATAGAGAAGAAGAATCTGACAAGCAAAAGGACCTACTAAAGAGGTCGGAAAATGTACTAATGGATGCCTACATAAGAATTTGAGATTATTACCAGTAACATTTCATAGTCAACAAGCCTTGATTTATAGTTGCCAATCAAGACCACATAGATAGTTGTCCACAAAGCAAAAAATTATGGAGTCTCATCAAAACAAGGATATAAGTCAAGAAGCATGAACATAAGTTCTTCCTCACGATTCTCAAGCAAAAACTCTTTAATAGTCGGTAAGCCTTGATGGGAACTTAATTGACATGTAAGACAATACAGATAGTATGATTGAGAAATAATTGGATCAAATTAGGATGATCGAAAAGCACTACAAAGGACCATAATTGAGTAATAATCTCTTGGTAAAGCTAAGGTTGGAAGAATAGGGCTTAGGATATGTCCTAACATATCAACAATTATTCATTGAAGAGGGAGATATGAAAATCCAAACTCGAGGAACTATAGATAAATATAAAACTGAAGAAACCACAATGGACCTCATATAAGATAAGTAGGACTACAATTGCAAAGGGCTTCAAGAGTAATAGTAGTCGAATGATATACCATAGGCAAAAAGAAGGAAGCAAAAAATAGTTTATTATCATACATAATAACATAAATACACCATGCGTACTTGCTGATAACCTTGGTTGCACGAACACAAGTGATATAACGGCAAAACCCCAATAATAGAAATACATGATTTTGTCACCTGTTATTAGCCCGATACCTAAATGGCAATGGATAAGTCATCCCAAGAGAGTTGTAGTGAGAGTTTTGAGATATGGAAGTTCCAATCTACTAAGGCATAAAGGGATAGGATAAAAAACATCAATTGAAAGACCCATAATCGCATGAACATTTAGAATAGTGAGAGACATCATTTCAAAAGAAAATTAAAAACAATTATATTAGAAAGTTCAGAAAGGCAAGAAAGAAGAGAGGAGGTTGACATTGAATTGTATGACCAAATAGGATAACATGATATCATAGGTATTCCATTATATCCAAAAGTAGCATTTTCGGTCTATATCTCCCCAATCAACATAGAAAAAATTGGTCGTGAGCCAAAGACGAAGAAAGTTGGAATAATAAAACATCACAAATTCATCTCGAGTCAAGGACAAGAATATGATATGAAAATCGACAAGACCAAGGATTGATTTCGCACTTCGAAGTAGAACAACATACAAAGATGAAGCCATGAGAGCAAAAAGAGAAGGAATTTGTGCAAAGGTTGTTTGAAAATGGTTTATAGAAGCACAAAAGCCTAGAAGGAATTTTTTTTATGTAAGATCAATTTGGGTACAACTCATACACTTGATGACTATGGATATGGTGTCATAGGGGGTATGTGTTTATTCTAGAAAAAAAAGACATGTGCCTCTTAAGACCCCAATGTGTGAGATAGGTGGACCTAGAACTAATCTTGCGAATTATGGGATCAATAGACACACCCCAAACAACATTCCAACACAAAGAATGATATAAATATAGAAGTGGAGAGTTTTGAGAATCATGCCCAAAAAGCTTGGCACAATATTTTTTTTTTTGTGAAAGTATGCAAATAGGCATGTGTAATCAAAGAAAATAAACTCAATGATACAAAACCACAATTATTTCTTCTTTGTCTTTCCATAGGAGTAGAAGTAATGTAACCCTTTAATTTTTTTTAGCACATCAAATGTTTTGTTTATTTACATAACCCCCTATTAGCAATCGAGATATGTACAATCATATTCTCCGAGTCCCATTACAGCAACTGATACCTTATTAAGCATTCTTTTAACTTTGAGAACAACAGTCAGGGTTCTCTAGACACACCCCTTCGTCTTCTAGCATTTTACTTTTTTATACCATACTCTATCTTTAAAATGGTAATACATATATATATATATGCATGTGTGTACGTGTATGTGTATATATAGTGATTGGATCCAGTGCACCACTAATGTTGCTCATTCATAATTCACTATTGTTTCTCGGAGCATAATAATGAATGGACATTTCAAAAGTGGACAGAATCCTGTTTAATCACATATATAAGCCCTGGTTCACACTTTTACACGATTGCCAAGTCCGCTGGTTGAAATCTGTGCGACCTTTCTGACTTCAGGCCCTGCGTTGTGTTCCCCCAATTGTTTCTGTTCAAAACTCGACCTTTCGGCTTCATTTTAGGTGGTGTTGCTCATACTGATTTGTTTGTATCTAATATTTTATGCGTACGCCTTTTGATTATAGCTTCAGTCTTCTCTTGCATATGATGTAGAGTCAAGACCTTTAAAGTCTAAATCTAGGTTTTAGTTTTGCTCCTTGTTGGCAAGATGGATTACGGTTGCGTAAAATGACAGCCCAGTGCTTCCCCAGGATTTGAACTCCTGACCCTTGGTCAAGAGTCGATCCTCTACAACTACATAACGCCTACCGGCAACCATTTTAACCTTTTCAATATTGAAAATTTGGAAAGCTGTAGCTTTTCGAAACCATCGTAACCGGTTATGATTGCAATCATTAACACCTATCACCACCGGTACCATCTGCTGCAACCCCATCCTCCATTGCGACCACCATGCACTAGCAAAAAGCCTTTTAATCCTGAATTGAATGAACTTTATAATTAATAACTTGTGTTTGCACCTTATTGAAGGAGGAAATATAAATAAAGAAAGAACCTTTCAGACACTTGGGGGCTTGCCTGCAAGGTTTGGAATGGCATGACACTGCTGGTGCAGCCGATAGATTGAACTACTTCGATGTCATCGGAGATTGAAGGCTTATTCCCGTCCTTGAAAACTTAGCCCTACGTTAATGATTCAACACTTCCTTCTTGAGATCACCTAGGTTTATCATAAACTGATGATGTCAAAAGAATTTGCAAGGCTGCCAAATAATTCCAACATGCTTAAAGAACAGAAGCGGATATATCTCCGACGAAGTTGATGGATGGGCATACATGGCTGAGGCTGCCAAAAATACAATAATTTATGCTACTTACATATAGAAGCATGAGAAATGCATGAATATCATGTACATAATAGGGCCACTAATCCATGCAGGTTGACTGACTTGGTGTCATGAAGGCTTTAGGGACAAAAACTTGTTCAAACATGAGAAGCAGGGTCTTGGAAGACCTTTGGAAGCTTCCAACTACAATATGTAAAGGATAGTTTTTAAGGTAATTCAGGTCCTTTTCAAGTAAGAATTCCAACTCAAGAGGAAACAGAGATGTTATTCATTTCACAATAGAAGATTTATGTCCCTCTTCCATCCACTCAACAAAGATCCAAGTACTAGGGAGTTTTTGATGTTTGAAGTTAAAGCAAGTAAACTTGAACAGAAATGCAAGTTCTAAATGGTTATAAGATGCAACATGTGAATCTGAAACCTGAAAACAAGTAAAAAAGATGGAAGCTTCACAGAAATCATCATAGTACAGGCTTTTGAGAAAACTATATTTACCAGGATACAAAATCTAGAATGCAACATATACATGAAACTTAACAGAAATGCAAGTTCTAAAATGGAGAAACAAGTTTTTTGAATTTCACAGTGGTAGCCACCGCTGTGGTGTCAATAGATGAACTAGTTTGGTGCCATCATTGAACTTCACAGGCTTGTCCTCATCCTTGAAAACTCAGAAGAGGCTGATGATTCATCACTTTAATCTTCAAAATTACTCTGCTTTATCAGAAACTCATACAATTAAAGAAACTATGAGGCTTGTTGAACCGTATCTCTAATGAAGTGGATTCATTGGGCATGCATCACCCTACCCATGCCAAAAATCATCACATGTGTTATTGCTCCTTAGAAATTCGAATGAGATATTGATGTGGGCATCAATGAGGATAAAGAAGGCAACAACTTGGAATTGAATACAAGCAAGTCTAACTCCGATGATGAACAACAGCCACACCGAATTAACCGGCCTGTTACCTGTTCTTGGGCCCGACGACAAGAAGAAGCGCACATCCCAATGATCACTCCCGCCACCTAGCACTCATATAGAGATCTTGGACAAGTAGCGTCTCACTCGAACAACTACCTAACAGTTAGTTTTTGTCTATTGGCTAACTAGGCGGCAACTTGGCTGTTAATTTAGGCAATTAATACAATGTTTTGTTTCCTGGTTGATTGGACGACATCATTAACTTTTGCCTTCTCTTTCGTTGGCCAGTTGAGAAGGCATATTTTTAACTATAAAATCACTATCACCAGATCTGTAAGGCACCTTTTGTTGCTCTATCAAGTGAAATACGAGTTTTCATTTGCTTATCAAGTCCTTTAGCAAGGCTTGTGGTGTGTTTCCTTCTCTCTCAACTCATGAGCAAGGCTATGGCGTTGAGTGTAAGGTGGTTGGTTATTCACTCTTACTTTTAACCCTCCTCTCACCTGTTGTTCCTCTTTCATCCTTTTCCGGTTTATCAGGTTCATTCTCCCTCTCAGTCCCGGATGTGGTGAAGAATTCCTAAAAAGATAGAAATCATTGTAATAAGAGCACCTAACAACCTTTTGGTTAGCATCATTTGGTGCTTTCATTGAGATCCTACGCATTGCAAATGTGATCACAAGATCAATTCGATACTTTTCATTCTGTAATGTTATTCCCATCCTCCCCTTCAAACCTAGTTTCTTCCCCAAACAATCAAATTATTTTGTGTCATTACTTTCATCAACCCCTTCCCCCATCCGTTATTGTCATTTTTCTCTACTCAAATCTCTTGCCTTATTATTCTTACACGTCATCACAGCCTAAACTTATGATATCATTCCAATCCTAGTCCTACAATCATGTCTACGTCTAATGCATTGTGTTTCCATCGATTTCTGTCTACTCCTAATCCATTGGAAGGTGAAGGGTTGTCTCTTTAAGCCACCATCTAGAATAGAATTAACCAACAACAAGAACAAATGCAGAAGTAATTACAAGAGATATCTCAAATTCTTGACAGGATAATTAGAAGACAATAAGACAAGCATCGTGTAACAGCTAGTATTTGTTCAATCGAAAGAAATCAAGTTGAAGAATCCATGAAGATACCTCTAGTCAGGAAATCCATTCAGAATTACAATATAGGTAGTTCTACACTGAAAAGGTTTTTATCCAAGTTATGATTAGGTTAGCATGCCTAAGCACTTCGATTAAAGTAACTCCGTTTCAGTTTCAATTTCTTCAGATATCTTGAATGTTTCACTCTTTTAGTTGAAGACTGTCGCACCTTTACAGAATTTTACTTGCACACACAGACCAGTACCCATGTGACGATATGGAATTTCAAGGAAGAGAAGTAACAATTACAGTTTGATGAAAATAACTGATTCACAAAACACCAGCAAGAATGTACCTGAGAAACCAAGTCCCACTTCATACTCCTATAACAGCTTCCTACAAAAGGTTACGTAAAGAAAGTGTAACCACAAAAACTGAAAACGGAAGTCACAGAGCTAAAGCACATTCAAAGAAAGACTACTTTTCAGTGTTATTATGATCCATCAATTCATTATATGGGACTATAAAAGTTTATAAAGAACATCTTCATCATGGTTCCAATTGTAATACAGAAGAGATCCCTTAGTAACAGATAACAATATAGTTATAAGCATTGTCAAGCATGTGAAGCGCTTTATGGGGTTAAAACAAGAGAGTCTAATTGGTGGCACCCTTTTCCATATATTTATAGGTGCTTATGCTCACATTACTTATCTGCAGTTAGTCCTTAGGTTATACTGCTTATATCACATCAAAATTGACTGCATAAAAGCAGGTGCTGCTCAGAAGTTGGAACAAAACTGATACGGAATAAACACTGTAAAGTAGTTTCTCAAAATATCCCACATAAGGAGGTTTCTAGGTTGCATTGTTTCTCATCCGCTGCAGGAACAACCTGAACATTGACAATGTTCTTGGTGCTTGTAGTTATTGAAGATCTCTTGCTCCAAACTGAAGACAACCATGGATGTCCTTAAAAGTTGCTCCAGAAGGAAATGCTCCAGCTAGTATAAGCTGATCGCCCCGTATAACAACTCCTCCAAAACCAACTCAGTTCACTTCATGACAACAGGCAGCAGATTGCTGAACCAGATGGCATCAACTGTCTGAAAAAAAATTAAGAAAAGAAAAAAAGAAAACGAGAAGTTCTTGACAATCAAATGAATCAAACAGAATGACAGGACATTCATTATATTCTGAGAGTGTCTCAAACCAGACACTGTAGGGACCTAATAGAATAGATTAGCTATCAAGAAGAAGAAAAGGGAACGAAGCAGCTTGTTCCAACCAATATATCTTTGGTTAACATAATCAAAATATGTTGAAGCAGGTTAGAGACCATAGCTGTAAGCATTGTGTCACTCTCGCTACCCACATCATAAGGAGCTATCGATACATGGTGTATCTCCACATAATAATTACATATATTTTCCAATTAAAAAAAGGGAGTAAAAACTAAGGATACCTGTTGCATGATATTTGAGTGATAAACTATTCGGTAGTTATGGATAAAACTAGTTTGTATTACATGCTAGACTGACAAAGCACGTTTTGGAATTATAAACTACATAGAGAAGCTTAAGAAATGTAATAAAAGGCTTGGTATTTAACCCCAACTTAAATGCAAAATCATCAACTCTGAATATGAAAAGGAAAAGGATAGGATTTCTTTCCACATACTTCAACTGTGTATGAATCAGGCACAAGGAGCTTTTGAGAGTCTCAAACAAAAAATGATCATCTGATACAGAGTATATTCTCTGATGCATATGATATGGCCCTATATCCTACAAATGATTAGGCATACATGTGCACAAGAATAGTGAATCACATCATAAACCTTAATAACCAGCATATGCATCAAACATCATCTGATACAGTAATGATATAAAATTGGTGGAAATTAAGGTTCACAGAGACACTTAGGGTGTTGGGAAAGCATGTTGCTTGGTTCATGTTGCAAAAACACAAAATAATGTCCTTGAAAACGTTCTGGGAAGTCAATTTCCCATTCAATGGAAGCTTCCCTCCCCATCCAAAGGAAGGGTAGGATAAGCTAGCATCCTCTTAAAAGAAATTTCCTTCTCCTAAGATGGAAACTCGCATCTGTTTATCAAAATGTGCTTCCTTTTTTTTATGTTCACTTGCTTCCATATATTTTGATAGACTCTCATATTCAGATGCATCTCTCTTATAAACCATTTTCTGTATCACTTCCCACTTCATTTTTCAATCCCCCCCTTTCCATAAATAAGGTTCATTACTGGGCACCAAGGGGGGGATTTACATCAAAAGAAAAAACTAAGACTACAAACTCCACAAGGTCCATCACATTCCTAAAAGGTTGTCTTTGTATAAAGAAGGCAAAGGTCAAACCAACTACCTAGGAGCTTGGTCAAAGGTTCCTCTACCTCATAGAAAACCCTTCGATTTTTTTTTGAACTAGCCAAAAAATGCAAAAGGTATAAAAGGTATTCTACAATTCCATTTATGGTATTCAACTAAAAACACGAAAGTCCCCTTTGACATTTTCACTTGACACCCATTGAATCCTAAGCACTAGAGAGCCTGCCTCTTTCCTCTAAATATGCTTAACCCACCTATAGAACAACAACAAATAAATCACTAATCTAACTCTTACTTGCACACAGCAAACAGGTTCACCAAGGTTATGCCCCTTTGCCTTTCAATTAAGATTATTAAAACTGAGAATTCTACTTCAAGACACATATCATGCAGAAAAGAAACCCAATGTTGAATTATTGATCTTCAGAGAAGCATCCAGCACAGGACTTTGCTATCTTCCTGCTCCTCATGCCTTGTGCAATTTCACTAATATCTATTCCCTAAAGCACATGCTAGAACTGAATTCCATCTCACAGTATCCCTCTCTGCCCCACTCACCTTAATCGCATAAAGCATATCAAGGAACAACTCAAAACACTAGCTTCCACTCTCGTGCATTTCTCATGAAATGGATGTTTGATGATACACACCAACTATGCCTTCTCCATGTAGCTTCTTACCAATGCTTTTCTAACTAATGCCAACACAAAAAGATCTGCAAAACCTAGTCTCCAAGATCAACCTCCCTAGCCGCACCCTCCTCTCATCACTACATTAAAAACCACCCATTCCCTAAACACTATGATGCACAGTGCTCCATTTATGGAGGTGTACCTGTATCGGTTGCATACCCTGTACTGGTACAAGTATCGTTACACTTAGGTACACCTGGGTATGAGTTTTCAAAAAATTTGGATTGTGGATCCCTTGAGTATGCATATTGGCACTCGTGTACTATTAAGTTTTTCAAATTTTTGTTAATGGTTCAAGTCCATCAATATTTATATGGGTCAACTTCATTCCAAAACCTGTGTTATGTTTTGATGTTGAAAACATAATGAGACTGTTATGATTTGTAACCTTTTTGTTTGAGATGTTTTATTTTGTGCTGGAGTCAGATCTTTCAATTAATAACTTTTACATTATGTTGTCATATTCAAATTTGCACCCTTTCAATTTCTTATCCATCTCTCTCTCTAGACATACATACTCTTTATTTTTATATAGTGACACTCCTGTACCTTAGACTTTTCAAAATTATTATAACCCAATCCAACATCGGTACCAGGTACCATGCAACATAGCCTCAACAATAAAAATCCTCTTCCAATAACTAACCACATGCTTTACCCACAAGGCTCTCTCTTGCTTAAACTTATCCACCCTCTCTCCCCACACCAAATTAGCCTTCACACTCTCCTTCAAAGAGAACCTCCTAAGTCATTGCTTTAATAGAACCACACTAAGCAAGGTTAAAGATTTTGTAGAGAAATCACCCAGAGGGAGGGACTTTCAACCACTCGGTATGTTGTCAACAACTGAGCCTTTTCCCATACTAGATGAGGTTGGCTACATGGATTCTTTCTTTCCATAGAGCTACTGCATTGCCATACATAATTTGAAAATTCTCCTATGCCCCCTTGTGAAAAAGAATCATCAGATGCTTCCCAATACTTTATCCAAACAACCATACATATATACACACATATACATATATAAGAAACAACATTTTGGAAACAAAGAAGTTAGACAAAAACGCTTTTGAATGCTACTTGGCCACGTCTTTCGGTACAGCCTGGAAGCTGAAGCCAGATGCATGCCCCCAAGTATCGACTCGACCCTCATCTTGTGAGTCAAGCCCCCAACTAATTGGCCAGCTTAAGACAAGGGAATACTCTACTTTCCTCTCAAATCTCTCCATGATGAAGCCCAAACAGAAGCTTCTTTAAAATGAGCATCAAGAGACTGCCGAAATATTTAGTGGAGAAAGACCTCATAATACAAACCAAAAAGGTCACCAACCTCTCTCACACGTCACACCTGCTCCCACAAGAATCAATTGAATTGTGACCAAGTGATTGTTGTGAAACACAAAATAATATGAATGTAATAAATTGCAGTCATCTGACCACAAAAAAGTAGAATCATCAACAAATAATAAATGTGATACCCAAATCATCTCTCCCTAGCAATGCCAACCCCATCCTGTCCAACAAACCCCTGAACCTGTTCCCTCTCTAGCAGATAATGACTTACTCAACAATTCCATAACTAAAAGGAAGAATAGTCCTTGCAACCCCTTGAAGCACCAAAATCCCTAAAAGGTGAACCATGGGTTATTAGCTGAAGAGCGCATTGAAGAAATACCACTGACGATCCATTTCTTAATGCCTTCTTAAAATCCGTAGTATTCCCAAAGACATAATAAGAAACCAAACCAAGGCTTTTTTCACACTATGTACGGTCTGGTACATGGATCCTTCATTGCCATAGTGATTGATACTGTGTCATACTAATATTTAACTGTATAAAATAAAGGAATTTTATCATTTTCTTCCAATACTTTAGGTGCCATCGTGGGCCTCTTTAGAAGTACTCAGTGTTTAGTTTCTCAAGTCTTCCTACCAAAGCTTCGCCAGGTCACCTCTTGAAATGTTCTAACCAGCATGTGTCTCTCATTTATATTCTATGGGTACACAAACCTTTTCCTCTAACGACTGCATTACATATATATATATATATATTTATATGTGTGTTCATGCATGCATGTATGGTCTTTCTTTGTACGCCACATATAGTTGACTGCCCAACACTCGATGTCATAAAGCATAAAAGGTCTTGTCATACTTTACAATATCTGTCCTTAATTTTCAATGTTTTCTTGTTAGAAAGAGCTGATGCACCTCTCCATTTCAGACAACCTGAGTCACCCCTCCATTTTAGACAATCAGCATTATCCTTATACATCACATCTCCGTCAAGGATAATATTATGTCCATATTTATTTATGTTGGTTATTGATGAGGTAACAAATCATACACAAGATCAAGCATGTGGCGCATGTTATTTACCGATGACATTGTGTTAGTGGATGAGTCTAAGAAAAAAGTTAACAAAAAAAATAGAACAGAAAAAAGTTAACAAAAAAATTAGAACTATAAAGAAAAACACTAGAAAGTAAAGTCTTTTGACTTAGTAGAACACAAACAGAATATATGAAATAAAAGTGAAATAAAAGTTTGATACATAAAAATTAAGATTGGCACTCATTTCATCCTGCATATAAGGAAAGCTTTAAATACCAAGGATTAGTTTTCAAAGCAATAGAAAAATTGATGGAGATGTTATGTACAGAATTAATAAAGGTTGGTTAAAATGGGGAAGTGCATTAGGTAGTTTCTATGTTGCACGGGTACGCCATTCTTGGCGTCGTACCCATATCCGGTACATACCGAGTATGGGTACGCGTATGGGTATGTCTGGTACGTACCCATACCATGAATGGCTTACCGATACATTTCTACGTATTTTGGTACGCGTACCCAACTTCGGGTACGATATGGATCGGGTTGACCCATTCAGATCTGGGTCAACCCGATTCAAAACGTAAAATATATAAGGCCCAACCAACCCAAGCCCTAATCCCCTTCTGCATGTCTCGTGCATTTCTCTCTCCAGTCTCCGTGCTTTCTCTCCACTCTCCTATCTTCGTTTCAGGCTTTCAGCACATAGTCGAGACTGCCACCAGCAATCGACGGCTGGCGTGCTCCGGCCATCTCTTGCATCACTCCAAGCGTAGCGTATTCTCATATTCTGCTTCTGACATTTAAGAACTTCTTGTCGTCGATGCTTTAAAGTCCCTTTTCTATGAAAAAGAAATTTGAAAAGCTCAATCCTTTACTGCTAATCTTATCAAAACTGTAGGAAAACATCATTTAATATTGCAAAAGAGGATGAAAAACCCTGTACCTGTTCTGCAATCGCACATGCACACACACACATGAAAATCTCACTATACCTTATGATGGAACTCATTCCTATTGAGGGATCTAATAATATTGGATTGCAAAGCACAATCATTGAAATGGAATATAGTTCATGAGTAGCTAGAGAACTACATTTTCTTCTTTCGTCTTTGGTGTTGGAACATGTGAACTATTTTTACTGAAACTTACTTCTAACAACCATGCTCTACTTGTGATATAACAAATGTTTAATTGTGATGTTCTAATTGTTTGCAACCAAATAGGGGCTTGTACTGTTGTGCTTCAGATTGGTAATGGATCGATGACACATGACTTATCTGTTGTCTCTTGTCTGCAACTTTCGGTGGTTAGTTCCTGTGTTGAAGAAGAGTCTTTCGTTTGAATTTCTTGCTTTGTGGGTATGTATTTGCAGAGCTTGTTGAGAATAATTTTATGTGTTTAATGGAGATTATCAGTGGAAGTTGCCGAGTGCCGATTCTTGCTCTACTTGCCGCTTTCCAGTTTCCTGTTACTGTTAGTGTTAGCACTTCCATTTGATGAGGTTTTCCAGACTTCAGGTGCATATTTTTCTATGTTAATAGATTTGTTGCAGTATGCTGTGAAATACACACACTTGTGTGAATTTGCAGATTTCTTACAGCTGGACTGGAAGGGCAATGGTTATTCCCATCTGAATATTTGCCGAGAGTGTAGCTTGCTATGTGTGAGCTAAAGACCACTGTAACTTGCTGAAAAATTGTATGATGGAGAGTTGTTAACTTGTTATATGTATTCTTTCGCTCTCTTCACTTGTTATGTGCTGAAGTTGCTATGACTTTCAAGTTATTTGTGTATCTATTGATTGTGAATTTGTGACTGAACTTGCAATCTTTTCTTGCTGAACTTGCAATATGTTTTTGAATGCTTCATAGTTAATACTTGTGAATCTATTTGTGTTTATTGATAGTTAAATATTGTTTACTTATGTCTAATATGTCTGCTACTGGTAGTACTTTGTCTGCTTCAATCACTAGTAAATTTGCATTTGGAAAACCCGAATGTATCCTTGTTACAAGATAAAAAGACTGGAGGTGGAAATGCAAGTTGGCGGTGTAACTACTTTGGTTTAACTTATAAAGGTTCTTATTTTAGAGTGAAGTGTCACCTATTAAAGGAAAAAGGAAATGATATAGTTGTTTGTTCCGATGTTACTGCTTTCAAAGATGAGACAAATTGAGAGAGAAGCACATGAAAAGGTTAGACAATTGCAAGTTCCCTTACTGGAACTACAAGTTTGAATCCACCTACATATGAATCGATTGATGGAAGTAAGAGAAAAAGAGTAGGTGAAAGCCAATTAGCAAAAGCATTTAACAATGAAGCAAGGGATCACTCGACATGTGAAATAGCAAGATTATTTTACTCTAAAGGCTTGCCTTTTAATGTAGCTAGAAACCCTTACTATATTAGTGCATTCAAATATGCTTCTAACACCTCAATTTCGGGTTTTACTCCACCTAGTTATAATGCTATCGAGACTACACTATTGCAAAAAGAGAAAGCTCATTTAATGAAATTGTTTCAACCTATTAAAGATACTTGGCCAGAAAAGGGAGTAACATAGTTACAAATTGATGGATTGATGTACAAAAAAGACCTTTGATTAACTTTATGGCTATTTCATATGCAAGCCCTATGTTTTTAAGGTCTCTATTGATTGCTCTGGTAAGGTGAAAGATAAAAACTTTATTGCGGATGAAATTATAAAAGTTATTAATGAGGTTGAATCTCAAAATATTGTGTTATAACAGATAATGCACCTATTTGTAGAGCAGCTGGGATGATTATTGACCCTAATATTTTTTTGGACACCATGTGTAGTGCATACATTGAACCTTGCTTTGAAAAATATTTGTGCACCTAAAAATAAATCCAAATAATAAGAGAAGTTTATGCCGAGTGTCAGTTGTCATTGATTATTAAGGTTGCCGATGATGCCTTTTTCATTAAGAATTTTATCATGAATCATTCCATAAAGCTAGCTATGTATAACTTCAATTTGTGCATCCAACACTACTTTCTATTGCTAAGACTAAGATTTGGCCTTTCCTCGTTCTTGTAATGCTTAAAAGGTTTAGGAACTATTAAGCATGTAATCTCTAGTCTATGGTCATTAGTGAAGAATGGTCTAACTATAGAGAAGAAGATGTCTTTCAAAACACGCCTTTAATCAGAAAGAAATAATTTTGAATGACCTTTTTGGGCGGGATAATAGTTGATTATATTCTAAGCTTTTTACAAAACTCATCTATGAAATGCTTCGTTTCAGTGACAATCAATAAGTCAAACCTCTTCATTTGATTTACGAGAAATGTGGATTGTATGATCGATCAAGTAATCAAACTAGCCACCTATCAAACACGAAGGAAAAAGGAGTTGAATCAACACTCATCCTTCTTCTATGGAGTGGTGTATGAGACATCCTAATTTCTAGATGGAATAAAAAGTTGCATACCTTCTTTCATTGCTTGGCTCTATTCTAATTAATCCTAGGTAAATTTAATTAACTTTCAAGTTCCAATTTCTTTTTACTTTTCATCTAAGAGATGTATTTTTGGTTTTGTATTATAGTAATCACAATTTACATGTTGTATAATAGGTATTATTGTAGGACAATGGCTTGACTATAACTACTATAAAACGAGTCTCGTCACATAATGACAATGAGGATTTAGGTATGGTGAGAAACAAAAGCCTAAAGGATTACTTTTCTAATTCCCTCAAGAAAGGCTGTGAGGCTCTCTTTGGAGTTTGTTAAATTTTCAAGTGATGGAAGAAGAGTTTGGCCAATTTGATTGCTTGCAAGATAGGTGGAACTTGAAACCAAAGGTTAATAATGGGCCATGTATGTCTGGATTTTCAATCCCAAACTTCAAACCGTTACCTTGAAGTCTCCTTTCATAACCTTCCTCTTCTCCTCTTGTCAGTGAAAGTGACTGTAGCACATATTCCTTTATCCACTTCCATGAAAAGGAATAAGCTAAATCCCCAAGAGAAGCTAAAAATTTAGTTTTTGTCCACACAAATCTTTGTCTCCCTCTCAAGGAAGAATAAGAACTATAACTATAATGGTGCGAGACTAAAACGTGTGATATCATGCATTTAATGGGATCCATTTGAAGGAGGCCGATTCTGAAGTTGTTAAATCTCTCTTGATGAACCAAATATGGAAGCAGTCCTTTTTACAGATGATAGTAAAGGAAATACTGAGATTGAGACTGTTGGAGTTTGAAACAAAATGTATTTAGATTCAAAGAAATTGTGCTTAGAATATGAATTTTAATACAAACTTTTAACTTTTTTGTGTTGATATGAATATGTAATATTCTGTTGGAATGATATTGTTTCATAATTCATTGTATCTAAGTTTGTGTTTTGCCTATTTGGTGAAATATGTAATACGAGTTTATGTTTGGTGAACTATGTAATATGAGTTTGTTGTGAGTTTATATAATATGTAGGAAGACTGCACTCCGAAGTATGTATTGGTTAACTATGTAATACGATTTTAAAACAGGTACATATCATAATCACCTTCATTTGATTACACCTTTTTCATTGATTTTGAGCTAACTTTATGAAAATCGTTCAGATATTAAGATGGATGTGCGAGATATGCATAGCTTTGAATCTGCTTCATTTGACAGCACATGTGATTGACAAAGGTCTCTCTATCTCTTCATTAATTCTTTTTGCATATGTTGGTCTTGCTTATATGTTGTTGACTTCATTATTTTGATTTATGATATTCTTGAAACGATGCTTCTTCAGGGACTCTTTATTCTCTTATGGTAAGCACTGCAATGATGGGGATCACCTTTTATGCTGGTTTCAGATCTTCCCTTGGAAATTCAATTGACAACTTCTGGTATGTGTTTGATGTTTAATTGTTCTTACTTTGATGAAGAATATAAATGACATTCTCATAGTTTAGAATAAAATCTCAAACACTACAATGCTCTTTAAAATATAGAATGCTCTATATAATTGTGTGTGTATATATATATATATATATATATATATATATATATATATATATATATATATATATATATATTTATGTAATTTTTTAAATTTTTTTAATAGTGGCATACCGGTACCTTAGTTTTTTATAAAATTGCATATCCCGTACCCATACCCATACCAGGTACCGGTATCGTACCCGTATCCATGCAACATAGGGTAGTTTATATGATAAGAAAATACTATTAAAGTTGAAAGGTAAATATTATAGACATGCTATGTTATATGGTTATGAGTGTATATGGTTCTGAGTGTTGGGTAGTTAATCATCAACATGTAAAAAGATGTCTATGATAGAAATGAAGATGTTGAGATTGATGTGTGGCCACACAAAGAAAGACAATGTACTTAATGAAGTTATTAGAAATAAATTAGGAGTGATGCCAATAAATGATAAAATGAGGAGATACCATTTTAAGATGGTTTGAAAACTTAGAAAAGAGACCAAGGAAAGCTGTAATAAGAAGGTATGAAAAACCAGATGGGCGAAAATGTTAAAAAGAGAAGACAAAGATCACAAAAGTATTAGAAGGAACTAATAAAAAATGATCTAGCTATGTTGGGTTAAGTGTTAGCACGGCACATGATCAAGCTTTATGGAAACAAAGAATTCATTTAGTCGGACCCCATGTAGTATGGGAAAAAGGCTCACTTGTTGTACATTTACATCAAAATTTTCCCTCTTTTTGAAACACTGACCTGAAATATGTAAAATTATTTGGATTGAGATGCAAGATAATGTTAACTTTCATTTGTGCCATCTACTTTAGTTTCCATATAAACTTATATTCCAACAAAGACAATTGTACATTACTCACAACTCTCTGAAAGAAAAACACCATATCCTTTGGAATACAATGTCTACCTGACACAAAAAGGCATGTCAATTTCACCCGACCACACTCTAAGTCTCAGGCATAACACTTTCAGAAAAGATCTAATAAACACCGCCACCTACAAAACTAACCAATGTAAACTCTCATCTTCACAACTCCAATCACCTTCAAGATAATTTAACTTACAAACACCCCCCCGACTCAATGCTGGTACCACATACCTTCTGATTCTCATGTTGCTTGGTGCAGTATTTGGCTTCCCTTCCCCAAAACGTTGTGTTGCCTACTTCTCCATCCTTAACTGCAACCTTTAAGGAAAGCCAAAGCGTTTGTTACAATAGTACTGGGAAAGGCTGTGCTCCTTATTCTTACTTCAGTATTCCATGTCTAACATACTGCTTCTAAAGCCAGAATAATGATATGTGCCCTTCCTCTAATAGCTAGTTAATGGTAGGACAAATGCACAAGAAATGCAACATTTAGCCAAGAGCAGGACTATGAGATTTGATGGACAATCAAATGAATAAGGCATTTGAAAAACTGAAATTAAAAGATCAACAAAGAGTTATGCCATCCCAACAACAAATACCAGTGTTAGTCTATGACAGTTTTGATGAACATCATAGAGCTGCCTAAGAATCGTATAATTTAACTGATCAACACTCATATTAATTGATCAGCATCCAAAGTCAACAATACCGAATGTACAGAATGTGAGTCTTAAAACCCAGATTCTGTTCATTTGTCAAAAGACATGCTCTTGAAGTTTACAGTTGGTGTATACAAAATGCTTAACAGGGTTTTCCTTAACAAAATCCTGCCATAAGCAACAATAATGCAAACTTATGTGGTCAAAATAACATTAACCTCCCAGTCTAAAAAACCAAATGCTACAAATATTCAACAGAAGTATATTAGAAAAGGGAAGAGGAGAAAGAAGCACACGCAAGCAAACGTGTTTGTGTGTGTGTGTGTGTGTGTGTGTGTGTGAGAGAGAGAGAGAGAGAGAGAGATGACTCAAACATTAGCCTAGCTTGTCAAGATGTGGATACATAAAAAAACCTATCCTAGATGTTGAGCACTAAGTTTGAGATTGCTACACAAAGGCTGCCCAACTAATGGCTGCATGCATGCATCCACTTAAGCTACTTAGGCTAAGCAGCTTTTCTTGCTCCAGTTTATTCTTCTCTCCATCTATTTGGGATGGAACTGACACATGAATGCATGCATATATGCATATTAAGCTTATTCAGAATTCTAGAGCATACTCATTTCAAAGATTATTTTCATCTTTCAGTTAGTTTTTCTCCTACAGTAGGATTTTACAGCTTCTCTATTTGGATTCACATTGCTTTACGGCAGTTAAGTTTTGATGAAGAGGTTACGTGATTGAATTTCCAGGAAAAGGCTTCTCGGATCTCCTGCTGAAATCTATCTGAGATATTTTATCATCCGAGCATCATCAACATCATTCTCGATAAGTTGATTATCTTAGTGCTTCAATTATGTGGTGCCATTAATGTTCATACCTATTGTCCATCCATTAGCTACCCTTACTTAAGCAAGACGGACCTCACATTTCTTTTCTAAGAGAAAGCCCTGAGGTCTTTCCTGCCTACGAAACAAAAATGACCAAAGACCATGTTTGGTTTGTCGAGAAAAAATAATGCACTTGATGTTCATGAATTTCAATCCTGCATGAACAAGCTTAATGTAACAATATCTCAAACATCAGAGAACAGAATGCTAAACTCAAATCTCTTTACACTTGCTCTAAAGTTATTACCCAGATTGCCTGAATATTCATGAACTTATGAGTATAGAAGGATACACTATAAAAGATGGTTTAATATATAAATCAGCAATAAGGATCAACCAAGCGCTCCACAAGTTTTTACATATTTTAAAGATGTAAGGAAAGCCATGTAGTTGGATTTGCTCACATGAAGAACTATTAGTCCTTGATATTTTACAACAAAAGCACAAATCATGAACATTTGTGCACATCTTCAAAAGTTTTACCAACAGATGCATGTAGCAGTCTATGAAATTTCATCATCTCATTTTATGATGAAAAGGTCACAGCAGAAATGTTTATCAATAACAAAAAAGGATTCTAGACAACTATGTCCAAGAAGAACACCAGAAAAAGACACAGAAGATTGAAAGATATTATTTCCGAAAGTTTACATATAATAGGTATTACACAACAAAAAGAAACATATTAAAATTTCTAGTATGTCAATACTCCCATAGTTTTACTCAACGAAAACCCTTCCTTCCTCACTGTACCCGAGTAGCATTTGATAGCTACACAGGATGAATCCTGATCGACCTTCCAAAAGCGAAAAGAGAAGAGTGTTATGGGCCTTATGGCAGATCTAATTACATGAAACAAATAGTGAGATGTAAGAGGCCTCCTCAAGCACGTTTCTTTGAATTGAATAAATAGTCTCAAAAACTGTATAAATGAGAGAAGTAACCTGTTCAGCGGATATCAACCACAAAGTGCAACCTATCTATTAAGAGGTTCCAACTGAATTTCCATCCTTTCAGATATATGTGAATTTTGCTCATGCACCGGTCCATTAGAATGCAATAAATCAATGGAGTCATCTTCCTCACCATTACTCAATACCCACTCGCTTCTCCCTAAGACTACGTCTCTCTTCCTTCGTCTAATTTCATGGTATTCAAGATAAATAACTGCTGCAATACCAACCAAGAACCAAGCTATCAATGCCCAATTAAGCCCCTTGCCGTGCTCACCACCATATCTATCTCCCAAGTGCTTCAACCCACTCACAAGAGCAGCAATACCAACTAAAAGAGCACCTCTCCCAGTAATGACATGGATGTATTCCCACAGTACCCGCAATGGAGATGGTGGCTCTCCAGCAGCTGGTTTTTTCGGCCGAAAAGATGCATTCAAAGGCTGTGTACAAGCAAGAACAATAGCTGCTACTCCAAACTTTACATGAACAGAACTTATCGAGAACCCGCGCAATTCAGCTGCAGCAAAAAGGAAGCCCAGCAAGATGATTGCCAAGCCTGAATACTGCAAGTACACATGAATCTGGAACCACCCATCACCTTTTACATGCTTCAAGTACCTTGATGCCAATACCCCACCTGGAATCAATATCCCCCAAGCCAAGAACATCATAAAGCCATGCACAGCCAAAACAGGAAGTAAATCTTGCTCTGTTTCTGCATGAACCACGCATCAGCAGTACAAGTATAGGCCTACTACTTCGTAATAGAATGCATATTCCTTTCACTGAGATGGTCATTAGTCCACTGTAGAACCCACCGCCCAAACAACTTTAAGTGGAGTTATCGGATCAATAATATTTGTTACATTCTCTGGCCTATTGGCCCCACTCACAAGATGGGTTCAAGGGACGTGTAAATTCCAAAGTAATAATGCCATTTTTCTGTTTTGCATCTCACGTATGTCAAATTCCTCCTGTGTAAGATGTATACTTGAAGCATCCCTTCCATCAATCCAGCAAGTGTTTACACGGCCTACAATTATTATCATCAATCCAGCCGACATAAGCGTAATCAAAAATGCCATGTACCATTTCACTTCCAAATCCTATCGCAAGATAACCATAATCCACCCTTTTCTCACCACGAGCAGCAATAGATATGGAATCCTTTGACAATGTCCAAAAGAAGGGTAACCTGTTGACTCGTCCAGAACAACACTGTTATTATACATGCCAGATAGACTCCCCATCAACAACCCCAACTTCCAACCCATTTTCTCTGCATAGAACGATTGGTAATACACCAAGTCGGGCGTGTTCCGGCCCGGTGCCCACGTCAACTCTTTCGGGCTAGCCGGCACGCCCTCAAACTGAGGCCCTCCGGCATAAACCGTCTCGGAGACGTTCCGCGCATGCGACGAATTGCCACCAACCGGGTCCGACGTAATGTACAAGGCGACATCGTGTCCGGCCTGAACCGAGAACTTCACGGGGACCCCTCTTTCTACTCTCAGCAATGGCGCTTCTTTCTTGTTGATATATAAAACTTTCGAAGGATTCGGCGGATTGGGGTAATGCATATCCGGACCGGACGTCACGATCAAAGGGGACTTTCCGTCCGCCACAATCAGGTCCTGGTCTTCTTTGTCCTCGGCTTCAAGCGGACCTAAGCAATCGTTTACAGCGAGAGAAACGTTCAGAGACAAATAGCCAAAATCCGCACCTTGTTTTCCTCCGTGGATCTGTGGGAGATAGTACGGACGGAGGGAATCCGGTGGACGGATCGGTCCAAGAGCCCAGATCACGGTGGCGTTCGCTGTGAGATCTACTGGTACGTCGTACTTGGTGTCTGCAGAACGAAGCGGACGACGGTATCGGATCAGGGACACGCCGTCCTTCCGGTGGCCGTAGATCAAATGGGTGTTGTTCACGGAGCCGATGGGATCATCGTTGTCGTAGAGAGCTTCCGGACAGACACCGGTGAACAATCCGTCCTTGTTCAAAAGACACTCGCTCTTCTGGTTTATGAAGTAATCGTCCGCGAAAGGCATTCCTTCCTCCGTGAATCCCGCAACAGTGACGTCCGCGTACAGCATCGACCTGAACTCCGGCATCGACGAATTCGCCCATCCGAACGCCATGTACTGCTGTGAGCTCACGGCGGCCTCTAGGCCGATATCGATCGTTCCGCCGCCGTCTTCCTCGTCGTTCAAAGTCCACCGCAATCGGAAATTCGGAGAAAAAGCGATGCAATTCTCAAACATGGTGGGCTGATCGTAGTTGAATCGCTTCCGGGAGTTTGAGGGATCGCCGGAGGGCGCTGGAACGGGGGCTAGAGACGAGGAAGATTTAGTGGTGGAAGGAAGGATGACATGTCCGAAGTCGGCGAATATCGACTTGTCCCAGACGGCAAGTACCTTGAATTCGTCCCATGACACGTTGTCCAGGAGACGGAAGGACATGGAAGCGTTTCCGAATGAATGATTTAGGGTTTCGCTGGAGACGGGAAAGCCGAAGGAGAGATTGCCGAGGTCAGCGCCGGCAGCGCCCCACCATCGAACGTCCGGCGAGCCGGCGATCATGTCGAAGCCAGAAACATTGAAGGAGCATCCGTCCATGACGGTGAGTACGCCGCGGAGTTGATGCTGAACCATAGCGAAGTCCGACTCGAAGCCTGCAAGGGGCGTCGTCCTGCCGCATCCGGTCGCCGCCGACAACGACGATGCCAGCAAAGGGGTCTGGAAGGCCGCGCAAACAAGGAACCAGATCGCAGCCTCCATATGAGAGAGAGAGAGAGAGAGAGAGAGAGAGAGAGAGAGAGAGAGTTCTCTTCTCTTCTCTGACGGTCGAAACTAGGAGTGAAGAAAAACGCGTATATCGTCTCTGAATCGCCCACCGCTGCAATTTTTCGTTCCAAAGGAACATGACTTGGATTTCAAATAGACTCTGGGTTTTGATCTGTAGATTTGAATCGGATTGGCAAATAAGGTAAGATCACTTGGTTAGAGATATTGATGGGTCGGACATGATCGAAATCTCACGACTTAAAACCGTAAACGGCCATTCAAATAATAAAAATTGTGGCGAACTTGGGTTTAGTTCTGATCAAGTTCAAAAAACATTTCAATCCAAATCGTAGCCATATAAGACGTAACCCAGTACGGGACCAGCGTGCTAAGTTTGAATAAGAGCTGAATGAATCTGCATGGACCAACACAGGTAGTGGATCTACAGCTAAGCTGCGTTTTGGTATAAACGGTTCTTGTCATCTCGGTATCACCCCTTTTTTTCATACTAAACTGGCGTCGGTTAGAGGGTCCAACACGAGGACCTGAATAAATTGCCCCTGTATAAATAAAAGAGGCAGAAATTTTTCTTATGCTGGTTGTTGTGTTTGTTGTATTGCAGATCTCGTGTTGCATGCGAGCTTGGGACGGGCCCTCAACACAGGAAGGAAGAGTTTACTGTACAACCTGGGTATCACTGTTTGTCATGCAGCGAGCTTGCTTCATCCAGTGCAAGTCAAACGACACCTTCAGGCAGGATGGACTGAAAAGTGCCTCGACGTAGAATCAGAACAAAGTGGGTTCTCGTGCTTCCGTAGCCCAAGCTATGCCTTTCATTTTAAAAGGAACTACGACAACAACTAGGAGTGGAAAGCAAAATGGACACTAAAGGAATTGTATGTTAATAATATTTAATTCATGTTTATTGTCCTTAAATATTTAATCGATGCATCGAAAGCTTGGAGAGAACATGTTAGACCACACACATGCATTGAGCTGAATCGGGCTGGGCTTGGGTTTGGCTCTTCCCCATCATATATTTAGTGCCCAATTGGTTCAAAGAATTTGTATTGATTGCCTATTTTTTTTCACATAAGATTTAAACTCATTCAAAGCATGAATAGTATCAAATTTGTACTTCAAGAAGTAAACAAATGTTCTTCTACTAAAGTCATCAATCAATGTAGCAAAGTACTTTTACCCTCTATTTGACGATTCTTCAAATAGCCCACAAAGATGAGAGTACTCCAACTCCAAGTCGTTCTTTGCTCTCCATGACTTGCCTAAATGAAATGCATTCCTACGTATTTTTGCTATCATGCATGGTTCACATACTTCATTGAGACAAGAAATATCATATAGTCTTCACACTGTCTTCTTTTTAAATAGCAACTTCAAGCTATCAAAATTTATATTTTTGAGTCGCTTGTGCTATAACCATGAGGAGTCTTGGGCTGAAGCAGTAAGAAAAGATGTGTCATATCTAATATACAATGAAAAAAGCGATTACGTTGTAATTAAGCCTCTATTGTTAGCCCAAATGTTATAAACTCTATTTTTATCTCTATATTATAACTTTTTTGAGATAATTGTCATATGCTTAGAAGATTATCACGAAGGCTAAGTACATAGAAGATATCACAAATGTATTGGCTTGATCTATCCATTGCCTTGTTGTTGATCATTTATTTTCTCCGAGTGATAGGTGCTATCAAGCTTTGAAAATAACTTCTTATCATTGTATATATGATTTCTACATCTTATATCTAAGTATAAAATATTCTTTTGGTTCTCTATAGTAACATCAGAAATGAACGACAATATTTTGTCATCCTCATTTGTGCTATTATAAGAATTTACAATTTTAATATAGAAATATGATCTTTCCACCTTCTTACTTCTATACTCATATTTGTAATAGAAGCTCCGTCGATTATGGTTTCGATCAATGCATGACTTCCACAACTGTTGATTCCATCATTGAGAGGCAAACATTCTACTTCCAGCGAGGCTCCAATAGATCAAAGAGCAAAGCCACTACGCTTAGGAGCTTCATGATCTCGAACTGTAGCTAAACAAAGTGGAGAACCAAGCGTTGGAGGATGTCGATGAGCTCCAAGTGACGTTGCTAGCTTGCATGACTTGGACAACTGTTGGCGAACGACGGGATGCTGAAGCAAAAGAAGGTGCAAGGCAGGTAGGCATATAATGACTTCATTGAAGAAGACCTAGCTTCAGATTTTTCTTTCTTTGAGTAGGGTGTAGAGGGTTGATAGCATCGTACTTGTAATGCTCTCTTTTCTTTCAATAATGATTGGTCAAATGACTGGCCTACGGTCATCCTAAGCTTGACTCACGTTTTCACATGGAAGATGATCTTCCTTTGTGTGCTTAGATTAGTAAGTCTTCGTGTTCTTTCCATCTAATTCATGCCATGGATAAGCACCTCAAGGAGCAAAATGCATTACAACAAATGGTCTTCCCAAATTAAGAAAATTTCCCTAGGTTTTCGATTTTAGCCTCAATAGATAGTATAGCTTTCTTGACCAAATCACCTACGTGAACTACTATGATTACACGTACGTGACTATTTTTATGTCATCGCAGTCTTAGATTGGATGTAGTTGGCTGGCTGAAGATTGTTGTATCGTGCCACTCTGAATGTTTTGGTTGTGATTTCTAATGGCATAAGTTAAGCAAAACGACATCATCCTCGCGGTGGTGATTTAGTTAGGCCCAAAACACTTCAACAAGTGTCTCGTGCCACTGATGGTTTTTTTATCAAGCGACCTCTCAATCGAGGATATATTAGTAGCTTATCCTAACCATTTGCTTGGCCGTACCGTGGAGTCAAATGGATAATTTGGATGTCCAAGAACCTAGCAAAGATCGATACGTGCTCACCTGTGAAAAGAGTTTGTTGATCAACCGGATGCCAATTGACGTATAATATTACCCTTCATGAACGACATTATTATGACACCCTTTTGGTCGATCGAAACCATAAGCTAAGCTTCAAGCCACTTTTTGAAATAGTCCACGACCACGATTATAGGAATATAGTTTCTCAACAGGGGATGTATCTTCTCAATGATCATGCCCATTTCTCAATCTCTGATAGGTCATGGTTTAGTAATAATGTGAAGCTATTTGGCAAGGACCCTATGTATCGGGCTAGTTAATTTTCATGCCTCAACTTCTCATGTATACCCAATATAGTCCTTGGTTATAGTGGGACAATAGAACCCATAACAGTAGATGATCCACTGCATCTTATGTTGGGAGAGATAAGCACCACAGATTCCTTTATAGAATTTAACCATGATATGAAATGCTTCAATTTGTCTTCGCAGACCTAAGGATGTGTCGTAGATGCCTCATCTGTAGAGCTCATCATTAACCAGCACATAGTGCATAGCTCGTCTCTTGGTCCCGATGTCAACTTCCGTCAATGGGTCTTTTAGGTAATGGATCAACTCAGTTCTCCAGTCATCGACTACTTCGGGCTCATCATTGGCGAAAATGTTCTTTGAGATGTAGACTTCAGGTTCATCGTTGACAATGAAAAAATCTTTGGTTGGTGAAGCTGATTGAGTCAAGTAGTTGGCAACATCATTTCATCTCGTGGGACATGCATTATAATTGCATCCGCAAACTGTAAATTGGAAATATTATGTTCTTATCATAAAGTTATATGTTATGACATCAAGATCGTTATGAGACTGAAACTTTCTTGCCTTTGAGAAGTCATGTTCAAATTTGTGTGTTTCAATTTAATATGTTTTACATTATGTTGTCATCAAATCTTGTAAAAACTAAGTTTTCATATATGTATATATAAATGAAAAACCATATGGTACTTTTCTAAAATTTTCACAATATATATACATATATAAATTTTTCTGAAAAAATCACAAAAGTACCATGTGGCTTTCCATTTTTATACTTTAAGACCTAAATTTTGTTCATATTATTGGAAGGACCTGATATTTCAATCATTAATCAGGATTCTTGAGGTGAACGACATTACTTTTAGACATATTGACATCGCACCTAAGGTAGTCAGTTACCATGTCATCTGTTGCATAAGCTTATACCATGTATTAAGTTATAAGTTAGTTGCACATATATCACCTACTATTAATAGTACTAAATTTATAATTGATTTAGTAATAAATTAATAATATTATTTATACTTTAATAATAAACTAAACTTTATTAGTTAGATTATTTAATAGATATAATTACTATATATAATTAATTTGTAACTAAAAATATTTTAATAATAGATAACTATATTTATATATTATAGTATATTTTTAGAAATTAATGTGCTATATTGATATTATTTTTAAGAATTCATGAAGATTAATTATAGTATTATAACAATTGAATTATACTAAGATATTATAATACAACAATAAAAATATACTACATGGAAATAATAACATATTATATTATATATTGCAATGATGTATTATATTATTAATAATGTTATAAATATTATTTATATTAATATAGTATAACTTTTTCATCAATGATCCCAAGCTCATACGTAAAAGGGGTGGTGCATTTCTTTTCCAATAGCAAGCATAAAACTTCACCAAGTTTATGCCACAAATTATGAACCTTACGAGATTTTGGTTGTAATAAACACTATTTATGCATGTCTATCTATACTCAAAAACAAGAGTCTTTATGTATTTGTCTAGATGTAATGTACAAATTATAGAGAGAGTTTTCATATCATGGGTAAGTTCGAGTATAGAAATCAATCCTTCGATATCGACACTTAGATGTATTCAAATATATAAAGAGAGTATATTTTCAACTTTGATGGATCTTACGGGTAAGGAAGTTAGTTCTTGATAATAGGATTTGCGTTGCTATATAAAGTATTGGAACGTTACCTGGAAAGTTAATATGAGGTGATAGATATTATGATTAAGATAAAGATTTGTATTATATACTTACAAGCAACAAAATAAATTGGAAAAAAAGCTAAAACTATTAAAGATATATGTTTTAAATTATGGTATTCAACTACAGAGAAGGCTCAAAATGTGGTTGATATTGTTACTCACAAGGATTTGAATGACATTTTAGTAGAGATAATATTGTCTATACTTATGTGGAAAGAGTGCAAGATTTAATATTGAGAAGAGTTAGATAAGGTTATCCAAAATATTGGACAAAGAGAAATGGTTTTTGAGGAAGTGATTTAAATGAGATGTGTGGGGAAAAGGTTATTAGGATACCATCGTATTTATAGAAGCTATAGCTTTGGAGAGAAAATCATGAAGAAAAGAAATTCTTCATTTTGTTATGACATGATCTCTTATAACAAACACTTGTTCCAAAGAGTAAGAACATTTGATTTAAGAGTGGTTTGTCAGAGGAGTTGACTATTTTACTTGGAAGAGAAAGAGAGATTATGTTATAAGAATTGCAAGGTCATCTTCATAGAGAGCTTAACTACTAAAGATTAACTATGAGTAGTTTATTTACGTATAAAAAGTTAGATAGAGCTATTTACACTAAAAAGTGAACACTCAAATTAATTCTTTAAGGAGATGCTTAAAATTTTGTAAGCACTACTACTAAAATGTCAAAAACTGTGATAATAGATATTAGAAAAGTAGCAAGAGGTATTGTGTAGATCGATATCTAGAAAATTCTCTAGAGTGGTTATGTACAATTTCAACTGTTTCTTGAAAATAGAGGGATTAACACAAACAATTTTGCTTAGATATAATTTGATTCTCTTGAATACTGATTGTTGTTCTAATCTCTAAATGAAGTCATTAGCGTCCTTCAATTTTAAGCAATGTTGTCAAAGGAGCCATCTTTTTGTGGTATTGGTGATAAAACCCCACAAATAATTGGTTTGTTGATTAGACCTTGAAGAACCTTTTAGTCTTGGATAGACTTGCATCAATGATATCCTTGGCTTTGTCTATGTCAACTTTGATTCCCTTGTCTTGGAAAACTTGCTCAAATTCGAACAAATATTCCTCAAAATCTATTGATTTGACCACAATATCGTCAATATAAATTTCCCTACTTTTTCAACCAAGTCATGAGAAATACAATTTATTGCTCATTGAAATGTGGCCCCAATATTCTTAAGATTGAATGATATAACTACCTACTTGTAGATTCTTAATGTCCCTAGGCATTGGAATATCACTTTATGTGTATTCTCGGGATTCACCTTGATCTAGTTATATCTTGAGGTGTTGTTATATTAATAATTTGATATTAAAAATAGATTTCAAGATAACACAAGTAGATTTTCATGATACTAAACTATAGATTTTACACCATGTCAAATGTTAGTGTCATATCAACACTAATGTCACTACGATGTCTATCATGTCACATTAGCACTATCATTTCGTCAAAGGTATATTTCTTGCTAATGCTATGCTAACAACTCTCGCATTTCATCATTCTCCATCAACCTCCTTAGACATTATGCTGATGATGTAAGTGATTGGGTATTAAAATGAAGAGTTTTTGAAACTTAATTACTTTATTTTATAGAAAGAAAAGGTACCAAAGGATACTAATATGAAGTTTTCTCTTGAACTTTTACTCTATTTGTCATCATTCTCTAATTTTAAAAGCCTTTCTATTCTTACTAATTCTTTCCTTTGGCTCATTCACCAATATGCTATCATCTTCAAATTACACCAAGGTGTTTCATCTTAAATGTGCTTCGTTAATTCATCTATAACCAAAGAGAATAGGTACATACTTAGCATTGGCCTTTGATGTAATCCAATACTAGCTATAAAGAAATCGGTGATCTCTTTATAATTCCAAACACAAGTTTTTGTACTATCAAGTATAATCTTTATAAGTTCAATCCACAACAAGGGGATATATTTCATAGGCAAATTCTAAATCAATCAATATTATGTGTAAGTTTTTTTAGTAATAGTGCAAAAAACTTACATGTCTCAACCTTTTTCCATAATTTCTTAAACATCTTGATAAGCGAATAGCCCTGGTAATAGATCTCCCTAACATAAATCTGAATCTTCTATTATAGGATATACATGTCTCAACCTTTTTCCATAATTCTTTCTCAGAGTTTTATTATTTGATTCATTGTCTTACGCCTTGATAATCTATATAAGTTTGAATATCTCATTTGTTCTTATAAATGGGTATTAATATACTCTTTTCTTATTCCTTGATTATCTCCTTGTCCATCCAAATAATATTAAATAAACATAGTCAATTGATACTTCCCAAAAAATTTCAACTTCAATGAGAATATTGTTTGATTTTATATATTTTATCATGTTTATATAAGTTTAAGAGTCTCTTTCATGGTTTCCTCTTGAACAAGTCAATAAAAACCATAGTTTATATACGCTCATGAGTTGGTTAGCTCTCAAAAGCTAATATTATTATCTATACTCTTATTAAAAAGTTTATAAAATAAGTCTTGATATCTTCACTTGCAACAAGTTCTCATTCTCATTTTTTATACAACTAACATAAGTAAGGTCTTTAGTTTTCGATTCAACTATCTTAAAAATAATACTTTCGGCTTCTTTTGAATCAAGCTTATTATGCAAATCTTCCTAAGCTTTGGCATTTGCTTTAATAATTATTTTTTAGCTTCATCTTTTACCTTCTTACAAACCTCCCAAGTCTCTCTTATCTTATCTTTATAATGCAATTTTGACATGCTCCTTTTATCTTGAATTGTTCCATTACCATGACTCCTTATATTATAAGATACCTCCCAAATTATCAAAGGATCACACCTTCATAATAGTGGCCACTAACAACTTCACCAAATAGGTCGAAGCCTAGCCGATGAAGGGAGTTTCCTAAGAAATGTAATTAAATTCTTTAATGATTACAACTGTAATGACCAATCAAGATTGGTTAACTCCTAGTAGTACGATGCCACTTATTCATTGAGAATTCTAAGTTGAACCACAACTATAGAACTTCTTGAGATAAAGAGAGGAAGTCACACCCAAGAGTGTCACTTTGCTTATGAGCCTCTGGACACTAGTATATCCCTTCGTGAAAGTTGGTGGTCTGAAGTTGGAACCTCTCAAGATACACTCATGTTTTAGCTTATTGTTGTGCGAGGTAGTCCAATCTCATTTGGATGTCTATGAGGCACTTATGGTTCACAAAGACTCTTGACAATTAACACTTAATGATTCTATTCAAGTGCATTTAAATATATCGAGACTGAAGTGGTACATCCGGTTGTTGGGAAGCTTATGAAGAGAAGAGGAAAAGATTATTCGATCACTCATTCTCTTCTCGGAACTCTTGTTGATCATATTCTTAATGAATTTGATATTAGAAGTGATCCCTAGGGGAAGAGGCTAAGATACAACTTCCTCCATAATTACAGTGTCATCATCAACCAAAGTGGCTACTATGGTTGTGTTGATCACATTAACTTCTCTTCCATCCAATATCCAAGAAAATCTAGAAAAATTCAAGAGACCGTCATTCAAGAAGTTTGATTCCCTTTTCTTCCTCCTCTCCTCGGTGTGTTTTCAGTCTAGAAAGGAGGAAGATGCTCAATTCCAATACCTTCTAAGTAACATATAGATCCCAATTTTTTTTCATTAGTTTATCTATTCATCTTAGTTACTTTTATTCATAGGTCAATCTCCTTGCATCATCAGTGTTGCATCCGTAAAAACAACAAAAAAAAGTAGCATCATAGTTCTTACTAATTCTCCAGTCATGTTAAGCTTTTAGTAAGTAGTCTAATTAATTTTATTGCATAAAATCATTGCTTATCATCACTTATTAGATCCATATAGGTTCATTATATTCCAAAGCATCCATCGAGTATTATATATTGCATGAATATTTGCGTCTTTGATCATTGCATTGTGATTAATTTTCATGTGGCATTGGCATCATATTAGTTATATCATGGGCATATTACTTTTGCATGTCCTATATCTAAAGATTTAATCTAGTATGTTTTAAATTCTGCATCATCATTAGAACTTTTTTGATAAGTTGCACCATATTTATGTAGTTCCTTAAGTGATCAAGATAATAAAATATTCATCTATGCTTTTTGTCTCATAAACAAACCTTAGCCAAAAACCTAACCCTATATTGTCTAAATTGTTTAATAAGATTCATATAACCTTCAAAACTCAATCTAGTTGAATTCTTCTCTATCCAGGAGCTATCCAAGTCAATAACCACCTATAATATGCCTCTAGGAACCTACATAGATTAACTCAAGATATGAGTGTTTTTAAGTAGCCCAAATTAGAAATCCAAGACACCTAGCCAACTCCACCAGCACTATCCCATTTTAAAACCAAGCTAGCAATTTAGAAAAACTAGATCAATCTTAGAACACCCTTAGGAAAACCTATCTACAATCAAATAGCAAGTAACCCATTTTGTTGATCACCTCTTCCTAAGTATGTAGACTTTTTAGATTTGAATTAGACAAAGAAATCACTAGTGCAAAGGTTAACCCTTATCCGGTAAGATAAGATAACTTCTTATGAAAAGAAACAACACGGGCTCATACACATTAGGAGTGATCAGAGGCATGTCTCAAAACCTATTTCTTATTTGTTCTTCTCTTTTACTAGTCGTTGTAAATTGAGATTGTGCAAAACCAAAATTTGCATATAGTTTTAGTGTAGAAACACATACATTGGTTGTTATACAAGAAAAATATATTAACTACGAAAATAGAATAACAAGAATAACCTTTGGTAAGTTCCATTTATATGCAAGTGAAAAATTGGTACATATGGTAAGCCATGAAATAGTGGGAGCAAACTAGTGTATCAACTTGAGCGGGCAAGTAGGAAATATAAGTTACTAGGTAACTAATGACCATATTCGACCTCAATTACCGCTCCCAAGAAATTAGAAAAGAAAGGACCCTCTTTTCTAATTTTGAGGGTTGTAGTTTCTCCTTTAAACAAAATAGTTACAAAACATTTACTAATTTTCTAAATACATGGAGGTTTTTGCGGAGCTGTTGCTCCCAAAATAGAAATGAAAAACCAAGAACGGTAAGACACAAAAGGAGAAAGAATCAAAATACATATACCATATCTCTCATAAAACTTGATACACACTTAATAGAAAATCCCGAGTGAAATCCTTCCGAAAGTAAACCGTGTTTAAAGTTCAAAGTTCGACTTTTCTCCCTCGAGATTTTCTCTTGCTTTTGCTCGTCTTCATCAGTTACTCAATTCTTCAAATCAGTTGTGGTGTGTGCGAGAGAAGCTTATTTTCGAGCTGGTTGCTATTAGAGAGCTCTGTCATCATAGATCAAGTCAACAATGCTTATGTATGGTTTGAGAGTCGATTAGAACTCGATTTTGGATGGGAACTCTATACTGGTCTGGAGCCCATCATTGCCCAAATAGGATACAAGTTCGAGGCCATATTGGCCCACAGGGCCACAGGCCCGTTAGATATTAGATCGGGTCTATAAGGCCTGATCCATATTTGCTTGAAATCCTAATCCAACTACAACATTTTAGACTTCAATAAGCCATATACACATACATATGTAATAAAAAACTATATATATATATATATATATATATATATATATATATATATATATATATATATATATATATATATATATATATATATGTAATTGAAAAATTATATATACATATATATATGGGCCGTTTACTGGACTACCCAGGCCACATTTTCCTCAGCCCACCAGGGCCATGGCCAGGCCAGGCCAGGCCAGCCTGGCCCGTATTGACATGTCTATACCCACTAGGTGAAACCTTTGTACCGTAGCTTAAGGGCCATATATAGTTTCTGGTTGTTTATTTCAACACTGCTTCTCGACAATCGATATGGTGTACTCATCTTTGGGAGTGACCATATTTAGGTCACAATAGCTGATGCAAATCCTGATCTTTCCATTCGCTCTTTTCCATCCAGAAACCCATAAAACAGTAACCATTTGACATATTTAGTAGGCCCGATGAAGCTATAGGACAAAAGCCCCTTCACCTCTTTCTTGGCTGCCCAAAGCTCACCCTTCAGGTACATCGAGTAGGCTCATATTTTTTTAACGTGTTTTCGTTGCACAAGCCCTCGTTTGCATCACATGAGGTTTAGAGCCAATGCAACCTTTTTTCTCGGTTCCTGTCCACATAGGCTGATAATGCAAACAATACCCAAGTGAATCTAGTGTCCGCTTTAAAGTGTCTTGAACTAGATGTGGGTTGTGTATCTCGATCTATAACCATGGGATCTGAATGGCATCAATGCGTCATGCTATCATGCTTCCAGCTTTGGTTCAACATTCTCATCGATCTTCAAAGAGTATAGCTGTTGCATGTAAAGGGGTCAAGGCTCCTTAACTGTTCTCAATTTACATAACTAGACGGGTCTGGAGATCATTTGGATTCGGAGAATGATCCAAATTACATTATCATCCACACTAATTAGGTGAAAAGAATGTAATTAAAAGCCCAACTCCTTCAACTCCACAAGAAAGTTGCAAAAGGATTTTTTTTATTTAATTCCTTACGAGAAAATTACATTTTCTAATGAAATTTACCTTTTAAAAGTGTTGCCTTTAACTTACATAAAGCTTGTTCTCGTTTAGCTTTGCCGTGTTTGCTTCGTGGGCTGTTCGGCTTAAAAAATCTATAAATTTTCCTTTCTATAGTCCATACCAATCTTTACCGTGCTGTGGTACTGATAAAATGGATCGCATGTATCGAGTTCATGAGACGCTAAAAAATCAAATGCAAATCTCACTACTTACATGATGTTTTGGCACTACTTGATAATTTGGATGGCAAGAATCTATAGGGGGTCAGATTCCCACCTACTTCATGACCGTTATGACTTCTCCATTTCGTGATCCTATCACCTAACATTATCAATTGTTTATATTAGCTTATACGTACAAGCATGAAACTGACATTCCATTATATAAAAGAAAAGAAAAGAGGAATGTCAGGGTGACTGTCCAACTTGACATGGGCCCGAAGTGAACGAACAACACCCAGAAAACGTTTGAGGCCATTTCATAGAGAAAATTAATTACTAACGCACAACCTTAATTATTCAGTAAACTCTTTTTTTTGTTTTCCTGTTTTACACCCTCCCTTCTTTCTCTCTCTTTCCACCTCGTGTCTCGTGGTACTCTTCACCCGTCTCACTTCTCTCGTGCCATTGGAGTGAGAATGTAGAGTCATCATTCTGTTTTTCCTTCAACCCTTCTCACCTCTTTTTTTTTCTCTTAAAAAAGTAAACACCACTCATAACGTTCCACGCGTCATTAATTATCTACGGGGTGTGCTTAGTTAAAGGTCGGTTTAGAAAAGAAATGGATAAAAGAAAGAGGCACCAGAGTAAAATCCTGGTTTCATAAATTTTGTCTCGTTGAATATCTGATCCGGACCATAGACGATGCAGAAGGTGAGATGACTAGCTCATCTCTGACCTTGTTTGCAAATTGTCAATGGTTTTCCTTTCTTTTTTAATTGAGTAAAGCGGTTGGTGAATGGGGACGGGCTTCCGAGTCTGCGGGTTGGTTGCCGTCACCACACAACCGTCCGAGTCTTCAGAAACCGACCTCGTTGTAATGCGAACGTTCCTCAGTTCTGGCTGACCACAAAATGAGCTTTTACGCCTTTTTAACCACGACGTCGTCTTTCTCATCGGCATTGAGTCAGCTGCTTCTTCTGTTTCACCACTGGTGACCAAAAGATCCTATCACAACCTTCCGTTCTTCTCTCTTGGAGTTGGTTCTCTGTCTCTCATACATACACACAAACAAGATCTAGAACTGATATCTTTTCTGGTCTTCAAACATGCTCTAGTGGTTCTCGATTTCCATCATAAAGAGGATGTTTTAGACGTCAATTATTTGTGGTCATCTGTTGGAATCTCTTATTGTGCCTTGTTGTTATCCAACTCACAGATTGTGACAGGCCTTCACTGATGGGAGATTATAGTGGCACAGATTCTAGTCAGCCCACCAATGGAGTGACAGTTCTTCATAAATACAAGAAGGTTTCGGTTCTACCTCTTGTTTTTCTCATCTTCTGTCAAGTTTCCGGGGGTCCTTTTGGTATTGAGGACAGTGTTGGTGCTGCTGGGCCTCTTCTGGCACTAGTTGGTTTTCTAGTTTTCCCATTCATATGGAGTATCCCAGAATCCTGAATCACTGCAGAAATGGGCACCATGTTCCCCGAAGATGGCGGGTATGTTGTCTGGGTCTCGACGGCTCTCGGTCCGTCCTGGGCTTTTTAGCAAGGATGGATGAAGTGGCTCAGTGGGGTTATAGACAACGCCCTCTACCCTGTTCTATTTTTGGATTATTTGTATTGCCCGCTGTAGGGCATGGTCGGCCTAGGGTGTTAGGTGTGTTGATTATCACAATAGCTCTTACATGTCTGAATTATATAGGCTCAGCCGGTTGCTATTAGTTTAGGTGGGCTTTCCCTCGTTCCATCCATCGTCATGGCCGCCTTATCGATACCAAAACTGAAGCCGTCCCGATGGTGGGTGATTGATATCCATAATGTGGATTGGCGTTTGTACCTGAATACACTGTTTTGGAATCTAAATTACTGGGACTCTGTCAGTACTCTGGCAGGAAAGGTGGACGACCCTAAAAGGACGTTGCCAAAAGCCCTGTTTTATGCTCGGATCCTTGTTGTTACGGGCTATACATTATTCCTCTCTTGTCTGGAACCGGGGCCATAGAGCTCGACAGGGACATGTGGACTGAAGGATTGGTGGGACTTGGTGGGACTTGGTTCAACTATGCTGATGTGGATCACCTTGCATGGCCGGTCTCAGGAGGCCAATATAAAAGTTTGTTGGATTTATTTACCGTGAATTCTATGAATTACGATAGGGTTATGTAAAACAAAGAATTCATCTAGCCAACCCCCGTCTAGTATGGGAAAAAAGCTTAGTTGCATGGCTGGTCCCAAGCTCGGATAAAGGAAGAGGCCAATATAAAAATTTGTTGGATTTATTTACAGTGAATTCTACAAATTATAATAGGATTATGTGGAAACAAAAAAATCCAGTGAACCCATCTAGTATGGGAAAAAGCTTAGTTATTGTTGTTATTGGTGGGACTGGGTTAAGGTGATGAATAGAAGCAGCTGCCGCTACAGAAAACATGGGGATGTTTGTCGCGGGGAGATGAGTAGCGACTCATTTCAGCTTCTTGGGATGACCAACAGGGGTATGCTCCCATACATATCTAGAGCATAAGGTCTCGCTTCAGAACTCCACCAATGGGCATCCTGTTCTCGGCATCAGGTGTCCTTTTACTGTTCTGGTTGAACTTTCAAGAAATAGTTGCTGCTGAGAATTTCTTGTACTTGTACTGCTTTGGAATGATATTGGAATTCATTGCATTCATATATTTGAGGATTAAGTGCCCAACAGCCTCAAGGCCTTACAGGATACCACTGGGGACTTTGGGTATCATTTTATTACCAACACCTCCTACGGCTTTGATTTGTGTAGTCCTAGCTCTTTCTTCGCTCAAGGTTGCTCTTGTCAGTCTTGGTGCTGTTATGTTTGGTTTTCTGTTGTACCCATGCCTTGTGAAGAGAAGGCAATGGTTGAAGTTCTCTGTAAGTTCTGATCTGCCTAGTCTTCCTATGGATGAGCAGGAGAGCACTGATCCTCTGGTTGGTGAAGACAATCATCCATCTCTACATATTCCATGACTACGGCTGATCTGTTGAATCAAAGAAGTCATGGGGATGCACATTTATGTGTACTAATGCCCGACTAATTGATTGTAAGTCGAGTATTTTGTGGTTATGATTTTTCGTTGACCCCAGATATGTATTTGCCTGTATTTGAAACAAGTATGCTGTAAGTGAATGATACTTGTAAAGTTGTGTGATACTTAGGTTACTTCGATGTTGATTTATAATTTGACAAGAACTCATGTTTTTCAACAAGTTAGCAACAGATTATCAAACAAAAGGATGTTGACTATGGAACTTCATATGGATCTAGAATCCAACTAATTGTGTAACTTTTTGATCTTCCCGCTAGATTCAGGTCTGCTGCAGAAAAGCGTTGTGATTCAGCAGTTGATAGTGTATGTAAGATTGAATATGTCCTCCCCACCATGCTATAATGGGATTTGTCTCTGTTGGACTTTTTTATTCTGTTTCTCTTTCAATTTGAGTGTGAATATCATTAGAGTTGGAGCGCCTACAGGTAGGGCTGGTAACTTGGACAAAAATGAGTCGATAAGGCTGTTCATTCTTGACTCCTTAACTTATTGGTGTTCTTTCTGTTCTTGTTTGCTCATTTATAATGACCAAGCTCCTAACTGGTGACCCATGTTCCAGAGAAAACCTTATACAAGATTGTCGTAATTCAAAGGGATTGTAGCCCACCGCTTGGCTAAGGTGGTTGCTGGCCATCCCCTGAAGGTTTGGTAAGATGATTTCGGTGCGGTTCAGCGTTTAGTACATAACCTAATTCCATTCACAGAACAGCAGTTGCAGTGCTTCCTGCATGATAGAGATGTAGTGCGAGTGAGGCACAGCAGTCATGTCCCAACTGGTTTACCTCGAAGAGACTTGTTAAAAAAACTAATAAAACCCACATAGATTATTAGCCTTTTAGATTTTAGAAAAGACCATATACATATTCAGGTTATTAGAAATAAATTATGTGTGGCACCAATAGAGGATAAAATGAGAGAATATCGTTTAAGGTGGTTTGGACATATAGAAAGAAGATCAAAAGAAGAACCCATAAGAAGGTATGAAAAACTAGATTTTGAAAGTATTAAAAGAGGTAGAGGACGACCACAAAAGTGTTAGAAAGAAACAATAAAGAATGATCTAGCTTATTGTGAGTTAACTCCTAACATGACACATGATAGGGCTTTGTAGAAACAAATAATCCATGTAGCCGACCCCGTCTAGTATGAGAAAAGGCTTAGTTGTTATTGTTGTTGTTGTACTCATTGTTAGTTCTATCATATTATCTCATTACCAACTTGAAATTTTATAATGGTGTTTTTTTTATGCATCAATAGCATTGGAATCTCATTTATTTTGAAAGTTTGCAAGTGTATGTATAAAAAACGTTACATTTTATTTGGATAAGCATAAAATATACATCTCTCACGCTTAATTCTAAACATTTGCCCATGTGTTCTGAAGCTATCGCATAATAAAGGTGCTGTCCTTGAAACGGAACACCTTAAAATGTCACGAAGATCTCATTGTTCGGTGGAGTGTGGACATATCAGAGAGCTTTTGACTTCGACCCTTAAGAGGATCAAGCATTTGGGTTCCTAGAAATCTGACTGAGTGTCCCAATGAAGATTAGTTGCAATCTGGGGCACAAAGGTTTTCTACAGCTCCTTCTAAGCTGGTGCCAAGGTTTGGTTCCAATTTGGGTTGAAAATCAGGTCGATCATTTCTTCAATTTTATGAGGATTCCATCAACAACCTTGTTAAATGCCTTTTGATAAGATCAACTTTTATTCATTGTACTCCCTCATACAAACTTCTATTTGCATGATTCTTGATTCCATAGAAAGGACAGGTAAATGTCTTTCTAAAGGATAAAAAATGGGCTAAGTTGGGTTAGAAACAACTGAGTATAGATGTTCTTCGGGAAGGTATGCTCAGTCGACTCAAGCCCGAGGTGCCTCTAACAAGATCTGATTGTTTTCATAATATCTAAGTTATCCAAACTTACATTTGAGTGATTCTTATTTTGTTAGAAAGTAGACATGACTACTCTTAGGTGTTTAAAATAAGAAAAACTAGCAAGAACTTGATTTTTCGGAGAATTTTGTAACTCAAGGCAAATTTTTAATAAACAAATAGTTGAGTTTAATTATCCAATCGAATGTTGAAATATCAAACTCACAAATGAAGCATGTTAAATAAAAAAGAGAGATTTTATTGACTAAAATGAGAGACTAGGAAATAAGTAGTTTGATATGTGTTGATCGATGTGATGTCCTTAAGGTTGGCACCCACTATAAAATTGATGGTGGGTAACTTTTATGTCCTCCACTCTTTCAAATTATTTTTTGTAACTTCTATAATAGTTGCCCATAATTCTTGGATAGTAGGTGTGTGTCTATCTTTTAGGAGGTGGTTTAGCCTTATCTGTTAATTGACAATTACTCTTATAAGTGACTCATCGAATGGCCTTTCACTTTTTTGCGTTAATATATTGCTCCTCTATGACCTTTAGCTGAGATATTCATATTGAAATAAGTTTATTATTTTGATATAATACAAAAAATTGAAATAAATTTGTTATTAGAAACCGAGGTATGAGGTTAGCCAATTTCGAGTTAATGTTTCATTCTATTGGTAACACAAGAAGTAGGTTGTGAGTAAGCTGAATAGGCCGTAGGATCAGCTTCGAAGTCAGGAATGTAAGACACATTAAGACTTTCCTTTTCCAAAATATTGTTTTCACGACTAAGGAATTTTCCTTAGTTGTGAAGCCAAGTATCTGGTTGGTTCAATTACTTAATGCCACTTCTCTCTAAGTAATCATCCTTAAGTGAGTCATGATTGGGTTGTTGCACTTCATCAATAATGTCGTCTTTGGTATTGTAGTTGTCCCATGATGTATAGTGTTTGACGGGTTACTCATCTCTATTCCTTCTAAATTTGTATTACCATCATTTGTGATGGATTCATAATTGTCAAGAGCCCATTCATTAGCTTATGGTGATGATCTAACATGCAATAGATAATACAAATACATTCTTAAGAAATCACATACTTGATTAGATGTATGTACGAGCATACTATCTCATTACTACTTTACTCAATGGCATACACCTCAGCTAATTGTGGTGATGTAATTGTTGATTGAGTCTTGACCGAGTTAACTGGATAAGATAGACCACTGATCAAGTTGCTTGCTTATTGGGAGTCATCGGGGATATGAGTACTACTATATGAGGTAGAGTTGCTTCTCAAGCAAGTGGGTGTGGACAATCAACCGCATAATTGTGTGAAGTAGTTTTCCTCCGAGTAAATGGGCTTCACTAACTTGGCAAATCGGTATAGGTGTCTGTGACTAGCAAGTCGGTGTAGTAAGCTTAACCATAAGACTTGGGAAAGTTGCATTACTTCCTAGGGATTGAGATCATTAGAAAAGATGTCAACCTATTTTTATGCTAAAGAAAGTATACCTTGACTTATTAAGAGAGACCAAGATGGAAGATTGCCACGTGTGTACCATTATGATTGAAACAAAAAAAGATTCGGTTAGTACAACTAAATAACCATTAGAAGATGTGGACAAGTATCAAAGGATAGTGGGAAAACCTATATATCTCACTATTACCAAGCCTATTATCAGCTTCACAGTGAGTTATGTAAGCAGATAGATGCAGTCCCCTATAAGGAATCATATGATTTATATATTTCATATCATAAGATACGTAAAATCATCTATTACTTATGGTTTGTTGTATTCACAAAACCATTTCCTAGGAATCAAAATTTATCCTGATGTTGATTGGGCTAGTGCAGTTGAATATAGAAGATCTAAATCAGGCTATTTACTATATGTGGGAGGAAATATAGTGTCCTTGAAGAGCAAGAAGCAATCAGTTGTTGACTCTAAGATAGAATATAGAGCTATTGCACTTGAGATATGCGAAGGCTTGTGGGTGCTATCTCTTATGGACTCTCACCCCTTGTAACTCCATCTTTTTCAGTATTTGATTGATAGTTTTTTGTTATTTGAATTTTGTGCGATTGTTTCTACAAAAGGAAGACATCAAGATAGAAGTCACAAGAGATGACAACTATCTCTTTTGCAACAAGGAAGGTGCTACATATGGCTAAAGTTACAATAACTACTCTTAGAAAAGAAACTAAAGTAGAGGAAATTCAAGCTTTGGATATGCATTCATGCCCATCTTTGTTCTTTCTTGATGTGTCCCAACATGCAAGGGCTTCAAAAATAATTTGATTTGGGTCAATAATGGTGATGCATAAAAATCAATATATCATTACTAACGGCTCTTTGAGAGCTTCCAATGATATATATTAGTAGGGTTTTGATAAGAAACAATAGAGAAATTACTAGTCAAAGTTAAGTAGGTTTAGTCACCACAAGATAGAATGTTGTTTTACTAACCTGGGCTAGGTCAAAAGTGATTCAATAGAGGAAACGTTGACACAAAGATTGAGAGTAATGGTGTTTCATTGTTGATGAGCTAAAGAGGAGTAGAGAAAAAGGTAGAATGAGTTAATGTGGCTCCACAACAACTACCGAAGAAAAATTATTCACTAATCTAAGCATAACCAATTATAAGAGATGAGTCTATTTATAGGCACAATTACATTTAGTATGAATAGACTTCCACACAAATAAGAAACCCAATGAGTTGTTGACCATGTTGAAGAGGGGTTTAATCGGGCTCCACTTCAAACCTAGTTGTTGGAGAGTTTTGCTTGAAAACATACTGTGCAACAATAAATATGCGAGTTACTCGTTTTTATATGCTCATAATGAACCTATTGAGAATCAAATTTGAACTCAATTATAAAAAGACATAATTGTTATGCGTATACCCTTTTTTACTAAACATACACCTTTTTTTTCAAAAAATTCTAAAATTACTCCAATACACTTTTTGTCTTTTCCCATACCCTGTCCTTCTATAACTCCTTCATATTAATAGCATCATTGTTAGTTCTACACTACCACTGTCGGTGTTTTCCTCCCACTTTCATGCATGTGCTCCTATATCTAATAGTCTATCCTTGCTCCAGTGACTTTTCTACTCTTATTAACATTCAATCTATTTGTTTTCCCCATTTTCATCACTTTCAATCTATTTTCAACCATATTCAATTTCCACATAAACTATACCAATATTATTCTCAAGCATTCCATCGATCTAGTAAAGAACCTCACAAAAGGTTGATTGAAAAATCAAGTTTCAAAGACATATTGAGAAGATGATTCAGGTAAGGTAAACTAGTACTTCTTGGGAAAGAGACACATGGGATGCATATTCCCTATGAAATATCAATGTGCCTTAGGTGCTTGTAGGAAAATTTTAAAGAAGCTCACCCAATGTGCGACCCTCTTTTAAGAGAGACATTACCAAGAACAGTCACATTCAGCTACCTACCGTAGGTGAGGTAAGTCACTCTGTATTTTTGTCAACATTGGTATTCTTTAATATGAAAAATAGCAAAGAAATCAAGTGAAAGTGTTCATTATGGTATAGTGCATTCTTGATATACTACACACGACGATATTGATAGACTGAATACCCATTTGTTGATTGATTAGTTGATGATATATATGCCGATGTATTTGTTTATTTTGAGAATGACAAACTTGATTATGTAGTTGCATTTACCAGAGATACAATATTTTGCAATCAAGATGACCTAGTTCAACAAATAAGAAATGTTGGAAGGAAGCATAATATTGTCATCACCATTCTTTAGTGACAAAATAAAGGCATAAGAAGCAAAGTATGGCTTGGGTATGAAAGAAATGGTGAATATAAAAATAATAGTATGACAAAAGATATTAGAAAAAGTCATCAAGCAAAGGAGATTAGACTTATTTTGTCTCTATTGAAGCGTCTTGATGATTTGAATGCTAGAGCAACAAGACACATTTAAAATGAGATGATGAAAATTAAGAAAAGAAGAAACAGGTAGTCAAATTGTTCTATGTCAACTATTTATAAATTAGATGGTCACCAATACCATACTTGGCATCAGTTTAGTTGTTATGTGCACTCCCAAAGGCATTAGAGTTTGATTGTATGTGTAAGAAAAAATAGGTATAAGTTACTTTTTGTTATAGATTTTGATATTTATATTAACAAACAAGAATTTCTCTCTAACATTCGTAGGTATAAGATGTTTTTTTCGAGGTTGTATGATTTATGCAAACCAATAAGATTTTTTTGTAGCATTTGCTTTCATGGGTGCAAAGAAAGAGAATAATTATATGCGTGTTTTGAGGTAGATGAGGGAGTTGTATGTGTCAAATAGATTCTCATATATAGTTTGCAGTGTTTGTGATCTTATACTTATAAATGCAATTGAGATTATATTTTCAGTAGCAACACATTTCTTATGCAAATATCATATTGCCAATAAAATAGAGGGATTTATTATTCGGTTGACGAGAAATAGACATAGCTATTACATTTGGTGAGAGTTGAAAGATGGTTGTTGATATGTATGTAGACAAAGGCATTGGCAATGATGGAGGTTGTATACAAATTTCAGGTCCTACATAACCTTTAACTTGTATTCAATCTTCTTAATTTTATCAAAGTTAATAAAACTAAGTCACTCTCCCTTTATGCATTGTAGGCGCAAATCAAGTTCTTTTCATAATCACTTTCTTATCCTAGCGAACAAGGATCGGTTCTTACAGTACGAAATGTTTTGCTAATAAAAGTGAAATAACTTACACACTTGAATTGAAATGTGAACATAAAGAGGGCTTTCAATTCCTATTGGTTTTGAGTCTTAATTGGATTTAGATTATAAATTGGATATGGGTTCTAAATGGGTAAAGATTCTAATTGGATATGGACCTCTAAGTAGATATGGATTTCTTAATGGGTTATGGATCAAATATGGTTATGATGGTTATGAATCTAATAAGGACAATTGGATAATGCTAACTTTATGAGGTAATGCAATTAACTATTTGATGATATGCAAGAATAAAAATCTAAGTATGCTGAAATATGTTGAAAAGATCTATATATTTATGCTAAGAATATATGCCCAAAATACAAGAAATTATGCTATGCTAATGCTGGAAATTTCAGAAAATATTAAATGAAGAGAGAACTATTTCTAAAATACTGAAAATTAACTCTATATGCTGAAATATATTAATGCTGATTATAAATAATGCAAAACACTAATTTAATTTATCTGTTATAATTAACCTAAGTGCAGAATTTGATTATATGAACGTAGTAACATATTTAGTATTAAAACAAACTTGAGATCTGTAATTATGTAAAAATATCTATATGAGTGCAGAATTTATTTATGAAGATGAAAACACCTATGTGGATGCAGAAATATCAAGGTGTAGAAAATTATGCTAATGCAGAAACTATTTAATATGTTAAATGATAAATGAATATGTACAATGCTGAAATAACTTATATGTAATGTAGAAATTACTATGTGAATTAGTTAGGATGCCGGAAATATGTATTTGGCTAAAACAGGTCAAGGTGCAATATGTAGGCTGAGATGAGGTTATTAATGCCCTATTACTGTAGCTAGGATACAAGAATCAGAAAATCGGATTTGTAATTATGGCTAAGTTAAAGATGCAAAGGTGAGGATGTGATGAGGTGGCGAACTAAAACCAGAAAGTCAAGGTCGTAAAAGAGGTTTCTAATGAGTTTATGATTGTCTAAGGGAACTAATACACACGATGTGTATCTAGTTAAACTAGAATCAGAAATAGCAAGAATGAATTAAAGACTAAGGTAAACAATAAAAGGACGAAGATATATCAAGATAAAGGGGCGATGGGTAGTTTTGCAGACTTAGGGCCAAAACATGTAGTGGTATCAAGTATGCAAGACGAGTGTTGGGCATGCAAGAAGTCAGCCAATGCTATGATGAGCTAAGAGAGTAATATGTGTACTATGATGAACTAAATGCAATTGATGGATGCAACTGGTGGGTGTAATGATAGAATGCAATGATGGATCAGTGATGACTTAAATGCAACGACGATAACTATTATAACATAATGATGATCACTATTTTGATCTAATAATGATAACTATGGTGATTTAATTATTACACGTATGATGATTTAATTATGATAACTATGATGATTGAAATGCAATGATGAAAGAAGCAAGAAAGATAAGAGAAATACTTGTGGTATACCTGGAATGACTATTGACAAAAAAAGCGGGCCGACATTCTATTGGAAGCAGAAACCCTTTGATTGGCTTTTCATGTTTGAGAATACTTGGAGCTGGGCGGCTCTCTTAATGGTGGACCTCTGTCAATTGATGCACCCAGACCATAAGAAGAAAAGTGGAAAGAAAGAGAAAAGAGGAAGAAGGGAATGCCACCTTGCTTTCTTGCTTTATTGATTCCTGTAAAATCTCTAACAAAATAAAAAATATTAGACTTAAAAGATTTGAAATAATTTTTCTTTGATTGGGCTAAGTGCCTTCCACTTTGGCTTGATGGCAAGGTTAGATTGCTTGACTCCCATTGCAGACTCCTTGAGTAGCTCACTTCTGCTTAGAGCCTTGACATGGCTTGAATGACTTTTGAGGGTGGCTCAATTATAATTTGTATCTTATCATGAAACCTTGATGAAGCTTGATAATTATTGGCCTTGAAGTATCAAAGTGGAATAACCCATTGTGGCTTGACGTGAAGCAGATTCCAGTGAGATGCATTTAGCTATGGCTAAGGTAGGTTTGGTTTGGCTCACCATTGAATTTTTAATATAATGCTCAAGTAATTTGACTCAAGTGAATTTACATAACCCCAACATGGGTCAACTAGAACAAATGTCGACTCGATAGGCTTGGGGCACTTAGGATAGGTTCAAATGAGACTTACGCTTAATTGAGTCAAGGCTTGAGACATGTACATAAATATATAATAATCTTTTTAAATAAAGGCTTTCTTTTTCTCTTGTTTTTGAAAATAATATAAATGTAAAGCTTATTAGTAAAATGATAGTGATAAGAACAAAAGAGGAGCATGATAAGTGTGTGTCATGAATTTTGGCTTCTACCATACATTTATATATTCAATAATGCTCAAATGGATTGTTGTGTGCTCACGAAAGTATGACAACTAATCCAATTTCATATTGATGTACATTGAGGTTGTCATATGAATTATTGTGTACTCATGAGATCAATGTTTTTTCAAAGTGGTGTATTACTACAACTTTGTCCAAAATTTGACATGGAGGTAAAAACACCCTATACATTTGAGTACGAAGATAAGAACAAGAGAAAGATAGCTAAGATAGGTGAGCAAATGAATCCTCATCACACTATATTCATGGAGTCAACCCTTCATCATCCTAGAGGTAGGTCATCTATTAGAACTACTAAAAGAGAGTTATCTTCATGTGAGTGTGTAGAGAGGAGTTGATACTCAAGGAAAACTAAGGAGGAGCCAAGAACATGCGAGTGACCATGTGCATGGAGTGTCCTAGATGAGGTATTTCTTCTTCTAGTAGTTTTGAACCTCTATTCGATGTTGCTTTGGATTTCATTGCTCCATGTATTTTGCTTATTGTGACCAAAAGACTACTAGAAGACTAGATTTTAGATAGCCCAACAAGGTGCAGAAACCTTGGTTGATCCTATATATTGATAGATGGGTGATGTTTTTTACATATATTAATTGTGGCTGCTACATCTTCGAGAAGCTTTTAGAATAGGGCAAGACATGGTGGTCTAAGGCTGATAGATTGTGTTTTAGGGAGGCTACAAGTCATCGACATATATACTATGTAGTTTCTATAGAGGAGGAAGGTGTTAACATTGTTCTTTGTCCCATTGAATATTGGGAGGATAGTTAGTGTGCCTTTAAGTGTTGGATGTCGATGATTGACATGAGTTGGGTCATAGTACTATGTGGAGTGTTATATTAGTAAAACTCTTGAAGGTTAGGTCAATAAAGTACCTTCCATTATTGGAAGATGACAATTACTAATTTGTACAAGACATGTGGTACATGTTCCACGATGATTGAATGAAGTATTTTTTGGTAGTAAGAACATGCTTGTCGAATTGTAATATATTAAAATATTGTATTGAGTGTTATGACTTACTTTCTATTATGTTTTCAGCAGATACATGTGACAAATGGATCCTGATGCCGCCTATTTTTCTATCTTAGCAGCACTTAGAAAGTATTGCTAATTGGGATTTACCATTCCGTAGTTATATTACAACTTACTTATAATTGAGTTGACCGGCAATGATAATGTATATAATGTGGATGATGATTAGCTACTTGTCTATTAAGTTGTAAGTACTTTTTTGTTTAAGTTATAACATCACTTTACTTATTATGTAGTTGTATAATTATTATAATTTATCTCAATTTTTTCTGCATGTCATCAATGAGGTATTGCAACCTTACTAAGTTTCTATATAGAGAGAGGGAGAAAAATGAATTCAATTAGTCACATAGTTATAAATATGCACGCATTCACTTAGTTACAAATACATACATAATCATATAAAATAAGAAGCACCCTAAACTATTAAACAAAAGACAAACAAAAAAAGACTAATTTACTTGATTTATCTTGAAGGATGTATGCTTGATGTAGGATGAAGGTGTGTATAATGATGCACAAAATCTAAGTAAAAATAGATGTCTTTGCAACAATCTGGCTCATATGTAAATCATCACACTCGTGCAGATATTGACACATGGATGCCAATGTGTTGTGGTCGAAGATAATGTCAGTTGGGTGACTACCACTATGTGTCTTGTGGATGGTACTCCATCTTATAAAAATATATTTTTATTGGCCTATATACTACAATGGAATTTAATGGATCAATTGGGATATGTTGAGGATGATCAAATTAACAAGTAACTTAGTCTAGCATATAGGGCTCCATGACATCCAATATGTATTTATTTCAACAATAAGCCTACCATATGATCTATGAAAAATGAATAGAAGAAATAATATCAACAGTATTCAGTAACATTATTTGTTTATGATAAAGAACAACCACATACATATAATTAGTCACATACTTATGAGATTGCATCGAGTACAATTGCCTATAATACATATCAAGATAATCAATAAGAAGATCTTTATCAGTTATTGCTCATCCACCTAGCCCCATGAGGCAACCCATTACCCAAGGTATTGCCTCATTTTAAAAGCTAAAAAGTACTCATAAATCTAGGCCTAGAACATACAAAGTATTTAATGATCACTTAATCATAAAATTATTATTGCTACATTGTAACAAACAAAATGATCAATTATTACCTGCAACCGAGTAGTATGGCTACTAAATTGGTGTACCTCTATACGTGAAGTCTTTCCTAACTGTCTAAATAAATAGGATAATATCATTGTGCATACTCGCAAACCAACACTGCACAATAGAAATTGGTACCCTATCCATTGACTTGTCTTGGTACGTGATACACCCTATATGACACAACAAAAATGAAAAGCTCTTTTACTTAAGCATGACCCCTCTTCTCTGAGCACGTAACCGGAATATCTTAAACTTCAAGATCATGATACCCTTTTACCTGTTGAACTCTCTCTCCTTACATCTGCATTTTCTAGTGGTCCCACATGTCCTACTCTGGTAAACCACATATGTATGTTAGACTCCTACCACTTTGTCCTCTTTTCTAGTAGTTAAACAACACCCGAACAACACATTAGATCCGGTTGGAGAAGAAGAAGAAAAAAGAAAAAAGGAGGAAAAGAAGAAAAAGAACAAGAAGATTTAATGGAAGAGGAATTTGGAGGTTTATATAGGTACATTGTTGATTTAGTACTTTTTTGTAGGTAGTTCAATGTATGTAGGTGTTGGCCCAACAAATGTCCTGTGATGCTTCTAGTTGGAGATGTGGCATACAAGTATCTCCTCTATGAGGGAGATGCGGCTTAGCTGCATATCATGACAAAAGGAGACATGACATACTATGAGAGAGATGTGATGAAGTCGCGTCTCTCCTTGTATGGGAGATGAGGTTGTGTTGCATCTTCTTATAGTTCATCTAGATTATATATTATTTAACAAAATAATGTACACTTATTTAACACATTCATTACTTTTTTGCGTTTGCAAGTATGACACAAGGAGGATGAGTAGAAGGGCATAACATTACTAGATCATATAGAAAACATAATGTGATATATTATAGAAGTCGACCACAAACATGACACCAATAATAAAATGAGAAATTTCTATAGATACACATGTTGATGATGATGATCGACCTTCAAATTATCATCATGATAAAAAAATAGCCCTTCAAAGTATTATGATGATGTAAATAGTGTAGAGACAAAGATGAACAGTGTCAAGTGTGATGGTGATAGTCCCTGACATTTTAGGGTTACTCTCAAGTTTTGATGATCACATCATCTATAAAATATGGTAGGAACAAGTAATTTTAAACTTTAGTAGAATTATATATTTGATAAATAAATATAATACTCATGATTCTAACTGATTATGTAAATGTAATTATGTGGATAATGCTAAAAGTAGTAACATCCCTCACATTGTCTAGTGTTTCGATAGTATTAACAGTCAAAAGAGGGAATGCGAGGTTCGATAAGTGGATTGACATTGTAGAGAGGAGTGGGTGGATTAGGCTAAGATAATTGTTGTATGAGATTGTAAACCATACGGTGTTAACCACTTTTATTGAGTATCGGAAACTAAAAACAAACAACTTTTACATGTCATGAGATGAGTTGATTATCAATCTTTACGATGTCCATGAAATATCTTGATTTATGATATACAATGAGTTTGTTACTTTAATGACAAAGATAATGACTCGAAGTAAGAAAGATATTTGGAGTGATATGTTAAAGATGAGTATTGCTAAAATCATGTTGGAGATTAAATCCAAAGTCATTAAGTTCGAGGCATTCCAAACCCATTTTAAGAGTAAGAGGCTTGCACTTGAATAAAAGGCAATATAATATTTTGGGTGTGCATTATATTAAGATAAGTCTAGAAATGGAGTGTCAACACTGATCGTACAACTATTAGCTTACAATATTTGGAGAATAGGTAGTCATGCTTTGAGTGTAGCAACATTGGCTTACTTGTAGAGGCTGTTTGGGAAAGCCTTCCAGATCGAGTCACAACAATTGAGTGGGTATACTACTCTACCTGAGGTAAAAATTTGTTTACTTAAGTACTTCTATATATTTTGTTTTTATAATTTAGTAACTAAGCTTTATTTTGTATCTTTTAGTATGAATTTATGAATATTTCTCGACCTTTAGAGCCAAAATATGATCATAATGAGATAATGAGCAGACAACTAATGGAAAATGTCTATCATAAGCATTTTCTTATTGATTGACTTGCTTGGTACTATAAGCAATCGGATTTGATTATGACATCATGTAAGTTATCAAACTCCAACTATTTATTTCATTTTTAGTGAACATGGGATGGGATGTTATACATATGTAATTTGTATATTTCCTTTTATGTAATGCAGGTTGACTGGTAATGACATGGTTATGCTAACTACTTGGACAATAGTGCATATAAATTGTTGCGATACCACAAAGAGGTTTGTTGCTTAGATGTTGTTGAACCTTACATGTTTCATTGCATTGTTTGATAGTTTGGTCATCGTCAAGGCATTTCAGTTACTCCAATGAGGTCGTCTCTTACACATAGAGTAGCAAAGTTTCATGCATATAAGGTATAGTACGAGCTATGGGATGCCACATATGAGGCATAAAACTTATGATGTTAGGATGCATCAGTTTATATTCAAAGACTCCATTGATCAATTGTACCTAGGTCATCCTCCTCTAATTAGTCAAACACCATTCTTTATGCATGTAAAACAATATTTGTCTATATTATTGTTCTTTATGTTTGTTATTATTCAATGATAATATTCATGTTATTTATAATTACTATCCTCCTCCAACATCTAAAGGTTGTACATGATACTAGTACCAGCTTTACGATACTCATAGCATGTGTTACTCCAGTGACCCTACTTTGGTAGAGTTGATAGAGACATATGATTAGTACTATTAGCAAGTATATTGCTTGACACTATTTGATGAGATGACAATTGATGGTGCTAAGAATGAATGAGCTGAAGTTTATGTATTTGGGGGTTTTGGAAGTTGTTTTGAACTATTTATTAAATGTATATTTGTATGACATTTTTAATCAATGTCATTTTGGTTTGACCAGTCTTTATCCTCAATTTCATTAAACAAATGAGTAATTACTACAACTAGATTGAAATAATAAGTTCATTTACAAACTATAAATAATATTTAATTATCGTCCTCAATGTCATCTACAATGTATCACCTAGTTCTCTAATTTGTATGCACATCTAAATATATGTATAGAACAATCAATCACAATTCATGATACTTTCATGTTGGTATTATTACTAAGATAGAAACACAGGCGGGATCAAAGGGCCATCAGACATGTATATCTATAAAATTATATAAGAGAAGATAAGTAAATGCAAATTGAATATGATAAACATAACATCTATTTAATAAAGCAATAATGTTATTACCGCTAGAAAATATCAAGTTAAATTATGATAGTACAAGAACCATGAAAATCGATATTAGAAAGCTAATCACAACTACCTAATCAGAAATGACTTAGTCTTGGAGGGGCAACATGCCCTCAGCCACGTCCATGCCTTCCTCCTCGAGAAGCATTCCTTTGTACATGCTCTCTAGCTAACAAATCCCTCTTTATAGATATGTAAGATGGTCTCCATTCAAGACGACAAATAGGTGACTCTTGTAGGATGATGTACTCAGGATTCAACTACTCATCCAATATCTTAACCAACTTGTTTCGATTAGAATGTTGTCTTAACTTTTGAATAGTTGTCTCCGTCATAGTTATTTTGCATTCTTGTCATCGTGATTGGTGTAAGGACATTTCCACATGCATGTCAAGCTTCGTACAAAATTGATTAATTGTCCATAGTTGTATCAATTTGCCACATTTAAGGATAATGTTGATATGGTGAACACATGTCAACATATGTGAAGGTTGCCATATATGCCAATATGTGGCTAGGTGTGAACCTATTATCTTGACATGATTGTACTCTCTTACAATCTTGTAAAGAGTATGTCATGATACTATTCTTTTCATATTTGTAATGATATCTTGTGTCACACAATGTAATACTTGGTGAATATTTGAGATTCTTTACATGACTTATTCAATTCTCTAATCTAAACTCGATCAATAAATGTACTTGTTTCCAAAGTATATTGAATCTCCCAATTAAACTATTGAGGGACCCTTTTAACCTTGCATGTCCACCATTTTAGAACAATCATTACAAGATTCAAAATTCATATTGATATATACATATGCCTTAACAAACAACTTTATATAGTATTACTTATATGAGTATCATAATCAACCACGTTATCGGTCACGTTGATATTATTTTCTTTTATAGAGGTTCAACCCTTTAACCTAAGAGAGCAAGCTACAAATAATAAATCCTTCAATGTTTTTCGAAATGTGTCTACACAAGAAATGTGTTGTACTCAAAAATACAATTTGAGTGATATCCATCAAAATTATCTCACAATCACCACAAATTATACACAAAATGTTGTTTGGAATACACAACACCCTAACTTACCTCAAGACCCAAACATAATTATATTCTCTTTGCACTAATGAAAGCAAAGGCTATATATAAATTCTTGCTAATTGAATTGGACCCTACAACCTCAAGGAAAGGCATGTTGTATGTATAAATTATATAGTATATACTGTAAGAAGCAACATTATACACATTGAAAGAAAAACTTGTACATGTTTGTTTTATATGTTTTATCAAACTCCAGTAGTCATGAAAATGTATGTAATAATTCCACTGAACGAGGATGAACAAACACAATACTATTGATAATATTTGTATATGGTATCTTACGATGACACAAGTGATAATCATATAATAATTATTACAAAACAGTTCAACAACCCCTCTCTTCCTTCGTGATTTTCATCCCTGCATTTACTAACATTTGACTAATTAACCCACTTGAAGTTTGATTAAATATACTTGGGCTTGGAGTAACTTTTTATCATATCTTTTGTCATACTATACTCAAATTCATTCCATCTTCGTGCAAAAGCATGATGTTCAAGCTACAAACTTAGAGGATTATTACATATCCCATTGACCATATTCAACTTCTAATAACCATCGACTACAATCTTTCCTGTAAGTAAAAAATGTACTCTTCATTCTTATGCTTATCCACCTATTATTTTCAACACCAACATTTTTACTCCTATATTGAGTACTCCTTTCACACTCAAGTCATACCGCCCTTATTACGCCTCTACTTTTCAAATAAATGATAATAATAATAATAATAATAATAATAATAATGATTTCTCTTAATATTTCTTATATACTTAATGAGGTCATCTTGACTATAAAATACATCGTCTATCGCAAACATAAGTAAATAATCAAGTACAATGCTCTAACAGTCAACAAATGTGTCTTCAACTTCATCAACCATTCAGTCAAAAAATACATTATTTGGTACACCACAATTAAATCCAGTCTCGTAATAGATCCAAAAGGTACTCCACTATAAGGTGTCAAGCATTTCTCTCTCTCTCTCTCTCTCTCTCTCTCTATATATATATATATATATATATATATATATATTTAACACGTGCAAAGTTCTCCCGCATCTCACCTTTGAAAGAGGTGGAGTTGTGCCACATCTCTCAATAAAGGAAGATGCAGCCCAACTGTGTCCCTTTCCAATAAGGGAGATATAGTTGGGTGTGTCTCCCTCCAATCGGAGATGTCGCACAACCGCATCTCTCTCGAAAGGAGAGAAGTGATTGTACCACATCTCCGCTTGAATGAACAATGAGTTGATGTCACTAGGTTAATGAGGACCATCTTGTCATGGAATTATGATGTTACGGCCTAAATCAAACCATAGCCCTCCCACTTCTTTCAGTCTCTTTTAAAATTTGGCCTGTATATGTTGGTCATTCATATGTAACCAGGCCCTCCAGGCCCTTGCATTGGAATTATCCTAGAAACTTTAGTACTGTCTTGAGCCTCCACCTATTAATGTAAGCATCATTTTCTTTATGCTTAATCATAATGCACAATCTAAGTTTTAGTATGTAATTAGTCATACACCTTTTTTGGGGTATCAATACAATCTTCCTTCTTTCAAGTTCTCTATTTTCTTGCATACGTCGTGTTTGTGTATCTATTGAACCCCTACAACCTTGATAAAGACAAGCCTATATATGTTGACTAGGCATGAGTCATGATGGTATGAGGTAGGTCATCAAATTGGGTTGGTACAAGGAGCTAAACCATCTCCATGTTGTAACTCTAAAAGCAACATGATGAGATGTTTATTGCAGAAATTATTCGTCCATCAAAAGTACCTTACTACGCACTAGACTTACAAGCATGATAGATCTATCAAAGAAGACATTGAACAAAGTGACAATGAAGAACACGTACATGCTACCTCTAATTGCACGCTTGTTTGATCAATTGGAACAACCCAATGTGGTTTCTTAGTAGGACCCCTAATCAAGCTATTAACAAGTCAACTCATAGAAGGGGATGAGCTGAAGATGACCAGCATCACTCATGAAGGAGCTCGAGTTTCTAGTCATGTTGTATGACTTTATGAATGCCCCTACAACCTCAACATGTGCAAACTAACTTGGCAAACAAGATATTCTATCCTAGCCTTTATCAGTTTGTACTTGTATATCTAAATGGCATCGTTATGTACAACAATAATTAAAATATATTCACCAACTACATAGTGTTCAAGGTGCTACATGAGAATGAACTATATGAAAAAGGGAGAAATGTATATTTGAACGATTAATATCCTCATGTGATTGATGACATGAAGCTCTCGATGGATGGAAAGAAGATTAAGGCGATTGAGAACCAAAAAACCCTAATAAATCTAAACTCACGTCATTCCTCAAATTGGCGAATTACTACCAATACTTTATCGAGAGATATGTAGCTATTGCATCGTATCTCACAATCCTGGTGGTGAAGAGCCAAAAAGTAGGGGAGGACTGAAGCCTCATTGATAAACCAAAGATGGTTATAACAAGAGAAATTGCACTTAAGTTGCATGATTATTCGAAGCCATTCAAGATCCATAAAAACGCCCAAGGACATCTCCTGGTGGCATGCCCACACAAGGATATTCTATTGCATTCAAAATTAAAAGTAGGACAGTAAGCGATGGTACACTTTGTATGAGAAGAAATGGCAGTCGTTCATTGTCTTCGTCTCTGGCAACAGTATTTTTTGCAATATCATTCATTGTCCAGATGGACAATGTTGCCACAAGTAAATTTCAAATGCAAAAAACGGTTGACTTCCAAGCAAGCAACATGGCTTTCTTGAATTTAATATGAATATAGAGTACAAGCCTGGAAAGACTAATTTCATGACAAACAAACACTTTGAGCCTGTGGGCTAATCTTGTTGCACTTCAAACTAATGATGGTGAACATAAAAATTGTAAAGAAACTACTTGCCATGGTCGATGAGGTTAAGACCAAGTGATTCGAACCAAGGATGGATTGTTACCAACCAAGGGAGCATGTATCTAAGTGCCTAAAATAGGGAGTCTAAGAAAATATATCTTATGGGAATGCCAGAATTGCCTTGGATGGATCATCTTGGAATAGACAGAACGCTCTTCTTAGTCGAGAAATTATGCTAGTGACCTTTTGATGAGAAGTAACATTGGGACCTACATGCAAACATGACTGATCGGTAGAAGAACAAAGTTTATAAGTAGCAATGTGTAAAGCCTATATGAAGATGGATGGACTTCAGTTTACATGTATCGAAGTCCAACGGATACCAGACCATCTTAACTGTAATGCATAGATCTTCTACGTATATGGTGTTTATGACAACCCAGACCCTGGTGATGCCACTACCTGAAATTTCGACAACATTACATAGCATATCAGCAGTAACAGGCAGTTATCAACATCATGTAGATAAAACCATAAAAAAAAATGGTCTAATGAATGGTTTCCCCAATATTTTTTTGAAGCATTAAGACCTTTGGTTTAGCTAATAAAATATTTGAAGGTCCTATCGGGTTTCTTCAAGTCTCGAAACCATCCCAATTGATGTTTTGGTCTTGCAGGTCATCATCAGCTTGCAGAAGCCGGCTACGAGACAAGCGACTCATTACTGCCAGTCCTGCAGATGTGTACAGCAGAGTATAGCAATTGTAAGAAAATTTGCCTTCTCAGAAGAGGATGTCAGCTTATCAAACAGCCAGATTCTCTATACATACAGGTCATTCAATATCCCAAATTCTTTGTGGTTTCTCAACCATATTAAACACCTTTTGGTATGCGTTGCTTTACCTGTAATAGCAGTTTGTTTCTATCCTGATTTTGTGCTCTGACTATCAGTAGACAAGGTAGAAGCAACTTTCTCAGTTACATTCATGGTTAGTTTCCAGTCAGCAAAACAGTATATTTGATAGATGAGCCAATTTACCAGGAACAGCATGATGAGAAAATGAACGTAAGAAAAGCCCAGTTGAATAAATAAATAAGTAAATAATAAAGATATATATGTATATATATGTGCGTATATGCCTCTTTATATATACATCTCTCTATATATATATACATATATAGTCCTAAATGCATAATGCCTTTTGATGCATAATCTTTCATAATCATCTTCATTGTTTGATCTTTGAGATCAAAGGTGAAGACTTGTAGTATGCAAGATTATGCACAGAAGTTTGATCTCAAAGATCGAATGGTGTAGATGTTTATACAAGATTATGCACAAAAGGACAGTGCATTTCCAGCTATATATATATATATATATATATATATATATATATATATATATATATATATATATATATATATATATGTACGTATATACATCTGAGATCCCATGTATGTACAAATATATATGTATATATATCTGAGATCACACGTATACTAGCATATGGATGAGAATAAAGTAATTGAGAAGGGTGAGAGACTAACTTGGGTACTTATTTTCTGGTCCATTCATCTTTCCAAATCTTCAAAGTGATCTTGTGAACAAGGTCGTAGAGACAATGTTGAAAATGTAAATTCCTACCGTTGATCACTTTTTTATTTTAAAAGATTGGTCTTCCAGAAACCAACAATATATCACAGCAGAATGCATCAAAAGGGAAAAAGAAAGGTCCAATAGTTCAGTAAGAGGAACATTACTTTTGGAACATGACAAACAACAACAAGTAAGCCTTTTCCTATACTAGATGGGGTCGGCTACATGGGTTCTTTGTTTCCACAAAGCCCTATCATTTTGGACATGACAAAGCAAAAATGAATTATACAGAAGCTCAACCACAAGTTTATAGTTTCCAAGCAGTAGATAAAGAATGCTAGCTTTATGAGAAACAAATAATATTTAGTTGGCAATACCTTCAACAACTTTATACAGTGTTGACCACCATCTATCTCTGGGAACTTGGTAATGAGTTAACGTCTCTTCAATGGCACTATCATGCTCCCCTTGTAGAACACCTTGCAAAGTGATTACAGCATCCCTGGTCTTCTTGAGGATACTACTTTCATCTTCGATCTCCAGCATTTGTTGGAGGTCATTGTGTGAAGAAGCAAGGCTCAGAGAAAGTGCATATTGAGCAGCAGCTGCCCAACGTGAAGAGGCCACCCACCTTCTCTTCTTCTGCAACTTCTTTGTACTTTTGGGTCCATTTTCAGCATCACCCAAGACGATACTCTGCATCATGTAGACTTTTACTCTATCGAATGGCATACACCAACTATCAATGCCTAGAAAACTTATGTCTAAAAGTTTATTCCAGTGTCAAGGATCTATCAGGATCAGACGAGTCAAAACATTACGTAACAGGTAAATGAACACTACATGTTTGAGATAACGAATAATATCTAAACCATAAAAATTAAACAAAACAGATGAGAAGTTTGTGCAATAAATATACCCGCAAATATTGTGCATTTGCAACTCCAGTGCTTTGAACCATCTTGGAGAAAGAACTGTTTTCATTCAATAACAGATCTTCAGGGGTATCAAATTCTAAAACCTGTAGAAGAGCACATTATTGCACAAATTCACATCAGATATTAAGTATATTATGAGAATCAACAGAAACAGAATGTAAATAAATGTTAGCAAGTGATAAGTTTTCACTTCACAAAGGATGGTTATCTCACTAAGACACACCTATTTGGAGAAACAGTGCATTTGAGATTCATGCAATCATAACTTCAACATTGTGAACATTGTGTCAACGATGTTTATATTATAAAGCAACAACAACAACTAAGCCTTTTCCTATACTAGATGGGGTCGGCTACATGGATTCTTTGTTTCCACATAGCCCTATCATGTGCCATGTTAGCAGTTAACTCACAATAAGCTAGATCATTCTTTAGTTTCTTTCCAACACTTTTGTGGTCGTCCTCTACCTCTTTGAATACCTTTCCAAATTTAGTTTTTCAGACCTTCTTAAAGGTTCTTCTTTTGATCTTCTTTCTATATGTCCAAACCATCTCAAACCATATTCTCTCATTTTATCCTCTATTGGTGTCACGCCTAATTTGTTTCTAATAACCTCATTATGTATACGGTCTTTTCTTGTATGACCACTCATCCATCGAAATATCTTCATTTCTGTCACAGACATCTTTTGTACATGTTGATGATTAATTGCCCAACACTCATAACCATAAAACATGGCAGGCCTAATTGCTACTCTATAATATTTACCTTTTAATTTTAATGGTATTTTCTTATCACAAAGAATACCTGATGCTCCTTTCCATTTTAACCAACCAGCATTAATTCTATTTGTAACATCTCCATAAATTCTTCCATCACTCTAAAAAATTGACACTAGGTATTTAAAACTTTCCTTTTGGGGATGTAATGTGTGCCAATTTTAATTTCTATGTCCTCTGAAGTAACCAAATGATCAAACTTACATTCCATATATTTTGTCTTTGTTATACTAAGTTGGAGGCCTTTATTAAGAATCGATCAATCATTAATCAAAAGAAAAGAACTTACAATAGTTTGCCGATTGGAGGCATCCCTCCAATCTGCACAAGACCTGAAAACTGCACTCCTCTGGCTGCCGATTTATTTCTCTTCATGATAATGACCTAAACCCTAATGACTCCTATAAATACCTGGCCTAACTTGAATTCCTAATATACCCCTCATAAGTATTACCTATTACTAAGATAACACAAGACTGAAATAACATACATATGCACTTACACGACCCATTTACACGACTTGAATAGCATTCCTTAACACTCCCCCTCAAGTTGGGTGAAGGATGTTAATAACACCCAACTTAGATAATGTTTCTTTTAATTGCGTGCTGGACTTTAGTTAGAAAATCAGCCCTCTACTTGATAGATTGAACATACTCCAGCTTGAATTCTTGATTTGATATCTTCTCTCTGATGAAGTGACGGTCAATTTCTATATGTTTGGTTCTCTCATGATAAACTGGATTAGAAGCCATCTAAATTGTTGCACTGCTATCACAATAGAGTGGTACAGGATGATTAAATATAAATCCCAGTTCACTGATCAACGAAAATATCCATTTCCCTTCACACATAGCTTGGGCTATAGCTCTTTATTCAGCTTCTGCTGTAGATCTTGCAACCACTGTTTGTTTTTTACTTTTCTAAGATACAATGTTACCTCCAAGTAAGGTAATATATCCTGTAGTAGATTTCCTGTCATCATATGAACCAGCCCAGTCTGCATCAGAATAGATTTCGATGTCCAAATTTGATGATTTTGAATAGAGTAAACCCATTCTTGAAGTTGATTTGAGATATATGAGAATTCTATATACAACATCCATCTGATTATTGGTTGGTGAATGCATATACCTGCTCACAATCCCAACTGCATAAGTAATGTCTGGCCTAGTAATAGTCAAATATATAAGTTTACCAACCAACTTCTGATATTTATGAGTATCTTTGAACTCTTCACTATCATCACAAAAAAATTTCTGATTCACTTCCGTAGGGATGTCACTCGGTTTACACTCAATCATATTTGTTTCTTCAAGAAGATCCATTAAGTACTTTCTTTGAGTTAAGAAAATACCTCTGTTAGAATGGAGAACTTCTATGCCCAAAAAATAGTGGAGCCGACTTAGGTGAAAGGGTTTTGATTCTTTATTAAGGCTCTGAATAGGACTGTCACCCTGGATTGTATTGCTTGGCATTCTATTTATGAGATAAACAGCAGTAAGGACAGCATCTCTCCAATAGAATTTAGAAACGTTACTTTGGAGTAAGAGAGTTCTCGCAACTTCCAAAATATGCCTATTTTTTCTCTCAGCAAGACATTTTGCTGGGGTGTATAAGGACAACTAGTTTGATGCGCAATCCCTGTGATTGTAAGTAGGCTTGTAACTGAGTCCCAATGTATTCACCTCCATTATCTGATCGAAGAATTTTAACAGAAGCATTGAATTGAGTATAAACAAATTTATGCACTATGAGAAAAATAGAGGAAACTTCATATTTTGATTTTATTAAGTAAACGATTGTAAGACGAGTACAATCATTAATAAAGGAGACAAAATACTTATGACCAAACAGAGAAGTGACAGGACTAGGACCCCATATATCAGAATGAATAAGTTCAAAAGGTAGAGACCGCCGAGAATCACTTAAAGGATAAGAAGCTCTTTGATGTTTCCCAAGCTGACAAATTTCACATTCAAACTGAAATTTATTGGACTGAGCTCTAAGTTGGGGGGATAACATATGGAATTTTGGACACAGGGAGATGACCCAAACGATAATGCCAAAGACTAAGCTCTGCATGAGGAGTTGGTGTTGCTGAACTACTTTAAGATGTCGAAGGTTGAGATTGATCTTTAAGAATGTATAAGCCGTTCTGGAATTTACCATGTCCAAAGATTTTCCCCGTCTTCATATCCTAAAAAACAAAACCAGTAGGATGAAAAGTTACACAACAGTCCAAGGTGCGAGTTAAAGAACTAACTGAAAGAAGATTCATCGAAAAACTGGGCACATGATATATAGATGATAAATCTGAAAAACATGTGGGGACACTTCCCTGTCCAATCATATAAGTGAGAGAGTCATCTGCCAATTTAATGGGTTTCTGATCTTTGAGAGTCCTGTATTTTGAAAAATATGATAGGTCGCCTACCATATGATCTGTAGCCCCTAAATCAATTATCCATGTTTTAGAGAGAGAAGGATAGGAATGATTACCCTTTACTGTATGTGTTGCCTGTGCCACTGTAGCCTGAGAAGAAGTAGAAGCAGAGTTTCCAGATAATATATTTTCTAGACCTTCTATTCTTTTGATAATCTCCTGAATTCCATCAGTGCTTGGAGTTGAACTTTCTGCAGAATGAACAGATGCATTGCGATTTCGATAATAATCAGGTTTACCATGTAATTCCCAACAATGATCTCTGGTGTGACGTGATTTGCCACAGTGTGAGCAAATAAGTTTGTCTTTCTCATCAGAATGAAATCTACCACGTCCACGACCACGACTCTGGTGTCCACCTCTGCCACGTAAATGAGAATTATCACCCCGTACCTAAAGGGCCTATTAATTGGTACCAAGAATATGATCCTTCTCAAGATTCCTGCGATCTTCTTCTCTAATTAATAAAGAGTATACTGTGCCCAATGAAGGAATCTCTTCTCTGCCCAAAATATTCAGTTTGACTGATTCATATTCAAGATTGACACCCCACAATAAATCAAATACTTTCTTCTTTTCAATCTCAGAATTTCTTTCATTATAACAAGCCGAACAGTTCATCCCAAAGACCACGGAGATCGGCATAATATTCACTGATAGACCGAGTAGCTTGTTTGCATTTTCTGATTCGTTCTAGTATCTCATATTCTTTTGCAATATTTTTCTTTCGGGAATATGCTTCTGCCACTGCACACAAAATCTCTTGAGCAGATTCTAAAAATATAAACGTTTTGGCGATTGATGGAATCATCGACTGTAGTAACCAAGAAGATATCAAAGCATCTTCTTGTTTCCAAGTAGGATACCGAGTATCATGAGGCTCTGGAATTGGAGTGTGACCCATTAGATGTGCCCATCTCCCCCTTGCTACAATGGCAAGTTCCACAGATCTGGCCCATTCCAAATAATTTTGGCCATCTAATTTCGTTAATTTCGGCCATCTAATTTCGTAGAGGTAATCTGAAAATTTTCTGTTTTTTCGAATGAAGAGGAAGTTTCACCTGTGTGGAAGGTGTTGTCAATTCCTTTTCCTTTGCCAGCCATTAGTCAAACAATTTTATGAAACTTATTTGATCTGATTCGTTGAAGCTGCCAAAAAAAAAATGTCTTTGCTTTATTGAATTTCAAGCACCAAGTATAAATGACTATGAATCTGTATTTCTGAATTGCTAACCCAAAAGACTGCTCTATACGGATGGGCTCTTCGCTGTTATTGGGTATGAAGTAAACATGAAAATCTAAATTGCACAACCTGAATAAAATTCCTCTATGTGCAATCAAGATACCAAATGCCAGATCACGATATCAAGACTTGAATATCTGAACCATACAAATAAAAAACTGATTGTTGTGCGTCTGAATCTGACATCTGAAAAAAAATCAAGAATGACTATCAAGATACAAGAAGATATGATGGGCCTCATGGAAAAAGAAGCTGAAACTGATTTGCTGATGTCTTCTGCCCAAAATCACACGATATGCTGCCCAAAATACAAAATATCGAGAATCTTCATCACACGATCTTCATCCAATATCAGAGAAAAAAAAATGATTTCTGTCTTTCTGATGTAGTGCTTATCTTCCCATGCACAACATCTATGCTTTTAAACAAAAAAAACAAACTGATTTGCAGCCATTCAAGGCTCTGATACCATATTAAGAATCGATCAATCATTAATCAAAAGAAAAGAACTTACAATAGTTTGCCGATTGGAGGCATCCCTCCAATCTGTACAAGACCTGAAAACTGCACCCCTCTGGCTGCCGATTTATTTCTCTTCATGATAATGACCTAAACCCTAATGACTCCTATAAATACCTGGCCTAACTTGAATTCCTAATATACCCCTCATAAGTATTACCTATTACTAAGATAACATAAGACTGAAAAAACATACATATGCACTTACACGACCCATTTACACGACTTGAATAGCATTCCTTAACAACCTTTGCTTTCTAATGTTTAATTTTCAAAAATATCCATTAAAATAGCACAAGCAAAACCAGTGTTATCCGTATCTACGATACGGTGCGATACGTATCGTATCGTGCCACCACGATACGATACGGGGGCCCGTATCGTGAAACCCATAGTATCGCACCGTATCGCATGATACGGTGCGTATCGGCCGTATCGTATGATACGGGCGATACGCCCTAGGACCCTTATAAAGGGTCCCGGGCCGACTGAAACTCGTGATTTTTCGCGGGTTTCCTCTCTTCTTGGGTTCCTCAAGCTCCTTAAGAGCCGATTTTCGCCTCCTTAGTGTTTAAAGCTCCAAAATCGTGCCCTACGGTGCCCGTGCAAGCCTCTAAACTCAGATTTTGGTATATTTTTAATGTTTTTCTTATTTTTTCCTTTATATTTATTTTTTTTGTGTTATTTCAGTTTTTTTTTTTTGAATGACAAAATATGAAGTTATTAAGTGTGTGTATACGATTTTTATTGCATTCATGAAGTGGGAGACACTCGATTTGAGTGTTATTTGAAGATTAGGGGATTTACGAAGTGCTTTTATTTTTTAGGTTTTTGTTTGAATTAAAGTACTCCATTGAGATGGCAGGAAGGGGTGGTAGAGACTCTCATTCAAAGTCTGATGATCCGGCATCGCAGTGGGGTATACCAGTTGAGGGTTCAAGGTTAAAAATCAGATGCTTATTTTGTGAAAAGGTGGTTAGTGGTGGAATTTCAAGGTTGAAACACCACCTAGCAGGAACCAGGAAAGAAGTTGCTCCATGCACAGGCAGAGTTAGAAGTTTGTCAGAAGGTATTAAATGACAATGCCTGCAGATGATTGAGAACATACAAGAACGGAGACAACAAAAGGATGATTTTCAGATGTATGAAGAAGCTGATGATGCTACTGCCACTGGATTTGGATTCACTGATAGTTTGCCTTCAGATGCTCGAACAAAGATTAGTAGTAGCAGTTCACGAGCATCTACTAGAGAAAAAAGGGTTGCAGCTGAAGACTTTGGAGGTGGCAGAAGAGGAAGTTCAGGAAGGAGTAGAAGAAGAACTTCTTCTTCTAGCATACATTCGTTCTTTCCTCCTTCCACTACACCTGGTGCTCAACTAGGAATTCGTGCTGCTATGGCTTCAGAACAACTGCATGATCAGGCAGACCTTGCAGTGGGAAGATGGTTTTATGATGCATGCATTCCATTTAATGCAGCAAACAATTTTCATTTTCAAGCAATGGCAGATGCAATTGCAAACATTGGTCCAGGATATAAGATGTCCTCTTATCAGAAGTTGAGAGGGAAGATATTAGATCAGACCGTAATTGAAGTGCAACAATACTGTTCGACTTTGAGACAATTGTGGAAGGAAACAGGATGCACTATTATAGCAGATGGATGGACCGATAGGCGAGAAAGGACATTGCTAAACTTTCTTGTATATTGTCCTAAAGGACTCATGTTTTTGAGATCTCTAAACATGTCAGAGGAGAGGCACACTGCAGAGATCCTACGAGAAGAATTTGATAAGATTATACAGGAGGTTGGGCTACAGAATATGGTCCAATTGATTACAGATAATGCAGCTAACTACAAAGCAGTTGGGAAGGAGTTAGCTGATATTTATGGGACTTTCTACTGGACACCATGTGCAGCCCATTGTTTAGATCTCATCCTCGAGGACATTGGTGAGAGGGATGAAATAAAGGCAGCAACTGAGTGTTGCCAAGATATTACAAAATTCATTTACATCCATGCATTTGTTTTGTGTATGATGAGGAGATATACAGAAGGTGCAGAGCTTCTTCGCACAGTTATAACTCGGTTCGCAACAAACTTCTTATCTGTACAAAGTATTGTGAGACAGAAGCAAGCTTTGAAGAGAATATTTTCCTCAGATGAGTGGCAACAATTTGCAGGGTTGCCTCAAAACAAAAGAAATAGAAAGTTAAATGAGATTGCAGAAACAGTTTTTAGAAGTTCATTTTGGAATGCATGTGTCAGATTATTGAAAATTACTTGTCCTTTAGTGAAAGTTTTGAGATTGGCTGATAGCGAGGAGAAACCATCTATGGGCTACCTTTATGAAGCCATGGACAGGGCAAAAGAAGCCATCAGAAATAATTTTAACGGAAAAAAGAGAGATTATGTGCCCATGTGGAAAATAATTGATAGTAGATGGAATAAACAATTGCATCAGCCTATTCATGCAGTAGCATATTATCTAAACCCATCATTCAGGTACTCAGGAACCTTCAAAAGGGACGGTGAGGTTAATCGAGGAATCATTGATTGTATCGATATATTAGTCCCTGATAAGAGCATAGCAGATGCGATACATCGAGAGATGGAGATATATGATAATGCTCTTCACTTGATGGGTTTGCCTGTTGCAATTCGCAACCGCTCTATGATGCGTCCAGGTACATTGTTTATTTTTATATTTAAGTTGCATCTTACATTACTGTGGATTATTATGTCTCTAATGTTTGTATTTTTTTTTACAGATGTTTGGTGGAACAGGTTTGGAAGTGATTGTCCAAACCTTAGAGATTTTGCAGTTAGAGTCTTAAGCCAAACTGGTTGTGAAAGAAATTGGAGTCTTTTTGAACACATCCATACAAAAAAAGCGCAACAGGATGGAACACAAAAGGCTTAATGATTGTCCAGGTACATTGTTTATTTTCATATTTAATTTGCATCTTACATTACTGTGGATTATTATGTCTCTAATGTTTGTATTTTTTTTACAGATGTTTGGTGGAACAGGTTTGGAAGTGATTGTCCAAATCTTAGAGATTTTGCAGTCACAGTCTTAAGCCAAACCTGTAGTGCAACAGGTTGTGAAAGAAATTGGAGTGTTTTTGAACACATCCATACAAAAAAGCGCAACAGGTTAGAACACAAAAGGCTTAATGATTTGGTTTATATTCGTTGTAACATGCGCCTTCGTGAAAGGTAATGTTGTATTACTTTAAAATTTTCAATTCAATATTATTTAACTTCAGTTTTCAATTGTTAATATTACTTACTAATTGTTTATCTTTGTTTGTGTCGTAGGCAATTAAAAAAAGTAAATAGAGAAGAAAGTCAGTTCGATCCAATAAGTTTGGATAATTTTGATATATTAGAAGATTGGGTTATGGAAGACACTGAATAAAATGCCCTCCTAACCGAAGAAGACGTTGCCTGGATTAATTGGGAAGGAGTGCAACAATATTATGTTGATGAAGAATTTCATTTTGAAGAAAAAGGTGTGGGCGTGGCTGATAATGATGATGAGGATCTGCAACAAGGAGAAGATGAAGATTATTTAGTTGATGATCTTGATTACAATTTGTAAAAAGTAACATTATATGTAACTGTAGTGTACTGTAAACTATGTCTGTATTTTATTTTTTGGATTCAAAATATGTAAATTTGGATGCAATTATTCAATGTTGAATGCTCAATCTATACTAAACTTACATTATATGAATTTAAAGCAATTATCAGATTTTTCCTACTTTTTTCCTATTTTTTCGATTTTTTTTATTTATTTTTTACTAATTTTTATTGATTTTTAATTAATTTTTACATTATTTTAATATTAAAGTACGATACGATACGCCCGTATCGTGGAGCCCAGCGATACACGATACGATACGCATCAGACAACACTGAGCAAAACTAGAAAAAGAATTAATTTTCAGAAGGATTTCTCGATCTTCAAGTCATTAAGGACTGTGTAGTAAAGAGGATGATGAAGATTACTAAATGATGATGGGTAACAATAATAACAATAATAATTAAGGTTAATTAAAAATACAGAGGAATAAGCATTGAGCATGGCAACATCTTGTTGCTATCATAAATAGTAAGATGGAAGTTTTTCATTGATGCATACCTGGCCAGCACTGAGGAGAAGAACGCGATCACAGTCAATGATGGTATTTAACCGATGTGCAATGATGAGCATTGTACAAGCTCTAAATTCTTCTCTAATGGTTTTCTGAATGAGAGCATCTGTTCCAACATCAACCGCTGCTGTTGCTTCATCAAGGACAAGAATCTTTGATCTTCTCAGGAGTGCTCGAGCAAGACTAAGCAATTGTCTTTGTCCAACACTGAAGTTTTCACCTGCCTCAGAAACCTTTAACAAGCATTATGTCAAAGTATATTCCAATCACCTGGATGTGACGAGGCCTATTCACAAGTTTGCTGAGTTCAGAAAGAAAACTTCATGGGGATAATAACTAATTTTTCCAACCATTCTTTTTAATGAGAAAGCATAGTGATAACATTTCCAACAACTACTGATGGAATACCAGCTGATGAGGAATTAAGCAAACAGGAAGAAATGACCAGAAATCTTAGAATTCAAAGGGAATATAAACAATTAAGTTTTTATTTCTATAATGCCATGACTATTTTTAGCAACACAAAGCTACTCAAAAAAATTGGTAAGGGGAAAGCTAAATGAGTCCAATTCTTTACCTCAGCTTCAAGCCCCAATGGATTTCTTCTAATAACATCCTTTAGATGTGCTCGCTCCAAGGACTCCCAGAGATTAGCATCATTATGCTCACCAAAAGGGTCGAGATTAAATCTAACCGTACCTATTGTCAGCCGAAGTCAAGAAAAACCCACAATTTTCTCAAAGAAGATGCACACTAAAGAACAGGGATGGGAACTGAGATGAATATAGAAATAGGAAATCAAAAGTATCACGTTCCATCTCTAAACTGAGCAGTTAGCATGCATTATTAAGCACATGAACACTTGTTTCTGATGAATGAGCAACAATAACAAGATTCCAGCATGACAGCTGCAGTTACATCAAGTGATTTGAGATGCTAAAATAGATTAAAAAATGGCATGCATTCTTCCATGTAGTCCAAAACATGGAAAACAATTTGGTAACTATTAAGCATATATCATACAAAATATTTGAATCATTTAGCTGATTTTGAAAAAGAACCTCTTTAAAAATATGATGTAATCTTTGAAGTTGAATGTGTTATAATGTAATACTCAATATAATACTTCCTTGATCACTTTTTATTTCGTTTTTATCATTCAGTTTTTCCTCTTTGAGCTAGTGGTTGGGCACCAAGAGTAGATCCCAAACGGCTAGCTGTATAGCCATTATCTTCCTCTCTACTCTCCTCTCTTTTGGACGTATCCTATATAGGGTTCAATCCCTCACAAAACACCCTTTTTCACATTAAGCCTTCTCTTCCCGCAATTCTGACATGGTTTGAAAGCAAGATTTCAGTGGATTGAAGGATCTTCAATAACAAGTAAAAACCATAGTTAAGAAGGCATGATCGTTGAAAGAGGATGTCATGGCAGGGGGCTGTGGAAAACTGCAGTTTTAGCAGTTACCAGTGAGATGGCAGACTTGTGCCAAAGTTGTGTAGGTGATGGGTGGTGGAATAAGGAACATGGCATGCAAGGAGACGCTGGTTTCCAGCAGTTTGAATGGCTGATGCTAGAAACAATGTTATGATAAAAGGGACGGAGGAGCATCATATTGAGTATTGCATTCTAACAGCGTCATCCTAATTAGAAACCATTTTGTGCATCCCTCTTAAAACCTGTATTTTACTTGTAGCCCTGTTATAACAAATCCTATGCATGTATATCCTTCCATCATCATTTGATCCATGTACCTGCTTAACTATGATGGCTAAGCTTATGTTAAAAACATCTGATAAGCAAGTTATCAGGAGTTAAACTATCCAGGTTAAGCAAATCACCAGGCATAATGTTGATGGAGAGGTATAGGTGCATAGAATTTGTAATACCACTACAACTACAACTAAGCCTTTTCCCATACTAGATGGGGTCAGCTACATGGATTCTTGGTTTTTTTTTTTGTAGAATCCATGTTAAGTCCGACAAAGTTTTACGCTGGCTGTCGGAAGCCTAACACAACCCTCCTCCTTTTTCCGGGCTTGGGACCGGCCATGCAAGGGTGATTCCTTACATAGGTGCATAGAATTTGTAATAACAGATGCATAATACAAGACGAGTTATATGAGGGGCATATATATAAATCAGATTCTGACAGAGGCATCCATGCAAATAACTCTGAATGTGTATTAATTTAAGAACATAGACGCTTGTTTCTGATGAACAGGAATGGCAAATTTTTCAAATCACAGCCAGGCAAGTTATCTCAAGTGATTTTAAGATACCAAAATTAAATGAGAACATAACATGGCACCTTTGTGGACAGCTAATAATGCAAAAGCCTTTGCATCAAAGACATGTCTTCCAAAATCTAGCCAACTCTTATAAAAAAGCATATTTATATCTCTTTTTCTTTTTAAATTTTTGAAGAGGTGATAGTCAATTTTTTAGTTTTGAAGCCTTAACCTGAACGTCAGTCAAGCCTTGTCCCACAATAGGTAGGTCCTCCAAAGTTGCAACAGGACTTCCTAGAAGGTCAACTGTCCTAGTATTGTTATTCTCGCCCAAGCAAATTTGTTTCAGATTGTGATGGATACCATGCACTAATGCTGGAAAGATTGCATCGTGATAAAAGATCAGGCAAAAAATTATGTTGGCTGTTGGCTACCTAACCTAACCATTCTCCTCTAATCTGCACAAGGACCTGTATGTAAGTGGTGAGCCCTTGCCGTTGGCAGAGTTATTAGTCAATCTTGAAATAGGTTCAGAAAATGAGTGGATAAACAATACTTTTGAAATACAAATAAGCAAGAGTGTTAATACCAGGTTAAAACTTGTAAAGAGAAACAATGAGACAGAAAGTAGCTACAAGTTGTTCAGTGATTAGGTCAGTGAGAAGCCACACTGACAAACCCTCGCCACAATGACAAAACCAATGTTGGAAAGCCACAGTCCCAATGATTTTGAAGTGTTGATCTACACAATATCCTGAATTCAAATTAAGAAGGCATTTTCCCATGATCCGTCAATACAGAATACAGCCAACAATGCACGGAATATTCCAGTATAAGATTTGTTTGATGAAAAGGCAATGGATCTAAATCCTGGACTCCATTTAGGAGATAGCTATACAATGACATATAGTAAATATAAGTCCAGAGCTTGCATGTATCTTTAAAGTTACCCTTGAACCAATCAATCCATAACGATCTAAGATAAGTGACTTACCCGAGAAAAGGACAGGTGACTGCGGTATTATTCCAAGAGCTTTCCTCAAGTCTTGCAGACCAAATTTGGAAACGTCACAGTCATCAATTAAAACTCTACCTTGTTCCAGCTCCACGATACGAAAGAGTGCATTGAGCATGCTAGACTTCCCTGCTCCAGTTCTACCAACAATTCCAATCTTCTCACTTTGTAAAATGGTAAATGATAAACCATGCAGAACAGGTGGAAGCTCAGGTCTGTATCTCAGAACCACGTCCTCAAACTTTATGGTTCCTAATGCAGGCCACCCAGGTGGCGGTCTGTTGCTTTCAACCACTAGTGGAGCTTCTGAAGGCAAGTCTATATAAGTTCCAACTCTCTCGACAGCATTTAAACTGTTCTCTGCTATACTTCCCAATCTCAAAACTGCAGTTAGCAAGCTTGTTATGTTTAATGCATAAGTGAGAAGAAGACCCATACTTGATGCAAATGCTTGCTGATTGCTCGCCCGCTGGTTTTGCATGACTGCAAAAGTTGCAGTTAACCATATCATAATGCCTCCCAAAGTTTCCAATCTAATGGAAACCCACCGGTTTGAACTCATATTGACAAGTGTGAATCGCACATTGTTGTCCATTGAAGTCCCATTAATGTAAGCCATCCTGTCATATGCCTTGTATGCACGGATTGTAGACAAACCATTCAGTGCTTCTCCAAATTGAGCATAAACAGGAGATCTAGTCACTGAGTCCAAACGCTTTACTTCACGGGATGTACTCTGTTTGACATGTACACAAAAGACATTTTATATATTATAACTGCACAAGAAAAGTTAAGATCCCAGCATGAATTGGCTTCAGTTAAGCACAAAAAGCTTTTCCAAGACAACCATGTCAATTATGAGCAAAGTGCTGATAATTTGATAGGATAAGTAGGAGAAGCATGACAGTTATACATGCATTATGGTCAGTAAGGTAGAACAACAGGAAATATATTAGAAGTCAAGCATCTGACAGATGTTGACCTATCTGCAAATTAATGCAAACAATACACTACACCTCATATTCTATCACATGGACTTAGCCACTGTGTGCTGTTAGCAATGCTTGTTTTGGACAGGGAAAGTTCATGAAACTTTTGCATTTAAAAAGTAATTGCCTTGATCATTCTTCCTTTCACTCCAGGACGCTAACAAAAACCAACATTAAATCCTTCACATTTGGACCTTCCATTCTATTCCTAAAGCGAACAAAGATTCCCCAACAGGAAGATGCTGGAAATTCTTTTCACATAATATTAATGCAAAGCCATAGAAACCAGGGGAGAGTGATTGTTCTGTATAAGCTATCTACTTTACACTTCAGCTATTAGTCATGGCATTTATATGACGACATCAATGATTTGTCTTTGCTGTTAACAGTTGCTTTAGAATTTACAACCATGAAAACTACATTTTTATCTGCAACGGCCCAGATAAAAGATGTGATTCTAAGCCTTAAGCTTTTGAGAAAGCACCAGAGATTGTTGGACCCTAGTGGTTTATCCACAAGTGACAATTGCAGTATAATGGTTTGGAAGGATAACAGAAAAAAAGGGATTGTTGTACATGCAATTCGGAAGATAATTGAACAAATAATATGGTAGATAGTAACATACCTGATAGTATAAGTAAGCTGCATAGAATACAATCAGAAGAGGCATAATGGCCCATAAGGATATGGTGCTTACAATCCCAATCAGTATAAAAGTCGAGACTAACTGGAAAATTTGACCCAGAAACATGCTCAAAAAGAAGGCAATGTTCCGGTCTATATCTGCCAAGTCCTTTGCAAATCTGTTGATGATTCGTCCAATTGGATTGGTATGAAGAAACACCATTGGTGATCTTAAGATAGAAGTCAACATTGAATCATGAATTCTTTTGGCAGCATAAAGACTTGAAACAATCAACGAGAATGAGTTAATCAAAGTCACCAGAACCTGGAAAGAAATATTGCATCTTGATAAATCTTTTTAAGAACAAAATGCATTCATGTGAAAATGTGAAGTTCCACTTGTTGGTACCTGACCGAAAGATAGAAGAGCATATATCATATTGTAGAAACCTGGCCCATGGCTCTTTGCAGAGCTTTGGTCTGTCCACACACTCAACCATGTGCTGCTAGAAATCCGAAGGATCTCAATCAAGATATAACAAGAAAAAATAATCATGACCACAAACCACCCTCCTAGTGCATCTCCATACCTGCACCAAAATGTTCGGAAATTAGAAGTTTATACTTCTACACCTGATACTTACTCCATTATGCCTGCATATCAGGTTGTATAGCCATGTCACATGCATGTAGAAAGTCTCTTCCAGAAAAAGAAAAGAAAAATTGGAACAGTATTAATGGTGCAATCTGCCGAAACACAGCATAATTTCTACTTCAAACTCCAAGTAAATATCTTGCATCCACTTATCTTAAAGAGAACATGATTGCTTTCATCTACCTCCCAATCTCATGATTTCTCAATCTATTTCCTGAATGAGTTTCACAGTCCAAATCCTTACTATTAGATCAATTTCCTGCATTATATCCCTACAGAATAAAGTAATGAAAATAAAAAAGACAAGAGAATACCAATATGACTAAAGCAAATAGACTACTAAACTTATGAAACTGACAAATATATGGGATCAAACGATATGTTGATATATTGATAGAAGTATGAAAATATTGGGAGAGATTCTATACTAGACAAATACGCAAGAATAAAGGAGATGCCCCAAATTGTGTCAAATATATGAGTATCAGTTGGAAAAGAGTTACAAATGGAGGTCGTATACCAGAACCAATTTTGATTTATGCTAAAAACATGCAATATTAAGGCTATTCAGTTATTGTAACACCCTAAAACGATACTCACATGCTATTCTTTAATTTAGAGAAAGCCTGTCATGAGAAACCAAGAGATGCTTTCTTGAAAAAGAAAGAACCTCCACAAGGTACTTATTAATTTAGAGAAGGCCTCTAGCATAAAGTACCCAGAGATATCCTTTAGAAAAACTTGGAGAAGAAAGGAGTACAGCTAATCTATATCAACCTCAGATAGGTATGATGGATTGAGAACCTACATTAGGACTCATGAGGGATAACTACCTTTTTAATGTTATACCGCATTACACCAAGCATTAGCACTAAGCCCATATCTACTTCGTGACAATGCCCAATAAAGATTAAGTACATTCGAGCATATTTATTTGCACAAACATTGTTAACGGATGGATGAGGAAAGTAGTTAATCATAAAATTAAACTATGGAGAGCATTAGATCTAAAGAGCTTGTGATTTCTTAGAACAAAGAAAAGATATGCAAGTTTGATATATGACCATACTAAAACAAACGACGCAAAATTTAAGATTGGCACGATATCGTATCTCCATGAAAAACAATCCTACATACCAAGCATCAGTATTTCAGAAAGATAAGAGAAATGGTGGAGATATAATACATACAATGAATGGAAGTTGACCAAGATGGAGAGGTGCATTCTATGTTACCAATAGCGGTTAACTTAACAGACAGTTAGTGGTTGATCCTAATATAGCAGTAGTGGGGACATAACGATACACTCTCAGTTACGATTAAAATATATATAATGAATTCTTTAATTTATAATTTCTAAGAAATATCAAGAAACACATAACTACTACATTCATAAATATGAATCAAACTAAATAAATAAATTCTAAAAAGACAAATAATAAATATCATCTAGCATATGCATATTGAATTATTAAACTTAAACTATAAACAAAAACATACATCTAATCAAGTTATTCGAAGTATAGTAAGTAAAAGAATTAAAATGAGCTAATATATTATACTTATTTGCTAAGTATGGTGACTATGGACTAATTTAATTTGAGTAATAGATTATACTTACATGTAAAAAGAATTGGATAAATTTAAGGAGGAGAAAAAGATGCTCTTAAAATATGAAAAAAACTACAAAATGTACAAGAAAAATAATATCCACCAAAAAATCACATAGTATTGTTGAGATTAATCTGAGGTGTGTAAAACAGCATGAATCAGTTGCAGTCTGCAGAAAATTGACTCAGGTCAAATTTATCTTCATGAATAGTCGTTACGAAAAAGAATTTCTAGAAAAGGAAAGCAAAAAAAATTTCCAGTCCTAGAAGAAAGGGATTTTCTTTATGTCTTACAAAGGTAAAATGGTAGACGGTAGAGAAAATATTATTTCAGAGAAGGGAGAAGGATTTCAAATTACAAACATCAAATTAGATGACAGAAATTACCTACAATGAGCCAGATAGATTGAACTGGTTATTAAGGCAAGCTCGAATATGTTTTACCTTGTCTTAGAGTCAAGTCGAATAAATTTCATTTTGAATATAAAGTGTGCCAACTTGGGAAACACCAAAGAGCCTCTTATCCCTAAGTGACTCTAGGCGATCTCAACCTTTTGAGCTTCTTCATTCTGATATATGGGGTCCCAGTCGACTTACTTCGTTGTTTGGACAAAAATATTTTTCCTTTATTGATGATTGTACGCGTCGTATAATTATTTACTTAATGAAATCAAAATCAGAGGTTTCTACTATCTTTCCAATTATACATAAATTTATTCTCACTTAATTCAATACTTCTGTGAAAATTCTTCATTCATATAATGGGGTGAATACATTAGTAGACAATTGTAAGAATACTTATATACAAATGATATACTTTATCAGACTTCTTGTTCTTATATACCTCAACAAAATGGTATAGTTGAGAGAAAAAATCATCATATTCTACATAATATACCAAAATTTTATTGGGGATAAACTGTCCTTACTATTGTCTATCTAATAAATAGGATGCCTAGTAGTGCACTTAAGGTGACAACTCTAAAATGTCTTGATAAGGAATCAAAACTCTTTCATATAACTCCTTCTATCTTTGATTGTACATGTTTTGTTAATGTTCACCTACCTGATCGTGATAAAATTAACCCTAGGCCTGTAAAGTGTATTTTTCTTGGCTATTCGAATTCTTCGAAGGGTTATAAATATATGATTCGATCATTAAGAAACTGTATGTATCCATGGATGTCACCATCTCAGAATCTACTCCCTATTTTTTTCTCAGAGGGAGTTAGTTACCTCTCAAAATATATCTCCTTATGTACTTCCCTTAATTCCTAGTGAGGTAGAAGATAATGCTGGTGACTAGGGAGAGAAGGCAAACGAATCAAAGTAGACTCTAGTGTACAAGAGAGGACCAAGGAATATTATTTAATCTCAAGACGAACACATACAAACTCTAATCACCAAAGATCTTTCCCCTTACTCAAATCCTCGATCTTCAGTGGAAGAAGACTTGGAAATTCCCATTGCCATTTGTAAAGGTAAACGTACATGTGCACGGTATCCTATCTCTAATTGTGTTTTCTATATTAATACCTCTGAGAATTATCAAATTTTTGTTATGAATATTGAGAAACACAAGATTCCTACAAAATTTTAAGAAGCGAACAAGTGTCATTTATGGAATGTTGCAATAGAAGAGGAGTTGAATGCTCTTTAAAAAATAATACTTGGACCATCACAAAACTTCCTTCGAGCAGAAACATAGTGGGATGTAAGTGGGTTTTTACTATTAAATATAAAGTTGATGACATCGTTGAAATGTATAAGGTAACACTCATTGCCAAAGGGTACAATCAATCATATGAAATTGACTACAATGAAACCTTCACACTTATGACAAAACTTACTTCCATAAAAATACTCCTCTATATGACAGCAAACTTAGGATGGGATCTATAGTAGTTGGATATGAAAAATACCTTCCTACAAGAAGACTTGAATAAAGAAGTGTATATGGAACTTCCTTAATGAATGAATATTAAAGTAACTGATGATATAGTTTGCTATTAGAGATTGGTTCATTAATAATTGTTATGGGTCTTAGTGTAACTCGTTATGGGCTTAGTGTAACTTATGTCCATTTAGTAGTACTTAAGTATGATTAGGGACAGTTTAGTCATTCAAGTTAGATTACTTATAAATAGGTAGATTAGAATTAAGTCTTATTAGAAGGAGAGGTTGTACGACAGCCAACATTGGGGACGTCTTCTTGTATTTTAGGGCCAAAATCTGTAAGTATTATTCTTCTAATGAATAATATTATTATTTACAACATGGTATCAAAGCCTTTAAGACTGGTAAATCTACATTTTTTATGAAAAGAATTAGTTTCTTTCTTAGAGAAAGGTGAGCATCAATTCTGGGAAGAAATCAAACTGAAACAGTCTTTGAAAAGTGTAAATCATGACAAGAAAGTGGCAGCCAACCACTGTTTTTTGCGCACCATATAAGAGGAGACAGACACCCATAAATACTTCACATATCATGACAAGTGGTAGCCGACCGCTGATTTATGCGCACCACATCAGAGGAGACAGACGTGGTATCAAATCAGCCTATCCAGCATAATATTGTCTTAATCTGGTATCAAATCAGAGGAGACAAACGTGGTATCAAATCAACCTATCCAGCATATTGTCTTCAACTATATTATCTGATTTTCGTTTCGTCAAATATCGTTAAACCTAATCTGATTCTATGAAAGTTGAAGTATTAAAGATAGGATTTGTGTTCTGATTGTGAGAAGTCAGTTTGTTTGTTCTTTTATAAATGGCTGGAAAATGAAAAGGAGTTGAGAGCACTTTCAACACATCTGAACATCCTTCACCTAAAAAATTAGAAATTTTTTAGATTAGAACAACGAAGTTAGATGGCAGAAACTTATTTGAGTAGTCTAGGTCTGTGGAACTCGTTGTTATAGCAAGGGGGAGATGCGCTCATCTAATGGGTCAAACACCGAGCCCAAATACGCATGATGCACAATATCCTACTTGAGAAGAGAAGATGCATTAATATCATCTTTGTTACTTCAGTTTATGATCCCATCAATTGCAAAAACTTTTATGTTTCTTGAATCCGCACATGAAATTTGGTGTGCAGTCTCTGAGGCTTATACGGAAAAAAGAATATTGCAAAAGATTACGAGATTTTGGAAAAGATCAGAAAAAGTAAACAAAGCACTCATTCTATTAGTGAGTACTATGCAGATCTTCGAAGACTTTGGGATGAAGTTCTTTATTATACTAATATAAAGTGTTCTTCTTACACCGAAAGAAATGTTGAAATTGAAAAGAAGAAAGTATTTGACTTATTGTGGGGTGTAAATTCAGAATTTTAATCAATAAAACTCAATATCTTGGGCAGAGAAGAACTTCCTTCACTGGGCACAGTATACTCGTTATTAATTAGAGAAGATCACATAAATCTTGAGAAGGACAACATCTCGATTATAGATCAACATGCACTTCAAACAAGGGGAAAAAACTCACATTATCGAGGAAGAGATGGCCAATAAAGTCGTGGACGTGGACGTGATCGTGGTAGGTTTCATTCTGATGAGAAGGATAAACTTGTATGTTCTTATTGTGGCAAATCAAGGCATTTAGAGAAAATTATTGGGAATTACATGGTAGATCTGATTTTTCTAGAAATCGAAACTACTCTGCTTATGCTGCTTAAAATTAACCTCTCAGCACAGATGGAATTCAAGAGATCATTAAAAGGATTCAAGGCTTAGAAACAAAATTATCTGAACATTCTCAACCATCTTCTTCTCAGGTTTCTTCTCAGGTTACAGTAGCACAGGCGACTCATACTTTCTAATTCAAAAACTTGGATAATTGATTCAAGGGCTACAGATCACATGGTAGAAGAGTCATCATATTTTTCAGAATACAGACTTCTTCAAAAACGGGAGCCGATTAAGTTAGCAGATGGTTCATATTCTTATATGATTGGACACAGAAGTATACCCACATGTTTTTCAGACTTAAAATAAGTTTATCATGTTCCCAATTTTCCTATAAATATACTTTCAGTCAGTTCATTGACTCATACTATGAACTGTAGTGTAACTTTTAATCCTACTGGATGTGTGTTTCAAGATCTGAAGACTGGAAAAATCTTTGGTCATAGTAGCCTACAAAGGGGCTTATACATCCTGGAGGACAACTTTCAGCGTACAATTCCTTATAATGCTTTAGCTGCAGTTGTTCATGATGCAGAAATTCATCTTTGGCATTGTCGTCTTGGTCATCTACCTGTGTCAAAGCTCCAATATGTGTTACCTCATCTTAGAGCCAAGTCCAATAAACCTCATTTTGAATGTTAAGTATGTCAACTTAGGAAACACCAGAGAGCCCCATATCATTTAAGTGACTGAGGCAATCTCAACCTTTCGAGCTCCTTAATTCTGATATATGGGGTCCCAATCCAGTTACTTCATTGTTTGGTCAGAAGTATTTTGTCTCCTTTATTTATGATTGTACGCGTCTTACAATTATTTATTTAATGAAATCAAAATCAGAAGTTTTTACTATCTTTCCAATTGTACATTAAATTATTTCACCCAATTCAATATTTTCGTGAAAATTCTTCGTTCAAATAATGAGGGAGAATACATTAGCAGGCATTTACAAGAATATCTACACACACATGGTATTATTCATTAGACTTCTTGTTCTTATACACCTCAACAAAATGACATTGTTGAAAGGAAAAATCGTCATATTATGAAGGTAGGTAGAACTCTCTTACTCCAAAATAATGTACCTAAATTGTAGAGGGGAGAAGTTGTTCTTACCGCTGTCCACCTAATAAATAGGATGCCTAATAGTGCACTCAAGGGTGAAAGTCCAATGAAATGTCTCGATAAGGGATCAAAACCCTTTCATATAGTTCCTCGTATCTTTGGTTGTACCTGTTTCGTTCATGTTCATCTCCCTAGTCGTGATAAACTTGATCCTAGGTCTGTAAAGTATATTTTTCTTAGCTATTCAAACTCTCAAAAAGGTTATAAATGCTACGATCCTACTCTTAAGAAACTATATGTATCCATGGATATCACTTTCTCAGAATCTACTCCCTATTATTCCTCTCAGGGGGAGTCAACCACATCTCAAAATATATCTCCTTATGACCTTTCACTAATTCCTAGTGAGGCAAAAGATAATGCAAATGAACCAAAAGAGACCTTGATGTACAAGAGAGGATCAAGGAAGATTATTCTCTCAAGCAGAATCAGTTCAATCTCCAATTACCAAAGATATTTCCCCTAATTCAGATCCTCAATTTCAAGTGGAAGAGGACATGGAAATTCCTATAGCCATTCGCAAAGGTAAACGTACTTTTGCACAGTATCCTATCTTTGATTGTGTCTCATATAATACTTCTGAGAATTATTGAAATTTTGTGATGAATATTTAGAAACACAGGATTTCTACGAAATTTGAAGAAGCAAGCGAGTGTCCTTTGTGAAAAGCTGCAATAGAAGAGGAACTGGATGCCCTTGTGAAAATTAATACTTGGACCATCACAAAACTACCTCCTAACAAAAATATTGTAGGATGTAAGTGGGTATTCACTATTAAATATAAGGCAGATGGAACCATTGAAAGATACAAAACAAGATTAGTTGCTAAAGGATATAGTCAATCATATGGTATTGACTACACTGAAACCTTTGCACCTGTGGCTAAACTTACTTTCAAACGAATACTTCTTAGTATGGCAACGAACTTGAGATGGGATCTATGGTAGCTAGATGTAAAAAATGCATTCTTAAAAGGAGACTTGAATGAAGAAGTATATATGGAACTACCTCCAAGAATAAATATCAAAACATCTAATGATAAAGTGTACAAACTAAATAAAGTTATTTATGGGCTGAAACAGTCACGAAGAGCTTGGTTTGAGAAATTCAGTAAAGCAGTGTGCAATCTGGGGTACCAAAGGAGTCTCAATGATCATACTATTTTTTTCAAGAAAGATACAAAATTATCTATTCTTGTTATATATGTTGATGATATCATTGTTACAGGAGATGACATTGAAGAAATATCAAGGTTAAAAAAGAACCTTCACAAATTATTTGACCTCACCAACTCCACTATTTCTTGGGCATAGAGGTGTTATATTCCACTCAAGGTATATTTCTAACTCAGAGAACATGCTAGACTATAAACTAAGTGACACTCCTACAAAAGTAAATCAGAAATTATTCATTGGTGATAGTGAAGAGTTTAGAGACATTCAAAAATATCAGACTTTGGTCGGCAAGCTTATATACCTGACAATTACTCGTCCAGATATTACTTATGCAGTTGACATTGTCAGTAGATTTATGCACTCTTCTACAAAGAATCATATGGATGCAGTGTATAGAATTCTTCGATATCTCAAATCAACATCTAGCATGGGTCTACTTTATTCTAAATCCTACAAATTCAATATTGAACTTTGTTCCGATGCAGAGTGGGCAGGATCTAAAGATGACTGAAAATCAACTATAGGTTATGGCACACTACTTGGTGGGAATATTATATCGTGGAAAAGTAAAAAACAGATAGTTTTTGCCAGATCTATAACTGAAGCACAATACAAGGCAATAAGTCAAGTCATGTGTGAAGAAAAATGTGTATCTTCATTTATTAGTGAACTTGGATTTACTTTTATTCAGCTTATACCACTATATTGTAACAGTGTGCATCAATTCAGATAGCTTCCAATCCTGTATATCATGAAAGAACCAAACATATAGAAATTGACTGCCACTTCATCAAAGAGAAGATAACTAATCAAGAATTCAAATTGGAGTATGTTAAATCAACAAAACAGAGAGCTGATTTTTTTACTAAAGCTACTAGTAGCAGACAACTCAAGGACACATTATCCAAGTTGGGTGTTCTCAATATCTTTCACCCAACTTGAGGGGGAGTGTTAGAGATTGGTTCTTTAATAATTGTTATGGGTCTTAGTGTAACTCGTTATGGGCTTAGTATAACTTATGTCCATTTAGTAGTACTTAAGTATGATTAGGGATAGTTTAGTCATTCAAGTTAGATTACTTATAAATAGGTAGATTAAGGTTAAGTCTTATTAGAAGGAGAGGTTGTATGTAAGTATTATTCTTCCAATGAATAATATTATTATTTACAACATTTGCAAACTGAATTAAGTTATCTATGCGTTAAAACAATCACTAAGAGCCTGGTTCGAGAAATTCAACGAGGCAGTATGCAACTTGGGGTATCAAAGAAGCCTAAATGATCATTCTGCATTCTTTAAGAAAGGTACAAAATTATCTATTCTTTCTGTTTATATTGATGATATCATTGTTACATATGATGACATTCAAGAAATATCAAGGTTAAAAAAAATCTTCACAAATTATTTGACCTTAAAGACTTGGGCCGACTTCACTATTTTTTGGGCATAAAGGTGTTATAGTCCAACCAAGGTATTTTCCTAACTTAGAGAAAATACACTATGGATCTACTATAAAAAAACAAATATGCTTGATTATAAAAGAGTGATACTCCTATAGAGGTAAATCAGAAATTGTTCATTAGAGATAGTGAAGATTTTAGGGATATTCACAAATACCAGAATTGGTTGGCAAGCATATATACTTGATAATTACTTGTCTAGATATTACTTATGCTATGAGCATTGTGAGCAGATTTATGTATTCTCCCACCAAAAATCATATGTATGCGGTGTATAAAATTATTAGATATCTAAAATCAACACCTAGAATGGGTCTTCTTTATTAAAAATCTTGTAAATTCGATATTGAACTTTATTTTGATGCACACTGGGCTGGATCTAAAGATGACCGAAAATCAACAAGTTATGTGACATTACTTGATGGTAATATTATATCTTAAAAGAGTAAAAAACAAACGGTTGTTATCAGATCTACAGCTGAAGCAGAATATACAGTGATAGCTCATACTATATGTAAAGAAAAATGGGTATCTTCATTAATATGTGAACTGTGGTTTACGTCTATTCAGCCTATACTATTATATTGTGACAGCAGGGCAACTAGAGAAGATTTCAAATCAAGAATTCAAATTGGAGTATATATTAAATCAGAAAAACAAATGACTAATTTTTTAACTAAAGCTACTATCAGTAGACAACTCAAGGATACTTTGTCTAAATTGGGTGTTCTCAATATCTTTCACCCAACTTGAGAGGGAGTGTTAGAAATTGTAATGGGTCATATAGTAGTATTGTTATGGGTCTTATTTTAACTTTATATCTATTTAGTAGTACTTAATTAATATTAGGGATAAATTAATCATTCAAGTTAGATTCTACTTATATATAAGGTGATTAGGGTGAAGTGTTTTTGAGTTAGAAAAAGAAGAGAGAGAAGGATGGCAGCTAGGAAGAGGGCGTTGAAAATCTGGTCTGGACAGATTGGAGGAATGCCTCCAATCTACCCATATTTGTAAGTTTTTTTATTTTATCTTTTAATGATTTGATGTTAATAACACAAACGACTGCATTTGTGGGAAAAAATGTACTTAATTATTCAGGATCTCGTGGTAGAGGAGGTTATGGAGGCTGTGGTAGAAGTCGATTCCAATCTACTCTGGATGAAAAGGATAAGTTGTGTTGTTCACAATGCGAAAAAACCCGACATACAAAGGAAACTTGCTGGGAACTAGTGGGCAAACCCAACTATAATAAGAATAGAGCGAATAGAACATATTTCAGTGATCAAGTTGAAAGACAAAATCTGGAAACTGGACGGAGTTCATTGGCTCATATCAAGAAGGAAATCGAAGAACTTAAAAGTGAGACTAGTTAAATCACAATATCCATCTACATCGTCTATTGTTGATTCCCAAACTACCATGGCATATCCTTTTTCGTTCATGGATTATGATAATTCACTTGTTCCTAATTCAAGGATATGGATAGTCGACTCAAGCGTAAGAGATCGTATGGTTGGCCGTCGAGAATATTTCTATGACTATCAGTTGATTCAGAATGGTGTTAGCATTAAGCTGGCCGATGGGTCTAATTCTCCTATTATGAGAAAAGGAAGTATAATCATTGCTTTTGGGACTCTTAAAATGTTCTAAATGTTTCCAGCATTTTAATCAATCTCTTATCAATTTATGCTTAAACACAGGACTTGGATTGTGTGGTAACCTTTAATTCTATGTATTGCACTTTTCAAGAACTTAGCACGGGGAGGATCTTTGGTCAGGGTATCTTGAGGAGAGGACTTTATTTTTATGAGAAAACGACGAGAAGAATTATGTAGTCTACTCTAACTATAAATGGGAGAAGGAAGAATTGATATTATGGCATCGTCGATTGGGCCATTTACCTATTTCTAATATTAGAATTCTATTACGTGAATTTTTGAGTTATAGTGATTTGTTTTTGCAATATAATACTTGCCAAAAGGCCAAACATCATCGTGCATCATTTCCTTTGAATAAAACTAGAGTTTCGAAACCATTTGAAATTATTCATTCTGATGTTTGGGGCCCAGGTTCTATTACTCCATTGAATGGTCATAAATACTTTATTTCTTTCATCGATGATTGCACTAGATTTACTATGATTTAGCTTATGAAGACTAAAGATGAAGTATTTTGCCTATATACTGCAAATTTATCGATACCCAATTTCAAGTAGCAATTAAAGTCATTCGTAGTGATAATGGAGGGGAGTATATGTCTCAATCACTACATTCTTATTTTCAAAGTCAAGGAATCCTACACCAAACATCTTATTCTCATTCCCCACAACAAAATGGAGTCAAACAAACAAGTAACAACTAAGCCTTTTCCCATACTAGACGGGGTTGGCTACATGGATTCTTTGTTTCCATAGAGCTCTATTATATACCATGTTAGCAGTTAACTCACAATAAGCTAGATCATTCATTTTTGTTTCTTTCCAACACAACAAAATAGAGTCACTTAAAGAAAAAATAAACGTACTTTAGAAGTTGCTAGAACATTGTTTATTGGGTATAATGTGTTGGTAAACAACCCAAAGCATAAACACATCAAAAAAACAAGCAAATCTTCATCATTGAAGTAAAACGAGGTCCGGTGCCTCCACTTGTGCAACCATCCACTCTCTCTCTTTTTTTCACTTAAAGACTAATTACAATTAGGGTTAGTATATATAATGGTTTATAACTTGAAAGACTAATCTACCCCAAGTAAAAGAGATGACATATTGCCCCTACTAATCTCATCCAATTGGAGTCAGACGACCCAAACTAGAAAATTAACAATAAAAGTTAATAGTCTTCAACACGCCCCCTCAAGTTCGATCTTGAATAGTAGAGATCCCCAACTTACAAAGAGTCTTCTTTAGTCAATTTGCAGCCACTGGTTTAGTAAGAATATATGTCAACTGGTTCTCTGAACAAACATGGATGAGATTGAATATTTTATGGTCCACTTTCTCTCGAATGAAGTGACAATCTACTTCAATATGCTTGGTTATTTCATGAAATACTAGATTGGAGGCTATTTGAAGAGCTGCCTTACTATGAGTGAAGAAATTAATCGGAGAGTTTCTTCCAAAGCTAATTTTCTCTATTAGTGACATTACTCATAAACCCTTGCACATACCAAGAGCAATAGCACGATATTCTGCCTCTACACTTAATCTAGCCACAACAGACTATTTCTTGCTCTTCCATGAAGCAACAAACCTCCTAAACATACTATACATCCTGAAGTAGATCTTCTGTGCCCAATCAACATATGAAAATATCTCAATATCAAGTGATCCATATGGGGAGCATAGTAAACCGTGGGGTACACCAGTTGAGGGTTCCATATTGAAGACAAGATGTTTATTTTATGAGAGGGTGGTTAGTGGTGGAATTTCACGGTTGAAACACCACCTAGTAGGGACTAGAAAAGAAGTTGATCCTTGCATAAGAAGAGTTAGAAGTTTGTCAAAAGACATTAAATGACAATGTCTTCAGATGATTGAGAGTATACAAGAGAGGAGAAAATAAAATGATGATTTAGAGGTGTTTGAAGAAGATGATGATGCTATTGGATTCACTGATAGTTTGCCTTCAGATGTCAGAACAGAGATTGGTAGTAGCAGTTCACGAGTATCTAGTAGGGAAAAGATGATTGCTTAAGACTTTGAAGGTAGTAGAAGAGGAAGTTCAGGAAAAAGTACAAGAAGAGTTGCTTCTAGCATACATTCATTTTTTACTCCAACCACTACAACTGGTGCTCAACCTGAAATTTGTGCTGCTATGGCTTCAGAACAACTGCATGATCAGGCGAACCTTGCAGTGGAGAGATGGTTTTATGATTCATGCATTCCATTTAATACAACAAACAGTTTTCATTTACAAGCAATGGTAGATGCAATTGCTAACATTGGTCTAGGATATAAGATGCCCTCCTATCAAAAGTTGAGAGGAAAGATATTAGATAAGATCGTCATTGAAGTGCAAGAATATTGTTCGACTTTGAGAGAGTCATGAAAGGAGACATGTTGCACTATCATGACAGACGGATTAACAGATAGGCAAGGAAGGACCTTGCTAAACTTTCTTATCTACTGTTCTAAAGGACTTATGTTTTTGAGATCCCTAGACATGTCAGAAGAGAGGCATACTACGGAGATCCTACGGCAAGAATTTCATAAGGTGATATGCGAGGTTGGGCTAGAGAATGTAGTCCAATTGATTACAGATAATGCAACTAACTACAAAGCAGTTGGGAAGGAGTTAGCTGATACTTATGGGACTTTCTATTAGACACCATGCGCAACCCATTATTTAGATCTCATTCTTGAGGATATTGGTGAGATGGACGAGATAAAGGCAGCAACTGAGTACTGCCAAGATATCACCAAATTCATCTACAACCATGCATTTGTTTTGTGTATGATGAGGAGATATACAGAAGGTACAAAGCTTCTTCGTACAGCTGCAACTCGGTTTACAATAAAATTCTTATATGTACAGAGTATTGTGAGACAGAAACAAGAATTGAAGAGAATGTTTTCCATAGATGAGTGGCAACAATTTGCAAAGTTGCCTCATAATAGAAGAAACAGAAAGTTGAATGAGATTTCTGAGACAGTCTTCAGGAGTACATTTTGAAATGCATCTGTTAGACTATTGAGGATTACATGTCCATTAGTGAAGGTTTTGAGATTGGCTGATAGCAAGGAGAAACTATCTATGGGTTGCCTTTATAAAGCTATGAATAGGGCAAAAGAAGCCATTAAAAATAATTTTAATGGAAAAAAGAGAGATTATGTGTTCGTGTGAAAAATTATTGATAATAGATGGAATAAACAATTGCATCAGCCTATTCAAGCTTCAAAAGGGATGGTGAGGTTAATCGAAGCATCATTGATTGTATATACAGATTAGTCCCTAATAAGAGTACAATAGATGCTATACATCGAGAGATGGAGATATATGATAATGCTCTTCACTTGATAGGTTTGCCTGTAGCAATTCGCAACCGCACTACTATGCGTCCAGGTAAATTGTTTATCTTCGTATTTAAGTTTCTTAAATCAACACATCTTATATTATTGTAGATTGTCTCTAACGTTTGTCTTTTTCTACAGATGTTTGGTGGAATAGGTTTGGAAGTGATTGCCCGAACCTTAGGGATTTTGTAGTTAAAGTTTTGAGTAAAACCTCTAGTGCAACTGGTTGTGAAAGAAATTGGAGTGTCTTTAAACACATCCATACAAAAAAGTGCAATAGGTTGGAACATAAGTGACTGAATGATTTAGTTTTTATTTGTTGTAACATGCGGCTTCGCAAAAGGTAATGTTGTATTAGTTAGTACTTAAATGTTCAATTCAATAAATTGTTTCACTTCAATTATTAATATTATTTACTAATTGCTTGTCTTTCTTTGTTGTAAGCAATTAAAAAAAGTAAATAGACAAGAAAGCCAATTTGATCCAATAAGTTTGGATAATTTTGATATATTAGAAAACTGGATTATAGAAGATAGTGAAGAAAATGCCCTCCTAACTCAAGAAGACATTTCATGGATTCATTTTGAATGAGCGTAACAATAGTATCAAGGAGACGAAGAATTTGATTTTCAAGGAAAATGTGCTGCTAATGATAAGGAGGAGGATCTTCAGTAAGGAGAAGATAAGATTATTTAGTTGATAATCCATATTACAATTTGTAAAATGTAAATGTATTTCATTTTTTGCTTCAAAATATATAAATTTGGATGCAATTGGTCAATGTTGAATGCTCAATCTGTACTAAACTTTGCATTATATGAATTCAAAGCAATTACCAGATTTTTTCTATTTTGTCTTGATTTTTTTCTGATTTTTTCTAAATTTTTACTAATTTTTCTTCATTTTTTAAAGATACGCCCATATCGTGGAGCCTAGCGATACGTGATATGATACGCGTAAGATAATACTGGACTCAACTATTGCTATAAAGTATTTAGTGCAAACCATAATATATTAGACGAAATATATTAGACGAATACAGGTCTAACTTACAACTGGAGATTTTAAAAGTTACAGCTTGTCTAAATTATTGGACAAGAGAAAAGCTTCCAGAATAGTAGTATGAAGAAGTATCGATTGACATATATACTGAAGGATACACTATTAAAGGAAGAACTAGTACGAGTACTATTGGTATTAAACCCACGCAAGCATAGAGCGATAATTATGATTAAGTTCAGAGTTACCATTTTAGATAAGAAATTTCTATCAAAAGGAAGGAGAATTATGTGGGTTTTTTATTCCTCTCGACTCAAGAGGAAAGAAAGGAGATAATTCATAGGTTAATGAATTATGGTGAAACCTTTTTTTTTATTATTATATATATTGCAAGATGCCAGAGGAATGAAGAGCAAGTACACTTATACCTATATATAAGAACAAGGGAGACATTCAAAATTATGCGAATTATCGAGGTATCAAGTTACTGAGTCATACTATGAAATTATGGGAAAGAATTATCGAACGTAGGTTAAAACAAGTATCAAGTACAACAAAGAACTAATTTGGATTTAAGCAAAGCCGATCTTCTATTGAAGTGATTCACCTTTTGAGACGTCTTATGGAACATTTTAGAGCAAAAAAGAAAGACCTTCACATTATATTTATTAATCTAGAAAAAGCTTATGATAGGGTACCGAGGGAGGTTCTTTGGAGAACTTTAGAAAAAAGAGGTATCCCATTGACATATATTAACCTTATAAGAGACATGTATGATGGTGCAAAAACATGTGAGGACTCATGAAGGAATTACAGACTTCTTTGAAGTTAATATTGGGTTACATCAAGGATCAATTTTAAGTCCATACTTATTTATAATGGTGATGGATGAGTTAACAAAACATATTCAAGATGAAGTACCTTGGTGTATGTTATTTGCAGATGACATTGTATTAGTGGTGGAGTCTAAGGAAAAAGTTAATAGAAAATTGGAACTATGGAGAGAAACATTAGAAAGGCCTCCGACTTAGTAGAACAAAGACAAAATATATGGAATGTAAGTTTGATCATTTGGCTACATACAAATTAAAATTGGCACACATTGCATTCCCCAAAAGGAAAGTTTTAAATACCTAGGGTCAATTTTTCAAAGTGATTAAACGATGTTCTCTCATTTTATCCTCTATTGGTGCTACTCCTAATTTGTTTCTAATAACCTCATTATGTATACGGTCTTTTCTTGTATGACCACTCATCCATCTCAACATCTTCATTTCTGTCACAGACATCTTTTGTACATGTTGATGATTAATTGCCCAACACTCAGAACCATAAAACATGACAGACCTAATCGCTGCTCTATAATATTTACCTTTTAATTTTAATGGTATCTTCTTATTACAAAGAATGACTGATGCTCCTCTCCATTTTAACCAACCAGCATTAATTCTATGTGTATCATCTCCATCAATTCTTCCATCACTTTGAAAAATTGACCCTAGGTATTTAAAACTTTCCTTTTGGGGAATGCAATGTGTGCCAATTTTAATTTCTATGTCCTCTGAAGTAGCCAAATGATCAAACTTACATTCCATATATTCTGTCTTTGTTCTACTAAGTCGGAGGCCTTTGTTTTCTAATGTTTCTCTCCATAGTTCTAATTTTCTATTAACTTTTTCCTTAGACGCCTCCACTAATACAATGTCAACTGCAAATAACATACACCAAGGTACTTCATCTTGAATATGTTTTGTTAACTCATCCATCACCATTATAAATAAGTATGGACTTAAAGTTGATCCTTGATGTAACCCAATATTAACTTCAAAGAAGTCTGTCGTTCCTTCATGAGTCCTCACACATGTTTTTGCACCATCATACATGTCTCTTATAAGGTTAATATATGTCAATGGGATACCTCTTTTTTCCAAAGTTCTCCAAAGAACCTCCCTCGGTACCCTATCATAAGCTTTTTCTAGATCAATAAATATCATGTGAAGGTCTTTCTTTTTTGCTCTAAAATGTTCCATAAGACGTCTCAAAAGGTGAATCGCTTCAATAGTAGATCTACTTGGCATAAATCCAAATTGGTTCTCTGTTGTACTTGATACTTAATCCCTTGATATCCTAATGCCTCTTTACCGACATGTCCATTTAAATCTCCTCCTAAGCAAATCATCTTCCTTTGTGGAATCTTTTGAAACACCTTATCTAACTCTTTCCAAAAAACTGTCTTAATACTATCTTCTAGTCCTACTTGGGGTGCGTAAGCACAAACTATATTCAAAACATCTGCTCCTAACACTAATTTCAACATCATGATTCGGTCACCATATTGTTGTATGTCTACTACACTATCCTTTAAACCTTTATTTATGATAATACCAACTCTGTTTCGAGCCTTTTCTTTACGTAAGTACCATAATTTAAAATCTATATCTTCTTTACTTTTTCTCCAACCCATTTTGTCTCTTGTAAACATAGAATATGAATCTTTCTCTGTATCATAGTATCTACCACCTCCATTAGCTTACCCGGTAACGTTTCGATATTCCAAGAACCAATACGAATCTTATTATCTAGGACTAGCTTCCTTACCCCCTGCATCCGTTCATAATCAAAATGCGAAGACCCTCTCTGAAAAATTTTCACTACATTCGAGCGGCAATGTAGCGGGACTAACTTCTTTACCCACACCCGTCCATGATGTAGGAACCCTCTCTGTAATTGATTCACTACATTGGGGCGAAAATGTAGTGGCCCTTGCTTACTTCTTACTGCATTCGAGCTTTGTAGCACGTCGCTAGGCGGGGACTCCCCAAAGCAATGCCCATAATTTTTGTAATCCATGTTATAAAAATCCAACGAAGTTTTACGCTGGCTGTCGGAAGCCTAACACAACCCTCCTCCTTTATCCGGGATTGGAACCGGCAATGCAAGGGTGATCCCTTACATGGGCGGAGTTTATATATATATATATATATATATATATATATATTTTATTATTATTATTATTATTATTATTATATTATTATTATTACAGTTGCTGATAGATTAGAGAAGAGTCAGAGAGAGATGAAGATTGAGAAGAGATTTAGATAACTCTCTTTTTTTTATATATTGACAGTATAGAGAGAGATGAGAAGAGAGCAAGAGAGAGCTAAAGATTCCGTTAGATTTTATTCAAATATTGTCTATAGAGAATTAAAGACTCAAGAGAGACTTAAGGAATTAGAGAGAGAGATGAAGTATTTCACGCTGAGCAGAGATTATACTATCTAAGACTTTGCATTATTTGAGTAGAGTCTGAGACATATATTTCCTATCGTGACGGAGAGAGAGTAGAGATAATCATTCTTACACCTTATATATTAGTAAAAATATATATTATTAAATTTTAATGTATATAAATATAAATATTTATAAAATTTTATGCCATTAATATAGTACCAATGTATAATGATATATGATAATTACCGCAAATCTAATATAGATTTAATAAAAAAATATTTATTAAAAAATATTCTTCGCAATGCTTCCCAATGACTTAACTGTTGTCCTCAACTATAACCGTTTAGTGAAATGTTGGAAAATTGTGAAAGTTACTGGATTTTGAGCAGCGGGAATTATTTTTAGGAAGCTTTTTGTTATATTGATTATAATGAAATTCCTTTTTTATGAGTTGAAACGTTAATTTAACAAAATGATTTTAAGTTAATACGATTCTGTTTAGTGACTTTCCCAACTATTCATTTTTATATTAAATTATAAAATTAGTCATAAAATAATGTAAAGAAATTATCACTTAATTGAAAGTTAGTGAATGTTACTTGATTTCAAAGTTTGAATAGAGTTTAATACCCTTTATAAATTGAGGAAATCATAGTTTCAATTTTAGCATTATAAACCTATTATTTTCAATCAAATTTTATTTATTAAGATTTCATGTAAAAAATTAAAATTAAAAATGATGATTTTTTGTGAAGAGTGAGTTTAGTGAAACTTTCATATTTTCTAACTTTTTATCTATCACAGAGTAACCGACAAAATAGGTCCGTAAAGATATGCTAATATCTCATCATTGAGATTAAGGTTAACAATTAAACTTAAAGTTAATAATATACAAAAAAAACTTCTCAGTTTAAAAAGTTAAGATTACAATTTATTAGATAATACAAATATAAAGTTATAAACTACAACGATTCAATTTCAGTGTTTCATTCTACAAAACATAAATCATAATTAATAAATGCATAATAAACATTATCATCAGGGTCGCCACCGTCATCATCATCATCATCATCATCTCCACCATCATCTCCTTCCTCTTCATTCATAACAGGGTTCTCAAATCCAATGCCTTCTATATCCTTATCTCCAATCTCTCCTCTTATTGCTCTCAAGTTTGCATACAAACAACAACTAAGCCTTTTTTCATACTAGATGGGGTCGGCTACATGGATTCTATGTTTCCACTAGCCCTATCATAATTTGTAGAATCCATGGTAGATAAGTTCGACAAAGTTTTATACTAGCTGACGGAAGCCTAATGCAAAACTCCTCCTTTATCCGGGTTTGGGACCAGCCATGCAAGGCTAATCCCTTACATTAGGGGAGTTGTGGTAAGCACTAATAAATGAATACAAAATATACAGGCATGAAATATCATAATATGACAACGATAGTTAGATTTCAACTTCTACAACAATAACTGCAACAACTAAGCCTTTTCTCATACTAGACGGGGTCGGCTACATGGATTCTTTGTTTTCACATAAACCTATCATGTGTCATGTTAGCAGTTAACTCACAATAAGCTAGATCATTCTTTATTGTTTCTTTCCAACACTTTGGTGGTCGTCCTCTACCTTTTATAATATTTTCCAAATTTAGTTTTTCTAACCTTCTTACCGGTTCTTCTTTTGATCTTCTTTCTATATGTCCAAACCATCTTAAACGATGTTCTCTCATTTTATCATCTATTGGTGCCACTCCTAATTTGTTTCTAATAACCTCATTATGTATACGATCTTTTCTTGTATGACCACTCATCCATCTCAACATCTTCATTTTTATCACAAACATTTTTTTGTACTTGTTGATGATTAACTGCCCAACACTCATAACTATAAAACATGACAGGTTTAATTGTTGCTCTATAATATTTATCTTTTAACTTTAATGGTATCTTCTTATCACAAAAAATACCAGATGCTCCTATCCATTTTAATCAACCAGCATTAATTCTATGCATAATATCTCCATCAATTCTTCCATCACTCCGAAAAATTGATCCTAGGTATTTAAAACTTTCCTTTAGGGGATGCAATGTGTGCCAATTTTAACTTTTATATCCTCTGAAGTAACCAAATGATCACACTTATATTTCATATATTCAGTCTTTATTCTACTAAGTCGAAAACCTTTACTTTCTAATATTTTTCTTCATAGTTCTAATTTTCTATTAACTTTTTCCTTGACTCCTCGACTAACACAATATCATCTACAAATAACATACACCAAGGTCCTTCATCTTGAATATGTTTTGTTAACTCATCAATCACCATTATAAATAAGTATGCACTTAAAGTTGATCTTTGATGTAACCCAATATTAAATTCAAAGAAGTTTTTTTCTTTGAATAATAGAAAGCTCTTTTTCTTCGACCCAATCATCAAGAATATCAATATTTTTATGTAATCTTCCTTGCTCTTCTTATATCTCTTTGCATTTATTTATAAAAAAACAAAAGAACAAATATAATATACTTAGAAAAAATCATTACTTATGACTTATGAGTATAAGTAAGGAATAATAAACATATAACATAAAATATCTTTTTACCTTTGTTTTAACTTCATATTATTTTATGTAATATATACCAAATCACAAAGACGAGCATGCTCAATCTATTTCGCTTTTTTGCGTGAATGCATTCAAAAAAACTCTAATTCCTTTTGCATCCACTCGAACTATATGTTCTTAATATGTATTGAGCAAACCTCAACAAGTCTAGTGCATCTACACCAAATCAAGCCCACCATTCATCTAAAATAAAAGATAATAAACGAAAAGATTAAGTTTTAAAAAGCAAAATAAGTCATAATGTTTTTAATGACATGTCAATACATAATTAAAATGATAATGTAAAAAATTTACATATCAAAATTAAATTCATAAATTACTTTAAATACAAAATAAGTTAATCCAAATATAAATTAAAGCCTAAGCTATCATTCGGTTCATTAAGAACAGTTAGATCTATAATATTGAGGTTCAGTGGCCTAAGTTCAGCAAGGATATATATTACTTATGCTCTGCATATGCAATGTCCATATATTGATGTATATCAAACCTGGCAAACTTATCTGTTAAAACATCAGATGAGATATAGTAATCTTCATATTTGCTGAATCCACTTAGTATTAATTGCTTGCTACTTATGGCATGTAACAAGTTCACCATAACTCGAGGTTCTCCAGTAACTTGCTACATGCAATCCTATTAATTTGCAGCCTAACTGCATATATATACACACTGAATATCACTTCTTTTCATTCCTCCAATAAGATCTAAAACTTAGTTAGAAGTTTCTATCAGATGAATTTTGATTGGTCAAAGGGTCATCATGACTTTGCTTTTAGTTCTCTCAAAAGTTAGCACAAAAAATAAGGTCTACTAAAGTAATCCCTGTTAAAAGATGGAACCAGGGCCATTCGGTCCTACTATGTGATCATAGGAGCTAGCCCCAATGCCTAGCAAGGCTAGCCACAACGGCTAGTCCAACTAGCCATTGGGGACTAGCTTGATACTTTTCCCAGCTCTCTTTCTCTCCTTGTAACTCTCCTCTCTTCTTTCTCTTCTATAAATTCTCCAATATACATTATCTAAATAAGGCCCTTAGTGGCTAATCAATAAGAGTATTTTTATTCATTTATTGTGCCTTTGTTTTACTTGGTTATAGCCTTTTCTAAGGCTTTATATTTGTTATACGTTTGATGTGCCTTCGTTGCACTTGGCTACAGGCTTTGTGTTCATTAATCTTTTGGAGTGCCTTTGTTGCACTTGGTTATAGCCTTTCTAAGGTTGTGTTCATTACTCTTTTGGTTGTGCCTTTGTTGCACTTGGTGATATTCTTTTCTAAGGCTTTAAGATTGTTACTTTGTGGTGATACGTATTCATCAAACTTTCACTGCTCCGTTGATGCGTCATCTTTATTATATGGTCCCAACACCTTGTTTCAAAGAAATCGAACACATCGGGAAGCACACCAACTTGGAGAAATTCATGACTCTTGACATTTGATATTTCAAAATTGAGGTAAGTTTAAAAAAATTGTTTATTTTAGAAATTAAAGGAAAAGAATGAAGTTTTCAAGACAATTTTTTTTAATATTCTTGATGGTAATCATGTTGTCTTTAGTGCATCATGAAATTTCTAAAAATTCTTTCATCCCAATTAATTTTGGTTGTTGATAATTGCTATCATTTATTTTAGCAACACCATCCTTTTCAAAATAAGTATGCATGATTGCTTAATGTATGTCCTTGGTGATATACAATTTTAGCTATGTTTCAAGCCATTCTTTTTGCTTAATTCTTGACACTTAGTATCTCCAATTTGTTGTAGTCTTAAAATGTCTAAGTAAGATGTTTTTACGATTAGACATTTTGAATTTTTAAGCTTTTGCCTTTTTTTTCAAGTGTGTTTTAAGACTATCTTAAAGCTTCAAAACTAAGTTTTGTGTAGAAGTACATCATACTTCTTTTGGAAAGTCTTCGTGTTATACATCCTAGCCTTTGATGTAGTTTGATTTCATAAATTGTATTGAGTTTCTAAATCAATTTGCATTCTTAAAAGGATGATTATTTATAAATCATGTGATTCTTTTCAACAAAAAATTTCTTTTAGAGATTGTTTTCTCTATTTAATGACATAAATGTTTTCTTTGTTCTAAAGGCTTCTTTTATATATATTAAGACCTATATTGGCATTTCTATTCATGTTATGGATATTCACAGACAAAATTCTAAAGTCCATTTATCTCTTCTAAAATTCCTTTTGGAATTAGTATTATATGATTTGCCATAAATTAGATTATATGTCAACATTTATTTGACTAAGTTCATATTATTTTGTGATAATCCGCACTAATTAATGGCTTATTGCTATCTTGATTTATCTTACTAGTGAAAAGTTATGATATTTAAATCGTTCTACAAAATATTATTGGGTGTATACCCGTTTGTATCTATGACTACCTGATAATTGCATTTGTTAAAAGGTCTCCAAGCTTTTAAATCTTTATGAATTATGACTGATTGTTTTTTTATGAAATTAGTTCTAAGCGCACATTATCATGTAAGTCATGTAGAGCTTTTTTTATCAATAAAGTATCTTTTTGTTCAAGGAAAACTGGTGATATATATAAATTGTGTGAAACTTCTTGTTTCTTAATGTGCTCGAGGCTCTATTTTGAGCTCATTATGCAATGTTTTCAGTTATACTCACTAGTATGTCACGAATTTAAGAAAAAGCCTATAGATTTTCACAGGTTTGAGAGCAAAAGCATGTGATTTCTCCAAGAAATCGAGAAAATAGAAGATATAGAAACCGTTTGGGAGCAAGTGCAGGGGGTAAAAAAGAACAGTAGAAAAAACCCAAGTTTCTCAGATTTTATATTCTACAACCTAACATCTACTTTTACGATACGAGCCATGCTATATTGTATCATGCGATACAATACGATATGGCTCGATAAATCATAAAGCACGATATGATTACTTGTATCGTATCGTGCTGACACGATATACGATAAACTCAAACATTGCTATGACCACAAAAATGTGTAGAAGACATTTGTGACAAGATTGAAGATGTAGAGGTGAATGTGTAGCTATATAAGAAAAGATAAGATCCATTATGAGGTTATTAGAGAAATAGTTATTGTGGCACCAACAAAAGATAAAACAAGATGGACACATTTCAGGTGGTTTGAGCATTTGGAGAGTCAGCGACATACAACCCTATTGAGAGGGTGCAAGGAAATGGGCAAGGAAATCAACACTTTAAAAGAGGGAGAAGGCCTCCAGGTATTGGAAGGAAAGAATACAACATGATCTTGCTTTTCTGCAACTAAATGGTAATATGACAAAGATTAAGCTCAATGGTGACTAACAACCTGTGCAGGTGATAATAGTTAATGTAAGAAATGCTTGGTTTTGGTGCTTCTATGCTCAATCATGAAGCCTCTTTTGCTATGTTATACGAGTATGCCAAAATTGGTGTCGTACCTGTATCCGATACGTACCGGGTACGGGTACACGTATGGGTATGTCTAGTACATACCCATACAGAGAATGGCATACCAGTATGCATATGCATATACCGGTACGTGTACCCACCTTTGGGTACGTCACATACCGATACCGGGTACGTGAATGGATCGGGTTGGCCCATACAGATATGGGTCAACCCGATTCAAATTAAAAAATATAAATATGTTACGAATTGCCCTAGCCCCAAATCGATCCTTCAGCTCTACACCTCTCTCTCTCTCAATCCTGCATGCGTTGCGTCTGACTCTCTCTCGATCCTACGTCTCTACCACTCTCTCTCTCAATCATGTTTCTCTTCAAGAGCTTGTCTTGGATTTCCATCGATTGCGAGGGTCGGATTCTGGCGAGGTATTTAGCACTTACTCTTTCAGAACAATTGGACTTACTGAAGAGCAGGTGACGACCTGTGTCTCTACCTCTCTCTCTCTCAATCTTGTTTCTCTTCAAGAGCTTGTCTTGGATTTTCGGCGACTGCGAGGGTCGGATTCCGGTGAGGTATTTAGCACTTACTCTTTCGAAACAGTTGGACTTACTGAAGAGCAGGTGACGGCTTGTGTAGTAGCTAGTGCTAATACAACGATGGCTTGGTTTTGAATCTTTTGATTGATACGCACCGTATATAGATGAGTTTGGGCTTATGTAGTAGCTAGTGCTAATGGCAACTTAGCCATGTCCAACATTGTGTTAGCTTGATAAAAGTTGGATTCAATTGTAAAGAAACTAGCCAACTAGGTTTTGTGCATGAAATAGTTCGAAATAATAGTAAGATCCTCGTCCACTCTTGCTATACATGCATGTGCACACACACACACACACACACACTATATATATATATATATATATATATATATAAAGTTTTCATAGATCTTTGTTACTACTTACTACCAATATGCATACGTACATATCAATGACTTGCAATTATTTCATTTGGTGCATACTGTTTCGTGATAGATACTCGCAAACTTTAATTCATTCATTAGCAATATTCAGTTGTATCTGTTGGCAACTTGGCATTACGTAATTGTTAGCTTGTCAGAGTATTGCTAAAAATAAAGATATCATAGTAATGACACCTTCATTTTGTTTATTTTCAGATGTCTAATATGTCTACTACTGGTAGTACATCTGTTTCTATCACAAGTAAATTTGCATTTGGAAAACCCCAAAAAGGTTGCTCGCTTTGGGCATATGTATCCTTGTTAAAAGACAAAAAGACAGGAGGTGGAAATTCAAGTTGGCGGTGTAACTACTCTGGTTGAACTTATAAAGGTTCATATTTTAGAGTGAAGTGTCACTTGTTAAAGGGAAAAGGAAATGGCATAGTTGTTTATTCGGGTGTTACTGATCAATATCTTTCAGAGATGAGTTTGTGTTTGTGTAATAGTTGAATTTTGATATGCATTGCAACTTTTTTGTGCTGATATGAATATGTAATATTTTGTTGGAATGATATTGTTTCATTGTATCAAGTTTGTGTTTGGTGAACTATGTAATACGAGTTTGTTGTGAGTTTATGTAATATGTAGGAAGACTGCACTACGAAGTATGTATTAGTCAACTATGTAATACGTGTTCATAGGTGCATATCATAATCACCTTCATTTGATTACACTTTTTTCATTGATTTTGAGCTAACTTCATGAGGCTTATCGTTCAGATATTAGGATGGATATGCGAAACATGCATAGCTTTGAATCTGGTTCATTTGATGTTGTGATTAACAAAGGTCTCTATTTCTTGATTACTTCTTTTTGCATATGTTGGTCTTGCTTATATGTTGTTGTAATTTCATTATTCTGATTTATGTTATTCTTGAAATGATGCTTATTCTTGATTCTCTTATAGTAAGCACTGTAATGATGGGGATCGCCTTTTATGAAACACTTTTAGCCATTGGGACAGCATATGTGCAAGGGGAAGATGTGGCAGCAAGAGGTCGAATATTGTTGTTTTCTCTTGGAAAAAATAATGACGACAATCAAAACTGGGTATGACATAAACTCTGTTTCTATTCTGTAGCTTAAAGAAAAATCAATACTTTTTCATCATGTGTATTTTTTAGCTAACTTCATGAGGTTTATCGTTCAGATATTAAGATGGATGTGCGAGACATGCATAGCTTTGAATCTGGTTCATTTGATGTTGTGATTAACAAAGGTCTCTATTTCTTGATTACTTCTTTTTGCATATGTTGGTCTTGCTTATATGTTGTTGTAACTTCATTATTCTTATTTATGTTATTCTTGAAATGATGCTTCTTCAGGGACTCTTGATTCTCTTATGGTAAGCACTGCAATGATGGGGATCGCCTTTTATGCTACACATATTGGATCTCAAAATGTTGTGCAGAAAATCGACGACTAGTCGACTACAGTGGTATGTGTTTGTTGTTTAATTGTCCTTACTTTGAAGAAGAGTATAAATGACATTCTCATAGTTAGAATAAAATTATTCTCAAACACTAGAATGCTCTTTAAAATATAGAATGCTCTATATAATTGTGTGTGTGTATATATATATATATATATATATATATATATATATATATATATATATATATATATATTTAAGTGATTTTTTATATATATTTTAATAGTGTCATACCCGTACCTTAGTTTTCTAAAAAATTGCATACCCCGTACCCGTATCCATGCAACATAGCTCTTTTGCCACAGTACATCTGGAACTCACTAAAAACTTTTAGAAACTCTTCGATAAAATGTAGAACATTCTTTCCTATCTCATGGCTATTTCTATCAAGACATCAAGTAGTTAAATTTGGAATATTCTCTCTTTAAGAGATTGTGATTATTAATTACTTAAACCAATTGGTTCCTCATAAAAAAGTTTACCACTATGGCCTTAACTAATTCACTATTTGATTAATGCTCCCCTTTAAAGTTGAGATAGATTTACTAGTGATGATATCGTAATGTGGTCCTTTAATAATTAACGTACAGGATAGTTGCAAATACACTTTCAAAAGTCTAAGCAGGGACATTTTTAAGCATTAGTTCCTTATGCTTTGGTTGGATATTCAATGACAACCGCATACTTTCGATAGATTTAAACACTCCCAAATAAAAAAATGGGGATGCAGATAATATTGGTGCAATAATTAGGAGATAATGTAAAACTTCTATAGACAAACAGCACAAAAGAAAAGCGCCTACTAATTAGTCACAGGAAAAGATTCATGTATAACATAACAATAGGTCAATATATAAATGTATGGTAGTGCTCTTGTGTGAAAGTGACCAGATTCGTGTTACTGAATAATTGTCAAAGGAAATAACTTTTGTTAATAACTTTTGTTACCTCATGAGTACATTCCAGCTGACTACACCAGTTTCACGTTCCTCTTGCTTGATAAGAACGGACTTTTCTTCCCCTTTTTTAGAAGGTTTATTTCCTCCTAGAAAACCACCTTCTACCTTTGATTCCCCATTGGGTTCCCCAAATGTTGTAGGTTTCTTCTCATCGGTATCACCAGCATCCGATTTTTCCTCCACATGATCTTCCATTTTGCCAGCATTTTCCATTAGTTTCCGGAATAAGACACCGTTATTGTTCAGTTCCTCAAAAGTTCCTTCCTCTTTGACCATTCCTTCATGAACTAAAACAATCCTATCCACATAAGGAAGAAAATGGAGCTGGTTTGTCACTAGGACCCTGGTTTTCCCTTGCAGTTCACTTTTTACACACTTATCGAAAACCTGATAAAAATAAGATCAGTGTCATCTTTTCATGCTAATATACATGCTTATAGTTATCTTGAAAACTGAAAGGTATAAAAAAAGGAGCGACAATACATTGCATTGTAGCACATTAAATAATTCAAGATTGATAACCAAAGCATACTTCTAGTAGGCAGTGGAAGTCCCTAAAAACGTGGAGCAAACTGCCCATATCAGACATACTAATAAGGGGTGAAGGGCCTCATCGAACTCTATGGGGACCTTAAGGTATCTAAATCATGTCATTAAGAGGTGAAGGAAAGAGCATAAGAAGCATGCTATTGGTATGCATGTCACAAGAGGCGTTTCACTTTGACCATTGGCGAGACCAAAAGTGGTAGGTAGACTGAAGTGTTCAAACAAATGAAAAAGGAGCAGCACAATGGTGACCCGCAGAAAAAATCCAACTGGTTAACAGAAGCAAAATGAAGTTCTTTAACAGATCATTATCTAAGAGAATCAAAATTCAGCAACTAACTTGACACATGATGAACTTTACAACAACAACAACAACAACTAAGCCTTTTCCCATACTAGACGGGGTCGGCTACATGGATTCTTTGTTTCCACATATCCCTATCGTGTGCCATGTTAGCAGTTAACTCCCAATAAGCTAGATCATTCTTTATTGTTTCTTTCCAACACTTTTGTGGTCGTCCTCTACCTCTTTTAATACTTTCCAAATTTAGTTTTTCTAACCTTCTTACAGGTTCTTCTTTTGATCTTCTTTCTATATGTCCAAACCATCTTAAACGATGTTCTCTCATTTTATCCTCTATTGGTGCCACTCCTAATTTGTTTCTAATAACCTCATTATGTATACGGTCTTTTCTTGTATGACCACTCATCCATCTCAACATCTTCATTTCTGTCACAGACATCTTTTGTACATGTTGATGATTAACTACCCAACACTCAGAACCATAAAACATGGCAGGCCTAATTGTTGCTCTATAATATTTACCTTTTAATTTTAATGGTATCTACTTATCACAAAGAATACCTGATGCTCCTCTCTATTTTAACCAACCAGCATTAATTCTATGTGTAACATCTCCATCAATTCTTCCATCACTTTGAAAAATTGACCCTAGGTATTTAAAACTTTCCTTTTGGGGAATGCAATGTGTGCCAATTTTAATTTCTATGTCCTCTGAAGTAGCCAAATGATCAAACTTACATTCCATATATTCTGTCTTTGTTCTACTAAGTCGGAGGCCTTTGTTTTCTAATGTTTCTCTCCATAGTTCCAATTTTCTATTAACTTTTTCCTTAGACTCCTCCACTAATACAATGTCATCTGCAAATAACATACACCAAGGTACTTCATCTTGAATATGTTTTGTTAACTCATCCATCACCATTATAAATAAGTATGGACTTAAAGTTGATCCTTGATGTAACCCAATATTAACTTCAAAGAAGTCTGTCGTTCCTTCATGAGTCCTCACACATGTTTTTGCACCATCATACATGTCTCTTATAAGGTTAATATATGTCAATGGGATACCTCTTTTTTCCAAATACCTCTTTTTTCCAAAGTTCTCCAAAGAACCTCCCTCGGTACCCTATCATAAGCTTTTTCTAGATCAATAAATATCATGTGAAGGTCTTTCTTTTTTGCTCTAAAATGTTCCATAAGACGTCTCAAAAGGTGAATCGCTTCAATAGTAGATCTACTTGGCATAAATCCAAATTGGTTCTCTGTTGTACTTGATACTTGTCTTAACCTACGTTTGATAATTCTTTCCCATAATTTCATAGTATGACTCATTAACTTGATACCTCGATAATTCGCACAATTTTGAATGTCTCCCTTGTTCTTATATACGGGTATAAGTGTACTTGCTCTCCATTCCTTGGGCATCTTTTGGTTTTTCCATATTTCATTAAATAGTCTTGTGAGCCAAGTGATTCCTATTTCTCCTAGTATTTTCCAAACTTCATAGGAATATTATCTGGTCCTACCGATTTACCACTCTTCATATGTTTAAGAGCCTCTTTGACTTCATTCTTTTGAATACGTCGGTAGAAATTGTGGTTTATATACTTTTTTGACTTGGCTAAATCTCCTAAACTAATACTAACATCTTTATTTTCATTAAAAAGATTATAAAAATAGTTTTTCCATGGAATAAAAATAGTTGTACTTGACACATGATGAACTTTAATGAAATAAAAATGTTGCTTTCAAGCACATGGAGCAGCAGCTTTCTTCTGGCTAGGAGATCAATTCAAAAGAGCCTTCAAGTTTGTAGGCCTGAGTTCAACGTATGGAGTGTCCATATCTCGTAGGTGAATTCCTAAAGCCAGCTTGACTATCAAAAGTTACTTAAAAAACATGTCATGAAGAATAGAAATCTACGCCACAAATTGGTTAAATATAAGTACTGCTTATTTATTTTTTTCTATAATATTTTTTCCTCTATTATAGTATCCTCTAGATCCCCCTCTAACAGGTAGCTCCCTTTTCCCTATTTTGTTGAGAATGGACTCTTCTACCACCTGTCAAAAACCAAAGAAACGAGGAAAGTTCCTAGAAAAGAAGGCTATATTCACCGAAGAATGTCCATTGTGGTAGCACAATAGTAATCCACAAAAGAAATCTAACTGGTTAATAGAACCAAAATGAAGTTCTTCAAAAGAAATCTAAGAAAATGAAATTTCAGCAACCAACTTGACACAAAACTTCAGCTTTCCTGCTGAGGAGATTAACTCAAAAGATCGTTCAAGTTTGTAGGTCTTAGTTCAACGTCTGGAGTGTGCATATATGGTAGGAGAATGCTGAAACACAGCTTGACTATCAAAAGTTACATTAAAACATGTCATTAAGAATAGAAATTTATGCAATAATTGGTTACCCATAAATGTTAAAATATGTATATTTTAATGTATTTTTTATGTTTGTGAAAATATATACTTTTGTAATCAGGGCCACCTATCACCCGGGCCACCAACGTCTAGATTACTAGCCGTTGAGCCCTTCCAATAGCTCTTTTTACTGGTTGTTTTTCATGTTAAGTTACAATCTCTCCTCTCTATAAATACCTCAATGTATTCAATAAAGATTAAGCCTTCTTGGCCAATTTATATACATTTTCTTGAGTGTATTTGCTATTGTTAGTGCATTTGCTATTATTCTAACCTTTTCTAAGGCTTGTTATAGTCATCTTCGAGTGACTCACGATTGTTGCATACGTGTATTGGATGTCCCCTGCTCTATATTCAACATCTTCATTACATGGTATCAAAGCCTATCCGTTGTTCGTGATTATCAAGTTGATGTATCGTTAAGCATGCCAAAGTCTAGAAGTTTGTATTAAGGAACTTGGAGATTTACGATGCTTTTTCAAGCATTTATCCAAATAAGTTCACTAATTTAAAGTTTGTACTACTTAGAGATGAAAGAAAAGGGTTTCAATTTTCGATTAACAACTTTCAACTACAAAACATGGGTCTAATAAATGAAAAATTATTTATAATTTAAAAGATTGTGGGGCAATCTGAGTGGATCAAAGCTGAAACCCTCTATAAATGCCACTTTTGAAAAAAAGAAAATTTTAAAGGAGGCCACCAGAAGATCTTACGGGTTCTTATAAATAATGTGAATGATCATATTAGAAACACCTTGGCAACCTTTACCAATACCAAAGAAGCATGAGAATACTTTAAGAAATCCCATGTTCATAGTGATGCGACATATAAGATGACATTATGTGATAAAATGTTATCACTAAGACAAGGATACAAAGAGGTGGATGAGTTCTATAGTGGGTATTCCAATATTTAGAATCAATTAAATGGATATAAGAAGAAGTATACACAAAGTCTTAGTAAAAGACAATGTGAAGAAAATGAAGACTTCGTATATCAATTTTTGAGAAGTCTTAGAGAAGAATTCAAAGAGGTAAGATACATTCTTATTCATTGTAAGCCTTTCCCTACTACCAAAGAGGTTCTTGCCGACTTCTAAATAGCAAAAACAAGAGGTTCTTGCCGACCTCTTTAAGCACCGTGTACTCACTACTTATAAGCAGTGTTATCTATATCGCACCGTATCGTACGATACGATACGATACAGCAAAAAAAATCATATCTTTTTTTGTGGGTTTCTAGCCTTTGTTTGCCTCTCTTCACTAACAATATCACATCACTGGAGTGTCATAGACTCAATAATCAAAGAAATGGTGCTCATCATTTTGCTTACATATTAAAATGAGCAAAAGTACCAACTACATGTACAAAGATAGCAGTTTGTAAATTTTGATATATTAGAGGAGCGAATTATGAAAGATAATGAAGAAAATACACTCCTAACCAAAGAAGACATTGCATAAATTAATTTGGAAGATGTGCAATAACATCATCAAGGAGAAGAAGATTTTGATTTTGAAGAAGGTGGTAAGAACCTTCAGCAAGGAGAAGATGAAGATTATTTTGTTGATGATCCTGATTACAATATGTAAATATAAATGTATTTCATTTTTTGCTTCAAAATATATAATTTTTTTAAATTATTCAATGGTGAATGATCAATATGTACTAAACTTTGTATTATATGAATTCTTTGTAATTATTAGGTTTTTGAAATTTTTTCCTGTTTTCTTTTATTTTTTTAGATTTTTGCTAATTTTTTAATATTAAAGTACAATACGCTATGATACTATACGCCCATATCGTGGATCAAAACGATACACGATACGATATGCATCGAACAACACTGCTCATAAGAGAAGAAGGAGAAGGAGATTGAAAAAAGAGAATAGTATAGATAATGATAAGTTGCAAGTGGAGCATAAATTTAACTATGGCATGGGCGTTTGGGGCATTAACCTGTGTCTAAAATCAACATTGTAACTCTTAGATTTTTCTTTAGTCCAATAATATACTCATTGAATGTGATGTTTGTCACAAAGCAAAACATCAAAGGGTCTCCTATCTAATAGTGAGTTTAGAATGTCACGGCCTTTTGAATAGTGAGTCTAATATTTGGGGTTCTAGTCCAGTTAATTTTCTTAGCGGTCATAAGTACTTTGTCTCCTTCATAGATGATTAAACTCGATTTATAATAATATATTTGATAAAATCAAAAGCTAAAATTTCAGCTATCTTACCAATTGTTCATAAGCTCATTCTTACTGAATAAAAATTCTTTATTAGAGCATATTCATGGTCAATTACAAAACTATTTTCATACCCATAAAATTATCTATCAAACAACTTGTGCAAAATACTCCTCATCAAAATGGGGTAGCTGAAAGAAAGAATAGACGTATCTTGAAAGTAGTCTGTACCTTGCTTATTGAGTATAATGCTCTTAAGTTTTATTGGGGTAAAGCAGTTCTAACCTTAGTTTATTTAATCAACAGAATGCCAAGTTTCATACTCAGTAGTGAACCTCCATGAAAAACTCTAACTCCTTACATAAACCATTTCATTTTACCCCTCGTATCTTCGGTTCTACATGTTATGTCCATATTCACCTGCATGTCAAAGATAAACTCGATCCTAAAGCCACAAGTATACATTCATTGGATACTTAAATTCTCATAATGAGTATAAATGTTATGATCTAGTCCATAGGAAAACTTATATATATCTTGATGTTACATTCTTTGAGTCTACTCTTTATATTCTTCCAATGAGAGCTTGTGGATTCAATGAGTAAACCCATGAACATATAGAAAGAAGATCAAAAGAAGAACCTTTAACAAGGTATGAAAAACTAGATTTTGAAGTATTAAAAGAGGTAGAGGATGACCACAAAATTGTTGGAAAGAAACAATAAAGAATAATCTAGCTTATTGTGAGTTAACTACTAACATGGCACATGATAGGGTTGTGTGGAAAATCTATGTAGTTGACCCCGTCTAGTATGGGAAAAGGCTTAGTTGTTGTTGTTGTAAAGTAAATTTGTTAATGATATTGTTGTTAGATAGGAGCTAACAGATGACAAAGCAGTTGAAACACCGAAAGTGGTTAACCAAAAGATAAGACTTACAAATGGTGAACCACTCGGAGACCCCGCTCCTTAGAGACTGATGGTTGGATCGTTGACATACTTGACTATCACTCTTCCTGACATCACTCATGGTTATAAGTCAATTTCAGCATATGCCCCTACCACAGTACATATGAGCATCGTCATGCAGATCATCCGGTATATACGACATACCATTTGTCCTCTTCCTTCTTACCTCAATTAATTACATATAACGATGTCAATCGAGGTGGTGATGCTAATGACATACACTTAACAACAAGCTACTATATCTTTCTTAGAGACTCTCTTATCTCATGGGAATACAAGAAGCAGCAAAAGATATCACTCTGAGCATAATACAGAGCTTGGTAGACCTCGTTAAAAAGACTCCTTCAAGAACTTGAGAGAATGCTTAAAGCTACCATGATTTTGTACATTAACAAAAAAGTGTAATATATATAACCAACAATAATATATTTCATGAACACACCAAGCACATTGAGATGGACTACCATTACATCCATGAAGAACACTTAGAAAGGAGTTTGATGCTACACTATGATATCAAAGTATCAACTTGCAAATGTCTTCACTAAATCACTATGAGCCCCACAATTTGAGTTAGCAACCTTTCAATAATGATACCGTCAGCTTGAAGAGAGTCGTTAAAATATGAATCTACTACAACTACAACTACAACTAAGCCTTTTCCCATACTAGATGGGGTCAGCTACATGGATTCTTTGTTTTTTTTTTGTAGAATCCATGTTAAGTCCGACAAAGTTTTACGCTGGCTGTCGGAAGCCTAACACAACCCTCCTCCTTTTTTCGGGCTTGGGACCGGCCATGAAAGGGTGAATATTTTACTATATTTTTATTTATGAAAATACACTTTTGTAGTCAGGCCCATCACGCATGAGGGCCATCAGGACCGCCAGTCACTAGGGCCACCAACATCTAGATTACTAGTTGTTGGGCCCTTCTAACAGCTCCTTTACTGTTGTTTTCATGTTCAGTTGCAACCTCTCTTCTCTATAAATACAATGACAACAACTAAGCCCTTTCCCATACTACACGGGGTCGGCTACATGGATTCTTTGTTTCCACAGATCCCTATCGTGTGCCATATTAGCAGTTAACTCACAATACGCTAGATCATTCTTTATTATTTCTTTCCAACACTTTTTTGTCATCCTCTAGCTCTTTTAATACTTTCCAAATTTAGTTTTTCATACATTCTTACAGGTTCTTCTTTTGATCTTCTTTCTATATGTAGTCCATGTTCATTCAATCTCTTTAGAGGATCTTAAACGATATTCTCTCATTTTATCCTCTATTAGTGTCACTCCCAATTTGTTTCAAATAACCTCATTATGTATACGGTCTTTTCTTATATGACCACTCATCCATCTCAACATCTTCATTTCTGTCACAAACATCTTTTGTACATGTTATGATTAACTACCCAACACTTAGAACCATAAAACATGGCAGGCCTAATTGCTGCTCTATAATATTTACCTTTTAGCTTTAATGGTATCTTCTTATCACAAAAAATACCTGATGCTCCTCCATCAATTCTTCCATCACTCTGAAAAATTGATACTAGGTATTTAAAACTTTCCTTTTGGGGGATGCCATGTGTGCCAATTTTAATTTCTATGTCCTCTGAAGTAACCAAATGATCAAACTTACATTCCATATATTCTGTCTTTGTTCTACTAAGTCGGAGGCCTTTGCTTTCTAATGTTTCTCTCCATAGTTCCAATTTTCTACTAACTTTTTCCTTAGAATCCGCCACTAATACAATGTCATCTGCAAATAACATACACCAAGGTACTTCATCTTGAATATGTTTGGTTAACTCATCAATCACCATTATAAATAAGTATGGACTTAAAGTTCATCCTTGATGTAACCCAATATTAACTTCAAAGAAGTTTGTCATTCCTTCATGAGTCCTCACACATGTTTTTGCACCATCATACATGTCTCTTATAAGGTTAATGTATAAGCTTTTTCTAGATCAATAAATATCATGTAAAGGTCTTTCTTTTTTGCTCTAAAATGTTTCATAAGACGCCTCAAAAGGTGAATCGCTTCAATAGTAGATCTGCCAAGCATGAATCCAAATTGGTTCTCGGTTGTACTTGATACTTGTCTAACCTACGTTCGATAATTCTTTCCCATAATTTCATAGTATGGCTCATTAAATTGATACCTCGATAATTCACACAATTTTAATGTCTCCCTTATTCTTATATATGGGTATAAGTGTACTTGCTCTCCGTTCCTTAGGCATCTTTTGGTTTTTCCATATGTCATTAAATAGTCTTGTGAGCAAGTGATTCCTGTTTCTCCTAGTATTTTCCAAAACTTCTATAGGAATATTATCTCGTCCTACCAATTTACCACCCTTCATATGTTTAAGAGACTCTTTGACTTCATTCTTTTGAATACATCGGTAGAAATTATGGTTTATATACTTTTCTGATTTGACTAACTCTCCTAAGCTAATACTAACATTTTTATTTTCATTAAAAAACTTATAAAAATAGTTTTTCCATCTATTTCTTATATCATTATTTGACAATCCTCGTCCTTGACGCATCTAACATAATTAATATCTTTAGTTTTCTTATCTCTATCCCTAGCTATCCTAAAAATATCTCTTTCACCCTCTTTTGAGTTGAGTTTTTTTATATAAATCCTCCCAAATTTTAGCTTTTGCTTCACTTACGGCCTTTTTCACTTCCTTCTTTGCATTCTTATAAGCCTCTAAAGTTTCACTAGTTTTCTTAGCATAATGTAATTTGTAACATGCTCTCTTTGCCTTGATTTTATTTTGCACTACCTTCACTCCACCACCAAGCTTCTTTTTTGTACCAGTACACCTCCCTTAGATACATCTAACACATCTTTCACTACTTTTCTAATATGTATAGCCACATTGTTCTGCATATCACAGGGTGTACCAAGATAATTCCAAAAATCTCCATGAAGGACTTTCAGTTTAAATATATCTTCTTTCTCGCTTTTAAGGTTCCACCATTTAGTCTGAATAGCTCGATGCACTCTTTTCTTCTTTGTCCATTTTTTTATTTGTAAATCTATAACTAAAAGTCGATGTTAAGTGGTTAAGCTTTCTCCTGGAATTACCTTACAATCTTTATCTCGTTTTTTGAAGATTGTATTGACTATAAAGAGATCAAATGCCGTAGCAAAATTTAAAATCTCCCTACCTTCCTCATTTATATTCCCAAAACCAAAGTTTCCATGAATCCCTTGATATCCTAATGCCTCTTTACCGACATGCCCATTTAAGTCTCCTCCTAAACAAATCATCTCCCTTTGTGGAATCTTTTGAATCACCTTATCTAACTCTTCCCCAAAAGCTGTCTTTATACTATCTTCTAGTCCTACTTGGGGTGCGTAAGCACAAACTATATTCAAAACCTCTGCTCCTAACACTAATTTCAACATCATGATTCGGTCACCATATTGTTGTATGTCTACTACACTATCCTTTAAATCTTTATTTATGATAATACCAACTCTGTTTCGAGCCTTTTCTTTACGTAAGTACCATAATTTAAAATCTATATCTTCTTTGCTTTTTCTCCAACCCATTTTGTCTCTTGTAAACATAGAATATGAATCTTTCTATGAATCATAGTATCTACCACCTCCATTAGCTTACCGGATAATGTTCTAATATTCTAAGAACCAATACGAATCTTATTATCTAGGACTAGCTTCCTTACCCCCCGCATCCATCCATATTCAAAATGCGGAGACCCTCTCTGAAAATTATTCACTAAATTCGGACGGCAATGTAGCAGGACTAACTTCTTTACCCACACCCGTCCATGATGTGGGAACTTTCTCCACAATTGATTCACTACATTCGGGTAAAAATATAGTGGCCCTTGCTTACTTATTACTACATTCGGGCTCTGCAACACGTCGATAGGCAGGGATGCCCAAAAGCAATGCTCATAATTTTGTAATCTATTTTATAAAAATCCGACGAAGTTTTACACTGGTTTTCGGAAGCCTAACACAACCCTCCTCCTTTATCTGGGCTTGGGACCGGCAATACAAGGGTGATCCCTTACATGGGCGGAGTTCTCTCTTCTCTATAAATATCTCAATTAATTCAATAAAGATTAAACATTCTTGACCAATTTATATACATTCTTTTCAGTGTATTTGCTATTATCAGTGCATTTGCATGTAAAATATGATTTTTCTTTCGTAGAATGCATGTATGAGATGTATTTCAATTTTTCGTTTGGATTTTCCTGTTCCCAATTCAGTTAGTTCAAACAGGTGGGAACACCACAATGGGCAATGGCTAGTATCTAGTTGTTTCTCTCCGATTGCCTCCTCTTAACCTTGTATAATCATCGCTTGTGAGAGGGCCTTGTATTTATATATTTTGTTTGTCTTATGCCATGTTTAATGTGATTACTTTGAGTGTGTTTAGAACTTTATGTGTGCAGTGTTGGCCATTTGAAATTTCATTGTTGATTAACTGGACTCATTCGAGTGGATTTGTTGCAATCCTCTTGTGGATTCTTTTAGTTATTTGATAAAAGACTGTTGTGGCTGTCTTCTACAAGATGCTTGTCCTTTGGCTACAGGACTTTTACCACTAAGACAGATGTCATTTGGCATCCAACCAAGTTCCCCATGATATATCCCAGAAAGTCATAATATTGGTATGCTAAGTCCCACTGGAAATTCTGCCAAGTCCGTTCTATCAATCTTCATCATCATCACTATGCTTTTTACACTTTTTGTTCTTTATTATTTTTCTTTTCTTCTTATTGTTTTTGTTTTTCCTGTTCGTAGAGTTTAGATATGAACAATGTAAAACATTTCCAATATCTATATAATCATTTAACTACGCATGTTTTGAAAGTCATTGAGCTTCTGTACCTAGTAAGAAATGAAGTTACTCAATGTAATTTTTTATGTAATATAACTTCTGATTATGTTATGTAGTATACAATTCCATTTCTTAATGACATGTGAAAAGCATGTATGTGATTGTATACCTTTTACAATTTTTTAACAACAGACCTATGTGGCAAGGGTGTGCATGCAAGAGGAGGACATGGGTGTGGTTGCAGGTGCAAGAAAGGCAATTGCAAGAAACATGGGTGCGGGATACAACCACATACATACATATATATAGATACATATACCTTTTTAAAATTGAAAATATCACCTAAGGATAGAGGAAAAACCTGGTCTTCATAAGTTGTTATTATAAAGGTAATAATCACCAATATTCTACTGTCCTTCTGACATAACATTAAACTATCTCTAAGTTGGAATTTTAACTTAAAAGTATTCAAGAGTTAGTTTTAAGGCAGAGATTGGAAGTATGAATGTTTTAGTGTCCGGGTGTCCAAGATGGATGCAGTACCCTCCTTGAAAAGGTACGTGATGTCCATGGACCTTATGATATACATCTTTTAATTCTATAACTTGTTATCATGTTTATGCATTGTACTGTGTAACTCTTAAATGATTAATTCACTAAAACATATTTGTTTACGACTCCAAAGCTCAAGTTTCCTAGATCATGTGTAAACTTTATTTTACGTCTATTAACTAACTTAGATGCTTTTCAATTAAATGGATGTGAGGTATTTTATTTTGATTCTGGCACTTGTTTGTATTTTGAATTTCATGATTTGCACTATTTAAATTAATTTATACCTATGGAATATGTTAGATGTAACTCTTTTTGTTACTTTTACAATTAACTATATTTTCTTGTATTGTTTAATGATAGTGTGCCCCTAAATCAACTATATCCCTCATAAACACTTTATCAGGGTCATCAACAACCATTTTTACCTTTGGAACAAATAACCCCCTATTTTCAATGTATCTTTTTTAAGTCAATTACTTGCTTTATCTATTTTTAGCAATTATTGTACTTCGCAACTTCTGTAAGATAGCCCACAAAGTTACAAATTTCTTTCTTAAATGGAGATTAACCATATAGGTGCTGGAACTTAGTTTTGACTGGCAGTTTCTCTTACCTGTCGCCCAACATGTGCATCCAATGCACTTAAGGGGTCATCAAATATATACACATCTGAATTGGAGTATACAGCCCTTGCCATGGAAAGTCTTTGTTTCTGCCCACCACTGATATTCACCCCACGTTCTCCAATTTCGGTAAGGTCACCACCCTAACAGACACAAGAGAAGAAATAGTTTAGGTCCAGCTTAACAAGCTGCATGAGCCATCTAGCTGTAAAAGAAAAGTCCTATAAACGTATATTTCAAAGTGTTTTTATTTTAATTCACTATCTGTTCCAATGAAGACAAAGATATTTACAGGAAGCAACTCCAGGTCATGCTCCAATGAAGTAACTTCAATTGCCTTCAGGTAATGTGCAGCTTCAAAAGTAGAACCAAACAATATATTGCTACGAACCTGCAGAAGGATTTCCCCAGTAACAAAAGGTTAGTAGTAATCAAGTAGTGATGTCTTTTCTATTTGAATGCATTAACTTACGGTGGCATTGAAAATCCATGAGACTTGTGGAACATAAGCAACAGTTCCCCTCACTACAACAGTTGAATTTGCCACAGAAGGAATCTCCCCAAGCATTGCTGATATCAATGATGTCTTCCCTTCACCAGTACTTCCAACCACAGCAACAAGGCTACCAACAGGAATCTCCAAATTTATGTTTGAAAGGGTAGGCTTCTCCATCTGTCATTTAATCAGGTTTATAGGCTACCATCAAGTACAATATAAAACTTTTTAAAAGTCACCTCAGGAAACAAATTACAACAAAACAAGCAGATAATATATATCCTGAAAAAAGGACAAAAAACAATAAGGATTAGCCACAATAAAAGAACAATCGCTCATAGGGAACCACTAGAACTGTGAAAAGAAGTGAACTACAAATTCAAGCACCATCTTCTCATGTTTCAGCTCGTTTATTATCACCAGTAAAATTCAGCCAAGGTATTAAGGAGAATAGTACTTGACAGGTGACAGAAGTTATCAAGACTTTTCAAGGTCTGGGGAGGCTCAGGGAATCATCATCCGTCGGAAGAACATCTAAAATATATAAGCAATCACTAATCATAACATCTAAATATAAGCATGTACATCTCAACAAGCAAAGTACTTGGAATAGTTTCCCCTTGCACAAAATTCATGCTATCAACATTTCTTGTGAATCATTTATGTAGTGTTCAGAGTTCAAAAAGAAATTCATCTGCAGTTTGTATTGAACCTTTCTATAGTCACCGAATATAAGTATCACAAGTAATTCCTCATTAAAGTGCTTTATCCTAAAGCATCTACAGCTGCTTATGGAATTCCACTGAGTCTGAATTACTGTGTCAAGTCAACTGTCAATCCTTGTTGGGATACTCAAGAAGCTTAGAACTATATCTTTTCAGTGTTCAGAGTTCAAAAAGAAATTCATCTGAAGTTTGTATTGAACCTTTCTATAGTCACCGAATATAAGTATCACAAGTAATTCCTCATTAAAGTGCTTTATCGTAAAGCATCTACAGCTGCTTATGGAATTCCACTGAGTCTGAATTACTGTGTCAAGTCAACTGTCAATCCTTGTTGGGATACTTAAGAAGCTTAGAACTATATCTTTTCAAAACCATCGCAATCAAGTTCATGTCTTGAATGTTACAAAACTCCGGGTATAGAAAAATGCTTCGAAGTATTTTCAACATCAGAGCCTGAATGCATTTGCTGATATGTATCTATAGTCCTTTGGTTTAGTCTCTTTTATTACCGCACAATGCAGTTAGGCACTTACATATTTTTTTCTTCATTTTTTCTTTCTGCCACCAGTCAGAGGTGTGCTGCCAACAGCTAGTTGATTCTCTCTCTCACACGTGCTGTTCCAGCCCTATAAAAAAGGCTTCTTGTTCTGTTTTTATTAAGCCCAATGGTTGTCTAATAAAGATTGATTTCAGTGTTCAGTGGGCTGTGAATCAGCGTTGTGTTAATCCCTCTGTGAGGAGATTTGTGTTCTCTAACGAGACACCTCTTTGGCAAGTTGAATGGCTCACTATGTGAAGATCAATTCAAGGACTGATCTATTGCATTCAAGGCCAATTCATCACATGGGATCAGAGATTTAGTTTGCATGAAGGAACTGTGGCTGCCTTGGTTTCCATGCATGTGTTCCTCTTGACAAGCAACTTGGCGCGCACAAGAGAATGGTTTTGGTGCTGGTCGTCTCACATATTTCACAGCTCTTTGTTTTTCTGGAGATATTTGACCATCTGCTCAAGGTCTTATTGGTTTTTGGTTCATTATGGAAGAGCAAAATGAAAGATCTCTATATACTTAAGGGAAGCAACTAGAATGCATGGAGATGCACTAGCACAAAATTATCTTTACTCAGAAAAGCTTTCAAAGTATGGAATAGAAGGAAAGAAAAACCAAAGGCGAATGAGAGTGAAGAGAAGAAAGATGAATTGGAGGAGAAAAATAGAGTTATTCATTGAACTCTCAGAATAATGTTAAATCAAGCTACTTCTGCAAACTTAGCCAAATTATCGAGACTAAGGAAGCATGCAAATTTTTGAAAAGTTTGCATATGTAAGATGATATAGTTCTTGCATGGCTCTAAGAGAAGAAAAAAATATGCAGCAAGGATACAAGGGTGTAAGTGACTAATGTAATAGGTTCTCTAGTATTTGGAGTATAAAAGTGCAGATCATCATGCGTCTATTGCACAATCAACACCATTTGCCGTCAAAATGAGGAATTTCTCTGCTCATTAGCAGGTTAAGAGAGATGAACTTGAATATAGAAATTGTCTCTTATGCAAATAAGACTTCTTCCTGAGCCCGAAGATGCTTTTGCATTCTAGTCATGGAGATGTTATTGCAAGATTGAAGCGTGGAGTAAATATAAAAACATATAGACAACCATACTTCAAGAATGAGCGCTCCCTCAAAAAAGAGGGAACAAGAGAAACATTCAAGGAAATAATTTGTTCTTATTGTGAGGAAAATGGGCACATGAAGAATAGACGTCCAAAACTTAGAAAGCCAATTGTGGCCAGGGTGGATGATATGGGTAATATAGGAATCCTCGGTACTTTTAAGACTCCAGAAAAAAGCTAAACAACTAAAAAGAAATGTTTAAAGATAAGGTCTCCATCTGTGGTGTCATTCTTTCTACTTCTTCTCAACGTATATGCTCTTAATTTGGATTGCAAGACAACTTCTATATGATCTGTGGGGCATGTTCCTTGTCCAAGAGTACAAACAATGTTCTTCACACTTGTATTTACACAGTATGGGACCAAATTAAGGTTTTAAAACTTAAGCCTTTTCCGAAATAGACCATTTACAATTCTTAAAATGAGTTCTATTTCGAAATTGACCTTGTTTCTTTTGGTTTCCTAATATAATATCCTTATCATCAAAGAATTGTTTGGTGTAGGAATGCCTCCCCAAGAAGGGCTATACATAATAAACAATCTGCCCACGCCTAGTTTTGTGGATGTAACATCTCAAATAACTAGTAGTTGCCTGTCAGCCATTCGGCTGTGTGATCTTTAATTGTGGCACAACAGACTTGGTCAATTTGATACACAAAAATTATGTAATTATTTATTAATTGAGTCAAAGTTGATGACCTTTCTTACAAAGATCGGATTCTGGAAAAATATTGCATACTTACTCTTTTGGAAGAACCTTTCTCTCTTAAAGACCTTTTGAACTTGTGCACTTGAATTCCTGGGGCTCTGCTCCTGTCATATCAAAGGTGGGTTCGTGTATGTGGTGATCTTTGTAGATGGCATCACAAGATACAGATAGATTTATTTCTTAAAACAACAATCTAAGGTTTTCAAAATGTTTGTCACTTTTCACAATCTTGTAAGAAAATCAATTTCAATCAAATATCAAGATTTTTGGTCTGGTTCCAAGAGAGAATTAATGTCAAAAGAATTTCAAAATTATTTGGAAAACCATTAGATTAGGTATCAAACTTCAGGGAAGAAAAACAACAAAATGGTTTGGTTGAACATAAACTGACATATTTCGGAAATAACCAAAACTTTAATCGTATCTAATGAGGTGCTAAAGTGTATGTTGTCTGAAGCTGCCTTAATTTCAATTTATTTGATAAATAGCATGCCATCAAAGGCTCTAAACCCATGTTTCTTCAACAAAAGAGCTTTTCAAAGTTCTCCCCACTCAAAAGATATTAAAAGCCTTCGGGTGCAAATGTTTTGGACCTTTTGATTTCACTGAAAAACATGATAAATTGTCGACATGTGCTAATTAAGTGTGTTTTTATTGGTTATGAAATTGAAAAGAAAAGTTATAGATGCTACGATCGAGAAATGGATAATGTATATATTTCTAAGGATGTTCAGGTTGTAGAAAGTGAGTCTTACAATAAAATAGGTGATAATGATCAAAAAAGAATACTCCTTTATGAGGGATATCCTCGGTAATATAGAAAACCCTGATAGGAACTCTGACTTTGAGAGTAATTGTCACATCGATTGACCTCCTTAAGATGCATCGATTTATACTAAGAACTGTGCTTCACAGAGTGACAGGCATATTTGTAAACCACCTAAAATGAAACCCCAGGTACCAGGAACTATATTACACCACTGGACAAGTATTATGTTAGAAGAGGTAAAGAGACTTTTCAGCCTGGCAAGACAAATGTCATGAGGACCACTAAGAGAGTATCCAGGGATACGGTTAGATTTGTTTCTTATGAGACTTTGGCACCCCAATATAAATTTCAACCAGTTGCTCTTTCCTCTCATGTTGAACCTAAAAGCTTCAATTGGGCCAAACAACTTTGACGATAAGGTATATACTATGTAAATTGGGTGCTTTTGGAAAAACCTAAAACTTTGTATGTTAGAGCTCAAAACTAAAAACAAGAAGGTTATTGGTTGCAGGTCGATTTATAAAACTAAAACCAAGAGTGATTGCACTGTTAAGAAGGGAGAGAGAAGGAAAAAAAGGGTGTTTGTCAAGGTGAAGAAGCCAACCCTTCTGATTATTGGGAATAAGATTGAGTGTTATTGGGAATAAGATTGAGTGTGAGAAATCAACATGGTATCAGAGCTTAATCATTGTGATTAGGGAAGACTCGCAGACATTCAATAGCAATAGACATGTAGTGGTGAAGTTCGAAGCCATCGTGTAGTACAGTAGAAGTTTGAAGCACTTTGCAGGGTGGCAATCATAGTAGGACTGATTTGTGATTAGTACAAAAAAGAAAAAGAAACACATTGCACCCTAGGGTAATGGGGCGGTTATGACAGAAAAAGGAGAGATGGTGGAATATACATAAATTTCTAGCACGGAGAAAGGAGAACAATTTCAGATTACGAACACAAAATTGAATGAAAGAAATTACTTGCAGTGGGCACAATATGTGGAGCTTGCGATTGTTGCAAGAGGTAGGTGGGAGTATCTCATGTGCAAACAATATCAAATCAAATAAACAAATAATAATGGTGACTTAGCTAAGAAGATGGAGGAGGTGCGGTCTATGCAGTCGCCACCTAAGTCACACAGACACTTATAAGGGGTGGAGTGTCGACCCCGACACTGGTGCGACATTGACACCAACACCGTGTCGGTGCGGCCTGTCCAAAAAAAAGTTTGCAAAAAAAAAAAAATTTTAACTCAATGATAAACGGGTCCGGATAATGAAGATTGATTTGTGTATTATGATGAAATTAGTAGTTGTTTACCATTTATATGTTTTACTTTAATATAAGGTTGTGTATTTACTATTGCAGCTTTATACAATATAAAGTTGCTTGAATGATTTTGGGTGCGAACAATTGATTTCTTATTACTCAATCTGATTGGATTCTTGACTCCATACTGTATGCCTTTGCACAGAATAATCTCTGTCACCAAACACATTTAAAGACCAGGAACATTGCCAGATCAATAGAATACAAGAGTATGACATCACTAGTGGATCCTAATACAAATACTAGTATATGTTATATCCTAAAAGATCTCGAAACTCTTTGAATCCATAACTTAGATATTTTGCAGCTCGTAAAATCATTTTAAGTTTCAAATCATTATTAGGGAACTTGCTAATGGATACCTACGTGCACCCAAAATTAGCAAATACTAGTTGTATTATAATTGATTTATGTAGCTTGAATATTATATATAATATATAATATTATATACCCTAGCCGTGTCACCGCACCCAAAATTTTTGAAATTTGTCGTATCCCGCACCCATGTGACATAGGTCGCCACCCTCTAATCACTTTCTTTTCTCTACAAAAGTGCAATCGGTTGATAGGGTTTGAACCCTTAAATATCAGTTGTACAAAGATTCTCTAAATTACAAGAATGCCATTAATGAGGCTTATTTAAAGCTCACTTTAAAAACAAAAAAAGAAAGACAGACAATGATAAGAATGACTATATCGGCTGCTGATATCTCTTCTGTTTTAAAGAATTCTTTAACACTTCCCCTCAAGTTGGGTGAAAGATGGATGTTACACCCAACTTGCTACATAATCTCATCAAAAGGTTTTTGTTAAGTGCTTTAGTAAGAATATCAGCACACTGACTTCCTGACCTCACATGTTCTAACTGAAATTCCTTAGTGTGTATGATGTCTCGTATAAAATGGCAATCAATTTAAATATGTTTTGTCCTCTCATGATAGACTGGATTAGAGGCTATCTGTATTGTTGCTTTACTGTCACAAAATATAGGTACATGTTCATCTAAATATAGGCCTATCTCTGTCAGTAAGGAACGCAACCATTTTCCTTCACATATGCCTGATGCAGTTGCTCTATATTCAGCTTCTGCCATTGATCTTGCTACCACTGATTGTTTCTTGCTTTTCCATGAAACTATATTACCTCCAACCAGGGTTATATATCCTTTAGTTAACTTTCTATCATCTGTAGAACCTGCCCAATCAGCATCTTTATAAACTTCAATTTTGTTGTGACCATTGTTTTTATATAGAACTCCTTGTCTCGGTGTAGCCTTTAAGTATCTTAAGATATGAAAGACAACATCCATATGAGATTTTGACGGTGATTGCATGAATCTACTAACAATACTTACTACATATATAATATCTGGCGTGTAATGGTCAAATATATAAGTTTTCCAACAAGTTGTTGATACCGAGTTGTATCCACCTTGTCATCACCATCATCTATTCGAAGTTTATGATTGACATCCATGGGAGTATATATTGGCTTGCAATTTTCCAATTTAACCTCTTGTAGTAGGTCCAATGTATATTTCCTCTGATTCAGAAAGATGTTAGTACCTAAGTAGGACACCTCAATACCCAGAAAATAATGTAATCTTCCCAAATCCTTGATATCAAATAGTCGATGTAGATCCTGTTTCAATTTGTGAATTTCTTCACTATCATCTCCTATCACAATAATATCATCAACGTATACTAGTAATACTGTCAGTCTTTTTCCTTTTTTAAAAAATAACGTGTGATCACTCACACTCTTCTGATAAAGACTAATAATGCTCTTACTGAATTTTTCAAACCATACTCTAGGAGACTGTTTTAGTCCATAAATAAATTTACGCAGCCTTACATACTTTCTGATTGAACTTCCCTTCAAAGCTAGGTGGAATATCCATATACACTTCTTCCTCCTAAATCACCATTTAAAAGGCATTCTTCACATTCGGTTGTTGTAGAGGTCGGTCATCCGGGTTTGTGGCAAGAGATAGAAGTACTCTAATAGTGTTCAACTTTGTTACAGGTGCAAATGTTTTTCATAGTCAATTCCATATGATTGACTATAGCCACGAGTCACTAGTCTTACCTTATATCTTTCTAAAGATCCATCAGCTTTAAATTTTATTGTATACACCCATTTACAACTTACTGCTTTCCTTCCTGGTGGTAATTCACTGACTTTCCATGTCTGATTTTTTTTGCTTGGAGTTCATACTTCATGGCTTCAACCCAATGTTTCTGCTGAGAAGCTTCATTAAAATTCTTTGGAATACGATATAATTGAGCCTTTAATACAAAATTCTGATAACTGGAAGATAATTGATGATAAGAAATGAATTGTGAAATTGGATACTTACCACATGATCTTTTTCTTTTCCTGTGAGCTATTGGAACATTCAAATTGTCTGCTTCAAACAAATTAGATGCTAGGGCAGTTAAATGTATTTTCCTAGGATACCTACAAAAAAAGGACTATAAATGTTATGACCTATTAAAGAAAAGAGTCTATGTCACGATGGATGTAACATTTAGGAGGAAATTTCTTTTTATACTTCAAGTGGCAATAATTTACCAAATATATCACTGACGGTTATACTTCCCATCTTAAGGCCAGAAAATGGTACATGAAGAACCAACTACAAATAAGTTTGTAAAGACATACTCAAGGGAAAACCGGCAAGTTATCATGCCCGGTCCTAAGCCACCCTTGATCAGAGTCTTGATCCTAATTTGGTCTACAAGTTTCAGAGGTAAACCCCTATATTCATTCTTTTGATATTTGTAATGATTTATCCATTGCACTAAAGAAGGGAAAACATGGAATGACTAATTACCCCATCAGTCAATTTGTATCCTATACTAACCTTTCAAAAGAATAACAGATGTTTGTGATGAATGCAGAAAATGTCCCTATTCCAAAGCATTTTGAAGAAGTCAAACACATCCTATAATGGAGAGAAGCAATGGAAGATGAAATTACAACACTAGAAAAGAATCATACTTGGACACTTGTAGATCTCCCACCAGGTAGGAAGACAGTAGGCAACAAATGGGTGTACACTATTAAATTCAAGGCAAATTGATCTATTGAGGGATATAAAGCATGATAAGTGGCAAAAGGGTACAGCCAAGCATATGGTGTCGACTACACAGAGACCTTTGTACTGGTGGCCAAGATGAATACCATTTGGATGCTTCTCAAATGGTGAGAATTATGGCAATTGGATGTAAAGAATACTTTTCTCCAAGGAGATCTTTCAAAAGACATTGGACCTACCTCCTGGATATAATGAGAATGTGGGTTCACAGAAGATATGTAAATTGAAGAAATCTATTCATGGACTGAAGTAGTCACCAAGAGCCTAGTTCGATAAATTCAGTGATGGGGTACTTAACTTGAGATTTAGAAGGAGTGTTAATGATCACACTCTATTTATAGAGCCAGGTGAGAAAACTATCCTATTATTGCAAGAGACGATGTTGAGAGAATATACTCACTAAAGGAGCAGTAGCATCACCTTTTTCATCTAAAAGATTTGAAAAAGTTACACTATTTCCTTCGCATTGAAATAGGTAGACACAATGAGAGCATGTTTCTATGTCAAAGGAAATACATCTTGGATTTGTTAGAAGAAACAAAGATGCTAGATTATTGTTATTGTTCAGTTCCGATTGAAACATCAAAAAGGGTTGTTGGAATAACTAAAGAGCCTTATGAGGATGTTCGAAGATATCAGAGATTTCTGGGTAAACTCATGTATCTTACTATCACAAGACCAAACATTAGTTTTGTTGTGAGTTATGTTAGTAGATGGATGCATTCTCCAACTCGACAACACATGAATGCCGTGTTCCATATAATCAGATATTTGAAATTTATTACCACACATGGACTCTTGTACTCACTTAACATGTTATTGGACATTGAAGTTTTTTCAGATGCAGATTGGATAGGTTCAACAGAGATAGAAAATCTACATCGGGCTATTTTGTTTATGTAGGAGGAAATGTTGTCTCCGGTAAGAGTAAGAAACAGTTAGTAGTGGCAAGGTCAAGTGCAGAAGCTGCTTAGAGGACCAAACATATTGAAGTGGACTGTCACTTCATCATAAAGAAGATCACTCAAGGAACTTTCAAACTTGTACATGTACGCTTAGAAGATCAACCAACAAACATATTGACAAAGTCAGTGACTGCAATATGCTTGAAAAGAACTCTTTGCAAGTTGGGAGTAACGAGCATACCAAACCCAAATTGAGGGAGTGTGTTAAGAAGAGAGAGAAAGAAAAAAGGGCAGCAGTCAAGGTGAAGAAGCCAACCCCCATCTCTTCCAACCCATTGTAAAATTCTGATTATTGGGAATAAGATTGAGTGTGAGAAATCAACAGGCACTCTACATAAATATAAAGCTAGACTTGTTGTCAAAGGATACACGTAAGTGTATGGCGCAGCTTCTAGAAATGGATTGTCATTATGTCAAGAAATTTTGAACAAGAATTTAGACCTTCAATATGTTAACTCAGGGTGACAGATTGCGAGTTTCTTCACCAAAGATAGTCCATCCCAACTAAACAAACTTTCCATGATCTCTCTCTAAAGTTTGAGGGGGAGTTGGCATGTATTCCATTAATATATAACTATGGATATTTTTGTTTTTGTTAGAATGTAATTTGGCACTTGCATAATCTTTTTCCTTTCTTTTCTTGTTCTACCATGAGTCAAAAGGTTAGTCAGCAGCTTGTTGACTAGCCATCTCTCTCTCTCTCTCTCTCTCTCTCTCTCTCTCTCTCTCTCTCTCTCTCTCTCTCTCTCGTTTTTTTGTTCCAGACCTACAAAAACGGCCTTGTAATTTTCATCAGTGTCGTATGCTGTGAATCAGTTTTCTGTTAATCCCTTAGATCAGGTTATTTGTGGTGTTGACTGTTGAGTGAAACAACTTTTCAGGAAACTTGGCGGTTGACCGTGTGAAGATCAATTCAAGGATAGATCTATTGCATTCATGGTCCATTAAATAAATAGCAAGGATAAATTATTGCAGGTAAACCTTTCTGTAAGTTGGGTTGGAACCAAGAAGGAACCAATATGCACTAGGAGTAGGAAGACTAACTGTTTAAGAGAAATTGAGTCAAACAGAACGAAAATGTGACACTGAGCTCAAAAATATGCTTTTAAGGATCAAAGCAGTGTGATAAAACATATTAATGATAGTTTCCCCCATTGTGAAACATAAAGCATCAAAGTAGACAAAAGTACGATGTAAAACCTTTGTGTCCCATGAGAAAAAGCCATTCTTGATTGAGATTGCAGGAAGCCCAGGTTCCTGTGGAGGATTTGGAAGGAGGACCCTTTCTTCAGCGAGGAATAGCTCCTCCAATCGGTTTAGAGACACTTTACAATTTACAACCTACAAAAACAGAAGATATGATACATAAAATTTAGCACCAGTAAACTAAAATTCCAAGAATAACCCCAGAAAGAGTTTCCATGAACGGCACACCGAAGGCACTTGCTTCTGAATAACAAAAGTGGCAAAGACGCAAAAACTCAGAACATGTAGGATTGTTGGGAACTTTATGATATGGCCGGATACTTATATCATGGTGATTGGGATTGCAACAACAGGAATTTAAGTCACACAAGGGTCACCCTCACACCATTTTAGAGGATGGCAGATCCTAGGCGACCATGACTGCTGGTCATAATAGACGAGTTTGACTGGAGAAGAGATGGTCCCCACATCAAGTTTGTTATTTCTAATTCTGTGGATACACGTTCTTTTGGATCTTTATTTTTCCAGCCATTTTTCAAATAAATTGATTCTAATCCTATTTTAAAAATGCATCTTTCTATCACTTTTTTTTTCCATTGTGATGACATGATTCTGCAGGTTCTCTGCATCAGAATTTTGTATAGGCATATGAATTACAAAAGCATCAGCAAGGTAGAAATAGACCAACCTGGGTGATCAAATTAGGAAGCATGAACAGAGGGAAACGTAGAACAGCAAATAGTGAGAGAGAAGTGAAGGCCTTGGAAGGTGTCAATTTCCCTCCCAACAATGTATACATCCCAAAAGAAACTACTGTCACGACAACCGGGATGCTGTTCAGGATAAAACTGTTGCACTGAAACCATGGAACAAATTCAATGATATGCACATTTTGTGTGTAACTGCAAAATTGCAGATTGAAGTAGTGTGTGTGTGTGTGTGTGGGGGGGGGGGGGGAAGGCTTTTGTCTACAATTTCAGCCTACCGCTGCCAGCAACTGTGACTTCCGAAACCACGAAAGTTCATCATCACGGACATCTTGCACTTTATCCTGGAAGCTCTTCTCCCATGCATAACATCTGTATTTATATTTTGTAGAGAGGTTAAGAAGCATCGTCTTTGAGAGATATGGATCCAACATGCAAATGAAGGTAGGCATTTTTGACAATCAAAGAAACAGAGACAAACACACTTCACAGTATCCATAGCTGCTAAAATTTCGTTCATGAGGCCAATTCGCTTATCAGTGCGCTGCAATCCCTCCTTGGTCAAATCCCTCATTCTTTTAATAACATATGTCTGTCACACAAGAACAAAAGCTTCAAACAGTTAATACCAAAATATAACTGTAAGAATGTGAGAATGTAAATTCTAATTATTTTAAGAAAAAGACGAGTTTATTCTAATGCACATCCAACTAAACTCCTTGGTGAACAATCTCACACGATGAATTCATGATCCATATAAAAATTAATGGTTATAATGCACAAGTAGTATCTAATATAATATTGTGAAAAAAAAATCAGAAATCGTTGTTCTATCATGTAAAATTTTTAATCTTTCGATAATATATGATCTCATTTCCTTTTATTTAGACAGTGATTAATACAACAACAACAACAACTAAGCCTTTTCCCATACTAGACAAGGTCGGCTACATGGATTCTTTGTTTCCACAGATCCCTATCATGTGCCATGTTAGCAGTTAACTCCCAATAAGCTAGATCATTCTTTATTGTTTCTTTCCAACACTTTTGTGGTCGTCCTCTACCTCTTTTAATATTTTCCAAATTTAGTTTTTCTAACCTTCTTACCGGTTCTTCTTTTGATCTTCTTTCTATATGTCCAAACCATCTTAAAAGATGTTCTCTCATTTTATCCTCTATTGGTGTCACTCCTAATTTGTTTCTAATAACCTCATTATGTATATGGTCTTTTCTTGTATGACCACTCATCCATCTCAACATCTTCATTTCTGTCACAGACATCTTTTGTACATGTTGATGATTAACTGCCCAACACTGAGAACCATAAAACATGGCAGGCCTAATCGCTGCTCTATAATATTTACCTTTTAGTTTTAATGGTATCTTCTTATCACAAAGAATACCTGATGCTCCTCTCCATTTTAACCAACCAGCATTAATTCTATGTGTACCATCTCCATCAATTCTTCCATCACTCTGAAAAATTGACCCTAGGTATTTAAAACTTTCATTTTGGGGAATGCAATGTGTGCCAATTTTCATTTATATGTCCTCTGAAGTAACCAAATGATCAAACTTACATTCCATATATTCTGTCTTTGTTCTACTAAGTCGTAGGCCTTTGCTTTCTAATGTTTCTCTCCATAGTTCCAATTTTCTATTAACTTTTTCCTTAGACTCTTCCACTAATACAATATCATCTGGAAACAACATACACCAAGGTACTTCATCTTGAATATGTTTTGTTAACTCATCCATCACCATTATAAATAAGTATGGACTTAAAGTTGATCCTTGATGTAACCCAATATTAACTTCAAAGAAGTCCGTCGTTCCTTTATAAGTCCTCATACATGTTTTTTCACCATCATACATGTCTCTTATAAGGTTAATATATGTCAATGGGATACCTCTTTTTTCCAAAGTTCTCCAAAGAACCTCCTTCGGTACCCTATCATAAGCTTTTTCTAGATCAATGAATATCATGTGAAGGTCTTTCTTTTTTGCTCTAAAATGTTTCATAAGACGTCTCAAAAGGAGAATCGCTTCAATAGTAGATCTGCCTGGCATGAATCCAAATTGGTTCTCTGTTGTACTTGATACTTGTCTTAACCTACGTTCGATAATTCTTTCTCATAATTTCATAGTATGACTCATTAACTTGATACCTCGATAATTCACACAATTTTGAATGCCTCCCTTGTTTTTATATATGGGTATAAGTGTACTTGCTCTCCATTCCTCGGGCATCTTTTGGTTTTTCCATATTTCATTAAATAGTCTTGTGAGCCAAGTGATTCCTATTTCTCCTAGTATTTTCCAAACTTCTATAGGAATATTATTTGGTCCTCCCGATTTACCACCCTTCATATGTTTAAGAGCCTCTTTGACTTCATTCTTTTGAATACGTCGGTAGAAATTGTGGTTTATATACTTTTCTGACTTAGCTAAATCTCCTAAACTAATACTAACATCTTTATTTTCATTAAAAAGATTATAAAAATAGTTTTTCCATCTATTTCTTATATCATCATTTGCCACTAGAATTTTTTCATCCTCGTCTTTTATGCATCTAACATAATTAAGATCTTTAGTTTTCTTATCTCTAACCCTAGCTATCCTAAAAATATATCTTTCACCCTCTTTTGAGTTGAGTTTTTTATATAAGTCCTCCCAAATCTTAGCTTTTGCTTCATTAACGGCCTTTTTCGCTTCCTTCTTTGCTTTTTTATAAGCTTCTAAAGTTTCACTAGTTTTCTTAGCATAATGTAATTTGTAACATGCCCTCTTTACCTTAATTTTATTTTGTACTACATCACTCCACCACCAAGCTTCTTTTTGTGCCAGTACACCTCCCTTAGATACCCCTAACACATCTTTCGCCACTTTCCTAATATGTGTAGCCATATTGTTCCACATATCACAGGGTGTGCCAACATAATTCCAAACATCTCCTTAAAGGACTTTCTGTTTAAATATATCTTCTTTCTCGCATATGAGGTTCCACCATTTAGTCCGAATAGCTCGATGCACTCTTTTCTTCTTTGTCTATTTTTTTATTTGTAAATCTATAACTAAAAGTCGATGTTAAGTGGTTAAGCTTTCTCCTGTAATTACCTTACAATCTTTACAACACGCTCTATCTTTTTTTTCTACAAATAAAGTAATCAATTTGTGTTTGTGAAAAGCCACTCTTATAAGTAATTAAATGTTCATCTCATTTTTTGAAGATTGTATTGACTATAAAGAGATCAAATGCCACAGCAAAATTTAAAATCTCCCTACCTTCCTCATTTATATTCCCAAAACCAAAGTTTCCATGAATCCCTTGATATCCTAATGCCTCTTTACCGACATGTCCATTTAAGTCTCCTCCTAAACAAATCATCTCCCTTTGTGGAATCTTTTGAATCACCTTATCTAACTCTTCCCCAAAAGCTGTCTTTATCCTATCTTCTAGTCCTACTTGGGGTGCGTAGGCACAAACTATATTCAAAACCTCTGCTCCTAACACTAATTTCAACATCATGATTCGGTCACCATATTGTTGTATGTCTACTACACTATCCTTTAAACCTTTATTTATGATAATACCAACTCTGTTTCGAGCCTTTTCTTTACGTAAGTACCATAATTTAAAATCTATATCTTCTTTGCTTTTTCTCCAACCCATTTTGTCTCTTGTAAACATAGAATATGAATCTTTCTCTGAATCATAGTATCTACCACCTCCATTAGCTTACCCGGTAACGTTTCGATATTCCAAGAACCAATACGAATCTTATTATCTAGGACTAGCTTCCTTACCCCCTGCATCCGTTCATAATCAAAATGCGAAGACCCTCTCTGAAAAATTTTCACTACATTCGAGCGGTAATGTAGCGGGACTAACTTCTTTACCCACACCCGTCTATGATGTAGGAACCCTCTCTGTAATTGATTCACTACATTGGGGCGAAAATGTAGTGGCCCTTGCTTACTTCTTACTGCATTCGAGCTCTCTAGCACGTCGCTAGGCGGGGACTCCCCAAAGCAATGCTCATAATTTTTGTAATCCATGTTATAAAAATCCGACGAAGTTTTACGCTGATTGTCGAAAGCCTAACACAACCCTCCTCCTTTATCCGGGCTTGGGACCGACAATGCAAGCCTAACACAACCCACCTCCATTAGATAGTGATTAGTAGATTCTACTAAATGTGTTTAGCAGAATAAACTTGTCAAGGAAACACAAAAAGTTGAAATAAAGAATCATCCTCTCATAGGACATCATTAACAATAACAGAAGGAAAACTTAACAGAATAACACTAGGATAAACAAGAGAACCAGATTTTAAGTGGGTTATGTTCTAAGGAAGACTATGAACCAAGGGGAGATTTACATAGATCCAATGCTTTCAGAAATTAATTTTGATTCATTTGATCGAAGTGAGAGGACCATACAACATTTTTGCACACCTATGCTATGTTCCAATGTAACTTAATGTGATGTATTTTATTGTTTTATTTTTCTTTTCCTATTACTTTTTATTATTCATGTAAATAGGAGTGACTAGGCTGTTGTGAGCCCAATGGCTAGCTCTGCAAGGAGCTGAAGCTAGCACTCTCCCTCTTAATTTTTGACCATTGTAAATGTTAATGCTTGCTCAGAAGCACGTATGATGATTTGGAGCTCTTCTATGTTGTGTTGTGGTCTATACTTTGGGAACTTGTGAACTTGGAATTTGAGTGAAAGTACTCTTGGTGCTTGCAGAAATATGGCCATCTTGGCATTTGGGTTACATGGCATCATGTTCGCCCCTTGTTTTGCATGTACAATTGATACATTCCAGAAGTCCCAAGAGAACCATAACTCAATTCATCAAGTTGTGAAATGAGCCAAGTTATATTGCTTCCAAACAATATACAGTAGGATCCTCCATTATTTTATCCTTAATGAGTTTCATCTTTTAATTAACACAATGTTATCCATACCAATCCATATCATACGATATGAACATATTGTGTTGTTAGTGAAAATGACACAACAAAGAGCCTCTATGAGGTCAAGACTGAATGGGCCTATATCATGTGATAAATGTCGTATCAACCATATCAGAAAATACGGCTAATACAGCTTGCACTGAAAGTGCCCCAAAGCCCTTTTGCAAAACGTTATTAAAATCATATCGTACCGTACAATACAATTTTATCATTTATCATTCAAGAGACCAACACAATACCGGCACGTGTAAACACCCCAAAATTTCTTATATTTCAAAAACTCTCAAGACTTCAAAAGCCATCCCAAGGCAAAAATCAAGAAAAGAGCGAAAATGCAAGCCCATTCGAAGGAGAGCCCGACAGGAGGCCAAAATCGTAATTTGGGTCAAGAAGCGAAAGCAGCTCCAAAATGCATAAAGAAGCCAAAAACCTGATGAAGTCAACAGAAGTCCGAGACACGTCCCGTCAGAATGAAGAACGGAATCCGTGCGGAAATCTGAGATTGATAGCACCAGGAACCGACCAAAAGCATAAATGGTAGATCGAAATAGACGCCAGAACGTCTTGAAAAGCAGAACATCAGTTGGGAAAAGACTTGGGGAAGACCCAGGCCGAAGTTGGGTCGCCGATGAATCGCAACCCGCTCAAAACCAACTGTGAAAAGCAAAAGGACTGAAAACAAAGGAGCAGAAGAGTTTTGATTAGATCTGGACCCAAATATCCAAATTCAGATCCAAATAGTGTTTGGATCGGATCCGAATACCCAGACCCAAATCCAAGACCTATATCCAAGACCCACCTCATTTGCCTATAAATAGAGGTGAGGGGGTCTCCATTCAAGGGGGGACGTGAAATCAAAAGGGTAGGAGCATGTTCACGTGAAATACTTGGGGAAGAGAGAGAGTGAGCAAACCGTTGGCTTGTTTTCTTTTTGAGTGGGGATTGGGTGATTGTGGCATGGGATGCACCAAGCAAGGAGCTGCACCTTCAAGGGGAGTGGAGCTGCATACGGCGAGGGCTTGGCTGCGTGGAAGGGCTTGAACCAAAGCTGCAACCTAAGGTTAGTTCCTAAACCTAACCCTAAACCATTCTATTTCCTAACCTTCCAAACCACCCAGCCCATCTTCTATTAAAAACAACCTAAGCTCGGCCAAGTGCAGGCCGAGCTCTACCTAAAACCACCTAGCTCGGCCAAGCCTTGGCCGAGCTCTACCTAAAACCACCTAACACGGCCAAGCCTTGGCCGAGCTCTACCTAAACCACCACCTAAGCTCGGCCAAACTTTGGCCGAGCTCCCCCTAAAACCCCACATGGCCCAAGTGCTGGCCGTGCTCCACTCCTTTACCAAAACAACCAGGCCTGCCACTCAGCAGGCCATCTCCCTAACACCAAGCACACGGCCCAAGTGCTAGCCGTGCTCCACTCCCCTACCAAGAACAACAAGGTTGGCCTGCCACTCAGCAAGGCCATCTCCCTAAGAACATACCCACGGCTTGCTAGTGTAGGCAGTGCCCTTTCTTCAACAACATACCCACGGCCTGCTAGTGCAGGCCGTGTCCATTCTTCAACATCAAACCCACGGCCTGCTGGTGCAAGCCGTGTCCCCTTTTCAGCACAAAACCCAACGGCCTGCTGGTGCAGGCCGTGTCCCATACAATAAGCCAAACCCCTGGCCTGCCTTGTGGTAGGCCATTTCCTTAGACATACACCCGGCCACAAGTGTTGGCCGAACTCCAAATACCCCACTCGAGCCACATTGGCTCGAGTCATCCTAACCTAGACATACCTAATTAGGACCAGCTCACATACCCTCAAAACCAAGTCCACTCAAGCCACCCTTGGCTCGAGTCATCCTAACCTAGACATACCTAATTAGGACCAGCTCACATACCCTCAAAACCAAGTCCACTCAAGCCACCCTTGGCTCGAGTCATACCATACCCAATTAGCCCCTCCAAGGCCTTAAATCCTCAAACTGTTTTGCTGCTCCCAAGTCTCCAAGCCTCCAAGCTCTCAAGCTCCACTCATACGTGCACCGGGCTCAATGCCAAAAAGGTGGACTCGCATCTAGCAAAAATCCCGAATCCAAAGTCAGGAAAAGTGTAAGTCTCTTGAAATATATATCAAGTTGCTTTTCCTATTCCATTTAATTTTGATACGGGGTTGTAATAACGGAGCGTGGCCTCCCCCCGGGATGTAATATGAATGCTTGACACACGAGACACATACGTGCACTTGAGCCTTAGCTCTTATCTCGTACACAAGACACACACGTGCACTTGAGCCTTAGCTCTTATCTCGTACACCAAGCACCCACGTACACAATTGAGCCTTAGCTCTTACTCCAAAGACTCTAGTAAGAGTCGTGTGAGTTGTCTTTCAATTTATACACAACACACACGCGTGCATTGAGCTTCAACTCTTATCATATATCTATATCTCCCGTTCAGCTGGGTTGTTACTTTAAAGTCGTGTGAATTGTCATTTAAGATTCCACACTCACACCCAAAGACACCCGAGCTCTTGCTCAAACACACTCACGCACATTTTGGCCTTGGCAGCCCATAAGATATAAAGTATTTATATACTTTTAGCTACGTGAGTTTTACTTTCAAGTTGTGTACGTATTTACATTTCGGGTGGTTCAATTTCAGTTGTGTGAGTTGTCTTTCAATTTATACACAACACACACGCACACATTGAGCCTTTCCGCTCTTATATCTATATCTCCCTTTTAGCTGGGTTGTTAAATTTCAGTCGTGTGAGTTGTCTTTCAATTTATACACAACACACACGCACACATTGAGCCTTTCTGCTCTTAAGATATAGATATATCTCCCTTCGGCAATTTACATTCAAGTCGTGTGAGTTGCCTTTTAATTTCGGTATTTCCCTTAAGCTTCGTCTTTACATTTGGGGTTTTACATTTAAAGTTGTGTGAGTTGCTTTCAATTCGAGCTTAGCTCGCATAATACCCTTCGAACCCGAGATACTTCGCATACTTACATTCGTAAGCTTTCGAAAAAGCCCCGAATACCCCGTGCAAACACGCCAAACTTAGGCCACTTGTGCACGCACATATCCGGCCTAAGCTAGCTAAAACTCAAAGACTTGGAATCGTACAACCTCGTACATAAAAATTGCAACGTAGGCACGAATCAAATCTATATTTCAAACACTTTCAAGAGTTGAAACTGTTTTTTTCGAAGTCCATAAGTGCTTAAACCGACCCTTGAGCACCGGTTCAAGAAGGTTTATAGCGAAAAGATCCCGCTTGCCCACGATTGCCTAAAAGTCAGATATTTGCAAAAAGCTTCACTAGTTTGAGTAAACTAGGTGGCACGCCCTAAAAGCAACGTAAATGCAAACAGGCTCGTTTCTGGTCTTATAAACCGGGAGCGTAGAAACTTTCGTGCTTACAACATGTATCGCACTACACGATTTATCGTGCAATATCATATGATATGGTATTGTATTATGTCATATCATATAAGTCAATGCCGATTTTTCTAAATATATATTGTTGGAAACGAGATTGCGTAGCGAAAAAGAAAAAGATCATACACAATGAAGAGGAAATTTGGAGATCGGAGGACCAGGCGAACCTCCAATGGAGGCCGCCCCCCCTCTATCTCTCTCTTTCTTAATCCCAGCAACTTAAAACCTAATACAACCTCTCAGCCCTTATATAAGGAGCTGTAAAACGTAAATGACTAAAATACCCCTAATACAAAAAATTACCAAAATGCCCTTACAACTTTGGACAATTAACATAATACCTAAAACATCAAATTTACTGTCCTAAGACATCAACCTTACTAAAACTTACTCCAAAACTCATATTCTTCAACACCCCCCCTCAAGTTGGGAGTGAGATACTTTGAACTCCAAACTTGCAAAAAAATTGGTTCTTTCTTCACCACAAGTGCACGAGCGATCTCTTCGAGGCTTCTGTAAAACAACTGGAACAATCAAGAACACATGAGTAGCACACGACCCTTCTATGGGTGTCGGTTACTCCCTCTCTCCTTTTTTTTCTCCATAAAGGGATTCAACAGCTACACTTCAAAAGTCATGTTTTTCTACTCTTGAGAAAGCTGATCTTTTGTGATAGGAGGTACTACTCCACCATGCACACTTCACACGGCTTTTCCTGTGCCCCTTCACATGGTGGCTGCTACCGGTGTGTTGGTTAGGTGGCCTCTCTCTACCACTCAAATAGCAGAATACAGACATCTGCTCATACTAGTCGGTCTGCGCCTCTTCACATAGTGACTGCAGCCGCTTTCCCAGCCCTCCTGGCTGTTTACTTCAGCAACTCAAGGTTTTAACTTTCGTGCTTCTTGGTAATACTGTCACATTCTATATCAACAAATTCCTCTGGCCTCATCAATGATTTAATTTTTTCATGCATATGTAGTGAAATAAGACTGATTTTCTGCATTCTTCTGATTTTTTTAGCCCCTTGGCTGTCCATTTTCTAAGCAATTTTCTTTACTGCAACACTTTTAAGCAACCTTCATGATTGTAATCTTCTTCAACTTAGTCTTCTTAGCTATTTATCTTCAGCATCTTTCATTGCTGCAAATTAACTTTCATCAACTTTCATGGCTGCAACACACTTTTATCGGCCTTCATGGCAGTCCTTTTTCAGCAGCTTTCATAGCTGCAAATTTCTGCAACTTCAATGGTTGCAAATAAAAAACATTTCGGCAGTCCTCATGACTGCAAACTTTAGCATTTATCTATTTTCTGTAAACTTTCAAGAATTAGTAGATTGAAGACCTTCCATCCAATCTGCCCACAACTGAACATTGGTGCCCTACACGACTTGCTTCTCTTTCTTGCTTTCTTAATATTGTTTTCTTAACATCTTTGTCACTCTTTCGACATGATGATCTCTTGTTAAAGAAGATGTAACTCTACTAATAATTCAACATACTCTCTCCTGCACATGATTCATATATGATAGCTATCTTCCTTGTAGCAACTTGTGCATTTAGGACTAAACCTACATCATTGGCACCATTCTCTGAAGGAGGTCCTTCACTTGCCCTCATGGCTGCAACAAGCTCTTCTTAGCTGCAATCATACTCATCTGCAATGACATCATCTGTTTTTGCCATTTCTCTTCCATGGACCTCATTCTTGTTTCATATTCTGCCCTAGCAACGATAACATGTCTTTCAAGTTCTAACATAACTGAACTTGAAATAATAAGTAAAATTACTCACAACCACCAGGTCTGCATATTGCGCATCCATCACAACGATGATGTTTTGATATATCATTATCATACACCAGTTCTGTCAGAAATGATGACAAAGTCTTCAAGTGCAGGAACATACACCTCTTCATACTTGCAGGTAAGTAGCACATAGTAATCACCGTCTTCCATAAAGGGAATAGTTGGAATGATTTGCTGCAGACATCACGCTACATGACTGGGAAGACACATCTCTTCTCATATATACATATATAGTGTCCATACCTAGCCAAAGTCATGCAAAACGTCCTCTGCAATCATCCATCAAGCACCGAGATCTGAAGGATTTCTCTACCGTTGTTCCTAGCTTACATCAACTATGAAATATCAAAGAAAGCTGATCTGACAGGTGCTAGAGAACTCAAGCAATCATCTGTGAACCATCACCACAACTTTTCACTTTGGATACTTTCTCAAGAACTCACATGAGAATATGAACTCTTGATAAAAAAGTTTTTCCAGAATTTACTCCCATCTTAGAATGTGAACTCTCTTTTGCCCTTCTCTGACTCTTGCAAGTTATAGCACGAAGTTGCGTGAGAGGGAAAATTGGGATTCAAAATCTAAAAGTCTGGGTGGAGGATTGAGAGTTCAAACAAAAATGGATGTCAACAAGGTAATCTCAATTCAACTTGAGGCAATAACTATTCATTTCTCCTTTCCATCTCAGCAATAAGAAGCTCGGCGTCATGCACTCTGCCCTCCTTCTTGAGGCCATCAACCAGTACATCACATAGAAAGTTCTCAAGACAAAACCCCTTTCCGGCCATTTCTCTATTCAAGTGGTAAGCTCCATGGTAGTCGTGTGACTTGCAGTGCCAATCAATGAGAGATACATAACACTGCTATTCACCAACCCTTTATCCTTCAACTGCATGAAGAGTTTATCTGCCTTATGCAACTTTCCTTCCCGGCACAATCTCACTATCTGACTCGAGTAAGTCATCTCGTTGATACCTATTCCATCCTTTATCATATCTACCTGCAACCGGGATGCCTTTTGTATATCACCAAATTTTGAGTGAGCATGAATCATTAGATTGTATATTATGAGATCGGGGGCTAAACCATCTTCCAACAATCGATCATATAGTTGGTCTACTTCCTCAAATCTGCCTTGTCTAGTGAGCTCATTCATACATTATAAATTAGATTTGGTTTGCTGCTCCACTTCCATACATGTGATTATTCACCTGCTATAATCAACCACATTCCTTTTCTTGCATTCACTTTCTTTTTGCAAATGATGGGTAGAAGTTACCTTTTTCTTTCCTAAAAAAAACGTGGGACTCATCCTTATTTTTAGAATCATCCTTATCTTAATTTCTTTTCCTTATCATTTCCACCAAATCAGGAAATTAATTTCTATAACTATTTCTGGTTAGCTTTCCCACAAAATCAGAAAAGTACTTTCCATATCTACCTTTCTGATTTACTTTCCACAAAATCAGGAAAAAATAATCTGTAACTTCCATTTTCAGTATTTGAAATTCAAAAAATTGAAATGAAATTACCTTTCTAAAAAATTCAAATCTTGCTTTCCACATTAGTGTGTAACTACTTTGAGAAAGGATGGCCCATTCACTTTAGGCAACTAATAGCCTTCCTTCTTCAACCCAAGCTGGAACTGCGTAGCTGCATTGTGGAGCCCCTCTACATACTATAACAGGCTAATGGTACATGTTCCTTCTTAGAGCTCTCATTCGACCGATGTAGCCTCAATATGATTATCTACACAGGCTTCTGCAGCTTCAATCTGTTGTGTCGTTTATGATGCAAATCTTCCTCTTTGCAGCTGGCCGACCCCCTACTTACAGAAAGCCCAACTGATGACAGACTGTACTAGTTGTAGTCACAATCCGGTTCACATATTTCTAGTACAGGCCCTATTGATCTGCTCACAAATGGATTGACCCTCACCCACACAAGTGAGAAAATAGAAGCCAGAAAAATAGACTAAACCATGACAATGGTGGGAGTACTGTTCTGCTTGCCCATCAAACCTTTCAGGATAGAATAGAGATGAACAATGACCCTGGCCAATGTTTTACAATGAAGTCAAGCAATGCTTGTCATCAGGTGATGTTGCCATTTGCTGACCAACCAGTTGGCCAACTAGCCGATCAACCACCCTGGCCAACTGCTAGTTTTTTAAGTCATTAGCCAGGTTAGCACACTAGGTGTTGGGTGATGGCCCTTGCCCCTCCATTCTTTCTTCCTTTGGTACACCATCCCCTCTAGTCTATAAATACTTGACTTCTCTCATTTGAACTTAAAGCCTTGAGGCTTTACTTAGATAATAAAATTCTCTTTTCAAGTGTTTGGTGCCTGTTGGTTTGATTCTTTGTGAAGTGTGTCAGACATTTTGTGTGGCTATCTAGATCGAGTGAGGTTAATCTTAATTTCATGGCATCAAAGCCTCGTCAAGAATAATTGATAGAGAAAAGGTGATCTCGAGAAGTGTGTCAAGAAAGCGTTTGATCGAGTGGACTACTCTTTGCTTTAAGTAAGAAGTTTGTTGATTTTCTTATTATTAAAATGGAAGACAAAGGTTTTTGTTTTCGCTTAACAAACACCAACTATAAAACATGAGCACAAACCATGAAAAACTATTTATATTTCAGAAAATTATGGGATTATGTTAAAGGAACAAAAATCGAACCTCCATTGGTTTAAGTCCAAAACAAGTGAAAGAATATGAGGGAGGATATATAACTATTCTATGGATCCTCGTGAATAACGTTAATGAACATGTAACATACACTCAAGCAGACTTTACAAATGCTAGAGAAGCATTGGATTATCTAAAAAAATCATATGGAGAGTGATGTAGCTCTCATAATAGCCCTAATAATTAAACTTATGACCCTAAGACAAGGAGATAACAATATTAATGAGTTTTACACGGAGTTTTCTAATATTTGGAATCAACTACATGGATACAAAAAGAAGTGTACACATTGTTTCCATATAAGACAATGCAAACAAAATAAAGATTTTGTCTATCAGTTTCTTAGAAGTTTAAGGGAAGAATTTGAATGAGTGAGAGTCAGTCTCATCCATCAAAAACCATTCCCTATAAAAGAAGAAGTCTTAAGCGATTTAAAAATGGCAAAAATTAGAATAAAGGAAGAAAAAATTCAAAGAAATTTCATACTAGTAGCATCCAAACCAGGAGCAAATAAGTCCTATCGACCTTCGCACTTCAAGACAAACAGACAGCCTACTACAAAAAAAAGGTAATTTGTTTTTACTATAAGGAACTAGATCATGTACTCAAATTATGTCCTAAATTAAAGAACAAAGTTGTTGCAGTCGAAGGAAAAGAAACTTTTGCTCTCTGTGAACTTCAGAACAAGATAAAGCAAATTGAAGAACAAGGGAAAAGAAGTGCAACTATTGGAAAAGTTTCATCCAACAACTCTAACGGAACCACAAGTACAAAATCATGGTTGCTTGATTCTGGAGCTTCATTTCATATGACATGTGAAGAAAAATTGTTGAGTAATGACACAAAAAGAATATGTTTCATATGTGTTTACAACTAATGGAACTAAACTAATTGTTGATAAAATTTGAGATCTTCGAAATAAATAAAAAAATTACTTTCAAAAATAAGACTGATTCTAAAATTAAATTTCTATTTTTTTCATTTTCACAAATATTTGACAATAGTTGTGTAGTCACCTTCTCATCAAACGGTTGTATTATAAAGTATCGTCTAATGAAGAAGGAGATTGGATATGTCCATAGAGAAGGAGGGCTTTATGTAATAGACTACTTACATAATCATAATTTTGGATAATGTAATGTTCTATCTAAAGATGTTCTTCAATGGCATATAAAAGACTTCGCCATATAAATGCTTAAAAGTTGTACAAATGTCATTTTATTAGAATAAAAAATATTAAAGACTTTTTTTTCAAGGACTGTGCTCTTGGAAAATTAACTATCTTCCTTTTTCTCAAAGAATGTTTACCTCAAGCAAACCTTTTGAAATAATTCAGTCTGGAGTTTGGGGACCTACCCCGTCTTGATGTTATATTCATTGATGATTTTACCATATACACATGGGTGTATCTCCTAAAATCTAAGTCTGAGTTATTTAAACATTTTATGATCTTTCACAATTTGATTAAAAAACAATTTGATACTAACATTAAAGTATTTAGATCTGATTCAGGTAGTGAATTTATTTCAAAAGATTTTGAAAACTATCCCCTCATCAAAATGGTATTATTGAACGCACACAGACATATAGTTGAACTACTCAAACCCTATTGATTTCTAGTAATGTCCCAAAGAATCTTTGGGTTGAAGCTATTATGACATCATTTTTTCTTATAAATAGAATGCCTTCATCAGTTTTACAAAATGCCTCACCCATGAAAAAATTGTTGAAAGTTGCTCCTAATTACTTTTATCTTAGAATTTTTGGATGTAAATGTTTTGTAATGACTGATAAGAATGATAAGCTTTCTTCACGTATCATTAAGTGTGTTTTCTTAAGATATGGTCTAGATAAAAAAGGGTATAGATGTTATGATCCTAAGAGTAATGGACACTAGAAAGATATAAAGCACGTCTAGTTGCTAAAGGATATACTCAGGAATATGGTATAGACTATGAGGAGACTTTTACTCCTATAACCAGAATTACAACAGTAAGAATCCTTATCACTATTAGTATGGTAAAGAAGTGAAACGTTTTCCAAATGGCTGTCAAAAATGTTTTTTAAATGGTATTGTTAAAAGAGGAAGTGTATATGGAACTTCCACCTGGTATTGTTATTCTCAACATTCAAAACCTTCATTTAAAAAAGGCTTTGTATAGTTTGAAACAAACTCCTAAAGCATGGTTGGATAAGTTTTAGTGAGTTTATGATTCTTTTGTTATATGTGGATGATATTATTATCACCCGAAGTGAATGTTGGTATTCAGATGATTAAAGATGAGTTTCATAAAGAATTTGATATCAAGGATCTTAGTTTCTTACATTACTTTCTTGGTATTGAAGTAACTCACAATGATAAAGGTGTTTTTTTATTACAAACAAAATTTGCCCATGATATTGTTATCTGATGACAAGTTTATAGAAACTCCTGAAGTACTTGAGGAGAAAATGAGGCTTAGCGATGGAGAACAGCTTCAGGACCCCACTCCATATCGACGAATGGTTGGTGCGTTAACCTATTACTCGACATGATATCATGCATGTTATACACAAAGTCAATTTCAACATGCACCCATTATTGTTCACATTAGTGCAGTAATGAGAATAGTCAGATATGTTAAACACACTACTGAAAAGGAAGTTTTCTTACTTTCATCATCCTCTTTAAAATTAATTGCTTATAATGACGTTGATTGGAAAGGTGATATCAATGATAAATACTCGAGCACAAGATTTTCTGTGTTTTTAGGTCACTCACTTGTCTCATAGAAGTGTAAAAAGCAGCAAAAGGTTTAACTCTCATCCGCAGAGGCTGAATATAGGGCAATGGCAATAATAGCAACAGAACTAACATGGATTAAACAACTTCTGAAAGACCTACATATACATTTGGAGTCAATGCCTCAAATGTATTACGACAATAAGAGTGTCATGTACATTACACATAAAAATATATTTTATGAGCGTACAAAGCACATTGAAATGAATTGTCACTATATCCAAGAAGAATACCTACAAGTCAACCTTAATCTTCAATATATTCAGACTAAGTGTCAATTGGCAGATATATTCACTAAAGCTCTTCTAGTACCCCCATTTTAAGAACTTCTCAGCAAACTGTCAATTGTTTCTCTATTAGTTTGGGGGGTGTTAGAAGAAGGCCACCACTACCGCCACCACTGCTGCCATTGTTGCCACCACATGATGTTGCTGCCATCTACCGACCAGCCATCCAATCAACCAGCCAGCTGGCCAGCCGACAAGCCAACCTAACCAATGCAGGCCAACATACTTGCCATTTGGTGTTGGCCCTTTTCCTTCCATTCTTCCTTCCTTTTGTACAGCATCCCCTCTAGTATATAAATACTTGACTTCTCTCATGTAAACTTAAAGCCTTGGGGCTTTACTTAGATAATAAAGTTCTATTTTCAAGTGTTGATGCCTTAGGCACTGTTGGTTTGATTCTTTGTGAAGTGTGTAAGACATTTCGTGTGGCTATCTAAATTAAGTGAGATTGATCTTCATTTAAACTTTGAGGGGTAAATTACTGTAAAAATGGGTTAAAATATGAAGTTAAGATAAATGTAACAATTTTAAAAATATGTTTATTTGCTCTTTACTTTTTATTAATAAAGATTAATGAGTATATAATGTTATTTTATAGTTGTACTCTTTTTTTGTTTACTTTATAGACAAATGCAAAGAGATGCAAGAAGGAAAAGGAAGGTGCCAATGACCCCTTGAGCTATGAAAATGTTGATATTCTTGATTATTGGGTAGAAGAGGAGGAGCTCCTATCAATTTAGAGGATGAAAATTAGAGTCCAGTATCGAAGGTATTACCAATAACAGAGGAAGAGGAGGGAGATGATGGTGATTGTGATGATGATGATCCTAACGATCCTGACTATAATGATTATAATGCTTTTGTTGATTATGATCCACGTTTTCTAAAATGAATCAATGAATAATTGTTGTTTTTCCTATTTTATTAGACGATGGTTCTATTCTAAGTTTCTAACTTATGGTTTTAGACTTTCAATAGTTTAGTTTAACTTTATGTACTTTGTAACTTTGTACTTTATATTTAATGATGATGTAAGTTGCAACTCTTAGTTTTCTTTCTTCAATTTTCAGTCATTTCTTAAGATTGCTTATTTGAATCAAGCTTTTGGATTTTATTTTATTTTATGTTGATTGTGTTAGATATCTTATGTTCATTAATTTCAATTTTTTCTAGGTATTAGATTTATCAATATGTTTTTGGTTTTTATAGCATTAAATAAATACATTACAAGCTTTTGTTTTCCTTGATCTTTTCATAGTGTTGATCACAATAGTGATGATTATGAAGGTTGAAAAAGAAGAATGAATAGAGAATTATTTAGATGATAATCCACTTCCATATTTGAGGTCATGAATTGTCTTTAGTGACCTAACTTCTAAACAATGTTTATCTTACACGTATGTCATGTAACTTTAGATGTTTGAAAACTTGACTTATTCGCTTTAATTTGATAATAGATCAATAGTTATATCATCCTTAATTCTATGTTGGTTAATTGTTTATTTATTTATTGATATGATAATTATTATTAGTTCATTAAGCAAGTTCATTTTATTGTGGAGTCCTCGCACAAGATTTTTGGTGAATAATGTCATGGTTTTCAAGATAACTTTCAAGTTCTTTTGAAATAAATCTTCCCTAAATCCGATCTAACAACCCTTTATACTAGTCTCAAGCTGATTTTCTCACTAGATTATGGAAATAAGGTGAACTTTTGAAACACTTCAAACTGCTTATTTAAAAAATAAATCGATTTATATAGGTAAAATCATCAACAAATATCATATAGGAACAACTTATGCTTTAGACATGACTAGAGTGGGCCCCCAAACATCCGACTGCACAATCTCAAAAGTTGTTTGAGTGACAAAAGTTCTCTAAAGGAATGATGTATATTTTATCTTTCCTATAACATAATCTTTAAAAGAAATTTTCCAATTTCACTAAACTCAAATGATGGATAACTACATAATTTCTTTATCTAGATGGCCTAATCTCTTATTCCACAAAACAGAAACACCTTTTGACATGAAAAATCCTTGACATATTCTCTACAGTGGTATTTTACCTTGTTTATCATCATATTCATAAATTGAAAAACTTTCACAAGAAGTCATTCCTTCTTGGGGCAGACCAGTTAAATGATTACTTGTTTGTTATCAAGGAGGATATCTACTCGTGAAAGCCTCTTATGGTCTGGCATGCCCTAATGCTAAGAGCACCTCCTTCGAGAGGCTATAGAAGAAATGTACTATATTTGAGATCAGATTTCATAGAAGGCAAATCCTTTGTTCATGGTCTAAGCTTTGAAAAGATTGTTAATCAAAGAACAATCGTGCCATTTTTCTTTGTTGCATGAGTATCTTATGGGATGAAATCATGAAACCTAAAGAGTGTTATTTGTTCGTTGGTCAACCCCCCCCCCCCCCCAAAAAAAAAAAAGAACCAATTACAAGTTTTTGTGTAAAGATTCTATCTTGTTATGATTTGACTAAAGGAAATGTCTATCTCAAACATTTATCCAAAAAACAATCTCTAGTATGCTCCATACTGGACTTGTGAAGCACGCACATGTTTCTCTATCATTCTATGTTATTTGCAGAACAAGGGTGAATTCAGATGAAAGTTATCAGCTGCTAAGGGAAGGGAATTTGTGTGTGAGTTGTGATTTTCCCTAATAGTTATGTTTTCTCTTGTTTATGTCTCAGGGCCATAAGGAGTGGATGACAGAAGTTATTGTCCTTGGCTTTGTTGAGCACTCAAATCTTGTCAAATTACTGGGATATTGTTCTGAGGAAGATGGGAGAGGAATTCAGCGGCTTCTTGTTTATGAATTCATGCACAATGGAAGTGTGGAGTACCATTTATATTCACGTGCAGCTACACCACTGCCATAGTTTATGCGGTTGAGAATAGCCTTAGATGCAGCTAGGGGATTAACTTACCTCCATGAAGAGTTGGATTTCCAGGTATTTCATCTCTTTTAATTTGTCTTTCTCAATATTAAATGTTGACATCATCTATGGATTCATAATGCAGACTTCCATGTATACTTATACTAGAAGATGATCAATTTGTAATTTTACTTAATAAATGAAATATCCTGTGGATCATAACTTTGATCAACTATAGGATTTATTATTTCTTTTGAATAAAAGAGAGGCAAATCATGGGATGAAAAGATTGATGATATGACATATCCACAGCTTTAAAGAACTCTTTCCTCGGAGATTTTACTTTAGTAATACAAATAAGTTGGGTGGATTATAACTTATTAAGGAATTCTGCTTAGTATTATGATACCTTCATTTCATAAAATATACCTAATGTTAGTAGCCGACAGCCAGCATAAAACTTTGTGGCATCTCAAAAGGTACAACGTTTCGAGTATTAATGCACCAGATCTCATCTGAACTCCGAAGTGGGTGAGAATAGTAATATGATGGATGATGTCTTAGGAAGTCCTCGTGTTGCACCCTCTAGCCTACCCCACTTAGTGTGGGAAAAGGCTTAGGTAAGGTAAGTGTCCATCTTCATACTTGTGTTCTCTTGGGGATATCAGTTCTGTATTGCTGAACTTTAGTCTTGGTGCAACTATTATTTGATTCAATGTTTTTAATAATCACTGATGCACATGAAAGGAACTGGCTTTTGGTTTATATCGCTACCAGTTATTTTGGGCATATTGTGGCATCATTAACTTTTTTTTTGCTGATGCAGATTATCTTCTGTGATTTGAAACAGCTTCTCCTTCATTTAAGTGTTATTTCTCTTTAATAGTTTCAATGCAGATAATAATCAAAATAGCGACAGGAAACAGAGTAGGAAAAAATCTTGTTGGCAGGTGAAACCATTTAATGCTGTTTTCTGGATATATTTAGCGACAGAGAACCCATTATATATATAATCGTAAATAAAAGTTTACCGCTATATCAAGGTCGACCGCTAACAACCTGTTAACCGTTATTGATAACATAGGTTAAAAATATTCGGAGCAATCTGTATCATGTTATTCTTTTAAAGAGCATGTGGTAGTGTCCTTGGGATTCACTACAAACTCTCTAGCATCCCCAAGAGGGCGAAAAAATCGCACCCATCACCCCACTATCGTTCTCCAAGTAAGCACTCTGCTCCCTGGTCCTTCCTGTGGATTTCTCACTTTGTCCTCTTCCCCACCCGTCACTGCCAAATTATCTTTATCACCCTCTCATCTCTCATCCCCCATTAACAAGCAGAAACCCACTTAGATATACCAAATGATTACATGTATTAAACCTCTGCTTTGTAGACAAATAACGAAGATGTGTGAAAACCCTTCTATTCTCAATCCTAAGACAGATTGAATTCAAGGAATATGAGATCAAGACACTCTAATAGAAAGAAATCCAAGTTGTATGTATCCACCAAAGATGCTAAACAAAGCATTTCATTACAAGGGGATATGCGCCTCTATTGTAAGGGAAGTAAATGAGAAGTAGAATGGACTATAAAATCAGTACTCCTCCACTTAACTATAATATAGAAAGGAAAATTTGCACAAAAATTGCATCGAAACACATTCCAACACTTCATATTTTACTAATCTCTATAAACAACCTCAGGAGCTGTTAACAACCAACATGCGAACTTCCTTTGCAGAAGAGAAGCAAACAGCAAACAACTTGGCCTTAACCAAACCAGGAATACGTTATATCATAGCAATATGTCAACCACGGGAAGAATGTGATACATGTTTCAGTGAACATATTTTCCTGTGTTTGACATGCTACAGTGGATGATTTAATATAACAGAGAGATAGTACAATCAACAATCCTTCTTAATGCAGAAAAGGGACTTTCAGGATGATGAATCAAAGGCTCTGTATATGAAGCAACACCTAGTTGTTGGTAAAGAAGAGCCAGAGCAATGACAATACGAAATGGAGCTGACCATAAGCTGTGAAGCTGCTGGCATATTTGCTGTTGCAGACGTATTATTCTCATGAAAGAATTCATTTTGGATTTGGAAAATAAGATGCTAAGGATCTAAGGGAAGAAGGGTTTATGCCATGTACAAATGGACCAAATGAACACCTAGCTGACAGTAGTCCATTCCAACACAAACCGTGCATATATCAAACGCATAACCAAATAAAGGACATTTGCTTGGATCCCAACAATTAGAATCCATCAGTAGTGTGCAACGGGATTGACAACAACAACTAAACCTTTTCTCATACTAGATGGGGTTGGCTACATGGAATGTTAGTTCCCATAGAGCTCGATCATGTGTTGTACTAACAATTAACTCAACACAAGCTAAATCATTTTTTATTATTTCCTTCCAACACTTGTGATCTTCCTCTTTCCCTTTTAACATTTTCACCATCTAGTTTCTCGTATCATCTTACCGAAGCTTCCTTTGATCGTCTTTGTACATGTCAAACTATATTAAATAATTTTCTCTCATTTTATCATATATTGATGTCACTTCCAATTTGTTTCTAATAACCTCATTATGTATAAGGTTAACATGCATAACCACACATCCATCTCAACGTTTGCATTTCTACCAAATGTTTTGGACATGTTATGGTTAATAAATATTTGTTGATACGTGAATGTTGAATGTTGAATCGGCCAAGTCACAAATTGTCAATATTTTGGTGAAATTAACAAGATATCAAAGTATTCAAAGATGAATATCTCAAGTCAAGAATAAAACAAGAGTCAAGAGTCAAGAGTCGAGAGAGAGTCAAATCACGAATCAAAGGTTGTGCAAGACAGCTTATTATTGGTATTGATTAAGGCTCTATTTGCAGAACAAATATTACACCAAGTGAGAGAAGAAGGAAGAAGTAGAAAGGCAAGTGTTGGCCAGCACTGGCCGTTGGAGGCTGTGGCCCGTGCCATACCAAACCAGTGCACGGACCCTAGTGGCCCATACCATACCTATTACATTTAACACACTTCCTCAAATTTACGGTGTATATACCGAAAGTTTGTCTAACAAGAACCGAAAGCGAGTAGCAGAGAAAGACTTGGTGAATAAATCGGCTAGTTGCATCTCTTACGTAACATAACACAAATTGATCTTTTTTAGTAAACACTCTTCACAACCAAAACGACAATCCATCTCAATATCCTTCGTGCGTTCATGAAAAGTGTTGTTAGAGGCAATGTATATGGCGCTTTTATTGTCATAGTAGATAGTCGTAGGTTGTTGGGCAATAATGCCCATATCTTGCAAAACCGTTGTAATCTAAGAAATTTTTGTATCAGTAGACTATGTTATCAATAGCACATTATAGCGTTTTAGTAGTGCTAAATACGCTATAGCGGGTGACCCTTAGCAGGCGACCCGTTAGGGCCGCTACTGGTTCGCTATAGCGTTGTTAGCGAATAGCGTTAATAACGTCATTTGGGTCTGGTCGATCCAATTGGATCGACCCAATCCAAATGAAACAAAATAACCTAATGCAAACACAACCTCTCACCATCTCTCTCTCTCTCCCACCTTTGTTGTCCATCTCCCGCCTCTCGCCATCTCTCTCTCCCACCTCTCGGCGTTGCTCTCTATGCACTTCCTTTATCTCTTCTCTCTTCTCTCTTCTCTCTCTCCTTTCTCTCTTCTCTCTCCCAGTCTCTCTTTCTCTGCCTCTGTCGCCTATATCCACCATACTCCCTCCCTATAAGTATTGCACTTGCACGTCCTACTCTCTCGAATCTATTGGCTTCGCGGTTGCCATTCCTCGCCCCTCTTGCCAGTTACTTGTCTCTCAAGAAGATACTAAGAGTCACTTTGGTGTTTTCTCTTCTCCTCTCTCACCATATCCTAATTGTGAAGGAAAAGCAGTTGTCTCTCTGCAAGTTGTCCTGCAAAATGAAATGAGCGAGCTATTCGATCTTTGGCTTTGTGCTTGACTTGTTTAATTTGAATGTCAACTTCTTATAAAGTACATTAGCCAAGTCAAGCATGAATATTTTGTTCAACTATGAGCCAAGCCTGAACGTATTTCAAGCACGATAAAAACTTGATTGGGTTAGGTTCTATTATATGTGCCTTGAATTCCTTGGAGCAAGTTCTTCCTTCAACCCATCTGAGTTTTAGTTTGATGCAGAAAGTTTCGAGGATTTCAATCTTCATCCATGTTCTGTTTTGTAATGTTGAATGTCTTGGTCCGGAGTCCCTACATAGCAACATTTTGTCTTATTTTCTGAGTCTGGATCTAATCTTTCAAATGGCATTTCCCAAGGTCTTGTCGATTGCCTACTTTCTTATCTATATTACTCATCTGAGTGATGCTTTCATTAGTTCAGTTCATCAATGTCGCTCCATACATTTTGGTTCTTATAATGGAGTAACACTTTGTTTTCTCACCTGTCATTACATGGATGCGCTCATAACCTGAATGTTTCGGATCTAATCATTCATTTGTTGTATGGCACGTATCTAAACAACATTTTCATGAAAACTTCCTATTTCATCATGTTGGCCTGGTTCACCTTCTGCATGTTTTACTTTTCTGACTTGTAAAGAAATTCTTTTGACGAGAACCTTACGTTCACCTCTTTCTCTAGATGGCATCTTTCTCTACTGATTAATCTTTTCTTGTTTCAATTATCGTTCTCGCATTCTCTTTAATTAAATTTAATGAGTTGAATTTTCTTTTGACCAATGAATGTTACACTTAATTGGTGTTCTATTTCTTGTATAAGCTTGGAAAACTCCAGCTCAGTAGTTATTCTTATTTTTTGTAATATGGAATCATCACCAAGTGCAGTTGCTTATTGTCTAAGTGGCAGTGACAGTGGTAGTGGTAGTGGTAGTGGTAATTGTAGCACCGGCAATAGTAATACAATTGGTATTCAATTTTTTAATCCAGCATGCAACTATAGACCCCCGACTTCTAAGGATCCTAGAAGGAATTGGGGTTTGACAAAATCTAGGACAGATAATATGTCAGTGTTTTTACGTTATGTGGTCATGTTTCTATCAATGGAACAACAAAATATAAACACTATTTAATGAGAAGGAGTGCAAATGTAACAGCTTGCAAGAATGCAACTAAAGAAATAAATGATTATGTGTATAGTATAATCGAAGAAGAAGGCCGAGAAGATTTCATTTTCATATGGAGAAGCTTCTAGTATGGAAGCTAACATAGGGGAGGCGCCCAATCATCGTTATTTGGCTCACGACCACCACTTCCGAAGGGACCCATGGATTCATTTATGTGACTCACTACAAAAAGCTACATTAGAAAATCGATATAAAAAAGAAGAAAGAGAACGAGTATGAATATCCATTAGCAGGTGGATGTATCAAAATGGAATCCTTTTTAGTGTTGTCAGATCCCCTAAATTTCAAGTGATTAGTGATATAGGGCAGTTTGGACCCTGAATGAAGGCTTCATCATACCATGAAGTAAGGGAAACATTCTTCGAAAAGGAAGTAGGAAGAGTAAGAAAGTTTATGAATGAATTTAGAAAGCACTGGGCTACATATGGATGTTCTATTATGTCAGATGGATGGACGGATAGAAAACAGAGAACACTAATAAATTTTTCAGTGTATCGTCCTTAAGGTGATGTGTTTCTTAAGTCCATTGATGCATCCCATGAAGTGAAGGATGCAAATAAATTATATACATTGTTAAAAGAATTAATCTTAGAGGTTGGAGAGAAGAAGTAATCTTAGAGGTTGGAGAGAAGAATGTAGCGTAGGTGGTGACAAATAATGCAGCAAATTATGTTGCAGTTGGTAGAATGTTGATAGCTGAATTTAATCATTTGTTTTGGACACCATGTGCTCCACACTATATACATTTGAAGCTTGAATATATTGGAGAGACAAAAAAACAAAAAGGAACAAAGAAGCTAGTGGCATTTATGTATAGCTATGGGTAGATATTACATATGATGAGACATTTTACAGGAGTAAAGACATACATAGACCAACTGTGACCCATTTTGCTACTAGATTCTTAACCCTAGACAGCTTGTGGCAGTCAAAAGAAGCTCTAAGGTCGATGGTTATTTTTGAATAATGGAAAAAATGCCCTTTATCAAATAGTACTAAAGGAAAGCAATCTAAGGCAATAGTTTTGCAACTCAGATTTTGGAAGGGCATTAGTTTTTCACTTAGAGCAATGGGTCCTTTGGTAGATGTTTTATGTATGATCGACAATGATGAAAAACCAATCATGGACTATATAAGAAGATGATCATGTAAATGAGCAAATAAAGGTACATAAATATTTCAATTTTATGTATTGTTATTTGTTAATCTTTACTTCTTAATCGTATAATAACATTTATCTTGTTTTATAGGTTAATATGAAGAACAAAGAAGAGCAGTATGTTTTTATTTGGGAGATCACAGACAAAAGATGGGACAGGCAAAGGAACAAGCCATTGCTTGTTGTTGTGTGGATCCAGGGTTTTATGAATGTCATGAGATGGAATCTAGTGTTTAAAGGTGGTTTGTTTCAAGTTATAGCTATACTTGTACGAAGTAAGAAAGAACAATAGCAAATCACTCAACAACTTATGAGTTATCGAAGTGCAGCGAGTGGTTTTGGACTAGAATTAGCTATAAGTTTGAGGAAAGCATATGCACTAGGTAATTAATTCAAGCAACTTTGCTTTCTTAATTATTTCATTATTAAGATATGATTTAGGGTTTTTTAGTATGATTAATTTATTGTTTACACATGATTTTTAACTCTTTGTAATAGCTCAATGGTGGATGACCTTTGGCTATGGATGCCCTAAATTATAAAATTTTGCTATATAGGTTTTGAGTCTTATAGTGTCACCCATGTAAACGCAACTGGAGTACCTTTGAAATGGTAAGAAATTAAGAATTATGCTTTTTTTATTTACATTATAATTAAATGAAAGTTTTTTTATTGAGTTATCGACTTGCCTAAATTCTTTCTCTTATCTTAGGTTCATACGAAGAAATGGAATAGATTATTGCATCAAAAGCTTAACGACTTAGCATTTGTGCAATATAACGAAAAGCTAAGAAAAAGATACGAACTGAGTAAATCTAATGGTGCAAATTTCGACCCCATCATGTTGACATCGGTTGAAGATCACGATGAATATCATACTGATGATGAGTTCGTTGGTGACGATGATTCCCTTACATGGTGAAATATCGATATGGCATTCAAAGTATCAAGAGGGGCAATTGTTTATACAAGGTCAAGTACACAAAAGCGATAAAAAAGGCAAAGCAAAGGGAAGGATAAGATGCCTATGGAAGATGAAGAAGAAGAAGAATTTTGAAGAAACAGATGAAAAGGAAGAACTAGAAGAACATGGATCTTTGTCAGAAAATCAATGAACATTACCTAAATAATTAAGTGTAATTGTAATTGAATTTTGAAGAATTTGTGTATGAGTTGTGATTTTCCCTAATAGTTATGTTTTATCTTGTTTATGTCTGAGGGGCCAGGGCCATAAGGAGTGGATGATAGAAGTTAATGTCCTTGGTGTTGTTGAGAACTCAAATCTTGTCAAATTATTGGGATATTGTTCTAAGGAAGATGGGAGAGGAATTCAATGGCTTCTTTTATGAATTCATGCACAATGGAATTATGGAGTACCATTTGTATTCACGTGTAGTTACACCATTGCCATGGTCTATGCGTTGAGAATAGCCTTAGATGCAGCTAGGGGATTAACTTAACTCCATAAAGAGTTGGATTTCCAGGTATTTCATCTCTTTTAATTTGTCTTTCTCAATATTAAATGTTGACATCGTCTATAGATTCATAATGCTGACTTCCATGTATATTGATACTAGAAGATAATCATTTTTTAATAATCATTGATGCACGTGAAAGGGATTGGCTTTTGGTTTATATCGCTACCAGTTATTTTGGGCATATTATGGCATCATTAACTTTTCTTTTGTTGATGCAAATTATATTCCGTGATTTGAATACATTAAGTTGATTGATTGCCGCTAGAGGATTACAAAAATGGGGAGCTAGTATTAGGCGGATGGACGTTACTTCAGCTCATAGGGGCCAGGACTCGAGTTCACTAGTTAAGCAAGTAGGGTACACTTCTTCATCTGGTTCTAATCATTCACCATCGAGCTCAACTGAATTAGGCTTGTCAATTCTATTAATAGGTGTTGTTTTGTGCATGGTTCCCTTTCAAATGGTGGTGTTGTCCTTTCACAAAAGCAGGATAGATGTATTATTCACTTATTATAGGATCGAACAGGGCAAATAAGCTTCAAGTTATTTTATAAGTACCCTAGTATTTTGGGCCGACCCATTTTGTTTCTTGTAAATGTAGAATATGAATCTTTCTCCTAATCATCGTATCTACCGCCTCCATTATCTTGTGAGTCAATGTAGATGTTGCTGCAGTTAAAGCTAAGCACTAAAAGGAAACCAAACCGAATGTGTAGCAGAGAATAGTTTAGAAGCCTTGAAGTGTTTTGTGTCCTTCATATGTCAATGGATGTCAAGGCAGAGGAATGTGATCTCGGTATTCTAGCCAACACGGGCTCTTGGGCTCCCATTTCTGTTCGAAGGAACAGCCACCAGACTGGTGGCCTATCTAATGTTACTATGGTATTTTTGGTTTTTTCTGGAATCCAACTACTTTGGAGAGGCAACGCGTGTTTCTAACAATAAGATGAATGACAGAGGCAATGGAGAAGAGCAATGGGCTGGAATTCTGTGTCTAAGGTGGAGGCTACCGAAGAAATCACAATACTCATGTTTCTGCACATTCAGTATCCAGGTGTGGAAGATTCTACAGGCTCTGTGGTCAACAGATCTGACGCTACAGAATGGTATATTCTGTGCACAGAGGTTTTTGTACAGTGATAGTATCTGCAATGTCAGATTCTCTGGTCTTTCGTGAAGGGGAATTTTGATCCTAATTAGCATGACTTCCCAATAGTTTCTGTTTCCTTTTCATCCAGAAGGCTTCCTTAATATGAGGCCTTCTAATTCTTCGTGCATATAATTTTTGTCTCTAGTAGGGATCTTCTTAACCCCATCTTGCATAACCAAAAAAACAAAAGATGCTGAGATCAGGTATGTACAGCTGAAATGTAGAATATAAAGCTGAGCAAACGACCCTATGACAACTGACAAGGAAATCAAGTATAAGCCACCACATTATGAAAAGATCATTTATGAACCATTGATTTATATGCTTTCAAACTGGAAAAATGGAAGATCTAAAAACATACCAATGTTGACCTGAGACGGAAACCAGTTCGCATAACATTTTGAAAATACTGCGCTTCTGACAGCACTCCTAATGACTGCATCAATTTGAGCAATGAAAGTAAGAGATGAGAGAAGATGCATGAAATGGGTACACGAGAAAAAAGTTAAGTGTCTGCCATAAGCATTTAAAAGCTGAACGACAATAATTTCATGATAATATATCTTCCTTTAACAAATTGAAATACATCAGTAATTGTGAGATCAATCACAATAAACTAAACTGAAAAAGAATAAGAGAATCTGATCAAAAGCTAACAGAATAAAAGCAGTGATGGTGACAATGAAGTTTTAGTCCACTTTGGCTAGTATGCAGTATACAACCAAGCTAATTAGTGAATTCCTAAATTCCCAATCAATAGAATATCTCCCCAACAAGTTAAAGGATCATCAGTTAATGCCCTAGTGGCTCGCTCAGATTTGACTTGCTAAAGAAACATGCAGCACAAAACCATTTCAGCTCTGTAGATTCCATACGTAGGTTTAAATTAATGATGAATAACCTCCAATCACTTGAATCAGAATTGTGAGAGCCTTAACAATAAATATGCAAGACTAAGTTGTTTATGTTAAATGTATTGAAATATTTTCCAGTTTTTTCTTGTAATTTTTCCTTTTTATTTCTGTAATTTCCAGCCATCAAAGGCTGTTTTGTAACTTTGGCAGCATGCTGCCAACAGCTAGAAACAGTTAGTCGTGCAGCCATTTCATCTTGTAACTCAGCCCTATAAAAAGGGCTGATTATCACTTCTTCTGGACAGCCTTAGTGGTGGGAAATAAAGTTCTTTTTCTTGCACTTTCACTTGTAATTAAAGTTCTTTTTCAAAAATTTAAGGTTTTGAAAATTTTGAACTCTAATCAGATCATAGATAGTTGCATGTTTTGTAATGAGGTTAAGGATGAAGGTATTTATGATATAAGAGGCCATTTTGCGGGAACCAAACGAGTTAGTGCTTGTAATCGGGTATCCGAAGCCATAAAGTATAAAATGCAATAAGTTTTGAAGGTTTTGAAAGAGAAAAAGATTACGGTAGAATGAGCAAAAATAGGCGGTTGGGAATGTCTTAGTATTTTGAAGATGATTCTTGAGATATATATATATATATGAAAGAAGCACATGATATGGTTGAGGAGCAGGAGGAAATTGCTTATAAGATAAAATGATGACAAGAAAAGAGAAAGTGTATAGGTTTTGGTGGAAGTAGTAGTAGAGTTGTTGCTTGTTTCATTGCAAGAGCTCTGGTTTCAAGGGGATTATTGATGCATGTAGAAATGTCATGAAGTCTATTTATAATCATTCATTTGTATTGCATCAATGAGAATTCACACTAGTGGAAGGGAGTTGATTAGGCCCTTAGTGATAAGAGTTGCTACAAATGTTATTATTATTCAAAGTCTTGTCATACATAAGAATACATTGAAAAAGATGTAATAAATAGAGCTTCATAAGTTAGTTGAGTATGTTATTGGTAAGGTAATGAGAGTGATAGACAATGGAGATAGGTTTGATACATATATGATGCAATGGATAAGGCCAAATTGAAAATATAAGCAAAACTTGACTGCAAATGGTCACTTCTAAAGAAGGTTTTTGAGATAATTAATGCATGATGATTTGCTTGTTGATGCATATTTTCTTGATTCCTTCACTAGATTTTATCTCAATTTTACAAAAGATAAAGAAGTTAAGAAGGAGACATTGAATGCAATTGATCTTGTATAAGATTCATCAACTCGGTACAACATCCATTTGGAGCTTAGCAAGGCAAGACCATTGCAATATAATTCTGCTCCCCAAACAACCAAGTATGATTTGGTTTATTAATTTGTTATATAAAGTTATAAATTATAAACTCTATGATTTTAATTTGACTATTTATTATAATGCTTCTTATTATATTATTTATTTTATTTTAGATAAATGGTGGACTCGCTTTGGTGTAAATGCACCTAACTTGACGAAGTTTTCTTAACGTATATTTGAGGCTCGAATAAGAATGAAATTGGAGTTTTTTCAAATACAATCGCAGAAAGAAGAGAAACATAATGAAGCATGTTCATCTTTGTGATTGGGTTTTTATTGCATACAATACGAAGTTAAGGTAAAGGTAATAATTTAATATGTTTGTTACTCATGATTCATATCTATTTCAATGAATTTTTAAGTATATAATATTGTATTCTTTCTTTTGTTTTCTTTATTGACAAATGGAAAGACATGCAAGAAAGGCAAAAAAGGTGTCATATGGACCAACTTAGTTACGAAAACATTGATATTCTCGATGATTGGGTCAAAGAATAAGAGTTTTTCATCAATTTAAAGGATTATAATTGGAGAGAAACAGAAGCAGAAGAAGAGATTGGAGATGACGATATGGAAGGTACTAAATTGGAGGAACCTATTATGGAGGAGGAGGGAGATGATGATGGCAGTGGTGGTGATGTTGGCAACCCTAACTACTCATGATGCATTTGTTGATTATGATTCATGTTTTGTGGAATGAAATTGATCTTTCAACTTTGTATTTGTAAATTGTACTCTTTAGTTTCTCTCTTAAGCAATTGATATGACATGTTAGTTTCCGTTTGTAGTTTAAGACTTCAGTTTCTTACTCTTGTGGTTATTGTTGATTGTGAAATGCCAATGCTTATTACTGAGTAACTACTAGTTATTAATTGGATTCTGTTTAATGTTAATTGTGACTGTTTTTTAACAAATTATTATCTTCTATTGATTGTTTAATGTTAATTGTGATTGGTACACTTATACCCATATATAAGAACAAGGGAGACATTCGAAATTGTGTGAATTATCGAGGTATCAAGTTAATGAGTCATACTATGAAATTATGGGAAAGATTTATCGAACGTAGGTTAAGACAAGTATCAAGTACAACGGAGAACCAATTTGGATTCATGCCAGGCAGATCTACTATTGAAGCGATTCACCTTTTGAGACGTCTTATGGAACATTTTAGTAGAAAAAAGAAAGACCTTCATATGATATTTATTGATCTAGAAAAAGCTTATGATACGGTACCGAGGGAGGTTCTTTGGAGAACTTTGGAAAAATGAGGTATCCCATTGACATATATTAACCTTATAAGAGACATGTATGATGGTGCAAAAACATGTGTGAGGACTCATGAAGGAACGACAGACTTCTTTGAAGTTAATATTGGGTTACATCAAAGATCAACTTTAAGTCCATACTTATTTATAATGGTGATTCATGAGTAAAAAAACATATTCAAGATGAAGTACCTTGGTGTGATGACATTGTATTAGTGGAGGAGTCTAAGGAAAAAGTTAATAGAAAATTGGAACTATGGAGAGAAACATTAGAAAGCAAAGGCCTCTGACTTAGTAGAATAAAGACAGAATATATGGAATGTAAGTTTGATTGTTTGGTTACCTCAAAGGACATAGAAATTAAAATTGACACACATTGCATCCCCCCAAAGGAAAGTTTTAAATACCTAGGGTCAATTTTTCAGAGTGATGGAAGAATTGATGGAGATGTTACACATAGAATTAATGTTGGTTGGTTAAAATGGAGAGGAGCATCAAGTATTCTTTGTGATAAGAAGATATCATTAAAGTTAAAAGGTAAATATTATAGAGCAACAATTAGGCATGCCATGTTTTATGGTTCTGAGTGTTGGGCAGTTAATCATAACATGTACAAAAGATGTTTGTGACAGAAATGAAGATGTTGAGATGGATGAGTGGTCGTAGAAGAAAAGACCGTATACATAATGAGGTTATTAGAAACAAATTAGGAGTGACACCAATAGAGGATAAAATGAAAGAATATCATTTAAGATGGTTTGGACATATAGAAAGAAGATCAAAAGAACCTCTAAGAAGGATAGAAAAACTAAATTTAGAAAGTATTAAAAGAGGCATAGGACGACCACAAAAGTGTTGGAAAGAAACAATAAAGAATGATCTAGCTTATTGTGAGTTAACTGCTAACATGGCACACTATAGGGATCTATGGAAACAAAGAATCCATGTAGCCGACCCCGTCTAGTATGGGAAAAGGCTTAGTTGTTGTTTTTGTATTTGATTTTTAGGAAGTGTTTACAATTTTTTTCTCATTAAACAGGTTGATTTGCACCATATGCTATTTACAACATTTGGTATTATGAACTTTTTTACCTGCATAACATACTATGTAATACATATACTAGACATTAAGACATCTACAAGTTAACTACAGTATAGATATTAAACATAATGCATGATTTTATGTATTTGTTATATACTTAATTTGTAATACAAAATTTAATATATTTTTCCAAGTGAATTTTTTATTTCTTACTTTGTTCTTATTTAATTTTAATTTTGCATTTAAACACTTTATCCTCTTTTTTGTTATTTTAATGGGTTCAAAAGCATAAATTACCTGAAGACTTAGTTAAACTGCATTTATTGAATTAATCATATTGAAACTTTCAAACCCGTTTAATTTGAATATTTCTTTCATAAAGTTCCAATATTTTATGAGTGAAATTTTGGAAAGAAATACATCTATTAAATTAATGAGATGAACATAATGTGTTATGTTTTCACACCTAAAGTAGTGTAGCATGCGAAGCCATGATGCACAATATAGGGTACGTTTGACCTGAAAATAACATGTGCATGTTATTGAATATACTAGCCAGAGGAAGTGAAGCTGCGGTTTTTCAAGCCAAAGAATCAGTTGGAACTTATGAAGGTTGTCACAAAGCTGTCTCGTGCTACCCAACTTGACAAGCTTAAAACAACACGGATGATGGCCCATGACACCTTTCAAGAATGAAAGCCCTCTTGTGCTCTTTGTACTCCCCACATCTAGTAATTCCAATTGTCAGCACTCAGTCCCTGTTACCCATCCCAAAATTAGAGGCACCATCCCATGTTAGTGCAGTCATCAAAGTTTAGAGCTTCAACTGACCATGTTGTGAGGAACCTATTAATCTCTAAACACTGTGGCATTCCTTTCGCTGATAGGTTCATCGGTAGGCATTTTCAACTCCCTTTTAACTAGAACAACCATTTCAACTCATCGATTTCAAACTGTGCAGTGGCGGTTTTGTCTTTTGCTTACTTGTTTTCCTTTTCTTTCCTGGTGTTTCCTATTTCCAGAATCATGTACAACTTGGCTCATCAATTCCTGTTGCAGCAGAATGCTCAGTGCAAAACATGAAAAAGTGTTTCCCGATGGAATAGGTGTGCATAAGGATTACTATTGAAGTATATTACTGTATATACAGCTAACAAATGAATTGTCAATCCAGAAACTAGAATTCGCTATTTCTAAACAAAAGAGAAGAAATAGTACATTCAGTTATAATGTATGATTAAGTAGTTAGAAACTAATGCAGCTTTGAAAGCATAAGCTATTCCCACGCATATGCAAATAACTTAAAGCATATCTGCCTTACAACCACAAAAAAGGAAATAAACAACACAAAGAATTGAAGACAATAAAATGGCAAACTACTTTTAAGTCTTGAAGAGAAAAAAAACTCGTACCACTCCCATAAAAATGGCAAAAGCATACACATATCCAATCCAGGCAGGATCTCCTCTTTGCATAGACTGCAAAAAATAGACAGAGCAAAAAATTGTAATTAAGAAGCATAACCTCTTAAACATAATGTCAAAAGTGAAAAATGAAAAACAGAATGCTTTACCTTCAAACATGAAAGAAAGTTTCAATATTCATACATCAGCGAGTTGACATGTGGGAATCTACATGGGGAGATTCTTTGCTTTGATAACCTCCAAAGGAAGGGTTTTCCTATGGTGAACCATTGCTCTATGTGTAAGCTTGAGCTAGAATCGGTACTTCATTCGATTTGTTTTCCAAGTGGAGTAGTCCTTTTGGGTGACAGTTTTGAAGGCTTTGGAGATTGAGTGGGTGCCTCCTCATAAAAATGTGAGAGTAGAGATTCTGTCACAGGGTTTCTTCTTCAAGAACCACAAGATGAAAACCTGATGGTTCTATTGTCTTTTGCGATGTTTCGAATTGTTTGGAGAGAAATGAATATAAGGGTTTTTCAAGAGATAGAGAAATCCTCAAGTGAGCTACTGACAGATGGCATGGTTTTTCATCTTTCTAGGAGAGGGAAGATTTTATGGGACTCTTGTGGATATTGTGGAGTTTGTTGAGTCTTTAAGAATTTCCTCTTGATGAATCCAATGAACCGTCTTGGTGACCTATAATAAACTTATCTTATTTATCCCAAAAGCATCCACAAGTTGGACACTAAATTGGCTGCATACTGATGAACCCAGCAGGATATCAACAGAAAACCCGTGAGCTCAAAATCACATTTTGATCCCACACAGTTTATCATATGATATTTTGCAAAGCTACAATTATTACGAATTGCCCAGAGCACTCATACAAAGCAAAGTCAGCCAATTTTGTTCAACCGTGCTGTTACTGGGGTATGAGATGAAAGAACCTAACCTCTAGAAGTGAGCTCAAAATGATGGGACCCACAAATTGTGAAGCATCATTTCCAATCTGCAATTAAGGAAAAAGTATGGTCAAAACATTTTAACGGATTCCCACATTCAGCTATGTCCATACCACTGAGAGAAACGGCACACATAGTTACATGTTACAGTCGAGTGACTGCACCAGTAGAACAACAAAAGTATAAACCACAATTGTACATGAAAAAAAAGATTGTTCTTATCTCATCTCAGGAAAAGAAAAAGAGCATGTACATGACTAAGGTACCAAATGCTAAAGCACCAAATATAAGGCTGAAGAACATGTTTGGGATCAGTCATGAGGTATCTTTGAACTGTGACAAAGAAGATCACCGTCTACTTCCATTCCAGAGTGCAGCTTTAACGTTCAACTCTCAGGCAACAAAAATATGAACATCGCTCATGGACAATAAATGTTCAAATTTTAACCCAACAGAATCAAACATAAGCAAAGCTACTCTTTCATATACAAAGCTGCATGATTTTTATGGTGGAGGTACATTTGTCCTGCTGTAAAAAATAACCATCAACTAAAAGAGTCAGTTACCTTGAAAAAACCCCCCAACCAAAACCTGAAAAATAAAAATAAGGCAAAAATATTAGACATGTGACACAGAGGGTACTGCCGAGTGCCGATGATGGGAATAATGTCTCAATTTCTAAATAGAGTAACCCATTAGATGTCTCTTTCAATTGGAAGATATTTCTTCATCTAAAGGCATAAGTGAAAAGAAATTGATCTAGTTCAGCAGTTCACAGAATCACCCCCTACCTTGCACCAAGGCTCCGATTGAGTGCCCTCAATAACCATGGCTTTGGTTTTACAGATTCTTCAAGCCAACAGCTTTGGAATCTGAAAACAAAGCAGTTTTATTGAATGAATATCTGTAGCAGGGACAATTCAGTAAGAAACAAGGTTCCCATACATACGTACTTGCTATATAGAACCTCAGTTTGATCCCATGAATCCAGTTTCCAGACGTCCTTCTCAGTGATAGGCCTTCGATAACCCAGTTCCATGAGAGGAGTCATCCACCAAAAATATATTTCTGGCAGTTGGAGGATATCAGAATTAGTACATTTAATTATTACAAGGCAACTTGAACCAGACTGGATGGAACATTTTCCTATGTGCAGAATTCTAATTAAGTTGTTTTTTTATTGCACTGTATCTGTAGACATTTGATTTACTTACTCGAAAGTAGACTAACATGTCTTTCTGGACATATATGCTCCCCTCCAGGTAATTCCTGATATTCTGTTGAAGGAGGAACCTCAGTCTGAACAGGGGTGTAGCCAAAATATGGATCCAAATTTGGAACGTATATGATCAAGAAAATGCCATACAACAGCTGCATTATAAGACACAAAAGAAATTAAGAAAGTCAAAGTATCCAAAGCATGCATAGAAACTACACAACTTTATAACAGATCCTCAGAAATTAGAATGCTTTTGAATAGCCACCACCAGAGGACATTTGAATATGATCTATACATTGTATCAATATATGACCTATGTCACACGGGTGCGGGATACGGCAAATTTCAAAAATTTTGGGTGCGGCAACACGACTAGGGTATATAATATTATATATTATATATAATATTCAAGCTACAACAAGTGAGAAATCAATTAACGTAAGTATATGACAATAGCAAGTTAGGAATCACCCTTGCATAGCCGGTCCCAAGCCCGAAAAAAGGAGGGTTGTGTTAGGTTTCCGACAGCAAGCGCAAAACTTTGTCGGACTTAACATGGATTCTAAAAAAAAAACAAAGAATCCATGTAACTGACCCCATCTAGTATGGGAAAAGACTTAGTTGGAGTTGGAGATATGACAATAGCAAGTACACAACTTTATATTAAAGCAAAACATATAAACTGTAAACAACTACTAATTTCATCATAATACACAAATCAATCTTCACTATCCAGACTCATTTATCAAAAAAGACCCAAACTTCAAAATCGATACCAGATTTTGAAGCGTGGAATATCCACATAAAACAAAGTGAAGAAGGTCCGCGTTTAGATATTTTTCTACGTTCATCGGCAGAGTTTCATGGAAGAAGATGGAAAACAAGCTCAAGGAGCATTTTGGAAACTATGGTGAGGTAACTCAGGTGGTCATCATGGGAGATAAGGTCACGAGTCGACTAAGAGGATTCGGTTTCATCGTATTCATGGATTACTCCCTCTTTGATCGGGTTCTCCAAGATAAATACACCATAGACGGTAGAACCGTGAGTTATAAAAAAAAATTGTCATGCCGCACCGACATGATGTCGGTGTCGCACCCGTGTCGAGGTTGACACCACCTCTTAGAAGTGTCTGTGTGACTTAGTATATGACAATTGAGCTAACAATAGAGACCTACAAAGCTTATTCTTTTCCCAAGCATAAATATGAAGAATTCCTAATTTCACGTTTCCTACTCTTTCATGGTGGATCAATACACCAATGGAAACACTAACCTTCTTACATGATGAAATTTGAGCCTGTCAGCCCGCTCAGAAATTATATGGAGCTGCTTTAAAAAAACATAGCTACAGATGTTTTTTGGTAAACAAACTTCTGATTGGAACAATCATGAAAACACTTAATCTTCTAGCATCAAGCTTCAGTGAAAATGAGAAATCATATTCCAAACTTCTAAACACAACATCAAGGACGGAAAAACCTCATACAGATTTCCTACTCAATAAACAACAACAAACAGAATAACCTGATTAAGCAAAAATAACTGCAAGGATTATTTTTGAAGGGACTCCAAAGTTGCTAATGAGAAGGAATACTAAGTAATGTGTTACTTATGTACAGTACACACAAATCATTGTATGCATGACTTATATGTATCTATTTCAATGAATGAAATTCAGGTTATCCACTGATGACTGATCTGTGTTGACATAACAAAATCAGAAGGCAAGTTCTTGAAGGGGCTCGCAGAAATGAAACCCCACCAATTTATCAGATGCATATTTACCTAATCAATGGAGGCTTGTATGCCACATGAATCATCTCCCTCATGCTCACAAGTTTTGTATTTTTATTATGGAAATAAGCTAGATAACGTATCATCCCCAGTGCATTTGGCTTCCACTGAGCAATTGGTGCCATTTGTGTCTCCACATGTATGAAGATGTTAAATATTTATGGCTTGCACAATTGCATATGCATCATAGTTTGTAGCCAAAAGAATAAGTGTTTACTAGTTGATGGGGCTAGGATCAGTCAAGCACAAGTTGATTTTACTTATTTTAGCAACATGCTTTCCATGATTTGGAGAATGACATTTTTCAGGACCAGATTTATCATCAGGGATTGCATATACCAAAGGTTGATGGGTAACTGAAGTTCTGTCGCTTTACTGCTCGTCAAAGACTTGGTCCAGTTGAATTTGGATTGATATGGTGAGACTTATCCCGTCTGTAATGAAACAGCACTTTAAGTGCTTTGATAGGGACTGCAACAGTCCGATGCTTGTATCCAAGGAAATCAGCCACCAAAAAGTGACCATAACAATAGCTTAGATAAGATTGAAATCACTAAGCAAGAATGCAGAAATACACCCAAATGAATCTACATAAATCAGCTAAGAAGCTATATATTTATGTACAATAGAAGGAGGTTTATATAGAGAATAAAGTTTTGCAGAACCCCTCAACAGCTGGATTACTATCTGTTGTAGGGTTTCCAATATCTAAAAATCTGCTAGTGATGTTGGGTGTACTTAGTTAGTTCTTGGGAATAGAAGTAACTCGTAATGATAGAGGTTATTTTATGTCACAAACAAAATTTGATAGTGATATTAACTGGTTAAGATTGATAGATGCAAGAAAGTGAGCATGCTGGAGGTGATGGGGATAAAACTGAAGACTACAAATGGTGAAAAGTTAGAAGATTCCGCTCCTTATAGACAAATGATAAGATCTTTAACATATCTTATTATCACTCGATCAAACATAGCACATGAAGTACATGTGGCGGTAAGTCAATTTAAACAAGCTCCTATAAATATACACATGAGTGTTGTTAGGCGAATTGTGAGATACATAAAGGATACACGTGAAATGGGATCATTCTAACCTCATTATATTCTCTTAAATTAACTGACTAATGTTGATTAAGGTAGGAATGGCATTGATAAATATTCCACCAATGGGTTTTATGTGTTTTTAGGTAATGTTATAATCTCTTCAAAATGTAAAAAGCAACAGAAGATGTCCTTATCATCTACGAAGGCATAATATAGAGTCATGGATACTATAACAGCTGAGATATTATGGATCACCAAACTTCTAGCAGACATGGAGGTTGCTATGGAGAAACCTCCAGAATTGCTTTGTGATAACAAAAGTGTCATGTATATTACTTTGAACAATACATTCCATTAACGAACCAGGTGCATTGAGGTGGACTACCACTATATTCGGGAGGAATGTTTAAAGAAAAGTTGAACTTATATTATGTTTCAGAGCTACAACTAGCAGATTTCTTAACAAAGTCTTTGTGAGGTCATGGATTTATGTTTCTATTGGACAAATTTCTGGTATACACACTGTAGGTTTAAGGGGGTGTTAACATGTAATAGGATAGTTGGGCCTTTAGGGCCCAACAATACCACTTATATGGGCCAGAAGGGAGAGTTTGAACTGGACCTCTACACTACTAGCCGTTGGGAGGTCCCAATGATAGTGTAGCAGTTGGGAGTTGTTGCTCCTTTACTCTTCTTTATCAAATATAATAAGTCCTCTATAAATAGAGGAGGTTGTGCATGAAATAAAAAGAGTTTTTTTTGTATGTTCATTGAACTTGTTTTGGTATTGTGCCTATGCGGTTTGGCTTGTGCACCAAGTGTTTGGTGATTTGACTTGTGGAGGATCCTGTGTGATTATTGGTGTTTGGCTTTTTGAACATTGTTGACTACATCATAGTGCTATTTTTACACAAAGTACATGCTAGAATATGAATGCTGATAAGTTGGAAAAAGGAAGTAGCCGTGGATGTCTCATACCTGGCATACAACTTCACTGCAATACAACAAGAACACAAATCTGCAGGAAGAATTCAAAGTATGCATTAGTGGATCTTCATGGAAGACTTAAAAATGTATAAGATAACAACTCGAAATATTTCATACAACAAACACACTAGAATGAAGCAATACGAGCGTTAAATATATCAGGTTCAATGTGTTTCAATAGAGCTTCATAAAGAAGTAGAAATAGGTAAGCTAATGGTGAAATAAATTACTACCAAGAAATGGCATACTTCAAAAGAACAACGAAAGGGCACTTGAAAACTAAAACCTACTTCATTTTCCATAAGCCTGGTGTTCAATATTAATGGGTGTACTAAAAGGCATTCCTGTAAGATGCACACACTTTTCATTGTTATAATCATCGTCATAGGGTTATACCCCATTAAAGATTAAACACATCAAGGGGTAACAAAACGGCAAAGCCAGATGAAATACTATCTTTGATGATGCACATCCCAACAATTTCCTCCTCATGTTTGTTTCCAAAGGAATAATATCATCTGAAGTACCTGTACTGGAGCTTTTATTATTTACCTAAGGATATATATATCATGCTTACTTCTTGTGAAATTTGTCTTATCTATATCTAATATGATCTTGTTACCTTCTAAATCATGCCGTTCCTGACTCTTGATTTCCTTTAAACAATTTCACACCAACAATAATGCAGTGAAAACTACCAAGAGTTGAATGGCCAGCTTTTAAGTTTCTTAAGCAATGTCATATCATGTGCTTTACAAATCTATGGTTTCTGTAGATGTTTTTGATGTGTTCTTGCAAATCCAAATGTAGATCGAGTTGCACATGAAAACCAGATACCAAATGGTGGATGCTCGAATTCCTGATTAGATCCAGAAGCTATTTAGCTCAACATTTGGAGAATAGGTGCCTCTTGTCTTGGCCTATCACAATAATCAAATCATTTTGGAACCATTAAACCAACAGGAGACACAAGATTAAACTTTTGTGGGTGGTGACTATATTTCAAAGTATTGGTAAAAGTACATGAGCAGATTATATGGGCCTCTAACTACTGTCATCATATTATCATGTATATTCACTTGGATATAGCTTAGGTTCTTTTAGTCAACTAGAAAAGCATACAATTATATTCTAGCATAGAAAAGATAAACAATAATATAAAACAAGATCTTCAGTTGGTTGTGAAAATTTGTGGAGATTCCATTTATCAGTAATTGAAATATCACTAAACATTAAAATGGTAAATGAAGAACCAAGAATAGCTGAAAGTCCTTTTTGTAACCTAATTCTAAAGTTACTATAGAACTTCTAACAACATGATAGTAAGTAAATGTTGTGAATGCAGAAATTCTGCAAACAATGAACGATTAAAATCCAAAACAAGTTGCAAATAGAAGAACTTACCCGCTAAAGTAGCTTTTAAATGGGACTAGAAGGTTGAACATCACAACATCCCCAACCATAACATAAAGGACAGCAAAGCGGACATACCAGCGGAGCTCACGGATATAAACTTTGGTTTCAATTATAGTCATGGTCAGCATACAACACCAAGCAAAGGCCTCGATAAGCAGAGAAATTATCTGAAAATGAAAACCAAAAATCTCACTTCCAGCAGTATACACTGAATTTAACACCATGAGAATCCTTCAGGGTGCAATAAAACCTTGTCAGACATAAAAGCAATAAACTTGCAGATGATGGCAAAGCAAACCATAGAAGTCACAGGAATTTTAATTTATGAGAGTTCATTTGGCAAAATTATTTATTGCAAGTTTAGCTGTGTGCTTCAAAGAGATTTATTTTTCATGCAACAAGGTAGAAGACCTTTATACACTCAGTAAAAGGGGGACCATTTAAAGACAAAACATACAGCCCATAAAAGATATTACAAACAAGCTGGCTTTGCTTTCCATCCAAAGCCTTACCAATGTTGGATGCATTATACTGCAAGATACTGAAGTTTAGTCCATTGAGCTTCCCATAGTTGTAAATGTGGTCATGTACGTTTCATAATCATAAATAGCAGTGTGCTGGTACATGAATTTTGCTATATAAGGTTCTTTTGCTATTTTTTAATAAGTGTGAATGTTCAATCAATCAAAATTTCATTAGTGACAGTGCCAAGAAGGCAATCTTCAGTTTGTACATGACTCTTTTATCTTAACGAAAACAAGCTTTAGTTAACATGACTATGTGCAGCAGCTAGCTTGAGGCCAGTCACTTGCATGTTTCCTTCACCTTTCTTCCATTTAAGCTGGTTTGGTTCCTTTTTTTTTCTAAATGAAGGCTAAGTAGGTTCTATTCTCTTAGCCTGATAAGCGAATCAAACTCGTCTAGATTCAAGTCCTTTACTTTTCAAAAGCTGGGCTGGATGATAACTTGAAACACTAAGCGTCTTTTTTTTCTATGGCGCCTGGATGTATATACGTTTACCCATCTTTTATAACGTGACCTAGCAGAGCATGAAATAAAGACTGATTATTTGGATACGGTGCCATATTTCAAGAGAAACGTTTCTGTCAAGGATGGCAGGAGAGAAAGAGAGCACATCATTTATATTAATTAGATAATGCTACGTAAGACTGCTCATATCATTAAAACAAACAAATTGCTTACTTGCATGCAGATTTAGCTCATATACGCCCACAAAGGGAGAACCATAACTTCACTATGTGGTTGTCTATAAGACTCAAGGCTGCTATTTCACTCTATAATAATGATTATTCATGTATAGTCTGGGGCTTATTCAAAAAAGAATTAGTGGGAAGTCTCATGCGTAACACTGATAGTCCAGAATTCTACATAATTTACCGAATACTATTCTCAATCGGATTATGATAAATCATGTAAAACCAGTGACATCATTGGGACAACAAATTAATCACCGAGAGAGAGAGAGAGAGAGAAATCACCTCAAATGGAGCGATCGAGGCCTGCCCATCAAGATTAAACATGGAAACGCCCATGACCAATCGATATAGAGGTTCAGAGGTAGCATAAGCAGCCAACACACTGAGGAAGTAGTTATAATACGTTGACCTTAACCTATACCTCTTCAAACTGAAATCATTCCTGAGCCTCCAAACCCTATAAAGGCAGACACTCATCATCGCCAAATGAGAGATATTCATCACCAGTGTATCAACACCACAAGGGGTGTAAGCACCAAACGCGTTCTCCACGCTCTTCGTCCAAACTCCATTCTTTACAGGCCTGCAGTACCAATCCAACGGTTTGAAAGCCATCTCGAAACCGGAAAAGCACAATTTTCCGGCAACCGAACGTATTTCTCTGCTTTCTCTTCACGGAGACTACACCACCCTCAAATCAAACAAAAGCCCTTGCAATTCCGTGAATTTTAACCACGGAAGAGCGACCCCAGGAATCCTAAGGGAACTGTTCCCGGCGAACTTTTCGTGTGGAGGCCACTCATCCGAATAAAAAAAGCAGAGTCGAGCGAATCATCCGGAGGAGCGGAAATCAACGTCTCGACGTATGCGGCCTTCTAGGATGACCAAAATCGCCTCCTCCTTCGACGGAAAGGACCCAATCGATCCAATAGCAAGCATGTCACAGGTGTTACTATTCTTACACCCGTCTTTACTAAACCATTTCTTTACATCCTAAGAAGGCACTCATGCGATTTTTCTATAAATACGTGATTCTCTCATTTTTTCACTGTCAGCTTCTGAAGCACCATCCGCAATACCGTGACTCTTTGTCTCCGACGTACATGGTACTTCTTCTAAACTATGTTTTCACTGTGCTTTTTTATTACGATTTCATCATGCATCAAAAAAATGGTATATATACTATTGCTTCTACATGACTCATCTCTTTGACAATTAGATCAACAGCATGATGTGAGACGGTTCTCTCCATATTTATTATCATATCTTGTGTACAATCTATATGATGCATACTAACGACTCGTGATTCTTGAGAAGATTTCTAACTTGCCTCTCTATGAACGAATAAAGTTGGGTAATAAAATAATGGTATATATATATAAGGAAAATGTAAACACCCAAAACTTTCTTAGGAAAATATGTACTTGAAAATTGTTTTCAAAAGGTCAATTTCAAGGTGCATGAAGTGAGACCCTGAGTTTTAACTTTTACATAAAATGAAGCTTATATGAAGAGAAAATGAAATACTTTTGGAAGAGTAAAGAAGAAAAGCTAGAATTTCGAATATTGCTGCCTCTAGATAATAAAGCAAACTTTACCAAAAATTTATTCCATGAAGTGAGTGAACCATGATTGGGTGTCCTACCGTTCATCTAACCTTAAATAAACTTAGTTTAAGATTTCTGATTCACTTACACCCGTTTTTACCCAGAAAAAATATATTGAATCAAAACCAAACCCTACTTTTATTTTAGTTGTCTATGAGATTTTATTAAAATAATTTTTTTTATATTGAATACAAAATATAGACTGGTTGACATATTTGTTATGCATATAAGTTTCGAAACTTACATGCATATATAAATTTATGCACAAGGGTATCAAATGACATCTAATTATAAAAATAATGTTTTCAATGCACATATACATATACATACATACATACATATATATATATATATATATGTATGTATGTATGTATGTATAAGAGGATAGTTTTTCATAACTACTTTGTATATTAAGTATTATTGACCATATAAATATATGAAGGAAGCTAAAATTCGTGAAAGACACTTGACATTCTCTCCTTTTAATCTTATCACTATCATTTCTTCAATTGGTTCTATATTTATATTTATTTCAAAAATAAAGCAAAAAGATAGTTTTATTTAAAACGATTATTATACATTAATGTACATAGCCCAAAGCCTTGAGTTAGTTAACCGTAAGTCTCATTTGAACCTAGCCTAGGTGGTCCAAGCTCATTATACCCGTATTTGTTCTAGTCAACCCATGTTATGGTTCTTAGTCAAAATTTCCTAGTCAAGCACTATTTTGGAAATTCAATTTTAAGCCAAACGAAGCCTACATTAGCCATGGCTTAACTCGACTTATTGGAATTAGTTCCACATCAAGTCACAGCAGGGTCATTCCACTTTGATGCTTCAAGGCCTATACTTATCGAGTTTCATCAAGGTTTTATGTTATGACAAGCACTCAAATTACAATTGAAACACACCCTGAGAGGTCATCCAAGTCATGTCAAGCCTCCATGCCATATGTGATTCAGCCATGCCATCAAGAAAAAATGGAAGCCACTTAAGACACATTTGGCTTTAAAATCAAAGGAAAATATATTTTATAGTTTTAATTTCTATCTTTTTGATTTGTTAGAGATATTTTAATGATCAAATCTGGTTTTGTTCTTATCTCTAAGAGGCTGGACTTCCTCTAGTATTGGCTCCTTGGCCTCTCTTTGTAGGATATCCCAAGTGCCTAAAGTGCTGCAATACAGTCAAAGCAAGTGACATTTTATTTCTTCTCCCTCCTTTTTTGTATCTCGTGTGCTTGGTGTGTGCATGCTATCAAAGGAAAGATCCAGCAAGGGGATTTATTGCAACCATCACTCAAGACTTGGTTGACCATTAAAGGAAGATACAGAAAGAGCTGGTCACCCCTTGCTTAGCATCCTCACCCTTGCTTAGCATCCTCAGTGAGTTCAATTCTTTTAGTCTATTAATTTCTGTTTTTTTAGCCCTCTTAGCTCAGCCTTTGGATTCCCTTCTATCTATATAAAACCCTTAGTTATTTAATTTAAGCATTACTATCCCTTTAGTAGTATAGGTGACTTCATGAGGATTTTCTGATTTTGCATCCATAATAGTTATATAAATTCAATCATAATAGCCTTGTTTATTTTAATCTCAAAGGTTTTATCAATTCTTTACTTGTCCTAACCTAGTTAAACATTCACCTGCCTCTCGCATTTAGTTCGTAAATTTTATTGCATAGCTTGGCTTTCTTATCTTTAACATAGTTCCTAGTTTAACTTTATTAGCCCTCAATTTTATTTTTAAGACTTAGCCCATCACGTTAGCTATCTGTAGTATCCACGCCTCTTGCTTTAGAGTTTTTTTGACATCTCTTGCATGCATCACACCTTTAGTTCATGACTTTATTACTCCTCGTTGTCCCCTTCACTTTCTTATCAGGTCGACATCACCTACAACATTCATATCATCATAATACTTCAATTATAATAAAATAGGCTTTGTCTTGAATGACTTTTACTCATCTCTTTTATACTATACTGAACATCACTTAATCTACCTACAAAGGCATTCCCTTACAAATACATGGCGAGAGGTGATTATGCTTACCATACATCCAATCTCACTCTCTCCTGCTTCCTTCGTATCAGTTCAATGATGTCTTTTAACATCAATTTTTTTGTTACTTTTGTATTTGTCGCTTCTTTCATATCCAAGCAATACTTTGCTTCTCACACCTTTACTTTTCGACTGAAGAATGATGATAGCAATATTGTGCTTTCTCTCTTACCTACTAAACCATGTCATCTTGATTACAAAATATTGCATACATGATAAATGCAAATACATAATCAAGTCCATGATCCTCACAATCAGCAAATGCATGGTCACATGTATTATTACCCAATCAAGCAATAAATAGATCATTTGGTCTATTTTTATCAATTTTAGTATCATAATGTGTAGTATATCCATAATCTACTATATGACAATGAACACTTTCAATTGATTTCTTTGATATGTTACATATTAAAGAGTAACATTGTTAACATAACAAAAATATAGAGTAATGCGATTTGCCCGCATAGAAAAAACCTGAATGTGACACGCCCAAGTGAGACTCCCTTATAAAAGGGTCGCACAGAGGACGTAACTAAGCGTCGTGCTTGGGACATGACAATTAGTAAATGCCCGGCACGCAATGGCTTATAACCGTGGTGCTTGCCTAGGGCGCATCAATTGGCAAGGATTGACATGCATGGTGCATGTCTCTTTCCCGATATGTGATACTCACCTTGCCTGAACCGTCCATCTAAAACTTGATTTTTTTTATATGTTTTGTGCATTTCTTTGCAAGATTGATGAAAAACTTTGAATAATATTTGTATCCATAGTACAATTATGTTAGAATTGATTAAGCTTCAAAATAGATTGAAAATGATGATTAAAAGTGATACAAGAGTGGGTGCATGAAGATGAGAGGGAAACACTACGGGTAGTGGTGTAGAATCGGTGGTAGGTTTGTTATAGTGAAGAAGTGTGGAAGGGAGAAGGGGTGTAGTATTAGAGAGTAACTCTAGGGGGCAATTTTATAATTTTAAAAAACTATCATATCTTTAGTAAAAAAAGGTACCTAAGTAACAATTACATATTCCAACTGCCATAGTAGCATTGGACTCAAGCCAAGCTGGAAAAACAAGATTTGGGTCACTTTAAAGTAAAAAACAATCACTCTGAAAAATGTGTGTATAGATTAATATGTATTATATACATTATATGTTAACATTATATATAAGTATTGTTGAAATTCGGAGTAGCGTTGCAGAAGATTAAAATAAGAAATATGACTAATATTAAGGAGGAAAACATGAGAGATTGAAGGAAGGGGTGACCTCCAATGGAGGCCCCCCCTCTTTCTCTCTCTTTCTTACACACAACCTCAAAACTCTAATACAACCTACCAACCCTTATATAAGGAGCTGTAAAACGGAAAATAACCAAAATGCCCTTTATACAAAAAATTACCAAAATGCCCTTAGTACTTCGGCCAATTACGATAATACCTAAAAACATCAGAAATTATAAAACTAACACTAAGAACACTAAATATGCATATTCTGCAACACCCCCTTCAAGTTGGGAGTGAGATACTTCAAACTCCAAACTTGCCAAAAATCTTCATCCAATATTCTTCATATGTCTTCATTACTGATCTAATCTTCAACAACTTCTTTGGCTACAACAACTTCAACTCAGCCTTCCTGGCTGATCATCCTAAGAAGCATCTTTGGCTGCAACATCAACTCATCCTTTTTGGCTATAACAACTCAACCTTCCTAGCTGTAACAACATCAATTCTGCCTTCCTGGCTGTAACATCAACTCAACCTTCTTGGCTGTAACAACATCAATTCAGCCTTCCTGACTATAACATCAACTCAGCCTTCGTGGCTATAACAACATAAACTTAGCCTTTCTGGCTGTAACAACATCAATTCAGCCTTCTTGGCTGTAACATCCACTCAACCTTCTTGGCTGTAACAACATAAACTCAGCCTTCATGGTTGTAACAACCTAAGTAGCTACTTTGGCTGTAACACATATTTTAGCAGTTCTCATGACTGTAAACTTTACAAGAATCGACAGATTAGAGACATTCCATCTAACCTGCCCACAACTCTACTTCGGTGCCCACACATGGCTACCTCTTTTTTTTTCTTAACTCATCAGTATGACAATCCATACAATCTCACTTTTCTGCAACAAGTACTAATCCTCCGTACTCTTTTCCTGAATTTTCTAGTTCTCTTAAATATTTCCACAAATACTTGATGCGCAAGTAAATCATCTCTTCTTGAACATTTCAACAGACACTTATCATGCAGGTAAACCTCTCTTGGGCATTTCATCAAACAGTTAACATGCTCTTCTAGATCTATGAGCATTTCATCGCAGTACTCATGAACACTTTTGAATCAAACCTTCCACTCATGATGCAGTTAAAGAAGTCGCAGTAGCATGCTCTCTCAACCTAAGTTGTTTCTAAGTTTCCTTCCTTCACGCTTCACTTTGTTTTAACAATCCCACAACTTCATTCAGTTGTTCTTTAAGATCCTTGTTCGCAATTTCTTTATGTCTTAATCGGCATCTGACATGAGCAGAAAGATTGAAGATGTATTGAAGTAAGCTCTTTGCATCTCCCATTCTACGTAGTTGATTCCATCAACTACGACCTTTAAATGCTCGTTCTCTTTCTTCTGCTTCAAACAATTGTGAAACCATTGCCTCAAGTGTAGTGGATGATATGTTCAACATATTTTCTAGTGTTGTGATTCGTGACAACCTTGCCTCTGGTGACATGGTAGATACCTTAACATATTGCCCATTTTTTTTTCTTTGGGAGGACTAAGACCTTTCGATATGTTTCCATCCACTTGCTTTAATAAGGATAGTTCTTCTGCCGTTGCAGCTTGCACTTGACTTTGCATCTCATATTCAGCACGGACCTCATGAACTTTGATCATCACTTTCAATTCATGATCAAGCCACCTCTGGAAGGACTTTTTCTTAATCTAGGCCTAAACAGCTAGGAGCATTTCCACTAGCAGAAACTGTATTATCACCTAATGAAGATTTGTGAGCTTCTAACAACTCTTTAAGCCTCTTTGTGGCCATTGCAGTCTCTTCAGTCTTAAAATTCTTGCCAAACTTGTTAGGAGTTTTAAAGTCCAAATCATACTTCTTTCCTGTGCAAAACTCAGTGGCAACGACATCAATGTCATATATTGGAGATTGGAATTCTTCATCATCACTATAATCATCATCGGAGTCATCATCATGACTAACTAGCTTTTGAAGGCGAAGACTGTCCGCATCATCACCATCCTCTGTCCCATCAGATCCATCATCATCCTTATCAATTTTTTTTTTCCATCAATTAGGGTTGCCACATGCAGACAGTTAAAGCAGCCCATAAACACTTTCCATAGCCGCATATTAAATCTCCTCTTAGACGTTTTAGGTGGCTGCAACATTCTCCCAATAAATGTCATCGTTATAGAGATTCAATAATTAGGACCCGTGGCCCATCAACACCCATTCTTTAAATGCATCCACCTTTCCAACAAGTGCAGTCGCCAGCCCACTTTCCAATAAGAGCAGCCGCCATGCCTGTTACTGCCCAAATAAATACAGCCAATCATTCCAATAAATGCCTCTAAATACCTTTCTTGACCTCTGTCAATTAAGCTTCCTAAGATCCTTCATGGTTTAATGACTTTCTTGGGAATACGAGTAGTGCAGTCATGTGCAATAAATGCAGCTAAAAATCCTTTCTAAACTCTGTCAATTAAACTTCCCAAGCTCCTTCACCTTCCTGTGGGGCCATCTTGAAATTCCAAACTCTCTGCACTTCTTCTTTAATACCATAAATATGCATAAACAGTCTCTCCCTCATCGTCCCTAGGAATCTCTTCAGATGGTCTAAGATAAAGATGGTTTTTATGGAACCAATGCTCACATATGCATAGCATGAAACCAAATCAGTCACACTTGAAGCTTCTTTTGGTCCATAACTCGACAACCACATGTCCATCATGACATGCTAAACAAATCGTGCATACTCCAGCATTTCCTTCAGGGGTACAATAAGGTACGAGAAGACAACCTGCCTTTTCATGTATCCTTTAGTGTAAATGCATTCATTGCCCTCGTCACCTCCTAAAACCAAATCAGCCTTTTCTCTCTGCAGGTGCAAGATCATTGACACAACCTCATTTATAACATTTCTTTCTTCTTCCAATTCAACAACCACTTCGTGAATTGTCTGCTGTTGGATATTAATCATCCTCTCAAGTCCAAGCATTCATTCTCAATATCAACATAAGCAACGGTAAATAAATCCAAATCATCTGTCAGATCTCGAACACCATGTTGAACTTATTAACAGCAGTATGAGAGTACTCTTCTGTTTTGTACCTTAGAGCCATAAAGAAAAAAAGGCTTGTATCTCAATAGGGTGACCAGCACGTTGTGTCGACGCTTCATCACCCGATTCCACGGTCACCACACCATTGCCACCAATATCTCTATTAATTGGCTCTAATATCATGTTGAAATTCAGAGTAGCGTTGCAGAAGATTAAAATAAGAAATATGACTAATATGAGGAAGGAAAACATGAGAGATTGAAGGAAGGGACAGATCTCCAATGGAGGCCCCCCCTCTTTCTCTCTCTTTCTTACACACAACCTCAAAACTCTAATACAACCTACCAACCCTTATATAAGGAGCTGTAAAACGGAAATGACCAAAATGCTCTTGGTACATAAAATTACCAAAATACTTTTAATACTTCGGGCAATTACAATAATACCTAAAAATATCAGAAATTATAAAACAAACACTAAGAACACTAAATATACATATTCTTCAACAAGTATATCATATTTTGATTTACACATATATAACACATATATATATATATAGTAGATTTAAGCCGATAAAGATTTTAAGCATTTACCACGTCACACACACACACACATACATACATATATATATATATATATATATATATATATATATATATATATAAGTGTATGCATATACATGTATAAAACACACATATATAGAGAGAGAGGGAGAGGAAGAACTTGGTATGTGCTAGCATATTTAGGTGCTAAGCATATTCAAGCAAATCATAACAATCCATCTTAAGTTGATGGATAGTTGAAATTTAAATTGATTATGAATGAAAATACAATACCTTCTTCATACTAGAAAAACTGCCATTGATACTTGATGGTCAAGCTACATGGCAACCCAACTATGTTTACATCTCCCACGCAAGCCTCACATCATATTATAGAAGGTTGTGAAGGTCATTTGGTAGTGAAAATTAGGGGAAAAGTGAGGAAGTCGATCTTGAGGGTGAGAAAGTTTTAAGAGGCTTTCCAAGATGACCTCTCGAGACTTCTTCTAGAACTAAAAATTGAATTTACAATCGACCTATAGCTTGAGAACCAACCAATCTCTAAGACAACATATAAGATGAAATGTGCTGAGCTAAACAAGCTATAAGCATAGTTGTAGAAACTACTAGAGAAGGATTTTATCAAGCCTAGAGCATCTCTTTGGGGCGGACGTGTTCTTTAGTTTTATCAAGCTTAACCTATCTCCTTGGGGTGCACCTATTATCTTCATAAAGAAGAAAGATGGGTTTTTGTGCTTCTTTATGGATTACCGAAAGCTGAACTAGGTGACAATAAAAAACAAGTATCCTTTGCTAAAAGAATGATAATTTGTTTCACCAATTGCAAATTGCAAGCATATTATCCAAGATAGATATGTGATATGGTTACTACCAATTATAGATGTACCAAAGATAACCAAGCATATTCTATCACAATGTGGGTTTAAAGACAACCAAGGGTATTCTATCACAATATGGGTTCAATATTATGAGATCTACTCTCATATCTTAGAATGATCAAAGATTGATAGAATCTAGGAGTGATCTTGGTGTAACGAAGATCGGCCTCACCCTATCTCGATAGCCACATGAAGTACCTTAAGCATTTCACCAAGAATCAGTCCAACTGTGCCTTAAGTACCAAATTTCACAACATAAACACTTTAAAGAAATAACATTTTATTATCAAGACAAAGCCCCACAACTTAATATTACAAGAGTGAAGAGGAGGTATTTATAGACAAAAGAAGGTAAAATACAATAGGAAGAGAGTAGGAAAGAGGAAAGAGAGAGGAAGAAAAAGGGTTAGCACCCAACGGCCAGTGTGCTGGCCTGAACCGACGGCTAGAAAATCTAGTCATTGCAATGCTGGCTACAACGGCTGACCTAGCAGCTGGTGATAAGTGATGGTGGCAGTAGGTGGCGGCGATGGTGGGCAACAATCCTTCTTCTAATACCCTCCCTCAAACTGATAGAGGAACAACTGATAGTTTGCACATAAGTTTTTGAAGCTGAGGTACTAGAAGAGCTTTAGTGAATATATTTGCAAGTTGTTTACTTGTTTCAACAAATTCTAACGTACAATCTCGTCCATTTCTGCAAGATCTCTTATAAGTGTTGGTGCCTAATTTCAATGTGCTTGGTCGCTTGAGTGCAAGATGAGATTTTGAGACAAATTGAGTTTCACTAGTGTTACATTACATCTTACTCAGGATGTGATGAAGTCAGAATCCATAGTCTAGAAGTTGTTGCTTCATCCGAAGGAGTTGAGTGCGACTCTCGGCTGCAACATATTCATGTTAGAAATTTATAGACAATGTCACTCTACTTTATTATTTTGCTTCATGCGCGCTGTGCTAAGAAAACTAAAGAGCTTCCAAGTAAATGACATTAGTCTGCCTTGTGGTAAGCTTTTCTTATCTAATTTGCGTCCAACAAGGAAGTTAAAATTAGAATAACTAAATTAGGCTACAAAGATGATACCGCCTTCCGGGGTACCATGGCGTACTATGTTGCTGGAAATTGCCCGCTTGAGAATCATTTTTCAGGTATTCTTTATTGTTAAGCTTAGAATGTGATTCTCTAGAAAAATTCTTTATAAAGAGAGTTATTAGTAGCACCAAATATAATATCATCAACATATATTTGAACAAGAAAGTATGTCATGCTTTTTATGTTTGATGAAAGAGTAGTGTCAACTTTCCTCTAGAAAAATCATTTTCTAAAAAGGAACTTGCTCAACCTTTCATACCAAGCTCTAGGAGCTTGTTTTAAGCCATACAAGGCCTTTTTCAATTTAAAAACATGGTTGGTAGTTCAAAGTTTTCAAAACTAGGAGGTTGTTCCATATACACTTCTTCTTGTATAAAACCATTTAAAAAACACTTTTGACATCCATTTGAGAAACAAATCTCTCCGGAGGTCTTGATTCTCTAATAGATCTCTTAGTGGGAGTTTCAATCGATCTATGAGTATAATATTGTTCAAAGAGATAAATGATATGTCTAGATTCTTGAACATCCTCATTAGGTGCTAACCTATCTTGTTCTTGTTCTTCATTTTGTAGAATATTAATCATAAAAAAATATCTTGTATCATTACTAGAGTCACCATTTTCTAACCATAGTAAAATTCATTTTCATAAAACTGAACATTCCAAGACACATAAAACTTATCATTCTTAGGGCTATAACATTTATACCCTTTTTTTGTTATACCATATCCTAAGAATGCACATTCAATAGCACGTAAACAAAGATTATTATTTTTATTAGTCAGTGCTCATAGAAGAGTAGTTATGGGCAACTTTCAACAATTTCTCTATGGGTGAGACATGTTGTAAAACTGATGAAGGCATCCTTTTTATAAGGAAAACCAATGTTATAATGGCTTCAACCTAAAGATTCTTTGAAACATTAATAGATATTATTAGTAGGGTTCATGCGACTTCAATTATGTGTTTATGCTTTTGTTCGATAATACCATTCTGTTGAGGAGTCCTAACACATTATGTCTCATGAATTATCCAATTTTCTTCAAGATAGTTTGCAAAATCTCTTGAAATAAATTTTTCACAAGAATCAGACCTAAACACTTTGATGTTAACATCAAATTGATTTTTAATTGTGAAAAATCACAAAATTTTTAAACACTTCAAACTTAGCTTTCAGAAGGTACACCCGTATGTATCTAGTAAAGTCATCGATGAAAATAACATAGTAGGATATCCCCTTTTGACAAGATTGATATGTGTCCCCAAACATCAGAATGGATTATTTCAAAAGGTTTCCTTGAGGTAGATATTCTTTAAGAAAATGGAGGACATTTAATTTTTTCAAAATCACAATCCTTGCAAAAAATCTTTAGCATTTTAAATTTCAATAGAATGACATTTATACAATTTTTGAGCATTTAAATGGTGAAGTCTTTTATCCCACAAGAGAACATCTTTAGATAAAATATTACATTATACAAGATTTTGATCATGCAAATAATCCATTATATAGAGTCCTCCATCTCTACAACCATATCCAATCACCTTCTTCGTTAGGTGATTATGTATAATGCAACCGTTTGATGAGAAACTTACTACACAACCATTATCAGATATTCGTGAAACATAAAAAAGATTTAAATTTAACTTTGAAACCAAACTTATTTTTGGAAATAATTTATTTATTTATTTTTAAGATCTTTGATTTTATCAATACTCACTTTAGTTCCATCAGGTGTAAATACATATGAATTATATTTCTTTTGTGTGTAATTCCTTAAAAGTTTTTCTTCACATATCATATGAAAAGAAACTTCGGAATTATGTAACTAAGATTTCGTACCTAAGATCCTGTTAGATATGGCAGAACAAACTGCTCCAATAGATGCACTTCCTTTCATCTGTTCTTCAAGTTGCTTTATTTTGTTTTGGAGTTCATGGAAAGCAAAAGTTTTTTCCTTCTCTCTCAACCGCAATAACTTTGTTCTTTAATTTAGGGCAAAATTTAAACACATGACCTGGTTCCATATAATAAAAACAAATTACCTCATTCTTTATAGTAGGTTATCTATTTGTTTTAAAATATGAAAGTCGACAGGGCCTGACGTTTGCTCCTAGTCTGGATGCAGGTAGTATAAAGCTTCTTTGAGTTTTTGCTTCCTTTAGCCTGATTTCTGTCATTTGTAAATTGATCAAAACTTCTTCTTTTGAAAGGAATGGTTTTCTATGAATGAAACTGCCTCTCACTTCTTTGAGTTCTTCCCTCAAACTTCTAAAAAACTAATAGACAAAGTCCTCATTTTGTTTGTATTATCTTACGTTAAGACAATGTATACTTTTTCTCATATCCAAAAAGTTGATTCCAAATATTAGAAAACTCAATAAAATTCACTAATGTTCTTATCTTAAGGTCAAAAGTTTATCTTTATGTTTCATTCTATGAGCTACATCACTTTATATATATATATTTTTTAATATAATCCCACATTTCTCTAGTATTTGTAAATAAAGTGTCTCTTACATTCTCTTTAACATTGTTCATGATGATTCATACAACGATTCAATATTCTTCCTCATATTCTTCTATTTGTTTTAAACTTGAATCAATGGAAGGTTCTGTTGAGGAATATGCTTTTAATGTCAGTTTTAGTAAATTTGATGTTTTAGGTATTATTTTAATTGCCCATAGTACTAAGGGCATTTTGATTATTTTCTATTTTAGGGCTGAAAGGTTATATTAGGGTTAAGAGACTTTGATTAAGAAAAAGATAGAGGGGGGGGCTTCATTGGAGATCCGCTCCCTCCTTCGATCTCTCATGTTTTTCTCCACTGTGTGTTATCATTTTTATCATATTCGATCTCCGCGATGCTCTCATGTTTTCTAACATGGTATCAAAGCCTCTCGTGGTTATGAAAGTTCTTGAGATAGTGAAATCGTGGCCGCAGGTTGAATGCTACTAGACGTTGCAGTTTGAAGCTGGAATTGATAAGAAAGTGAAACAGAACGACCGATGTCAAGGAGTCATGCATTGGTTTAGAACTGCCGTAGGCAGATGTATTGAAGGCCATGAATTCTGTTGAGAACAAAGAAAAAGTAAAGTTCATGTGTGGATGTTGAAGAAGGTGAGATGCTACTATTATTGGAAAAGCATCGTGTTACAGCAAAGTTATTCTTTGGAGAGGCATTATAGACCTGAGTGAGAAGGCAATGATCCTTATTAGTTGCTATTAAAGCGCACAATAGGTCGCGGTTGTTGTCTTACATCATTGACGTTTTGTAGAAGCTGGGAAATTGTTCGTTTATTCTCGAGGAAAGAGAGAATAACATTGTGGTAAGATGTTGCTGCAACTATCGTATGGTGGTAGAGATGTACCGGTTTGTTGCTGTCGACATTGGTGTGATACTATTTCCGTCTGGTTGTGCTAATGAGAGAGCAGTCGACCTTGCTAAGGGTAGAAGAATAAGACCCTAGGTGTTGTTGTGCATTGTGATTCTTGTTGTTGCTTTCTCATTTAGGAGCTGAATAACGTCATTATCGTTGCTGCCAATCGAGGAAGAGAAGAAAGTTGATCGCGTGCCTGCCAAGCAGAAGAGTAAATACAGGCCTGACCTGAGGCGAAGCAACCCTAGCAAACACCTTCAAGGAAAGCAGGCATCAAACTCGTGAGGGCCTATTATTGTATAGAGTTCGTTGTCTACACGTGTAAAGTGTTCGATGAAATGTCTCATCGAGATGTTGTCTCATGGAATTCCCTGGTCGTTGGTTATGCATAAAACAATTGGTTTATGGAAGCTTTGGGGCTTTGCAAGGACATGGAGTTATAGAAGATGAAAAATTCTGGCTGCACTATTACCAATTTTTATGGAGTATGAGCAAATCGTAAGGGTTGTGTCGCTCGTCTTCTTCGTATTTTTGACAGCTCCAAATGCCTTCCAGTGGCCAAAATGATCCACGGTAAGTTGCTTTCGTCTGGATCTTTGACTGTTTATACTGGCAACCGTTTGATCGGCATGTATGTTGATTGCAGAGACTTGGAGGATGCCTCCCAAGTGTTCTTCAAAATGCTTGACCGAAATGTAGTTTCTTGGACACGGCTTATTTTTCGGTTACACAGAGCGGGGCTTATCTGAAAGTGCTTTGGGATATTTACATTCCATGGTTGAAGAAGGAATCGAGCCAAATGAATGCTCTTATGTTGCAGCCGTTTCGGCTTGCACGACTCTTGGCACTTTGGAGAAGGGCAAGGAGATCCATGGAAGATGTTTTTGATGTGTATACAGTACAAGTCATGCAAAACGTGGGGAGACTAAAGAAGCTATGAGTATGCTTCTTGAATCTCAGTTGGTTGGTATCAAGTTGAGCCCGCACTCTTCAGCTAGTGCTTTGGGTGCATGTGCGAGCATGGCAGATCTGTACCATGGTAGATCTGTACTGTGGCCTGTAAATTCATGCTGAGGTGATCAAATGTGGAATTGAGCGAGAAACATTTGTTGAAAACGAAATCATAGATATGTATGCTAAATGTGGCAAATTGGATTCAGTATATCGTGCTTTTGCAGTGAGCGTTGATCCAAGTATAGTTTCTTGGACTACACTAATTGCAGGTTATGCTCAATAAGGAAAAGAACACATGGGCCTTATTCTTTTTGGTGAAATGCATGCTTCTGGTCCGAAACCAAATGAATATACATTTTCTTGTGTTCTTGGTGCATGTGGTGGCATCATGGCACTGGAACAATGCTTCTTGAAGATTCTATTAAAGTTTTCGAGGAGATGGAGGATCATGATGCTATCTCGTGGAACACTTTGATCGTTGGATATGCACAATCGGGTTATGGTTGGAAAGCGCTTGAATTTTTGTCCAGATGGTACTTAGAAGTATAAAGCCCACAGTCTTTACATATTCATGCATATTGAGCTTGTGTGGTGATCTTCCGACTCCAGAGTGGGGCAGGCAAATCCATGGCCACATAATCAAACCAGGTCTTAGTACCGATTTGTTTGTTGGAAACTCGCTCGTGGACATGTATGCAAACAATGGAAGGATAAGAGATGCTGTCAATGCCTTCAATTGCTTGCCAATAAGAAACCTAGTATTTGGGAACACTATACTCATGAGATATGCTAACATGGTTTTGGAAAGGAAGAATTGACATGAGGCTCGACCCAAATCGTGGTGGCTACTGCGCGACGGCGAGTGCCCGACACTTCAGCGGTCCAAAGAGTTGATTGAAATTATGCAACGTGGATCGCAATATAAGGGGATGATGAAGCTTTGCCGCCAACTTGGGTTATCTGATAGAATGCCAGGGGTCATCGAGCGACTTAGCGCGAAACATGATTATTTGCTAGTTGTGGAGATCGCTCATTTTTTGATGTCATGATGGAGCGTGATGTGGTATTTGCATATGGTATATGGGATCAGATGTCAAGAGTGAGAAAGCTGATCATGGCAAGGGATGTGAAGAAACGACCTAGTTATAGCTGGGTAGAATTTGGAAAAGAAGGTCGAAGAGGTGGCTTTGGACAAAACCGCTACTAAGTGGGGTCGTGTATGCGCAGAAGGTGGTGCATTCAAATAGAGAGATGTCTTCACAACATATTAACTGTTTGATGGAATGTTCAATAGAGAGGTTTACCTGCACGACAAGTGTTTGCTGAAATGCTCAAGAAGATATTATTAACATGCACATCAAGTGTTTGATTCAATTCTTGAGAGAGATATTTACCTGCGCATGAAGTATTTGAGGAAATGTTCAAGAGGTTGATGAAATGCATAAGAATGAGATTGGATGGATTGCTATACTAATGAGTTAAGCAAGAAAGAGAGGTAGCCATGTGTGGGCGCTGATGCAGAGTTATTGGCAGATTGGATGAAATGTCTTCAATCTGTCGATTCTTGTGTAGATTGCAATCATGAGGACTGCTAAAATGTGTTTTGCAGGATTACTAAAATGTGTTTACAACCAAAGTAGCTGCTGAATATGACCAGCCAGGAAGGCTGAGTTTAAGATGTTGCAGCCAAAGAAGTTACTGAAGATGACCAACCAAGAATGCTGAGTTGAAGTTGTTGCAGCGAAGAAGCTACTGAAGATTGGTGCAACCATGAAGCTGCTGAAGAACAACCATGATGGTTGATGAAGAAGGTTGCAGTCAGGAAAGCTGCTGAAAAGTAGACAACCAAAAGGGTTGGGAAAATCAGAAAAAAAAAGTTTTTTGACAAGTTTGGTGTTCGAAGTATCTCACTTCCAACTTGATGGGGGGTGTTGAAGAATATGCTTTTAGGGTTAGTTTTAGTAAATTTGATGTTTTAAGTATTATTGTAATTGCCGTAGTACTAAGGGTATTTTGGTTATTTTCTATTTTATAACTCATTATATAAGGGCTGAAAGGTTGTATTAGGGTTAAGATACTTTGATTAAGAAAGGGAGAGGGAGAGGGGGGTGGCCTCCATTGGAGGTCCGCCCCCTCCTTCGATCTCCCATGTTTTTCTCTTTACTATGTGTTATCATTTTTATCATATTCGATCTCCACTGTGCTCTCACGTTTTCCAACTGGTGCTACTATTGTTTTACTAACATAACCTCATAGTTTCTATAAATATAAATAAATTTTTATGGTATGTGCCCATGTCTTATAGAGTGTCTCAACAAACATCTTACTTGAAGAGATGAGCAGTCCACTGAATTAAAACCTTCTTAGCATGTTTTCTGATATCACATTTTCTCGATCAATCATCCTCGACAAGGCTCTAATAGCATGTAATGAAGATTGACCTCACTTGATCTCGATAGCCACATGAAGTGCCTTAAGCACTTCACCAAAAATAAGTCCAATTGTACCTTAAGCACCAAATTTCACAACATAAACACTTTGAAGAAAGAACACTTTATTATCAAGGAGAAGCCTACGATTTGATACTATAAGAGTGAAGAGGAGGTATTTATAGACAAAGAAAGGTAGAATACAATAAGAAGAGAGAGTAGGAAAGAGAAAAGAGAGAGGAAAAAAGAAGGCCAACACCTAACAGCCAGTCTGCTGGCCTGTTGGCAACAGGTGGTGGTGGCAGGCAATAGTCCTTCACACAGTTGGGTACAATGGATGAAGTTATTCTCTATCACGCTAGGAATGGAGAAGTTTCCTTTGTTAAAGTGAAAGTTAGGTTGATGGTAAAGCAACCTTTATCAAAGGAGATTAAGATGAAGAGCCTCAAAGATGCAGTGGTTATAATTTCTCTGAAATATTTGAGACTACCAATCTTTTGCTATTTTTATGGCTATGTTGGGCATAATGATAAAGACTATGAAGACAAGTTCCCACGAACACAACAAGGTGTGGATCCTCTAAATTGGTTTGGTGGGTTGTTATGTGTGAGCTTTATTGGCTCTTGCATGAACCACAACAAAAACAACAGGTTAAAACTTGGGGGCCATAGAATTGAATTGATGACAAAAAGGTTGTTGGAGATATTAGTTAAGGAAGGTATGCCATGGGAGGAGATTGATAATGATAGGGGTGTTGTTGTCGGAAGTGGCGATGCAATTCTAATTACACTTATAGGAACCCATTGGTTGAACTAGACATAATGCTGGGCATATTGGAGAATCGTAACCCTCGTTTCCAAAGAAAAAAATGGATAAGGCTTCAAGATATGAAAGTGAACCCAAAAATCCAATTGACCGTACCTTGATTACTGTCTGTATTACATGTTCTAGTAAAGAAGGCGATGAGACGAAACATGAATGGTATAACATTATCATATTGAAGAGAAATATCGGTAAGCTAAGTTAGGACTAATCTTAAGAAAAGTAGGGAAAGACTAAACTAGGAACAAAAAGAATTATAATATGATTGATTTACCATTTTGCTTGAGCATTACAATCACTATTTCGGGCCTTCCTTGAGGTGGTAACAATTGAATCCATCCTTCACCTTTATATGTATGATCTCCTATAATTTTCTGCTCATCTCATTTTTTCTATACTTACATTATAATGCTAGGTAAGATGTGCCCATCATCACCACCATCACTCATGTCTTGAAGCTTGTCTATATCAATGATCCTAAACTGACGTCTCTTTTCAACCCCATTGAGAGCTTACTATGTGTCCCTCAATTTTTTCAGCATCAACACATGTCCCTTCATGATTTTTTAATCCAAAGCAACCATTAATTATGTAAGTCATACTTTTGGTGATACTAAATATTGAAAAAACCTTTTGATAAATTTGTGTCTGCATGATTTTCGAGATTCTTTCTCTTTTTAGTGTCATTTGGGGCTTTATAAGGATCGAGCTTCCCTACATTGTTTGTTTTGCCTTCTCTACTTGCTTGCGAACTCATATGACAAAAGAAACATTTCCTTTCCAATCATCTCTGCCTTCTAATTCTGGTACTATTTTCCTCCTGTTGTTGCATCAATAGAAGGTGATGTGCTTTCAGCTTAAACGTCAGGAGTTTACAGGGAAAGAGAGGAAGAGCTCGCCACAATCAGGAGTTGTGATTGATAAGAGAGGCGAGTATGAGTAAAAAAATGCTACTAACTCAGTCACACAAGCTGAGCTAGATGAGTGAGAAGCCTTCTTCTTGATAATTATAGAGAAAAGAGTAAAAAACACTTGCCTTATGTTCATTTCTCTTCAATATAAATAGGCTTAGAAAAACCTCTAAGCTAGCACTAGTTACAACATAAAAATTATCTCTTGCAGTTTTTCATGGCACATGATTAGAGAGAGGGATTTAGGGAAGAACATCTCCTTGTGATAATTCTAAAACAAAACAATTCAACCAACAATCTTCGTGAGCCTAGTTAAAACCAAAACAGTTCAACCAACAAACAGGTGGGATGTGAATGCATGTCCCATGCAAATAGGAGCTAATTCCAGGTAACTCTTTAATGCAAAAGAAATTAAGCCAATTGGCTAGGTTACTCCTAGTATGAAGTTGACATGAGATTAACTCTTTCTTGGGGCCCCACGATCCATAATGAGGCCCTCTCTCAGTTCCAAATCCTGGGTTGGGTCCGTCAATTTTCGACCTAGATCTAGTTGTTGGACCTATCAGGCTTTGGTCTGGCACCGCTTCCTTGCATGGCTCACCATCATGTGGATTAACATTACGTGGCTCAACATTATGCTTTCTTGCTAGGGTTTGGTTATGGGGCAACAAAACAAGGTGCACAAGCAGATTTTTCTGTTGTTAATCTAATCACTCAAAGAATTCAGCAAACTATGCAACTTCTCAAAAACAGTTCCAATAATGATAAATTAAGTGGGGTGAAGAATTTAAATGAAATATGCTATATCAGATTTTAGATTCTAAACTATGCAAAAGCAATATGTCTAGTATATGACCAATACGATGCCACTACAACGCAAGATGTATGTTCACTAATATGTATAATGCTATGATCAAGGTGCCAAGTTGCACACGATACCTACCATATGATGGATGCTTTGGAAATTGTAATGAATCTATATGGATTCAATTAAGTATGATGATGGCTATCGATAATGCAAATTGATATGCAATGGTTTTATGCAATGAAATTGACTAAACAAAATATTATGAAACTAACAAAAATAAATTGGTAATGATACTACTTGGATAGCTCACTGGAAAATATAGAGCAGGTTTCTTCAAAAATAGTTCGTTTTAGCACTGAAGATTCAAAGGTGGAGATTGCCGGCCTTAAATGGGCCCAACCCCATCAATGAAAATTTTGTCTTCGAACTGCCAGGGTCTGGGAAATGCCTTGACAGTTCAATACTTGAAAGGAATGATAAAATTCCATTCCCCTGATATTCTATTTCTTATGGGGTCGAAGAATAAGAGGGATAAAATATCAAAGTTGATGGACAAAAGCAAACTTACCAAGTTTGAGACTATTGAACCATAGGTGGGCTAGTTCTAGCTTGGAAGGAGGAAGTTAAGTTGTCTCTCATTAATGTTGGTGATCTTTTTCTTCTACATTCAGTGTATGGATCTATCCAAGAAAACAGTTTGCGAAGATTTGTTCATTTACTCCAGTAGAATGGAGCATGCTCGAAGGGCACAACAGTTAGAAATTCAAGCTATTTAGAGAACTACGGGAGATGTCCATTTTTTGATAGGGGATTTCATTGAGCTTTTGTCCGCTTCAGAAAAAATGGGAGGTCGGATTATGACTATTTCAGAATTGATGCCTTGAATAATTTTGTAAATTCAATCTCTTGTTGATGTCAAGCCGTAAACCACCTTTTCACACGGAATAATCCGTGAGATGGGTCTGCAAACATTCAAAAAGCGGTTAGACCATTTTTTGGTTTCTATCAATTGGCCAGAATCTTATGAGAGGACAAAAATTATGCATTTGGATGAGATAGGTAGTGATCATCGGCCCATCCTTATGGACTCTAAACCTAACAGGAAAAAGATAAGGACTAGATTTCAATTTGATACTCGGTAGTCCACTAGCTAGGTGAGAGATATTGCTGTTGAAGCTTGGCAGTCTGTGCAAGGAGGATCAACTACGTATGATAGTTCTATGAAACTTAAAAATTATAGGCATATGTTAATCAGGTGGCATAAAGGGCATAGTGTGAACTCAAGGAGGAATATTGATAGAATTAAGGAGGTACTCCAAGTTTACTGCCAAGCTAGTGGGCAATCTGATAAGAGTTCAATTTTGTTTAGTAAAAATATTCACCCTCGATGGCATGGCATTTTATCATCTATCGTAGGCGTGAGCACTTCGGCTGCCAAGATAAGTATATTCGTCTACCATCAGTTGTCAATAGAAGGAAAATCAAACTTTTTGTGTGATAAGGGATTAGGTCTAGGAGTATTTGCAACCATGGAAAAGGAAACTTTTTTCACCAACCAATAGGGAAACATTGATTAAAGCAGTTGCTTTAGCCATTCCTATATACACTCTGCGATGTTTCTGTCTCCCTCCTTCTGTGTGCAAAGAGATCAACAAAACGGTGACAAACTTTTGGTGTGGCGGTTTGACAAAGAAAAGAGGGTACATTGGGTGAGCTGGAATTTGTGCTTAAGCAAGCAAGAGGGTGGTATGGGTTTCTGAAAGGAATGTAATCTCTCAATAATTGCGAAAAGAAATAGCCAATTATGCATAATCCTAAGTCTATGCTTGCTAGAGTTCTTGAAGGAAAATACTTCCCGTACTGTTCTTTCTTGGATGATCTTTGGATCATGACCCATCTCATGGGTGGAAGAGCATGTTAGCAGGAAGAAAAATTTTACAAGCGCCAGATTGGCTATCAGGATGGACATTTAGGAAGGTGGTTGTAGGATCCTTATCTCCCTGAATCTCCTCAATTTCGTGTTGTACAGGTTTCTAACTCTAGTGTGGAAGTACATTATGTCCATGAGCTCATTAATCTGAAATTCACACTTGGAGGGAGGACTAAATACATAATCTTTTCATCTAATCATATGCTACACAAATCCTAAGTATTCCTTTGAGCATTACAGAGAGAGATGACAAGCTTATTTGGCACTTCACACACAATGGTACCTACACAGTTAGAAGTGGAAACCATGTTGCTATAAGTTTGAGAAACCCTTCTCAGCCCACCACTTTTGGGCTTATTGTTCCTTGGGGAAAGTTATTGGCACCCAAAACTCCTCCAAAATTAAAGGTTTACTTATGGAGAGCTCTTCATGGTAGCTTGGTTTTTAACTCCAACCTGGTTCTTCACAGAATCCCTGTGGATGAGCTATGCAAAAGGTGAAACTCTAAGCCAGAAACTGAGGGTCATCCGGTTATGTTTTTATGTATTATCCATGCCCAGGCAGTCTAGTTTGCACCTCCTTTGAGTTTGTGTCCTCCTGCAGATGGCATTTCTCTAGCTGAATGGTGGAAAAGATTGTGTGATCTTCTGAAAGACGGTGCTACTAAAACTTGTGAGTAAGGTCTCCCTTATTTTTTGGAGATCATGGAAGTCCAGAAATGACGTGTGTACCAATAAGGACTGGTCCGTTCCTGAGCTCCTGAGCAAGGCGTCCTTTCGTAAGCAAGAATTTCAATCTGCTACAATAATTGATTTTGCACATTTGATATTGTTTAATCACCAATAAATAAAACAATCTCCTCAAGGAGTCACTGTTGTGTGACGCGTATCGTATCGCTGGGCTCCACGATACGGGCGTATCATACTTTAATATTAAAAAAATATAAAAATTATTTAAAAAATAAAAAATAGTAAAAATCCAAAAAAAAGAAAAATCAGGTAATTTCTTTAAATTCATATAATGCAAAGTTTAGTACAGATTGAGCATTCAACATTGAACAATTACATCCAAATTTACATATTTTGAATAAAAAAATGAAATACATTTACATTTTATAAATTATAATCAAGATCATCAAGTAAATAATCTTCATCTTCTCCTTTGCTGAAGATCATCTTCCTCATCATCAACAACACCTTCTGCTTGGAAATCAAATTCTTCATCTTCTTGATACTGTTGTTGCGCTCCTTCCAAATTAATCTATGCAATGTCTTCTTCAGTTAGGAGGGCATTTTCTTCACTGTCTTTTATAATCTAGTCTTCTAATATATCAAAATTATCCAAACTTATTGGATCAAATTGGCTTTCTTGTCTATTTACTTTTTTTAATTGCCTACAACAAAGAAAGATAAGCAATTAGTAAATAATATTAATAATTGAAGTCAAATAATTTATTGAATTGAATATTTAAGTACTAAGTAATACAACATTACTTTTCACGAAGGTGCATGTTACAATGAATAAAAACTAAATCATTCAGTCGCTTATGTTCCAACCGCGTTTTTTTGTATGGATGTATTCAAAGACACTCCAATTCCTTTAACAACCAGTTTCACTATAGGTTTGACTCAAAATTTGGCTGCAAAATCCTTAAGGTTTAGGCAATCAGTTCTAAACTTATTCCACCAAACATCTTTCCTCTCAACTTTTGATAGGAGGGCATCTTGTATCCTACACCAATATTAGTAATTGCATTTGCCATTGCTTGAAAATGAAAACTGTTTGCTGCATTAAATGGAATGCATGCATTATAAAACCATTTGCCCACTACAAGGTCTCCCTGATTATGCAGTTGTTCTGAAGTCATAGCAACACGAATTTCAGGTTGAGCACCAGGTATAGTGGTAGGAAGAAAAAAATAAATGTATGCTAGAAGCAACTCTTCCTCTACTCCTTCCTCAACTTCCTCTTCTACCACCTTCAAAATCTTCAGCAACCCTCTTTCCCCTGCTAGGTAGTCATGAACTGCTACTACCCATCTCTGTTTTTGCATCTGAAGGCAAACTATCAGTGAATCTAAATTCAATATCAACATCATCTTCTTGAAACATCTCCAAATCATCATTTTGTTGTTTCATCTCTTGTATACTCTCAATCATCTGAAGATATTGCTATTTAATGCCTTCTGACAAACTTCTAACTCTGCCTGTGTAAGAACCAACTTATTTCCTAGTCCCTACTAGGTGGTGTTTTAACCATGAAATTCCACCACTAACCACCCTCTTACAAAATAAATATCTGATCTTTAATCTGAAACCCTCAACTGGTGTACCCCACTATCATGTCAGATCATCAGACTTAGAATGAGAGTCTCTACCACCCCTTCCTGCCATCTCACTTGAGCACTTTAATTCAATCAAAAACCTAAAAATAAAAGCACTTTCTAAATCCCCAATCTTCAAATAACACTCAAATAGAGTGTCTCTCACTTCATTAATGCAATAAAAATTATATCCACACACTTAATAACTTCATATTTTGTCATTCAAAAAAGGAAAAATACAAATAACACAAAAAACAAAAAATACAAAGGAAAAAATAAAGAAAAACACTAAAAATATACCAAAATTCGAGTTAGGAGGCTTGCATGGACACTGTAGAGCACGTTTATGGAGCCTTGAACACGAAGGAGGCCAAGAACCACGCTTTGGGAGCTCTTAACAAACCAAAGAAACCCACAAAAATATGGGTTTCCATTTGGCCAGGGTCCTGGTACGGGATACGGCACGTATCGTACGATACAGACCGATAACTTCTCATGTATGATACATTATGGTGTATCGTATCGTAGTGGCTCATGATACGATATGTAGATGGCTGATGTCATTGCTCAAGGTAGTAGATGGCTGGTGTGGTGATGCAAAACCAATTTGTTTAGTCATCCAACCAAACAAGGAGGAACCGAGTATTTCAGAAACTAAAAAATTCTCCACAGTTGGGTTTGCAATTGTGAAGTGTAATTTAACCTCTCCTGGGCCTCGGCCCCACTTTGTACCCAAAAGGAAAAACTAAAGCTAGATGGCATGAGATCAAAACCAACCAACATGAAATTGTTCAACCACGAAGCATTCATTATAGGCCGACATGGATATGAAATGAAGTACTTGCCTGAAACTGCTTGGGTAGCATAAAGACATGGACCAAATCAGGAAATTATTACGAAACCAGTTAATATATGAAATCTGTTCTAAGTGCAAACTGATTATCAATCATCAAGACTAATTACATGAGATGGATTACATGAGGGATGCAGTTGATGATAGTATAAAACAAATCAAAGGCAAAAATCAAGAACCAAGTTTTGCACATGTCAATTGAATCACGAACGAATTGATGCATAGGACTGATTATATATGAAGAGAGTTGTAGCATGAGCTGGATGCAGGTAATCAATTAGCAAATCAACCAAAGCACGTAGGCAGGAACCTGGTTGTGTGTATGGAACAAACTAGCATGCAACAGTCATGGGATGAACTTAAGATCTGCAAGACATGGCATGGATATCGAAGGAAGAGATCCGCTTCAAGAGAATGAAACCATGTGAAACTGTATGACATGGCGTTGAGCATGAATCAATCAAAGACAAGAAGGCATGCAACGGAACATGAATATAGAATCTTTTCTCAAGCATGAAGGGCATAAACCAGTCAAACCATGGATGCCTGATCAATGCGTAGACTGGTCATCAACTCACAGATGAAATCGACCCAGGCAGGGAACTGAGTGGTTCGAGAAAATATGTCATAATTCACCAGAGATCAGACCATAAAACTGAATCAACATGCATGGACAACATCCATAGACTTGGATCAACCATGAAGCATGAGATAATTGAGTTGAGCAACTCAATTCAACTCAATTAAGCATGATGAATTTATCGTGGAGCATGAAACCGTATTAAACACAAAACAACAAGGATTAGACTGAAGCACATAATCATAGGGTTGCCATACACATGATGATTGGAATTAAATGCAATAAGGATTAGCTGTGATAAGCTGTGAACATAGACCTTCTTCATACGATTCCTGATGGAATCCTTGCATCACTCGACAGCTTTGAAAGTAAAGAGAAGGGATACATGGACATCCCCTTTACCTTTCATAGACTACATTGCTTTTCTGAAATGATGACTCCTAGTGTTCAAGGGTAAGTCTCTAATTACCATTATGACTTATCTTGTTCCCCAAGTTAGCTGAAATATCTCTCCATTGTAAAGATTTTACCATAACATGAGAGTATATTCCAGCACATTTCATATCTCTCTTTATTATGATTCTCATCAAAGCTGAAATTCGCCTTTTTAACTACATCTTATCAAAATAATCATAAGAAAACTTCAAATGCAGATGAAATTCCAACTGGTAGTGTCTGTTACTCAAATTTGATTTCCTATTTTAAAACACCTATTTGCTTTCTTTGAAATAAGGTTTCCAACCTCATATGATTTTCCTTCATGCTTGATACATTCAAAGTTCAAAAATCACTCCCATGTCTCCAAAATTTCTCTAAGGTTTAACTTTACAGAATAATTTGCGAAGCGGTATTCAAGGACTCAACTGAAAATGAGTTTTTTAAGATTCTTCTCTTTGGCATCAATCACATAAATTTGGTTAATGGCAAAAAAAAGTCAACATTCAAGCCATGACACGCAGTTTGAGGTGTAAACTTGAACTATCCTTGCGCTTTTTTACCTTATTGAGGGCTCCATGTTCTCTTGAATGTCACAAGAACCTCCTCACCATGATGTAGCTCGGGGAACCTACAAAACTTCTCAAAGATCACGTGAAAGCATCATGGAATAAGACCAGTGTATTTGCAACGCATGCTGATTGCGAGAACAAAACATGAAGATGCCCCTAGTCTAGGACCCAAATGTGGAAACTTGAAATATCTCCCGGATCTCATGCAACATTTGGGCCTTTCGATACTCAAGAACAACTCAACTCTACTTGCTAGGAGGATGACACCCTAAGAGGACTTGATCGATGCTTGATATTAGGGGGCTGCTATACCAACTCAACAATTCAATGCACATTTAGAGCTTTCATCTTCCATCAGTGGGACAATTACTAGCTCATTAGGTCCCGTTTTCAAAGTACATATGACTTTTTTATTTATTTATACAACCTAGGAATAGAATCAATCTATGCATTCATGTTTACACTACATCCGCCTTCATCATGAATAGGAGAGATACTACAAACACCAAATTGGATATTAAGCTCCTTAAGCACACAAATTTCTAATTCTCTTTCAAACATATTGAGGAAGGTAAATATGTAAAATACCCCTAAAATCATAGGTTTACTCATTAGAACAATTCGCTCAACCCCGACTTCTAGTGAACACTCAAACTAGATTAACCAATGTTGTCAATACAGTCGACTCTCATAAGGTTAAGACTTGTGCCTAGAGAAAGACAATGGTTGATTTGATGGCCTTTGGCATGTCCATTTCGATTCCCTTCTGAAGCATCCCCGAAGGTTGGAACTTGAACTTCAATTCTTTGAGCTTGAACTTGGAATTTGGATTTTAATTTAATTTTAGAATTTCGTCTATACTCGGCACTCTCTTTGGAGACTTTTCTTTTTCTTTGAGAAACACTCACTTTGAAGCTTTTTGGAGGGAGGAGCCTTTGGCTCAATCTCAGATTTATGGGGTTCCCATGAATTAGTCAATGAAGAGGAGGAAAATTTTGGCTTTTAATCTTAATGTCCTTGTCTTTTTAGGGTTAGGCGTGATTCTATCATCCCATACCTGAAACCTTTTCCAACTACAACCCTCTAACGCTCCTCCATTTTTTTATACAAAACTCACTCTATATCACCTAATCTCACAAGGCTCCTCCCCTCTCCGGTGCTTACTCGCCCATGATGTATGCTTTGAAGAACACCTTTAAAATAGAAGACACCTATTACTCGCCAATATGCATGAAATATTAGAGAGCATGTCCTCTTGACACATGAGACCATGGCATGCAAATTGGCGTCAGCCTTATTGCCATAATTTTTTATAAAGAAACATGGAGTGAAACAATTCACATGGGGAATGCTATTTAGTGAAGAGATAAATCACAAAGAGATCCCGTTTGGAAAACTGAAATGCACCACACATCATTTTTCCAATGCACTACCTAAGAGAAAAATATGGATGAAAAGGGTAATACTTTTTCAAATATTGCACATGGGTTGGATCCAAAAGCTCGACACCATCAACCCAAATGAGCAAATATGAATTACCCAAGGTGACTCCCTTCATCATACAAGGCTTTTGCCAATTAGGACGCCACTTCTCCATTGGGCAAGTTCCTATTATAAATGACTTTGAGCACCAAATCACCAACTTTAGACTTCCATTCTATAATATGCTGTGTAATGCCTAGTGACTACCTACATGCATGTGCATGGCAAGCATCAAAGATTCTCATCTAAAAGGTCCAATTTGGCTAGTCTAGACTCTTGTTGGGCATCAAGTGTCATGCTAACATATGCTACTATGAATAGTGAGTAGACTTAGACTGAAAGCACGACTATTGTACTATATATCAACTCATTTGGAGTGGCATTGGTAGGGTTCTAAAGAAAGTCCTATATGCCCACAATGTATCATGCAACTTGTCATGCCATGCTCTACCTTGACCAATGGATTTCACAATGATGCTTATCAAGGTCTTATTAACTGCCTCAACTTAGCCATTACCATAAGGAATTATGGTGATGAGAAGTGTTGGATAATGCCTAGGCATTAACATAGCTTAGAAACTAGCTCATTTTTTGAATGAGTCAAATTATTAAAAATGATGTTCCTAAGTACTTTGAAGTGACGCACTCTATTCCTCTTAATAAATGAGGCTACATGTTGTCTTAGAACTCTAGGCAAGGATATGGTTTTAACCCACTTAGTGAAATACTTGAGAGCATGTAAGATATGACCATTAGATGCATAAGGAAATATAGGTAATCACATCAAATGCCCAAACGAGAAGAGCCATGGGCTTATGACTTAATGCAACTTAGATGCATGGGTATATACGATATGACCATGAACTTGACACTCATGACAATGTTTGCATAAAAATGACGATCATGATCCAACATAGAACAAAAATATTCAACTTGAAGTATCTTTTTTATCATCATTTGTACACCAACATGACCACCATAGTCTCTCTCATGATAAGATCAACCTCGATACGATCAACACACCTAAAATGAACACTAGAGAAACCCATCTTGTTAGATGATGACATCTTCATAATGACTCTCATAACCATAAAAGTACATCTTATACACCTCATCAATCCCATCACTTACAAGAATATGAGTCCTATAGGTGAGATCCCCCAACTCTAGGATATGCTCATTAGAGAAGCCATCAGATACCATGTGTGCATATCAAATAGGATGGGCTTCTCAAATAACCACTTGATTGGGTCTAAGCATGATACAACCTATGTCTCACAAGAGAGCATATAGTGGCTCAAGTTATGGGTTAACCAAACATGCCATTTTTAGATGGTTGTATTTTCATATCATATTCCATCAATGAGACTTCTAACTTAGACAAGTAGATAAGATGGACTTGGATATAAGCGACATACTATGCATGACTCACAAGAGGATGTAATGGCACATTTTTTAGGTTATCCATACTAATAATAGGCATGTCTATTATTGTAAGTTGTATTTTTGCTCATATCTAGCTAAGGTTTTGAATACAATAATACATGTCAAATTGGTATTTCCATCTTTCTCGTATTGGGTAAGTGGCAGACCCAAGGCAAATTAAGGGGATTACTATCTGCACACTCCTTTTACTATCCACACACCCCTAATTTAAGAAATACCAAAATTTTCCTCCAACAATTTCTCTCTCCACTTCATACTCAATTCCGGCATTCCCTTCTTTTTACTCCAACAACCAACATTTCATCCATTTAGATATGTTGTTGCTTTTTCCATAGTCAAGAAATACATGATTATTCTATTACAAACCTCACCGATGATTAAAGAAACAAGAAAGAAGAAAAAAGAAAAAAAGAGACAATTGATCGGACTAATTTTCATATTTTTGTAGGTTTTGAGAGGTTGATTCTTAGTAATATATTCGTATTTTTGTAGGTTTGTGTTGTTTTTATATTTTTTTCCTTTTGACTGATGTTTCACAGTTTTGGGTCAAAGAATTCACTCGTTAGATTTTGGATTTAAAATGCGATATATGCGTAACATGCTTGGTCCGCATCTCTCCTTAGAGAGAGACGTGGTGGAACTACATCTCTCCTTAAAAAAGAGACACGTCTACTCTACCACTCTTCCTCAAGAAGGGACATTGTTGATTCATGTCTCTCTCAAGGTGAGATGCGATTGCACTATGTTTTTATCAAACAGGAGAAACATGTGTTATGTGTTATATATACTTCAAACCTTATATCTCTTTATGTATTGTAGAATGTCAAACAACTTGGGCAAAAACATTTATGATAGAATCAATTCTAGGAAGACATTGACTGATAAAAATACTTATTATATTGAGACTAAGGAGATTGGAAGTTATTGTAGTGCACCAGATGATGTATTATTAACTAGTTGATCAATGAAGTAGAAAAATATTTGTTGATTATGAAGGTGATGGACTTGATTATTTACTCATGTTTGTGATAAAGAATGTGTTTAATAGTTGTAATGAACTTATTGAGTATGTATATACAAATGAGAGGACTAGGAGATGACATTGTACTCAATATTGAGAACGATGATTAGATGCTATTCACAGTTTATACATATAATTATTTTTTCAATTAGAATGAAATAATTATTTCATAGTAGTTGTATATATTGAGGTCTAAGAATGACGAACTAAAATTTTATTCATAACAAATGTCATTTACATATACATGTAATAAATAATATAAAAGAGTATCTCAAATACAATATGTAAACCCATATATAATGGTTCGTCCCAACAAATAGATCATCTGCAACATTGAACTCACACATCCTCACCGCCATCCTCATATATAGTCAATGGATGTGACAACATTGTTCATATGTCTCTAACAACTCAAACAACGCAAGGTCACTCGATAATAATCATGGCACACACTCTAAATCTACTAAAGTTTGAGCTAATGTGTCATGTATTAGTAGTAAGATGCTCGTATAAAAAAGTAATTATAAAAAAGTTTGTATTATAATAAAATCAAAATAAAGTTATACTATGCTAATATATATATACAACTATTTATTTACCTACATGAAGAATGATGTATCGTGCTTCCTAGTTACAATCAAACATAACTAATTGATAAAATCTCTCAAAATAAATCGACGCATCTAAAGAATATACCACTCCATGTATAACTTATCGCACTATTGAGGATATACTGCTAGGACACCAAAGTACTCAAGCTCAAAATAATGTGAGTATTGTATCTCTCAAGTAACATCACATGACTCATATTATACCTTATACACATAAAATTTTGTAGGTATGTTTGTAATAGAGAGCTTTATAAGTATAACTAAGATATTATCTTTGACAATGGTCGAATTATTGAACTAAATGATTTGACATATATGATTCCATAATATCTATACACCGAATACATCTGTGATATCTTGATAACTTATAAGCATTGCAATATAAGTATTTTATAAAATTATATGGCTGTTAGTCAATCTATGTTTCATAGGATAAAATATAAGAATATATAACATCAAATGTTATGTTTAATATAAGAATACATAATAGAATTATAGTTTCATAAAGTATTTACTCTATTGTCAACAAATCTAATTGCTTACAGTACCTAGTAAGCTGATCGATCCATCGGTCTACTCGTGGTTCCCTATCTAACTATTATGATTGTATGCTACATCTAAAAGCTGAAAAATACTCATAAATTATGTCTATAATTAAAATATATAACTTAGTTATTAATTTAGGAAAAATAACTATGTAGAAGATATTGTAGAAAACAACAATAGTGCAAATTCTTACATAGAGCAAAGAAGTATTCCACTAAATTGTTATGCCTCTATTTGGGATGCCTTTACTACTATCAACCCTTCAAACATCATGTGCTAATAAATACATGATCATTATTGGCACTTTGTCTCTAGACTTATATTGATATAGTCGATACAACAAATATAATAAAGTCTTTCTTGAAAAATTACTTCGAAGCACCTCAAAGTAAATGGCTCCAAACTTAATCTCTAGCACTACTTCATCGATGATTATCCCAACATATCACTCAAAATGTCTTTCTTGCTTCTAGCCATCATCTCTTATGTCAAGACAAAAAGTTTTTCTTTTATTGAAAGAATAAATATCTCGTGGATATCATGAAGTGTGATATGACCCATGACATGTAAACGTTATTTGTATATGTTTATCAATGCTCGATAAAAGCAATTAAAACACATAGTTTATAATTTCATACAATAAACCTTGTTGCATAATCAATCCACTCTTATTTGTAATCTCAACCCAATTACTAAGCCTCATATCCATTCTATTTACTCTGTCAATAATATACCTTGTATGGGTTGTTACCATTTTTCGTATTGTTTTCATATTTACATTTACATAGTTAGTTGAAATAGTGAGTAGTGATGTTGAATATATAATTTTACTAGTAAAAAATTACCTGTTCCTACCATATCTTATAAGCACAGTGACCTTCAAAGCTAAAGAGTAATCTTGTCATATCAGGTTGTCCCTCATCCTTACTCTATACAATATAATTCTTAGTCTCTAAGGTATCTATATTCTCATAATAACGTAAAAGCCTGGCTTCAACCACATTTATATATGCCAAAATGTCTTCTTTTCCTTATTATCGTATGTGGAGTTGATATGACACTACATCTAATAGATGAAACAATGACCTTACACCCTTTTACTTGTGCCCTATGAACTATATCAGTATAAAAAAAAATTAAATTTAGTTAATCAAATAAAAATAAAGAGAGACACGCTAGGGGTGTGCCTCAAAACAGAAGTTCAATGGGTTTTGCATTGAGAATCCGATCAAAAAAATAAAATCAACACAAAAACAACAAAACCAAAACCAAGTCAATGACATACCTTGACAAATCACCGAATCCCCCTTCAAATCGGCCACATATTTCTTCTCTTTTTTCTTTCTTTCTATTTCTATTTCTTTCTTTTTCGATAGATTTCGATGAGTTTCTTTGCTACAAATAGATATAGATTGAGCAATGGGTGGTTGGGATAGGTCAGAGAGTGAAAAACATATAGAAAAGGGGGCAGCAAGTGGTGGTTCACCCAAGAAGAGAGCAAGAAAGTTTGTTCAAATGAAAAGGGTATCCTATTAATTACTATAAATTATGAGGGGTATGTTGGAAAATACAAGAAAAATAAAGTGTGTGGATAGTAGAAAGGATATGTGCATATCAATCATGCAAATTAATGCAATACAAGTACAAAAGTGCACAATCAAGGACATGTGGCCTAAGAATTAATGAATTTAAAATATCATTTTCAATCTATCATATGACTTTTGCTTTCAAAGTCCCAAATAAAAAGCATATGTTGTGAATTAAAGGGCTCAAGAAACGGTTGGAAATAAATCTTCTTATGGCTTGGAGGCGACCATGAAGATTCCTAAATTATGACATATTGGAGGGAGATGGCATGTCAATAATGTTAAACCTTGGTTATATTGACCTCTATATCATGATGATTGACCATGAACCCAATAACATACTTGGCTTGAATAAAAAAAACACACTTAAGGAGGTTCAATTCCAATCTATATTGTCTAAATCTTTCCAAAACTAGGAACCACAACTCAAAATAATTATCATGTTGTAGAGATTAACAAAAATATCATTAACATCCACCAATTTGTGAATATGGTTGTGCAAAATAGTCATCATGGCCCCTTGGCAGGTGGCACTAGTATTCTTAAGTTTAAAAGACATAATAGTGTACCAATAGGTGTGTCAGGCTTCAGTTTAATCTGATGATTATATTCTGAATACCTATCCATAAAAGAAAACTTCTCATGACCAGTCAACTATCATGTCTATGTTTTGCAAAAAGAGTATCACTTTTTAGGGCATCCCTATTCAAATGTTTGTAATGAATGCATACTCTAATATTTCTATTGGATTTCTATACAATGAAAATATTGATGGGCATTATGAATATCACCCTAAGCATCTCTTTAAGTGCACTTTTGACTTACAACTTGACTTCTGGGTGTTGATCTTCCTAAGTTTTTACTTATCAATTTGAAAGACTTATTCAGAATGAGATGATACTCAATTAGTTTGCACTTGCACCTGACATGTTCGAGTTTGTGAATGTGAAGACCCGTATATGCTATTTTTATTTGGTTGAAGCTTTCTTTCAAAAGCAAACAAATATGTACATATTTTAATCAACCTAGTACAACTTATTGGAATACTACTGACCTCTACAAACTCATCCTATAAAGAAAAATGGGTTATCTTGATATTCTAGGACTTGAGATATGACATCATCACAAGGTCAAACTCAAGGCCAGATGTGACATCATCCCTATCTATGGGCTTGAGATTCCCCCACCACTATAAGACTCAAGAAAATTTCAGTAACCAACCAACTTTTCTTGTCCTCTGACATTAATGGAAAGTCAAAGTTTGACCTCATGGATGCATGTCCAAGTTAACATATAGGAATTACATAGACAATATAGAGACATAGACAAGAGTATAATGTAGGCTTACAAGAGGGATCACCTAATCCAAAGCAAAGCAAGGTGGAGTCAAAGGACATGAAGGAAAACCAATAGCAAATGTGCATACTAGAGCAAATGAATCAAACTCTAAACCAATTACAGGCTCAAGATGCATGGGACTAAAATATGATTATTAAGGCTCATCAAGAGTGGTATTCTTGATTCAAGGTCAAATGAAGAATGAAGGTTGGGGAAAAATCCAATACCAAAGGTTCCATAATAAGTAGTGATCTTAATAGGTCAAGATATCTCTTAAAATGCTCTTCCAATTTTGCAAAAGCATTGATAACTCATCATCAAAAGCATCTTCTAAACAACTTGGAACTAAATGAAATCAAGACAAAAGAGTGAAGACCTGAAGGGTGAATCATCTATTCTCCTTCTAACTTAAATGACTTTAGGAAGAATAAATAAATTTATTATGACAATATATCCTACATATGAAGCTTTAAGATCAAAAGGTTAGAAGGGTCACTTGATATGAATTATCACGAGAAGACTAAGTAAAGGGGATCTTCGAGATAGGAGTAGACTCCTTTCCTTCATGAATGAAAGGATTGTCAACATAGATGATGACAATATGGCTATGCTAAGGAATCTTTATGTTAATCGGTGGTAGGTAGATGTTACAATTTTAAGATCATAAATCAAAGGTCACTCATGTAAGAGATTATAAGAAGTATGGATATCCACGGCGTAGAGTAGGCTCTCATAAATAATAGGATCAATAACAAGATCAAATATGACAATGCCCTCAATAATAGTGACACCCCATCATATCCAACTCTTTGAACAACCTAAGGAATAAGATCTTTAGAAAGGCCAATCTTTTTGGCTACATATAGGGATGCCTTGACCGTTCTCAAAGAGACATCATAGAAAGGTGACTCCATTAACTTGAAGAGTGAAAAAGCGTATATTGTCATAGATGAACATGGGTATGTCCTCATTATAACAAGTGGAGTGCGAGTAAGTACACGTGAAACAAGGTAGACACTACTTTTAGGAGGAGTAACACTAGGGATTTTGACTTTGTAAAAGATATCAAGTAGGGTGTTCTTATGTTTAGAATCGTGGATTAACTCAAGAAAAGACATGGTAATAAGGGTCTCAACCAATTGTTTCTCTAGGTCTTCTTTGGCAAGCTCTTTGGTCTTCACGTTTTCTTGGGATAGGGAATTTGGGGAGTTTGACACCAATTGGAGTGGGTTGATGGGAAGTAGGTTTTTAAGGTGATAAAGCTAGTAGACACAACCTATGTAGATAATATTGACAATCTTATGTAACATAGGGATATGGTTGGGGTTGACCTTAGCAAGTGTAGGCTTAGGCCTTGAGAGAGAAATTCAAAAATGAGTATTGAGTCATTTGGGATGACACAAAGGTTTGGAAGAATAGACTTGAGGTTGACTCTTTTGGAAGTCCACTATCTAGTGAGTCTATTAGGTGCAAAAACATGTTAAGTAATAAATTGGGCAACATATTCAACAGAAGGCAAAGTGGTCAAATGGACTCATGTTGGAGTTCAGCCATCCCTAGGTTGTCCTTAACAGAGAAGATGGGTCAATCATGAGGGGTGTTAATAGAGGAGAGTGGATGGCTAGATTGAGTGGGTTCTGGGTCAACAATGACATGAGCTTTCTCAAATGCTGTAGGTACTAACTCAATATGAGTGTATAATGGGTCAATAGGGTAGAAGATAAAGTTGCTCTTCCCAAATTAGATCTTGTTTCTTCCAAATGAAGTATTTGGGTGCATATATGCTAGCTTTGGGGTAAACTTGACGTGAATTTCTCCTATAAGTATTTGTTCCATGTTTATCTTCTTAAATGGATCCAGATATAGACTTGTGGATGGATATGATATGCAATGAAGGCCCAAAATAGTGGATCGTGCCCCCTAAAATCATTCTTAACATCAATCACTAAGCATACCCCCTTTTGAGAACTCAAGATTCAAAGTATCACCTCATGTACCTTAAAATAGGCCAGAGGAATCTTTAGTATAGGTTAAGATTATTTAGGCACATAGAAAGCTAATCAAAGGATAAACCCAAAATTTCTTAAGAAAATCTTAGGTGTTCGTAGAGAGGCACCAATAGATAATAAAATGAGGAAAAATGATTTAAGATGGCTTGGACACGTGAAAAAATGAAGGAAACAATAAAGAATGATCTAGCTTTTGTTAAAAGAAGAAAAAGATCTAGCTTATAAGAAGAAACAATAAAGAATGATCTAAGCGATAAGTGGAAGCTTCGGTAAGGTGTGAGAAATTATACAGCAAAAATGTTAGAAGGGAAAGAGAAAGACCACAAAAGTATTAGAAGGAAACAATAAAAAATGATCTAGCTTTTGTTGAGTTAACTACTAGAATGACACATGATCGAGCTCTATGAAAACAAAGAATCTATGTAGCCATTCCATCTAGTATGAAAAAAGGCTTAATTGTTGTTAGATTTATCAAGACCTAGACCATACCTATCATCACTATCACATCATAGTGCTCCTTCTAATCAACCGCATGGTTCCTAACCTCTATATGGGCACATTGGGCAACCCCTTAGATTTTTAAAGAAAAACAATCTCTACATACATAGGCACACATGCAAGGTCATACTTTTATTTATTATTTACAAACCTAATCTCTCACGTATATTAATCCGGGAAAACATCTTGCAAGCGCAATCTATCATATGAGTATAACATATTCATGTGTCAAAACTATTTACCCCGCAAACACATGTTCTCAACTAAACATGCCAAATAACTTGATACAACTTGCCAAACACAAACTATATGCAAGACTAGTGTGACCAATAAAGTATCCAACAAGTTCACATCACACACCCATTTGTAATCCGTATCTCCCTTAACAATGCCATTCATCTAGACAGTTGAGGTGCTGACTATAGCTCCATACCGACTATTATGTCACCCGATACACAAAAACCTACAAGATAACATTATATGATATGCCCATCCACTATCCCATGTCGTTCAGGTGGATCCATATCAAATAATGTTTTGGTAGCACCCAGGCACACCCTTGTCATGCTCAATGCGGGTAGTAAAACCTTTAAAGTAAAACCCAATCATCAATCATAGCAATAATTTTAAAGCAATAATAAAGCAGCTCATGACCACATGCATTGTTGAAATCAAGCAAAACTATTCCTAGTATGTATTCAAAGAGGGAACACATCCACCAACTTGAACCCCAATTATATCCAACTCCTAGAAAGCAAATCATCTAAATAATTAAAATCATTGTTAGATTATTCAATAACAAGACCAACTATTCAAACCACAAGTGAGTCGGGGTCCGAACGACTGCAATCCAAAGAAAATGCCTTAATTGGATTCTAACTAAAGACCTTAGATCCAACTCTTTTAATCTAAAATAACTTGATTTAATCCTTAAATTAAAGTAAAATCATGATATTAATGATCTACACTGGATTATGAAACTAACACTTCAAATCGCTTTGACAACAAACTACGAATGACCTCGAATGGCCTAAATAGCCTTATATGGATCCATTTTAGGAATATGGATCTACTTACCCAACTATTCAACTAAATCTATCCAGATCAACCCAAACTTGATTCAGCATAATAGAACGCAGTCATCGTTCTCTTCCAAAATTCATTGTTTTCAGGAGTTCTTTCTCCTCAACAAGGACCAAAGGTGCTTCCTTACTAGCCAGCCTTCCTTTTCCCTTGGAGAAGCACCACCGATGGATGATGGTTTGCTTGGGATCAAGAAGGAAAAGGGGAAAAGGCCCCTTCTACAACATCAGGTGGAGAGGGGGGATGGTTAGAGTTCGAGCAGATGAAAAAGGGGTTCAAGTCCCCCTCTTGGGAGCCGCAAGATCTCGATCTAAGATGGTCAAAGATGTGTAGCCTGGATGGGTTTCCATTTGGTTTGCATCCTCCACATACACTCTTTCTCTCTCTCTATATATATAGAGAGGGAGTGGTTTATGCTCAATTGACTATGGTGTTCAATCTCTTGTTTCACACGATTCTACCAATTCAGTCATAGGATTTTATCTAGAACTATTTCACCATCAAAATCACTTAAAAATTCTAATAATTTGTATATCTATGTGAGTTTATGGTTTTTTTAGGTGGTTTTGGTAATATTGGTGGACTTAAAGGTGATGAAGGTTAGGGTACGATAGCTAAATTGATGAAACTATATGAAATGAATAATTTAGCATAGTGCTCAATCGAGCATGGACCACTCCCTCTCTCTCTATATAGAGAGATTGTTGCTCATGCCCAAAAACGGGGGCATGAGTAAAATAACATTGTCGTTCATCCTTTTTTAGAAAACCCTATAATTTTTTAAAATTATACTCATACCATCAACAAGCGATGGATAAACATGTTGATGTGGACAGGATCCAATTTTCTAATATATACACACTATAATTAGTTAGAAAGAGGGAGATAACGCATGTAAGCATGTGTAGAAGCGTGTCAACATGTGTGCATGCACACGTGAGCTTCATGCTTGCATGTGTATGGGTTAGTCTCAAATGAGGTTTGCTGGTTGCTTCATCTTGATTTGAACTTTGTGACCGGTAGGAATCATATCAAGTTTCTGACCAATGCAACGGTGAATCACAAAGTCTATTGTCTCCATTTCCATGTTTCCAAGTCCATCTCATTTCTGGTATCTAGCGGGAACTCAAAGAGGCCGCTACTTGAACTTTATGTGTTTTTCTCACTTTATAGTTTACAAATGGTACATCAAATTTACCTAGAAAAGTAAAAAAGAAAGAGGAAATGATCTCTATAATAAACCTAGTAGCAATGGCATCTCTCTTCTATTTGACATGAGAAAACCCAGCATTTCCACCATGCAGTAGCTGTTGAGGATTAGATATGTTGGTCAAACCATCCTTGGTTGTGCAGTTGTTTCGTTAGGTGTTGTGAGCCTAATACGCTGTGGAAATATAAAACTGATCGTGAAGGTGCAAGATGCAAATGAGAAATGCTCGAGAATATATGTTCATATGCGCGTAGATTGCCTCTCCTATTTGCTCAAGAGTTAGGATTCTAGACTGTTGCAAAATTCCTTTATGCTTAAATAACCTTGTCATCTCCATGTGCCGGCAACCGACATGGCACAGTGCAGGTCATGAGTTCTATACCAGCTTGCCAGCCAATTCTAAAGGTAAAAGCTACAGTGACCTTGTCATCTGCATGTGTGTCAAGCTAACAATCGACAGGGTGCAGTGCTGAAGGAGGTCATGAATTTTATACCAACTTGCCAGCTAATTCTACAAGTAAAAGCTACACGACAATGACTTTTGTGGAAGGGTAAAGTTTCTTTTTGAGGAAATTTCAATAAATTATCCGAAAAATGAAGTTGCTAGTGGTCAAGAGTGAGACCCTAGTATTGAGCCTGATGTCTTGAGATATTCTGCTATTTTCTCATTTGTTCTTCTCCCTTGATCCAATTGCCCTTCGGTGGCTTTGTCCATCGGTGCGCATAAAAGTTCGAAAGCATCTCGTTGCTGCATAGGAAATAACATGTGCTTTCTCTATGTTGCACCTGGTTTGTGTTTACCTGTTTACATGATCATTCCGCCGTTATCACTCAAAGAACTTTTTCGTGTACATTTTCTTTCATGGGTACTTCATCCTTGACAATACAGCTTGTGAGTTTTTCAACAATTCTCTCCAACTTCATCTTTGTTTTAGTTTCATAATGAGTAATAATTTCCCAAGTAAAGGGTACAAATGATCCAAAATACTTTACTTGTTTTAAGTATATACCCATATGTTTTAGAAAGTCATTCCTCGTAAGCTATACATCATAGAACACAGAAACATCGTGTGAAGGAAAGACGTGCATCAATCTTCACTCTTAAAAGTCATGTCTAGTTGAGAAGAATAGGTGAAGGCCCTAAGGAATGTCCATCATGAACACGAGAAAGAAAAAGCCTGAACAATCACCAGCCAATGCCTAAGAAAAAATAAGCAATAGTGAGAAATCTAGATAAGAAAAATAAGCAACCACATAAAAATGAAATATCAAAATAAAAAAATATTATCGATCCCACTTTGTGCAAGTATTTGTCATACCTATATTTTCATAATTGCTATGTACACCCTTTTTACTAAAATGGACCTTTTTGGAAATACCAAAATTACCTCCCATACACTTTGTCTCTCTTCTCACACCCGTCCTCTCTTTTCATACCCTCTTTTGGTTTGATAACTTTTCTATTCTCAAAGACCTTCAATCTATTTGTTTCTCTCATTTTCATCACTTTCAATCTATTCTTAGTAGCATTCAATCTCCACACAACTGCTGTCTTGTTTCGTTTGATGAATTTGATGCAAAAGTATTTCTAGTAAACCAAATATACTTTCAGCCACATGAAAAAGTCAAACACGACCAGAAGAAAAAAAACTCCATGCCTCTAACTTCCCAAAATCGACACAAGGAAATAACATATCCATCATGATTATATATATATATATATATATATATATATATATATATATATATATATAATATAGAGAGATAGTGGTAAATCCTCAAACTTCATGCTCAAATATACTTTATCATCTCATCTTAGATCTTCAATCTTTTAGACCAACGATTGAGATTATAAAACCAAAACATTTAAGTATAAGGTACAAAAGTACAATGATACATTTAATGCATATCTCTACTTGATCATGTATATCAAACAATTGAGATAATAAAGTAGGTTTAAGCATAGATGAGATTTGAGTGTTTACTACCACTATGTATGTATATATGTATATCTATACAAGAAAAAAGAGAAGGAATAAAAGCTACACAATGTCTAAATTGCATGATCTTACTAATTCATCTTCACAATTTAATCTTTGAGATAAATGATAGAGATTTGAATTACTTTACGTTTAATATATATATGGGGCATTCAATTCAAAATACAAAAGTCTTATGTTACATTTAATTCAAATCTCTACTGTTGATTGTAAAGATCAAACTATCGATATCTTTATCTGAGATTATGTAACAAACGACATTATACATTTACCACTCTTCATACACACACAATATATATATATATATATATATATATATATATATATATATATATATATATATATATATATACATACATACATACATATATATATATACATATATATATATATACATACATACATACATACACACACACACATATATATATATATAGAGGGTGAGAGAGAGATGGGGGAGTAGTAGCTACATAATGTGCTTCAACGAAAAATCTTGCTCAAACATGTTCATTGTCGGATTGAAATGACTATAACCATCTATCTCATATATAAAAAGTCTCTCTCTCTCCACACGCTCTCCCTCTTACCACCTTCTATTTACTGGGTCAAAGGCAGCAGCCCACAAGCATGCTAGATGGAGCCATGGGTGACAGGGTGGCTCATGAGTGATGACATGGTTTTGGGTTCAATTTATGGGTTTCTATATGAATTGAGGGTGACCTTGGGTCACGCGCATGTGTATATGTGTTGGGTTTCGGGCTGATAGGATTGAGTCTTGTTAGGTTCATTAGTGTCCGGTTAGAGTATTGTATTTGAGTTCTAGTGCAGTGTTGAATCCAATAACGGAAGCGGGATCCATGTCCTGCCCCATTATAGAGAGAGCTTCTAATCAGTTCCCTTATCTTATATAAGGGAACCAGATAAGACAATTTAGGGCGTTCGGTCATTAGAGAGTTGAGAGAGTGCTTGAGAGAGAGGAGCTAGAGAGAAGAGCGAGAACAAGGTAGGCATCCAGGATTCTCTTGTTGGTTGTCTTTCTCCCTACACCTTGAAGGGTAGAGCTGGGCAGCAAGCATACTCGAGTATCATGCAACATTTCGAGTATCATGCAACACTATTATGGTGTTTCATGGACTCCTCTCTCTCTAAGGGTCTTGAGTTTGGCCAACCATTAATTAACATACATTGTATTTGTCGTCCGATTCCTTGTGCTTTGTGATTATCCGAAAGATCCAATCTTGCATGTGTTAGCGTATTTGGTTTTGACTAAAGGATTGGTTAGCGTCGGGTGCTAAAGCCAGTCATCGGAAGCCATCCCATGACATTCGTAGCATCGGAGCTTAGAGGCCACTTTTGGTGGCTTACGATGGTGATCTTGGTAATGGAAAATCGGCGAAAGGTGGTCAAGATCCTACTATCTGTAAAGAAGTGGCCATTCTCTGCAACCCAACACATAAACAGTTGGACTGACCATCCAACCGCTATCTGTGGACGAGATGCGAAAAGAATGGCCGTAATGGCCACAAAAGCTGAAATTGCCGGATAGTTACCAAATGAAACGGTAACAGTCCGGATAAAGGGGCTCCAGAAGAGGAAAGCCCAGTGAGATAATTCGAGAAGGAATGCAGCACGCACTGCTCTATAAATAGAGAGCAGTGTGGGCGAGAACAAACACACTGAGATAAAGAAACACACAGAACTTTCCCAAGAAACCCCACTGAGAGGAAACCTCGAAACAACAACACATACCTTTTGTGTTCTTCTGCTGCAGCGTATCTGAGAAGCAAGATAACAAGAAACCAAATGTCGACACAGAAGAATCAGAGGTCGACAGAAGAAGGAAACCGATAGGGAGACAAACGAAAATGCCACATTTGGTATCAAGGCCTCATTTTTTACCATGCAAATAGGTACGTGTTAGTTTATAAGAAAAACAAAAGGGGAGAGAAAAACTTCCTGCAAGTCGAAACAAGGTAGAGAGACCATGCCTAAGTTGAGAAAAGGTAGAGAGACCTTGCTTGAGTTGAGACAAGGCAGAGGAACCTGCTTAAGTCAAGACAGGAGAGAAAACAGGTTGGAAAAAGAAAGATAACAGTTGACAGAACCTCAGCCAAAGGCCAGAGGTCAGTTGTAAACAAGAAAAAGTAAGAAAAGAAGGAAAACAATCGACGGAACCTTGGGCAGAAGGCCAGAGGTCGGCTGTAAGACATCGAATAGCCGAAGAAGGCTGCGAGGGCTGCAGGAGTCCTCGGCCAAGAGGCCAGAGGATGACCGCAGTGGAAAAGGCAGTAGAACGCCGTAGGTAGCCCACGAGCCAGGAGGCAGAACGGTGGGCCACCCTACCTCTCTCTCTGTCATTCCACCGCTCTCACTCTCTCTCCTCTGCACTTTTAAAGCGCCTAGAAAATTGGCAAGCGGTTTTAGAAAACTGCAGGCAGAAACCAGTGGTTTTCTGAAACCGTCCTCGATTTTGGAAAACCGTCCCGGACAGCAGACTAAAAAGTTTGTTCTGTCTTGAATGATTTTTAAAATTTAAATACTACCACTGGACAAAATTATGAAAAATATCTAGATATTTTTAAGTAAAAAGACTATTTTGCCCTTATTTAGGCAAAAAGTCGGTTTTACCCTCTGGTAGTTTATGAAAATTATGAAATACCATGACATTGATTTACATTATTGCCCTTCTCGATTAAGTTTATTACAATACTGCCACTATGTCAAACGACAGATTTGTCCCTATTCTTTGAGAAAATTACATATTCAAACTGAGGAAAAAACTAGATATACAAATAAAAGTATTGTTTTACCCTTGGTATTTTGGAAAATTATCAAAGATAAAAACCTTTTGGAAAAATTGCGAATTTATCCCAGTTTGCTTCTATATATATTAAAAATGAGCTATTTTTAGCTTATTTTTGTGATATTCTACATTGTGCTAACCAGATTCATGCTATGTGTGTTTTATTTTTTGTTAAATGTTTTCATTTTAGACCGTCCAATTGTTATAATTGTCAAACACATAACAATGAGCTCTTCTAGAATATGTGTGTCAGAATTGACAAAAACCAAAAAAACGGTCTAAACTTTCAAACATGAAAGAGAAGAATTTCGCTTGTCTAACAGTTGAAGGTATAGAGTATGTCTTAAAGGAAACTGTGCATTCACCACCACCAGACGCAATCGAGCAACAAATATAAATATATAAAACATTTCTAAAGGATGACACAATAGCAAGAACCGTCATGTTGACATACATGGAGGATGACTTGATTAGGGTCTTCAAAGAATACGAGACCGCCAAAGAGTTATTCGATTCTATAACAGCTAAATATGATATAACTGCCAAATTGCATGTTCAGTTGCTACTACAGAAATACAATTCCTTCAAAATGAAAGAAGAAGATAACGTAGTAGAACATATAAACCACATGCTGGTAATAGCTAGGGACCTAGTTGTGGTAAAATCAATCATTCCAGAACAATGTATATATCAACAATACTGATCAGTCTTCTCCCGTCATAAAACATGGTCACCATTGCCCTCAAACTAGGCCACAAATCAACCTTTTCGAATTGCCTCTCAAACTAACAATAAAGAAAGAACATATTAGTAAAAACAAGAAAGAAAAATTGCTAGTAGTACAAGATGAGATAGGGTTTAGCTCCAAAACCAACCAAAGGAGAAATAAACCAAATAAAAAGTTTGACAAGAATAACAAAAAGGGCGGTCAATTTTTTAAGAAAACGTATGAAGCCGCTTTTCGGGTCAAGTGTTTCAATTGTGGAAAGATGAGACAATACAAAAGGGATTGCCACAACAGGAAAGGTGGAGGAAACAAAACAACACGGATAATTAGAGAAGTAGGATATAATCTGTGTGATATCAGAATGTCTCTACATGGATCGCCCGGTGACTAGTTGGTGAATTGACTCTAGATCTACCAAACATATCTTGAAAATCAAGGAAGGGGCAATGGATCTAAAGAAATACAAAATAGGAGAACATCGGGTGTATATGTGAAATAATACTTTCTCAAATGTTTTGGGCATTGAGTCATTTAGAATTTTTGTACAAGGTACACTGGTTGTACTAACTGATGTATTGATTGTTCCATCTATAAGGCACAATCTGGTTTTAGTTCATGCCTTAGTAAAGAAAGTTTTTGAGGCCAGGTTTATTCCTAACAAGGTAACTGTGAGAAAATATAGGAGAATATTTTTCTCTGGGGAGTTTGATATAGAATATGAACTGTTTAAACTCAAAGTTAATGAAAATGAAAATCCTTTTTCTTATATTAACCATGCTTTTAATGTTGATGTAAATGTATGACACAAATATCCTGGGCATATAAGTTTGGAAAAGTTGAGAAAATTATTAAACTTTGACTTACTACCAAAATTTGAGAAAAATACTTTAAATAAGTGTGAACTTTTATACAAGCAAAAATGATGAGGAAAGTTTTTCTCAGAATAAATAAGGGCAAGAACCTTGTTGGAGGTCATTCACACGGATTTATGTGGACCATTTAGAGTAAGGTCACATCATGAAAAGGTTTATTTTATAACCTTTATTGATGATTACTTAAGATATACATATTTATATCTCCTAGCACATAAATTTGAGGCACTAGAAGCTTTTAAAGAATATAAGCAGGAACTTAAAAATAAACTAGGACATTCAATCAAAGTCTTAAGATAAGATAGATGTGGTGAATATACCTCTACAAAATTTTTAGGAACTACAATTTTGTTGAGACTTTGGTATTATAAAGCAAAATACAATGCCTAGGACACCTCAACAGAATAGTGTAGCTGAAAGATATAACATGACCTTATTGAATATGACAAGGTCAATGTTAATTGATGTCTCTCTACCGAGAAAATTTTGGGAAGAAGCAGTAAGTACAATGGTATATATACTTAATAGAGTACCAAGTAAGGTTGTAATTACTACACCATATGAGATGTGGTTTGGAAGAAAACCCAACCTAGGTCATCTCAGGAGGTGAGGATCGATTGCACATGTAAGGATCCTTGATAAGTCTAGAGATAAGCTAGACAATAGGTCATTGAAGTGTATATTCATCGATATCCTAAAGGTTTAAAGGGATATCAATTTTATCAGAAGGACCATGGACTAATAGAAAGAAAAGATGTTGAATTCTTAGAAGATACTATGACATCGTAGAAAATAATGATGAATATACTGATGATCTAGTAAACCTAGATCAATCATCATATGAACCCATAGAAAATCTTTTTGAAACAACCGAAACTTTAAGTGGACATAAAAGGCGTAGGGCCACACCATCCTACTTAAAGGATTATCACACTTATCTTTCAGAAGAAGTGTTTAATTCGGTGGATTTAGATGAGTTGACTGATAACTTGACTTATCAGCAAGCTATGAACTCATTGGAAGCAACAGACTGGGGAAAGCCATGGATGAGGAATTGAATTCATTGAGAAAAACCAAGTTTGGGAATTAACTGATTTGCCAAAAAGAAGGAAAGCCATAGGCTGTAAATGGGTTTTGAAAAAGAAATATAAGGTCGATGGTTCAATTGACAAGTTTAAAGCGAGGTTTGTTGTAAAGGTTTTTTCGCAAAAAGAGGGGATAAATTATGTTGAGACATATTTCCCAATTACAAAATTTGCATTCATAAGGATAATCCTAGCAATATCTGCATATTATGATTTGGACTTACATCAGTTAGATATAAAAACAACTTTTCTAAACGAAGATTTAGATGAAATCATATACATGCAGTAGCTCGAAGGATATATAGTTGAAGGCCAAGAAGATAAAGTATATAGGTTGAGAAAATCCCTATATGACCTAAAACAATCACCTTGACAATGGTATTTGACTTTTCAAAATATTATTATAGAACTTAGGTTTGTGGCCAATGAACTTGATCACTTGTATTATATGTCTGGAATAGTGAGAGCCACCACTTTGTCATCTTATCATTATATGTAGATGACATATTGTTGACTGAGAATAACAATAAGATGATTGTCAAAACCAAGTTATGGTTAAACTCAAGGTTCAAAATGAAGGATACAGGGAAAGCATCTTATATCTTGGGTATAAAGATCTCTTGAGATAGAGAATCTAAACTCTTATGCCTAAGTCAAGAGAGATATATTGACTATATCCTCAAGAAGTTTAAAATGGGTAAATGTAAGTTTGTTGTTACACCCGTTGCAAAAGGGGTCAAACTAAGTAAGGTTGATTGTCCCGGCGAAGGATACGATAAGCCTAATGTTCCTAATGCACATGTCGTGGGTAGCTTAATGTATGTTATGCTGTGTACAAGACCTGATATCGTCTTTGTTGTCGGTTTTGTGAGCAAATATCAAAGTAGTCCTAGATGACAACATTGAATAACTGTAAAAAAGATTTTAAGATATCTGAAAGAAACAAGAGACTTGAAATTGTGTTTTAAAGCAGATGAACTGAAAGTAGAAAGAGACTCAGATGCTCACTTTGTTGGGAGCAAAGATGACACCAAATCAACCTCGGGATAAATATTCTTATTTGGAGGTGTTGTTGTTTCTTGGGCATGTAAGTAACATGGCTGTGTGGCATTGCATACATAGGAAGCTGAATATGTGGCTTGTTATATGGCTGCAACGAATGCCGTTTGGATAAATCGCTTCATACGATATTTAAAGCTGGAGATAACGAACGAGCCAGTTGTCATTTACTGTGACAACAATGCAGCAATTTCTCTTATCAAGAGTGGAGCTGATAGCTCTAAAAACAAGCATATAATGGTTAAATACCACTATAATCATGGTATGGTTGAGAAAGGAAATATCCATCTCATACATGCCAACAAATGATATGTTGGCAAACCCCTTGACTAAAGGCATAATAGAGGAGCTTTTTCAAAATATGTTGCGAACATGGGTTTGAGATATGTTCGTATTAAATTTAAAATGGGGTGAGAATAAATCTGTATTAAGTTGTCTTAAAACAAATAAATTTGTATTAAATATGGAATTTAGCTCTCCCTTTTAAAGTCAAATCCAAATGGAATCTGTGTTCTATCTAAACCATCTTTGATAAATTAAGTGTGCGAGATCTTCTTCAATGTAGACCCCGACAAAGTAAATGTGAATCCCACGTAGAAATATGGGTCATGCAGCAAATATGGATCCAAGAGACGAAATGTGGTTCTCCTTAGACGAAATGTTGTTCCCACCGATCAGCAAAAGTAGGCTTATCCAAATGAGTGAACGAACTAAGTGGAGGTTCGCTCTTGTGTGCCACGACCAAATGTGTGTCACACACACTCTAACACTTGAGCCACAAAACGAGTGTCCAGCAGCAACCAACCATGAACCCAAGGTACACTTGGTGCAACCAAAAGTGCACCCAAAATCAACATGGTGCGAAGTGGTTCGCCACAAAACACGGCAAACCCGAACGATCAAGTCCACCAAGTCTCAAACTTGGCTCTTGATCCGCACGTGATCTCGGCTTGATTTTCGAACTACCAGATGAAAGCTATGCTCAGCCCTCTGTTGTGGTTTTCGCCTGGTCAAGGGTAGCCAAAAAATGGCAGCTTTCGGTTGATACAGCTACGGGAACCAACTGAATCAAAACATGTCGGAAATTCGGCCAGCAACTTGTGGTTTTCCAGTGAGCAAAAAGATGAGTTTTGCAAGGATTTTTGCTGTAATTTTGTAATGGTTTTTTACATCAACATCGGTCCTGTACATCAATTACATAACTCATGATCCGCTCGTGAAGAAAGCGCAGCAAATCAGAACCAAATGTACTTTGATCTCTTCCAAACGAACGAGGAACGGGCAGATCTGGTTCTGTTGGGTTTTGCCACCAAATAGAGGATCTCTACCAAGATCCACCACTGTCATAGTCTTTCAGATGGCTGTGAGACAGACAAGAAGCACCACCAGTAGTCAACAACCATCGGTGGATTGCGGTGGAGTTGGAATCGCTAGAAAGGAATACGTTTGTCATCTGATGGATCATGGACCATGACTGTGTACGTTTCTGGTTGTCTCCTTGCCAGTTTCGTGCTTCTTTCGACTTCCGACCTTCGGTTTCTTTTTATCTTACTTCTCAGGTACGTTGAAGCGGAAGAACATAAATGATATGTGTTGTTGTTTCGAGGTTTCCTCTCAGTGGGGTTTCTTAGAGAAGTTCTGTATGTTTCTGTATCTCAGTGCATTTGTTCTCACCTACACTGCTCTCTATTTATAGAGTGGTGCGTGTTCCATTCCTTCCCGGATTTTTCACTGGACTTTTCTCTTTTGAAGTTACCATTTCATTTGGTAATTGTCTGACGGTTTCAGCTTTTGTGGTCGTTAAGGCAATTCTTTTTGCATCCCATCCACAGATAATAGCTGGATATCCAGTTCAGTCGTTTCTGTGCTGGGTTGCCAAGAATGGTCACTTCCTTTAGATCTCTATTTGGGCCCATGACTGAAGCGTGTGCACAAAAAGATGTAACTGACTCCTACATTGCTTCACTCGCTAGCATAACTTAGCATAACTTGGTGTCTCCCTCTCGGTAACAGACGGTGATCAACAACCGGTCCTCCTTCGGTGTCTTCGTTGCCTCAAAATATGCATCTACATTTTATAGAAAGTTCTCTACTTGTTTGTTGTCTCGAGCCTCTCGGAATTTCTTGTGCTCGAGTACTTTAGGATGTCGAATAGGAACAACTAAAGGGGCAAACGAAGAGGTAGCTTCTGTATGCCACAACAATGTTTGTAGTGCTTTGGTGGTGAGGACGACTTGAGGTGAGTTGCCCAAAATACTTGGACTAGGTCGATTGCTACGAACCTCATCAACCTGTGATTATAATTTGTGAATATGGGCTTCAAGAGAAGCCACACGATCTTGCATCAATGTAGGGTTAGATTCCACAGGTTAAAGAATAAATCTACATTAGTGTTCATTAGCCAAGGGAAGCATCCAATTTGTGAAAAAGTTTCGCCAAGATATGGTAGAAATGTTCATTTAGATGATTGGTCCCATTCTATCAGCCATATCCATGCAAGTGTTACTTATACTACTAATCTTGTTTAGATAAGGTTGAGATTCAAACTCTGTACAATATTCACATTCAACTTGGCATATGGATATACATAATACAAGATCTTCAACAATTAAACATAATACACCATACTTCAAGACCCGAATATTTCCTGAATGATATACAGGATCGAGCTTCCATATAAGATATTTCCAACCCTAAGATAATGGTCTTGAGCCTAAAGGCTTAAAGGAAGACACCAAGTTGGAGTCATCGATTTAATCTCTGCAATGGAAGGGAAAGCATTAGAAGATAATCACCAGCAATTTGTGAAGTAATTACTCGAGCAAACAAAAACATAAGAACAGAGAGGAATAACAAAATTTGGAGAGCATTATGGAAGCATTGGATGATGATAGGGAACACCATGAGACAAAACCTGCACTGGACCAGAAAATGTGCAATGAAATATAAATCGTGCAAGAAATATCACAGTAAATAGAAGAAGAAAATATAATCAGAACAAGAAAACATGGAACAAGAAAAAAATAGAAAACGAAATTAATCACCCTCCGATTTGAATCCGGCACGTCGCCCTCATTTTGGTCTCCATCAGAACTTTTCAATCTGCATCTGGCAGTGAATCGAGAAGGTTGTTACGAAGAGAGCTCATGAGTGCGATAGACAGAGGTCAGAGATTTCATCAGGCCTCCTAGGACGACGAAAGGGAGGAAACGGGTCATAATGGTCTCTGCGCACAGTGAGTCTTGCTCAAATTTACTCAAAGATCCTGGCTGTCCAATCATCTTGAACGTCCATTCAAACAAAACCCTGGCCGTCGAGAGAGAGGAGACCCAGGGAGTCGAGACTACGGTGAGAGAGCGACAGAGACTGAGTGGGGGGAGGGAGAAAGCCACAGGAGGAAGAGAGAGAGAGAGCAGGGAATCGGGGGAGGTGAGACTGAGAGCGACTGGGAAGGGAGAAGGTGTCACCCGGCGGTTCTTCCCAGTGACCGCCGTTAGCAATCCAGCCTCTCAATCAAATAGAATACGCTCACACGCAACATTGCTGCATGTTTCGCAAAATGGTTGACCGAATAGAATAGCCTTCGAGTTCATGCACAATAACACCGTCCAGCGTCTGAATCCACTTGAAATTCTGTTCTACCTTTCAAGAAGAAAGACGATCAACCAACAACAGAGTTTCAGACTTCCACATTGCTCTCTCTTTTGTCTAACTCTCTTCTCTCATCTCTCTCTAATGGACGAACTCTCTAACTAGTTTTGTCTGATCTTTTATTGACTAACAAACGTCTTGCCCTTGTTATTGGACTCCACTATCACTAGAACTTGAGTACACTAATCGGACTCTAATGGACCTTACAAGACGATCTTACCAGCCCAGGGTCCAAACCATGTAAACACACGCAACACCCCAAGTCACGCGCAATCCATACAAAAACCTGCTACGTAAGTTGGACCCAAAATTATGCTCATAACTTGTGAGCCTCCTTAGCACTCATGCCAACTCCGTCCGACATGCTTGGTGGTTGTTGCCATCGACTCGGTAACGACTTCTTCCTACTAGTGTTTGGGCTCGTTCTTGAGGCCGAGTAGTAGTATTGCACTCGTACTCTTTTAAATCCGTAATGAGAATCCAAGTGTTATCCTGGAGTCCTTTAACAACCCAACGAGTTAAATACCAAGTCAATCATTTTGAGCAAGTTCCTCTAGTTTCATGTGTCACAATGTCTTCCACTTGCTCCAAATCTTCACACCAATAGTGGTGGGTATTGAGTCCTATCTGGATCATCATAAACTTGCTTCAATCAGCTCACATGAAACACAGGGTGAACCTTAAGTCATTCAAGTAATAGTAGCCAGTAAGCAACTTGTCCAATCCGTTTAACTACTTTAAACTATCCATAAAAATGCACACATTAATGCTTGGTGATCTTCCCAGTACATTTGCCTCCTTATACACTCAAGTAGGCAGGCATACACATACCTGATCTCCAACATCAAACTAGTGCTTAGATGGCGATTTACAAAAGTAACTATGCATGCATGAGTTCTCTTAAAGATAGCCTTCACTTCTTCCACAAGATGTGCTGTTTTTTCAACTCTTTAATAGCAGTGGGGAAACAGCAATCGTCCCATGAATCTTCAATGTCCAATCATAATAGGGTTGTCAACCCATCACAGCCTCGAATGGACTCTTGCCACTAACCAAACTCTCATGGACATTATAAGAGAATTGGGTAATCTCATGATCAACCCAATTCTTTTAACTATCCAACATATAGTGTCTCAAGTACTTTTCAACGAGTATATTAAGATATTTCGTTTGGCCGTCGGTTTGTGTGTGATGAAGTGAAGCTTAGAACCCATCCACCAGAAGAGCTCTCTCCAAAAATTAGATGCAAGTTGGTCATCACGCTCGGAGATAATGCTTTCCATTACTCCAAAGTGCTTTACAACATGTGTCAAGAATAGGTGGTCGGCCTCTTTACATGAACATTCCTTTGGGGATGCTACAAATACATCGTACTTCAAGAAGTGATTCACTACCATACTCCTTTCCATCCACAAACGACAAACCAATCACATATGAAATCCATGGAAACCAAAGAACATAGTCGATTGCGTCTTGTCTCATTGGCATATCAGGCATGCCTACACGTATATGACAACATCCCAGTAAAATCGGGGCCAAATATAATGAATGTTGTAGCAAGGCAAGTAGAGATGGCAGGGCAAGCCTGGGTCCGGCCCGCCCACCTATAAAGTAGCAATGGTGTCAGCCACCGCCTCTTGGGGTGTCTTATCAGCTATTGTATTAAACATAACTCGGTTTGGACACTCTTGAGCATAGTGCGGTCCGCCACATACGAAGAAACCTTTGATGTGCCCATCTTGCTTCTGGCGCCATTCTTGACCTTCTGCGGTAGCACCCATCACTGCTTGCAGTTATTGTGTGGCATGCATGCTTTATGGCTGCACACTGGCTGCACCTTAGCCCTTACCCACGCCACCATCTTGCTATCCACCACAAACCTCGTGGATGGAACTACCACCGTGTTAATGGCATCCCCCATGACCGCTTGGAGGACTCGCAGTCTATCGTTCAACTTTACCCTTGGCTCACATGACCAAGGAGCAGATTCAGAAAACAATCGGTGCAGGAAATGATGAGTTTGACATACACATACAATAAGAGTCTGACTAATTGGATGCTTCCCTCGGCTAACGAACATGTGCTTATATCGTTCAACTTTACCCTTGGCTCACATGACCAAGGAGCAGATTCAGAAAACAATCGGTGCAGGAAATGATGAGTTTGACATACACATACAATAAGAGTCGGACTAAGTTGGCCTACTAAATTTTTCATGCTGAAAATGAATAATGAATATCACTAAGCTCGGCAAACGGGGTTAGGCAGACGCCAACAGACTACAAGAAATACATACAAGTTGCACAAAAGGAACACCATTCTGTGACAATTCAAAACAAAAACAAGTAGAAACTTTAAGGGAGGATTCATCGACTGGCAAGGACTAAAGGTTGAGATCCCCCAACAAAATAGAAACCAAGAAAGCAAACTGTTGAGTGGGCAGTATGCTGCTAAGTGCTCAAAATTTACCCGCCTATACAAAGGCCTTTCTATGAACATGATTTCACCTCCTAAAGCACAGAGGCAACATCAGCAAATGAGAAGGGTCTGTTTGCATAAAGAACATAATAGTCCGCAGATAGTTCCATATGGGCATATCTGGTTCTACTGCAGTGTTAAGAAAGTTGAGTAACAGGCGTAGGAACCGTTCTGGGCATATGCAGTTAGAAAGAATGGGAAACACTAGGCTGTTATTACAAGTTCCATTATATAAATCATAGCATACATTCCCAAAGCTCCCTGACCGTGCCTCCACTTCCAGGCCTCGGTCCACCTCAATCAGCGAGTAAGAACCCATGCCATTGATTGGCAAAAAATTAATGCAACTTCAAACTGAATACAGTAAGAGGATTCCACACTCATGAACTATTCAAGCTATGAATATCATGAAGTTGCAGATCAAGCAATGGTCCACAAACTAACATCACATATCAAATTACCAATGAGCCGAGATTTCTCTAAGCAAAGATGGCATAAAAGCACTGCATACCAATTTAATGAACATTTCGTACTACTCAATCAACGATCTTAAAAGCAAAGATCCAGTGTAGCATTTTTAACAATTATATATATTCATCATCCCCGTCTTCAACCTGTCATTTTACAGTAAACTGCATAAATAGAAACACTTCATAATTTCAGTATTTCTACGAACTTCTTCTATCTTTACTTCATCATTCCAATGTTTTCTTGGAAATATCTGTTGAAATAAACCTCTTTTCAGCCTTCAACATGCGTGAGATCTTGTTGAAGCATTTCACCAAACAATTAGGGAGCAGAATGGAAAAAACCTGCAGCGAACAAAGAAAGCAAAACTGCAGCGAAATGTTAAAGGAACAAGAAATATCTAAGAAATCAGAAGAACCAAATATTATGAGAACAACAATGTTTATTTCTTTCATCCTTCGCGTATAGGGCTTCCTGATGTTCTCATCATCATCTCTCGTAGTATTTTCATTAAGATTTTATGAATGTGATGATGGTTCTCACATTTAAAACCACCACACTCACTCAAGGGTAGGGGTCTTCTATAGCAAAAGCTCCATGGATGTATTATATCATGATATTGTAAAAAGTGTGCCATTATTAAAAAAAGTTGTTGGGTACAGTATACCAAGAAACACAAGAAAAAATATAGTTGCGAAATCTCTTTAAGATCAACTTATAAAAATCTGGCTTCATATACGTCGAACAAGGGTTGACTAACAGGGTCATTTAAGGTGCATTGTGTTGCAATAGGTGAAGACAGAAAGATGCTTTGGGGCGCATTTAGTTTACTTTGAGCCAAAATCATATATACAAGAAAATGATGCCGATTTTCACACCTCAAAGACGAACAAAATATGAAAATCAGAGACCACGAGCCATGACGAAGTGGAACTGAAAAAGAATTAATTGGAAAAGGATTCTCACTGAAAAGTCTAGGAACTAAATCACGATGGCGAGTGAAATATGGGATTCTCAAGTGAGAGAGCAATTTGCACTTTCATGTGAATCTAATCCAATGGGCGTAACAAACAGAGCATTTGTGCTCTCTCAAATGGGAGAAGGAAGAAAGTAAACTATGGTAGGTGAACTCCAGCAAAGGCAGCTTGGTGATGGCCAATAGTTAGTCTAACTGGGTTCAGTAGGCGTCGAACCACAACATCTCATGCAAAACATTTAGAGAGACCAACTTCTTGGGGTTCGGTGGAGTCCGAGCCTACCATTTGCACACCCGGCTATTGAGCTCCTAGCCTTTTGTGAGAGAGTGCCACCCTGGGCAGTGTTAGCTATGCCCCTTTGGCATTTGTGGAGACAACTTTTGTTGAAGACATTGTCCAGATACGTCTTTTAAACAATCAGTAGGGGCTGGCAGCCTCTTGTTTTGCCACATGGTTGTGCTACTGCTCTGTGTGTATCCCTTCTGTCACTTTAGGTAGACAAGAACAAAAAGACATTTCAGATCATGTTCTTACTGAGCTTATGTATGGCTTCCTCTCAAACAATACTAGTCAAATATTCAACCCCAAAGGGAAGAAAGCTCGTCACATGGTGTTGTTCGGGCAAGCATGAAGCTGTAGGCCAAGTTGGGTCACGTTCATCTGGGTTGCCTGGTTCTAAGTTTGATTGAGCGTCTAAGATGATTAGGATGCAACTAAATTTGGATTTGGATTCTAGGTCTCAATTTTCCTTTTACATCAAGACTGAAAAAAGATGTGTATGATATTTTCGGCTACCAAGTTGGAAGAGATTTTTACTTGGAATCCAAATCCAATTAGGCCAAGTCCTAAGAGGTCCCGTAAATAGCTGAAAGAACCTAACGCAAGCTATTCTTGGTTGATTCATCAAGTCCAAATCTTGTTCATACCGGGCTCAGTAACTCGTTGACCCAAACTAACTACAAATCTAACATGAGCCAAGTTAGATGATCTGATTGTTAATGTAAAAGATGTGTCTATTTCACATATAATGTTGGTAACTCTGATTTCTTAATTAGAGATTATGTCAACATAGTACTTTTGTATACAATTTTCTCTAGAACCAATGGGTAGATCACTTAATTACATTGTTCCCAATTACCATTAACGCATAAAGTTGACATAACTAAACAAAGTTATACGAGCTGAGGTGAACTAAGCATGTCATTTTAGACACTTGACAAAATGAGAGTTGTTAAAGGAGTCGAGCATTGTTATGTTCAGCTCATAAAGTTTTACGAGCTAGCTTGCATGTATGGCTTGTTTAGATTATAAACCAGTCATGCATGACGAGCTCACCGAGTTGAGCCACGAACAGGTTCATTCATTTGCCAATCCTAGGTTCAAATAAGTTGGGTTCAATGTAAGAGCCCCATAGACTCGTAGAACCAGGAGTTTGTCCAATGTGTTGGATTTAATGTTAATTATGATTGAGTTAATTAAACTTGTGTGCATTAATAACATTTAATTCATATTTAGTATCTCTGAATATTCAATTGATGTATCATTGATAAATGCAAAAGTCCTATAAGTGTAAAAAATCACATGTGAGAGACTTATGTATATGAAGATCAAGAGAAGACAAAGTTTAGTCCCATATTAAAAAATGAGACAAACTCACATGTCCTTTTATATAGTTAGTAGCTCATGAACCTTAGTTCAAAAAGCTTAGGGAAGACATGTTAGACAACACGTGTGCACGTCAAGCCAAGTTGGGCTTAAGAATTGTCTTTGTTTTTATCTTTTTGCATGAAAAACTTTTGATCTAACAATCAAAAGTGTGTCTATGTGAAAACTATTACGGAATAAGAGGTGCATCATTTGGATCAAATCCATTATTTGTGATCCATCACACAATAAATAAATAAGGGATTAGGGCTCCCTAATCCGAACTTCTATGCAAAACACTCTCTCTCCTCCCCCTCTGCTCTTTGTGTTCCCCTCTAGTTGTGGTGTTCCCTGCCCCTAGTGATGGTTTCTTGCCATCCTTCCTCTCAGGAAAAAAGGTGACTATTGCATGGTTGAGGTTGACTCTAAGCAAGGTACATTACTTTCAGTTGTGTGTGTGTTATCTTGGGGAAAAAACATAGATATCCATATGTACTTAGTAGCGGGGAGCTGATTTATCTAAGGCAAGTCTGCAAGGGCAACTCGAAAAGATAAGTTTCCCTTCTAATCCCCGTTTGCGTGTGTTTTTCTATACTGTGTTTGATTGAGGCATGTTTATAATTATTGCATTTGGTTTCTTATGCATGTATTTCTATGGTATTTTCTACCAATCTTAGAGAAATCATCATTAACCATAGTAAACATGTCTTCATCAGCGACTCTCTGACCTAAGGTCGACTTGACCTTAATACTAAAAAAGTTATTTAGTATCCATTTCAAACACTGACAGTATATAAAAATTTGGTTAACCATGTTAGGGATGTATTTGTATATCGAGTCGGATTGTCTCCTACCCAATGATACTAACACTAAAAGCTTGGATAAAATCACCAAGTGAAAGGAGGACATCAAATATTTTATTCGATGTTTATAGTTCTTTCCTTTCCACGATAGCGAAAGATCTATAGTTGCCTTAGATCAAAAGTACAATACTTAATATCTCAATCTTGAAAAGTATTCCGTGATCAAGTTACTCAAGTATCAAATGGTAGAGAAAAAATCAAAAGTTTCAGTTTTTATGCCATGGTCTGCTAGAAGCACATATAGAGCTTTTATAAAAGTTTATTATTATGTATATTATTGAAAAATTTTCTAAGTCTTACAAGGGTTTCAACCTATGTCTTTAAGCATAAGAAGGGTACGATGACCCTTGATGACCTCAAGAGCATAGAAGTTAGAAACTCATTATACTTGTAGACAACATCCCTAGGATAAACCTAATGGTAAGAAGGAAACAATCTAGTAATCCTAAAAGAAAATATGCAAAATATAAACCAAAAATCAAGATCCAAATGAAACCCAAGAACAAACCATAGTAGTTTTGTGGTCAGGTTGGACATTAGGCGAGGAATTGTCCCTCAAAAAAGATAAGAAACTCGTAGTCGCTAAAGGAGTTATAGTCCGACTAGTGATGAGTATCTATCTCTTAAACTCTATCTCCTTTTCATTTATGAACAACAATACTAAATTGTAGACACTAGGATAAATATACATGTTTGTGTTGACAGTCTCTGTTTGTGTCTTACTAGGCCATCCATGACAAAACTATGACCTTAAGAGATTGTTCAACTACTAAAGTCAAGAACGAAGGGTTGTGGACTTTAAGTTTCTTTTAGAAAAGGTTGTAACTATTAAGGGAGTTAGACACATTCTAACGATTCACTAAAATATCCTCAATGCTCGTGCTTTAGTTAGGAAATAGCTAAGATTAGATTATAAATGTAATAAAGTCATAATTATACGATTTAGTATAGGTGCTTATTTAAAAAATGCTATTTGTGTGATGTAGAAGATTTGTTTAAATTCATGTAAAACCAATTATTGAATTTTGTATAAATTTTAATGTTAATAAAGCTTCTACTTCTGCTTTTGCTTCTTCTATTGTGTATCATATTGAATCAACTTATATATGGTATGCTAGTTGGGTCATGCAAACTTTGACTCTATAAAAAAAAATGATGAACTGAAACTTTATTTGTAAAAAGTTTATAGATAGAAAACACAAATGTGGTATATGTGTGTAAGCAAAACAATCTAGGAAACCTTTCGATACGATTGACAGGAAATACAAAATTTTGGATTTGGTGCACACTAACATTTGTGAATTAAATGGAATGACTACTATGGATAACAAAATATTTTATTATGTTCATTGATGACTGCAGTAAATACTATTATATTTATTGATTTAAAAGTAAATATGAAACTTTAGAAAAGTTTCAAATATTTAGAAATAAGGCACAAACTCAAACTGGTAAGGTACTTAAATGATTAAAGTCTCATAGGAGAAGAGAGCGTACTTTAAATCTTTTTCAAGTATATTGTCAAAACAATAATATTGTTTATGAGGTTACTGCTCTTTATTTTGCTCAATCTAATGGGATAACTGAATGAAAAAATAGAACATTGTGTGATATGATTAATATTTTACTTCAAAGTTCTAGGTTACCTACCTACATGTGGAGAAAAGTTTTAGATACATTTTTTTATATTCTAAATAGAGTTTTCATAAGTATAAGGAAAGTAGTCCCTTTGAGCTTTGGAAGGATCAAAAGACTAATCTTAAATATCTTAAAGTATGAGAGGTGTCTTGGAAAAGTACTCATTCTTGAGCACAATAGAAAGAAATTGGGACCTAAATAGTGAATGCTATACTTTTAGGTTACATGGAGATGAGATATGAGTACCGATTCTTGATAATTAGATCTCAAGTATCTAGCATAGATGTCAACACAATAGTTAAACTCCTTGATGTTACATTCTCTGAGAATGCATTTTATTTGCCATAAAGACTAGAGTTCCCCAAAGCGTGTCTTCTAGAGATCATGACCCTAATGCTAGTTTCATTCTCGATCACGTGGAAATGATGCTAAATATGGGATGACCTTGATTGTATTGTTTCTAGATCAGATATCTTTGAGTAAATAATCGAACCAAAGATATCAAAAGACTTTGAAAGTGACTTTGTTACTTTCAATATCGAGGATGGTCCGATCACCTTCCAGTAAGTTATGACTTCACTTAAGGTTAAGTTTTGAAAGGAAGCCGTTAACAATGAAATTGAACCAATTCTCTCCAATGGTACTTGAGAATTGATATATTTGTCTCCTAATTGTTTTACAATAGATTTCTAGTAGATTTTTAAGAAAAAACTAAATGTAGATGAAACAATTAACAAGTACAAGGCTAGGCTAGTTGTGAAGGATTACACACAAAAAAAAGTAATATATTACTTCGATACCTATTCTCCAATTTCCCGGATGACCACCATCTAAGTGCTAATTACACTAGCATATGTATATAACCTCAAAATATATCAGATCGATGTGAAGACTCCTTTTCTAAATGGTGGCTTTTATAAGAAAATTTATATAGATAAGCCAAACAAATTTGTTGCTTATGGGAATGAGTCTAAGGTGTGTAAGCTTGTTAAAATATTATATGATTTAAAATAAGCTCATAAATAATGATATGAAAAGTTTGATTATGTGATATTAATATTTGATTTCGTTTCTAATGATTAAGATAAATGTGTCTATTGTAAGTTAGTCAATAATGCATTCATCCTTCTTTGCCTATATTTAGATATATTGTTGTTTGGTTTAGATATGAGAATAGTAAATGAGACTAAGTCATTCTTGTATAGTAAGTTTGAGGTGAAGAATATGGGTATGACTGATGTGATTTTAGGGCTTAAAATCAAATGTCTATTGATATTATAATAATCTCTTAGTCTAATTATGTTGAGAAAATTTTAGAGAGATTTGGATATACAACTGCAAAATTGTTAAAACCTCACATGATTCATTGAAGGCTTTGTATAAGAATGAAAGTGGTATTCTATCTCAACTACGATATTCTCTAATTATTAATAGTTTGATATATCTAACTGACTCTACACGACCAAACATTGCTTTTGCTATATGTAAGTTGAGTAGATACACCAGTTATCTAGATAAAACTTATTAGGGCATTGTAGACATAATAATTCGATATTTAAAGGACACAATTTGCCTTGGCCCGCATTAAGATAAACATCATTATGTTGTTGAAGGATTTAATGATGTCAGTTAGATAACAAAGAACTTTAAGAGTAATGGGGTCACCAGATATGTGTTTTTTGTGGGTGGTGGAACTCTTGCTTGGAAATCTAAGAAATAAACTATGTTGGCTCATTCTACCTTTGAAGCAGAACTATGTGCTTTGGATGATAATGAATTGGAAGTTAAATGACTTAATAGACTTATGTCCAGTTTACCTATGACAAAAAAGTCAATTCCTGCAATTTTAATACATTATGATAACATAACTATTATTACTAAGATCAGTGGTTCCAAGTACAACAAAAAGTAATGAAGAAACATCCAAGTCAGACTAAAGTCTCTAAGGACTCTTGTGTCTAATGAGATTATGGTTATAGATTTTGTTAGATCCAAAGATAAGATAACTGATCCTTTGATCCTCTATATTAGAAAAGCTTGCTAGTGGCCTTTTTTATCTGAGTGTGAGTAGCCCTTAAAACATAGATGATGTTTTGTTTTTGTTACATAAAAAAAGTAGAGATTGTGGAAACTAGCTAACAACCAAATTATCCACACACAAGAGCCCAAAATGTAACAGTACCAACCAAGAGTCCAAAATGTATTAGCATCATCCTGCTATGCATGACATTGCTCTTGCTTTCTTTATAGGTCTCAAGCCTTGATAAAAGAAGAGAATTGTGTTAGGTAGCCAGTGTCTTGTACAAAACTAAGGCAAATGTTTTATCATAAATTCTGGAACATATAGGCCTGATTTATGCTATTATTGTTTAATGTAGGAAACCATGCACTCATGGGAGAGTTCACCATTAATCTTGGTTCCTTAAGAGCTTAAGCTTACAAGATTAGCAGTAATCTATCAAAAAATAAGATATGACAACTAGGCGTGTAATCGAGTATGAGAAAATCTTATCGAGATTATGTTTATACTGATAATAACCCTTGAGGAAGGCTTCACCCTTATTTTGTGAGCCCCCATGTTATGCTGGATAGTATTAGAATATCATAAATAAGGGTCTTAGGCCTTAGTGGCCCTCTTATCTCTATGCTCACCTATACAATTACTACCAATTCTGATTGTTTGTTCTATCGTAAATTATGACTATCCCAAATAGCCGGCATAACTTATTCTCATTGTTGGAACAACCATAATATCCAAAACACACTAAGAAGTCTATTGTTGAAATAGAAAAAGTTGGAATAAGTTTATGGTAACTATCGGGATAATCAAAATAATTTCGAAAACAACCAGAATAAGTCAAATAAACTAATAGTGAGAATAAGCTATATTTCTACTATCTCAAGTATTTATTCCAACTGTTACTACAAACCAAACTATTCTAGATGTCTCGAACAGTGGGAATAAACCACACAACAATAAGATTAAATTTTATTTTGATTGTTTACGATATACATAACTATTTATTCAATAATAAGAAAAAGTTGTTTCATACGCGAAATCATACCATTGAACAATTAGAAATAGCATATTCTTATTGTTCATATGTCTATTCCAATTGTTTTAAATAGTCGGAATAACTGCCCAAATGAATTCTATTTTCACCTTTTAATTGGAATTTTTGGAATACAATTATATAGTCATTTACAATACTTGGTAAGACATAATACATAACAATAGAAAATAATCAGACAATTAGAAATATATAAAGAACAAATACTAGATCGATTTTTTAAATATTTACAAAGTATAAAGATGAAGAGTTTATGCACATTGGAGGCACCTTTATGCCCATTAATCAAACAATTTCTAAACAAGCATAAAACATCAATCTATTCCGACATAATATTCATTAAACCTATCTTTGACGTGATTGGCTCAAGGCTCTCTATAATTATATGGTTCCTAAAAATTGAAAATCAAAATAACAAGTACATAACTATGTTACGAATAACATAAGCAAAGAATATATAAAACATGTTTTCAAAACATGTGTTTGTTGTGAAGATGAGCCAAATTTCTTCATTATAAGCTGAACCAAATCTTCAATGTGATTCTCCATTCTTGACATTTTAAACAATCACACTTTAAAGTTAAGTTCTTCAATTGTAAGATCGCTAGTAAAGTGAATAAAAATAAAAACTTACCTAATCTTCAACATTATAAAGTTGACTATGAGTAGGAATATATGTTCTACTTGTCCTTGTGGATGCATCAATACCCAAACCTCTTTCATAGCTATTATGATGCTTACCAAAGAAATATTTCATTGCTTTTTAAAAGAGATAGTAGTAGGTGATGAACTTGATTCACGATGAATATTTTCATTTTTGCTACACTATTTTCTAATCAAGAAAAATATCACATTACACGATAAACTATAAAACATTGAAGCATATATATATATATATATATATATATATATATATATATAAAAGAAGAAATGAAAGTGAATACTTTCACAAGTCTTGTCAATTCCTTTATTAAAAAAATCTCTAGCTTTTTAATTTTTATAGTAGTCCATATAAATAATTAATTCATCAATCTCCATGTTTAGATGTACTTCTTATACAAGAACAACAAATAACTTCAACTAAGGCTTTCCTTATACTAGATGAGAAGGTGTGCTTCTTCTTATAATATAAATAAATAGAAAATATTATCATTAATTAGATATAAGTAAGTTATAAAAAAGGATAATGATCTACTACAAAATGAAAATATGACACATTTACCATGAAATTTAGTGAAATGAATCATTACAAATTTAAACTACCCATATTAGGAATCGAGTATCAACATTTCACTGAAAGGGTTTTAAAAGAGTATCTAATTGAGTAATCGCTATATAAAGAAAATCATGTTTCATAAGTGTCACTTTAGTTGCTACAAAAGTAAAGTCTATTGTATAAAAGTTGAGTTTCCCTTCAAGCGCTTGCTAAGCATCTCTTTTGACTATTTTATGAAAGTGTTTCATAAGAAGATTTAATCATAAGACTCTGAGTAAGACACCCAAAAACAAGTAATCTTTTCCTACATATATCAGCCTATACTATAAAAAACAATAATTTGTTTCTTAGGCCCCACAACGCAGCTACATGCATACCCCTTTAACCACATAAACATGAAATTCTGGCATAGGAAGGTTGTATTAGGTCGACCCAAGTTTCATTTATCTTTGGTTGATAAGGTTTTGCAAGAGTTGGTTTCTTAGATCTCCACATGGGTTCGTGCGATATTTTAGGGTATCTTATATTTGTATTTGGATGACTAAAGATCCATCAATTATGCTAAATAAATTGGGAACAACTCAATGAGAGCATTTGAATTAAGCGAGGTGTAATAATGAAAGGGGACCAATTCATTAAACTAAATGAGAGGTTTAGTAAGAGCATCTAAATATGTAAGCTGATTTAATTGAAGCTTCAGACCAATGCAAATGATAGAGGGCCATAAAGATTGATCCAACGAGGTATGACTTTAATCTAAGCATGAAAGGCACATAACGAAAACTAAAACCCTAACCAAACCAAAATGAGAAAGAGAGAGAGAGGGGTACTTGAGGGAGAAAGAGGAGATTGTTCATTGGCCACGGGTTCTAGAGAGAAAGCGCCACAAAGAAAAAGAGAGAATGAGGGCTGAAGACGAGAGCAAACACACAAGGGAGAGAGAAAGAGAAAGGGGAACATTGTTCTTGTACCTGACGAAACTTATTCTGGCTATTGTAAAAAATAAATTCCAGCTGTTTATTAAGTCTGCAACAGTTGAAATTGAGAAACAATCAATTCCAACTATGATGTTGGTTTACTTTTTGTTGTTGAACAATAAGAATATGTCATACGACAGTCGAAATTGTTTCTACCGACAGTTGGTATAAGCCTATTTTCCAATAGTGGCTTAAGCTTGGGTCGAGATACACTTAATAATAAGATACATTCATTCATACCAAAATAATGTATAGCCGCCACTCAATAATTGTTGGACTCTTTGGCATGAACGCAGGCTGTTACAAATGTATTTATTTAAGCCTAAAATATTGTTCTCTTTTTGACAGAAAATGATATAGTTTGTCCTGAAACTTTATGTGACAAATGTGGCGATCAAAGAAAAGTTTTTCCCGTACCAGTTGTATTATGAGAATGACAAACCAAATATCACCCCTCCAACGACTGGAATGGGGTAATCTTGAGCATTATTGTTTTAACTTTTACTTTTTAGTTCTCTCTCTATCAAACTCACTCTCCCTCCTCTCTTTCTCTCCATAAGTATATGTATATGCCATCGATGCTATTCTGAACAAATGTTGTGTTGAGCCTAAACTAAGAATTGTCTTAGATATATTTTGTCATAAATTTGTAGATTTGGTGACCTTAAATACTTTCTGTTACAAGTTTGTAAGAATGACAATGCTAATACTCTTCTTTAGCATTAATGCCTTTTCCTCTTTCCCTCTGTCTCTCTCTCTCTATATATATATGTATATGTATATGTACATGCCTACACAGAGGGAGATGGATGATTCTCATCTGATGCTCGAGAATTAATGAGCACATTGAATTATGCATGTCGTTCGGAGCCCTCACAGATCAGGCAGAAATGATGCCAACAGTTAGGGGCAGGTTTTGTCACAGAGATAATAGCGTGACATGCTGGCCTACCACACCTATTCATATTCTCTCCCTCCCCCTCAAAAAAGATGTTTCTTGAAACTACAATTATAGTGAACTCTTTTCTCACTAGAAGCAGTTAATACCATCAGACGTGCTCGGAGGAGGTGAAATGCTACACTGTGGAGCAACTGGGTAAAATTCCAGTCTAATTCAATAGGGAAACATGCTCATATTCAGAAATGATTTTAAACCATTTCCTCTAATATTCAACGATTTCTTCTGGACCAATGGATTAGGCGTGACAACAATTGAATTTGTTTGCATTAGTAGAATAATAGATTTTCTCAACGGTTAGCAATCATGCATCGAATATCTTTCTCTCGCGCTTGCTATAAATTCTGATAAAATGCTCGTCTTTTGAGCAGATCACCAAGCTTAGCCACCTTAGCAATGGCTGCTTCTTCCTCATCCTTTTTCTCCTTCCCTCTTGTTTTCTTCTGCTTGTATGCAGTTGCGTACGCGCAACTTTCCCCTACCTTCTACTCTGCATCATGTCCACTTCTTCTTCCAACTGTCCGAATTGCAGTTCGAGCAGCTGTACTAGTAGATGCCAGATTGGGTGCTTCTTTGCTGCGCTTACATTTTCATGACTGCTTTGTTAATGTATGTTTCTATGCCAACTATTGGAATTTCATTCCTTGGGTGTGTGTTTGTTTGGAGAGAAAATTGGGTGTTTTCATATATATATATATATATATAGCTCAGTCATCACACATTTAAGGTTCTTCAATTTCGAAATACCTTTGGCCGTCCAAAGCCAAGTTCAGTGAGAAAAGCTCATGCTGATAGAGCATCACCTGCTCGAACATATATCGATTATGACATTTTCTTTAGGGGTCATAAATGGGTCAGGCTGTCGGCCACTGCCGCTGAAGGTTTGTACTGAGAACAGCAGCTGCCACAAGAAGCCTATATTTCTTCATTGACATTCTCCGACTGGTTCCTCAATCGGTATGCAGGGATGTGATGCATCTGTTCTTTTAGACAATACGGCGAACTTCACCGGCGAGAAAACTGCAGTGGGAAACAACAACTCGTTGAGGGGATTCGAAGTCATCGACGCTATAAAAGCTGCCGTAGAGGTTCTGTGCCCTGGAGTGGTGTCCTGTGCAGACATTCTCACCCTTGCTGCGCACGACTCTGTCGTAATAGTAAGCTTTTACTGACGCTTTCCTGCACGCATGGTCAAAACAAAGAGTGCATTGCCAAGGGCCGAATGCTTGGTTACGAAGTCGCCTCACTATAAAGGATTTTCCTGTTGCCGGTTGATTCATGGGCAGACTATTTGCCCCACCGTAAAAGAACTTCTAGATTTTACTGCTTTAAGCAAGGTTTACTACGAAAATCAAACCATGCCGTTTCCTATACAAAGTGTGGCGAGCTACATGAATTCCTAGTGGTCATTGTGCTGTACCTTGCATTACGTTAGTGTATCATCCGCGTTGCTAATATCATTTTGCTTTTAGCACTTTTAAGGTCTTTCTCTTACTCCCAAAGAGTACGATACTTGGTGAAAATCTTATCTTAACACAGCAGTTTAACAATCTTGCATATATACCTTGCATCATGCATGTGTGTGTGCGCTCGCGCTTGTTTTTTGCCCAATTCTAAATAAAAAACCAGGATAAGTGTATATGCAAAATTGTGAAAACCTTGCATCTAAACATGAATGCCTCGTTTGACGATCTGTCATTGCTGGTGCAAAATACTACATATGTAATGACGATATTCGTGACTATGTTCATTACCAAAATGGAAGGTGGTAATTACAAAAGATATGCTTCCTCTAATCGTTGTCGATCATCTGTTCATGATGTTTTACCTTTTCTTTGTTGATCAGCTTGGAGGGCCAACATGGACGGTGCCATTAGGAAGAAGGGATTCAACCACAGCAAGCCTCGCTGATGCGAATAACAGCCTTCCCGCACCCATTCTCAGTCTGAACGATCTCTTACAGTCCTTTAATGGACAAGTAGCACAAGGAGTTCAACTAGATATCACAGACCTGGTTGCCCTCTCAGGTAATCTCCACCTACTACGTAGGGCGACCCTCTCCGGGTTGCCCGAAACCCACTTCCGACCGAAGAAAGATCTAAACGAATTAAACCAATCCGAAGAGGTGATTGGGTTTGGTTTGGTTAGGGCTTGTAAACATTCTTTTGGTATGGTTTGGTTCACGGTTCCAAATCCAGCCACAAAAACGAAATCAATTCATACATTCTACGATATGGTAAGTTACTTATCGTATTTTATAATCCATCCTCATATTCTACCTTTGTAATTATCGAAATTTTGAATAGGGCTGATACCTCACCTTAGCTCAACGTAGATCTATGGACGAGCCAGTAGGCTTGGCTTAAAAAAGCTTTTCGGTTGAGTTCCAGAGTTCGATACGCTGGGTTGTGCATGCTTGCGGGTGGGTCCGCTAAACTCCAGCTTGCCTATAAGAAAACTCATTCAGGGGCCATGACTCGAGTCATGTCAATCCATGAATGGTGTGGCCCGAAGAACCTGACTGTTGCTTGCTAGCTCTAAAAGGTGGCGGCCTGCAGGTAAACGACATGAGCTTCTTGTCGTTTGACAGGGCTCATCAGGTCGGCTCAGCTAGACACATATAGCTTAATTAGTAAGAGTAGCTGGGGCTCAAGGCGGCTCAGGTTGTCCGGTGTTCCCTTAGCTTGAACTGTATGCATGGGACCCTATCGTCGACTATCTATGATACTTAGATGCAATAACATTCAAAACAAACATTTATGTGTTAGAAAATTAATGAGGTAAAGGTTTTACTTTTCGATAAAGGTTGCATCCGAAGCGAAGTTTTAATTTCAATGAGATTTGTTAATATTACTTTTATCTTTTATTTAATAAAGAAAGACTAACGGACACAGCTCGCCGGCTTATCCAAGCTCATCATGGTTTCATCTAAACGAGCTCGCCAGCGGAGCCAAGTGCCGCCATCAATTAGTCAAGACGAGAAGAGGCCGAGCTTTCTCCTGGCTCCTATGGCAGCCCCAAAAGAAGTCTGGCAATACAAGACAAATACGAAATATCTGGGATGTCGTGTCCATCTAAAGTAAACGAAAGGAACCGGATCGTGATTGGAGCGACCTCTTTACACATGAGCACTCAATAGTAGTACAAAGGCCAATTCTGACACAAAAGACCATCTTTAAATATATAATATACATATACATATGACCATAACTACAATCAAGACTTTTTCCACCGAAAGCGGCATCATATATATACATATATGTATACATATACATATACATACGTATATATATATACATATATACATACATATATACATATATATACATACATATATATATACATACATACATATATATATATATATATATATATATATATATATACATATATATGAGTCCCCTGCACCCCAAGTACCATAAATACCTGTATATTTATGGTATATATATATGACCATATATGTATGTATATATGTATATATATACATATATACATATATGTATATACATATACATATATACATATACATATACATATATACATATGTACATGTATACATGTATATATATATGTATATATATATATATATATATTATATATGTACATATGTATACATGTACATATGTATATATATATATGTATGTATATATATATGTACATATGTATACATGTACATATGTATATATATATATGTATGTATATATATATATATATATATATGTATGTATATATATATATATGTATGTATGTATATATATATGTATGTATATATATATATATATATATATATATATATATATATATATATATATATATATGTATGTATATATATATATATATATATATATATATATATATATATATATATGTATGTATGTATATATATATATGTATGTATGTATATATATATGCGAGTCCCCTGCACCCCAAGTACCATAAAATACATGAATATTTTCCTTTTATGAAGTTATATCAATGTAGATAACCCCATATTGTGCCGCATATAACAGGTGCACACACAATCGGACAAGCGAGATGCACGAACTTCCGTGGGCATATATACAATGATAGAGACATCAATGCAGCCTATGCTACATCTTTGGGGGCTGTATGCCCTCGATCGGGAGGCGACGACAATCTCGCACCGCTGGATCCTTCATCTCCAATACGTTTCGATAACGCGTATTACACCAACATCTTGAACAACCGGAGCCTGCTCCACTCAGACCAGGAGCTCCTCAACGGCGGCACTGGCACCTTGGCTCGGGCCGCCAACTTGGTTCGCACCTACGCCGCTAACCAAGCTACTTTTTTCACCGATTTCGCCAATGCCATGATCAAGATGGGTAACATAAGACCTCTTACTGGAAGCAGTGGGGAGATCCGAGCAAATTGTAGACTTGTCAGCTAGTTCATGTGAGACATCGTTTGTCTTCCTTCCTGCTGTAGTTTCGTGTTTGTTCAAAGAGCCACGGCTCTACTGGCCAGGTGGTCGGATCAAAAGAACTTTCAACGTTGAAGGTCAAGATTTGGCACCTGCCGCGTGAATGTGATAGGGGTCTGCCTAACCCCAGTTTGTATCTGAAATAATAAAAGTATTGGTTCGGGTTCTTGTTTGCACTTGTTCTTGCTTCTAGAAGGGCTTCTCAATACTTTATATTTGAACAAGCGAGCAATACAATGCACACGAACACTAGTCATGGTTCCAACATCCTTTTCATTCCAAACAAAAAACAAAGAAATGATAAAAAAAGAATTTTGTGTTTCATAAGGGAATACGTCGCTCCTATCCTCACGAATCTGCCGTGTTGAGCTCTTGTAGATAGCATAGTTTTTAAGTGATTGACACTCAAAAGTGAATTGAATTCTTAAAAAAAAGGTTAGAATAAGACTATTTTTCAAGGTAACTTTAAGTTCATTTTTCATCACTAGTATCAAATAATCAAATGCAGTAAACCCTAGCAAACATCTTCAGGATACAACAAATACCATCGGTTCATCTTGTATGAACGCAATCGAGTATTAGATAAACCGATAAAGCAAAGTTGATAATATTGCAATTCCAATTAATACTACAATACGACTTGAAAACTCTTTTGGAAAAACAAAGTAGGAAATGACTCACAATATGAGAGAAAAGTTTGATGAATATTTTTTACAATACCATTATATAGACATGGTAAAGATGTAACCCATAACATGCTACTAATGAGTATAATTGCCACTCAAAAAGGTGACTCTTAATGCTATAACATGACTATGCATATAAGTTGCATCCACTACATGTAATACTAATTAGCATAATTATCACTTAAGTGAGTTTCTCGTAATGTCAAAACATGGTTGGAAAGTGCTCATGAGATTATAGTCAATATATATGCTACTAATGAGCATAATTATCACTCAAGTAAATGACTCTTAATGATAAAATATGGCTGAAAAATGCTCATATAAGTTACAACCACTACATATGCTACTAATGAGTATAATTATCACTCAAGTAAGTGACTCTTAATATCAAAACTTGATTATAAAATGCTTATGAGTTAAAACCACTATATGTACTACTAATGAGTACAATTATTACTAAAGTAAGTAGTTGTTAAAGTCATAATATGGCTGTAACTATAACCTTCACCAATATTTTGGTATTTTGAAAAGTACACAAAATGTGCTACAAAGGACATTGGCAATTTTTATTCATCTAACCTTCCGCAACAATTTTATAATTGCGTAATCAAGTCTCCTCCGTGACACAATCTGGCATCTTCAGTGCTTAGTGTGGGGCCTTTCACTCAACATGCTTTAATTCACAATGGATGTCAAGAATGAAGCAAGAGGTGATAGGTGATGACAATGATTCATATGATGACTAAGTCCACCTGTGATTATGCAAGAATATATTACAAAATCTCTCATGAAGAAAGGAATACAAGAAGCTCAAGCCTCTTGAGAGGAGTGAGTCACACAACGGAAGCATGCCATTGCTTTAGGAGAAGGATCACCATAAACTGCTCGACTTCACCTTGTCACAAGTTGATCCGCAAGCTCCAAGGGAGAGGAGACGATGAGAGTGAGAGAGCAGAGAGAGGAAATTCAAACTCAAATCTCCTGGGCTCTCTTTGTATGGAGGGAGGTTCATGTCTAGTCAATTACAATAAAAAAATAGGGTAAAAAGCATATCAATATGGCAAGTTGGGATGCATTCGGGTATGGTTGAGTGTGGTGCTCTATAATGCCAACTATGTGCACGACAACAAAGCTTAAGTATGTGCATGTGTGGTCAAGGTGATCAATGTGATGTGTGGAGGTGCTTGGTCAATCGGTGTATGGTAACAATCCTTCCTTCACTAGTGAAGGCCTTGTCCTCAAGGTCTCATAGTAAGTATAGACTAAGTGTTCATACTCCCACAAATCTGAAGTACACATCCCTGAATCATCATCCTTATTTTTCCATTTCTAGTCTGGTAGATGGCTCATAATAGGCCCTTCAAAGCAAAGTAAAGAAAGAAAGGTACTTTTGAGTTATAGGATGACTCAATGGATGGATAGAAGTCAATCTTTCAATGATACCTTTAGGGAAAACCTATCACACCCAATATTGATTCTATCATCTTTGACGCTTCCTCTCTGTTCAATGATCTAAGATATAATCTACACATATGATGTTATGTCATATGAGAAAGGGTGGATATTGTGCAATCATCTTAGAATCCTCAACATCGACTTTTAGTTATGCATTTACAAATAAAAAAGCAAATAAAGAAGAAAAGAGTGCATCGAGTTATTCGGACTAAATGGTGAAACCTCAAAAGCGAGAAAGAAGATATATTTAAACAGAAAGTACTTCAAGGAGATGCTTGGAATTATGTTGGTACACCTTGTGGTATGTGGAACAATATGGCTATACATATTAGGAAAGTGGCGAAAGATGTGTTAGGTGAATTTAAGAGAGGTGTATCGGCATAAAAAGAAGTTTTGTGGTAGAGTGAAGTAGTGCAAAATAAAATCAAGGCAAAGAGGACATGTTACAAATTACATTATGCTAAGAAAACTAGTGAAACTTTAGAGGCGAAAGCAAAGAAGGAAGCGAAAAAGGCCGTCAGTGAAGGAAAAGCTAAAATTTGGGAGGATTTATATAAAAAAACTCAACTCAAAATATGGTGAAAGAGATATTTTTAGAATAGCTAGGACTAGAGATAAGAAAACTAATGATCTTAATTCTCTTAGATGCATTAAAGACGAGGATGAAAAAATTCTAGTAGCAAATGATGATATAAGAAATAGATGGAAAAACTATTTTTATAAGTTTTTTAATGAAAATAAAGATGCTAGTATTAACTTAAGAGAGTTAACCAAATAAAAAAAGTATGTAAATCATAATTTCTACTGACGCATTCAAAAAAATAAAGTTAAAGAGGCTCTTAAACATATGAAGGGTGATAAATCGATAGGACCAACCAATATTCCTATAGAAGTATGAAAAATCTTAGGAGAAACATGAATCACTTGGCTCACAAGACTATTTAATGAAATATGGAGAAACCAAAAGATGCCCGAGGAATGGAGAGCGAGTACACTTATACCCATATATAAGAACAAGGGAGACATTCAAAATTGTGCGAATTATCGAGATATCAAGTTAATGAGCCATACTATGAAATTGTGGGAAAGAATTATCAAACGTAGGTTAAGACAAGTATCGAGTAAAATAGAGAACCAATTTGGATTCATGCCAGGCAGATTTAATGTTGAAGCGATTCACCTTTTAAGACGTCTTATGGAACATTTTAGAGCAAAAAAGAAAGACCTTCACATGATATTTATTGATCTAGAAAAATCTTATGATAGGGTACCGAGGGAGGTTCTTTGGAGAACTTTGAAAAAAAGATTATCTCATTGACATATATTAACCTTATAAGAGACATGTATGATGGTGCAAAAACATGTGTGAGGACTAATGAAAGAATGACCAACTTCTTTAAAGTTAATATTGAATTACATTAAGGATCAACTTTAAGTCCATACTTATTTATAATGGTGATTGATGAGTTAGTAAAACATATTCACGATGAAGTACCTTGGTGTATGTTATTTGGTTATAACATTGTGTTAGTGGAGGAGTCTAAGAAAAAAGTAATAGAAAATTAGAACTATGAAGAAAAACATTAGAAAGTAAAGGCTTCCTACTTCGTAGAATAAAGACAGAATATATGGAATGTAAGTTTGATCATTTGGTTATTCAGAGTGATGGAAGAATTGATGGAGATGTTATGGATAGAATTAATGTTGGTTGGTTAAAATAAAGAAGAGCATCAAATATTCTTTGTGATAAAAAGATGCCATTAAAGTTAAAAGGTAAATATTATAGAGTGACAATTAGACCTGCCATGTTTTATGGTTCTCAGTGTTGGGCAGTTAATCATCAACATGTACAAAAGATGTCTATGACAGAAATAAAGATGTTGAGATGGATGAGCTATCATAAAAGAAAAGACCGTATACATTACGAGGTTATTAGAAATAAATTAGGAGTGACACCAACAAAGGATAAATTGAGAGAATCTCATTTAAGATGGTTTGGACATATAGAAAGAAGATCAAAAGAGGAACCTATAAGAAGGTATGATAAACTACATTTTGAAAGTATTAAAAGAGGTAGAGGACAACCACAAAAGTGTTGGAAAGAAATAATAAAAAATGATCTAGCTTATTGTGAGTTAACTGCTAACATGGCACATGTGAAAACAAAGAATCCATGTAGTCGACCCTGTCTAGTATGAAAAAAGGCTTAGTTGTTATTGTTGATCCTAGAATCCTCAAAACAAGGCTTGAGCTAAGAGACATGAAAAACTAGTTGCAAGTTCAGCCAAATATACTCAACAATCAAGAAGGGTACAATTTGAGGCTCATATGGATACTTCCTTTAAAATTGCTTCTAGGGTAAAGGTACTCTAGAATACACAACCAAACTCTATCATCGACTAGAAACTCTTGTGAGCAATGATGTTGATCTGCATAATGACTCATCGTCACCTGTGCTCGAACAAGCAACCATGTGCATCCTCATAAGCCTTTTTCGTGTCGAATCTCTCTTAGGGTTTGCTAGACACTTGGTTTTGGCCTCTTACTAGGGCTATGTCTGTCAGAGATAAGGACTCCCAACTCAATCTCACCTCAAATAGATTGGAACTAGTAAATTCTCTCTAATGTGTGTCACAACTAAATTGGGTTGTTTCAAGCAAGAAAACAAGTTCCTCCGGTTGGCACTCATGTATTGTCAAAGGTACTACTTGATAGGGTGTTTAGATACTTAGTTTGAACATCCATTGCTAGATGGTATGAAGAGAAAAAATAAAGGTAAAATCTCATCATACAAAACAACTCTATGTACAACCAACTCATGAATCGTACATGATCTCCTCAAGCAAAGTCCAAAGGACTTCACATGTTAAAAAGAAAGTCATGCAACCTCTTTTGGCATTGCACTACCTAGGAGTTGTTATAAAGATGGTATATTTTGAAAGATGTATCTATGATGACCAAGATCACCAAATATTTGTCAACTCTCGAATATCTAGATACAAAATCCATCAAGATAGACTTTCAAGGTTAGTTGAAGATTGGTAAAGACTGTAACAAACTAGTGACCCACACATACTTCATCTTGTTTGGTTGACATACAAGAGAAACACAAACCTCTTTTAGTCTCGTAGAAGTAACTACAAGACTAAAGCACAGTTTTGTACTCGACTCTTGGGTGACTGACATTATCATATAATAGCGTGCGACACAAACCTCCTTTAACAAGTATAAGGACTTGTTTATCTCTCATCCACATGGTACTACCTTTGACTTTGAACATGTGTACCAACTCTTCCAATGTCAGTTACACTACACATATCCTAGTTCTTTATCTACATATTCCTCGCCTCTCTAGAGTACTTTAGCTGAGTAACAACAACTACAATCTCCTCGATATACTTTCAACTCGATGCATTAACTACTAAAGTACATCTGCTCAACCTATACAAATCAAATAAATCATACTCCTTTTGAAACTTCAACCATCTAGTTTATTGAGAATTGATTTTTTCTAGGTCCTAATAAAAGTATTGGATGCATTATCTATGACCACAAAGAAAAGAGTGCCGAAAAAGTAACTCGCTAAACCTATATGTACTATGAGAAGCAACTCTTTCTCGTACACAGGATATTGAGTCCACATCTTTAAGGTTTTGGATCTTAAAAGTGATGAAATATTCTTCATCGACTAAGACCCTACCAATAACATGGTAACTAGCATCTATGTGTACCTTGAAACGGTGAGTGAAGTTAGGAAGAAGAAGAATTGGCTCAGTGCTAATAGTTTGGTTCATTGTTGTGAAGGCATGGTTAAACTCACCAATCCAACTCTACGAAGAGCTCCACCTTAGGAGCTTAGTGAGAGGTGTGGCAATCCTAGGGATCTATAATAGTTCTTCAAGCCAACAAAACTATTCTACTCTCGAACTGTCCTCGACACCTTTATGACCTCCCCTTTCCATGGGTCCATCTTGACCATTCCACCACAAGGATATGATTGAGGAAAGATATACAATGACAAGCTATAAACACCTAAATTTTTTATAAAAAATATAGTTTTGATTTTAAAGGTGGATTTTTTAAAAGCTAATTTCAAGGTACATGAAATGGCATTCTAAGTCTTAATTTTCATAAAATTAGGTCATATGAGGAATGAGTTTAGATAGCTTGTGAAAAGGAAAAAGTCCTATGGTTCAAGACCTTATTGTAGTTCAGTTCAACATCTAGATCTAACTTAAGATCAAGGATTATTTTAAAGGAAGATATCTAAGGAATAAATTCTCATGGAACAAATATGAGTCTAGTGCATCAATGAATTCAATTAACAGAATATAGATATCTCAAGGAGAAGACAAGATCCATCTTAGAGATTTGGTAGTGATTATATCCTGAACCCATCAAGTTGAGCCATAGATGAGTTTATTTTTCATAGTATGTATATTCACATAGTTTTAAAGCAAAAATTATAATATTGAATACATAATGCATAAGTTGTCCCCTACAAATCATTTATACATACATTTGATAATTTCATATAAAAATACATGTATGTGTATATGTGTGCTTGAGTTTATACGAGGAGACTTGTTATAATAAACAAATATATTCTCCCATTTGGTTTATATACACACATATATACATTAATTAAATGTGTGTTTAGCATGCATAAATGAGATTTCAAAATATATATACATGTATGAGAGCATTAGTTTTTATATATATTATACATTTAGAGTTTTATTGTTGCTGAAAATATATATGGGTTGGTTAAAACGTAAGAAACTCTTTTTAATGTTGGTTAATTACTTGTGTGCATAAAAGTTTTATTTCCATAGATTCACATCAACATCAAAGGCACAATCAATATAAGTAGAAGAGCCTTCATTTTTTATTTATGTTTAATTTAAACAATCCATGTTCAACATCAAAGAGTCCAGAGAAGGCTATCATTTTACGTTTCCCACGGTTATCTTGCAAAGGGCAAACCTGACTTTAAAACCTTTCTTAACCAAGATAGGGACCAAAACTAGATTATGCCTAATTGATGACACAATCAATACTACTTGTGTACTCTGGACATATATAATAAAGGACCCAACCCCAAGGACATCTCAGAAAGTGTTGTTTATTGTGTATACACGATGTTCCCTTGGTTTACATTCTTTCATGTTCATGGCCTCTTCTTTGTTCTTTGAGATGTGTTGGGTCGCTATTGAATCAATCCACCAACAAGTTACTGGGCGATCCATGTAGAGGCATTCTAAAATCACATAGATTATATCCTACTTCTCCATTTGGTCATGACATTGGGTGTTCTCACCATTGCTCCTGTTGTTGCGGCAATTGCTCTTGTAGTATCTCATTTTTCTATAATTGAAACACTTGACTCGAGAAGTGGTTTCATGAGTTTTTTGAAAAATTGAATGCCTTTTTTGTTATTCTTGACAAACTTTCTGTTTGGTTTATTTTTCTAGTTGGACTTTGAGCTATTACACCTTATCTCATCTTTATCTACTAGCAAATTTTCTTTCTTGTTTTTATTAATGTGTTCTTGTTCAATTGCTAGTTTTAGGAGAAGCTTAGAAATATTTATTTCAACCTTTAATCTAAAGACAATAGCAACTATATTCCATGAAGGAGAAAGATTGTTTAAAATAGTGGTTATCTACATGACTTCTGAGATGACTGACTTTGCTATAGCTAAGTCTCTTACCATTAACAGCATTTAGTTCACATGTTCCACCATAATCTCCTTCTTCCATTTTGTAAGAGTTGTATTTTTTAAGTAGTAGTTGCATATAACTTGGCTTTAGTGTCATATTTAAATGTTATAGAGTTGACTAGTTCCTTATGAGCCTCAAATTCCTCAAAGACCCTAATCTAGTCATCCTCCATGTATGTCAGCATTATGGTTCTAGCTATTATATCATCTTTACGGAATGTGTTGTACATCTCTTTTTCTTGTTCAGTTGCATTGGGAGTACGGGGCACCAAGATACACCTTTTCTAAGTTTGAAAGTTTAGACCATTTAGTTTCTCAATTTTTGCCAAATTAAATACCCAAATTATAGAAGTCATTTTTAGTTGTTTAGCAAAAATAGAAGTAAAATGGTCTAAAAGAAAAATATTCAACATGCACCACATAATAAATAAGATGTCTAATAACCAATCATCAAAGTTCAATTTACTAAATATCCATGTACTGAACTACAAATAATTTCATGTACCAAAGAGTAAATTTAAATTAAGCCTAGGTACCATTTAGAAATAAACCATAATATGATTCTATTATTTCATAACCAACCTAGGGACAAATCTATAATTTTCTCCTCTATTACCGCCTGAAGCTTTTCTAAGGTTTCAAGTATAAGTTTATAATTTTATACATCTAGTTTTCAATGATTTTAGAGACTGATCAGGGGGAAAATAGTAATAATGCCCCTCAGTTTGAATATGTAATTCTGCCATGACATAGTGGGAAGAACCGTCTCTTCATTTAGTGGTAGACTTGTGAATATCTCGCTCGTTAAGGAACAACATTGTAATTCAACAAGTTGGTTTTTATTAATTTCCACAAACTTCGTGATAATAGAATCGTCCTTTCACCCATTTAAGGACAAAATCATCTTTTGACTTTAAAATATCTAGACTTTCTAATAATTTTATCTTGTGGTAGTTTTGTTATTTTAAATAAAGGTCGAGGGAAGAACAAACTCTTTAACCCTCTGCCCAAGGCTTTTTTGTCATAATTTTTGAGAAAACCGCGATTGGTTTTCTTTTAGAGGTAGAAAGAACAATGAGAAAAGAGAGAGTAGAGGCTTAGGTTGAGAGCGCATGCGTGGTTTTGTCATCTGCTGCCAGAACCTCCCCTCCCTACGGTCTTTGGCTATTTTTAGCCGTTGACAGGAAAATGTTTTTGTGTGACCTTTTCCTTTTTAGCCATGAAATTTGTGGGTCCTGCCTTTCGACAATAGTCATCCCTTCGGCTTCCTCAAACCAGCCCAATTATGGGATTGTTTTCAGCTTGCTTTTTTTCAAAAACAAAGGAGTGATCGTCCCTTTGTCTTTTTGTTTCTTTAGAAATTTTTCTAAAAAAATTCTTGTGCCGAAGATTTTTCAGTGTCTTCCCTCTCTATTTCTTTCTTCTGTTTTTTCTTTTAAACTTAATTGTGTACCTTTTTATTGCAGATTCTGGTCAACCTGCTCCGATACTACTAATAGACTTCTTCTTATATAGGATCTTCGCTGAACAGTTGCGCTGTGGAAAGAAGAAAGAGATGAGAGGATGATTTCTACAATTCTGTCTTACTATTCAGGGCTTCCCATTACAAACTTTATCGCTATTTGTGAGAGGTGTAACGTATGCATTAAGAAAATGGTTAACCTTTTTTAATTTTAAAATAATTAACGTATCGATGCTACCTAGGAAGATGGCTTATCTTGGTGTATTGTATGAATTCCTTACCGAAAATGGAAAATTTTACTTTATTTAACTCACGCCACATAGACTTTAGAGCAAAAACAAGCACATGTAGTGGAAAACTATAAAGTACTTTATTGATAGCAGGAGTGTGCAGACCTTAACTTACCAGCATAGCAGCTTCCTTCCTTCTACTATCATTTCTTTCAGCTGTTTTGGCGGCTCATTTTTCCTGTAATGTTCGCCACTTGAAGAAGACTCTTTAGGCTTCTTCTTGTACCAGATTCTTTGGAACTCTGCCGGGAGGAATGGAAATCAACAGAGGTTTTCTCCACCACCATCTTTTCATATACATCCATTGGTTTAGCTCTCCTCGCCCAAGGCTGAAGACCACTATAGAATTGATAAAGCTAGTTGTCTTTAGTCATATTTTTGACTTTAAGAAATTAGAACTGAACCTTCGAATATAATCGTCAAGGTTTGCGAAGTGCGTCTGCTAGCGCGGTTGATCCTTAGCTTACCAACTGAAGTTAGTTGGTAGAAAATATCGTCGGAGCTCTTGTTTCATGTTCCTTCAATTAGTAAATTTCAGAAAGGCACTGCACCATGGTGGTGGTTTGTTTCGTCCTGCACCAAATTTGACAACCCAGGAGAGCCATTGATAAATATGTTGTCAAAGCTTCTTTGGTGTCTTTGCTGCCTGAAAATGAACTTCAACATCCCATATCGAAGTTTTCGATGGCTTTACTTTCTCTCTGAGCTTCGAAACACTTCGGTTAAGGGATCTTGGGTCATCATTTGGAAGCCGACAACACATTTCTTGTTTTGCTCGGAGAAGGAGTTGAATGCAAGGATAGCAATTCAGCTTCGAGTTTGGCGAAATGTTCTTCGAGTTTGCCGACAACACATTTCTTGCAAGGAATTGAATGCAAGGATAACAATTCATCGTTCAGTCATTTCAGTTAAGTTCTGTGTTAACCGAACCATACGCTTCAAATGTTAAGTTGCGACCAGTTTGGGCCTGCTTATCACTAGTATTATCAGCGTTAGATGAGCTTGCCTGACCGTGAGCTATTTCAAATGAAAGTGAACCCAACAGGTGCAATCTCGCTGAACTCTGCCTCCTGCTACAAGTCTGTGAACATATATATATCGCAGATTTCTTCTCCACACTCACAAAGATTCTGGAGAAATTGTTGGCAGTGTTTCCCTTTACCGAAAGTCACTTTGAAATCACTGAAGTGCTTACAAATGATTTCAAACCAAATTCAACAAGAAGCAACTTCAAACAGAACCGCAACTCTCAAACTCAATGTAAAACTTCAATCAGTAACTTTCGGTGACAGAACAACAGCTTGACATAATAATTCAATTTAGAGTAATCACACGCCTCAAACAGGTTGACCATTTCGGGAACAAGTAGATTCACGTCTGTACTCCTCAATCATCCGTCGATATCACGAAGTTCTTGATGACAACTACTTTCCTGCTAAGGCATAACTTCCAACTGCTAAGTTTTCACATATGACAATTTTGATCAATTCTGACCAGTTTCAAACCAAACAATCCGTAAATTAGGTAAGTAAGAGCCTTGGGCTTCAGATCTAACGTGGATCAGACAGATCACATCAATACTATTAGCTTGTATGAGTTCCCTTAATATTTTTGTTGGGAGGACAAACCACCGGATTCATGGCGTTCGTAGATTTAGGGTCTGCCTTACCCCAGCTTGCCTACAAAAAGAAAAAAAAAGAAACTACCTAAAAGCTTTAAAAGCCAAGATTGTTACTTATACACCATCATAAAATTTAATCTATTTGTCCACACAAGCCATGTAAGGGATCACCCTTGCATTGCTGGTCGCCCGGATAAAGGAGGAGGGTTGTGTTAGGATTCCGACAGGTAGCATGAAACTTTGTTGGATTTTTATACCATGGATTACATAAATTATGAGCATTGCTTTAAGGCTTCCCTGCCTAACGACACACTTCAAAGCCCGAATGCAGCGATAAGTAAGCAAGGGCCACTACATTTTCGCCCGAATGTAGTGAATTAATTACAGAGAGGGTTCCCACATCATGGACGAGTGTGGGTAAATAAGTTAGTTTCGCTACATTGTCACCCGAATGTAGTGAATAATTTACAAAGAGGGTCTCCGCATTTTCAATATAGATGGATGCGGGGGTAAAGAAGCTAGTCCTAGATAATAAGATTTGTATTGGTTCTTTGAATATCGGAACATTATCCGGTAAGCTAATAGAGGTGGTAGATACTATGATTCAGAGAAAGATTCATATTCTATATTTACAAGAGACAAAGTGGGTTGGAGAAAAAGCAAAGGAGATAGAGGATACATGTTTTAAATTATGGTACTCAGGTAAGAAAAAGGCTCGAAACGGAGTTGGTATTATCATAAATAAAGATTTAAAGGATAGTGTAGTAGACATACAATGATATGGTGACTCAATAATGATGTTGAAATTAGTGTTAGGAGCAGAGGTTTTGAATATAGTTTGTGCTTACGCACCCCAAGTAGGCCTACAAGATAGTATAAAGATAACTTTTTTGGAAAGAGTTAGATAAGGTGATTCAAAGGATTCCACAAAAGGAGATGATTTGTTTAAGAGGAGACTTAAATGGACATGTTGGTAAAGAGGCATTAGGATATCAAGGTATTCATGGAAACTTTGGTTTTGGGGATATAAAAGAGGAAGGTAGGGAGATTTTAAATTTTGCTATGGCATTTGATCTTTTTATAGTCAATACAATCTTCAAAAAACGAGATGAACATTTAATTACTTATAAGAGTGGTTTATCACAAACACAAATTGATTACTTTATTTATAGAAAAAAAGATAGAACGTGTTGTAAAGATTGTAAGGTAATTCCAGAAAAAAGCTTAACCACCCAACATCAACTTTTAGTTATGGATTTACAAATAAAAAAATAAACAAAGAAGAAAGGAGTGCATCGAGCTATTCTGACTAAATGGTGGAACCTCAAAAGCGAGAAATAAGATATATTTAAACAGAAAGTCCTTCAAGGAGATGCTTGGAATTATGTTGGTACACCTTGTGATATGTGGAACAATATGGCTATACATATTAGGAAAGTGGCGAAAGATGTGTTAGGTGAATCTAAGTGAGGTGTACTGGTACAAAAAGAAGTTTGGTGGTGGAGTGAAGTAGTGCAAAGTAAAATCAAGGCAAAGAGAGCATGTTACAAATTACATTATACTAAGAAAATTAGTAAAACTTTAGAGATTTATAAGAAAGTAAAGAAGGAAGCGAAAAAGGCGGTTAGTGAAGTAAAGGCTAAACTTTGGGAGGATTTATATAAAAAAGCTCAACTCAAACGAGGGTGAAAGAGATATTTTTAGGATAGTTAGGGCTAGAGATAAGAAAACTAAAGATCTTAATAATGTTAGGTGCATCAAAGACAATGATGAAAAAATTCTAGTGGCAAATGATGATATAAGAAATAAATAGAAAAAATATTTTTATAAGCTTTTTAATGAAAATAAAGATGTTAGTATTAACTTATGAGAGTTAGCGAAATCAGAAAACTATATAAATCACAATTTCTACCGACGTATTCAAAAGAATGAAATCAAAGAGGCTCTTAAACATATGAAGGGTGGTAAATCGGTAGGACCAGACAATATTCCTATAAAAGTTTGGAAAATACTATGAAAAATAGGAATCACTTAGCTCACAAGACTATTTAATGAAATATAGAGAAACCAAAAGATGCCCGAGGAATGGAGAGCGAGTACACTTATACCTATATATAAGAACAAGGGAGACATTCAAAATTGTGCGAATTATCGAGGTATCAAGTTAATGAGCCATACTATGAAATTGCGGGAAAGAATTATCAAACGTAGGTTAAGACAAGTATCGAGTAAAATAGAGCACTAATTTGGATTCATGCCAGGCATATTTAATGTTGAAGCGATTCACCTTTTAAGACGTCTTATAGAACATTTTAGAGCAAAAAAGAAAGACCTTTATATGATATTTATTGATCTAGAAAAACTTACGATAGGGTACCGTGGGAGGTTCTTTGGAGAACCTTGGAAAAAAGAGGTATCTCATTGACATACATAAACCTTATAAAAGACATGTACGATGGTGTAAAAATATGTGTGAGGACTCATGAAGGAATGACAAACTTCTTTGAAATTAGTATTGAGGTATCAAGGATCAACTTTAAGTCCATACTTATTTATAATGGTGATTGATGAGTTAACAAAACATATTCAAGATGAAGTACCTTGGTGTATGTTATTTGAAGATGACATTGTGTTAGTGGAAGAGTATAAGGAAAAAGTTAATAGAAAATTAGAACTATGAAGAGAAGTATTAGAAAGCAAAGGCCTCCGACTTAGTAAAACAAAGATAGAATATATGGAATGTAAGTTTAGTCATTTGGTTACTTGAGAGGACATAGAAATTAAAATTGTTACACATTGCATCCCCAAAATGAAAGTTTTAAATACCTAGGGTCAATTTTTGAGAGTGATGGAAGAATTGTTGGAGATGTTACGCATAGAATTAATGCTAGTTCGCTAAAATAGAGAGGAACATCAGGTATTCTTTGTGATAAGAAAATATCATTAAAGTTAAAAGATAAATATTATAGAGCAACAATTAGACCTGCCATGTTTTATGGTTTTGAGTAGTTAACCATCAACATGTATCAAAGATGCCTGTGACAGAAATGGAGATGTTGAGATAGATGAGTGGTTATAGAAGAAAAGACCGTATAAATAATGAGGTTATTACAAACAAATTAGGAGTGACACTAATAGAGGATAAAATGAGAGAATATCGTTTAAGATGGTTTGGACATATAGAAAGAAGATCAAAAGAACCTTTAAGAAGGTATGAAAAACTAAATTTGGAAAGTATTAAAAGAGGAAGAGGGCGACCACAAAAGTGTTAGAAAGAAACAATAAAGAATGATCTAGCTTATTGTGAGTTAACATGGCACATGATGGAGCTCTGTGGAAACAAAGAATCCCTACTCCGTCTGGTATGAGAAAAGGCTTAGTTGTTGTTGTTTGTCCACATAACTAAGTGTTAAAAAGAAAAGTATAAATATTTGATTCCAAGGTTTTCATGAAAAAGATCCCAAGGTTTCCGGGTCTGAGCCGTGGCATGCCAAGGATGATGACCCTACTCCGGGGAAAAAGAGAGCCCTTGCTTCCGGTTGGGATACACATGAGCGGGGGCTGGATCCCATATTTCAAACAAGCAAAAGTACTGGATTGTCCTTGACACATTACGGCTGCTCTGTTCGCTGGGTATATGGTTAGACCACATTGTGAGAACCCTGCACCATGAGAATGGCTACTGACTCTTTTGGTAGTTAGGGTCCAACCTGATTGGTGAGATTCATGTGAGGCTATCCATATATTCTTTTAAGAATTGGACTTAATTGTGTAGATTTTTTGGATCTGTATTTTTTATAAGACGGCTTCCTTTCCCAAGAATAGATCAGCCGCTGAACCTAACTAACGCTACTGATGGATTCACAATGATTAGATTAGTGAAGTTTAATTTCATTTAAATGGTTATAATGAAGCCCAGACTTTGGTGCTTTTCTCACAGTGCTAGAGAGAGAGGCATAACATCTGAATTCAAATGGTTTCCCTTTCACAAGTGGTTGATCTCTCTGGCCACTCTTAGTTTATTATTACTCGCGAAGGTCATAAAACTTCGTCTAAGCTAGGACTGCGACTACTCTAGGCATAGGAGCCAAATCGCTAGCTCGTGCACCTTGCCCTGGTATATACTCACAGTCTAGGAGAAGAAGGTTTGGTTGGACTGAAGGGTCAGAAGGGAATGTTTGGTTGGAATTGGGTGAGTCAAGCTACAAGGCCAGTGAACGGTCTCAAGTCTCTAAATAGAGCGCCGTGAAGGGCTCAACTGGGCTCTACCGGTCAGTCCAAACAAACAAAACCAAACAGCCAAAACTAAGTCACCACCAACTATTTTTGAAAAACTTAAAGACCCAAATTCTCTCTCTCTCTCTCAAATGCTTAGATTCTGTCTGCTTTCTCCTTCAATGCAGTGTGAAAGCTGTGCACACACGTTGAAACAAGTAAGAGCTCTCTCTCTCTCTCTCTCTCTCTCTGTGTATAATTTTGTGTTAGTCATGGATCATGCGTTCTAGTTTACTATGCAATTGTTCCTCTCGTCTCTGTCCACGAATAAAGCATGCAATTTGAAAGTTTTGATATTGGAAATTTGGTTTTCTCCTTTGGTAACATAAGTGGGGTGGGAGAAATAGGTATTGGCTGCATATTTGCCAAATTCGACCACCCAAAGGCATCGGTATGATGTAGCTTCAATTAGCTTCATAGGGGAGGTGAGCAGGCCGCGCACCTCACTCCAGAAAAAACTCTAGTCGATCCACATTTTCCGAAAGGATAATATATAGAGACTACCACCTCGATCGCCTGAAAGTCATCCGTGTGGAAGCCATGGAGGTGACTGGTGGCAAAAGCCATTACAGGCCCTTGTGGAGAAGGTCCTAGCCTCTCAGTTTTATGCCGAAACTCCGATCACATACCGCCTGTATCGGCGGTTTTCATGGTCATCATTTTCCTGGCAAGGTTTCGCATAGGCATCACATGAGAGAACCAAAGAAATGAAGGGATCGAGACTGGTGGTTGGACCTTCCAGTTCTTGTGTTATCAAATCTCACGTTATTTCAAGGGACTGGGAACGTGTCCTATGGTTTGCAAGAGCATTAATATCGACGGTAACCTCACTTAAACAAATCGTGAAATTTCAGGTTCAGGTCAGCCCAAAAGCGACCATATGAAAGCAAACCTGCACTTGATCCGAACTGAACTCTCTCTCTCTCTCTCTCTCTCTCTATATATATATATATATATATATATATATATATATATATATATATATATAAATGGAATACTTTGTCCTCTCGAATAACATATTCCCAAATTGCTAGCATTTCGTAAAAGGTCAATCAATTATGGGGATTAGTGTTAAAAAAGCAAAAGTGCTTCTGTGCTATCAATCTCACTTTCTGTTTTTCCATTCATCAATCTTAACCATTAATTACCTTGTAGTGTACTTTAGACTGTCTTGGGCTCGATTCAACAATGAGCTGAAGAAAAAAAGGTCTAGTCTAGGTGGAGATTTGTTTTGACTTGGACCCATTGTAAACGCACCCAAACCCACCCTGTTAACCTGATTTCCCACCACATATAACCCACCTGTAACAGCATGGCCCCTTGGTGCCGCCTACAATAGGTCCTTACTTTTTTCACCAGGACACGAGATACGTGTCTTTCTGAAACCATTTATTGGTCTAATTAATACACAAGGGGCACACAACACTAGGCCAGCTCCAAGAGGAATTGGTACCAAAAAGTACTGTTTCCAAGTAGAATAGGGCCTCATAAGGAACTTCATTGATCTTTTTCTGTGAAAGCCATTTCATGACATAAAACATGCTTCTTTTTATTTTCTTATATCCTTTGGCATTGTGATCTAAAACGACTTAAAAGAGAGTGTCAGATGAGGGGTCAAATTCTTGCATAGATCTGTCAATCCAGGCCGGCCCACATTTTCATGAGCCGGAGGGACATGCGTCGGTCCACCCCATATCATATCATGTTATATATTTATAATATTAATGTATATATATATACATATATTTCCACACTCTCTTTATATACATATAGAAAGAGAGAGAGAGAGAGAGAGAGAGAGAGAGGGAGCCAAGCAGGCCCAGCCCACCTCAGTCCCAGCGAAAGACTGGTCAGGCATATGGCCCCGCCTCGGCAAAAAAACTTGGCCCAGACCCCATCTTTTCAGGGCTGGGCTGGGCCCGCCCCATTCCAGGCCCATTTTGACATTCTTGCATTTTCTTAATTACCAAAATATGAAAAAGTGAGGACCAATTGAAAGAGTATTGGACTCTCAAACAAGAGGTCGGAAATTCAAAACACTGCAGGAAACTGATGTGTCGTGCAAATCCAACTTGCCATGCAAAAAGAAAATGAAGCCAGTGTTTCCCATCATTTAAACTGTATTATAATTTAAATATTATTATTAGTTGAAATATATATTTTTACTTAAAGTAGACATTGTTTTGGATTATTATTTTTCTTTGGAAACAAAGAATTCATGTAGTCAACCCTGTCTAATATGAGAAAAGGCTTGGTTGTTATTGTTGTATTGTTTTGGATTTAATGTGAATATTCTTCTGCCCCTTGAAACTTTGTAGACACAGATTTTCAAATTGGTTGATTTAAGAAGTTACAGCGAGAAGGTACTTTGTTTGGATACATAGAACTTGCCGTTGAAAAAGGAACAGTGTTTTCCATCATTTCTCATTAGGATTGAAATGAAACGTTAATTTATTAAAAAATCTTAAAAGCATAAGAGAGAGAGAGAGAGAATTAATTACACCTTAAATTTCATTAACTAAAAAGTAGTACCTTTATACATGTTTACAAAATAGAAAAACAATTTATTCCTAAAAAGTGAAAACTGCTTCCTAGAAATGCAGTACTATAGGTACTGCACGCTGATCATTTCCAATAACTGCAACAATCCTTTCCTTAAATGGATACTTTTCAAATTTGTTTTACAGTGATAGAAATTCTTCAATTGAACATAGTTCAATAATACTTTTGAACTTGAGAAAGCTATTTTTCTTCAAAGCTGAGAAAGTGATATCTTATATCAAATGTGTTTGCTTCTTTCATGGAATATCGGATTCTTTGATAATTTAATTATTGAATTATTGTCACAAAAAATTAAAATAGCTTAAGTTTCTTTTACCTCCAATTTCCTCAAGTAAATTTCTAAGCCAAACGGCATGACATGCACAAGCAGTAGAAACGATAAGTTCAACGCAAGTAGTGAAAAGTGTTACTATAGGCTACTCTTTAGATGATCATGAAATTATATTTGGTTCTAACATATACACAAAACCAGAAATACTCTTTCTATCATTTCAATACCCTGCTTTATCACTATATTTGTATCCCAAAAATTTAGAGTTTTATCCTTTCCTATATAATAAACCATAAAAGATTGTCTCTCGCAGGTACCTCAGTATGCGTTTTGCTATTAATAAATGTGACTTCTTTGGTGTATATCTATTGAATAGGCTAACTGCATACATGATTTTAGGCCTAGTTGCTGTCAGATACATTAAGCTTGCTTAACTTCCTTCAATTTCTTTTCCATTTGAGTCTTTTTCCAACTTTATCCTGGGATCAATTGGTGTCCAAACCGAATTGCATTTCTGCAACAACAACTATTTCTTTTGAGAAGCAGAAATTCTTCTCCTAAACTAAATTACTTCAAGTCCAAGAAAATAATACATTTTTCCTAAGTGTGTTATGTCAAGCTCCATCATGGATGCCTTAAATTTATCAATCATGCTCTCACTGTTTCTAGTAAATATTAAGTCATTTATATACAAATAAACAATTAAAATACTGCTTTCGTTGTAGCTACTATAGAGTATGTTCATACAGCCATTTGTGAAATCCTTCCTTTATAAAATAGGCATTGATACAACTATATCAAGATCTAGGTTCTTGAGCCTGAACAAGTTGTGTTCATCACCTGGTTTGACATATCCAAGAGATTGATTAGCATATACTTCCTCTTATAACTCCATACGTGAAAAGACAGATTTTACATCTGGTTGACATATTGTCCATTGATTTTGTGATACCAAACTCAAAATACGTTTGATATTGTCAAGACTTGCTATGTGCAAAAACTTTCTTAGTATTGTTCTTGTTGATTGTTGACATCTTGGTATCCATTACTTTTCACCATTTTGGTTTTTCAAAAGTTTCTTCAAAGTTCATTGAGTCACAATCTACATACATACAAAAAATAGGTTAGCATTTACCTAGTTATCTAATAATATGCAATCCATGTAGATCTTCTTCTGGATCTTGGGGTTCGATAGATTCAACTTCTAAGGTTGTTGGACTTTTTCATCATTAATTTGCTCATCTTCATCAAGACTTGCAAGTATAGGTTGTGGTTTTTTATCTTTATCCCATTGCCGAGACTCTTCTTCATCAAAGATCATCTCAACTAACTACAATCTTCTTCCTAATGGGATTGCATAGCTTTTAACACTTTGGAGGTATCTGCAGTACCTAGAAACACACTTTTCTTCTTTATGGTCAAGTTTCTTTCTTTTTTCATGTAGTGCATAGAAAATAGAACCAAAATTTTTAAAATGACTTACACAAGGTTTTCTGTCACTCCAACCTTCTTAAGGTGTCATGTCACAGCCAAAGTTGGACACAAATTCAAGATATGAACACTCCAATTTGTTGCTTTTGATCATTTTTTTTTGACATTTTACTTTGGATCAGCATCCTCACCGTATTTATGATTGTTCTATTCTCTCTCACATACTCCATTTTGCTATGGAGTATAGGTAGCAGCCTTCTATATTGTTAGAGTGACGGCCATGATGTAATCCAACATTTAAAACATGGCAATCTTGGTGGTGCCAATTCAACCTCACACCAAGACCACCGGCAGGCCTTTTTGTGGCGTTGCGGTGCTAAAAGATGCATCACCATGGGGATAAAATAACACATTAGCATGTTGATTGCCTATCAAAGGGCCGTCATAGAACAGATACTTTTTGTAGTGAATCCATTTTTCTGTTTTTATGTCGATTTATGTATCCCGCATTTTGGTTCATCTGAGATCCAAATTGCTTTACGACTTTGTGTAATTTGTTATACATAGTTTCTCAGTATCTCCTGCGCTAGAAGTGAGATGGATTGATCAATTGACTGCCTTTCTTTTATAGTGAAGTACACCGGGAGCCCAAAGGACCCATATTAATCTGGTTCGAACTGGGTCGATCCACTATGGGGGTAAATCTCATCAATAGAGTTTCATTAATGAATTTCATGTTATTTTCCTAGTCGGTGCATAGATTTTAAGTCTTTATATATATATATATATATATATATATATATATATATATATATATATATATATATATATATATATATATTAGTGTAGTTTACTGTAAAAAGTACACAGTTGTCGTAGCTTTTGCATAATTTTCCCTGTATCTATGACATGAGACTGCACGGTGATATATTATCTAGGACTACTACATCCTTAAAGAACCAGAACCGAATAAAACCAAATTATTGAAAGCTTAATTAGCTCCGTGGATACTGAGTTGCATGATCTGTATTGCGCCATGCCGGCGTGTAAACGAAAACTAAGGTCTTCTTCTTTCTCATTCATACGGTAAAAGTAGGGGATGATCAAGAAGACCATGGATCAAAAGAATTAAATTCATGATAAAAATCAAATAGTTTCCACTACCTAACACAATCCTTGCCTTACCTTTTACAGAAGAAATGCTTGATTGATAGCACAGAAATTCCGTCTTGCAAGGGATCAGAAAAGCCCAGCTTAAAACTTCGAGGTGACGAACGTCAATCATCTTAGGGCCTGTGATGTGCATTGACTTGGGAAAGGAGTACTAATCATGGGAATCGAACCCTGGCTTCCGATCTAGTATATCCAAGCCATATCAATTGAAACTAGCATGTTAGTCTAACTAAATCTTCACCATGAAAGAAGTGTCTTTATCACAACTGCATTAGAAGTATTTGTCGCGAAAGTATACGAACTAGCCACAATTTTCCTACACATCATGGATCCTCCTGTAAAAGGATTAAAAAATCATTCCCCTCAACTCTAAATAGCATGGTCTCAGGCTCGTAAGAAGTTCAAAAGTGCCTTTCATGCACACACACACATCCAATAACTGTGTGCATGCTGTATCACAAACTTTCTACAATTTCAAATTCCTAAAATGCCAATGATCATGCTACCTAGAATTGGTACTAGTCCCGGCATCGAGCATATTCAACCAATATATTCTGTTTTAGGCACTACTCATCAACTCGAGTAGAATATTAATACTATAAAACAGAAACAAAGTTCTAAAAGAGCAGAATCATCTAGAAAATAATGAGAAACATATCCTACATTCGTAAAAGAAGGGATGTTTCGAAAAGGATTTATAAGAATGTAGCATGTGTGTATGCGTATTTATAGTTAAGTAGAAATAGGCCAAAAAATAAGGAAGACCGAAAGCTCTAATAAAAATGGGCAGGTGATGCCAAGTGGAAGGACACGAAGACAGCTAAAGCAACACTTAGAATACTTTCCGTAACTAAGGGAAATACTTAAGCTGCGCACTCTCTTTGGGATAATGTGACTGACATGAAGATGTAAAAATAATACAGAAGATTTACGGCAGTGGAATCACGGGTCAGAAAGTGAGGTTAAATATGAGCTGCGTAAGGTTTGATAGATGATTCTCTTATAGCATTAAAAACAACTGCTTATTCCACAAGTTACAAAGCAGAAGTAATGCTTTGAGCCTTTGATGAATACAGGAGAATTCATGTAAAGAACTAGAGATTAAATCACAACGAAGCGTTCTACTGGGGTGGCGTTTTATATAGCTTACTTCTATATGGAATGTTTATATTTTATGTGGTGATGATATACAAATAATAATGAATGATTCATAACACAATGGCTCCTAAGATTATTACTTACGGAGATACAAAATAAACTCATGCATGAAGAAAAAGTCTAGGAAACTCGGAATTCTTTGGCAACGGCAACTGCTTGCAAAACATTAAGGAGAGCATCATCCATGTCACACAATATATGCGTTTAATTTGCAGTGCAGACAACAGAAACTTCCTGCTTGCAAATCATGGAATGCGTAATAGATAACCCTTGCTATTCTACGAACAAGGGATCAGCATATAACACACATCGGCAACAACCAGATCAGTTGTACTAGCCGTAATGTAGCGATAGCAGCAGATATTGGGTTCCGTGTAGCGCGAGGTTTTTCCTAATATCAGACGTATGCGCAGCGAGATCATGATCTTTATGCATCATTACTTGTTGGTGCAGGATGCTCACAGTGACTTATGATTTCATCTCTTAAATTTGCAGTGCTAGGAACATGATCAAAGGGCTCAACTGCATGGCTGTATTGCATATGCGGCTGCTGAATGTGAATGTCTTCGTTTATGAGCGAGTTGAGGAAAGAAGAGAATATGTCCTCAGTGGAGCAATCTACATCACCGATGACGACATCGCGGTTTACGTCTTGACTACTCCTCTCAGCTGGAATATCCATCATCAAAGCCATCATCTCGCCGCGAGATCCAGTAATATGGCCGAAGTCATTACTTTTCGTCATAAAATTCACATTATGGTCATGAGACTGATCATACAGTAAAGAGACTGAAGTAGTGATGGGAGGATGAATTTCGGGGGTAGCTATTGGTGAAGGCACCGGTGGTCGTGTCGGAGGAAGAGGAGCAGAAAGGTAGGTAGGGATGGAAGCCTGGAAAGAAGAAGGAGCGGGTTCTGGTTTGGAATTAGGGTCAGGGTTAGGGTTTGGTGGTGTTGAATTTTGCAAGGGTTTGTGTGTTCTGGGGTCGATGCCTTGGCTGATGAGCTTCTTACTGAGATGCGTGTTCCAATAGTTCTTGATCTCATTGTCCGTGCGCCCCGGGATCCTCCCTGCTATCAACGACCACCTATTTCAATTCATCACCAACATCACTTGTTAAGGATTATATTGGGAGAGATCGCCAACTTTCAGTAGAAGCACTCTAGAGAAGAGAGGTGCTTCTTCACCAGCACTACCATCGATTACCACAAAACAGAGAGAGAGAGAGAGAGTAGCTACCTGTTGCCGAGTAGGCAGTGGAGGCGGAGTATCATGTCCTCTTCGTCAGGGGCAATGGGGCCGCGCTTGACGGAGGGCCTGAGGTAATTCATCCACCGGAGCCTGCAGCTCTTGCCGCAACGGAGTAGTCCCGCCCTCTTGGGCAGCGTCCTCCACCGTCCCTCTCCTTCTTTCTTTACGTACCTCGCGAGCAGTTCGTCCTCCTCCAGCGTCCACGGCCCTCTCTTCAGCCCCTCCTTGCTGCAACATGGCGTCGTAGTCGTCTTTCTACCTTCAGATCCGCCGTCCCCTCTCTTCACCGGAATATTCCTCTGCATCATGTATGTATTCCCCGACTACCACTTGATCTTCCTTACTTTGGCAGTGCAATTCCAGAAAGAAAGATCGGTGGACCGATCGATCACAAAGGATAAGAAGAATACGGACAACCAACAAGAGATGGAATCTTGGAGATCGCCACGCCTTCTGGACAATTATTGCAGATGGATAGATGGATGTGTGTGTGTGTGTGTGTGTGAGAGAGAGAGAGAGAGGGATTTACCTTCGTTTGGAAGGATTGGGCAGAAAGCGAAGAGATTAGTTTGCTGAAGAAGATGGGCTAGAAAGAAAGAAGCGACCTTTTTTTACATTTTAAATAAGGTGGGACCTAGTGTGCGTGTGGCTGGAGTCCCCAACCATTTTGTTTTTCTTGGTGGCAATTAAAGACCCGACCGGAACTCCCCTTTAAAAACTGGGTACCACGGTTTAGCACTCCGGGTTAGGTCTGGGTCGGCTTGGATCAGGCCAACATAAGTCGGGTCGGTCACCCAACTGGATTTTTATAAATGTGTTGGGTTGCAATGGGCTTAACCCAGATGCCAACCGATGCCATCTGGTTGCCTTTGAGTTTTGAATAGCAAGAGTCTGGGTCGATCTGGTTTTGACCCGAAACTAAATAAGCCAACTTGAACTGGATCCACTCATACGATATCCCTCCGAATCTTTAGTGGGTGCCATACGGCCCTAGGTGTTGTGTATCAGTCAGTTCGGTTAACTTGAAATGGATAATCTACCGAATTTGCTATGTAATCTTTAGTGGGGCCAGAAAAACATACCTGATTGGGCTTAGGCCTACAAGCCCGGACCAGCTGCTTGTATGTTCAACTGAGCCTTATCGAGCTCATCTGGGCTTTTGTCCACAAGCCACACAGGGTTTCTTTTTTTGTTCTCAATAATCAAGCTAGGGTTAAATACAGAGCTAAGAGATACGTTCATCCTGAATATCCAACTCGACCTGCTAGCCAGGTGAAAGTAGAACCTTGTAAGCGGCTTGGAAATTGTCCAGGGATCACCGCTAGTTGCAAAGCCATGTTAACCCAATCACGTGGTCACAGTAAAATGCTTCAAATTTTACTGTAAAAAAACCTATAATAGAAATCATAAAACATTTGCCTAAATTTCTGAAATTCTTTTACTGACAATTATAAATTATAAATTGAAGCTTTGAACTCGTGCTCATCTTATCTAACTTAGACTGAGCGAGTTAATAAGCTGAACGTGAACAGCCCCTGCTTAGTGGCTCATTTACCAGTTGTATATGTGAGTATGAATGATCTTTTAATCTTTGCCGAAAACTCAAACTGATGTTGAATGGGCTGCGGGGGTGGCTCTGCAGCAACCATTCATGTAACATGAAGTTGGTATGTGCACGGAAAGCAAAATCAAGTCCTATCCTATGGTAAGTACAGTTGCGTACACGGATTCTGTCACAAACCCAGATCTGGTAACTGCAAGAAACATCACCGGATGGCCTCTTACTCGACCACTTGGTGAACCACCAGCCCAAAAACACTCACATGCGCACAATGGCCAGGCTCGTCTCCTTCACAGTTGGTTCTATCAAATAAATTAAAAAGAAAAACTCAAATGTGAATTATGATAGAATCTCCTCTATAATTAAGACGAGCATTTTTATATAATCTACAGGTCAAAATATGGAAAATACCTAATCACACGTGTATTATGTTGCAACACTAATGGAAAAGAGACACTTAACATGAAAATATCAAATATAACACGTATATGGATCTTAGTTAATATGAATCAATATCTAAATCAAATTGCGACCTAAATGATGGTAGATAGATCCAAACCAAATCAAGTATGACAGCTTGAACTCCTAATCCATGCACCATATCGATCACGTGCGGGCACTATTGACTCCCGGTTAGCATGTCGATTGAGCGAGATATATCTCGTGTCGTGCTCACATTTGACTCCGTCCGTCCTTTTCTTGGTAAAGATGGGGCCTAAAGCCCTGAGTTAAGGGGGACTAAGCTCCCCTATAGAATGACGTGCTCACTTGATCCAGGCTGATCTCACCAGAGAAAGTAGGCCACTATTCCAAACCTAGAGGGAAGTTGAAGCTCATCTTGGCTGGACGATCTGTGCACACCTGTTACCCTCTTTTAAGGATGTGGATGGGCGAAACAGACCATTGACGTTGAAATATTTCCTTGATGGTATTCATCGGTGCACGATACTAACATTTAACTCTGAAAAACAAGACAATAGTGCTATAACTGTTTCAAATTATTAAAAAATACATAATATTTCATAATGTCCATGAAACTCTTTCTCATATCTTTAATAGTTGATTGTATCGAATTACATAATAAATAATATGCTACTTACTCTTCGTAGGGTTCTCATGTCACCACTCGAGGCTTATTGGATGATTGGTTAATCATAGAGCTATGCCACGACATCCTTTTCTTTTCCACAATGGGGAGGCCGAAGTCACATGCACGCCCCGTGCGTCGAACTCATGACCTTTCAAGTTGTGACTCGGCCACCCCTTAACCAGGTGAGCTATTAGCTCATTGTGCTATTGACAGACATATGGCTGTCAAAATAATCCTTCTTGTTCCAACTGATCGTCAGCCTCTTCCAAAACGAAATTATCTGACCTAGAAGGGAGGAAATTGCATTAGTATCTTGGTTTCAATTTGACCATGGACTTGATTCATGTTCCACGCTCTGCAAAATGCTTACCATTTGCAAGGACGTGGTCTTTTTCAAAGAAATGCATCGACAAACAGTAGATACTCAGAGCCAGAATGTGTGTTTATTATGAGTTCCTCGTAATGGAATTTGTTTCAAATGTTCGGTCGTGGTTCCTCACTTCTTTTTCGGTATAATGCGGAGGCCTATGCAGATGCCCTGATGTTGATTGAACTCATGACCATTTAACTTGTGACACAAACCCCTACCCAGGTGAGCTGTTGCTCTTCGTGCCATGGTTCCTTTGACAGGGTGCAAAACTACAAAATGTATCCTCCCATACACTCTTTTTAGACCCATTATCAATAGTAAGTAGCCATCAGAAACTTGCACGTAGTAACATTAATTTGCTATTCTATCCTATTTCTCAAGAGTTTCCTTTTTGTTTTAGATTGATAAACTCGGGAAAACAGTCCTTGTCAGAGTTGGAACACCAAACATAGGCGGAGCCAGGATGAATGTCACGGCCAAAGGTTTAGTGTTCATGAATATAGTACGCCATGCAGCAAAAAGCAGCAGGTGATAGTCATGTCGCCCTCCCAAGACAGGTCAGGTCTGGGGTTGGATATCCCAGTGGCTTCTGGTTGGAGTTCATCCTAACCAAACCAAGCATGTCTATAACATAAAAAGAAAAGAAGGAAAGAGTCACCATGGATTTTGAGCTCCAAAGTTTAGATTTCGTTATCATCTTATGAACGAGGCCAATGCTAGAAGCCATTCATCTATGATAAGGTTGCATTAGGTAGTCTGACATCCAATATAAATCTTTGTATCTTTAAACGGGAATGCACATCACTTCAGAATCTCAATGTGTGAGAATTAATATTAATTAATAGTTTGATTAATTAAACTTACATGTATGAATTATATTTAGTTTTTGTTATGTATCTCTAAATATTCATTTCATGCATCCCTGCACTATTTGTAATAGCTTTCTTTGGATCTACAGCTATTGATGAAATCGACATGTTTATGATTGTTGCATATTGTATATTTACGGATTTTAGTGAGAATGTGTACTTATAAAACTGCTGGGCAACCCAGAATTGAAAAACGAAAAAAAGGAACAAAGCAAGAAAAAAGAACTGGATATCAATACCCTCACAGCAATAGACGGGCGAGCACAAGATACAACAGAATGAGAGATTAGAAACAAATCAAGGAAACCAAACACAATCATGTTCAATATTCATCGATGTCATCAGCACCCTCTGCACCCACTTCCTCGTAATCCTTCTCCACAGTGGCCAAGTCCTCCCGTGCCTCCGAGAATTCACCTTCCTCCATTCCTTCCCCAACATACCAATGAACAAAGGCATACATGAGGTCGAATTTATGATCAATCCACGAGAAAACTTCAGCTACACAGGTATTGTTGCTGATTATGCACACTGCTCTTTGGACCTTGGCCAGATCGCCTCCAGGAACAACGGTTGGTGGCTGATAGTTGATTCCACATTTAAAACCAGTTGGGCACCTGATAACGATAGGAATTAGAAAAAACACATCCCCGCACAACAGAGCCATGAAAAAAGACACATCCAACTCAAGTAGAACAAAATGCAAAACCGAGCCCTTTCCCATACTAAATGCAGTTGGCTGCATAATTCTTCGTCACCATGAGTTTGACCTTGTGTGATAATTGCAAAATGAATTGGCAATTGACTGCAGACTTCATGAGCAGAAACAAAAGCAAGAACATCTACTCTCAAAGCATACAGCTACACCTGAGCCAGAAGTCTGCAAATCATACTACCAACGATTTTGACACTTCAAATTCCACACAGTTTATCTTATAAAAGGTTATCATATTAAAAAAAGAGTACATAGTGTTCATCTTTTCTCTTAGTAAGGAAAAAGTTTCTTCGGTGACCAAGAGCTTATAACTACCATCAGCAAAGGTAAAGTGGCCCACAAATTTCTCATGGACATGTTACTATTTAACGATGATAGAGATCTAGATCTAACACTTCAAAGAACAAACTACTTCAATGATTTTGCAGGTGCAGAAAAGTAGCATAAATAAAAGCTACTTATGGTAAAAAGAAAAGAATCTCCTTGTCAAATACAGATTGTCGACATAATCTACAAGCAACAAAATTGAACTTTCTCAGTCTTCTAATCTCACAAGTAGCCTAATGAAGACACCAAATCCTAAACAGCAAAAGAGAACTATACATTTTAAACAGGCACCAAAAGATGCAAGAAATGGAAAACCCATTATGTGAAAAACTAGTGAATGACCACGGGTGTTATGCTTACCAGTCAACAAATTGAATGCTTCTCTTGGTTTTTATAGTATCCACAGCAGCATTAACGTCCTTGGGCACATCACCACGGTACATCAAACAGCAAACCATGTATTTTCCACGCCTAGAACATATTTTGCCATCACTGGATGGCTCAAACACGGCATTAGTAATCTCGGGAACCGACAACTGCTCGTGGTATGCTTTCTCAGCAGAGATAACTGGTGCGAATGAAGAAAGCATGAAATGAATTAGAAGATATGGTACAAGATTAGTCTGGAATTCTGCGATACCAACATTGAATGCACCATCAAATTGCGAGGTAGTCAATGATGATCTGATCTGACAGATAAGCCAGTTCAGGTTGGTATATGTCGGTCTTTCGATATCAAGAGAATGCCTGCATATGTCATAGATAGCTTCATTATCCACAAGAACGGAAACATCATTGTGCTCAAGAAGAGAATGTGTGGAGAGGACACTGTTATAAGGCTCCACGACCGTGGTGGAAACCTGCAGGGCATAAAAGGAGGTTCAAATCAGCACTGACAAGAAGGGGGAAAAATAAACATTCACTCAATACCACAATTATTGGCACACACATGTCAAGCAAATCTACCATTTACGCTGATGATCATGAGCTAATTTTACCTGGGGAGAAGGGTAAATGGTGAATCCAAGCTTTGATTTTTTGCCATAATCCATAGACAACCTTTCCAACAGCAATGAACCCAGCCTTGACCCAGTGCCACCTCCAACAGCATTTGAAAACCAAAAAATCCTTGCAAACCAGTGCAATTGTCAGCTAATTTCCTTACACGGTCCAGGCAAAGATCAAGAACACAAATAAAAATTAAAAAAAGAATTAACAGTTACCATTGGAATGCACAAAGATAAGAGACCTACAGAACTAAAATGTTTGAGACTCGGGTGAAAATCCTTCTACAAGTTCGATGTTTACCCGTGTAGTGTCCCCTAGCAAAGTTGTTCGCTGCATCTTTCTTGATAGATATAAGCTGTTCTGGACGGAAAAGTTGCTGATAAGTACCAGTTTTCACTTCATCAATAACAGTAGGCTCCAGATCTACAAAAATTGCACGTGGTACATCCTTCCCGGCACCAGTTTCAGTGAAAAACGTGTTAAATGCATCATGGGCAACACCTACCGAAGTATCACTGCAAAGGATTCAAAACTTTTGTCAGAAGCTGAGAATCTATAGTGGATTCTTTGGATCTTGGTCCCAAAGATGCACAACATGGTAAAGCCTTAACACTAGTATCACAATAAAAGCATGCTAGAGAAATCACAAACAGTAGACCATTCTTTATCCAAATAACAAGCTCGATAATTCTCATATTCGTCAGGTAGGTACAAAATTACACAAAAAGAAAACAAGATGCAAAACTTGACAGGAGAAATTTTGAATAGGATAGCTGGAAAGATAAGTTGGGCCATTTTTAGTAAGCACAGTCAAAAACAAAAAAGTGATGGGCATTATTATAGCACATCACGAGATTGCACAATAGCAAGGAAGATTGACTTTAACATCCAGAATATGCTCCCACCAAGTGTTCTGAAGTATCATGTGTATCTCACTATCCATATCCATATCGATAGGATTTTTTATGCTACACCCACTATCCTGTAAATGGCCTCTGAATTGGAAGATACACAGATATATCGTACTGTATCATAAGATTGGGTATTTATACTTGCATCTTAGATATGTTTTGTAATTTTTGAAAGGTTACTACCTCTTGTGTAGCTATACTCAATGTTTGTAAAAAGCGTATCGGTGCCCGTATTGCACTGATACGCTCATATCGTACGTACAATGCAATTTTTTAAAATTTCTTGATTAAAAAAATCCAAAAATATTAATAAATCCAAAAAATGCAAGAATTGAAATGAATGAACAAAACATATAATATCAAAATCAATATTAAACAAAATCGAATCCAAAATCTTCATTTAAAACAGATAATTCCTAATAAATGACTATGACTATAGAAATATTCAAAGAGATTGCGAGAAGAGAACACTCTGTCACTCTAGGGCTGAGCATAACAAAGTTAAATAACATGTCATAATGAACAATCATCCATAACATGAATATGGAATACTTTTAACAAACAACAAAGTTACAATCATCCAGACCAGAATGTTACAAAGTTACAATTACATTTACAACAATCATCCACAACATTGATCATAATCAACAAAAGCATTATAATCGACATAATCAGGATCACCATTACCATCATCATCATCATCTCCTCCCTCTTCCTCCTCCACAATTAGATCCACCCATCCAACACCTTCATCTTCATCATCATCTCCAACTCAAAGTTTTGTTTCGTCTTGGAGTGCCCTCCAGTTTTCATTCTCTAAATTGATGGGGCTCCTCTTCTTCGACCTAATCATCAAGAATATCAACATTTTCATAACTCAACGAGTCATATAGTACCTTCCTTGCCATTCTTGCATCTTTTTGCATTTGTCTGTAAAAAAGAATATCCAAATTATCAAGAATATCAAATGAATATATTCATCAATCATTCATTATTAATAAAAAAGTAGGGAGCAACAACAACAACAACTAAGCTTTTTCCCATACTAGACGGGGTCGGCTACATGGATTCTTTGTTTCCATAGAGCCCTATCATGTGTCATGTTAGCAGTTAACTCACAATAAGCTAGATCATTCCTTATTGTTTCTTTCCAACACTTTTGTGGTCATCCTCTACCTCTTTTAATACTTTCAAAATCTAGTTTTTCATACCTTCTTAGAGGTTCTTCTTTTGATCTTCTTTCTATATGTCCAAACCATCTTAAACGATATTCTCTCATTCTATCCTCTATTGGTGCCACTCCTAATTTGTTTCTAATAACCTCATTATGTATACGGCATTTTCTTGTATGACCACTCATCCATCTCAACATCTATATTTCGGTCATAGACATCTTTTGTACATGTTGATTAATTGTCCAACACTCAGAACCATAAAACATGGCAGGTCTAATTGCTGCTCTATAATATTTACCTTTTAACTTTAATGATATTTTTTTATCATAAAGAATACATGATGCTCCTCTCCATTTTAACCAACCAGCATTAATTCTATGCGTAACATCTCCATTAATTTTTCCATCACTCTGAAAAATTGACCCTAGGTATTTAAAACTTTCTTTTTGGGAGATGCAATGTGTGCTAATTTTAATTTCTACATCCTCTAAAGTAACCAAATGATCAAACTTACATGCATATATTCTGTCTTTGTTCTACTAAGTCGAAAGCCTTTACTTTCTAATGTTTCTCTCCATAGTTCCAATTTTCTATTAACCAAGGTACTTCATTTTGAATATGTTTTGTTAACTCATCAATCACCATTATAAATAAGTATGGACTTAAAGTTGATCCTTGATGTAACCCAATATTAACTTCAAAGAAGTTTGTCATTACTTCATGAGTCCTCACACATGTTTTTGCACCATCGTATATGTCTCTTATAAGGTTTATGCATGTCAATAGGATACCCCTTTTTCTAAGGTTCTCCAAAAAGGTCTTTCTTTTTTGCTCTAAAATGTTCCATAAGACATCTCAAAAGGTGAATTGCTTCAACAATAGATCTGCCTGGCATAAATCCAAATTGGTTCCCTGTTTTACTCAATACTTGTCTTAGCCTACGTTCGATAATTCTTTCTCACAATTTCATAGTATGACTCATTAACTTGGTACCTCGATAATTCACATAATTCTGAATATCTCCCTTGTTCTTATATATAGGTATAAGTGCACTCACTCTCTATTCCTCGAACATCTTTTGGTTTCTCCATATTTCATTAAATAGTCTTGTGACCCAAGTGATTCATGTTTCTCCTAGAATTTTTCAAACTTCTATAAGAATATTGTCCGGTCCTACCGATTTACCACCCTTCATATGTTTAAGAGCCTCTTTGACTTCGTTCTTTTGAATATGTAAGTAGAAACTGTGGTTTATATTCTTTTCTGATTTGGTTAACTCTCCTAAGCTAACACTAACATCTTCATTTTCATTAAAAAGCTTATAAAAATAGTTTTTCCATTTATTTCGTATATCATCATTTTCCATTAGAATTTTCTCATCCTCGTCTTTGATGCATCTAATAGAATTAAGATCCTTAGTTTTTTTATCTATAACCCTAGCTATCCTAAAAATATCTCTTTCACCCTCTTTTGAGTTGAGTTTTTTATATAAATCCTCTCAAATTTTAGCTTTTGCTTCACTGACAGCCTTTTTTGCTTCCTTTTTTGCTTTCTTATAAACCTCTAAAGTTTCACTAGTTTTCTTACAACAACAACAATAACTAAGCCTTTTCCCATATTAGACGGGGTCGGCTACATGGATTCTTTGTTTCCACATATCCCTATCGTGTGCCATGTTAGCAGTTAACTCCCAATAAGCTAGATCATTCTTTATTGTTTCTTTCCAACACTTTTGTGGTCGTCCTCTACCTCTTTTAATACTTTCCAAATTTAGTTTTTCTAACCTTCTTACAGGTTCTTCTTTTGATATTCTTTCTATATGTCCAAACCATCTTAAACGATATTCTCTCATTTTATCCTCTATTGGTGTCACTCCTAATTTGTTTCTAATAACCTCATTATGTATACGGTCTTTTCTTGTATGACCACTCATCCATCTCAACATCTTCATTTCTGTCACAGACATCTTTTATACATGTTGATGATTAACTGCCCAACACTCAGAACCATAAAACATGGCAGGCCTAATTGCTGCTCTATAATATTTACCTTTTAATTTTAATGGTATCTTCTTATCACAAAGAATACCTGATGCTCCTCTCCATTTTAACCAACCAGCATTAATTCTATGTGTAACATCTCCATCAATTCTTCCATCACTTTGAAAAATTAACCCTAGGTATTTAAAACTTTCCTTTTGAGGAATGCAATGTGTGACAATTTTAATTTCTATGTCCTTTGAAGTAACCAAATGATCAAACTTACATTCCATATATTTTGTCTTTGTTCTACTAAGTCGGAGGCCTTTGCTTTCTAATGTTTCTCTCCATAGTTCCAATTTTCTATTAACTTTTTCTTTAAACTCCTCCACTAATACAATGTCATCTGCAAATAACATACACCAAGGTACTTCATCTTGAATATGTTTTGTTAACTCATCCATCACCATTATAAATAAGTATGGACTTAAAGTTGATCCTTGATGTAACTCAATATTAACTTCAAAGAAGTCTGTCGTTCCTTCATGAGTCCTCACACATGTTTTTGCACCATCATACATGTCTCTTATAAGGTTAATATATGTCAATGAGATAATCTTTTTTTCAAAGTTCTCCAAAGAACCTCCCTCGGTACCCTATCATAAGATTTTTCTAGATCAATAAATATCATGTGAAGGTCTTTCTTTTTTGCTCTAAAATGTTCCATAAGACGTCTCAAAAGGTGAATCGCTTCAATAGTAGATCTGCCTGGCATGAATCCAAATTGGTTCTCTGTTGTAACCTACGTTCGATAATTTTATCCCATAATTTCATAGTATGACTCATTAACTTGATACCTCGATAATTCACACAATTTTGAATGTCTTCCTTGTTCTTATATATGGGTATAAGTGTACTTGCTCTCCATTCCTCGGGCATCTTTTGGTTTTTCCATATTTCATTAAATAGTCTTGTGAGCGAAGTGATTCCTATTTCTCCTAGTTTTTCCATAGTATGACTCACTAGTTTTCTTAGCATAATGTAATTTGTAGCATGCCCTCTTTGCCTTGATTTTATTTTGCACTACTTCACTCCACCACCAAGCTTCTTTTTGTGCCAGTACACCTCCCTTAGATTCACCTAACACATCTTTCGCCACTTTCCTAATATGTATAACCATATTGTTCCACATGTCACAAGGTGTACCAACATAATTTCAAGCATCTCCTTGAAGGACTTTCTGTTTAAATATACCTTCTTTCGCGCTTTTCAAGTTCCACCATTTAGTCCGAATAGCTCGATGCACTCTTTTCTTCTTTGTCTATTTTTTTACTTATAAATCCATAACTAAAAGTTGATGTTGAGTGATTAAGCTTTCTCCTAGAATTACCTTGCAATCTTTACAACAGGCTCTATCTTTTTTCCTACAAATAAAATAATCAATTTGTGTTTGTGATAAGCCACTCTTATAAGTAATTAAATGTTCATTTCATTTTTTGAAGATTGTATTGACTATAAAAAGATCAAATGCCATAGCAAAATTTAAAATCTCCCTACCTTCCTCATTTATATGCCCAAAACTAAAGTTTTCATGAATACCTTGATATCCTAATGCTTCTTTACCGACATGTCCATTTAAGTCTCCTAAACAAATCATCTCCTTTTATGGAACTCTTTGAATCACCTTATCTAACTCTTCCCAAAGAACTGTCTTTATACTATCTTCTAGTCCTACATGGGGTGCGTAAGCACAAACTATATTCAAAACCTCTACTCCTAACACCAATTTCAACGTCATGATTCAGTCACTATATCGTTGTATGTCTATTACACTATCCTTTAAATCTTTATTTATGATAATACCAACTCCGTTTCGAGTCTTTTTCTTACCTGAGTACTATAACTTAAAACCTCTATCCTCAATCTCTTTTGCTTTTTCTACAACCCACTTGTAGAATATGAATCTTTCTCCGAATCATACTATCTACCACCTCCATTAGTTTACTGGACAATGTTCCGATATTCTAAGAACCAATACAAATCTTATTATCTAGTACTAGCTTCCTTACGCCCCGCATCCGTCCATATTCAAAATACGGAGACCCTCTCTTTAATATTCACTACATTCGGGCGACAATATAAAGGAACTAAATTCTTTACCCACACATGTCCATGATGCAGGAACCCTCTCTTCAATTGATTCATGTTATATGCAATATATACCAAATCACACAGTCCAACATGCTTAAGTATGTTTCTCTTTCTTGTGTGAATGTGTTCGAAAAAACTTGAATTTCTCTCGTACGTACTCAAACTTCATGTTTCGCTCAATATATGTTGAGCAAACCTTAACAAGTTCAGTGCATCTAGACCAAAGCGAATCCACCATTCATCTGAAATAAAACACGATAATGATTAATAAGAAACACTCAAAGTCAATAAATTTATAATTTAATGAATATTAATAAAAAATATATAATACCTGATCGCATTTGGGAGCGGAGTTGGATTGCAATTGGCCTTCCAAAATCTCCAAGACTATGTATATACTTGCTTAACTCTAAATGGATATTGCAACGAGTAGATGAATCTTATACAAGGTTAATTCTATTTAATATACCCTTTTTCACTTTCGTATTCTCCAAAGTTTAGAGTAAATTGAATATAAGGATTAAGAAAATATGCAGCAATATGCAAATTATGATGCATTTGGCGATTCCAGCATGCATCAATTATCTTTCAAACCTTTTTTAGAAGTTATTGTTTGCGGTCAAAGTTTACTTGTATTTCCAATTTGGCTTTATCCATAGCATCATATATATAAGGCATAACAGACTTATCTTCATTGTTCACCATCCCCATTACCTTAACTAAAAGTACAGTAATCTTAAAAAATTTAATGCAATTTTCTCAAAAATCAACATTAAAAACATATACCACAATAATCTCCTACCTCTTTTTTGGACCAACTAATAGAGCCCCAATCATCATATACAAACATTTTTTCACTGCATTTTTCTCTAGGACAATACTTTGCACAATAATGACATTTGTAGTAAATCTTATCAATGAAAGCCTAATCAATTCCTTTTCACCTATATGGATTCACATAAAATACAATACAAAAGAATGACTAAAAAAAACTTTATGACATTTCTGCATGCATCTATAATCTCCCTTATTTCATCCATTACAATTAAATCTTCAACCATTAAGCCTATTCAATGTGCAACACTTCGAGTCCATACTAAGAATGGATGGCTCACCTCAAGCATCTTACCAGTTGCAATAAAATTTATAACATTATGAGTAATGAATTAAACATTTAAAATACCTATCTCCTCAACAACTTCATAAAAAATAGGAAGCAAATTATCTGCAATTTTATAAATATGGAAAAAGTCGTATGATTTAAAAAATAATGTACCCTTAAGACAATAGACCAGAAAGTTCACCAAAGACCTATGTTGACCATTTGTCCAATAATCAGGAATAATAAAACATATTGTGTCCTTCCACGACTCCTTAAATTTAGAACTGCATGCATTAATAATATCAACCCATTTCTAGAGTAATGTCCCCCTCAAAGCACGATAAGTAGGGACTCTATAACTCGATCCAATACTGCCAACAGCATCTGTCATACTTTGAAATGAAAATGAGTTTGCAATATTGAAAGGGAGAATTTTTATAAAAAAATCTTCACATTTCAAATCTACTTTCTCAATTACCTCCTTTGAAGCCATGATTGATTTAATGCATGGCTGAACTCCAGGAGTCATACGTAGAGGAAAAAATAAAGGCATCTCACTACCTATGGCTCCTTTTCTAGTATCTCTCATAGGCATCGGGCAAGTAGGAGCTCTTCTAGTGGAACAAAGTCAACTCAACTGCTACTACCACCAGAACCTACACTCTTTCCCTTTTCTCTCCTTCTCCTCTCCTCTTTAGTAATCTCTTCTTCCGTCTTAGATGCACCGTAAAATTATCATCATACATCCATTCAAAAGCATCTTTAAATGATTAAGGCATATCCCAACCAGCTATTTTTGTCCTCACTCTCACTCTTTATCTATTTCACTCCTACAAAGCCTCCAATACCTCCTCAATCTTGTACTTCACTACTTCGATAACTCGAAAACAAGCATTAGCATCCTTTTTAGTTCCCGCAAGATGGTGTTTCATATGGAAAATATCACTATGCTTTACTGCATTACAAAACATGCACTTGTTCACAAGCCTATTGCCTTCGCACACCAGAGTATAATATTTTCTTGCTAACCCGATCGAAAGCTATTAAGATGAGTGTGAACAATCAACAACAAGAAAAAGGCTTTCTAGAGGTCAAGAATCACGAAATTTGTAAAACCCCGAATTTTTGAAGTGAAGAATTAGGTAGAATGCAAAAGGAAAGAGATATGCAACATATTTGACAAAAGCCTTAGAGACGGGGAGTTGGATTTGGTGAAGAACTTGAGAATCTTGTGAATAAACCATGAAATCAACAAAAACAAGGATGGGTGATTTGGGAGAAGAAAATGGCGTGAAAAGGGGTTTGAGAAAAAGCATAAGTCATTTCCATAACTTATGATTCTCGGAATTCACAAAAAAAAAAAAAGCATAGGCTCATACATTACGGGTTGTATCGTATGATAGAGCACCACACCTACATCATATTCTATTCTCGTATAATACATGATAAAATCGTATCATATCATACTATATGATTTTTATAACATTGGCTATACTTACAACATTCGTGGCAGTGGCAGCCACCTGCATGACATGGAGAAGTGGGACAATCACATTTGAAATTGTAGGAAGGTTGACAATAATCAGAAGATTCAGAACCGGTAATGAGCAAAAAGCAGTGTCAGAACCCTATCAAGCATCCACAAACTATGAACGTGTGCCCATCAATCTTCCTCCTCATTTTTTTAACGATGATCATTTGTTCATTCAGAAAACAAAAGGTAAAGACCATCCGACTGCCTCATTGCCTCAAAGCGCCTGACTAGACTTATCCTGATCCATCCATTGCAAGGCCAAACAGAAGCCAGAGGATTCTTATCCTGAAGATGGCACGAGACAGAAAGATCAAGGGAAGTGACCGTGGCGATTCCTTCCTTTTATGCATCACCAACAACCAAAACACACCGGCACACCCACACAGAGACACACGGAGGTGAAGGTGAGATGACCTGGGCATGATGCCACCGGGTTGGATGCGACGCTCGATGCAGTAAAGCTCCCAGCAGGAATTTCCCACTTGAATCCCCGCTTGCCCAATGTGTATGCTTATGATCTCCCTCATTCTTCTCTCTGCACAAACGATCGCGATGGTCGAAGATCTTTTTTTTCTTCGACTGCTACCGTAGGTCGGCCTTATGAAATTATACATACACTACACTTCCGCCTCTCACTTTAAGAAGGTAGCAGAGACTTCCGCCTCTCTTTAAGACGGTAGCACGAAGCCTACAGGATGAGCTGACCGCCACTACTGAGACCCAAACTCACCACCAGAAAAAATAAATCCCAACGTTTTAATCCCCTCGCAATTACATTGGGTAACTTGGTGCTCATGGAAGCCCTCTCTTAAAGCTCTCATAGCCCTCTCTCTTAACATAGCCGTTTCTCTTTTATAATCGAAAACAAGAAAACCATAATGATAACCGTAACTCTTAAAGCTCTCATGAAATCGAAAAAGTAAGGCCTTATTTTTTTATTTTCGTGTGATGTATTTTTATACTTAGAAAAACAAAATGAACGAAGAAAGTGTTTTCGTTTTTTGTAAATAATAAAGGCTTAACGCAGCCGTTTCTCTTTTATAATCAAAAACAAGAAAATCACCGTAACTCTTAAAGCTCTCATGAAATCAAAGCCTCATTTTTCGATTTTCATGTGATATATTTTTATACTTAGAAAAACAAAATGAATGAAGAAAGTGTTTTCGTTTTAAAAATAATAAAGGTTTAACATAGCTGTTTCTCTTTCATAATCAAAAACAAGAAACCCATAATGCTAATCATAATGATAACCGTAAGAAAAACTTCTAAATGAGAACCGTCTACCATAATAAAGTTTTCTTCTTCTTCATAGCCACTTGGTTGGTGATTCTCAACATTAGTATCAGAATACATAGATGCTCCTCGGTATCCATTCTTGTATTACTCAATCTATCCAAGTATGCCATTACTTTTCTTGTTTCAGAAACTAATCGAAACAAGAGTTAAACTCTGTTAACCAATAAAAAAGAGAAGGGAAGGAGCTCGAAAGAATCATTTTGACTATTCAGTCTCTGTTGCTTTATTAAAATCACGAAATTATCATACTGTGAAAATATGTTTATGCTCATACTCCTTTTGCAAAATCACAGAAACGTAAACAATGAAAAAGAATTGTTGTGCTCCAATTTATTTATTGAATTTACATAATAGTCAAAGACATAGTTTTATTGTTCTGGTATTTTGATATAATTCTAGAAATAGATAGATACGCAAAATTACAATTTTGTCTATTTACTTTAAGAGTAATTGTAGAAACAAACAAGAAAGAAAATTTACAATTATATCCCATGCTTTTTATGTAAATTTCAGAAACCATTTTAAATTTTGTTTTTACTTAAATAATGGTTAATTTTGAAGATGGTAACTGTATCTTTTTTGAAATTGCAGTTAGGCACCTGGAATTATTTGCAAAATAGCATATTTTGTCTTCTACTATTACTATTGAGTGTTTGACTCATTATTTTTAGTTGTCTTTTAGAATTAGATTTAAATCTAATTGTTTGTTGCTTATTTAATGTTTCTTGTTTGAAATATATAGGCCCTCTAATTGTTATTTTTGATAAATACATAAAACAATTATCAAATATGTGTTTCTGGACTGAAAAAGACACAAAAGTTGAATAACCTTAACTTCCAAATCTAAAAAAGGATAATTCTATTTGCCAAAAATGTTTGTTGAACGTGAAGCAACATAAGAAAATACATAATTTACAAAACCTTTAAAAATGGGAATTTGATTGTAAGGACCATTATGCTTATGTATATAAAGGATGACTTGATTAAAGTATTTGATGAATGTAAAACCACAAAAGAACTTTTTAACTCAGTAATTACTAAATATGATACTATAACCAAATTATGTGTTCAACTACTCCTTTAGAAGTATAACTCTCATAGAATAAAAGAAAGAAATAATATAGTTGAATATTCTAAATAGTCTATCTCCCTTATGGAAATGGTAACTATTGCACTTAGATTGGGACATAGCTTCTTTGTTTATGAACTCCTCAAACTTGCTATTGAAGAAGAGCATTTAATAAAAAAGGATTGTATTTTGCCATATGTTAGGTGCATGTATGGGCAACAACACTTTTAATGTCCTAGGTGTTGGGTTCTTAAAGATTGACATAAGAAGCACCCATATTATTTTTACTCATCTATGATTGTGCCATATGTTAGGTGCAATGTGGTGTTTGTTACTATACTTATAAAGAAAGGGTTTGAGGCTAGATTCATTCCAAGCAAGGTTACTATAAGAAAACATAGATGTATTTTGTTTTCTAGTTCATTGGACTCTCCGAACATTGTATGTTCAAACTGAATATCAATGAAAATGAATCTTTTTATTTTACTTATATTAATTATTTTTTATTATTGATGTGAATGTATGGTATAAAAGGCTAGGCATAAGTTTGAATTAGTTGAGGAAATTAGTCAACTTTGACTTAAAAAATTCTTTTAATAAGTGTTAAGTCTTATAAAAAGAAAAATGACTAAAAAATTATTCCCAACAAAAATAATTAGGGCAACAATGCTATTATAAATTATTCACAGAGATATATATAGACCCTTTAGAATAAGGTCTCATCATAGAAAAATTTATTTTATATTCATAGATGACTATTTAAGATATGAATATTTATATCTCTTAGCCCCTAAATCAGAGACACTATATATACTTTAAGAAGTTAAGTAAGAAGTTAAAATCAACTAGGTTGTATAATAAAGTTTTAATGTCGAATTAAGGTAGTGAATATACTTCTACAGAAATTATAAGATACTATACTTGGGTATTTCTAAATAAAATATTATGTTCATGATACCTAAACAAAATGGTGTAGCTGAAAGATATAACAAAACCCTATTGAATATGACTAGGTTCATGTTAATAGATATTTCTCTTCCTAGGGTATTTTGGAAAAAGTAATGACTACAGTTATGTATATATTAAATAGAGTATCATATAAGGTTGTATTCTTTACACTATATGAGATATGGTTTGGTAAAATATTAGACCTTAGTCATCCGAGGAGGTGTGGATCTATTCTTATGTAAAGATCATTAATTAGTCTAGAAATAGACTAGATAGTAGGTCCTTGAGATGTATTTTCATCGGATATTCTAAATGTTCTAAGAGATATAGATTTTATCATAAGGATCATGATCTAATAGAAAGTAAGAATGTTGAATTTTTAGAAGATACTAAAAATAATATCTTTAAAGATGATAATGAGAGTACTAATGATATAATGGATCTGGATATGTCATTGTTTGAGCCATAGATAGTGATCCAAACGACCTTTATATATGGATTAAAACTATAAGTAGACATAAAAAGTGTAGGGTCGTACTATCCTACTTAATGGATTATCATACATATCTAATGAAAGAAATGTGTTATTCAGTAGATTTAGATGAGTTAACTAGTAACTTAACTAATCAACAAGCTATTAGCTTACCTCAATCATTAGACTTGAAAAAAGCAATGGATATGAAAATTGAGTCTATTGAGAAAAACCAAGTTTGGAAGTTAATAGATTTACCTAAAAGAAGGAAAGTTATAGGTTGTAAATAAGTTCTCAAAGATTAATCGATAAGTTTAAGGTGAGATTTATTGCAAAGAAATTTTTGGAAAAAGAGGAGATAGATTATATAGAAACATATTTCCTTGTTTTGAGCTTTACATTATTAGGATTATTCTGACTATTTTTATATTTTATGATGTTAATTTACATCAACTAGATGTAAAAACTTTTTTTTAAGGTGATTTAGATGAAATCATTTATATAACAATTGAAAGGATATGTTGTTGAAGACAAAGGAAGATAAAGTAATAGGTTGAAGAAATTCCTATATAGCTTTAAACAATCACCTCTTCAATGGTATTTGATTTTTTAAAATTCAATTTTTGAACTTTGGCTTGTAGCTAATGAACTTAATTACTGTGTATATATTTGGAACAACAAGAGCCACTTTGTCATTTCATCTTTATATGTAAATGACATTGTTGACCAAAATAACAATAAAATAATTGTCAAAGTCAAGTCATGATTGAATTTCAAGTTTGAAATGAAGGTAGGAGAGGCATCTTCTATTATAGGTATAAGGATTTCTCGTGATAAAGAATCTAAATTTTTGTTTTTGAGTTTGGAGAGACATAGGTTATATCCGTAAGAAGTTTAGAATGACTTATTGCGAACCTATAAATACTACTAAAATGGTCAGATTGAGTAAGGTTGATTGTCTCGATGAGAGAGAAAACAAACCTAATGTTCCTTATGCACAAGCTATGGGTTGTTTGATATATATTATGTTGTTTACATCTTGATATCAGCTTTGTTGTCAGTCTTATAAGTAGATACCAAAGTAATCTTGTTCGTAATATTCGGTTGTTGTAAAAAATATTTTAAATATATCTATCTAAAAAGAACAAAAGATTTAAAGTTATACTTTCAAGTAGATGAACTAAAAGTGGAAGGATACTTATATGCTAACTTTGGTAGAACAAAGATGACAACAAATCAACTTTCGATCAAATATTCTTATTTAGATGTAGTGGTATTTTTTGGGCTTGCAAGCTAAAAGGCAGTGTAGCATTGAATACATAAAAAGTTGTGTATGTTGCTTGCAATATCATTGCAATGAATGCCATTTAGATAAACCACTTTATACGTGATTTAAAGCTTGATATAACCAGTGAGCTAACTGTAATTTATTGTGACAACAATACAGCAATTTCTCTAATTAGGAGTGAAGCTAATAGGTGTAGAAATAATATATAATGGTTAAATGCTACTATATTCATTATATGCTTAAGAGGAATAAGATAATTATATTTTATATGCCAATTAAAGACATGTTGATTGACCCCTTGATTAAATATACTTTTGAAGATCTCTTTATAAAGAATGTTACACACATGAGTTTAAGATGTGACTAGAGTTCTTAGTGTGAAAACACAATGTATGTACTGTACAAAAAAATGGATTGATTATGGAAAATCGTATAACTTGTATAAGTTGCTTTCCTTGTGCAACTACAAATGATATTACTTGGAAATCCACTTAATAGTGAGAGTAAACCAGTACATCATTATTCTACCTTTATGGCCAAGTGGGAGATGTAAGTTACATTTGGTAACTTGGTGGTCATACGAGGCCTTTGTTAAAGCTTTCATAAAATCAAGAAAGTAAGGTACTATTTCTTGATTTCGTGTGATGTATTTTTTTATACTTAAAAACTGAATGTTTTTATTTTTATAAATAACAAAGATTTAACATAGTCGTTTATGTCTCAAAACGGAAAACCCAGAATGGTAACTGTAAAGAAAGAAATGCTTGAATATATATACGAGCAACAAGATATAGAGAAAAAAAAACAAGAAAGATTTTCTTCCCTTCACGAAAAACCTTATGAACTATGGAAAAACTATCTTCACAGCTTTCGCTCGGGCTTCATCATGGTTGGCGATTCCCAGCAACAATTAGCCTAAACATTTCATGAACCCCTTACAAGCAAAAGAGAGAGAGAGAGTGAAGGTGGTGCCGCGATGCCCTAGCCGACGATAAATAGTAATACAATAATTAATTGATAAAATATAAGCATTACCAAGATGCTAGGTTATAAGATTTCATGCCATCGAGGATCCCTTCCTGCAATTCATCATCATCAACTTCATCTTGAAATTATCTTTTTTGTGGATTTTAAACAAGTTTTGAAACAATTCTCATATTTCAGTTCCTAGACAAACTACCTTCTCTCTATCTCCTGCACGCACATACAGATAGTGATGTAAAATGTTCTCAAGTACAAAACCAATTGGTAGGAGTGACTGAGCAGCAGTTTAGCAATTAAAAATAAAGCAATTAACTTATGCAAGAATGCTGAAATCAGATTTTTTGATTTTTACAACATACGTGAGGCAAACTCACCCGAATTTAAATTGCATCAACACAACATCGCAAAGTAAATTTGCTGAAGGGAAAGGAATGGAAATATATAGACTAGCTTAAGCATAGAGGGGATTAGGAGTTATAGGATTTTTATAACATATAGAGAGGTAGAGTCAATAACACAAACAATTAGAGTGCATAAGCAAGAATCGAAAATTGCAGCACATCTACTTCTTATTACATCATGGGAGGAGACAAAGCTCCATTAATACAACCCCTTTTGAATTGAATATTAAGAATCCTATCACATTGCATTTCAAGATAGAAGGAACTAGTGAAATTAAGAAGAAAGTAATTTGTTATTGTCGTAAATAGGTGGGACATATCAAGCCAAGATATCTGAAATTAAAGAAAAAGTAGAATCCAAAAGGACTCCGTATTGGATGCATCTAGACCCGGGGCTAACATAAAGCCCTATCACTCCCACACTTCAAGATGGAAGGAATTAGTGACACTAAGAAGAAAATAATTTGTTATTCTTGATATTAGGCTAAGAAATCCAAAATCAAAGAAAAAAAAGTAGTTATTGTTGATGGAGAAGTAGATGAGACCTCCATTCTTCTTACGCTTCAAGGTTAAATGAAGCAACTTAAAGTTTAATTGAAAAAGAAAGTATCTATTAGTGGGATATGCTCTACCATCTCTCATGAAACACAAGGTATGAATCTGTGGCTACTTGATTCCAAAGCTTCTTTCTACATTACATTTGATCAAAAACTTTTTTAACCACATCTACAAGAAAACCTTTTGATTCATGTGTTTTTACTGTTGATTGAACAACATTAAAAGTTGACAAAATAGGTTATCCAAGTATATATCCAAGTAGTATCAAATTGATTTCTAATAATGTTGTGAAATATCAAAAAGTTTCTAAAGACTTCGGATTTATGTTTCAAAAGATATATCCAAATATATATACTAAAATCATCTATAAAAGTCACATAGTATCTCACTCTTAAGGTGGAGGATGCAATATGCTGAATATCAACCATTTGACGAGTATGAATGATTAATATTGAAAAATAAAAGTGAAAAATATATTGAACAATCAATTATCCTAATAAAAAAAACATGTACCTTCTATTTTTTTTATTTTCAACCTTAACCATTCGTGGTCTTTGGTCAAGTAGTTGAGCTTGATTTCGATGTAATTTATGTATAACTACTGGTTTGCATCCTCCAAGTTTTATATATATAAAGGAGAGAGACCAAGGAATGCGAGGCAGTTTATACAAAGTAGTTATATGGGGAATATATGTATATCATTTCTTGTTTCCTATTATTCTTCCATTTTCTTAATATTTTCTTTTACAGAAAATAAAAATTTGTAACCATTACTAAAAGGACAGACCTTGTGTGGGTGAAGAAATATTTACCTGTGCTGGTAGATTTTGAAGAGAGCATGTGGATAACAACTGGATATGAGTTGTAGTGTCAGGTCCTCAAATATTTACGTATTATCAATCATTGACAAGGGTCTCTCTCTCTCTCTATCTATCTATCTATCTATATATATAGTGTGTGTGTGTGTGTGTGTGTGCGTGCTTGCATGTGTGTGTATGTATTATTTACACATCCTTTGCAAGGCTGTCTTGCTGTGAGATGTCCCCCTGAAACTACTGTGCTTTCTGACTTTGCTTAGAATGAATATCAAGTTTATTTAATACTGCATCCTTTCAAGAGGAATGCGAATGGACGTAAGCATAGCTGGGGACTTATTTGTGGCCGGCGTCTTGATTGCACATTTAAAATGAACGAAGCTCGTACAAAGATAAGCTGTAAACTCAACAAGCCGAAACGAGTTGGCTCATAAACTTACATAATCTTGATTAAAAATGACAGTTTTTCTCATTCAAGTGAAAATGAGTGTTTCTACTCCATCTTTGTGGTACAAACAAAACTTTAACCCATCAAGGACAATGACGCTCGTCTCACTAATTGAGTCGGTATATTTGTCTAACACAGACACGCACACTCCTAGACATGTCCGTCAGGACCCGTTTCCAGTATATTTTGTGTTTGCAAGCACCCTCAAGAAGTCACTCTCTCCACCAGTTGCTACGGTGAAGAACGGAGCTAACAATCTACTTATGGTAAGAGTTTGGAAAAAATATTTAAAGAACAGTAATGTTTTTGGATTAGCCGGTTTCAGTTTTGGTTCTGGTTTCGGTTTTAGAGCAGTTTTTGGAGACCATGAACTATAACCGAACCAAAGGGTTCCAGTTCCGGTTTTGAACCAGTTTTCGAACTGGCCATGTCTACACACTCCTCCATGTGTTATTTGTGTGGGTATCGTACAAACTGGAAATCACAAGCCTTTAGAAGCTGAGCGAGTTGAGTTGAGACAAACTTGCCGTTTGGCAACCCATACAGGCAGAGCCAACCCGAACGATAACTAGCTGGTCTCGTTTCACAGCCTAGACAATTGTGCCTTGCGTTGAGGAACACTCGCAGTGAACCATTGATTTAATTTCGTTCCTTTATGTTCACTGTTGGTTTCATTTATAGGTGTGTATAGGTTTGGAAACAGCTTGATGGTTTGAAGTGGAACCTAATCAACCCAGAAACAGGCAGAGCCGGAACCAGTAAAACCAGATTTGGAATTGGAGACCACCCATGGAACCAGAACTGATGGTTTTAATTTTTAATTTTTTTGTTAAGATTTCAAGATTTTAAATGGTTTCAGGGCGGCTAAGGGCTTGAACCGATACTGGTAGTTCATAACCAAGACTGGAATCGACTGTTTGGAACTCGGCTATGCCTAGGTGGTGGAGCAGCCCGTTCACCATTGTTATGAGTGAGAATAGTCAGTGACGGATATAAATTGAGCCCAAGTTGGGCGCCCATCCCACTTGAAATTTGTAAAATCAAATGAGGAAAACTATAGGTCATGACTAAATCGATGACTATAATAGATAGGTTTGCCCCACCCTACTCGACCATTCAAGATGATCCATATGACAGATAATAAGCTATTTCAATTTCGCTTCATACTTATATTTCAAACTTCTCCCCCCCCCCCAAGTTAAGCTCACATGTCAAGATTGACTCTTAACAAATAAGGTATACACTGAATAAGAACTAGCAATGAAAGATTGGACCTGATAATATCCAATGAGGGGTCTGAGGCTCGGAGCCAAATTTAGCCAAATAAACAACTTCAAACACCACTTAATTAAGCCATACTAGAGCAATCCAACCCAAGATTCTCAGGATCCATTTTCACACATTACAAATTATATGACGTGCAACAAAGCATGAAAAGCAATTTCCATGTCAGTTGAGTTTGAATGTTGCTATATAGTTTAACCCTGCTACCGACCCATCAAAACCAAAACAAAAACCAAGCCTTTTCCCACACTAAGTCGGGTCAGTAACATGGAATTTTAGTTGCCATTTGTCTCTATCTTGTTTCATGTGATATCTGCAATTGACTCCACAACAGGGGACAAAAAAGATGGTGCTTTACCATTTCCCTTTCAACACTTCCGAGGCCTTGCATTACCTCTTTTGAATGAAAGTGTTTACCAACTAATTTTTCACGTCACACCAAGATTCCAAAATGAACCAAGGGAGCTTAATCACATAAATATTCTACAATTAATCAATAACGAGACAACACAAGAGGAGACGAAAAAACTTGCATAATACCTGAACGGCAAAAATAAAATCATGCATGCAATTGCATCAATGTTCTCGCAAAATTCATTGCCCAACTTCAAAAAGAAAAAGATGACAAAAGAGAACAAATATATAACCTTTCTGCGATGTCATGCCCAGTCGAATATCTAAAAACTCAAAAGGCTGCAAAAACATACATAAATTTGAAAAGTCAAGTAACAAACCTAATCAGCAGCTCCTTTCGAATGGATTAAATCAGATCAGCAACATTTGCAGGCAGCTCCTCTATGATAACATTGTAGAACCTCTGAATGTCCCCAAGCATCCTTTCATCATCACGAGTAATGAAATTTATAGCGACACCCTTCCTTCCAAATCGACCACTTCGACCAATTCGATGGAGATAGTTCTCCGGTTGTGTTGGAAGGTCATAGTTGATCACCAGAGAAACCTGCTGTACATCAATACCACGAGCAAGGAGATCAGTGGTAATCAGGACACGAGAAGAGCCTGAACGGAATTCCCTCATAATGATATCACGGGTGTTCTGGTCCATGTCTCCATGTGTTGCAGAAACAGTATGATCTCGGCTTCTCATCTTGTCAGTAAGCCAGTCAACCTTACGCCTAGTGTTCACAAAAATGACGCTCTGTGTAATGGCCAGCGTTTCGTACAAATCACAGAGAGTGTCGAGCTTCCAGTCCTCTTTGTCGACATTCACATAAAATTGCTTGATTCCCTCCAAAGTGAGCTCATCTCTCTTCACCAATATCCGCACCGGCTTGCTCATAAACTTTCTGGTGATCTCTAATGCTTCAGGTGGCATAGTGGCCGAGAAGACACCAACCTGAATCTTAGAAGGAAGTAGTTGAAATATATCGTATATCTGCAAAGAAAGCATCGAAAGGACAAAATAGTTACCAACAATGATCCACTTGAAAATGTGGAAGAAAACAAGAATGTAACGAATGCCAGTTCCATACAAGTAATGAATGACAAGCAGATACTTTGCATGAGTGAGCAAACTTTGACAAAGATATTAGATGCTGACCTGGTCCTTGAAACCACGAGAAAGCATTTCATCAGCCTCATCTAAAACGAAAATTCTAATGTTGTCCGATCGAAGAGATTGCCGTCGCAGCATGTCATAAACACGGCCAGGAGTGCCTACAACAACATGAACTCCACTGGAAAGTATACGCTGATCCTCTCGGACGCTTGTACCACCAACGCAGGCATGAACTTTAACACCCAGATAGTCACCAAGGGCACGCATAACCTTTTCAATCTGCTGTGCCAATTCTCGAGTGGGAGCAAGAACCAAGGCCTGACAGTCGACAAGATTGTAGTCCAACTGCTGCAAGATTCCAGAACAGAAAGTTGCCGTCTTTCCAGTACCAGATTGTGCCTGCTGAATAACGTCTAGGCCCTTGCAGAAAGGCACAATACCTCTCTGCTGAATTGCAGATGGCTTCTCAAAACCTAGGCAAAATCAGCAAAGACTATTTCAACATCCAGATAGTTCATTAAAAAAACATACGTACATATATTAATAACAAAAAGTTAGCATACCATATGCGTAAATGCCCCTTAAAAGGTTCTCCTGCAAACCCATGGAATCAAAGGAATCATGAACCTCATCATAAGATTCAAAAAACTCTTCTACATCACCTGAAAGCCTGAAAGAAACAAAGGAATAAGGAACATGATTTGGAAGAATCAAGTTGAGAACTTCAACACACAAACAATATGGAACTCACAGTTCATTCATCTTTGCATCATACTGACGAGCATCAAACTGTGATCCTTCTGGGGCCAAACCCGCCATGGCTATGAACAGAACAATGAGCTAAAAAAAATGAAATAAGAATATGAACGAAATTAAGTTATTAGTGACATAGCTGCAGCAATTCACAACAGTAAAAGGACATTTTTTGACACATAAGATACAAGGCAGTCTCATGCTATATGATACACACATTGGTACAAAGAAAATATTACTAAAAGAAAAGGCTGCACTGCTGCACTTCAAAAAGTGAATCTACCGAAGCCTGTTGAAGGGGAGAGCAAGTGCAGGTACAAAGGATGAACCAAAAGAAAACAAGAAGCCTTTTCCCACATTAAGCAGGGCCACCTACATGGATTGCATGTCGCCATTGCATCCAATATTTTCCATATTAGCATTTAACTCCATAAAAGCAAAATCATGTTTTACCATACAACAAGAAAACATGATAACTTTAAAACTCATAGGTGTTAGGGCATATATACACACACACAAACAAACAAGCAAACACAAAATAATGTGTATATATACATATATTATATGCATACTTTTGCATGATTATGCACCATGCAAAATTATGCATATAAGATTACTCTTATGTGTGTTTGTGGTGTGTGCATGTGCAAGTGAGTTGAGTGTGTGTGTGCGTGTGTGTGATCATTTACATTTAAAAGAGCATAACCTCAAAAACAAAAACTTTTCAAACTACAACACTGTACAATCTAACTAAATTATCTCCAAGTCAGCATTTCTAGTGAGAGCATTTAAAATCATTGTTGTCAAACTGGATGGGAAAGTACTACCATTGTTGTTTGTACTGTATCGTAACGTGTATGTTTTTCTCCAATGAGACAATACATGCGTATCGTATCTTATCGTAATTTTAAAAAACAAAAAAAAAGAAAGAAAAAATCAATAAAAATCAAGAACAATTCTAATTGAAAATTAATTCATACAACTTTCAACAAGTAGCAAATATTCTTTATAAGATACACCATCTATGGTGGACGTTCCGAGCTTGGAGAGTTTAAAACTTTCCTTTATTGATCAACTCACCCTTTTGCTATTAAAACAATATTCTCTCATTTTATCCTCTATTGGTGTCACTCCTAATTTGTTTCTAATAACCTCATTACGTATACGGTCTTTTCTTGTCTAACCACTCATCCATCCCAACATCTTCATTTCTGTCACAAACAACTTTTGTACATGTTAACGATTAACTGCTCAACACTATGAGCCATAAAACATGGCTTACCTTTTAACTTTAATGGTATATTCTTATCACAAAGAATACATGATGATCCAAACTTAAAGATTTTCGGAAAAGGCTTAGTTGTTGTTGTTGTAAGTCTCTGATGTTTGTCTTTTTCTATCAGACATTTGGTGAAATATGTTTATAAGTGATTGCCCAAACTTAAAGATTTTACTATAAGAGTTCGGATTGTGAAAGGAATTGGAGTGTCTTTGAATACATCCACACAAAAAAATGCAAAAGGTTGGAACATAAGAGGCTCAATGACTTAGTTTTCATCCGTTGTAACATGCAACTCTGACAGAGGTAATCTTGTATTATTTACTACTTAAATATTCAATTTAATATTTTATTTTGCTTAAATTATTAATACTATTTACTAATTACTTATCATTCTTTCTTGCATGCAATTAAAAAAGTTAAATAAAGAAGAAAACCAATTTGATCCAATAAGTTTGAAGAGGAGTGGATTATGAAGGATAATGAAGCAAATGCACTCCTACCCGAAGAAGACATTGCATGGATTAATTTGAAAAGAGCGCAATAACAATATTATCAAAGCTAACTTCTAAGAGGTGGAGTGTCGACCTCGACACGGGTACGACACCGACACCATGTCGGTGCGGCATGGCAAAAAAAAAAACATAATTTTTTTTAACTCACGGTTCTACCGTCTATGGTGTATTTATCTTGGAGAACCGATCAAAGAGGGAGCAATCTGCGAAGACGATGAAACTGAAGCCTCTTAGTCGACTCGTGACCTTATCTCCCATGATGACCACCTGAGTTACCTCACCATAGTTTCCAAAATGCTCCTTCTTCTTATCTTCCATCATCTCCCATGAAAGTCCGCCGAAGAACGTAGAAAAATATCTCAAAGGCAGACCTTCTTCACTTCCTTTTGTGTGGATATTCCACGCTTCAAAATCTGGTATCGATTTTGAAGTTCGGGTCTTTTTGGATAAATGAGTCTGGATAGTGAAGATTGATTTGTGTATTATGATGAAATTAGTAGTTGTTTACAGTTTATGTGTTTTGCTTTAATATAAAGTTGTGTAATTGCTATTGTCATATACTTATGTTAATTGATGTCTCACTTATTCTAGCTTGAATATTATATATAATATACCCTAGACGTGTCATCGCACCCAAAATTTTTGAAATTTACCATATCCCGCACCCACACCTTTGTATGCACCCGCACCCATGTCCGCACCCGCACCAGTACCCGTGTGACATAGTTATCAAGGGGATGAGGATTTTGATTTTGAAGTAGAAAGTGGTGAGGATCTAACAAGGAAAAAATGAAGATTATTTACTTAATGATCTTGATTACAATGTGTAAATGTATTTTTTTAATCATGAAAGTTGTATTTTTTCTAAGGATGTCACATATTGCTTCAAAATATGTAATTCTTTTTTTAATTATTAAATGGTGAATGATGAATATGTACTAAAATTTTGTATTATATGAATTCTTTACAATTATCATATTTTTTCCTATTTTTTTGAATTTTTACTAATTTTTTAGTATTAAATTACGATACGTATCGTGGACCAAAACGATACACGATATAATACGCATCGAACAACACTCGTTCCCACACCCACATAACTCAAGGATGCGCAAAAAGATCACGCTGTACAAGATTAAGTTATCCAAATAACTCACATGATGCAAACTGATTGCTTGACTTTATCATGCTCACTAATTTGTAGAGGCTACAAATATGAACCCAAGAAAGGGGACAAAACCGAAAAAGGTGCAAATTTCCCCTAACATTAAAAGTGGCTCAATCGTGCCCTTAATGTTACCCATAGAGCCACATCTATGCTTTAAGTTAGGTTTACTTCATGTCTTATATTTTTTAAACTAAAATACCCCTAACATTTCTTTTTCTCTCTCACACACACCCCTTATGCCCCACCAATCTCTCTCTCTCTCTCTCTCTCTCTCTCTCTCTCTCTCTTTGTATGTTGCTGCTGAAGGAACTGAGTGTGGTGGGCAGAAATTTCAAAGGATATAGACCACTCCCAAGTCATAGTTGAATCATCACCAAGAGATATAATTGCAACAGTTGAGTGGGCCTTCTAGACCCCCCTTGGTTACAGGATATGAAAAAGTAAGTGCAACAAATGAGGGGTCCTTCTAGAGCCCCCTTAGCGATCCGGGTGTATGGTAAAGCTTGTTTATGTGCTACACTGTATGAATTACAGATTCTGCTGCATTATGACTTGTCGCTTGCGATCTGGTTAACAACAACAACAACTAAGCCTTTTCCCATACCTTGCTCCGCCCATGTAAGGGATCACCCTTGCATTGCCGGTCCCAAGCCGGATAAAGGAGGAGGGTTGTGTTAGGCTTCCGACAACCAGCGTAAAACTTCGTCGGATTTTTATAACATGATTGCGATCTCGTTAAATTCTATCTAATTGTTCTTGGTTTGATTTTTTTAGAATCGACAAGGCTAAGCAATCATTAGTTATAGTTTACATGGTTTTGGTGGAAAGGGAAGAGTGCAACTGTGGATAAGTTTGACAGTTTATGTAGCATCCTTTTTTGAATAGTATAATCATTAATCTAGCAGTCCATTTTTAATTTAAGACTTGACAGCATATGTCGACATTTCCTTCTTTCATGTAGTTATCTTTTCTTCATCATTCTGAGTATATATTGTTTGCACAAGAGCTCAACAGCATGAACGAATAAATTGAGAAGTCAAGAGCAGGTTGAACATGGCTTGAATCTGATGTTGCTCAGCTTATTGGATTTCAGAAGAAAAATCAATGCCAAGTTCAAATCCGATACTTAGTATCATATGATTTCCGTGTTATTATCTGATTTCAGTTTGGATGCACAACTGCAGAGAAAACAAAACTTTATGATCAACCAGTCATACTCATATTTTGCTTACTGAAGGCAACTCTTTGCATTCTGATGGGAACTAATCGACCAGCCAACCTGAACAGAGTTCTTGCAAGGTAGAAATATTTGAAGATGCTTTTCCAGCATCCTCCTCATAAATTATGGACTAGCTGGGGCTTTTCACCACCTAATAGAATGAAAAGAAGACTTGCAGATAACTAGTAGTGTGAAACGGCTCTGACCTTTGTCTTGTTAGATGTATAGGAATTACATAATTTCATAAAAGAAAAATGATTTTTCTTAAGTTTTTGCTGCAAAAGCCGTTGTTTGTATGCTTGCACCAGAGAGAGAGAGAGAGGAGAGAGATGGGTGGGGCAGAGCATATTTTTCATAAGATGAAAAGAAATATTATAATGTTAGGGATATTTTAGTATAAAAATACAAAATATCAACCTAACTTAAAGGGTAAATGTAGCTACGTGAGTACTGTTAAGGGCATAATAGAGCCACTTTTACTGTTAAGGGCAAATTTGCTACTAGGTTGAAACCTTAGGAGCAGATTCGCACCCTTTCCCTATTCCATTATGTCAAACAATTGAGCCCTCAAAAAGCCTCCTCAAATTTTGGATCACATTTCTCCTTAAATTGGATTGGCACAAAAGTAAGCTCAAAGTAATCTAAAATTGACCACAACAAATCATGTGTACCCCTCATATCATCGATAATTTTATGTTGAATAGAATACCAGCCAAATAAAATTTTCTTCGGAGTAGGCCACCAATAGAGCAATGACCAGTTGCCAAAGAGTAAGAAGTTCTTGAAAGAAGGTTTCTAAGTAGAGAAGATCTCCCATAAGTTGGGACAATCTACTCTCTCTTATTGAGAGAGGAAGATAGGTGAAACTTAGAGAAGGGAGGAGATCACAATCATGTTGAAAAATATGCATTCGCTAGAAGAGGACAAATGAGTTTTAAACGAGAAGAAATGCTATAAGAGGTAGAGGTGGTGGACGATCACAAGAACATGAAGACCGGAATAAACTATTGTTCACATTGTGGGAAGAGGCGACATACTGAATACTGCAGGGAACTAGTTGGTAGACCAACTGATCACAAGGACGTTGGGAATCATATAGCAGCTACTACCGAAAAGAAGGTTGAACCTGTTTCGATGGATGAAATGATGGAATTAAAAGGGAAGCTTACAGAAATTGAATCAAGACTACTTGACCAGCCTTCTACGTCCTCATCAAAAAATGAAATAATACTTACTTCATAGAACATAAGTGGTAACCCTTTAGTTAAAAGTTTTGCATGTTCTAAGTGACAAATCACATTTGATGAGATATGAAATTATTCTGATACCTCAGTATGTAAAGGTGACAAATGACTCCTTAGTTCCAATGGAAGGAAAAGGAGTAATTCAATCAAATAATTCCAGACTTAATTTAGTGATAGAAGAGAGTCAAAGTCATCAGTTCCATTTGAGTTGATACATTCTGATGTATGGGGACCTTGTTTGATTCCCTAATTTAAAATTTTTAAATACTTTGTGACATTTATTGATGATTATTCTAGACTCACTTTTGTGTGATGATTATTCTAGACTCACTTTTGTGTACCTTTTGAAATCTAAATCTGAAGTTGCTTTCATCTTTTCCATAGTTCATAAACTCATATTACTCAGTTTGGATATAACATTAAAATCCTTAGGTTTGATAATGGCGGGGAGTTTGTCAACGATTTTTTGCAATCTTACCTTTGGCATTATACATCAAATTTCTTGTGTCTATACTCAACAACAAAATGGTGTTGCTGAACGAAAAAATAGATCATCTTAGAAGTGACAAGGGCCTTACTTCTGGAACATAGAGTTCGTAAGTGTTTTTTGCCTAAAGATATTCTCACTGTTGTGTATCTAATTAATAGATTACCGTCCATGATTCTTTCAAGAAAATCTCCCTTTAACATTATCATACTAGAAACTAATCCCTTCCATATTTTACCTCGTGTATTTGGGAAATCTCACTTCTATATTGCATTTTATGTGAATCCATACAGGTAGAAGGGAACTGATTAGGCCTTCATTGACAAGATTTGCTACGAATGTCATTATTGTGTAAAGTCTTGTCATACAAAAAAATGCATTGGAAAAAATGTTTGTATCGAATGAACGAGACTCCATTAGTTAGTCCAAAAAAAGGGAGGGGATTGTTGTGATAGATGTTTTAAATACTGATTTTCGAAAAAATTGCATTAAATTTTTTAGGATGACTGTACCTTTAGTTAAGGTAATTAGGATAGTGAACAGTGAAGATAGGCCTGCTATGCCTTATATATATATGATGCTATGAATAAGGCCAAATTGAAAATACAAGTAAACCTTGTTTGCAAGCAATCATTTCTAAAAAAGGTATAAAAGATAATTAATGCACGCAGAAACCGCCAAATGCATCATGATTTGCATGCTGCTGCATATTTCTTTAACCTTCTATTTGATTTACTCCCAACTTTGTAGAGGATGAAGAAGTGAAAAAGGGTATATTAAATACAATTGACCTTATACAAGATTCATCTACTCGTTGCAATATCCATTTAGAGTTAAGCAAGAATATACAAAGTCTTGGAGATTTTGGAAGGCCAATTGCAATCCAATTCCGCTCCTAGTCCTTAACCCTTTTATTGAAATTCATTTAAGTTATCAATTGATTGACTTTGAGTGTTTCTTATTAATCATTATTGTGTTTTATTTAAGATGAATGGTGGACTCACTTTGGTATAGATGCACTGAACTTGACAAGGTTTGCTCAACATATATTGAACCAAACATACATTTCCAGTGAGTGCGAGAGAAATTAAAGCTTTTTTGAACACATTCACACGAAAAAGAGAACCAGACGAGCATGGTTGACTACATGATTTGGTATACATTACATATAATAAGAAGTTAAGGCAAATGTAACAATTTTAAAAATATGGATTGCTACTGCCTAGTTCTTTCTTATTAATAATGACTTATTGATGTGACTATTTTGTATTTGATATTTTTTATAATTTAGATATTCTATCTTTACATACAAATGCAAAAGTATGCAAGAAGGGCAAGGAAGGTGTCATATGACCTATTGAGCCACAAAAATGTTGATATTCTTGATTATTGGGTCGAAGAGGAGGAGCCCCATCAATTTAGAGATGAAAACTGGAGGGCACTCCAAGCCGAAGCATAACTTGGAGTTGGAGATGATGATGAAGATGAAGGTGGTGGATGGGAGGATCCAATTGTGGAGGAGGAAGAGAGAGGAGATGATGATGGTGATCCTAACTATGTCGATTATAATGCTTTTGTTGATTATGATCCACGTTGTAGATGATGTTTTAACTTTTAATTGTAACTTTGTAACATTCTGGTCTAGATGATTGTAAGTTGTAACTTTATAACTTTGTTGTTTATTAATTAAAGGTATTCAATATTCACGTTACGGTATGAATGCTTTTTCATTATGAGATGTTATTTACCTTTGTTATTCTCTTCTCACAATTTCTGTAACTATTTTTATAGTCATAGTCATTTGTTAAGAATTATATGCTTCAAATCAAGTTTTTGGATTCGATTTTGTTTAATGTTGATTGTGTTATATATGTTTTGTTTATTAATTTCATTTTTTTCATTTTTTTGAATTTATTAATATTTTTCAATTTTTTTATCAAGAAATGAAAAAAGTGCACCATATCATACAATATGGTATGATATAGGCATATCGGTGCCCAGTACGATACGGGTATCGATACGCTTTTTACAACATTGATTTGTGTAATTCTACTCAAGCTATTCAATAAAGTTTTTTGAATGTTTGTAAATAACATATTCAAGGACACCACATCCTAAGCATGTTTTGTTGGTTTATAGATAGCTTAAGATGGCCATGGCAGTGATTGTTGGTGTATCGATATTGATACCAAATTAATCATTTACCAAAACCACAACTGTGTGGCCCTAATAAATGTAGTTGCTAGCGTCATATCAAATTAATGAGAGAAAACATAGCCCACAACCGTGCACACCTTGCATATTTCAGGGCTGCTCTTAATTCCAAAAACTTCTTGCATGTAACATTTGATGAACACTAGCTAGCATTAAGAGATTATGCTAATTATCCATAAGAACTTGTCAAATCTTGTAGATTTATCCACGTAATTGCATAATTCCCCTTAAGAAAGTAGCTATCTATAATAGGATAGGTCATAGAAGTAGAAAAGAAGAATTTGTTGTTAGATGTTTTATGCTTAAAATTTGTGGGGACCATATAAAACATCACAAATAATGACTCAAACTTTAAGAATAAGCGGCAAGCAAATCCTTGAAGGAGGGAAATAAAATACTCAAAGAAGTAGAATTGACACACATACCTTGCCAGCTTAGTTGAGAAAGCAGGTCAAGATAACATGAAGAAAGACAACGGAGAGAAAAATGTTCTTCTTATGGAACATTTTCTATGAATTGTTAGAAATATTTATCCCTTGTTACAAAGTTTTCTTGAGTAAAATGTTCAAAAATAACAAGCCAATAACATATAGATAGATGGACATATGAATAAGTTAATCTGCAAGGTACTCATTGCAGCATTATGGATGTAGATAGCGAGCAAAAGTGATAGGTGCTGCAAGTTGATTTATTAAAGGAAACAAGCACCATTTAGAAGTGTACGATAGATAATAATATTAGTTATGCAAGAGCATGGTTTGTGTTACCAGCATAGTTATGTTAAAATCACTATAATCTGCACTCTTGATTATCTCAAACAAGCGTATCAAACTTGGCTTGAATGTTTCTATTGATCAACAAGGAGAAAATCAGATACCAATCAAGAATAACAGGAATTTATTATAGGAAATCCACTAATGGATACAATATTCAGTATTTTATCTTGAAATTGTGTCACCACACCAGATGAACCTCATGGAATTGCACATCAGAGGTAGAAGCTAACAAAATGCAATGGACAATAACTTACAGAATAAATAGACTAGAAATCACTAGCGTTGTGTCTTTGCTACTACCTCCACCCATCATATGAGAACAATATCGAATAGGCATTGCAAGAAAGATCTCACATAACAAATGCTTGTAATGTGTATTTGAGTATCAAATTTCCCATTTTTCATGTGCCGGTGTCGGTTACCACAAAAGAGAGAGTGAGCCAGAGAGAGAGCAGTTTTCAACTCTTTCACGGCTACTTCCAAGTGAATAAAATGCTTGCAGGCTTAAAAAGCGGTTGTGCAAGTGAGCCTTCTATCTCGGGAAGAGGATATCAGAAGAAGGAAAAAGAGGTAAGAATAGCATGAGCCTTTGTCAAACATATCATCCATTGGAAGGAAAGTAAGCTGGAAAACAAATCAATAAAGCAGCGATTGCGGAATCGATTCCTCAAACTCTTCCTGCGTCGCAGCACAAGATCTGTGAACCCTGGTTCTCAGAAACACCAAAACTGCTTCCCATAACGGTAAAAACCATCTCTCGACATGTGAATCGGCTCCCATGGCTCAGTAAACAACGAATCACAGAGGGGGAAGGGGAGAGAGAGAAGGAAGATAAGTAATTCACAGAAAAAGTTGTGAAGAAAGGATAAACAGATCCGCAAAACCAGCCTCTCAGCTAAGACGTGTACCAAAACACATACAGGAAAAACAGATGGATTTACCTTGAAACTTTGCAGCGATAAATGCCGGCGTCGTGTGCCGTCTGCCTCTTCGCTCCGGCGAAGTTAGGGTTTGCAGCTGCGGGTTGGAGCAAAAGGGGAGAGGGCGCAGAAACGAAAGGGGCCAAAAGAAGGGCATCCACCAAAGGCATAAATCGACGGTTCGGTTTCATATCGGAAGATCGGAATAATAAGGGCGATTGGAGCACTGAGGAGATCGAGTCTGAACCCGGTTCCTCGAAAACATTGAAAAAGGTAGACTCGGTTCCATACCAGCAGTGGTCTCTCTCCTGGCTCCACCAAAATAAGGAACCAAAAACCGAACGGTGGCCTTCGGGTCAGGATCTTGGTCCAGTTCCGCCGGTTCTGGGTATGATTCTGTTCAGGTCCCGGTGTCTGTTGAAAATGTCATGAAACAAAGGTGAGATTTTATGATCAAAACCAAAAACAAGTTTCGAAACCGTCCGTTCTGTAACGCTGGGGTTCTTTGGTTTGGTTTTTAATAAGTGAAACTAGAACGGAACTGCTGCTCTAGTTCCAATTTTGGTTCCCACGGTTCTAGTTGCGTTTGAGTTTTTGACTCGTGTGAGCAAAAGCAAGAAACAACGCTTTCTAATTTCCCTTTTACTCAGAAAAAGATAGAGCATGTTGGGAAAGCGTGTTCTCTTTGTGTGATGGTTTGCAACGCAACTTAAACATAATCCAAATACCCTATGCTTTATGAAATAATGGGAAGAATGTGCATAATTGATGTTGTTGGAAGAAGGCAACAAAGATCATGTGGATGTCAATGCTGGTTATGAGCATTAACAAAAATCATTGGAAAATAAAAAATCACCAAAAAAAAGTAAAATATGGTGTCCCATGCGGGGGACGAAAAAAGAAAACTAGCAATACCATAATTCTAGTCTGAATGTTTGTAAATATGAACCAATCGGACATCATGGGTTGTAGAAGCTCGTCACCATCGCCCCAGCCAGTTCTGGCCTAACACCCCTTAAGGATCCTTCTGGTGCCACAAAACGACAATAGCATTCATGGGTTGTAGAAGCTTCCACTTTTGTTGATCATACATCAATGTTCATCAATTTTGTTTTGAAAAGAATAAAATGTTCCGCATAAACTTCTGTGTCTTGCTTGTTGGTTCAGTAATGAACTGAGGGTGAGAGTCAGCTTAACCATGTGGGATTTTGATCCTATGTCTAGCCATTGTAGCATGTATAAGGGCTTGATGACTTGATATCACTTTCCTTTAGCTTATCTAGACAAGTTGTTTAGGGTTCCAAAGCCAAACGTCGCAACTAAGAATGATGCCCGCACTCATTGAGGACTTAATCCAAAACCTTATATCAAGAGCTGATTATAGTCTTTCTCAAAAAAAAGAAAGAAAGAAAGAAAGAAAGAAAAAGCTGATGATAGTGCATCCTCGTGAAGGCACCCCTCTCTTTTGTGTCAATCACTGGTGAGGATTTTCACATTGAGTGGAGTAAAGCTACATGCTCCGCTAACTGCACTCAACATTGCTTGAACTACTCCCAAATTAGAAAGAGAAGAACTATTCATGGTCCTAACTACAAATTCAGCACATTAAAAATAGAACCAAAGCAAAACTGACTAAAAAAGCAAGTGCGTAAGGCCAATCTTGGCATAATTGGACGATAAAACTCCAATATATTTTAATGGAGAAAAGAGATGCCTATGAATTGTAAACATCAATGGATGGGAAAAAGAAAAAGAAAAACCATTTGAAGTAAAGGGAGGGAAGAGGGAAGAACTAAAAGGGTCCTTGAGCCTCGAGAGTACTTTTAAAGGGTGGAGACCAACTTTCAATTCGAGGGATCCATGTTCATTCTCGTCGAAATCGCTTGTACTGCCATTTGGTTTGTCTTTGTGGATGGTGGTGGCAAAAGGAATCAAACTATTTCCCTCCACGAGTTGCTTTTCCACAACTTGAGCCAGATCGACCATCCACTTCTAGCACACCACTTTGCACTTGAGCATGCACCAATGCCGTGTTACACCATGGTGCTTAATGCTACTTGTTGGTAGCTTTTCTATTCCATGTCAAGAGTACCTAGGTATAAGTGGACTTTTATGTACTGCCTTAGAGTGTTCTTTCTCTGATAGTCCAAGACTATAAATAATTGTCATCATGCATTGTAGAGCCATGCAACCTCCATTGATTCACGTATAGACATAATCCAACTATCGTCTTCTTCCTTGCTTCTCCACTCTTCTCCTCTATCTCGTGCGTGGGAACTTAAGAAATTGTCTACTACCAAAGGTTGGGAGGTCAAACCCCTTAGGATCCTTCCCTCTCACAAGTTGTACTGGTGGTGGTGGAAGACGGAAGATCGTCTCAAACAGGCAGCGTTGTAGGTTGTAGCCTGACATAGAGAGACTATAGGTTGAACAATCCTAGTTCATTGCCATCATCAGTGTCCTAGGCGCTCATTTGCATCTACTGTTTCATGTGCAACAAGGAGTAGGTAACAACCGGTACCAGAGTATCTTCTGTTCAACTTCAATGCAAATTAGTGAAGAAATAAGTAGAGCAGAAGTCCAGGAATCGGATTTGCTGCTAGCTGCATCTAGAAAGCGATAAGCCAACATTCTCGTGATTACTGCGTTGAAGACAATGCCGTTAATCATGGGTTTGTCTGTAGAACCCATCACACGTCTATGATGCAATGTACAAATTGTTTAAAATGTGGAAGATTCGACCTTTGTGCTTGTAGCTGCAGTCACAAGGTACAAAGGTTGCAGATCGCGTTGCAATGGCTTCCGACGAGCATTCTTGTAAAACCAGTGCTATTTGGTGGAGACCTAAAACTCAATCTTTGCGAGATATATCTATAACTGTGATAAGATTAAAAATGTGGTCAGTTGTAGAGTTTTAAGAGTTTAACCAAGACTAAATCAATCGATATTTGCAGGAAACTCTCACTAAAAACACAAGGCTTTTCAAGCAGAGTTTTCAGCCACTTTGAGAAGCAGTTGATTGGATCATCTTATTGTTGAGTTGGAAGATCCTATAGAGACCCTCGACCAGGGAAGAAGTAAACTGTGGTGGTTTTCAGTCCGTGGGTATGGTCCAAGGATTAAGTTTACAATGTTTGGTTGCTGTGAATCGAGCCTCTTTTCTTGCATTGATTCTTTGATTGATCAGCAAGGTCCTTTTGAAGCAAAGAATATGAAACGACTGCTAGTTTGGGTACTCATGCAAATGAGCAGAACAATGCTGGTGGTGTTGCAACAATTTTCATCCACATCTTAGAGCGGGTCGAACGATTGGAAGATGAGCTACAATTTTTGTATGAGATTACTAGTGCTGGTGTTGCAAGCATAAGTTCTTCTATCATCCAAACTTCATGCAACATCGAAATACTGGAGCCTAAATCTTTCAACATTACAGAGATAGAAAATTGCTGGAAAACTTTAAATGGGGCTTGGAGGAATACTTCCAAGCCACCAAGGTTCTAGAGGCTGAACAACTTGTGGCAACGCTAAGCTTTAGTAGAGGACCATCCAAATGACGGCCCAAGAGCAAGGGAAGGGAGGGAATCTATCTAATCATGGGTTCAACTAAAGATGATATTCGTGGAAAATTCCTACCAACAAATGTACATTCTTAATTCATGAGTATGTGTGAAAATTCCTTTGTGCCATGTAGATGACAGAGAACCCCTGCGTGCCCTAATCTTCATGGAGGTGATGGTGTGATGCATTGTTGTGCATGCCCTAGCTAACTCCAATTCAACCCACTTTATCAAAGTGTTGTCTACTACAACATCCATAAGTGAATCACCGCTTTGGAGTATTTCCTCAAGATGGTATATGTGTCAACCAATTGTACAGTGTTGGAGACATTTGAGGACATTATGTTAGAAGAGTTACGGACGCGCCTGCTTCTATGGTGTGAGACAAACCATCGATCGACTTCATACTAGGATTGAAGCCAACTAATATAATGGCATATTGCATGAGGCCCCTCGAGATAACAAAGCTCAAAAGACAACTAGGGGAATTGTAGGAGGTTGTGATGGTAGAACCCAACAAATCACCCTATAATTCACCTATTTTGTTCCATACGAAGTTTAATGGGTCTTTGGGCATGTTTGTGGATTGTTGAGCCCTGAATAAGGTTATAATACAAGATCAATACCTCTCTTCCTTTGGCTATTGATCTTTTTGACTGCCTTAGCGAAGCAACATGGTTGAATGAGCTAGATTTGAGGTCCGAATAACATTAGGTATGCATTGCACCTAGAGACAAGATGAAGACTATGATAGTGATGTTCTCACTCCCCTTTTAAGAACACATGAGTGCTAGCGATTCAGCGATTGGAGGTGAGTTGATCCAAGGACACTTGGTAACTTTTAAGAGCATGAAGGTGAAGGATGTTGAGGCGTGTTATGCTACTCACGAGAGGGAGTTGTTGATTGTGATGCATTGCTTGCAGATTGGCATGTTTATCTTTTGATGGATCCTTTTTGATGGTCATTAAAAACATAGTCGATATGTTGAAGACTTAGAAGAAGCTAACTCCAAGACATGCTTGTTGGTTGTAGGTATTAGAGGAGTATGACTTAAGGTTGAGCCAATGGAATGTAGTTGTAAATGCTCTTTGCCACAAATGCATAAAGGAGATTTTGGATGTACTATTGAAGATACAAGATGATATGTTCTAGCTGGTGAGACATGCAAATGGAGATGCTTCATAGAGGTATGAGGCATCTACGTGGGATGTGACAATCATACAAAGAATTGCTCGGTGTGTAGAGGATCAATCAAGTGCCATATAGGTTAGATCTGTCATATAAGTTGAAGTTACCTCTAGTGTTCCACGTTTCACAACTTATGCCAAATCATGAGGACCTACAAAGATTGGACAAGTAGAATAAATTTTGGACACCCTCCTCCTCTTGTGTGTGATGACATTGGACAAGTGGAGCAAATTTGATCCATAGAGTGGAGGGTTCAAGACCACATAAACAAACACAATACTTGGTGAGATGGACAAGACGTAGAGAGGATGAGGACTTGTGGGTACCTAGTGTGCAGCTATGGTGGTATGAGCATCATCTATGTGTATATCACGAGGCCTTCAGAACGAGTTCTAATTCAACCTAGGAAGCAATGTCACTGGACCCGAATTGGCCATCCACTTCCAATGTGCCACTTGCACTTGACCACGCAGGGGCTTGCATATTGACACCGTATTACACCATGGGTTATCACCACTTGCACTCATGTCATTTTGTGTTAGCCCTAGACATTAATTTCATTTGTTTGCATGTACATGCACGATACATGTCACCCATAACCATAAGCCTTTACCTCAATATGTCCTTAGAGGGAATATTATGGTGCATAAGTTTCCATAGAATCACCATGATGTTGTTCGACATTCTTAGTTTCCAAATTGTTATCCACATTTGTTTATTGAAAAGTATCTAGATAGATTCCGACTAGGTCTACGGATCAATTCATAGCTAATAATAGATCTCGAATTTACATTATACATGCCTGATTTGGTTGGATTCCATATTGCAACATCCGAGCCCTCTACAGGTTTTACTTTAAGAATCTTTTTTGCTATATCAAGAGAAAAAGAATTTCATTACTTCTTTCCAGGACTTATGCTCCTTCATTAGTTGATGCACTATAACAAGCCTGCAATTTCTTACCTTTGACTCTGGGATTTTAAAAGAGAAGCTTCCTCGAATCCAAGACATCATTTAACACATCCATAATTAAATCATCAGCTACGTGTATTCTATATCAAGACTTCTCGGATCACAAGCTTGCTTCTATAAGACTTCTCCAACTCCACTATGGGTTATTACTTATTCTAGATTTTTCATACAAGATATTAGGACCGTTAATCCGATTGCTTTAATCATCACTTCTCTCCCAATTGACAATAACATATTTCTTTTCATATTTGCAGCTTACCTTTAACTTTTTCATTTCTTAAAAATCGATTCAAGATTAAGATGTTTGTCTTATGAGGCTACATGAGGAATATCTAGGATGGTAACCATGTGAGTCTTTGCTTGAGCGGTATTGATGATGACAAACACTGTCCATTTCATCAAATTCACTTTCAGCCCACTTACTGATTCATACACATTCAACACTTCTATTATTTTGGACTATTGCACATTTGTAATTTTGCAAAAATATATTAAATTATCGGGAAAGATAAGATATATTATAAGATGTTTTTCAAATAAATTCAGTTTAACTAAACTGACTACTTTTGATGTTTAGAATGGCCACATCATTGTGGTCATGTAGAGACCATATTAAGCCAAATATCTATTTATGTATGGACCATATTAAAGCACGTGACCTGTTTATACGGAATCTATGTCCGTTTATAAAAGAAAGATGTATCTAGTCATGAATTCACCTCAAAATATGAGAATCAAATAATTTCACCTCAAACTATATGGGAAGTAAATAAGCCCATCTCAATTTTTGTGAGGTATTAAATGGAAGTTTGGTAAAAATTAAATGAAATCTTTATCAGGTTTTGTGCTTGGGTAGAAAGAGATGCTCTATAAGTGTAGGCATGGAAGGGACTTGATCTTCTATCCTTCAATTTCCCACCAGCTGATTTCTTTTTCCATCTATTTGAGGAAACCTACTATAATTCTTGTGCAACTGAAAACATAGAAAGCCGTCATACTAGTACACCATTCTATCTAGGACTTGACTGCACTAGTACAAAGTGAGTCACGGGTTTTTCATTCTATCTTATAGGAATTCGCTCATGCCTTCACACTCGATATTTTGATATTGGAGGCGGTGAATAAGCCTAAAGGTTAGTGAAAGCAGTGCCTTGAAGACATTTGTACAAACCCACTTCTTCTGCAAGAGTTTGGGACATCTCGTAAGTTGTTGCTTTTGTGAAAGTGTAACTCTAATATAGAATATCATCCAACATAATTCTCTTTCTTCCCTGTGTTATTCTAGATGGGTGGTTGTTCGAATGTCCAAGATGAGCTCCTCTGTAGATTTGTTTCTCCTAAGCACCCAAGTGCCTTGAAATTCTTGAACACTTTCAGCCCACGCTAGAATATTAGCTTATTCCATTATCATGCACAAGTTGGTTAGCTAATAAGTCAAACCTCATCAAAATACAAATAGTTGTGAACGTGTTGTTTTCTTGTTCTCTATATTATTATCTACTTTGTTGCCAAATTGATGCTATCCATGATCGACCTTTAAATCACGAAACCTCAGTTGCAGCTTGTACTTTGGTTGCTTTTCTACAAGATAGCTGAAATTATCACCCAAAGTCAGTCGTCATTCGCAAAGGAATTTAATTTTTCAGATGTTGTGTTTCTAACATATTTCAATTTCAATAGCCTCCTGAAGCTTGGTCGATTAGTACTTTTGTCTAATTTATTAACAAAAATAAGGAATCTCATGAGTTCTTGTGGCGTCTATCCCACTAATCATTTAGGGAATCCTTAGTTTGTAGTAAAACAATATCAAGGGTGTCTCCAAAATCTAACTTGTAAAGCTAGTGGCTCCTAATCTCCAAAAGTTGTGTCTTCTATAAATATCCTTCTTTTAAGTGCACTTGGGAAAATTATTGGATGAATTATTGAAAAATTATTACCTTTGTCATGAATCGTTGTGTTCGATTGACCATTTTCACCCACATATTGAATGTGTTTCGCGATGGTTCTTTTCTTCAGGAAAGGTAGCACATTTACTATTTGGTATTGAATACATGTGTCATTATGAGCTTATTGATAGGGTGAGATGGGTGCTAATATGTTGGTGGGAATCCAAGTTCTAAATGCGGACATGGCTGAGTTCAAGGATCGTGCCAATGTTCTTGGCTATGAGTATAAAAATGGAGCTTACACACTATTGATATCATTACTGAGTGCTTTGCTCATCCATTTCTTATCATTGGGCTAGCTTGTTGCTAGGGTTTTGTTCCTTCAAGAAAGCAAGATAGCCTTAATGGTGCCAATTACGTCTTAAATTACTCTTGGTACCAGTATTGACATTTAAGATAATGACTTTACCTAAAGAAAATCAAAATAAGGTTGCTCTTGAACTTTGATAGAATAATATCCCATTGTATCATGGAGCTTTAGCTTTCTACTTTGATTACAATGCTGGTGTTAATGAATATTGTGACCTTCGGGCAATGGTTGAATGCATGGAATCTTCTCAACTACAAACTATTGACCTCACAAACAATGACCTAGCAAAAGATATATTTGCTCCTACCATTTTAAAGGTTTCATATGTCCTCATGACACTGACATATCTTCTACTTCTTAGAAAGATTTCAAAAATTCTCCTAAACACAAGAAAATATCTTATTTGAATATTTAGGAGATTATCTTAGGATTGAGGAAGAATACCACAAGCAAGATAATTCTAAAGATATAATTGATTAAAAGAAAGTCCATGTTATAGATGAAGGTATGGCTATGATACCCTCAAAGGAAAGAAACCGAGATTTTGCTAAATCTCAAAGCTATAATGGTAAGGTTGCAAACAAAACAAAAAAGAAAGAAAACTGCTCTATTATGAAAACCCAAATGTTAGAAGAGTGAGTGTCAATATTAGAAAGCATTGGTTAAAAAGAAGAGTTCCAACTTTCAATATAAAAATGTAGTGGTTATATCTAGGATGAACTTAGTTGAAGACATTGATTTATAGTGGGTTGACTCTGAAGCAACTTGCCATGTTGCAAAACAAGAGTCGCTTAAAGTCCATGGATAAAGAAGACATACCTATATTATATATGGGTAATATGTCAACCATTCAAGTTAAAGGCAAGAGATTTGTGGAAATCAAGTTTACGTTGGGCAAAGTTCTTATTGTTATGAATGTTTTACCAGATATAAGAAAGAACTTAGTGTTCGTACCCTTACTGAATCAGTATATATTTAAATTTGTATTTGAGGGAGTAAGTTTATTCTATCAAAAGGAGGTATGGGCTATCTTTGTAGTGATATGTTTAAGTTGAATGTTGTAATGAAAAAGGTGATGTTTTTGCTTATATTATTGATTCTTATGATGTTTGACATTATGATAAATCTGATTTGATTCTTAAAATGAATAAAATTGACTAATCATGTATAACTTACATGCTTACCAAGATAACTAGTATTCATTTTCCTAAAGTAGTCTAAAGTGTTATACTTGTGTATGTAAAGTTTCGGTCCCATAGGACCTAGATTCATGATACAATCCTCTTAATAGGAAGAAAAAAAGGAGAAAAGTAATTAAGTGGTAAACTTGAAAAGTGGAATACCTTCTAATGTTGTCCATTGTTGATGTGCATTGTGAGCATACTTGGATTCTTTTTACTCAAGTTCTTAGTCTATCAAGTAAGGGTCAATCTTCTATACTACAAAAACTAATTGTTTGAATAAACTTGAAGTCTTTAGGTTTGGTATTTGGCGAGCCTTGAGTGATGCAAATGGGATTTGGTTATTAATGGGGTCTATATGGAATAAATTAGGTTTTGGGTCTTCAAAATAGGTTAACATTAAGATTTGGTTGGACTCACTCGGATTCAACTCAAAGTTAGATTTTAAGTTGGATTATATTTGATTTAAAATGAGTTGGTTAGGAAGGAAAAATGGGATTTGAGTAGCCAAGTTGGATTTTAGGTCTAGTTGTGCTCAAACCCAAATTGGATTGGGTTAGTCGGGGTAGAAATGAGACTGGCTAGATGAGATTTGATTTATTGGGTGTAGCAAAAGGGGCTCTTAGGACCATATCTGAACTACTCGAATCAAATGGGGCAAACCAAGTCTAACTAGTAGGATTCAAGAACCACACCTAAAGTTACATGGATTAAGTGGGATGGATTAAACAAACCTGATTTGATCCATGGCTTAAAAATAAAGGAGTTAGGGTTTTCTCACACTGCCTAAGAGGGAGAGACAGTGGAAGAGCGAAAATGGAGCAACTGTGGGTGGCTGATGGCAATTCACTCGTGGCGAGGATGGTGGAGGGAGGAGATGCTCACGAAGTAGGTTTTCAACATGTAGAGAGAGGTATTCAGCCCTCTGCATGAGGTAGAGGGAGAGAGGGGGGCTCTAGCCCTTTGTTTGAAGTGGAGGGCAAGAGAGAGAGAGAGAGGGACCCCTCTCTACATTGAGCAGAGAGAGAGACGAGTCTCTCTACTGAACATAGAGAGAGGAACTATGAGTAGGTATATGATCACTCGCATACCCGATTCTTGCCCCTACATACAATGAGCTAAACTGAATAGCTACTCTCTTGCCTTTACGTATGCATATTATACCAAACTGGTAAACTAAGAAGAGGGATTGAAAGAGGTTTTTCTCAAGATCGCTTGATGTTTCATTATGTTTTTGTATGGACTCTCCAAGGGTTTCTTCGATGGATTTTACTAGGACAACTCTCTCTTTTATAGATTTTTCGTGTCAATGTTCTTCTCGTTCTTTCTTGTTCCTTATTCTTCCTAGGTGTCTTTGTAGGGAATCCTTCTTCATTTGTGTAGGAGACCAAAATACAAAGAAAAGGTTTTGCATTTCTTTCCTGTTGAGGTCATCTATGGTTGTTTCTCTATTTACAGGGATTGAGTGCTTCTTGTTAAAGGTGCAGGCTTTTGGCTTTATATCTCTAATTGTTTGTTGCAAGTACATGCTTTTGGCTTTATATCTCTAATTTGCTTATTGTAGGAGGTTACTTCTTTTTGCAAGTTTGTAGGGCATGTGAATCTTTACAACTATGCAACTACTTTTCTAGAACAAAGCAAATTTTTAAATTTTGATTTTGGCTTTAATAATCATGTTTGTATCTATTTCCTATTTGGATCCGATTTAGTTGGTGCTTATATATGTATTTGAATCTTGTATTTAGATATGAATCAATATGTGTTTGTATTTGCTCTAGTCTGTATTTGAATAATGTATTTGGATCTGATTCAATTTGTGCTTATATATGATCCAGTATGTACTTTAATGTGTTATAATTTACATTGGGAATCAATCAAGGTATGACTTGGTTGATGTCAAAGAAGTAAACACTACTTGAAATGGACCTTGATTTCAAAACTTGATTTGGAGCAACTCAAAATTTTATAAAATCTAGTGGAAAGATCTCAATATTTATAAGAAAATATCATGGGGTTATAAACACCAAAATTCTTCTTTAAGAAAAATATGTTTTGATTCAAAGAATTTTTTAAAACATGTAAGATGATTTTGAAAATCTTGAACAATTGGAGAAAAAATAGCTGCAAAAGTATTTTGGGTCCAATTAAGGAGATCCACAGCAAGATAATGCCATCAACATGCCTGTTAGCTAATATGAGCATAGGATGGATTTTCAAGGGTTGAGTTCATACCTTTCCTTGTTCCATTTATGGGGTTTTGAGTCTAAGCCTTGCTATTTTCATAAAATCAAGTTTAATTTCCTTAGCCTATCTATTTTAGACATCATTGAGTCTTAATTACTTTCATCCAGTTGACCTAAACCTTTATCTTAGCTATACCGAGTTGAACCTTAGAAAAACCTATTAACCTACATATATATATTGATATCTCATATATATATATACACATATGAACGTATGGAAATAATTATATATATGTGTGTGTGAGTGTATGTATACATTCCTGGGCTTGATTCTCATAGAGCATGAATGTGCAAGCTTGAATACATGTACAAGATGGGTTTGATGCATAAATTTGGTTGAAAATATATTTTGAAAAGGCCTCTTCTTCTACCTGCTAAATTTTCAAAAAATAAATAAATAAATTGAATCTTAGTCAAAAAGTTCCAAAGTTTGAATTTTATCCAAAAGTTTTCAAAATCTGGATTATATTCAATGATTTCCAAAATTTCTCACAATCTAAATTTTATTGTTTTCAAAATTTTCAAAAAAATGAATTATATTCAAAGGTTTTCAAAAAGGTTCAAAACCTGGATTATATATCAATAATTTCCAAGAATTCAAAAAATGATTATATATTCATGATTTCCAAAATTTGAAATCTTAACTTTATGTCTAGGATTCTAAATTTTAAAATATGAATTATGTTAATGGATTTCGAAAGCTAAAAACCTGATTTTTGGATTTGGAAAGTTAAAAACCTGATTTTGGAATTGAAAAGTTAAAAACCTAATTTTTTGAGTTTGGAAAGTTGAAAACCTAGTTTTTGGATTTGAAAAGTTATATAAATCTGAATTATATATTTATGGTCTCTAAATTTTAAAATATGCTCATGAGTTTGGAAAGTTAAAAATCTAATTGATGGTTTTGAAAGTTAGAAACTTGATTTTGGATTTAGAAAGTATATAAATTTGTTTTATATGTTCATAAAATTTGGAAAGTTATTAAATCTGAATAAATTTTAATTGTATATTCATGAATTTAGAAGGTTATAAAAAAAGTTTTTAGAAAATTATGTCATATTCAATGAATTTGAAAAATTATGATTTGGTAAGTTATCTTATGATATGAACTTTGAAAATTCGACTTTTATATCTTAATGCATCCATTTGACTTCCATAAAATCTAAATTATGAGCCTAGGAATGTATTATATGGTTGAATAAAATTTATTTAAATTTTGAAAAGTTAAATAGGTTCATTTAGCTGGTTCACTTGACCCATGTTTCATCCACTGATGATGTTGACCTGCTTGATACTTGTTAACCTACATCCATGTACCATAAGTCATCTGTCACCCTACATGGATCTATCGATATTTGATGCACATATATATATATATATATATATGTGATTTGACTGTATATTTGACTCACTTATTTTGGATGACCTATGCTAAAAAATATTGTGGTTAAACTAAGTTATGAAATGGTCAAGTTTTTTCTCAAGATAATGATAGATTTTGCATCAAATTGAAAATGAGGTATGCCAAGCTCATGCTAACATAGAGGATGATTAGTTATGGCCTATCAAGAAGAATTAATGAGCCTAAGTACAACACAATAAATTTTCATAAAAGAAAGGGCCAACAATTGCCTTAGAAGACTTGCTATTTTTTTTGTAGACTTTCTTATTCATTAGAATTGAAAATAGAAAGGTACAGTTGATGAAATTTTATTATAAAATCATTGTAAACCTTCTAATTTTGTACACCCCAGTCCTCTCCTATGAAATGGAGTCTCCTCTCCTATTGTAAGCATAAAAAAATCCAAGAAAGATAAAAAAAGATCAAGAAAGCACAAGAGCTACAAGAACGAGCTTCTTGAAGGGATGCTGCTAATGGGGGGTAAGGTCAGTATGGTCTTTTTCTCGTGGGAGAGCAATACAAGCATCATACTGCTAGGCGAAGTAGTGGTGCACCCTAGATGGGTTCCTAGTAGCAGATTCAATAGCACCTTCCCCAGTTGGCCGATTCGAACAGAAATGTCAGCGACGGAAGCTTCTGCCCCTATAGCAGGATGGTGATATGGACACAATTAGTAGTAGTATAGTGATAACCTTAATTCTTTCTTCTTTTCTTTTCTTTGTTTAAGTGTGTTTGTGAGTGCTTTCAATAAAAAGGGTGAACGGTGCTTAATCTAAGTCTTTTTCAAGTAAAGTGTATATTTTAATTTTCCTCTCTATTAGTTTCATCATTCATCCTAGTTTTTTTGCATCTATAGGTTGATCCCTTACGTCTTTAGCATTGCATAAAAAAGTAGGCATCCCTTTTGCATAGGTTTTCTTTAACTCTTGTGCAGATTTGATTTTATAAAAAAATATTTAAAATTTATCTACACTGCATATTAGGATCTTTGCAAATTAGTACTTTTACAAATCCTGATTTCTTGCAAATTAGGATTTTCTACACCTTAAGACTTCTACATCTTAACACTTTTATAATTAGTTGCACATTCCATTTATTGTATAATTATTAATTACAACATCATTTTCTTAGGGTTGATTCTAGCCATATTTATTTATATGTCTATTTCCATTTAGAGGCTATATCCATTTTACACCCATATCTAGTTTAGATATATATTCCTGGAGACCTAAAATAAATAAGAATAGGGATCTCTTTTGTGCTTATATCTCAATTCAAGCATGTAGGTATCTTTCCCTTTTATTAGTCATAAATTTTGTAACACAAGAACCTATCCCAATCAGTAGTAGCGAGCTTGATTCCACATCCAATAGTCCTTGAGCCCCTTCTAAAGTGTCCTCAGGACACTGTAGGTAGCTTGAGTCCCTTTTGAAGCATCTTCAAGCTATTATATAGGTTTGTGATGACTCGATCAAATTGATGTAGATCAAAGGTAGGGTACATGTCATGCATATTTTGCAGACTTGTGAGATCCTTCAACATATCAAAGTGGATTTTCAGCAAGATCAAGTGAATGTATCATTATTATGGAAAGGAGAGTAATGCTAAACAAAGACTAGAGATGTGCTAAGCACACAACAAGAATATGTAGATGCAGACGTATGTGTGAGTGTGAATGTGAAAGTGGAATGAAATGGAGAGAACCTATGATGGACTTTAAGAAATCTCCTGAGACGGTTATGTCCAAAGGGCATCAAGGAAAACATTTCGATCATGATTTTAATCCCAAAAGTGGTTGACTTAACTCTTAAGATAACTCAAAGAACAAAATCCCCAGCTTTTGAGAAAATGCATCTACATCATGAAATGTCTTATGTTCATGGCTCGGGGTATGCATGATGTGCATGTGATGTACGATTCTAGGTGCCAAGAGGATGTGTGAAGCCCTTGATCATGGGTGGAAGGTATGCATTTTGATATAAGTATAAGAAAAAAGAGAGGAGAAGATACATCAAACATTAGAACAAAAGCGAATGTACAAGTCAATTCTTCATAGGTGATCAGTGCTCATATACTCATTTTACAAAATTATAAAAATGTTTTAAAAAATCAAGCTCACTTTTGCATAGACACCTTCAAATGAAATCCAGCTACATGAAGCATTTTCACTCAATTCTTTGTCTCGAAATACTAATGGAGAAAATGGTTAATGTGAATCTTAATAATCAAAATCTAAATTTTGAAAATAAACAAAACAACCATCTAGTGACCCATGGCAAGGTAAATGAGCTAGAACCTCCTAACTCCATCCACCAGCTAAGATATCCCAATGATGAGTCATCTTAGTATTTTTTAAAAACAAAGGTAGTGTCACAAAATACAAGCATTGACAATTTTCTAAACTTTCCAAATACTGACAATTAAGTGAAGATAATTTGTTCAAAAGGATTTAATTGAAGGCCTTTCAAGACAAAACAAGGTTAGAAGTTTCAAAATCCAATCAAAAACTCCAAATAGATGAAAACATTATGGGCATAGATACCAAAACTAGAATCTAAAAGACACACTCTTGATCATGAAAGCAGTAACTTGCAAGATCATGCCATGGGTGCACAACACTAATGGTATCGCTCAAATCCCTTCATTTAAATCGTTTTTAAGGAATACCCTCTTATCATCCATATGAAACCAACTATAAAATGTAGATCCAACAAGTATCAAATATGATGTTTCTTTAATTCTAGATATTCATTGGGTCTAACAAATCTCTAGTATCAACTAGCTGCAAACATGTAAGTCAATTCTTTATAAGTAATCATTGTTCATATGGTGATTTTAGAAAATTATAAAATGTTTTCAAAAATCAAGCTTGCTTTTGCGTATACACCTTCAAATGAAATTGAGTTGAATAAAGCATTTTAACTCAAGACTCTATCTCAAAGTACTAATGGAGAAAACAGTTAATGCCAATCTTAATGATCAAAATGTTTTTGATTTTCAAAATACAAAAAACAACCATCTAGTGACCCATGAGCAAGATAAATGGGCTAGAACCTCATAACTCTAACCCCAACTAAGATATCCCAATGACGAGTCATCTTAATATTTTTTTAAAAATAAAGGTAGTGTCACAAAATACAAGGATTGATAATTTTCTAAACTTTCCAAATATTGATAATCAAGTGAAGATTATTTGTTCAAAAGGATTTAATTTGAGTATGTTCAAGACAAAACAGGGTTAGAACTTTCGAAATCCAATAAAAAACCCCAAACAGATGAAAACAATATGGGCATAATACCAAAACTAGAATCTAAGAGAGACACTCCCAACCATGAAAGCAATAACTCACAAGATCAAGCTATAGGTGCACAACACTAAGGGTATCATGCATATCCTAGTATTTAAATTGCTTTTAAAGAATACCCTCTTATCATCCATACAAAACTAACTATAAAAATATAGATCCAACAAGCATCAATGAGCTAGTCTCAATCACATAACAAATCAACTACTCGAAACTTTATTCCATGAGGAGTGCAAAGACAAAGACAAGATGAGGTGGGTATGCTAACACTAACCTAGATGCTAGTAACTGTGTAACCATGGAGGCTAAGATAGTAGCAAGTGCCTAAATGAGTGTGCAAGCAAAGAAAATGGCAACTTGTACAAAAGCAAGTTGTATCAAGTGCACACAAAATGCTACGGCAAATAAGCATACTAAAGTAGTCAACACAAGATGGACAATCACATAGATGTAAACAAACATGTAGGAATTACTAAAGGTACAAAAGAAGATGAAAAACATGAACGAGAGCACAAAATGTACAGATAGATAATGATCAGAGGAAGAGGCACGTGATGGATAATAGAAGATTATATAGAAATTCATGGAGATGTAGGCATGGGTTGTAGACCTAGATGCATGAATAAGCAAGAAGATATATGAAGCAAATAAGTCCTATTTTTTATATATTTTTATTTTTTAATAATAATGTACAAACTATGTATCTTGTGCTCACCTAGAAGTACTGAAAGGGAGTAATAACCAAGGAGGATTAGGATGAGTGGGAGTGTCAAAAGTGCGACTTTGAAGAACATAGTTTGTGAATGTGGATCCTATACTACATGGGTGATGGTCAAAGTTACTAGGGACCTGTGACTCAAGTGTGAGAAGACTCTAATGGTTGGTAGGTGTATGAGTAATAGTTGAAGGTGAAGAAACCACATACTCAAATGTTTCTAGGTTGACTCTAGACCCCATTGATGGTAGATACGAAAGTAGGGGTGAAGAAACCATCTCAAATGAATGAAGCGATAATGAAATTATAAGGGACAATGTCTCTGGAAATAGATCCTCAATAGTTATAGGTAGTAGGGACTCAAAGAGAACTTTTGAGAAGAACATCTCAGCAAGGTCTCAGTTGGATAACTTAGAGGTGTGAGAGGAGAGACTGATGAAGAGGCAGGTGAGTGAGCACGAAAGATGCTCTACTCGAGGAATGGATTAATGAACCCTACAAACTGGATGTTTGGAGTTAACCATAGAGGGATGAATCTTCGTTGGTGAATGTTGAGGAGTGATGTGTAGATGCCCAAAATACTCTAAAAATATATCTAAAGTGGAGAAAATGTCTCAAAGGTAAATGGAGTGAAAAATCCTAGTTGAGGTTGAGTATGAACTATGCAAGGGGTTAGAGGTGTGATGGTGGAAGGAACCCTAGTTAGCAGGCTCTTCAGAACTAGTTTTTTATTAACTCTGCTTCTTTTCTACTTGACCCATTTGTGACCTTTCTATAAATAACCAATAGAGTAGAGGTTTTACACTTATCTTGGTTGACAAATATATCAATTTTTTTGATAATGGGATTTGAGATAACTATTACAAAATGAGTTGTAGGGTCTTTGATGACTATGAGGGAAAAGGAGTTGGACACCACCGCCTCTTTGTTCTCCATAGAGTCAATCTCTAAATTTGTCTTTCTCTTCACGACTTATGTGATATTTTATAATTTTTCTTTCTTTCTAATAATTTCCTAATTCACTCAAGTATTGCCTCTTTTCTTTTACTCCGAAGGCACTCTAACATTTTTATTTTTTTGTAATCTCCATTACTTGAGGATTCTAGATCATCAAAATCCTTTTCTTCCCTAGGCCACTTTTTTGTATTGATCATGTGGAGCCATGTTAACAATTTCAAGCTAATCCTCAAACAAATCAAGAAACATTGCATGGTTACGTCTACAAATACAAATATATAAAACAAAATGTAGAAGAATATATGTACGTATATATCTATGTGCATGCATAAAGTAGATAAGAGTGCTTTATATTATGTGCACAATATGTATAAATGATACCTAAAGTGCTCACCATAGGCAAATTAAGATTTAAACTAAACAAACAATTTTAGTAGACCCACTAGACCTACCAAAAAGAGAATTGTATATAAATTTTCAGTTTTATAGGACCTAGATACGTGATACTATTCTCTTAATTGAAAGAATGAAAGGAGAAAAGTAATTAAGAGGTAAACTTGAAAAGTGGAATACCTCCTAATGCTCTCCTTTGTTGATGTGTGGGCCTATTTGGATTCTTTTTACACAAGTTCTTCTTACTCCATTGAGCAAGAGTTAAACCTTCATGCTACAAAAACTGATTGTTTGAATAAATTTGAAGTCTTTTGGATTGATATTTGGTGAAAATTGGGTGATGCAAATTCAACATGGTTCTTGATAGGGTCTATGTGGAATGAATTAGGTTTTGAGTCTTGAAAACAGGTTAGAATTAATATTTGGTAGGGCCCACTCAGATCCAACTCAAAGTTAGGTTTTAAGTTGGATCAAAGTTGGTTTTAAATGAGTTAGTTAGGAAGGAAAAATTGGATTTGAGTAGCTGAGTTGGATTTTAGGTCTGGTTGTACTCAAACCCAAATTGGATTGGATTAACCCGTATAGAATTGAGATTGGTTAGATGAGATCGATTTATTGAGTGTAGGGAAAGGGCTTTGAGGACCAGATCTGAAACTACTCGAATCGAATGGGGCGAACCGAGTCTAACCAACAAGATTTGAGAACCACACCCAAAGTTATATAAGTCAAGTGGGACAGATCATGTCTAACTAATTGGATCCGATCTGATCTGTTGCTTAAAAAGAAAGGGGGTTAGGGTTTTCTCAAATCATTTTAGAGAGAGAGTGGAAGAAGTGGAATTGGAGTGACTGTGGATAAATGATGGTGGTTCAATGGTGGTGAGGATGGCGGTAGATGAGGGCAGTGCTGGTGGAGGGAGGTGATGCTCAGGAGGTAGGTTTCCAATGTAGAGAGAGTTTTAGCCCTCCACATGAAGCAAAGGGCAAGAGAGAGATCCCTCGTTACATAGAGCAGTGGGTGACCGACCAAGAGAGAGAGAAACCTCTTTGTGTGGAGCAAAAGGCAACCGAACAAGAGAGAGAGAGAGAGAGAGAGAGAGAGAGAGAGAGAGAGAGAGAGAGAGAGAGAGAGAGAGAGAGAGAAATCTCTTTGCTTAACATGGAGAGAGGAACTGTGAGCTGGTAGATGCTCACTCACACACTCAATTTTCAGCCACACACACAATGAATTGAAATGAATAGATTCTCTCTTCCCTTTGCGCATGCATATTCCAATAAAATTGGTTTATACAGCAAACTGGTTAACTAAGAAGAGGGAGTCAAAGGTTTTTCTTAGGATTGAAAGATGTTTCATTATTTTTTTGCATGGGCTCTCCAAGGATTTCCTCGATGTATTTTACTGTGACAACTCTCTCCATTTTATAGATTTTTCATTATACTGTTCTTGTTCTTGTTCTTTGTTCTTCCTGGGTGTCTTTACAAGGAATTCTTCTTGATTTGTGTAAGAGACCAAAATATAGTGGAAAGGTCTGCATGTCTTTCCTGTTGAGGTCGTCCATGGTTGTTTCTCTGTTTACAAGGATTGCAGTTTTCTTATTGCATGTGTAGGCTTTCGGCTCTATATCTTTGACTGTATGTTGTAGGTGTAGGCTTCTAGCTCCATATCTCTAATTTGCTTATTGCAAAAGGGTGCTTTTTTTTTAATAGGTTTGCAAGACTTTGTAGGTTTACTTGCAAGACATGTAAATCTTTATAGCTTTGCAACTAATTTTCTAGAATAAAGAAAATTTTTAAATTTTGGTTTTAGCTTTGTATTTGGATCCAATCCTATCTATATATGTATTTCATATTTAGACCCAATTTAGTTGGTACTTATATCTACTCTAGTCTATATTTGGATTTGACTCAGTTTGTGCTTATACCTGCTCTAGTCTGTTGTACTTTAATGTGATCCAATTTGCTTTGGTAATTGAATCTTTATCCTATCCAATTTGCGTTTGCATCTAATTCAGTTTTTGTTTGAATATGATTCAATTCACATTGGTATTTGAATCTTGATCCGATCCGATCCGATCCGATCGGCTTCTTATTTACTTAATCTTTGGGTGCTTACAACTTGATATATTTTGATGTATGTGATCTGGGTTTGCCTACTATTGGTAGCAATCAATATTTTGTTACAGTTTTATATGATTGCACTAGATATCGTCACATTGATGTATTCTAAATATGAGACCTTAGAAAAAATTAAAATTTTTAAATTACAAATAGAATTGCAACATGAAACTTTTACCAAATGCTTAAGATTAGATAGAGGAGGTGATCACAAATATTATAAACTAGGTGATGTATCCTTATTTATCATAATAAAATTATATGGCTGAAAGAAAGAATAAAGTGTTAGTAGAAATAGTAAATGTAATATTGTCTTATTCTAGTCTTTAGAGTGACTATTAGGATGAAGCCTTTTTAACAATTATTATATTTTAAATAGAGTTCTTAACAAAAGAAACAAGATAACTCTATAAGAAAATAAAACGTAACTTAAACCATTTAAAGCTTTGGGGTTGTCGTGCAATAGTAGAAGTTTGAGAACCTTTAAGGAATAAACTAAAGAAAAAACAAATTATATGTATCTTCTTAAGGTATGCTACATGTTCATAGTTATTGAACTAAAAGACTCATATTCTCTTAATACAATTGTTGATACGCTTATATTTTGATGACCAAAGTTTTTTTGTCTAGTAATTTTGTCAGTAAAGATATTGGAGTAGTTGATGTTATTCTAGGAATTAAAATAACTAGAGAAGGAGATAGCATAGGATTTTCTTAGTCACATTATACAAAGAAAGTGTTAAAAATGTTTGACATTTTCTGTTTGCTGATATTCCTTTTGATTGCAATGCTAGACTTGTATGAAATGAAGCATATCTACTTGAGCAACTAGAGTAAGCTAAAGTAATTGGATGCTTGATGTATTGCTATAGCTGATGTTGACATGAGATAAGATATTACATATGTTATTGGTAGGCAGGAGAAAGTATACAAGCAATCCAAGTACCACTTTGGAATGTTGTTCAAATAGTATTTAAATACTTAAAAGGAACAACTAACTCTAGTTTAACCTATAATAAGAGTTCTTTAGTGTTAGAAGGATATTCATGTACTAGTTAAGTCAGCTATTCGAAAGATCATGCTTTAACAAGTGCTTAGGTTTTCACGATTAGTAGGGTGTTGTTTCTTAGGCTTCAAAGAAATAAACAAGTATTGTTGACTCCATCATGGCTATTGAGTTTACTGCATTAGTTAGGACAAAAAGGAAGCAAAGTGACTAAGAAACCTACTTCATGAAATACGAATATAGATGAAGCTTATGGCATCGTTATCAATGAATTGTGATGATCAAAGTACTCTATCAAAGATATTATGAAATATATAATGAAAAATTACATATTGGTCTGAGGGATCACTATGTGAAAGATCTCACAAAAAATTAAGTTATTTTCATATTTTATATAAAATCATAATTAAGCTTTACAAATCCTTTAAGAAATGGCCTAACAAGATTTGGTGTTTAAAGCATCAATAAGGATGGGTCTCAAGTCCACCAATGAAGCCACCAATGATGAAAACTTGACCCATACTTTAATAACTTAGTTTGAGTACTTCGAGCCAAAGTATATTATCATTGTGATTGCAAGTACCTATTGGTTAAGTGTCTAAAGTGCTCTTGTATGAAGCATGATCTTATAGGTAAATTGTTCACACTTATTCATATAAAGCGGATGGTTCAAAGCTTGTCTACCATTCTAAATCGGATGAGTGAAACTCTTTACTTGATAAAGGTTCAAAACATGAGGTATCTTTATTAAAAATATAAGATCTATTATGATGGTAATTTAAATTTTATTTTTAAAATGGCAGGATCCATTAAGATGATTTTTAAAATAAAGTCAATTTAACTAAACCAACTATGTATGGTGTTTAGAAGGGTCACATTGTTATGGTCATATATGGATCATATTGAGCCATGAAGCCTATTTATGTATGAATAATATTAATTCATACAGCCTATTTACACGTACTCTATGTTCATTTACGAAATAGAGATGTATATGGTTATGAATTTATCTTGAAATATGAGGAGTTAATAAATTCACTTACTTTGTGGAAATTAAATAGGCATACCTCGGTTTTCTTGAGGTATTAAATTAACTCATCTTGAGTTCTATAAGAATTAAATAAAACCTTTATCGAGTTTGGTAAATGGCCAGAAGGAGATGCACTATAAATAAAAGCATGTGCTTAGCTTAAAAGGGGTTGCACAACTAAGAATTTCAAAAACTCATCACCCTAGTATACCATTTTATGTAGGACTTGACTACGCTAATGTAAGGTGAATCAAGGGGTCTTAATTGTATCATGCAAGAATTTTTAATACCCTTTATACTCAGTCTTTTGATACTAGAGGAGGGAAATAAGGGTAAAGGTTAACAAAACTCATGCCTTGAAGTTATTTGTAATCCACTTTTCTGTAGGAGTTTCGAGCTTTGATTAAACATCATTAATGTTGAGGTAAAGAGATTGTCAATATAAAAGTTCAAGAAGCTAATTTTTTCAAAAGCCTCCAATACCATGTGATATTGTTGGGTATATGCAAATGCCTTGTATGTGTATGCGAAGTAGAAATGATATTTCTTCCGTGCATATTAAGAAAAAATGGTAACGGTTCACCTTGTGGAAGACCAAGATTACATATGAAGTATCCACAATCGTCATTCAAAAAGAATTGAATATGACAGTAGGTAAGACATTTCATCAACTCTATTCTCTTTTGAAAAAAACTTAATTTTGGCATCATGAGCCATAAGATGTTTCACTCTATCCTATCATATGCCTTGCTTATATCCAATTTAATAGTCATCTTATTCGTGTTACCCGACCTTTTATTCTTAAGATAATATATAAAGTCATGACCCACAAATATATTATATAAAATCAGTCATCCCCTAATAAACATGCATTGATTACTGCTTATTATCATCTTTGAAATTCAACCTATCAAATATTATCCATGACTATGCCCTAATGAGTTTATGTATCTTCATTTTGTAAAATTGAATTCGTTTAAGTCTAATTGGGATGTTTTAGATCTTTTTCCTATTTTAAAAAGTGCTACAAACATATTATATGGTTTTTACATCTAACATACTATTTATTAGTTTATCAAGCTATTGAAGTAGCTTTTATGTCATCATATTTTTGACATTTGCTACTTGACCGAGTATGTACATGATATAACAAAAAAGTTGTTATAGTATTATACATATTTTCACCTAATAGTTTAGTCACCTATTAGTTTAGTTGTTGCTGCATTAGCTCATATATTCAAAATAGATGGCTTAGAAGAGATATTCACTGCTTATTATATTGCTCATTCACTAAACATACTTAAAGATATTAGTAGCATAATTAATGATACAAGATCGACTGTCAAACAATTATATAGAGATTATAGGTTTCTATATAGACATCTTGTTTCAGATGTAGAAGAAGAAAACAATATCAATCATACCTCCTCCACATTTGGCTATAAGTTTTCTGGCTATATTCAGAAATCAAGGCTTATCTTGCACCCAAAATCTATGGATTCAATAGAGTGTGAGTTATATATTCTTACTAAATATAATCCACGTGAATTTGGAGATGATGAGGGTAGGGAGAATTGTGTTGTTTTGGCGAGGTCATTAAGTTATTATATCTTATTTTATCTTTAATTATTAATGATATTTTTGTTTTTTCAGCCTCAACTGTTGTGTTGAGAAGGTATTAAGTGAGGGTAGGAATATCTTGGACCAACGTTTTTCCAACTTACAACACGAGATATTGAAAGCTCTAGCAAATTTAGATGATTGGACAATCAAGCACAAGAGCGTGAAGAAGCATCAATTAACATGTACAAAGAAGACATTTACAATATTGAAGGAACAATTAGTATGCATACTACTAATACCAACACAACACAAGCATGAAAAAATATAGATGATTAGTTTCATAGTTCAGACTTCAAGTAAGGAGTGTCCATAGAAAGGTGAACAAGAACTACATGGATTTTGATTCCTCTCCACCTAAAAGGATAGGTAGGAGACTTAATTCAAAGGCAAGTGAATTAAAAGTCAAGCCCATTATTGTTTTTCTTGTAAATGCATGATTATAAATGTAATAATATAAATTGTAATATTAAAAACTTAAATGTATTATATATCTTGTGTAATTTTTGCATTTGAAAGTCAATATGATTTTGCAACTTAGTTCACAATTATATGTCATGTGACATTAACATATATTTAATGATTTAATATTAAATAAAACCGTATGAACAAGAACCGCACAGAAACCATACCTGTCCTGAAACCAGCCTTGGAACCATCCTGAAATCAACCTTGGAACTGGAACCAGCCATTGGCTTCAGTCCAAAACCACCTGAATCCAACAGGAAAATTTAAAAAATCATTTTTTTTAAAAGTTAAGAAATTCCGGAATCAGCAGTTTGGAACTGCCAGTTCTAGCTCTACCAAAGGTGGAACAGAACCCAGAAACGGGTGTTCCATGGCCCGATTCAATTCTGGTTAGAACCATTGGGTCGGTTTAAACCGTTCATGTCTAACTTGAACCACACCACTGGAATCGAATTAGAGCAAATGCCTGACTTTTAAAGGTTCTCACCATCTTATCTTAATTTATCTTCTATTAAATAATTTAGTTATTGGAGAAAACTTAAGCCAGGAATGAGGAGAAAATATGATCATTTTTTAGTTATTGAAGCAACTGTGCTTGCTTTCCGGTCACATCGAATGCCTCAATCTCTCATATTTTTATATGGATGGACTTAATAGGCATGTTTTGCTTGGTTAGTAGTTTTGAAATCTTTGGCCGTTCGTTTCGCAGATGAACGGCAAACCATTGTATTGAGATAAGATCATTCTTTTCAAAGTGGGTCGCAGCGGTGGGTAGGAAGAAAATCATGGACGGTAAAGATATCAGCACTTTCCGGGTTTATGTTTGGACTAATCATCTGAACATGATATGATCTTGACTACCTTGATGTCTAACGCAACCGCCCGTAGAGGACAAGACTTCAAAAGCCTCTCTTCGTATCCATCCACCTGAGAATGACTCGAGGAATGAACTGGCTTGTGTTTTGTGGTTGACCTAGATACTGTGACAAGAACACAAAATTACATGGTATGAGCCTGACCTGACACACGAGATTCTTGGTAATATAACATTGAAATAAACACATAGTTTAATGTATCGGGTCATGCTTGTAGGGTCGTGCATATCACTGCTTGTACACAGAATCCCTTTTTTATGTTACTTTTTGAATAGACATGAAAGCTATTAAAACTGTGTCCGAACCTGCTTTACTGTAGTGTGTTCGCTTGCCGGCAACTTTTGTTTTGGGTCATGCATGTCGATATCAAATCCACCCCTAACATGATCCTTTGTGTTACTTTGGGTACACAAACACAAACTCCGTGTTAGTTTCAGGTTCTCGTGTCATGTCTTTCAATGCTGGCCCAACTAGTGATGGGGCGGCGATCCCTCGACACTACCCAACAAAATGTGGCCCCCACAGCGAAGGAGAAAACCGATGAAAGTTGTTCCAGCGAACAGCAACAGGCTTGACTTTAGGACTCTACTTTGTCCCTAGACATTGACTCTAAGTCTCATCCTCGGTGCATCGTTTTCTATTTGCACACAACGAGAAATGTTTTCTCAAATTGCTACAACTCATCGTGCGGGACAATCTTACACTTTGTTATTAAATTCTCAAACTCACTGCAAATCTTCATACCAACAAGCAATTGAATCAAGAGAGAGAGTTGGCCATGGATTTGATCCATCTTCTTGTGATAATCCTTTTTCTTGTTCGTTCACCAACATGCAGTTTCAGCCATTGATCATGAGTTCACGTTTAATGGCTTCCGAGGTGCAAATATAACCCTTGATGGAGCTTCAAAGATTACCATGAATGGCATATTACAGCCAAGCAATGACACCCACAACTTGGCCATGGGTCATGCCTTCTACCCTTCTCCTATTCGGCTCCGAACCTTTACGGCTTCATCGTCGTCCTCGTCATCTTTTAAAAACCGCACCAGGTTCTCTCATTCAGCACATGCTTCGTCTTCGCCATCTTGACACAAGTTCAAAACATGGGCGGCCATGGCTTCGCCTTTACCCTCTCTCCTTCTCCCATGATCGCAGGCGCAAGGGGCGCAAACTTTCTAGGGCTCTTCAATCAGTCCAATTTGGCCAATGCCACCAACCACATCTTCGCAGTTGAGTTCGACACTGCGCAAATGTTCCATCCTCTAACTTTGCTGCTTCTCCTGCATATGACCACGCCGCGTCATATTCCCAATGACAACAGCTTCTTCCCTTTTTTTTTCAAGCTAAGGAACCTTTTAGACTCCGTCACGTGGCTCGATAAGACCCCGCGCGCGAGTCTGTCACTGGCAAGGATGCAATCTGTCATCCTTTTTCCTTTTGATGATGTGACCACGTCTGTAAGGCGTACAGGAGAACCGTGGCTCATAGTCGGCCTCTCCAGTCAAACTTCTTTGTACATATTTAGTGGTGGTGGTGTTTTCCACCGATATCACAGCGGCACGCGTTATATTGACACATCATACGTCACACACACGTTGTGGTACGACTAGGTAAGTCCTTGCCGGCCAAACGCCGATATAGTAAAACCCAATTAGTGGCGGCGAATCTCATGTGTATCACATAGTACGTCACATGGATTCGGAAACGATTTGCTTAGTCTCACAGTTTGTGTTGATATACCTGGCACTTTTGTTGTTACAGGTCGCATTTATGTCTGATATTTTATTTAAGGTGGACATGGATGTGAACGTTTTTGAGGCTGATGCCGGTTTTAGTGGTTGTCGGTGCTGTCTTCTGAGGAATTGTGAAAGGTAGGTTCGCATTTCGATTCCTGCGCTATACAACCGGAGGTAAGCGCCGGGGATCGGAATGAAAAAAGGAATGGGTAATACCCAAACGGGATGGGTGTAAATATCCCAGCCCAATAATCAGACCTTAAGGTTTGTGCTCCATATCTGTCCCATTAACTATGGGATAGGTAGAAGGTCTTTTTTTCAATTGTAAAGGCGAGTATACTGCGCTTTGTACGATAATTCAAACTCCTATAACATTAAATGCAATTTTTTAAGATTAATTGAAATTTGAGAATCTTATCAAACACATAACCCCCCATGTGCACACATGCACACACCCCCACACCACAAGCACACTCGTATGCACGCACGTGCACACACAAACAGATACATATATATATATATATATATATATATATATATATATATATATATATATATATATATATATATATATATATATATATATATATATATATATATATATATATATGGAATGATAGGGTCCTCAAAGACGACCTTCTTATTACCCTCCATGGGTGATCACACTGTTTCAATCAGGGAACATGTCCACCAGAAAACTACTGTTCCATTCAGGTCATTCTCTCTTGGGTCCCCGTGAGTTGGGCTATTATTGCCAGTCGGGTCATGTCTTCGAATGGAGTGAGAATCTAACCGTGGAGTTTTATGCTAGGTTAAATCGACCCGCAAAAGAAAGATCCGTATAATTTAAAAATGCAAAGCACAAGATCATTTGTTAATGCATATCAAACGCATGGAAGAACTAGGTAGTCATTTTTCGGTCACATATTCAAACATTCTCATTTAGGTTCTTGGCTCTCCATGCACAAGTTGGTACGAGACGTTGAAAACGTTTAAGTGATGACTTGTCTGCTTTGAATTGTTGAGTGGGAATTTGTTGCATGTCTCCTCAGGAATCAAAGGCGAAAAGAATGTCAAAATTGGGGGGTTCATGAAGACGTATTGCAATAATGTTAAAGGTGCACGCAGAAAAAATGGTTACGGAATCATTCAATTTTCAAATTTATTGGCTCATTTGTCCTTGATCGATCACTGTTGACAGCCAAAGGTACGGTGAATGTTAAATTTTTACACACATGTGCACATCATCACGGAGCTTGGGTGTCGTAGGATGCATGCGGTAGGGGTACACGCATTAGTGGCCCTTTTGGTGGCCGGCGGTGGTGTGCTTGATGTTCGGTAGCGGTGACATGCGTGGCGGGGCTTTTATCCTTTCTTGTTTCGTGGGTTGATTTCTTTAACCTTTTTATACTGTTTTAAATTTTTGATGTGTGTAGGGTCACTTAGATTTTTCTCGGTCTAGGGTATTTTATACTTTTCACTTGAGCTATCATTGAAACTTAGTCTTATGAGTTTCAAAGGTCCTCCTCCTTTTTCCTCCATGTTTGCCAAATACCTCATTTTGACTTTTACAACCCCTTCTTTGAAGAAATAATGCTTAAAAGTGAAATTTTCCAATAAAGTCTTGAGGACAAAATGGTTAATTTTTTTTTTTGTATAATTTTTTTTTGTTTGTAAAAGTTTGAAATGTTTTTTGGTTGGGCTTAAAGTACCCATCATTTTGAGATTCTCACAAAATTTTAGGTGTTTACGACATGGTATACTAAGCTTTTCTATAATGTAATATCAGATGTAACTTGTATTCCATGCTTTATGAGTATTTTATGACTTTTAGAGTATGTGTACATTCATATTGGGTTGAGAGGCGATCATGAGTAGTTAGATGGACTGACAATGCTGCTCAATAGAAAGTCCCCTACATCTCATCTAGCCTAATGTCTTGAGAAGGTACATCTTGAGACAGTAGTTCAAATATAGATATGTGATCGAGATTTCTCTTTTTTATTGCATACAATAACAATAACAGCTAAGCCTTTTCCCATACTAGATGGGGTCAACTACAAGGATTATTTATTTCCACAGTCTTATTATGTGCCATGTTAGCAGTTACTCACAATAACCTAGATAATTCTTTATTGTTTCTTTCGAACACTTTTGTGGTCGTCCTCTACTTCTTTTAATACTTTCAAAATTTAGTTTTTCATACCTTCTTACTGGTTCTTCTTTTGATCGTCTTTTCATATGTCCAAACCATCTTAAATAATATTCTCTCATTTTATCTTCTATTGGTGCCACTCTTAATTTATTTCTAATAACTTGATTATGTATACGGTCTTTTCTTGTATGACCACTCATCCATCTCAACATCTTCAATTTTATCATATACATCTTTTGTACATGTTCATGATTAAATGCCTAACACCTAACACTTAGAACCATAAAACATGACTGGTCTAATTGTTGCTCTATAATATTTACCTTTTAACTTTAATGATATCTTCTTATTACAAAGAATACCGTATGCTCCTCTCCATTTTAATCAACCAACATTAATTCTATGTGTAACATCTCCATCAATTCTTCTATCACTCTAAAAAATTGATCCTAGGTATTTAAAACTTTCCTTTTAGGGATGCAATGTGTGCCAATTTTAATTTCTATGTCCTCTGAAGTAACCAAATGATCAAACTTATATTCCATATATTCTGTCTTTGTTCTACTAAGTCAGAGTCCTTTGCTTTCTAATGTTTCTCTCCATACTTTCAATTTTCAATTAACTTTTTCCGTAAACTCCTCTACTAATAGAATGTCATCTGCAACTTCATCTTGAATATGTTTTGTTAACTCATCAATCACCATTATAAATAAGTATAGACTTAAAGTTGATCCTTGATGTAACCAAATATTAACTTCAAAGAAGTTTGTCATTCTTTCATGAGTCCTCACACATATTTTTGCACCATCGTACATGTCTCTTATAAGGTTAATGTATGTCAATGGGATACCTCTTTTTTCCAAGATTCTCCAAAGAACCTCCTCCAGTACCTTATCATAAGTTTTCTCTAGATCAATAAATATCATGTGAAGGCCTTTCTTTTTTTACTCTAAAATATTGCATAAGACATCTCAAAAGGTGAACCGCTTCAATAGTAGATCTGTCTGGTATGAATCTAAATTGATTCTCTGTTGTACTTGATACTTGTCTTAACCTACGTTCGATAATTCTTTCCCACAATTTCATAGTATGACTCATTAACTTGATACCTCGATAATTCACACAATTCTGAATGCTCTCTTGTTCTTATATATAGGTATAAGTGTACTCGCTTGCCATTCCTCGGGAATCTTTTGGTTTCTCCATATCTCATTAAATAGTCTTTGAGCCAAATGATTTCTATTTCTCCTAGGATTTTCCAAGTTTCTATAGGAATATTGTCTGGTCCTACCAATTTACCACATCTTTTGTTCTCTTTTTTATTGCACATTTTATAATATTCATGGTATGGTTTCTCTTTTTTGTTATAGATTGATTGGCAGACATATCTTTAGACAAATTATATCATAGATAAGTGTAGGTTGTCTCAATATCAAGGTTGTATTCATTGCTTAGATGTTTTAAAGGCATATATGCATGATCCTATGATACTTGAGGCGAATTGGATCACGACCCAATTAGATCCAAACCCACCCCAACTAGAGGAACATCAACACCCGATTTGGGGTAAATAATATCATTAGCAGCCCAATTAGATCCATTTTCATAACATTTCCTAAATAATTTAAGGGTCAACAATATCAATAGCAACCCATTGGGATGTTCCATCGATTGTCAACAAAGGGAGGAGAATACATCACAAAAATTGATGAGAATCCAATGGGTTATCACTCATTTTTAGATTTTCATTTTCTTTATTTTCCAATCAAAGAGATGGTTGTTGATCATTGTTTTGGGCTTGGATTGATGCATTGAGGTAGTATAAAGGGTTTTGGTGGGTCGAGGTAAGTCATAGACGTTGAATTGGTCAGGAAACAGTTTTGATTTGCTGGATTTCTCATTTTTCTACAACTCTACCTTTTGTTTTAGGTTTCTAACAAAACGTCATTGCTGATGACCGTTCTTGGGCTCGATAAGAAGAGGCGAGGTAGGCGAATGAATGAGGACCACCGTGACCTTGATAGTCATTGAGAAACAATGAAATTACCACCAGAATCCATCGATGCCCGAATTTGGGAGAATATGTCCCTTTCCATCTTATGTTGTGTCCATCATGTTCAAATCACTAAATCTGACAGTATGTCGTGTCCAAATTACTGTCATCATGTCGTGTTGAGGAGATAGTGTGCACGATTTTGGGTTCTGTTTGGTATTAGAAATACATTAGGTGCAGTTTGAGTTCAAAATAGTTTGTAACATAAACATATCTCAATATCCAACCTATTTTGTAGTTCTAGGTCTTGTGTTGACTAATGAACACAAAATGCCTATCGTGTGTCTAGTTTAGATCGAAAATGGATCCAAGTGATAATTTGGATCTATAATAATATATTTGGATCCAGTTGTATTTTTGGCTTATCCTAGGGTAAGTTGGATTTGATTTATTGTGTTAGACTCGTACTTAAATAAAATTTAACAATATTATTTATTTGAAATTATTTAAAGACTAAAATTGGAGGATCTGATGGTGATAAGAGTGACCTATCTATTTGAGGATTGGATCTTGATGCTCATTGAGGTAAGGGGTTATACATTCTTTAATGAAATTATGTTATAACCAATTTTTTTTGTTTTGGATGTATTTAAATTTGCATAATTGTTAAATATTTTCTTGATGTTCTTAAATGATGTTTAAAATTATTGTTTATTCAATATGCTTTTAAGATAACCTTGTTTATGACATGGTTGATAAAGAGCATGATTCGATTTGTATGTATTGATATAAAAATATTATTTAAATATTGTGTGAATATGAATTTGGATATATGGATCTAGATATGAACTTATGAATGTGATAAGATGCAATTGGTTTTGAAACTTAATAATGTGTGAATACATGAGCCATACTTGTATGGGTCTCTATAGACTTATGGGTCTCTCGGACATTCTAGCTTGGGACGAATATAGAGTGTGTTTCCAAGCACTCTATCGTGAGAGTTGGTGTGGTTTGAACGTAATGGACAAAATAAAAAAAAGTCATGCAGGGAGGAACAAATGACTCTTGTGTTCTTGGGAAAGATAATATATTATATAATTATCATAATTGGTGGATTTTTTTTGTGTGTGAGTATGAATTTGAAATCATGAGTTGGAATATAAACATGATTTGCTATGAAAGGATTGTGAAACATGCATGCGTATAGTATGAGTTCTGTTAAGGGTATATAACTTTCTTATTGGGCTATGAGTAGGAGCTCACCCTATTATTTTACAACTTATCCTAAAACTAATACTTCCAAGATGTTTAGTGTTACGTAGCAGATTGTTTGAAATACAATTTTGTAATGGTACGATAAATATGAGGGTTAGGTTATCTAAATATTTATATTTGATATTCAGGGTTTATGTTTGGTGGGTCTTGCACCATTTTGGATGGATTGTTTATACTTATAAATATTTGATCTTGTTATTTTATTGGAGTTAGATTTTGGTTATACTTGTCTTTTAATGTCGCTTATGTTCATGCCCATGCGAGGAGTGGATACATGGCTTGGTCCAGGTTTGGTCGTATTCCCGACTTGTGCATGTGACAAATAGAGATTGGTTAGTTTGGTCATCCACAATACATTTCTCCCCTTCATTTGATGACTGCATATAGGTCAGAGAGGCCATATGCATATAGAGTGGTATATGACTCACGAGATGAGTGTTAGGAGGTACATATCTAACACTACTTTGGTAAATATGCCTCTCCTTTTCTCGAAGTCTCCTCAACAACTAGATATCCATAGTTATCATCTCCTATAATATCGATCCATTTCACGACATTTGATGTCAACTTAGCATAAAAGTAGATTTATATTGAGAAATATTCCTTTCTACATACTCTTATGGGGACAACTCTCTCTTTGTGGATTTTCTAGATAGTAGACCTTAAGGTCAACAAATAGGTGACTCTTATAAAGATGTAGATTGAGGATTCAAACCCTCTTACAACTGTTCCATTAGCTACCTACATAAATCTCAAATAAGATGATTCTTTAACTGTTATCATTTTTTTTCTAATTCAACTTCCTCTCTCCATTCTACATCTTCATTGTTAGGTATATCATACCATTCTCCCTCCATATTGAGCTTCCCTCGAAATGGATCAATGGATGACAATGGATGCACCCACATGAGTAGAGAGAGTGAAGCGGTTCAAAACGATAGGGTTTTGCACTTTTTTGTTAGAGTTTGTTCTTTGTTCTTTAAGGTTAGGTGCCCTTTATTTGCTTTAAGATTGTTTCCTTATTGTATCGTTGAAGATTGACCATGATTCTATATCATGTTGATCTTCATTTAGCACGCAAACAACCTTCCATTGCTTGGTGATATGGTTTGGTACAAAATCATGAATTTTCTATTATATGTGCAGGTCAATTAGGGTTATGTGAGGGTCCAATTTGGATTCGTAGCCCTGGAACCAGCAGAGTGGGTTTGGTAACAGTTTTTGAACCCCGGTTGGATTTGGGTTTGGTGTCAACCTACCCCAAGCCATCCAATCGCCATCCCTACTTGGATTAGATTTAATCTATGTATGATAACTAAGAGTAGGGGTCAGGTGACTCGTATGATGTGATTGTGGTTGGACACAACAACAATCTTAATATCAAAACTAAACTTCTATTATTTATGTGTACTTGCTTATGCATGCATGTTTACAATAATTTTACTGATTTGAAATAGAGAATAGATTCATATATATATATATATATATATATATATATATATATATATATATATATATATATATATATATATATATATATATATATATATATATATATATATATATATATATATATAGATATATATATTATATGGGTTTTAAACATGCATGTCTTTAGTGTGTTTGTTTCAGTGGAGAGATCACATACACCTAAGCAGGAAGCACAATTGTAGGTACTCACTCCATATTATTATTTTATAAATTATATTAAATATCTTGAGCGACATGTGGATTTAGGGTTGCAATTGCTTGATATCATCCTAGCCACTAAGATCGAAATTTTGCTGAGTTCATTTGACAGTTTGGTGATCCTAGTATGTTGGATTGCACATAGGGAAATATTTCGATTTGAGCATTTTCCGACACCCTTTAATAATAATAATGCTTTTCACTCATAGTTACGCCAAAAACGAGACCAAACAAAATTATAGCCTAGTTTGATAATCAAATCTGAACTTCAGCTATGCACGAGCACGGTTAAGGTTACAAAAATTCTTAAATCTCTTAGGGAACTAATGGAATTGAACTCGACCTACAGGTGTCGAGCTTCCTAAAAGAGCTTTGGACATATAATTTTGCCTCGTGTTGATGGATAGAAGAAAATGGAAGGGAGCATGCAAAAAATATATAAAAGGACAAAAAAAGAAAAGGTAACGCATGTTTTAGTTGGCCGAACTAAAATTCAAACTCACTCACAAGTTAATTCAAACTCCATTTAATTGAGCTCAACCGAGATCGGCTTAGTTCACCTTGTTCATGAGCTTGCCAAGCTTGAAAAACGAATGGTCCAAGCTAACCAAGTTTGAGTTGCTCGAATATAGCTGGACCTGAGTTCAGGCCTTGATATGGGAACCTGATTGAGCTTGCTCTTGCGCTCAAGCCAAGAATTTTATAAACAAGCTGAGCTAGGTTGGTTATGCTTGTGCGCACTTGACCTGATTACGCCGCCAATTTGAGTGCTTTTAGGTCTACTATGAGAAGAACCATGACCTTGTCGAACAAAACTGAAAAGAATACCCTGACCACACACATGATTTTCTTTTTCCTTCAATGTATTCTTAATTGAAAATTCGCCCGTCATAAATCTAACTAGGCTGTCATCTTGCATTTGAAAAACATATCCTAGACAGAAAGCTCTCTCTCTCTATATATTGTTGACATCAAAAATTGAGAAGGATAAGTGGCAATGACTAAGTAGCTTTGAGAGAGGGGATACATAGCAAAAACCTAAAGGGATTCCAATGGACACGACAAAAAGCTTGGTCCCATAATTTCAACAAATCTTAAAGTATGGACGTCACAACAACAACAACAACTAAGCCTTTTCCCATACTAGACGGGGTTGGCTACATGGATTCTATGTTCCATAGATCCCTATCGTGTGCCATGTTTGCAGTTAACTCCCCATAAGCTAGATCATTCTTTATTGTTTCTTTCCAACACTTTTGTGGTCGTCCTCTACCTCTTTTAATACTTTCCAAATTTAGTTTTTCTAACCTTCTTACAGGTTCTTCTTTTGATCTTTTTTCTATATGTCCAAACCATCTTAAACGATGTTCTCTCATTTTATCCTCTATTGGTGCCACTCCTAATTTGTTTCTAATAACCTCATTATGTATATGGTCTTTTCTTGTATGACCACTCATCCATCTCAACATCTTCATTTCTGTCATAGACATCTTTTGTACATGTTGATGATTAACAGCCTAACACTTAGAACCATAAAACATGGCAGGCCTAATTGTTACTCTATAATATTTACCTTTTAATTTTAATGGTATCTTCTTATCACAAAGAATACCTTATGCTCCTCTCCATTTTAACCAACCAGCATTAATTTTATGTGTAACATCTCCATCAATTCTTCCATCACTCTGAAAAATTGACCCTAGGTATTTAAAACTTTCCTTTTGGGGAATGCAATGTATGCCAATTTTAATTTCTATGTCCTCTGAAGTAACCAAATGATCAAACTTACATTCCATATATTTTGTCTTTGTTCTACCAAGTTGGAGGCCTTTGCTTTCTAATGTTTCTCTCCATAGTTCCAATTTTCTATTTACTTTTTCCTTAGACTCCTCCACTAATACAATGTCATCTGCAAATAACATATACCAAGGTACTTCATTTTGAATATGTTTTGTTAACTCATCCATCACCATTATAAATAAGTATGGACTTAAAATTGATCCTTGATGTAACCCAATATTAACTTCAAAGAAGTTTGTAATTCCTTCATGAGTCCTCACACATGTTTTTGCACCATCATACATGTCTCTTATAAGGTTAATATATGTCAATGGGATACCTCTTTTTTCCAAAGTTCTCCAAAGAACATCCCTCGATACCCTATCATAAGCTTTTTCTAGATTAATAAATATAATGTGAAGGTCTTTCTTTTTTGCTCTAAAATGTTCCATAAAACGTCTCAAAAGGTGAATCACTTCAATAGAAGATCTGCTTTGCTTAAATCCAAATTAGTTCTTTGTTGTACTTGATACTTGTCTTAACCTACGTTCGATAATTCTTTCCCATAATTTCATAGTATGACTCATTAACTTGATACCTCGATAATTCGCATAATTTTGAATGTCTCCCTTGTTCTTATATATGGGTATAAGTGTACTTACTCTCCATTCCTCGGGCATCTTTTGGTTTTTCCATATTTCATTAATTAGTCTTGTGAGCCAAGTGATTCCTATTTCTCCTAGTATTTTCCAAACTTCTATAGGAATATTATCTGGTCCTACCGATTTACCACCCTTCATATGTTAAAGAGCCTCTTTGACTTCATTCTTTTGAATACATTGGTAGAAATTGTGGTTTATATACTTTTCTTACTTGGCTAAATCTCCTAAACTAATACTAATATCTTTATTTTCATTAAAAAAATTATAAAAATAGTTTTTTCATCTATTGCTTATATCATCATTTGCCACTAGAATGTTTTCATCCTCATCTTTTATGCATCTAACATAATTAAGATCTTTAGTTTTCTTATCTCTAGCCCTAACTATCCTAAAAATATCTCTTTTACCCTCTTTTGAGTTGAGTTTTTTATATAAGTCCTCTCAAATCTTAGCTTTTGCTTCACTAACGGCCTTTTTTGCTTCCTTCTTTGCTTTCTTATAAGCTTCTAAAGTTTCACTAGTTTTCTTTGCATAATGTAATTTGTAACATGCCCTATTTGCCTTGATTTTATTTTGTACTACACTCCACCACCAAGCTTCCTTTTGTACCGGTACACCTCCCTTAGATACCCGTAACACATCTTTCGTCACTTTCCTAATATGTATAGCCATATTGTTCAACATATCATAGGGTATGCCAACATAATTCCAAACATCTCCTTGAAGGACTTTCTGTTTAAATATATCTTCTTTCTCGCTTTTGAGGTTTCACCATTTAGTCCGAATAACTCGATGCACTCTTTTCTTCTTTGTTCATTTCTTTTATTTGTAAATCCATAACTAAAAGTCAATGTTGGGTGGTTAAGCTTTCTCTTGGAATTACCTTGCAATCTTTACAACACGCTCTATCTTTTTTTCTACAAATAAAGTAATCAATTTGTGCTTGTGATAAGCCACTCTTATAAGTAATTAAATGTTCATCTCGTTTTTTGAAGATTGTATTGACTACAAAGAGATCAAATGCCATAGCAAAATTTAAAATCTCCTTACCTTCCTCATTTATATCCCCAAAACCAAAGTTTCTATGAATACCTTAATATCCTAATGCCTCTTTACAGACATGTCCATTTGAGTCTCCTCCTAAACAAATCATCTCCCTTTATGAAATCTTTTGAATCACCTTATCTAACTCTTCCCAAAAAAACTGCCTTTATACTATCTTCTGTCCTACTTGGGGTGCGTAAGCACAAACTATATTCAAAACCTCTGCTCTTAACACTAATTTCAATGTCATGATTCAGTCATCATATCATTGTATGTCTACTACACTCTCCTTTAAATCTTTATTTATGATAATACCAACTCCGTTTCGAGCCTTTTCTTTACCTGAGTACCATAATTTAAGACCTGTATCCTCTATCGACTTTGCTTTTTCTCCAACCCATTTTGTCTCTTGTAAACATAGAATATGAATCTTTCTTCGAATCATAGTATCTTCCACCTCCATTAGCTTATCCAATAATGTTCCGATACTCCAAGAACCAATACGAATCTTATTATCTAGGACTAGCTTCTTTACCCCCCGCATCCGTCCATAATCAAAACGCGAAGACCCTCTCTGAAAAATTTTCACTACATTCGGGTGACAATGTAGCGGGACTAACTTCTTTACCCACATCTGTTAATGATATGGGAACCCTCTCTGTAATTGATTCACTACATTCGGGCGAAAATGTAGTGTCCCTTGCTTACTTTTTACTGCATTTGGGCTCTGCAACACGTCGCTAGGCAGGGACGCCCCAAAGCAATGCTCATAATTTTTGTAATCCATGTTATAAAAATCTGACGAAGTTTTACGCTGGTTGTCGGAAGCTTAACACAACCCTCTTCCTTTATCCGAGCTTGAGAACGGCAATGCAAGGGTGATCCCTTACATGGGCGGATTTAAACTATGGATGTTAACACCCAACAATTTATCAAAAGATTGTTTAGAATTTCTTGCTTTTCAAAAATTACGGTTGTGGGTCTTTTAAGGTTTTTTTCAACAAAGACGCTTTAAACGAACACATTTCTATGCCAAAATTCTTTAAGAACATCATAATAAGGATACTTTGAATCCTATCAAAAAATCAAATTTTGACAAAAAATCCAAAAAATGATTACTCTGCCCTCAAGGACAAATTAGCGAAATTTTACTGATTTTCTCCAAAGAAAGAATTGAAAAATCTAAGATGGGATATTGGGAACCAAACCCCTTAAATTTTTTGCAAAGTAACCATTTTTACAAACCTACAAAACATTTGAAATTCAAAAAGATAAAATAAACAAACAAGTCCAAAACAGGATAGACTCGCCAGATCGAGGACAATCCTACACCAAGAGACCCCTACACTCATCCATAAAGCGGTCCGAGACCCTACACCCAGCAAAGGGTTAAGCAGTCTGAAAGGTAGAGAACTAACTCAGAGAGCAAAAGCAGGAAGATCACTCATGCAAACAATCCGGATAAAGAGGAGTGGGATTTCAGTAGGTTCACCAAATCAAGATCAAGTAGAAGGTCAAAGCGGCCCATGGTTCGAAGAGTTGATTCGACCATGACACTAACCAAACCTTGGTACAGCAAAACCTAGTGGACTGAAGTGGGCTTGACCTTGCCATAGCTTGCCGAACCAAGGCATAGCCGGATGACCACACCAAAGTGCGACCGAAGTCAAGATGGGTTGCACGTGATCAAGCCCAAATCAAAGTCAAGATGGGCTGCACATCAAGCCCAAATCAAGTCAAGATGGGTTGCAATTAAGCCCAAATTACGTCAACATTCATGTTTCTCATCTAGTAGGTTCCCACAGTTGCTATCTAAATTACATTGTTAGGTTTGATGACAATTTCTTTGGCATGTCTACTAAGATCACATGCTTCTTAATAGAATTGTACAGTTTATGCACACTCAATCTTATGAGTGTATCCAATGGTATCCTCCAACAATGATATGGATCTTGCTTCACCTTCACTGGTCTAGTACCCACTAATGCCAAGTCCAAACAACTCATCGGGTAAGGTTCCTTTCCCTCATTCGACACAGTATGCACATTTGTTTCGCATACCCACACAAACAATATGCTTTCGAATGATTAACTTCATCAATTATTGATTGGTTGCAAGGGTAATTCGACGATCTTCATCTTGTTTTGTCACAGGAGAAAAACTATGCCCACCATGATTTTGAATCAACTAGACACAATTCAATAACAAGACATGCTAGTTGTGAAGAAGAGGTTGGTTGTTGATATAATACCTTAAATTCCACCTTAGAGATGGCCAACTTTTGACACTTACACAATATGTCATAAGATTCTCGAGCCCTCAATGACTCGAAGGCCAGACCTGCAATATAGATGTGTTGATATCACCAAGAGATTACCCAACTTGATGGCTCAAGCAGGATACCCGATACTAGCGACATATTTCTTGATGGGGTGCATATCCAAACCAGTACATTGGGGAGCACACATGAGGTACTTCAGTCCATGGTGTTGTCTCCTACACCTAATTACATAGTAGCCTAAACAAGGGTGGGTTTTCCTCTACCTGTACAACTCATGGAGTATGCAAACACTCTAAAATCCCACGATTTTCTCAAATATGCCTGGTTTCATAAAAGCAGCCCCAAAGGGTTATTTTGAGTCTGGAAACCCAGGAGCCTTCCAAACAACCCTGTACATATGTTGAAACTGTATATATGTTTTAAAACTCCATACATATAGTTTTAGGTTTTAAAAAGGTGTTTTGAAAGCCCCGAAAGCTGCTTGACCTAACAAAAGCAGACCGAAAAGGCAAAGGAGAGCTCGGACCCGAAGCACACTTCAAGCCCGGTACATCAACTCTCGTATCAAAGGCATCTCCAGATTCTCAGACATCTAAGTCCCAGAAATCAGAAATTTGCTTAAAATACACTCCTGAAGGTGAGAAGAAGAGTGGACAACAATGTTGGCGAAGACCCAACACAAGACGGAGTACTGATGCAGTCAGGCCCCGCACAAACCGTCCGTTTCGAAACGCCATGAAGGAAAAAAAAAATCAGATTTCGGCTGGATCTAGACCATATATATCCAGATCCAAACCCAACATGTATTTGGATCCCAAGATCCAAATCCAATATCTATATCCATGGCCCACATCACCTTCTCATAAATGGAGGTGAGGGGCCTACAACATTTCACGTGAAAAGCTTGGGTACAGAGAGAAAGGGGGAGGATAAAGTATAAGTGAGAAAGTTGGTAGGTTTGACTTTTGGTCAAGGGTGGGTTAACCTTGTGGGTTTAGCCAAGAGTGTGGGTTTAAGCTTGTATGCACCTACACCTGACCTAGGGCTGCACCAACTTGGACATGACTGCAACTGGACCAATGGACTGGCGCCAAGGGTGGTTCCTAAACCTAGCCCTATGCTAGCTCACCTCACCTAGCCACTTTCCCTAAAACCTAACTAAAACCTAACCCAAACCTAGCCATTCTCACCCAAAACCACCCCAACCTCACCTAACCGACCTCACCTAGCTAGATCACCTAGACCCTAACCAACTAAGCCTAAACCTACCTTAGTGCACCTAATTAAACCCCTAACCACTATGTCCCAACCCACCTAACCGACCTACCGTAAACCACTAACCAGCCCCCCTAACCGACCTACCCCAAACCATGTCCCATGCCCACCTTATTACAAATATCTGACCCACCTTCTACCAACCGACCTAGCCCATTTCCAGCCTATAAAAGCCCCTCTTCATTGCGGGTTTTCCTCTCTCTCCTCCACTCCCTCCAAGCTCCACCACCCGGCCCAGCATCTGCCATTCCACCGCCACTTCACCACCCGGCCAACACTTCTCCATTCTAGCCGACTCCACCATCTTCCACCTTCGATGAGGAGCTCCACCCGGCCACCTTCCTGGCTGCCACTCTTCTTCCACTACCATCCGGCCACCACTTCCATCCACCAGCACCGTCTCCATTCACGGTTAGTACCCCACCTCAACCCCATCTAACCCTTCACCTCCTTCTTTCCCAGCTGCACACTCCCATCCACCCGCCAACTTGCATCCTTCTCTTCTCCCAGCTGAACACCTCCCTTAGTCTCCCATTTCCCAGCCAAGCATCCCCTAAGCCTAGTCCATCCACCTGCCACTCCACCACCCGGCCAGCACCCCTACCTGCCATCAAGCACCCACCTAAGGAGCTCCCCTTCGGTTGCCCAAGGCAACTCATAAAGCCAAGTCCACGCAAGTTGAACACGGACCAGCTACATGTAAGTGCCTAACTCGGTCCATTATATGAACTTGCTTACATTTAATTAAATTTTGATACGGGGTTGTAATAATGGAGCGTTGTCTCCCCCCGATTGTAATAACTTGGTTTGACACACCAACACACACGTGCACTTGAGCCTTTCCGCTCTTAGTTGCACACCATTTTGGCACACACACGGGCCTTGACAACCCCTAAGATATAGTTATATTTATATATATTCGGTTGCATGACTTTTCCATTACAAGTCGTGGGTGTTGTCTTTCAATTCTACACACACACATTGAGCTTTCGCTCTTATTCCCAAGACCCTAGTAAGGGCCATATTGCAATTTTATTTGGGTGTTTCATTCAAGTTGTGTGCGTGGTCTTTCAATTCCACACTCACACATATTGAGCTTTCGCTCTTACTCCCAAGACCCTAATAAGGGCCATATTACAATTATATTTGGGTTTTACATTACAAGTCGTGTGAGTTGTCTTTACATATATACACAACACCCACGCACATGTTAGCGACCTTCGGGCCCATATATATTATAAGTATTTTCCTTCCGCTATGTCTTTAAGATTTGGGTTTTAAGGTTCAGCTGTGTGAGTAGTCTTTCCATATATACACAACACACACTTACACAATTGAGCCTTTTCGCTCTTAAGATATGGCCCTATTTCCCTTTTGCAATTTACATTACGCAATTTCCCTTAAGCATTGTCTTTCAATTCAGGTTTTCCCTTGGAGTTGTGTGAGTTTGCATTGCATATTCGTCATACCACGAGTTAGGACGCATATTACATCAAAGCCAACCCCACACTCCCGTACAAAAATCGCCCAACTTAGGTCACTTGCGCACACACCTAGTTGGCCCTAAAAAAAGTATAAAATTCAAAGACATAGGCACGTGCAAATCCCATGTGAAATAAAACTTGCAATAATACAAACAAAACTCAAGCACTTTGGGTATTTTCAAAGAGGTTATTCGTTCAAAAGACTTTGCCAAGCGTACAGATTGACCCTTGTGCATCGGTGCAAGAAAGTCAGCGACAAAAAGAGCTCACTTGCTCATAGTCGCCCTAAAAAAGTCAGATTTCCAAAACTTACTTCGCTAGCTTGAGTAAGCTAGCTGGCACGCCCTTGTTATAAAAACGACTTATACACACGAAAAGGTTCACTTCAGGCCTAAAAACCGGAAGTGAGAATTTTCCGTGTCTATAGATTTGGCACGCCCGGTGGGACCTGGGCCTTGTGCAGAGTCAGTTCATGTAGAAAAATCTCATGAAAAATTTTCAAAGAAAGTGTTTTAACTTTATTTATTGCATTTCATATCTAGGATTTTGAAAAGCATTGAAGCATGTCGAGTCAAGGCTCCCAAGAGATATCTAGCCACGGCTCATGTGCATCAAGTTCTCACTCTAGGAGGTTTTCGAAAAAGCAAAACAAACTAGAGGAGATTGAGGACTTGAGAAGGGATTTCGAGGCCAAGATCGCTGCTCTTAGCCAAGAGGCGGAAGCAGGCGACTCATGTTCGTCAAACAGCGAACCAAAGGCCAAGAAAAAAATTAAAAAACCTCGCAAATATAAAGAGACTTCCGCAATGGAAGATAACCAATACCATAAGTCCTTCACACACAAGGACCGTAAAGCCCTACAACAACTGTTGAGAGGGCAAAATAAAGAGAAAAGGAGTTACGCCCTGTCTAATTTTTTGCCTGTGGACTATGAAACAGATAGTGACGATGAAATACCAAACTTCCATCGGTATAATGGCATGAGAGACCTCAGGTCTCACTTGCAGCTTTTCTCTCGTCGAGCCCATAAGAAAAGAAGGACTCAATGAAGTGGGTGTATTGGTTCCCTTTGTCTCTCAAAGGCACAGCTGCAAAATGGCTGGCTTCCTACGATCTTAACCAGTTCACAACTTTTGAAGAGTTAGCGAACTGTTTTATGCAGAGATTCTCGCATAATGTAGAAGTCACGCTAACTTTAAACACCTTGAGGGATACAAAACAAGGTGTGAACGAAGACGTACATACGTTTATCGTTCATTGGAGGTCTCTCCTAGGTCAAGTGTGAGAGCCAATATCTGAGGGATGCGCAGTCATGCTCATCCTAGATAATTTTAAAAACGAGTTGAAAACCCTTCTCTCGCTTCACGAAATCTCAACTTTCCATAAGTTAATAAAGAAAGCATCCCTTTTCGAAGCAAATTTGAAAAAAGGGGTGTATGATCACTTATGAAAAGGAAGCGCAATTTCGAAAACTTGCTTGGAGAAGCCCAACACTTATGGGCTACCCACCACAGACAAAGGGGCAAAACCCCACAAAATCGCCAATGTCTGGGTAGATTTAAACCCGACAAGTGCTTCACGAAATTTTGAAAAAATAGAAAACAAAAGGGAGAAAAGTTTTTAAAAACCCTTTGAAAGACGGGAGTACACTCTGTTGGGACAACCTGTATCAGAGATCCTAGACCTCTTACTCGCCCAGGGTATGATTGAACTCCTTGAGATTCCCGAGGGAGTTACTTCAAAGGGGGGATTTTTAAATAGATTCTGCAAATATCATCGGCTCAAAGGCCATGATACAAAGCGGTGTTTCTCCCTTCTAAATAAAATTGAGAACTTGATAGCAGAAGGCCGGCTCCAGGTCGCTGAAGAACTTGAGCCTGCCCAAGCTATCTTCAAAGAACCCTTCCCCAAACATACAAGTACTAGTGGGAAGGGAAAAGAGGTATGTGCTCTCACGATTTCGAAGAGCCTAGCGCATACATGTGAGTCTGGTTTGTCTACTTGTGCATCTACTCTCATACTTTACAAAAAACCCACCCAAGTAGTCATCCGAGGACCACCAAAAGTTCCGTCCCCAATTAAACCAGTTTTAACAATTCAAGGTGCTCCAAATCTCTCGATTAGAGCCATGTTAAGTGCGAAACCTAGGTTGATCGTGGGGGAGGTGACAAGATCCGGGAGGATCTACCAACCCCCACATCTGCAAAGTGCTAAAAAGGTGGTCAGTGTGCCTGGCCCCTCAAAAGCATGTATTGCTAGAGTTCCGCTGAAAGCGGATAAAGGAGATGTCATTTTAAAGGCATATGATTTCAAAAACCATCTTTCGAAGATTCCTATCAACATGTCCATCCTAGAGCTAATATAAACTTCGCCTAGGCATAGACTCGTGTTAGAGAAAATTCTAGAAAGAGCAAAGGTTAGTTCAAACATTACCCCAGAATCTTTGTCCAAACAAGTGGCCTCCATAGGAGCAAAAACACCTATCGTATTCTCGGAAGACGATGTAGAAAGATCCTACGAGTCCCATAACCAGGCCCTACATATCGAGATGGTTCTGAATAACCACTCTCTAGATAGGTGTCTTATCGATGGGGGAGGAGGGCTCAACATCCTTCCACTTCATGTGGCAAATCAAATCGGAGTCACCTTGACATCCGTAAATCCAAGCCCCATCATCATCACTGGCTACGATGGGAATACGTCTAGACCACTAGGATCTATCAAACTCCCCATGGAAACGGGAGGGATAGCACACACGGGGGTGTTCCATGTCCTCAACATCCACCCCCACTATAACCTGTTGTTGGGAAGGCCTTGGATACACAGCCTGTGTACTGTACCATCCATCTTCCACAGGTGTGTCAAAATCTCTTTCAGGGACAAAGTCGTAGTGATCCTAGGTGAGAGTCATCCTCAGCTTCAAGGGGTCATAAATTCTCCTTGCTTCTCGAGTTCCCAAACCCACAAGATAAAACTGGGGCAGACCATGCTCAAGCCACCAAGGCTCACACTAAACAAACCTAGGAGGGTCGTACATGTGAAGGGGTCACCCAAGGCTGCCTCCCTCAAAGTTCTGACCATTTCGAAAAAACCTAAGAATCCCTTATTTCCAAAACCCCTGGACAAAAAGCCCTATGTGCATAACATAGACGACAGCAAGTTCCAGGACCACGATTTATATCAAACTTTCTCTAAAAACAAAAAATTGTGGAATATGTTGTTAAATATGGGCTATTTGCTATATAAGAGTCTAGGAGCACAAAATTAGGGTCTCCTAGAACCCATACTGCCTAGGGCCAATCCAAGTCGATATGGGATCGGCTATACTCTCAGAATACCACCAGAACCACTCCCTGTGACCACTTGGGTCAAGGGTGCCCTAGAGCCTACCTTAGAAGAGACCTATGATTTAGACCTCTTATTCAGAGTCTAACCTGTAGTGTTTTCCCTTTGTAGGTATGATGGAAGATCCCTTTATCAAAAATACAAAAACATTTGAAAAACTCAAAATTCAAAAAATGAAAAAATTACAAAAGCCAAAAACACTTGAAAATGAAAAACTCGAAAAAAGAGTAGTTTGTATAGTTCCCAAAGTACTCATTTTACAAAAACACAAAAAAATCAAAAATTTACAAAATTCTAAAAAGATTTTATACATAGCTGCTCCCAGTAAGGATTTGGAAAAAGAAAAAGATTTCAAAAGAAACATTGTCTGCATAACCGGACCAAAAATTTCGAAATCAATAGAAATTCTAAGTGTGAAACTAGGTCTTTTAAAAATCCATGCATCAAATTCCCTAGGATCTACAAACCTCGAGAATGATCAAAGCCCAGAGGTGGATCCCCTTGAAGAAGATCCCACTTGTGAGCTCCTAGAATTTCATAAAATTCTCGATTTTGAAAAGCCTTCAAATTCAGTAGGAGGAGATTTCATAGAGATAAACCTAGGGAGTGATTCAAAGCCCAAACTCACTAAGGTAGGTGCATGTTTGCATGAGCATGAAAGATCATCATTTATTGCATTTCTAAAAACCTACTTAGATGTGTTTGCATGGACGTATGAAGACATGCCGGGCATAGACCCCAGTTTTGTCGAACATCGTCTTCCCTTAGATACAGATGTGAAACCCATAAAGCAAAAGCTTAGGAAAATACATCCGAACGTACACGCACAAGTCAAAGAGGGTTTAGAAGATCTGTTAAAAGCCAGATTTATAAAACCCATTGCGTATTCTGATTGGTTATCCAATATCATTGTTGTTCGAAAAACCAATGGAAAGATTCGAATATGCATCGATTTTAGAAACCTCAATAAAGCCACTCCAAAGGATAATTATCCTTTACCAAACATAGATTTGATAGTCGATAGTACTGCAAATCACGAAATGTTTTCATTTATGGATGGCTATTCAGGGTATAATCAAATCAAACTAAGCTCACGAGATCAGGGTAAGACCGCTTTCACAACCCCATGGGGCACATACTGCTATACAGTCATGCCCTTTGGTTTGAAAAATGCTGGCGCCACATACCAGAGAGCCATGACCACGATCTTTCATGATCAGATTCATGAGCTCGTAGAGGTATATGTGGATGATCTCTTGGTCAAATCCAAAACTCGATGCACTCATATCGAATGCTTATGAAAGATTTTCGAAAGGCTTAGACTTTACAAAGTAAAACTAAACCCTCAGAAGTGTGTGTTCGGAGTAGAGTCCGGAAAGCTCTTAGGCTTTATGGTGAGCCAAAGGGGCATAGAAGATGACCCATCTAAGTGTCGAGCCATCATAGACATGGCTCCACCCTCCAATCTCATGCAGATTCGTAGCCTCCAAGGCCGATTGCAATCCATTCGCAGGTTTATCTCAAACCTGACGACCAGATGCGAACCCTTCAACAAATTGTTGAGAAAGGACACAAAATTTTCATGGGATGACGATTGCCAAAAGTCATTTGAAAGACTAAAGACATACTTAGTTAATTCCCCTATTTTAAATCCTCCAAAGCAAGGAAAACCTTTTCTGCTTTACATTTCCGTGCATGCGAATGCCTTGGGAGCTTTGTTAGCTCAATACGAGGATGACACTCACAAGGAGTATGCCATCTATTATATTTCGAAAACTCTCTTGGCTTATGAAAGGAACTATCAAGCCATGGAGAAGACGTGCTTGGCCCTAGTTTGGGCCTGCTAGAAATTTTGACACTATTTCCTAGATCATGAGATCTGGATAGTGTCCAAGCTTGATCCAATTAAGCATTTGTTCGAAAAACCCATTCTCACTGTTAGATTGGGCAAACGGCAACTCCTTCTAATGAAGTATGGCCTGAAATACCATCATCAGATCTCCATTAAGGGGCAAGCCCTAGCAGACTACGTGGCTGAGTTTCCCCTAGAGGACGCATATCCCACACTTAGTAAAATGCCTGATGAAGGCATATTGCAAAACCAATTTCAAAACCACATTTTGGCAAACTCTTTTGAAAACCAAGTGTAGAAAATGCACTTCGATGGGGCACGAAACCAACGAGGGGCTGGTGCCGGGGTCATCCTCATATCCCCTGAAGAGGGTGAGACCCCCATAGCAATCCGCCTAGACTTCGAATGTTCCAACAACATAGCTGAGTATGAAGCACTCATACAAGGCTTAAGGATTTCGAAAACTCTAGGGGCATCATGCATCGAGGTCTTTGGAGATTCACTCCTTGTTATAAACCAAGTTTTGAAAATTTGGCAAGTACGAAATGAAAAACTTCTTCCATATCATGAGTTGGCCACTCGATTGGTTGAGTCATTCCAATCGTGTACACTCACACATGTAGGAAGAGAGGATAATGACATTGCCGATGCCCTCTCATCCTTGGGTTCAGCCCTAAGGGTCTATCCCACTTTGGCTACCCGATCCTTAGAGATATGGCATGCACCCACTCCATCCACACACGATTTAGAAATTTGCCAAAACAACCCGGATTCTGTTGAAAAACCTTGGTTCTATGACATCAAATGTTTTCTAGAAAATGGGGGATTCACTGAGGATGCCACATCCAAAGATAAGGCATTCATCCGGACAATTTCTACACGATACACGATTTTGGGTGGGGTTTTGTATAAAAAGAGTTTTACCGACATCTTACTAAGATGTGTTGACCTAGAGGAGGCTAGGACTATTATGCATGAATTCCACGATGGAGAATTGTAAACACCCCAAAAAACCCAAATACTTTTCAAAACCAAATGCCTGGTTCGAAAACCAGTTCAAAAGATAAGAATTTTCGAAAAACTCAGGAAATCAAAACATTTCAAAATTCTGTTTTCCAACCCTGTTTGAAACATGAAAAATCTTGAAAATGGACGAAAGTCCTATTTTTATGAGAGACTAGACGAACAGATGAAGCCTGGCTCAAAACAGTCGCAAAAGAATCAAAAAGTTCAAAGGTCAAGCCCAACCCGATGAAAAGTGAATTTCGAGGACGAAAAAGAAGCCCAGGCCACAAACGCATTTCAAGCCTGAAGCATCAAAAGCCAAGCCAAAAGCATCTCTGAAATCACGGAAAATCCAAGTCAAATGCAAGAAGAAACAGTCGAAACAGAGTCCAGAAAGACGAAAAGAAGCTTGGACGATGAAAATGGGAAAAACCCAGCGTAAGACGGAATCTTGATGAACTCAGGACCCGCACGAAGCATCCAGCTTGAAACGCCAGAAAGGACTGAAGAAGAGAAAAATTTGGATCAAATCTGGATCAAAAATCTAGATCCAGATCCAAGATCCATATCCAAACGAAACTTGGATTGGATTGGATCCGGATTTTAGAGACCAACAAAGGATCCATATCCACACAAGGGGCCTATAAAAGGACGTGAGTGGGCTGGCTTTGAAGGGGACGATTTTTCCAGCACTTCACGTGGATAGTTGGGGGGAAAGAGAGAGAGAGAGAGAGAGAGAGGAAGGTCAACAAAAGGGGCTGGCCTTCCCCTCTTGTTTTGTAAAATTGTGGGTTGGTCTTGTGGGCTGCACTCAAGTGCAAGTGAGAGCATCTCACGCTTTGTATGTTGCTGGAAACGAAATCAAATCTGGCGGCATTGGATGGCCCTTGCTTGGTGAGGATTGGCTGCGTGGGAACCAAGGATCAAACGGCTGAAATGTTGTCAAGGTAAGTCCCCTAGTTCCTGCCCAAAACCATCTCTTTTCTCACCTCTCTAAACCACCTAGACCACTAATGACAAGCCACAGCAAAGTCCAGCCAAGGAGCTGGCCGAACTTCACTAAAAGGGCTGACCTAGTTCTACCTAAGACCATCCTAACCTAGGACCATACCCAGCTCAGCCATTGGCTGGCTGAGCTCACCTTAGATCTGTCCTAAAGAAAATCCTAAACTAAAAACCACTACCCAACTCATTTCCTAACCCAAAAACCACTCAACCTGGCAAAACCGAGTGTCTAAAACACTCGGTTCCCTCCTCTTGTCGAACCCATCCTCACCCATTTAGCTTGGTCCATAGTGGCCGAGCTCATCTTAGGTCTATCCCTAACATTCAACCATTACCCAAGTTAGACCCTAACTAAAAGAAAAAAAAAACCACTCTAAACCTACCTAGCTCGGCCACCCTTTTGGCCGAGCCATTCCCTTAGGATCTCACCCGAGATCAACCGTCTAATATCAGCCAAAGCTCGGCCACCATTTTGCCGAGCTCTTTCCTTAGGATCTCCCCTAAGATCATTCACTAATCCCCACCCAAGCTCGGCCATTAGTTGGCCGAGCATTCCATAGTGTCTCGCCTAAAATAATCCCGTAGACACCACCTAACTTGACCATTAGTTGGTCGGGTTTTTCCCTTAGGACCCTGGTCTAGCTTTTAACCAAAACAACCCGCCTAGACCTGACCCAGATCCATTAGTTCTCATCCTAGATCTATCGTGTCTAACTCCAAAAACCATAGCAACTTAGTGTGTCAACCAAGCCCAGGTCACGATCTAGGATCAACCTCCCACACAGCTGGTCGTTTCACAGAGAAAGGTCCATCCAACGGCTATATCCAAGGTCAGATTTCGCTGATAAAGGGAGCCCAAGCAAAAGTCGAGTAAGTGCTCGAATCTGATTCTTTACGTTGTTTCAAATTCAATTCAATTTGATACGGGGTTGTAATAATGGAGCGTAGTCTCCCCCCGAGATGTAATATTATGGTTTGAAACACGAATCACACACGTACACTCGAGCCTTTCCGCTCTTATCAGCACACCTTTTGCACACAAAACGGGCCTCGACAGCCCATAAGATATAGTTCTATTTATATACATTCAGCTGGGTTTTAAGGTTCAAGTTGCGTGAGTTGTCTTTCATTTTATACACCCAAAAGCACTCACTCACAATTGAGCCTTTCCGCTCTTACATATATATACGTATTTCCCCTTTCCGCTGGGTTTTTAAGGTTCAAGTCGTGTGAGTTGCCCTTTCAATTTATACACTTAAAGCACTCACTCACATTGAGCCTTCTCGCTCTTAAGATATAGCTATATATATTTTCCCTTCTGCATCTAAGATATAGCCATATTTCCCTTCTGCTATTTCCCTTTCCGCTATTTCCCTTTCTGCTATTTCACTTCTGTTATGTCTTTAAATTCGGGGTTTTCCCTTCAAGTTGTGTGAGTTTGCATTGCATATCCGCCACACTCGAGATAGGGAGCATACTTGCATCGAACTAGATTGGTCAAAACGTGTAGTACTTACCTTAAATCGAGCACTGGATGCACACGACTACACGCCAAAATCTGCTAAAACCCGTGAGATACAGGAGCGCATAGATCCCATGTGTAAAAGTTGCAAATTTGACAAAACCAGTAGATAAAACACTTTTCAAGTTTTCAAAAAGAGTCGTGTTTGTAAAATCGAGTTTTTCTAAAGCGTACAGACTGACCCTTGTGCGCCGGTACAAGAAAGTCTGCGACGAAAAGAACCCACTTATCCACAGTCGCCCCAAAAGTCAGATATTTTCAAAAAAACACTTCGCTAGTTTGAGAAAGCTAGCTGGCACGCCCTTTTTAAAAGCAACGTAAGCACGAAGAGATTCGCTTCAGGCCTAAGAACCCGGAGTCGAGGATTTTCCGTGTCTACAAGAATGTGGAGATCATGTCAATGCCAACATGATGGCGATGAAAATACTTAGAGCGGGCTATTTTTGGTCCACCCTGAAAAAGGATTGCCACGATCATGTTAGGAAGTGTCATCCATGTCAAGTGCATGGGCACGCCATTCATATCCCATCATCTTCATTGTATTCCGTGGTCAGCCCCTGGCCATTTACCATGTGGGCGTATGATATTGTAGGCCCAATATTTTCAAAGGCATCGAATGGGCACTAAATACTTTTCCAAGTGGGTTGAAGCCACCTCCCTGACCAACGTACAGGGGCAACATGTGGTGGCTTTCATTAGGTGGAATATCTTGGCTCGATTTGGAGTTCCAAGAGACCTTGTGTCCGACAATGGCACCCCATTCAAAAACGAGTAGATGGTCAAGTTGTGCAACACTTATGGCATAACTCACCACTTCTCCTCGCCCTACTACCCTCAAGGCAACGGCCAAGCCGAAGCCACGAATAAGACTCTCATTAGCATAATTGAGAAGACTTTAGAGAAGGGTAGGACGTGGCATGAGAAGCTGGATGAAGCCTTATGGGCTTATAGGACTTTCATCCGGACTCCCACGAATGCCACGCCATTTGAGTTGGTCTATGGTACAAATGTCATTCTTCCCATACACAATTGCATTCATTCCATACATCCATTGCACTCGACCTCCCCCTAGAGATGCTTCAGCATACTAGGATGGCCGAACTAGATTTATTAGATGAGAGACGACTCCTTGCTATGGATCATGCTCATGCATACCGGCAAAGGATAGCCCGATACTATGACAAACATATGAAACCTCGCCACTTTGAAGTGGGAGATCTTGTTTTGAAAATCATCCACTATCGTGGCCCACATCCACTTGGAAAGTGGAGCCCCAAGTGGGATGGACCCTATGTTGTGCGTGCAACCACCACAAACAACTCATATTGGTTGATTGATGTCGAAGGTAGAAATTTAGCAGATTCTATCAATATTCAATACTTAAAGAAGTATTATGTGTAGGGTTTTGGGGTTAAATTCCCATTATCGAAAATCCTTAGGGATAACTGCTTTGAAACTTCAAAAGTAGGGTTCAAAGGTAAATTATGTGACCCTGAGTGAGAGAATTCGCACTTGTGAAAGAGTGGAGTTTTCCAAATACATGGTTACATTTCAAAGTCCTTCATCTTACAAAGAAAGGCCTAGTTCAATATAGCAAGATACTTGCAAGTAGTATGTGCTATTTCTAAATAGGTTGATCTGGAATGGATCGAGTATGACCTTGGGATAAGTCCTCCCCTCTTCTCTTCTCCTTCCAAAAGGAAAATATGGCCAAAAACAAAGGGAAATCCCCGCCAAAAATCTCTTTTCCAAAGAAAGAAACCAAAATCAAAAGAAAAACTTGTTTCTTTTATGGAAAAGAGGGATTAAAGAAAACATACTCCCAAAGGGTGACCCTTTATGAAAAAAAAGGAAGAAAATGCCAAAAAGCTAAAAAAAGAGCAATTTTCTGCCTTCTATGCCTAAAACCACGGGATGCTTCAGAAGGAACCGTAGTATCTTTTTCCCATCCCCCTGGCTTATCCCAAGTAAAACATGGTTCATTTCAAGGAATCCTAAAATAAAAATAGGATCTACTTACTTGAATTTCATTTTGTTTGAGAATTCGACGTTTCGAGTAAGGCGTAGGTATTTTTGAAACATAGTTTATTTTCTTATAAAACGTCCGCTAGATTAGCAAGTGTCAAGACTCAAGCAAAGGCAAACGCGAAGAGCTCGAGATCCTTAGGATTGAGGCTAAAAGCAGTTTTCCATTTGTAAATAGATTTTGAAAATCGAACATCGAGCAACATAGGGCCCGCTCACTTGGAGTAGCAGGTCTTCGTAAGTCTCAAAGAGTTCGACCATGCCATCTGGTATCTGGGAGATCGCCATTCTTGGCATCTCATCCATGTCACGCATGTGCACATCCACGCATGAACACTTGCATAACATGATCCCGTTTAGGACCAGAAACCATAGAAACAACCCCTTTGGCGTGATATCTCCTCCTCCCAGGTTTAAAAGAGAGATTTTTGCTCAAAAATTAGGACAATCCCATATTTTCGTGGATAGATCTAGGAAGACATCGAAAGGGATGTTATCATCTTTGTCATTATCCAAATAAATTTGGATAATACCAAAGAGGGGCATCTGTAAACACGCCAAAATCCCATGATTTTCTCAAATATGTCTGGTTTCATAAAAGCAGCCCCAAAGGGCTATTTTGAGTCTGGAAACCCAGGAGCCTTCCAGACAACCCTATACATATGTTGAAACTGTATATACGTTTTAAAACTCTATACATATAGTTTTAAGTTTTAAAAAGGTGTTTTGAAAGCCCCGAAAGCCGCTTGGCCTAACAAAAGCAGACCGAAAAGGCAAAGGAGAGCCCAGACCCGAAGCACACTTCAAGCCTGGTACATCAACTCTCGTATCAAAGGCATCCCCAGATTCTCAAACATCCAAGCCCCATATATCAGAAATTTGCTTAAAATACACTCTTGAAGGTGAGAAGAAGAGTGGACGACAATGTTAGTGAAGACCCAATGCAAGATGGAGTACTGATGTAGTCAGGCCCCACACAAACCGTCCACTTTGAAACGCCATGAAGGAATAAAAAAAATCAGATTTGTGCCGGATCTATACCATATATATCCAGATCCAAACCCAACATGTATTTGAATTTGGATCCCAAGATCCAAATCCAATATCTATATCCATGACCCACATCACCTTCTCAAAAATGGAGGTAAGGGGCCCACAACATTTCACATGAAAAGCTTGGGTAGAGAGAGAAAGGGGGGGATAAAGTATGAGTGAGAAAGTTCATAGGCTTGACTTTTGGTCAAGGGTGGGTTAACCTTATGGGTTTAGCCAAGAGTGTGGGTTTAAGCTTGTATGCACCTACACCTAACCTAGGGCTGCACCAATTTGGACATGGCTGCAACTGGACCAATGGACTGGCGCCAAGGGTGGTTCCTAAACCTAGCCCTAAGCTAGCTCACCTCACCTAGCCACTTTCCCTAAAACCTGACTAAAACCTAACCCAAACCTAGCCATTCTCACCCAAAATCGCCCCAACCTCACCTAACCGACCTCACCTAGCTAGACCACCTAGACCCTAACCAACTAAGCCTAAACCCACCTTAGTGCACCTAATTAAAACCCTAACCACTATGTCCCAACCCACCTAACCGACCTAAACCACTAACCAGCCCCCCTAACCGACCTACCCCAAACCATGTCCCATGCCCACCTTATTACAAATATCTGGCCCACCAACCGACCCAGCCCATTTCCAGCCTATAAAAGCCCCTCTTCATTGTGGGTTTTCCTCTCTCTCCTCCACTCCCTCCAAGCTCCACCACCCGGCCCATCATCTGCCATTCCACCGCCACTTCACCACCCGGCCAGCACATCCCCATTTCGGCCGACTCCACCATCTTCCACCTTCGGTGAGGAGCTCCACCCGGCCACCTTCCCGGCTACCACTCTTCTTCCACTACCATTCGACCACCACTTCCATCCACCAGCACCGCCTCCATTCACGGTTAGTACCCCACCTCAACCCCATCTAGCCCTTCACCTCCTTCTTTCCCAGCTGCATACTCCCATCCACCCGCCAATTTGCATCCTTCCCTTCTCCCTTTCACCCGGTCGATCTACACCATATCCCATTCACCCTCCTCAACACCATACCCACTAGCTCCCATCTGAACACCTCCTTTAGTCTCCCATTTCCCAGCCAAGCATCCCCTATGCCTAGTCCATCCACCTGCCACTCCACCACCCGTCCAGCACCCCTACCTGCCGCCAAGCACCCACCTAAGGAGCTCCCCTTCGGTTGCCCAAGGCAACTCATAAAGCCAAGTCCACGCAAGTTGAACACGGACCAGCTACACGTAAGTGCATAACTCAGTCCATTATATGAACTTGCTTACATTTAATTAAATTTTGATACGGGGTTGTAATAATGGAGCGTTGTCTCCCCCCAATTGTAATAACTTGGTTTGACACACCAACACACACGTGCACTTGAGCCTTTCCGCTCTTAGTTGCACACCCTTTTGGCACACACACGGGCCTTGACAACCCCTAAGATATAGTTATATTTATATATATTCGGTTGCGTGGGTTTTCCATTACAAGTCGTGGGTGTTGTCTTTCAATTCCACACTCACACACATTGAGCTTTCGCTCTTATTCCCAAGACCCTAGTAAGGGCCATATTGCAATTTTATTTGGGTGTTTCATTCAAGTTGTGTGCGTGGTCTTTCAATTCCACACTCACACACATTGAGCTTTCGCTCTTACTCCCAAGACCCTAATAAGGGCCATATTACAATTATATTTGGGTTTTACATTACAAGTCGTGTGAGTTGTCTTTACATATATACACAACACCCACGCACATGTTAGCGACCTTCGGGCCCATATATATTATAAGTATTTTCCTTCCGCTATGTCTTTAAGATTTGGGTTTTAAGATTCAGCTGTGTGAGTAGTCTTTCCATATATACATGACACACACTTACACAATTGAACCTTTTCGCTCTTAAGATATAGCCCTATTTCCCTTTTGCAATTTCCCTTTTGCAATTTACATTACGCAATTTCCCTTAAGCATTGTCTTTCAATTCAGGTTTTCCCTTGGAGTTGTGTGAGTTTGCATTGCATATTCGCCATACCACGAGTTAGGACGCATATTACATCAAAGCCAACCCCACACTCCCGTGCAAAAATCGCCCAACTTAGGTCACTTGCACACACACCTAGTTGGCCCTAAAAAAAGTATAAAATTGAAAGACATAGGCACGTGCAAATCCCACGTGAAATAAAACTTGCAATAATACAAACAAAACCCAAGCACTTTGGGTATTTTCAAAGAGGTTATTCATTCAAAAGACTTTGCCAAGCATACAGATTGACCCTTGCGCATCGGTGCAAGAAGGTCTGTGACGAAAAGAGCTCACTTGCTCACAATCGCCCCGAAAGAGTCATATTTCAAAAACTTACTTCGCTAGCTTGAGTAAGCTAGCTGGCACACCCTTGTTATAAAAATGACTTAGACACACGAAAAATGTTCACTTCAGGCCTAAGAACCAGGAGTGAAGATTTTCCGTGTCTACAAAGTATAGTCTACAAGTTTCACTACAATAACCTATGTACCAAGTTGAGGTATAAAAAAACCTGACCTATCTAATGCAACTAGCCACTCGACAATATCAAATATAGGGTAATCCAATACCAAAACAACTTATGGAGTTCAAGGATGCACCCTTGAACTGTGATGGTATTATCAATATGATTCAAAAAACATTTGTGATTGATCTGTAGGCACCAAATGCTGAAGTTCACTATAAACTGTATCCCAAGTGAGCTGATAGGCTTGCTCCTATCCCGAGGGCCTTTAAGGTGAAGTTTACAACCTTTTAAGGGGAAGATAGTAAATACTTGAGTGAACATTTGGCTCGACACACCCTTAATAGAGAGTTGGGTGATAGTGATTTTGATAAACTCAAATCCTTTGTGTCATCCCTAATAGACTAAGCATATGCTTGGTATATATTGTTAAAGGAAGAGTTGATCCAGAGATATGAGGAGAAGCATAAAGCATTCCTCAAATGCTACAACAAGATTTACTTGAAATCTACTCACACAAATTTGATAAACCTCGAATAGAAGGTTGTAGACAATATCGAAGTCTTCTTTGAGAAGTTTCACAACCTTGTTACCTATTGCCATATGCAATTCATTAAGGACTAATATGTAGCCTTGGTGCACAACTGCTTGCGATCAAAGATCAATAAAGGATTGATATGTCATTTCTACCCTGTTTTGGTCTAGCCAATGAATCGAGTGTCAGAGGTGAAACACATCTTGAATACTCCTAATAAACTGTTCAACAAGCAAGAAGGAGTGAAGATGACCCAACACTAAATCTTTGTCTCTTGCATAGAGGACATGATAGAAGAGATATTTGAGAAGTATGATTCGACCAAGATTATGGAAAGAGAAGGAGACATGAGAAGGAGACATGACTTTTTGACACTCAAAAGCTTATCAAATTTTTTATCTCCCCTTGAAAGATTGGCAAATTCGTCTTCTCTAGGGATACTTTATACACTTTCAAGAATTAGGATGAAGATGTTGAGATAATACAAGTGGCACAACCTTACTTTACATTGGATAAACTAGTACATCAAACTTGCACGATGATACAATAGGCTACTAAAGAAGGTTGCCTAAACTCATGGAGAAACAACTCAAAATTAATGCAAATTTGTTTCCAAAAGTGTATGTTGGTACACAAAAGTTGTTAGATAACTGAAGTAAAGAGCAAATAGCATAACAATTTGACCCGTGTTGAGTCATGGTGGATCGCTCGAGATCAAGGAAGGAATGTTGAGCTAATGACGAATGAGAAGTGCCTAGACCCATTCAATTGCATTATCAACCTACTGCTTGACAGACCTGAGGTGTTCCTTGAGAGAAATGGAGGCTTATTCATAGGTACGATAGGCATGGCAACCTTGCTATCAGGATTTGACCCAATAGACCTTCATACCTCCCTATAGAGGACAGTCCTAGCTAAAGTGGAGACACTCACTATCCTTAGGAGAGAGGGACTATGAGCATGTGAAAGAAGCTGAGGAGCAAGACAAATGGGTTTCAGATAAGGAGGCCCAAAACAATCCTCAAGATAAGGTCACGATTAAAGCTAATAAGGCAAATGAGTTGCCAAGTTGATATCCACCTGGTCCTATACAAGCCCTACTAGTCCAAATTGTAACCCTGATTTGGAGTCTACAGGACCATATATGGCCCAATAGGATAATTGATCTATGGGTGATTTGCATCACCAAATCGTTAGTTTAGAGGCATTAGAGGAAGTCATTGAAGGATGATTTCTCCAATGACTTTATTAGTCACAATTCTCCTAGCAAGTTTTTCCCCAATAGAATATGGCCAATCTACTAAAGATGATGACTTCCTTGCAGGACCAAATTAGACAACTTTGATAAATAGTATTGACTTACTCGTAGTATTCGGAAAGCCACACAAGACTATTGCAAGGCATCTTCGGCCATTATACCCTATTTTTGTGGTTGATGCTAGTCCAGGGTACTCCTTGCTCTTGAAAAGGGATTGGATACACAAATTATTGTGTGTCATTGATGTTACACCAAAAACTATTATTGTGGATGGATGGAATAGTTGAAGTCGTAACATTGAAGATGACTCATTCACAACGGATGTCTAGGTAGCTGAGGTATTATTCCATTCACCTTGGGTTAGCCTTTTAGTCATCCCTAATGCCCTAGATAGTGTAAGATTCTGTCATTAACAACTTGTGGTTTCACTTTTGATGAGGCCGACTTACCGTTAGTTCTAATGGTTACTTATGGGTAAATAATCTTAGGCTATTATGGAGTGCCTCCTACGATCGGAGGTCACTTACACCGAATGGAGAATTAGGATGAGAGAATGGAAACCTGATTAGACCCAAGAAGCTTTTGTGTAGAATTCATGACGATGATTATAGAAAATCTTGAGTTGCTTCTCTAGGGAACCAATTTCATCTTAGAGGGCCAGTCTTTTACCCTCAAACCTACCAATATATGAAGACACCTCCCCTAGTCCAAGAGAAACTCTATGGTAGGCTTCAACAACATCAATCAATTATTGAGAAAAGGAGCATAATATACCCTTGGCGATCAACTATAGAAACAAGTTAGACTTGTGCGGATAGCCTGCAGCTACAATGAGTATTGTGGTGTTCACATATTGATGCACACACAAGAGGCTTCATTCACCAACTTCTCCACTTCAAGGGGCAAATCATCACCCCAAAGAGTGCACCAAGTGCAGACTGCAAGCAATCACATCCAAGGTGGATTCAACGGAAAGAAGCCTCACGTGAAGTTGATAGATCATGGATGATAAAATATAATGAAATACATGAATATTCTTCTTAGAGGATATGCTAGAGTCTGTAGATCCATGATTAGGATGCCATGAAGTTTGGCTTATGGGAGTTTCATGAGAAGAGGAGGGCTCCTCGCCAACGGTCTCAAGAGTAGAGTCGGGGATGCTATCGATTAATCCTTCATGATGACAGGTGAGCAAAATCCAGAAGGCGTGCTCATTGCCAATAATCTCATCTTGCTTCAGGTGGTTCTCATTGAGAGAGATAATTTTGGAATCCTTTTCCATTGAGGGATAAAAACTAATAGTTTAGAATGATCTACTAGAGAAGATGGGGAATGATGATGAGACTGCTTGTGTGTCAAACGACATGAGACCCCAGATTGTTGGTGGTAGATGCATCCACACCATAATTGATAAGCCTCAATCGAAATTCATGTAGTAAATCCTTAACCATATCTTCACAAAGGTCTGCCCACCAATAAGCAAAATATGGAGTCTCCCAAAACAAGAATATAAGTCCAAGAATTGAAAAGGAAATTCTTGTTCATCGAACCGGACAACCAACACTTGTACAATAATAGACAGACCTTGTCAAAACCCCAATTGATGTGCAAGATAGTGGGAAGGTAAGGTTCAACAATTATTGGGTTGAACCTTCATGATCGAGATGCACTACAAAACAAAGAATCGGAAGAGAAGGTCTTGAACACCTCAATTTGCAAGAAGTATGCAATGAATTTAGCGACAGATAGAGAATTAGGAGGAAAATACCAAGGAAGAAATGTTACCTCATCAAAATGTATATACCATAGCCAAGCGACAATACCTATAGGAGTTATAGAGATAGGATGAATGAGACATAGAGTGGGCCCTAGATAATTTAGTATGATTTGGTGAAAGAGACGCGAGCAAGTCTGAACTCCAAAAAATATAAATGGATCCAAAGCTAAAGGAACCACAATGAGCCTCCCACTAGATGCCTGAAACCACCACTCCAGAAAACCTCAAGGGCATAATTGGTCGAATGGTATACCATGACCAAGGAAAGGGAAGTGAGTGAGAATTTTATACTAGACATAATGGCAGAAACATACCATGCTTATTCACCATTGACCTTAGTTTCGTGAATACAAGTCATAAAATGACATAATCATAATAACAAGAAGGCATCATACTCTTATTCGGCACAACACGAACTCAAATATCGACGGATTCAATCATCCTAAGAAAATTGCAAGGCAAGTATGGGAATGTCAAAGTCCTCATCAACTAAAGAAATTGAATCAACACCTTCAATGGATAGATTTATAATCTCTCAAACTTTTAGGATTATATGAAACATCATCCCGAAAGGGAATTAGAAGCGGTTGTACGAAAAAACCTAGAAGGCAAGAAAATAATAGAGGAGGTGACATCAAACCGAATAGCAAGACAAGACAACATAATAAGGTCATTGATACCCTATTTTATCCAAAGGTGATGCTTCTATTCCTAGATGTGGTCTACCAAATCTTTGTGGAAAAATCATAAAATACCAAATGAAAATCAGTAAGATTAATCGTTGACACATTGGTAGGAGGGAGGACAAAGTTAAGAGTCAGACGGTGAAAAGATAAAGAGGAAGAGTGCTTCGCCTTTTATAAACCTCAAATGATTCAAAGAAGCAAAATTCCAAAAATTGCATTCACCAATGGTTCCATCAAGACAATATTTTTGGTATATAATCCATACGAATATGACTCGTCATTGATGATTAAGGATATAAAGTGGTAGGGGACACGACAAAAACCTCAATAGATCTCAATGGACAAGAAAAAAAGCTCAGGCCCATGGATCCCAAAGTATGGAGTAGTAATGGAGCAACTGACACGTCGCACCTGGTATAATGGCAAAAAGGAGCAACAATGAGGAAATGGAAGTTATTGAGAGTCATGTCCATACAAAGGCAGACTCATTTTTTGTCACCTAAACATACGCCTACAAATCGACATTGTAATGAGTAAAGAAGAATTGATCATGCAACTACCATTCTCACTTTTCTTCTTGCATTTCCTTGCTTTCCTAGGAATAATTGTAACTTAGTTTTCTTGATCTAAATTCGAGCACACCGAGTGTTCTTGTGTGTTCGTATGGGTGATTCCAATAGCAACCGGAATATATACAATCAGATTCTCAGGAACACATTCTCGTCGCGTGAAGCCTTATCCATATTCTCCCTTGAGAACGAGGGTTCGAGTTTTGTAATACACCCCGCATTCACATCTCTTGCATTCAGCGGGTTCCTGTAGTTGCCATCTGAATTGCGTCGTTAACTTTTGATTATAATATATATTTGCACTGGCAGATGATAGCTGTTCGTTCGATTTGAAGAGATGCTTCACCACGTAGATCATTTTCCGATAGATTTTGTGTTTTGCGTTGTTTATATTAAAAACATGGAACATTGATTGGTATTTCGTTATGAACCGAACGAACAGCTTTCATGACAAGGGCCTGTTTGGACCTACCCACACATGCAGCCTTTGCTTGAATAATTTGTTATTCTAAATATAAACAACGTTAGGTATATTAAAGTAAACGACACATCTCAAAAGTTTTCTGGCTATCTTAAGTGTAGTATCTTGATCAAATTATAGCATCAAAGGGCTTAAAGGAAAATTAAAATTTCAGTTTGTCCAGCAAATTGGTGGAGTTTTAGTTGGTCGAGCTAAAATTCGAGCTCATTCACAAGTTCATTCAAGCTCGATTGAATCGAGCTCTTCACGAGCTAATCAAGCTCGACTTATTGAGCTTGCTCAAGCTTGAGAAAATGAGCTTAACTAGCCAAGTACAAAGAGTTTCTCGAATATAGCTAGAGCTGCGCTGAAGCCTGGATATTGGAACCTGATCGAGCTTAAGCTTGCATTGGGGCCGAGCATTTCATAAATGAGCTGAGTCAAGTTTGGTAGGCTCGTGTTCCATTTGACTTGATTACACCCTTGTTCCGGCCTACCATGGGAAGAACCATGCAATTGACCATGCCGAATAAAATTGGAAAAAAATGCACCGACCATACACTCGGTTTTTGTTTATTTCGTTGAATGCTTTCACATTGAACTTTGGCCCATGATGATAATTCGAACCAGATTGTGAAAAGCGTGTCCTAACCTTCATATATTAACCGGTTTGAAATGGTTCATGTTCATGTTTGACCTGATCCATTGAGTCTCCAATACCTAATAATGCCTTTGATCAGAAGAGGGTAACGATACATGGCAGGTTTAGCCACCAAAACATGCTCTACTCGAACTCGTTTTCGGATAGTTGGATTATATAAAATCCAACCAGCTGCAAAATGATGCGTAAATAGTCGATTCCACTAGCCAAAAAACCAGTTTCTGCTGTATTTATTTCCCTTTAAGATGTTTTGAGATCGAATTAGGTTGATCAATCTTGTGTCTAGCATTCAAGGTCCTACTCCGGACACACCCTCTTCCTCTTTTAAAGTGTTCATTGTCTACTTTTTGTTGAGCCGGCGCCTACATGCCAAAGAAAAACAGGAAAATGTACAACCCGAAAAAGAAGAGAGAGTTAAAATGAAAATCAAGGAGATGAAGCATGCCCATCAAGTCTAAGGTCTTCCCTCGAAACTTGACACTGCGAGCCCAGCTCCTGGTGCACTGAGGCCTCCCCATCTAAAAACTGAACCACTTGGCGCATGGTGGGTCTCGATTCTGGTACTGCCCGTGAGCACATAAGCCCGAGTCTGAGCGCTAACTCGGCCTCCTCCTTTATGTACTCACCACCAAACCTCGTGTCAATAACCTTCGCTAAGTCCCCTCCTTGCAAACTCACCCACTCTGCTAACATCATCTCTTCTCTTTCTTCTTGTAAAATGGGCGGCTTCCCGGTTACAACTTCGAGTACCAGAGTGCCGAAAGCAAAGACATCGATGCTTTTGGTGACCTTTCGGGTGCGCAAGAGCTCGGGTGCCATGTAGCCCACTGTGCCCATCACCCCAGTTATGTCCTGTGGATTCTTGCCATGCTCATGCAGCCTAGCCAGCCCAAAGTCGCCCAACCTAGCGTTCATTTCAATGTCTATAAGGACGTTGCTGGCCTTAACATCTCTATGCACTACCACTTGCTCCCATCCTTCATGTAAATAGAAAAGCCCCTCTGCAATTCCCTTAAGTATTTTCAATCTCGATTCCCAGCTAAATCTTGCTGCTTTCTCATCATCACGGAGGAAAGAATCGAGGCTGCCGTTCGGCATGAAGTCGTAGACGAGCAAGAGTTCGTCTCTCCGGCAGCACCACCCATGTAATCGGACCAGGTTTCTGTGTCTCAATCTGCCTAAGCTTGATATCTCAGCTATGAATTCTCTTGATCCTTGTTTAGCATTGTGAGAGACTCTTTTTACGGCTACCTCAACCTCCATCGTCGGGAGTATGCCTTTGTAGACGCTGCCAAAGCCGCCGGAGCCCACTAGCTCTTCCTTTCTGAATCCTTTGGTTGCTTTTTGGAGATCTCTATAAGAAAACCTATGAGGTAATTCCAATTCCCATCCTTCCATTATCTCTAAAAGGTTGTCTTCTCCCTTCTTCTTCCTTTGGTTTATCATGTAGAAAATGGCTGCAAACAAGGTTGCGGCGACGATTACTGTCCCAAATGTAGTTGCAATGATCACATATACTCTGGTTTCCGATTTCGGAAGGGAAGGGAGCTTCTTTAGATTGAGAATTGGCGCGGGTTCGCCATTACTGGCGAAGCTCCATCCTAAAATATAGTGATTGCCAGAGAGAATTCCAACGGCCGACGAGAAACCAACGTACATCTGATCTTGAAGGACGGAGGATAGGTCGATGGGGTACGATAGAAGTGGCTTTTTGGGCTTGATTGGGTTTGTGATCGGAGAAATACTAACATTGAGCTGCCTGTTGTTGCTCCCGTAGTCGATCCAAGCTAGAATTCGTGTGCCACTCTGCAGATTGATGGGCAATTCGCGGGTATTGTCACCGACGAAGTAGCCGGCTGGGGCCGAGGCTTTAGAGATCAGCGAATTGACATCGATCCCCACGTGGTTGTAGTTAATATCTTCGAGAAATGGATCTTCGCAGGTGTCGAATTCCACGGCAAGGATGTGGTTGGAGGAATTGCCATTGTTGGTGGCGTTAAGGATGCCGAGGAAGCCATTGCCGCCGGCTCGGACGATTCCGGTCGTCGGAGAAAGCACGAAAGCGAGGCCGTGGCAGCTGATTCCCGGGGTCCTGGAAAAGATTTCGAAGACGAAAAGTGTGCTAAAAGAAATAACTGAATTGTTTGTGGACGAAGGAGAAGAAGTGGAGCGTTTAAATTGAATGGGAAGAGGGAAAAAGGCGTGGCCGATGGCATCAACGTGGGAATCGCTAGTTAGCCTGAGGGTACCGCCAGATATGATCGTTGCGCTCCCGTCTAGTTTCAGATCTGCTGGCTTGAAGCCGTTGAATGTGAACACCTCTGTAGCCGAGATGGCCAGATGACGGAGAAAAAGAATTGTCACGAGGGAGAGGAACCCCATAAAGGTATTCTCTCTCTCTCTCTCTCTCTCGTCGTCGTCTTCTGTGCCTTACCTGAGTGTCAATGGCAATTGCTAGAAGAAAGAAGCGGCCGGAGTTGGGTATGATCCAATGAAGCGAACCCACTACATCTACGCGTACCAACCACTGTAGATAATTGAACGAGTCGGGTACGGTCGACTACAACTTGTCCCCAAACTGATTGGAATGACCAATGAGGGTGGCGTAGGTTAGGTTGAGCTTAATATGGGTGAAGGGTAAACTTTGACTATAGTCGGTACTTCAAGAGCAATTTAGTATATATATAAGAGAGAAAAATGCACAAACACATTTATGTTCAAACGTTCATAAAAATATCTATCGATGATCAAAATTTGAATTAAAATAATAATAAAATATTATTTTAATTTTATAGGTACATTAATGTATATAATACATTTTCACTTTTTGCTATAAACATATACGCATATCTTTTTTACTACACACTTTTTTCCCAATTTTTTTAAAATACTCTTAATCATTTAAAGCAATTATAAAAATATCTCCTCAACTAAAAAAATGGGGCATTCTCTCTCTTCTTCTGCAAGCTTCTGTTCGGCTCTTTTTTTGACGTCTTTGGGTTCATTCTTTGCTTTTGAACCACTTATTACTAGATCTAAAAAATTATTTTCAATAAAAAAATATCGAAATCCGTTAATATAAAAAAGAAGAAAAAATGATAGATTGAAAGGGAATTGGAAATTATTTTATAGCAAAACACAGTCGAAGACTCTCGCATGTGGAAGATCTTCCTGTCTGCAACAATTTTGCATTTCAAAATAAGAAATTGAACATTGAGACTAACGTGCGTGAAAGTGTTTTATTTTAAATATTTCTGTATGCATTTTGTTTGAACATATTCCCCAAATAGTTAGTTCGAATACAATGACCAGAGTGTGAACTCGTTCCAAATAGTTAGTTTGTGTTTATTCCCCAAAGGGGAGCAGCAGCTTACAGAAGGTCAAGAGTTCAATAACCGGGAGTATAGTAACCCCGTCTTCCTATCCAAAAACGAAAAGAAAAAGGTTTATGCTCATTGCAACCCGTGTTTGAACTCGTTTCTCTGTTTTGTTTTAGCTCATGCTCAAGCCAATATTCGCTTCGCATATTGCCTACAGACAGAAACATGTATATCTCACCTTTAAATGACGTACAATGGTAACACCGCTGGAGAACCAAGCAGCATATAGGAGTTTTAAATTTACGTTTGGGCCCAATTTCAAGATCCAAATCTGAGCCGAACACACAATTTTCATGTTCCGGAACGACACCTATGAGCAGCTCGCTTCGTTTACCAACCCCCGGCTTGGGGTTTATGTTTTAAACGTTTTCACTTAAGAAAGAAAATAACATTGCGTCCCAAGGTACCGTGTCGAATTTTGCAACTGAAGAAAACCGTGTGTCTCTGTGGGCAAACGATGTCGTCATCCATGACCTCATCATGCATGTGCATGGTGGCACCCTGCGGTCCCACATGTGGGATCCGCCAGATTGTCTTTTGGTCCTGAAGCTAGGAGGCTGGGTCATGTCATGCATGCCCACGATGGGTTGGCAACAGGTGACACGACACAAATACTTGGACACGGAAAAGACTCGGAAAAAATGTCCTTGTTCGAACTTGTGACGTCTAGGAGGGAGCAGACGATGACACATTGACCAGACTTCACAATCAGGGCTATAGAAGCTCGAGGCTGGAGATCTTTGGCTTTCTAACTCAAGGAACTGAGTGAGATAGGCCATTCATGTAAGGTAAGAGAGAAATATCGATTCAGATCATCACCTATTACAATTGACCTCTCATTCGCATAAAGAAGCCAAGCATGCAACCATTGCCAGATTTAGCACAATTAATTATACACCAACGTCTCTCATCTCAACTCCCTTAAGCTTCATGACCTTCCTCACATCTTCAACCTCCTCCCACTTGCCAGCCGTCGCATAAATTTTGGACAAAATTCACGAAACGGCTCGAGTTGTCATATCCCATCTTTACCATTATTTCACTTGCCAATTTCTCAGATATATCAGTTCTCCCATGAACTCTACAACCACCTAAGAATGCACCTATCACAGACTCACTAATTGGCATGGACATGCTTCTTACTAGTTCATGACCTAGAAGATCGACCGTGCAAGCATAATGCTCCTGAGTAATCTCCTCTGTGTAATTGTCTCTCATACCCTTCTAATCCTTTCTCGATAAGCCCACTGTGGCTGCATGAGGAAAGGATAGTGGTGAATGTCACTTGGTTAGGGTCTAAACCCAGATTCTGCATTTGCTCAAATAGTTCGAATGCCATTTCAACTTGGCCATGCTTTCCATAGCACCCAATCATAGCATTCCAGCAAGGAACAGTTTTCTCTGGCAGTTGATCAAATACATTCCGGGCATTGCCAACACTGCCGCACTTTGCATGCATGTCAATGAGTGCCGTGATGGCATGCACGTTCCTCTCCAATCCACCTGTAAATGAAAGAATGGATTTGTTTTCCGTTGCCCAACATCCCCATGTTTCAACATGCAGTGAGCAACCATTGCATCCAACGTAAACTCATTTGGCTCTACTTCTCTTCTCATCTCGTTTCCCGAAAATCTTCATACGGTATTTATCGTTTTCATGAAAGTGTATAAATATGCATATACATCGTAGTTCCTTCCTCTTTTATTTTTCCAAGGAGAAGAAGTAACGTATTCCCTTTATCTTCTTGAAAGATCAAGTGCCTATGCAACCCCATTAGCAATAAGATACTCACGGTAAGATTTTTTGGGCTCATTTGATCTCCTGATACCTTATCCATTCTTGTTCTCCCTTTAACAACAAGAGCATAGAGTTTTCTGACACACCCTTTCACTTCTAGTAGTATTTCACTTGCATGCACCGTGTATTGTCATTCATGTAGAGCTATCACTTCAAATGACAACACATCTTTGGCACACCTGGTAGGACCTATACGATTATTTACGGGTTGCTCAGTTTACGTAGACTCAATCCGATCGACTTTACTCCAAGGCATCTTCCAAAAGAGATGCTAATCATTCATCACTGTCACTAAGCAAGAGTTCACGGGCTCCTAATTCAAACGATCCATCCACCATCTCCAATAAAGATGTTCTTGAATGCCCTCATATTCAATTAAATGAAGATGTTCTTGAATGCCTTCACATGATATTTATTGATTTAGAAAAAACTTACGATAGGGTAGCGAGGAAGGTTCTTTGGAGAACCTTGGAAAAAAGAGGTTGACATATATTAACCTTATAAGAGACATGTACAATGGTTCAAAAATATGTGTGATGACTCATGAAGGAATGACAGACTTTTTTTAAGTTAATATTGGGTTACATCAAGGATCAACTTTAAGTCCATACTTATTTATAATGGTGATTGATGAGTTAACAAAACATATTCAAGATGAAGTGCCTTGGTATATGTTATTTGTGGATGATATTGTGTTAGTGGAAGAGTCTAAAGGAAAAAGTTAATAGAAAATTGGAACTATAGAGAGAAGCATTAGAAAGCATAGGCCTCTGACTTAGTAGAACAAAGACAAAATATATGGAGAGTAAGTTTGATCATTTGGTTACTTTAGATGACATAGAAATTAAAATTGGCACACATTGCATCCCCCAAAGGAAAGTTTTAAATACCTAGGGTTAATTTTTCAGAGTGATGGAAGAATTGATGGAGATGTTACGCATAAAATTAATGCTGGTTGGTTAAAATGGAGAGGAGCATCAGGTATTCTTTGTAATAAGAAGATATCATTAAAGTTAAAAGGTAAATATTATAGAGCAGCAATTAGAACTGCCATGTTTTATGGTTCTGAGTGTTGGACAGTTAACCATCAACATGTACAAAAGATGTTTGTGATAGTAATGAAGATATTAAGATGGATGAGTGGTCATACAAGAAAAGACTATACATAATTAGGTTATTAGAAACAAATTAGGAGTGACACCAATAGAAGATAAAATGAGAGAATATTGTTTAAGATGGTTTGGACATATAGAAAGAAGATCAGAAGAACCTATACGAATGTATGAAAAACTAAATTTGAAAAGTATTAAAAGAGATAGAGGATGACCACAAAAGTGTTGGAAAGAAATAATAGAGAATGATCTAGTTTATTGTGAGTTAACAGCTAACATGACACGTGATAGAGCTTTGTAGAAACAAAGAATCCATGTAGTTGACCCCGTCTAGTATAGAAAAAGGCTTAGTTGTTGTGGTTATTGTTCTTGAATGCCTTCAATCATTTGTTAATTATTGGTTACATGGATAGTTTGTAGATCTTTAGACAACCTTGTTCCACTAGATGGAAGAAACCATGTCTACCATGATCACTAACCAACTAGCTACTATCCAAAATTAAGATTTTGGTTGATAAATAGATCAAGCTACAGAAGTTGCCACTCAAACTACATTACAACAAGTGTTGATGTTCGATAGCTATATAAAGGTCATAACAACCCCATACCATCCACAACTAGAGTACTTGACTTGCAATATGGATGAGTCAATATCGTTAGGTGATCACCTAAGTTTTTTTATCATACTATCGTCCTTTTAAACAACTGATACTACCCAACCCTATGTTTCTCCAATACCATCTAATATGTCGGGGTACTTGCCAAATAGCATAGGCACTTATTTAGGATTGTAAACACCCAAAAAAAATTTAAATAATTTTTTTTTAGCTTTTTGAAAATTGGTTATTTTTGGCACCTTGGGTTTTTAAATAAAATGTATCAAATGAGCTTGTTTTGGTATCAAAATTTTATAGCAGCCTCAAAATGATGGAATATTGCATTCCTTTCAGAAAAATTTGAATTTGGACAAAATTTTGTAAAAATAATGATTTTGCCCTCTAGATCAAATCGGCGGGATTTTGCCTTTCTAAGTGCTTGCCTTCAAAGAAAGGATGATTTCAAATAATTCCTTTTATATAAACAAATGAAAATTGTAACATTGGAAATCAAACCCAAAATGTTTGCAAATTATAAATTTATGAAATTTCAAAACTCCTGATATTCAAAAATAAATTAAATCAAAACAGACCTCATAAATTCGTCCGATTGAGAAGGGTCTCATTCCAAGACCTGATACCCAAGGTTAAAGTGGTTCAACACCTTACACCCATTGAAGTGGTTAAAGTGGTTCAATACCTCACACCCATGAGAAGGGTTAAATGGTCAAGGTGGTTATAGAGTGACTCACGGAGCAAAAGTAGGTCACCCTTGCAAACAAAAACTGAGAATGAAACCTAGTGCTTTTCCAAAGCAATATTTGAAGATTTCATTAAATTTGATGTTTTCAAATATAAAATATTTTTTTATAAAGTGTTTGAAACTTGTCATATATAAATTCGGGCCGGAAGGAGCAAAATTCCCCAGAAAGAGGAGATGGCACGAACAAAAAAGGCAACGATCGAGCACCTGCCAATTTTGGCATTGTTGGGCAAGGTAACCTGTCGATGCTCGAAGAAGAAAAGTGGACAACCAAAAAGGAAAGTTGGCGCCAAAGGAAGGAAAGTTGACATTCGGAAGGAAGACCGACGTCCAAGAAGGGAAAGTCATCATTAGCCAAGAGAAAGGAAAGCAATGTGTGGTTTGGCAAGTTGTGACACTAAATTTGGCAAGTCACCGAGAAGAAACATAACGATGTTGCCATAAATAAGTCATATGGCTGGGCGTAGGTGGCTTCGGAATATAATTTGGTAAGTCACCAATCTGTGTCATCTTCAACATAAAAAGGAAGGTGACTTTCCATACTTACCCCAGTCACCAAGTCACTAAAACTGGACATCATGGGTTACCAAGATCGATGGGAAGGAAGCAGACCCGTGTGGCTTCAATTATGACAACTTACCATGTTCATTGGGTGGCCATTCATGGCAGGATTAAGCAAAGTCGCCAGGCCATCAAGATTGGTTTAGCTGGCCCCACACAAGTTTGAAAAAGAGGATCGATCAAACCTAGACAGCAACCAAATTCAGTCACTTGCTATTTAAATCTCGGCTTGATCCAACAAGATTATTCATTGAATTTAAGGCAACAAGGTGGATAGGTCTTGGTATGATTCGATACTTTCATAAGGCAACATGGTACACCTAATTTGGCAAGGCTGCCAAGTTCTCGTTGGCTCCAACTGAGTTCAAAAATGTGCAGATGGTTAGGACATGAAGTTCACAGCAAACCCTATCTTCAATCTTCGAGATCAAGCGCATCTTGATCATACTTGATTGTTGTCATGTGGATGGTCCGAATATGGTCACGATCACATCTTGACATTGAGTAGAAGACAACAAAAATCGTATGGCTTGCTGAAACTCGCCTCCTACTTGTAACTCCAATTCATCAATCATCCATGACATGATTAAATCATATGAATTTCAAGCCCATGCCAAGTACCTAGCTAAGACAGCACGGTTCAAGTTTGTTTCAAGTCGTGACCCTCTCCATCTAAGGGATGTTTTATCACCTAGCCGAACCCACTTAGGTGGGCTTGCTCTTGACCGAACCTACTTACCAAAAGATATCCAAGTGACAGATATGGAAGGCCATACATAGCACAACACTTGCCTAAAATGAAGAGGAGAGAATTTAGAAGGGTTAGCCAGCATTCACTTGCCAAAATGCAGTTGTATCCATTAAGGCAACTTGCCTTATGAACATTTGCAGCAACTAGGCATTCTTTGGCCTATAAAAGGGGCTTCAAAGGTGCTCCAAAGATGAATCCGAGTAGAAGGAATCTTAGCCCAGCAAATCATTCAGCAAGAGGGAAAGAAATAGAGGGAGAGAAAGAGACAAAGAAAGAGAGGGAGAGAAAGAGAGAGAAGGAGAAGAGGAAGAGAGGAGGAAGGCTGTTGCCCGCTGCCCACCACCAGTCGCTCATCATCTTCCACCTTCCGTCACAGGTTTATCTTCTCTTACTAAACTCATAACCTTTAAGGACTTGTAATTAAGGAGCCTAAGTCTCCATGAAGATGTATTGATTTGAATCCCCAAGCTATGCCCATTTTCTTTCATGCGGTCTTCGGTACACATTTTCATATTGATTCTTTCAACTCCATTACGCAACTTAAGATCATGAACCTCTTTATTTCCCCAAGTTCATGGAATTCTTAGGATTTGGACTGTTGTTTTATAGCTATAGGTCACTTAAGTCAAAGCTAGAACACACACACTTTTGCTGAAAATCTGAAATTTCCAGATTGCACTCTGCACATGTCTGATCATAGATTTATCTGTAATTATCTATTGCTCCAAACAAGTCAAGATTTGGCTCATCCAAACTAAACATACACATGGACATCTGATAAATTTTTTTAGGATTTTAGGCTTTCTTAAACATCATTAATTAAATCAGAAAAAATTTACAAAAACCAGAATAGATTCTGGAAAGTCAAAAATTTCTGTGACATATGTCTGCTATTTCTTGAATATCTTTGGGTATCGATTGAAAATGATCTCTTTGAAAAGCTGACATCCATACCTTTCCAACAAGACCAATTTCATAAAAATTGAAGGTCTTAGTACTCAAATATATTGGTTTTTTTAACCTTTGTTGTTCTGGTATAGGTCTGTTCTAAGTGCCTGAATGATGTGTAGTTCTAGATTTAATTATGATAATCTATAGATTAAAAAAAAAATTGATTCTGTACATACATTTCTATCCTCTGTTAAATTTTTAGAATTTTTTGAAAACTCAAATTTTAAAAAAAAAATCAGAGTACAGGTCTCTGAAAATAGAACCAGTTTATGTTTTTCAGAACCTGAAATTTTCCAAAGTCAAGAACTAAATCATGATTTCTTCAAACTTTCAAATTAGGATTTTGCTTTTTCGAAATTTAACAGATTTCAAATAATTTTCCAAGCATTTAGGCTGACCCTTGAGCATATGTTCAAGAAAGCCTATGTCGATAAAAACTCACTTGTCCACAATCGTCTAATAAAGTCAAAAATTGTATCTTTGTTAGTTTGAGTAAACTAACTGGCATACTCGCGCACACGATGCAGTTTCGAGAATTTCTTTTCAAATCTTTATAGGTTTTGAAATAAAAATTCACGTCTACAAGGATCTCATCCTGTGGTTCTTCTAGTTGGTCCAAGCTTCATAGCGGCCCAAATAGGAGTGAACACTCCACTACCGGTACAACCACCAAATTTTGGGCCATCAGTTCTCTCACCTCATGTCACATATCAACCTGAAGGGTTGCATTTCCAACCTCATTAGGAATTGTTTCCACCTATAAACTGTCGATTTGAATTTGACAATCAGATGTCAAATCAACCATTTGGAGGTATAAGATGTCTTGATGGATTGAGATGGAAACATAGTTCAAAATGCTTTTCGAATAGAGCTATATACTCTGAATCTTAAAAGATCACAACCTATACTCCAATTAGGTCAATAGGCTTTCGCCAATCCTGAGAGGTTTCAAAGCTAAATTTAGTACTTTTTTTTAGAAGATGATAAATATCCAAAGAAAACATTTGGCTTATTTCATTCTTCTCTTTTGTCACTAGTCAAGCCTATGTTTAGTATATTTATTAAAACCTACATCCATCCAAACTTGGGTTGAGTTGCAAAAGATATTTTTCAAGCGCTACAACAAGATCCACCTTCATCCAACACCTATGGATTTCATGAATCTTCATAAAAAAGCTACAGAAACTCTAGAGGTCTTCTTATAGAAATTTCACGAGTTGGTTACACATTGCCAAATGACATTCACCAGGTATGTGGCCTTGGCGTAAAATTACATGAGTTTAAGATGGGTTTAATAGGGCATTTTTGCTCAAATTTAAACCAATTGGCTAACCGAGTGACAAAGGTTAAATACATCCTTGACACTCTAGATGTATCAAGCAACAAGCAAGAAGTTTCAAGGTGTAATCAATAACAAGCTCTGATTTCTCGCCTAGAAGATATAATGTAAATATCAATGGCAAGTTTGATTGGGTTGAGGTCATGATTGTCAAGTTAACACAAGGACCTCCTTATGATTGCAATTCTCCTCAACCTCCAAAAGAAAAGATAAAGAAGCTGATGAGAAAGAAATATGTCTTTTCAACATCTCAAAACCAAACAAATATTTGATATGCTTCTAAAGGATCAACAAATCTATTTTCCAAAAGGACATTTAATACTATCCCACAATGAGCTCAAGAAGATGTCATGATACTGCAAGTTGGAATCATCAAGTAAAATTGCGATTGAGCATGGGGTTTCGCCTAAGGTTGTATTATTGTTCTAACATCAAAGTGTTGTCCAAGTCAAGAAGAATGGTGGCTCATTGTTCGTGATCTCGAAGTATCTTCGAGAGAGAGAGAGACCTCAAAGTCGATGTTTCATTAACAACATTGACATTCGCCTCGACTGTTGTGGTTTGAGTACATAACAGTCTGACTTCATTTGAATTTTTGTGGGATGGAATTTGTCTCCCTTTATGAGGTTGAATGATCAAGCTTCAAGCTGATCTCTTGATAGTTGAGCAACGGTTAGAGAATTCTTGATCATCCACCTAATCGTTGTGTGGTTATTGGTTAATTACTTGTACTCTTAAGTGATATGCTCAATAAAGGAGGATCAATATAGAAAGTAGATGGATTGTGGTGGCACTCTAATGATCATGGAAGATATCGTTCAAGTAATTATTCTCAAGTCATTGTCGACTCTGACAAGGAGCCAAATAGACCTCAAACGAACGTGAGGGATTCATATTCATTTGATGGATTCTACAAGAATAGATAGGTCAAAAGTGGACACTTAAGATGTTGAGTCTGAAGGGTGCTTATATTTTCGAACTAAAGACCTAAACTAATAGTTAGAGGCAATTCTTATTGAATAGAGAAATGATTCGTCGAAAAAGAAGACATGAGACAGAGGATGGAAGGATTTCACGGATATATGGAGAATCATGCAAAGGAAGCCGAAAAAAGAGAAAATAATGGAGTTAAAGGTATTCATTACAAACTTTGAGATACAACATATAAAAGAGGTTAGGTCGAATATATACGAGTTTTCGTGATCTATAAGAATTGTTGTAAATACATATAATTCATTGTTAAAAGGTTGCATGCATCAATTATCAGTAACCCTAAACTGGAAGAGGTTGTAGAGGAGGATGACCATTTCTCATATGATATGTATATATCTGATGAAGACTTCGGTGATGATACTAGGCTTTTTTCGAAAGGAGTGATTATTGTTTTATCAATGAGTTTTACTCATGGAAGAGATATACGATTGCTTTTGGAAGATGACTTCTTAGCAGATGAACGTGATTGTGCAGCTTTAGTCAGTAGTGTTGACATCCCAATGGTATTTGAGAGACTACCAAACTTGTCAAACTCCAAATAGAGTAATTTATTAAGGTAGATTGATAGTGTCCCAGTTTGATAATGAAGTTTCATCAAAACTTTACCAAACCCTTGTGTTTAAGGTCTGCGAGATGGTGACCTGGGAGAGTAAGAGCAAGCAATCGGGAAAAATATACGTAAATCCAATACTCAAGAAATCACCATGGTTTATATAAACCATATTTTTGCCGAAACAAGAGGCAAAGAAACCGCCCCTGCTAGCGGTTTTCAAAAAACCTAATTGAAAACCGCTTGGTTTCGCGAAACCGTCAGTGGTTTCATGAAACCACGGGCTAGAAACCACTACCGCCAGTGTTTTCTAGTAAATCGCCTCAGGACTTAGTATAAAAAGATTACTTTGCCCCTGAGAGTACTAGGAATTATAGTTTGCGATCATGCAAAATTATAGTTTTAGTTGAGATATCTAAAGTTAAAAGACCAAATTGACCCTATAGCTTGAGAATATTACCATCTACCACTGTGTAATTTACAATAATATCTAGATATTTTAAAACAAAATGTCTAAAATATCTTTGTACATTTGAATGTATAGATATGCCCTTTGGCAATTAGTTAAAATTACAAAATACCTACCTATAGATTTACGGTTGTACCTATGTTTCACTTGTTGATTTACAAGACTTAGTATTCTATATGGTTTTATGTTCTATCCTTGACTGTTTGTCATATTCTCTGTCATGACACCTAACTAAAGTACTTTTCTACCCTTCAACTTTCTATAGAATGTCATTAGACAAATTTACTATTTTGTCCTTCACTATTTATTCAAATTACGGAATAACCAAGAACTATAGTTTTACTTTTTTGTCCCTAGTTTTTAGTTTGTTTTACCAAAACGGATAGAAAGTTAAAATTAAAAGTTTACCCACTACTTATAAAGAAATTACAGAAGTAATCTGTCTTTAGACTTGTTTTGAATTTTTAGATATTTTCAATAAGGTATTTGTTTGTTATATGAAATTGTTGTTAAATGATAGAAAATATTTACAGCTCAATACCTGGATATTATCGATACTGCAATTTAGTGTTTGATTATTTTTTATCATTGGTTTCTTAGAAAATATCTTATGGCTAATTATTTATTTATTGTTTTGTTTTTTTTATTTAAAATATTTTGACCCTCTACTTGTTGTCTCAGCTAAAATTATTACAAATAATTTCTAAAATATGTGTTTCTGAGTTGGCAAAGACAAAAAAGTTAAATGACTTAAATTTTCAAACATAAAAAAGAAGAATCTCGTTAACCCTGAATTTAGAGGGTGTTGATTATGTACTTCAAAAAACCATTTTACCCCCTACTCTAGTTGCAACAGACAAAGAGAAAGATAAATATAAGACATTTCTAAAGGATGATACTATATTGATAACTATAGTGTTAACTTACATGGAATATGACTTGATAAGAGTCTTTAAAGAATTCGAGACCGTTAAAGAATTATTTGACTCTTTGACCACTAAATATGATACTACAACTAAGTTGCATGTTCAACTGCTCTTTTAAAAATACAATTCTTATAATATGAAAGAAGGTGATAATGTAATTGAAAATGTTAACTAAATATTGGTAATGACTAAAGATTTAGCTATAGTGAAATCAGTCATTCTTGAACCGATACAAATATCCATAATTCTAAACAGTCTCCCCCCTTCTCAAAACATGGTAACCACAACCCATATAATGTAGTTGTTTCTTGGGCTTATAAGAAAAAGGGTTGTGTAACATAGTATACACAAAAAGTTGGATATGTTCTTGTAGTATGACTACAATAAGTACCATTTGGATAAGCGGCTTCATATATGATATGAAGTTGGATGTAGCCAATGAGCTTGTTGTCATTTATTGTGACAACAATGTAGCAATCCCTCTGATTAAAAGTGAAGTTGATAGCTTAAGAAACAAACATATAATGGTTAAATGTAATTATGTTCATGATATGTTTAAAAGAAATAAGATATCTATATCTTATATAACAATTGATAATATGTTGGCAAACCCCTTGACTAAAGGTATCTCATTGAATGTTATACACATGGGTTGATATATGCCTACAATATGAGTGTAGAAATACACTTTGTTGAATGTTTTATAGAAAAAATGTATTGATTATAGAAAACCGCATAAACGGTAAAGTTACAATTTACTTTCAACTAGAAAATGATACAATTTAAAAACCCCTAAAACAATGGGAGGCAAAACCATTGTATCATATACATTGGCTCAAGTGGAAGTGGGAGATGTTAGTTATTTGGTCATAATATCAACAATGAAATACGGGAAGAAGGACCCTCTTCTGGTATTTCATGAGTTGCTTTTACAAAAAAAATATTTAAATCAAAATGGTTTTTCAGTTTTGTCTAAAAGTTACGAAAATCTCTCGAATCAAGATGAAAGTTGGCTTCAACAGAAAGCCCACGACGGAAAACACGAGAAGTGATTACATCATGAATAAATACATTGTTCACATGCAATGAAAATAGAGAGAAACATTAGATACATGCTTCCCTATGGAAAACCCCATGTGGGTAACCGGAAAAAAACTCCTTCTCTTCTATTCTCTTTTTTGCCGGTCTCCTTCTTTTTCCTCTGATAGGAGCCTTTTGACTTGGCTGGTTGGAAATGGATGGCAACTCGTCTCCATCAACACAAACTCGGTCGGCCCGACCCTAGTGTTGCATATAGAAAAGTAAAAAAGTTCAAAAAATAAATAAAAAGGGCCCGGTATTTTGAAATGGCGCGCGTGGTGGAGCTAGAACCGCGTGGAGATCCCTGTTCCTGTTCTGCGTACGGTTTAACGGGTTCCGGGAAGTTCTCGCTCTAGTTCGATTCTGGTTGGAGACAGCTGGTCCATTTCAGAACTGCACATGTGCATGCGTAGGCAGAAGGAAGATGCTGGCATGGGAAAGGCAAAAGAAAGATACAATTGCGTTCGCTGATCTGCGAAAGCTCTCTGTTTGATTTCAAAGGCGTGCATGCATGTGTGCATTAGGATTCAATTAAGACCTCTTGGAGCCGGAGCTGTCGCTGGCTGTGTGGGCAGGGCCGTTGAGGATGCAGATGGGGTTCAATCCAAATTACAGGCATCTACACGTCCAACCTGAATAAGATTTTGCGTCAAACCGTTTTGGGACTAGGCATGAACTGCACCCTCGATGGGCCTAGTTTTCCGAGGTGGATCTTGTACTCCAACCACCTTTCTTTTTCAGCAAAAGCCCTCCCTTGAAAACTCAAGGGTGCAACAGCGAGGAAAGTACAGCGACTCAAGAAATATCGCCTAACACGATACTAAACGGCGATATCTAAGATTCTTCATTTTCTTATTTAAAGCTAAGCATTGCATTGCATTCATAAATTTCAAGCGGATATACATCACTTTCTACCACCAGACACTACCAATTTCACCTCCTGATCTTCATATTTAAGGGAAAACCATTCACAGTGAAGACCAGATTGGGATTCCTGGTAGAGTAGCGCCGGCGTCGATGGCAAACATGTTGCCATTGATGTACCCAGAGGAATCGTGGATAAGGTAGCGAACAAGGGTAGTCAATGCTGGATCTGAAGTGCCCAAAGTCCGCAATGGAATGGTTTTTCTCGTCACCACGTCGAGCCAATCTTTCTTCATCAAGCCATCGGTAATCTCGGACTTGAAAATCCCGGGGCAGATGGCATTGCACCTAATGTTGTACTTCCCAAGCTCTAAAGCCATAGTCTGTTTCATAAGAACTAAAAACTTCAATTTTCCAACTCAGGGAAAAAATTCACACACAAAATGATGATACCACAAGAAAACTCACTTATGTGATGCAAAAAGTCGATTTCCCAGTATTGTAGCATATAAAAACTGACGGTCCAAATTTTACTTGAAGTTTTTGGATCTTTTGGTCATATCTGAATAATGGATCAGTGCCCAAGAACTGTATCGTACACACACATGCACCATCTCCGTTTAGGTCATATACGCGCGCGCACACACACATACGTACATACCTAAGCAACACATATGTATGTGATTTTTACCTTGGGAATGAGGTTGTCAACCTTGGAGTTTCATACTAGTAGTTAGTTACTCCAAAAAAAAAGGGAAACTAATACCTTTGTCACAACGTTTACTCCTGTCTTGGAGACATTATACGCCAATGAACCCGGCAACTCTCCACGAGGCAGACCGACGACGGATGAGACGTTGATTATCGAACCCTTTTGCTTCGCTTCGATCATGAGTTGGCCAACGCACTTGGAGACGAGCCAAGTTCCTCTCATGTTGGTGTTCATCGTTTGATTCCATTCCTTCTCACTCAACTGTAAAGGAGAACAAATGGTGCCTGCATCACATGGACACGAGCTATGTTACAGATCAAAGATTTACGGTACGCACGCTTTGCATTTGTATTCTTTCCCTGGCACAGTTTTTGTGTCACGTCCTAGTTGACACGAACATCTGACACCTAAAATATTAAGGCACTAAGGTCTGACAAAAAAAAAATTATAAGAGGCGGCCAAAGCACGCTATGGGAGTCGAAGTCCCCCATCCGTTGCTAGAGCGCCCTGCCGTTGAGCTAACGCTCTCGGTGCGGTTATGAGAATTATTTTGCCAACACTGCATGCAGCAAGTTTCAACTTATACCTAGGGATGAAAATTTTCACCCGACCCACGAAGGGCTCGATCCAACCCAACTCGAACGGGAGCAGTGCACGTTGGGAATGATTAACGAAAACTTTAGGAGGATCCAACTCAAGTCAATTATGATCCGTAGAATTTTAAAAGTATCTTAAATTTTCTCTTTTCCGCATGAAGCACTAGTACATCAACATTACACCCGGTAACATGTTCCCATTACAATTTTTAAAAATGAATGAAATGAAAAGAAAAAGATAGTCATAAGACCGTGCCCTATAGTAATTATACGTCTAAGTGAAACTTTTTCTACAATAAACTGTCAAATATTTTTTAAGTGCAAGGAAATTTTACCTCGCCGAATAAAATTTTTGTTAGAATGTGAAGGCCACGGGTTTAACACTGGATGATATTTCGATAAAAATGCCAAGCCCAAAAATATTTTCCGACTCAATCTGGGTCTGGTATAGTGGAACTGGTTTCCTAAAACGAGACTCGGACCTTCGCTTACCTGGATCCAAACCGAGTCCGACCTATTGGCACCGTAAAGAAAAGAAAAACGTCCCCTGAGCTCTGAGTTTATTGAACCCGGTCCATTTAATCCAAAACTGCAATTACGTACCTCGAACCCCCGCATTGTTGAGGAGGACGTCGATCCTTCCGAAGGCGTCCCACGCCTTTCGGACGGCAGCTTTGATGGTACCCTCATCGGCACTGACGTCCAGCTGGATCGGGACGGCCCGTCCCGGCTGGCCGGGCAATGCAGAGATCTCACAACATAGGGATTCGAGGAGTTGGGTGCGCCGGGCTGCGGCAATGACGTCGCAGCCAGCCCTGGCAAGATCAACGCAGAATTCTCGGCCGAGCCCAGACGATGCTCCCGTGACCAAGACCACCTTCCCCTCTAAATGACACCACGGCTCCTCCGACTCCATTAGTGTTTTCTAACCTCCTGAGGGTTTCTCGTGAGGGAGTGCGAGTATCAATTTATAATAGAGAAGGGAGAGGCGCTATCGTACTTGGACAATGGGTAAGTCAAGATACTAAACTGCCCTTCTTTTCAATACAGCAGTACAGATTTGGGTTTGGTGTAGAGTGACGTTTGACCGGAAAGTGAACCAACCGACCGACCCGAGTTTTTTACATCATATTGGTATGGAAAGGCTGGCCCGTTAACCAAACCTCAAACTGGCCCCTAGAGCGGCAACTTCAATACCAATCAAATTCTTAAAACGGAAAGTATTTCAAATGAAAATTAAATCATTTATAAACTCTAATAGAACACATCTATACAAATTTACATGGTATATCCGAAAATTAACCAGGCTTGTACGGAAGGTTATATGTATGTATGGGTCAGGCACCTTAGCCCTCCAACCCGAACCTAATCAGATCGGGTAGGGCTCGGCTCGGCTACAAAAAGATTATTTTATTTTAAATCAAATTCTCAAAACTGCAGTGGCACCTTTTATGATAATAATTTATAAAGTTATATTCCCAACATAAAACTATGCCGTTTTTACCATCAAATATTTTATGCAAGCCCACGCTAGTTTTCGGCATTGTTTCCTACTTAAACTTCATATCCCTATTTAAATTAAATATACTTTGCAAGACCACTGACCTCACCCATTACGTGTTCACTCATTTTTGTTGGATCTCAGACCCACAGTTTTACGAGAGAATCCGACCCAACAATGTCTCCATGGGAGAAAAGGAGTTAACTCACCTGTCACGGAACTCGATTGACAGACGCATACAAGAATGATTAAATGTTTTACACGACAAAGCACATTAGTAGCGACCGAAAGTCCATATTAGTCCATCAACTACTACACATAGGGCTTGACAAACATCTAATGCTATCTTATTGGATCCCAAAAGATGAGTCTTTAATTGCCAAAAATAAAAAAGAGTGTCGGAAACAGATCATGATGGCTTTCTAAAAGGTGGCCGTCTGTTTATTAATCTCATGCAAGCACGCTTAACTTTAAGATGCCAAAAAAGTCCGACGCGTTATTGTTCACATTCGCCTAACAAGAGATCGAACTAACTTTGCACAAAGAACAACAGGTCACCTGACTAGGTGCTCAATAACTATTAAAGGTCACGAGCTCGATGAGGGAGGTGTACATCAGCTATCAAAAAAGAAATAAAATGCAACCACCAACATAGTTGCACAAGGTAACCCTCCTCTTTTAAAGGGGTTTTGGAGGGGCTACGCAAGGGTGAACCTTGACTGTTGGTGAGGTTAAGTTAGAGAAACAAATAAAAGCTCCAACAGTTTGATGGACATACTCGTGTTCAATGGGTCAAAAACTTTACTTCTTGTTATGATAAGAAAATTGCATTTACAGTTAGAGATTACATTACAAAGATAAATGTTTAAAAACTTTTTCTTCGCGATTGACAACTAATTTAAACTGACAATCGGATAGTTATTTTGTACATGGTTTTATTCTGTTAATGTCTATGACGAAGGTTCACTCTTAAGCGCAGATAAAAGAAGAGAGTTGCCTTAACTGCTGACAGAAAACATAGCCAAATGCAGATAAATAGATCACCTGGCTAGGCGGTTAACTCCCAATGTAAAGGTCATGAGTTCTATACCCTGGGTGTGCATTGGCTTTGGCCTCCCATTGTACCCAAAAAAAATTCAGTCTTTTAATCAGCTAGGCAAACTTCCATCCAGTAACGCACTGGACCTGTCTGAACTTTCGAGTCGAGCATGATGGGGAAGAAAATAGAATCTAAGTTGAGCTCATATAACTCTTGATCTTATGGCCTCATTTAGTGTGAACAAAGGGGTCTTTGGCATATAGTTTATACTTTTCTTAAAGAATAGTTAAATTAGCTTTTCTTGTGGCATACCTGATACCCTAAAGGGTGCAAAATACTTTAGAGCTATCCGAGGTTGACTCATGGCCTTGTTGAACTGGAGTTGAGCCAGATTCAAGCTTGACAAATTAACAAGATGAGTATGAGATCACTAGCACTCAGCTCAAGTTACTTGTTAGTCTAATCGAGCTTCATACGTATTTATATTGTAAAATAATATATATTCCTAAACTAAGAAAACCATTAATAGGTGGCTCCAGTATATTGGTGGTGGACTTTTCTCATATAGTTTCTCAAAGGCTTTAAGTCTGATACCAAAGATTTTATAATCACACCATACAATTTTCATTATAAAAGAAAGTATTCATGCATTCGGTAGAGCTCGGGCTCATGTTCTCAAGCTGAACATCATAGAACTTATCCATCAGCTGAAACATTCAAGGTAAAACAAAATTGAGCATCACGGATTGAGGCCAAGTTTTCGTTCAACTCAGCTCTATTACATCACTTAGGGATGGCAATTGATCGAGTTGGAGTAGGTTTGGATTCCATCGTCTCTGTTTCTCCACATTTTCTATACGTCCTACTACAGGTTTCCGTGCTTCAAACACGGGTCTTCCCTGCACACAAACCGACACATAACCAAAGCCTGCAACTTCTTACATAAATTTTTACAGTGACAGAGTTAAAAGTGTGGCAACCTTGAGAATTGAGCATTAGACCTAAAGAATCTCAACCGTATTTGGATGACAAAGAATTGTAAAGAAATTTTCCAGGTATGGTTCTTTCGGAAACTCGACCCGACCCACTCCACCACTATGAGGGGCGAGTTCTCAACCCACTCCCAACAAGACAGACCCGGCAAGGTACCATGGGTGACGGTATAAATTGTCATCCGTGTCGCATGGGAACGGGTTAATAAGCCAACAGTTTTGTCCGCATTTCAACCAGTTTAATACTTTTTCACAAAATAACTCTCATATACAATAATATCTGGGTTGGTTAATTAGAGTTCCGGGAGGTCTCCGGTTCTCATCTCATGAGACCAATCATGTTAATTTCTTCACTATTTCTTTTCCATGGTCTTTTATACACATACACACACACACACACATATATATATATATATATATATATATATATATATATATATATATATATATATATATATATATATATATATATATATCGCTCTTTTTCTAATATTTGAGATTTGTTGTTTCTCATGTATTATGTTTTCTACAACACAAGCCATCCCTGTACCCCCTCCCTATTAGGCTACTAGCGTCCACGAGTCTTGGTTGGATTTAGACCTACCGCTATGCCGAGAAACTAGTCATTCTCGACAGTTTCACTCACGGGAACAACTAGATCGGTCATTTGGCCGTTTTCCATGGAGATGGTTACGAAAAAAATCTGTAATAATCGGATTGTTACGGATGAGTTCTGTAATAGGCGGATAATGGTTCCAGAACGAAAAACACAACCTTGATATCCGAGAGAATGAGCTAGGTGTTGCTCTATAAATAGAGCAGTACATAGAAGCAAAGATATAGTAAAAACAGAGAAAAATAATAGAACCTCCTTGGAAACTAGGTTGTGGGAAACCGAAAAAACATATGCCTGAGAGCTCTTCCGCTCTTCATCTTCATCACACGGAGATCGTCTGTTGCGCAACTGAAAGCTGTCGAGAGTTGCAGTAGAAATTCAGTGAAGACTTTGAAAGGACAACAGCCGGGCATCATAGATTTCAGGTATCAGAGCCTCGCTATCTATAAATAGGTATGTAGGTAGTTTTCAGTAAAAAATAAATAATAGAGAAAAAGCTCAAAAGAGAAACACCTTATTTTTGTCGAAGGCCGACTATAAAAAACTATAATTTGTAGTCTGAGACAGCCGAAAAGACAAATCGATCAGGTTCTCCCAAAGGCCAGAGGCCGAAGCAAAAGATCGGCTAGGTTATACCAAATACCAAACTATCGCAACATGAGATAGGCCGAAATCTACCAAAGGCATCAAAAGAGAGAAAGCAAGAAGCCAACAGTCGGTAGTCGTCGAACTGAAAACAAGAGCCAAAGAGAGCCCATACCAACGTTCGGTGGACGTCGGCAAGACTTAGAAAATGGAGGGAGGCAGGAGCCTCTCTCTCTCTCACTATGCTCTCTCTCTCTCTTCCCTTTTATATGCCCTAGGAATCCGTCCAATGGCTTTAGAAAACCGTAATCGAAAACCGACGATTTTTTGAAACCGCTCATGATTTTAGAAAATTGTCGGGAAATTTCCTTAGGCGACGGACTGAAAAATTCGTTATACCACTTGCCACTTTTAGAAATTATAAATTACTATAAGGTAAAATTATGAAAATATCCAGATATTTTTGAGTAAAAAGATAGTTTTACCCTCAAATAGGAAAAATTATGAGTTTACTCTCGATTAGTGACCAATTTTAGAGAAAAACCAAATAGCAAGTTTATTGTTCTGCCCCTAGTCTTTTTCAAAATTTACAAAACCTAACAAATACGTAAAATTACTGGTTTACGCTATTGTTTAGGTAAATTATAGGTGGCAGAAATTTTTGGAAAAATTATAGATTTGTTCCCAGTTTGATTCTATAACAGAACCAAGTTATTAAAAACTCAATAATGGTACTTAAAATTTGTATGAAATTGGTTTTAAGTACCATGAGTTATTTTTAATTCAGTAGTTGGATATTATGCATTTTGTTAGTTAAATATTTGCTACATGTTACTTGTTACTTGGTATATGTTTTCCTTTTAGACCATATGATTATTAATTTTGTCAAACACATAAAAATAAACTCAAGAATATATGTACATTAACTAGTAAAAACAAAAAAAAATAAACGGTCCAAATTTTCAAACGTGAAAGAGGAGAATCATGTTGGCTCTTACACTAGAAAGTGTAGAGTATGTATTAAAGAAAACAATGTCTCCAGTACCTCCTATTGCCATAGAGCAAAAAAAAAAAACATATAATCAAACATTAAAGAGGAGAATTTTGTTGGCTCTTACACTAAAAGGTGTATAATATGTATTAAAGGAAATAATGCGTTCACCACCTCCTTATGTCACAGAGCAACAAAAAAAAATATAAAATATTCTTAAGAGATGATACGATAGCAAGAATTGTCATGTTAATATACATGAAAGATTATCTGATTAGGATATTTAAAGAATATGAAACTTCAAAAGAGTTGTTTGATTCAATAACAACCAAATATAATACTAAAGCTAAACTACATATTTAATTATTACTACGAATGTATAACTTCTATAAGATGAAAGAAGGAGTCAATATAGTAGAACATATGAACTATATATTAGTAATGACAAGAGATTTAGCAGTAGCCAAATCAGTTATCCTAGAACCGATGTAAATATCTATAATACTAAACAGTCTTCCCCCATCCTAGAACATGATCTCTATTGTCCTTAAACTAGAACTTAAAACAAACCTTTCTAAATTACCCATCAAACTAACAATTGAACAAAAACATATGAACAAAAAGAGGCCACAATAAGAAAAATAGTGAAAACAACCAACAATGCAAACAATCGGAGAAGAAGGATATAATCTGCGTGATAAGAATGCTTATACATGAACCACCCGATGATTGCTTGGTGGATTGATTGAGGAGCGATGAGACACATCTTAAAGAGCAAGGAAGGGGCAATGGATATAAAGGAATATAAACTAGGAAAACATCAGGTATACATAGAAAATAACACTTTCTCGGATATTCTTGGAACTAGATCCTTTAAAATTTATATACAAGGCACACCGGTTGTACTGATTGTGCAAACTATAAGGCGTAATATGATTTTGGTAGGTTTATTCTTACAAAAGTGATTGTGGGAAAGAATGGGAGAGTGTTTTTCTCTCATAAATTTGATGTAGAATATAGATTATTCAAATTGAATATCAATGAATATGAAAGTTCTTCTACTTATATTAATTGTGCCTTTAATGTTGATATGAATATATGACATAAACACTTAGGGCATATAAGTTTGGAAAAGTTGACGAAATTATCCAACTTTCACCTATTGCCAAGATTTGAGAAAAAAACTTTTGATAAGTGGGAAGCTTGTATATAAGAAAAAATGACGAGAAAATTTCTTCTCAAATAAACAAGAACAACAATCCTGTTGAAAGTTATTTACATTAATTTATGTGAACCCTTTAGAGTAAGCTCACATCAAATAAAGATGTATTTAATAATCTTTATCAATGATTAATTGAGATATACATATATATATATCTCTTAGCATATAAATTTGAGGCACTTAAAGTATTCAAAGAATATAAGGAAGAAGTTGAAAATCAACTACAACATACAATCAAAGTTTTGAGATCAAATAGAGGTGGTGAATACATTCCTGTAAAATTTTTAAAATTTTGTAAAGGCTTTAGTATTTCGAAGCAAAATGATGTAGCTGAAATATATAACATGAACTTACTAAACATGACAAGGTCAATGTTAATAGATGTCTCTCTACCAAGAATATTTTGGAGAGAAACAATAAGTACAACTATATACACACTCCATGTAAGTTGTAGTCACTATACTATATGAGATGTGGTTTGGAAGAAAACCTAACATAGGTTATCTCAAGAGGTGGGGATCTATAGATCATGTGAAAATTATTGATTAATGCAGAGACAAGCTAGACAGTAGGTCCTTCAGATATATATTCATCAAATATCCTAAAGGCTCAAAAGAATATCAATTTTATCATAAGGACTATGGACTGATAGAAAGCAAAGATGTTGAATTCTTAGACGATACTAAGAATGATATCCTTGAGAATAATAATGAGTATATTAATGATCTACTAGATCTAAATCAATCATTATTTAAACTCATAGAAGATCTTCTTTATTCAACAAAACTTTAAGTAGACATAAAAGGCCTAGGGTCACACCGTCCTACTTAAAGGATTATCACACTTATCTTGCTCAAGAAATGTGTAATTTGGTATATTCAGATGAGCTAACTGATAACTTGACTTATCGATAGGCTATTGACTCATTTGAATCATTTATGGGAAAATTGAATCCATTGAGAAAAACCAAGTCTAAAAGTTGGCTGATTTGTTAAGAGAAGAAAAGTCATACGTTATAAGTGGGTTCTCAAAAAGAAATATAAAGTCGATGGATCAATCGACAAGTTTAAAGCAAGTTTGGTTGTACATGGATTCTCTTAGAATGAGGAGATAGATTATGATGAAACATATTCCTTGTTGCGAATTTTACATCCATAAGAATAATTCTAGTGATATGAGCATATTATGATTGTGATTTACATTAGTTAGATATAAAAACTACTTTTCTAAATAGAGATTTAGATAGAATCATATATATGCATCAACCCAAAGGTTATGAAGTTGAAGGCAAAAAAGATAAATATATAGGTTAAAAAATCACTATATAGCCCTAAACAGTCACCTCGTCAATGGTATTTGACTTTTCAAAGTATCATTATTGAACTTGATTTGTGGCAAATGAGCTTGATCACTGTGTATATGTTTGAAACAGTGAGAGACAATTTGTCATCTTATTATTATATGTAGATAACATATTATTGTTTGGGAATGACAATGAGATAATTATCAAAACCAAGTCATGGTTAAACTCAAGGTTTGAAATGAATGATATGGGAAAGCATTCTATATCTTTAGTATAAAGATTTCTCGAGATAGAGAATCTAGACTTCTATGCCTAAGTCATGACATATATATTAATTATATTCTCAAAAAGTTTAAAATGGGTAAATAAAAATCTGCATCTACACCTGTTACAAAAAGGGTAAAACTCAACAAGGTTGATTGTCCCTGTGAAGGAGATGATAAGCCTAACATTCTTTATGTATAAGTTGTGGATAACTTGATGTATGCTATGTTATGTATAAGATCTGATATCAGCATTGCTGTTGGTCTTGTGAGTAGATATCAAAGTAATCCTACATGGTAGAATTTGATAGCTGTGAAAAAGATTTTAAGATATCTTAAAGAAACAAAGGGCTTGAAATTATGTTTTCAAGCAGATGAACTAAAAGTATTAGGATACTCATATAATGACTTTGCTAGGAGCAAAGATGACAGTAAAACAATCTTAGGACAAATATTTTTATTTGGAGGTGGAGTTGTTTCTTGTGCATGTAAGAAACAGGGTTGTGTAGCAATACATATACAGGAAGTTGAGTATGTGGCTATAGGTCTGCAACAAGTGTTATCTAGATAAGTCGCTTCATACAAAATTTGAAGCTATACATGACTGACGAGTCAGTTGTCATTTACTGTGACAACAATAAAACAATTACTCTAATCAAGAGTGGAGATGACAACTCCAAAAGCTACATGCCCACTCAAGATATGTTGACAGACCCCTTGACTAAAGGCATAATAGAGGATTTTTTCTCAAAGCATGTTACAACTATATGATATGTTTGATTGTTGTGTAGGTAAAAAAACCACATAATAGGTAACGGTTGCAACAACAATCATAAAATAACATTACTAGAGAAACCCCATAAAAGTGGGTGAAAAACTAATATATTAGATTATTTGGCTCAAATGTCAAAGTGGGAGATATTAAGCCGAGAAACTGGCTATTCTCTACAATTTAACTCACGGGAATGGCTAGATTTGCAATATAGTCGTTTCTCGTGGAAGCGATTACGGAATAAATTTGTAACAACGAGAATATTACGGATGAGTTTTATAATGGTCGAATAAGGGCTCCAAAATAGAAATCTTATCCTAAACATCTAAGAGGATGAGTTAGGCATTGCTCCATAAATACAAAATAGCACACAAAAATAGAGATACAGTGAAAACATAGAAAAACAATAGAACCTCCCTAGAAAACTGGTTGTGTAAAACCGAGAAAACACATACATGAGAGTTCTTCTTTTGCTCTTCGTCTTCATTACATAGAGATTGTCCACTACGCAACTAGAAACCATCAAGAGTGAGAACTTTGCAGGGACAACGACCGGGCATTGTCGGATTCCATCACCTACCTAATTCTGAACCCACTCAAATGTATGGTGACAAACAAATTAATGGTGGTGTTTCGTCATTTTCTGTGCTGGATGTACTCGGGTCATCCTCGTGGCCTTGGGCACAAAAAAGGGTAGTGGTTGGTTACTTTACAGAATTAAAATGGAGCCATCAAACTCCCGCATGATCGGGCCTTGCTACTGAGACAAGATCCATCTAGCGTAGGCTTATTCGTCGTATTGTGCACGTATTACACTAGCAAAATCAGAAATCGCCACTGAACGTGGCTTTAGCTTGGATGTGATTGATTGTTCTCATACAAGAATGATTGATTAATGCAAGTTGGGCGAGTCTTCAATTAATCTTCTACACATAATTAAATTAGAGCACAATCAAAACATCCATGCACACACACATGTAAGAAAGAAGACTCCAACGAAAGATAGATACAAGTGTGCAACCCAACATCCAGAAAAGCCATCAAACAAGAAAAAGGAAGATCACAAACGGATTGGAGGGCACAATCAAACGCAAAAAGCTAAATCGAAGACCAAAGAAACACCTTTTTTATTTTAAAGAATTAAATTACATCCATGGAATCTTGTGTGGTGATTTTCCGTCGACTCTTTGGTGGGTTCTGTGCTTCCAAGTTTCCTCACAGTAGAATTTGGCTAGGAGGAATGTTTGTATTTCTTTGTGTTTGTCAGTGTTTCTGTCTGCATTTGTTCTCTTGCGTTGATCTGTATTTATAGATTAGCGACTGCTCCTCTTTCCTCTCGGATTCTCTATTAGGCTTTCCATTCCTATAGCCCCTTATCTGGTTGGTTACGGATAATCACTCGATGATTTCGGCCAATGATGGACGTTACAGCTATCCTTTTCATAGATAACGGATGGATGACCAGTCTAACTATTTCTGTGCTAGGATTGCCAAGAATTACTACAATTTCCTTACATCTCCCACTTGGCCATTCGAGCCAAGTGAATTGACATAATGGTTTTCCTCCCACTTTTATGGGGTTTTCCTAGTAATGTCATTTTATAATTGTTATTGTAATCACCACCTGTTATGTTGTTTTTTACCTACACAACAATCAAATATATCTCAAACCCATGTTCATAACATGTTTTGAGAAAAGATCATGTGTTATGCCTTTAGTCAAGGGGTCTGTCAACATATCTTGAGTTGGCTTATATGAGATGAATATTTCATTTCTCATGACTATATCATGAACATAGTGGTATTTAACCATTATATGCTTACTCTTTAAGTAGTCAACTCAACTCTTGATAAGAGTAATTGCTGTGTTGTTGTCGCAATAAATGACAACTGACTTGTCGACTATCTCCAACTTCAAATATCGTATGAAGTAGCTTATCCCGACGGCACTCGTTGCAGCCATACAACAAGCCACATACTTAGCTTCCTATGTATGGAATGCTACACAGACCTGTTTCTTACAAACACTACCACCTCCAAATAAGAATATTTATCCCAAGGTTGATTTGTTGTCATCTTTGCTCGTAGCAAAATTAGTATTTGAGTATCCTACCACTTTCAGTTCATTTGTTTGAAAACACAGTTTCAAGTCTTTTGTTCCTTTAAAATATCTTAAAATCTTTTTTACAGCTATCCAATATTATCATCCAAGATTACTTTGATATCTACTCACAAGACCAATAGTGACGCTGATATCAGTTCTTTTACACAACATAACATACATCAAGCTTCCCATAGCTTGTGCATAAGGAACGTTAGGCTTATCGTCTCCTTCACTAAGACAATCAACCTTAGTTTGACCCTTTTTACAACAGGTGTGATAACCTACTTGCATTCGCCCATTTTGAACTTGTTGAGAATATAGTCAATATATATCTCCTAACTTAGGCATAAGAGTTTAGATTCTCTATCTCAAGAAATCTTTATACTTAAGATATAGGATGCTTCTCTCTGTATCCTTCATTTCAAACCTTGAGTTTAACTATGACTTGGTTTTGATAATTATCTCACTGTCATTCCCAATCAACAATATATCATCTATATATAATGATAAGATGACAAAGTGGCTCCCACTATTCTAAACAAATACATAGTGATCAAGCTCACAAACCCAAGTTCAATAATAACATTTTGAAAAGTCAAATACCATTGGCAAGGTGACTGTTTTAGGCCATATAGGGATTTTCTCAACCTATATACTATATTTTCTCGGCCTTCAACTATATATCCTTCGAGTTGCTGTATGTATATGATTTCATCTAAATCTCCATTTAAAACAGTTGTCTTTATATCTAACTTATGTAAGTCCAAATCATAATATATAGATATTGTTAGGATTATCCTTATGGATGTAAATTTCACAACAGGATAATATGTCTCAACATAATCTATCCCCTATTTTTACAAAAAACCTTTTGCAACCAACCTCACTTTAAACTTTTTGATTGAACCATCGACCTTATACTTTTGTTTCAGAACCCATTTACAACCTATGGCTTTCCTTCATTTTGGCAAATTAGTCAATTCCTAGACTTGATTTTTCTCAATGGATTCAATTTCCTCATCCATGGCTTTCCCCCAGTCTGTTGCTTTCGATGAATTCATAGGTTGTTGATAAGTCAAGTTATTAGTCAACTCATCTAAATCCACCGAATTACACACTTCTTCTATAAGATAAGTGTGATAATCCTTTAAATAGGATGGTGTGGTCCTAGGCTTTTTATTTCTACTTAAAGTTTTGGTTGTCAAATGATGATTGATCTAAGCCTACTAGATCGTCAGCATACTCATCATTATTTTTTAAGATGTCATTCTTAGTATCTTCTAAGAATTCAACATCTTTGCTTTCTATTAATTTGTGTCTTTATAATAAAACTGATACCCCTTTGAGCCTTTAAGATATCCGATGAATATATATCTCAATGGCCTATTATCTAGCTTATCTCTAGACTGATCAAGAATCTTTATATGTGCAATAGATTCCCACCTCTTGAGATGACTTAGGTTGAGTTTTCTTTCAAACCACATCTCATATGGTGTAGTGAATACAATCTTACATGGTACTTTATTGAGTATGTATACCATTGTACTTACTGCTTCTCCCCAAAATATCCTTAGTAGAGAGACATCAATTAACATTGACCTTGTCATATTCAGTAAGGTCTTGCTATATCTTTCAGCTACAACATTCTATTAAGGTGTCTTGCGTATTGTATTTTAATTTGCAATACCAAAGTCTTTACAAAATTTCAGAAATTCTATAGAGATATATTCACCACCTCTATCTGATGTTAAAGCTTTGATTTAATACCCCAGTTGATTTTTAACTTCCTACTTATATTTTTCAAAAGCTTCAAGTGCCTCAAATTTATGTACTAAGAGATATAAATACATATATCTCGAGTAATCATCGATAAAGGTTATAAAATAAATCTTTTCATGATGTAAACTTACCTTGAAGGGTCCACATAAATCTGTGTGAATGACCGACAACAAGGTTGTTGCCCTTGTTGTATCTTTGGGAAAAACTTTTTTTATCATTTTTTCTTTTATACAAGTTTTGTATTTATTGAAAGTATTTTTCTCAAATTTTGATAGTAAGTCAAAGTTTGATAATTAACTCTTTCAGACTTATATGCCTAAGGCGTTTATGCAATACATTCACATCAACATTAAAGGCACAATCAATATAAGCAGAAGAATTTTCATTCTCATTAACTTTCAGTTTAAACAGTCTGTGTTCCACATTAAATTCCCTAGAGAAAAATACTCTCCTATGTTTCTCCATAGTCACCTTGCGAAGAACAAACCTCACCTCAAAATCTTTATTTACTAAGGTAAGAACTGAAACCAGATTAAGCCTTATAGATGGCATAATCAATACATCATTCAATACAATTGGTATGCCTTGTACAAAAATTCTAAAGGACCAAGTATCTAGAACATCTAAGAAAGTATTATTTCCTATGTATACTCGATGTTCTCCTAGTTTGTACTCCTTTAGATCCATTGTCCCTTTCTTGGTCTTCGAGATATTTTTTATCGCTTCTCAATCAATTCACCAATCAGTTACTAGGTGGTTCATGTAAAGACATTCCGATATCACACAGATTATATCCTACTTCTTCGATTGTCCACGTTATGGGTTGTTTCATCCACTCTTCTTATTTCGACAATCCCTCTTTTAGCGTCTCATCTTTCTATAGCTAAAACACTTTACCCGATAAGCAATTTCTTGTATTTTTTTAAAAGATTGACCACCCCTTTTATTATTTTTATCAAACCTTTTGTTTATTTTATTTCTCTTTTGGTTAGATTTGGAGCTAGACCATATCTCATCTTATACTACTAGTAATTTTTTTGTCTGTTTTTACTCATGTGTTCTTACTCAATTGCTAGTTTCAAGGGCAATTCTAAAAGGTTGAGTTCGGGCCCTAGTCTGAGGGGAGTGATAATCATGTTCTATGATGGGGGAAGACTGTTCAATATTATAGATATCTACATCAGTTCCGTGATTACAGATTTTGCCACAACTAGGTCTCTTACCATTACCAAGAAATTATCCCCTTTACGTGTTTGAGTGAGTGGTATCCTTCTCTTCTATGTTTGGAAGTTTAGACTATTTAATTTTTCTGTTTTTTCCAATTTCGACACACATATTGTAGAGTATATTTTTATGTTTTTGACAATTATAACAAATGGACAGCCTAAAAAGAAAATATTCACCAAGCAACAAACCACAAATACCATAACTTTAATTAGCACGATGCAAGCAAAAATGAGCTCGAAATAACTCATTTATAATATAAAACAAGCTGGGATAGAAGAGACCAAGGATAGAACAGTAAAATCGATTTAGGCTGGAAATAACTCCAAAAAATTCTTGCCTTTATTAATTTCCCAAAACACCAAGGGGTAAAATAGTAATTTTATCTATTTATTCTATTTTGTAATTTTTCAAAAAGACCAAGGATAGAACAGTAAAATCGGTGTTTGGTATTTTTGAAAATTTGTTACTGACCAAGGACAAATCTGTCTTTTGACACAATGGCTAACTAGAAAAGATAGATAATGCAGCAATCATACTTTGACTAGAGGGCAAATTTGACTTTTCGTCGAAATAAGGGCAAAATAGTCTTTTTATCCAAAAATATCTGGATATTTTGGTAATTTTATCTAGTGGCTTTTCTTAATATTCAAAAACTGGTTGGGGCAGAATGAACTTTTCAATCCACTACACGAAGCAATTTTTTGGAAACCGGCAACGGGTTTTCAAAACCGAGAACGGTTTCAGAAAATTGCTGGTTTGTGCCTGCGGTTTTCTAATGCATTCAAAATGCATAGGGGAGAGAGAGAGGACAGTCAGTTGTCTCTGCCGCCTCCTGGCCTACGGCCACCCGCGGGCCTTCTATCGCCTGTTTTGATCCGACCATCCTCTAGCCTCTTAGTCGGGGTTCGATCGGTCCATCGCTTCTTGGCTTGTAGTCACCCACAGGCCTTCTCCTTTTTCTCTCTCTACTTTTACCGCCTTCTACCCTGTCTTGACTCACGTAGGGTATTTGCCACCTCTGGCTTGTCTCGACTCAGGCAAAGTGCTTGCCACCTATGCCCTGTCTCAACTCAGGCAGGGTGTTTTGCCGCCTCTGCCTTATCTCGACTTAAGTAGGGGATTTGTGCCTCTTTCGAGGCCTATACTGGGAGTTTCCTCTATCCCTCTTCCCCCTTTTTTCTTTAGTACCTTTTTTGTAGGGAAAAAATAGACCATGATATTAGATGTGGTGATTTTCTGCCGACTCTCTGGCGGTCGGTTGACTCTCTGGTGTCTCTTGCTTTTAGCTCAAGTACTCAACAATAGATCTTCAGTAAGGTATGTGAGTGTCAGTGTTTCTAGGTTTCCCCATAATAGGATTTACCTGTGAGGAATCTTTGTGTTTTTCAGTGTTGCTGTTTGTATTTGTTCTCTTTTGCTCCTCTATATTTATTTGCGTGGTCCTCTTTCCTCTAGGATTTCTTATTGGGCTTTACTTTCTTGGAGCCCCTTATCCCATCGACAATCATCTCTTCTATACATAACGGTTGAATAGTGAGTACAGCCGTTTCTGTGGTGGGATTGCCGAGAATGACCACAGTTTCCTCACATCTTGACCGTAAGTTCTTAGATCTATCAACTTTGCCTATCCATCGGTCGTGAGTCTCTTTTCTACGCACTTCCAAAAGAATGAGCATCAAACAAACGAAAGGAATCAAGGACAGCAATACCGGCAGCAACTGCTGGGTAGAAAACTGCGGCATCAGAGGCCGGAGCTGGTGCTGGGGCATCGGCAGCAGATGCCATGCCAATCATGGCAGAGAAGATAAATAATGCAGCAATCGTAGCAACTGCAAACCTTGAAGACTCCATTTTTCCGGCGAGTTCCCGATATTACTCTCCTCAAATCTCCTTTTAAAACAAAAGGGATCAAGGACAGCAATACCGGTACAGAATGAAGGGGAGATTTATAGTTGAGGGTAATGCCTTAAAACTGAGGAAAATGGTTGGGGAGCTGCCCACGGGCCATGATTGGTCTGCATTGGCCGGAGCCGCAATCCAAGGCTGCCTGTTGTTGACAGTGTGACACACAATTACTGCCATACAATTGAAGAGCACTGGATCCCACATCTTGTCGGCTTTTCACCACCATTTGAATAGGATTCCTTATTAAGAAATATTATACAAATTCACATGAAACCAGATAGATATTGGAAGGAGACCACTAACTTTACACGTTACTGTTTAAGCTGTTTTTTCTTAATACCATCTTTTTGTGTTAACGTGAGGTTTTCGTCATCGGTTATCAGCCCTACTGGAGATAGAACGGGTGTACATACAGAAATCTTCTCTAAAAGCAGCATTATGAGTTCTCGGGTGAAAACTATGCCGGATTACCTACAAGGATAAGCGAAATTAGTTGGACCAGATTCAAAACCATCTAGCAAACTCATGGGCTTTAGTCTCGCCTCGGTCTGAAGTCTAAAACCCACTTAAAGAATAGGTTTCTCTTGGGATACACCTGAATCAAATTGGTTTCCTTTTGTTTTTCTTCGGATTAGGAGGATGGAATTGCCAGAAGACCCCTTACCTGTGATGTGAAAAAAAAATGCAGGGTCGGCTCAAAAATTTTTGGTTTGGTCCGCAGAGCCAGATGTTATTGCCATCATAATGACAAACGCCTTGGAGCCAATGTAAGGTGGACACCTTCCCCAACTTGAACCGGCCTCCTCCACCCATGGCTATCCTTCTCAGCTCCCTTCTTTCTAATGTCAATGTCAATCAAAATAATGGTCTCTACCCATTACAATTCTCTCTCTTTCTCTCTCTCTTTACATATATATATATATATATATATATATAGATAGATAGATAGATAGATAGATAGATAGATAGATAGATCGATCTACGTTGACACAAAGTGGGTATCTGCGCCACTCGAAATTCTAAAAGTCAAGAGAAAAAGTATAGCTTATATCTGATCCATGATCTTGAAACATACTTTGCCCTACCTTAAATTGCTCCGTGTTCTATTCAGCCCATCCAATGGAAATTTCTAGACCTGCCATTGATATATTAGGGAAAGATCGGTTGGGAGGAGATAATGGTGCTAGTGGTGGTGGCAACTGGTTTAAAATGGGTGTTCAAGTGCAGAGGAGTGGCTGAGAGCAGAAGAGGAGGTTGAAAATATAGATGTCAAAATGGGCCTGGCCCGGCACGTGGCCCTTCAAAGGTTGGGCCAGGCCAGCATTTTATAGGCCCATATGGTATGTAGATTGGCCCAGTCAGGATCTGCTGGCCAGGCCAGCAATTTGCAGCCCATATATTATGTGGGCTGCTCCTACCTTGCCCTTTGATTCATGATACCATATGAGTTGGATCCGTCATTTCAGATTGCGAATCAAATGGAGAACGTGAGGGAGTCATAAAACTATGGACCCGATTTCTGTTAAAAACTCCAACCCATGTCAAGGGGTGGGCCGCAAAAGTTGGTATCATGAATCAACTCTTTTTCGATGCCCTATCTCCCTCGTGCAACATCGGACGAGAATCTCAACCCTCTTTCTTTCTCTGAATGTTCGATGCTCTTGCCATCTATTCTCTGCCCTCTTCCGCCACTTTCCTTCAGGTAAAGCCTTTCCTTCTTCTTCCTTTTCTCTGCTTTTCTTCTCCTTCATCGACCTGCATTACGCTTTCTCCAATCATCTTTCCTTTGTTGTTGGGTTAGGTTATACGCAACAACCCCTCCCTTGTAAGGTAAGAACAACCAGATTGTTAACTTTCTGAATAGAGGAAATGGTACTGAAGAAAACAGTTAGTGACTATTGATTTTGCTGGCATAGATGGATGAAATGGTATGCAGAAATGGTTTTGAAATATGCCTTTTCTTCGAACAGCATAAGATGGGATTCGCATAAAACACTGAATTTTATTACTTAGAGAAGAATATAGTAAGTTTTCCTTACTCATGAAGGAGAGGTCTAGTTTGAAGGATTCAACACTTGAATGCAGGTATTTATGAAGCATTCCCTCTCCTTGATGACAACAGTTTATGTGAAAGAATCCCAGATCGTATGCGACTCTTTGAAAGTAGTTTCAAGTACAAATTTCAATGTAAGGACACTAGTTAGATCATGTTCGGAAAATTTTCATTATCAACAGCACCATTAACAGATACAGGTACACTCAAACACATCCACGATGAAATATGGAAAATTTTAATATCCTATAATTATTGGTGGATCTCTCGAAGTTTATTCAACCATTCTATACCTAAAAATTGTTGGTTGATGTCAGGAAATTTATTCAACTATTCTATACCTAACTGTTGGTTGATGTCAGGAAATTTATTCAACCATTATGTAACTAAAAACTTATGTAACTTCAGTTATATGTTTAATTCATGTTCATTGAGCATAAAGTGGAGGCTTTTGTGCAAGCAGACTACGATAAGTAGAACTGTTATAGAATCTATGGAGAAAACAATGAAAGCTTTAAGATTGTATATGTAATACATAATTTTCAGTGAGCAACCCAATTATGGAATCCATTTTGAGACAATTTCAGAAACATTAGAGGAAACTGTTTCATCTTGGTTTTCTTAATCACTATTTGCTTCATAAGAATGACTGCTCTTTTTCTTTTCTCGCTATCTCCTAGCAAACCCTCAACAACAAACTTATATTACTTGAAAAAGCACCTTAATCTTAATAAGGAAAATATAAAAATTTATCTAAATGTCAGAAAAATTACGTATCACCGTCTGGATGTGGACATCTAGAGAATTAAGAAGTTTCATCTGTTCATGTGTTTTATAGGTTACTAGATAGTTGCTTCTCACGTTTTAAAGATTGAGATGCATACAAAGAGAGGTTACTTTTCAAAAACATTTTTATGATTTTCAAAAACTAGTATTTGAGCCATGATCTATAAAGAATTGACTTTCATATTCATTCTTATTCTAGCGTCTAGATGTGCCATTTCATTTTCTTTTCTTTAGCTTGTACTAAAATTCATACCCTTCATCATGATATTTTTGCACAGGCACCATATGCCTCACTAGCACCTAGAATCACAAGTCATACTTATACCGTGCATAACTTCATGTCTATTATGCATTTCATGACATAAATGCATTTTCTTATCAGCTGAGATATTTTTCTTCTTTGGAGTTGGCTTAGGAGTTCTCACAAAAGCCTGTCCCTTTCATCTTGCACTCCATCACATGCACAGTTTGTGGTATGTCCCACGATAAGACTCACTTTTGCCTTCATAAGGCAATAACACAACCCCATGGTATTCTCTTTCAAACACCAAGTTTTCACATTGGCTTTTATAAAAAAAATCAAGTTGTTCGAAATTGATTTTCTACTGCAGCTCATTTAAGCCAATCAAATTTTGGTATTTATTTCTTGAACATCAACCAAGTTCTATCTTGATTGATGGCCAAAGGGGCAACTTTAAACGACTAAATTTTTGATGTGAAATAAAAATGATAATCAAGTGATTAAAATTCGAAAATATATGAAGTGAGTCTTCGGCTTTTCATCGAAGATCAAATGAGACATGAATGAAGAAGCAAAGAAATACAACTCCTTAGACAAAATGAAAGTACAAAAAAATCAAGCAGCTAAATATACATCAGTCATGGTAGCCCACATACAAAGGGACAATCCATTATCGTAGCCCACGCTACAGCTACTCTTCAGCCCACACATAGCTAACATATAGAGGAACAAGCAACCACCATTTTGCAATTCTTCAACACTTTCAACTGAAAAGATATCTGGAGTATGAACGCATTGAAGACGAAATCGGCAAGAACAACTATAAAAGGAAAGAGCCGCCCTCGTCATCGATATCGGTTGATCTGGAGCAATCGTGCAAATCCGAAAGGACCGGTCGGTGAATTTTCCCCTTTCATTGTTCGATCTGTGTATTTCGTGCAAATTCGAAGCAGAAGATCGCAACCGATTCTCTCTCTCTCACAAAATCGCATTTGACTCTCTCTTGGCCACAAGCCATCCCTCCTCTCACTCACACGTAGAATCGTGGGCCATTCTCTCTCCCTCTCTTGAATGCAGAACCCTCTTGATTCCAACTAGAATCCATCCACCGATGTCGCCGCCTCTCTGCCACTATTTCCTACCATCAGCACCAAAAAAAAGAAAGAAGAAAAAAATGGAGAGCCTTACCGTGCAACCATTTCCGTTGACATCCAGGCTTTGGCCACCACCCTCCATCTCCTCCGTCGACCAGCTCTGCCCGAACCGCTGGCCACCGGCTCTCCCTCTCCCCTCTCTTCTTCTTTTCCCCATTTGCCATTGCGTTGAAGAATCCATCGGGCTACCCTAGCTCCTTTAAGCTAAATTGGATCGAGTCCAACCGAGTAGACCCAATCCGTTCTCTTTTGACCCAAATAAATAACCAAGCTTCAAGCATTCTAGATCCAAATCGGATCTTGATTCACTCATATCCTACATATCCAACCAAGTCAAAATCCCAATTTCCCCATTATCCAAACCAAACCCATTTCAAATCAGACCCCAATCAATCTCTAAATTGAATCCCATTGAATTCAATAAGACCCAAACTATCATCCGTTCTCTTCATCCAAAATGATCTTTGAATCAAATTCAAATCCATTATAGATTTGATCAAATTCGATTTAAATCTGATTTTAAATGAGATCCAATTTAGTTTGATAAAACTCAAATTTCAATCAATTTCACGACCCGTAACGCAACACCCTTTTGATTTGATCCAATTTGATTTCATTATAAAAAGCTCATTTTGAATTAGATTCAGTTGAATCCAACCAAACCCCAAACTTAACCCATCCAATTGAACTCAATCCAATCCCAGCATAATCTAGGCAAAATCTATTGCTAAAACCAAAACCTGACCCATACTTTCTCCCTATCCAAAATCCGCTTCTCTTAGCTATATCATTACCGAAAGACCCAAGAGTTAGTTTGTGGCAAGTCGCATATCTTATAGCTAAGGAATTCAGATTTCTTCAAAACAAAAGTTCGATAGTGTTGAAAATCAATCGTTGCTTGGAGGAGTAAGAACTTCGACAAAAAGAATCTTACAAGCCCACATCGCAACAGCAAGGAGTGTGCATCCTCACCATTACATTGTTTTATATCTCTCAAGGTATTGAGATTAGGAGGAACTTCTACGTTGTAGCCAAATTTTTTCATAAAAGATATGAATAAGATCTTCAAAGGTTTAGAAGTGACTAAGGTTTTGGTTGGCCATCCACTTAGCTTTTTAGACTATAAAGGAACAAATATATACACTTGTTGTTGCGATGTGGGCTCGTACGGTTCTTACTACTCTCAATACCTTGAGAGATATAAAACAATGTAAGGGTGAGGATATGCACGCCTTTATAACTCAATGGAGAGCTATCTTAGGACTAATTAAGCAACTCCCTAGCAAGACATGTATAGTTATGCTCATTCTCAAAAATTTCTATCTTAGACCTTCGAGTCATGTTAGCCTTGAATAAGATAGAAATTTGAGTAAAAATGCTTTGTTCAACTAAATTTCATTTGAAGTTGTCCATACAAAGAGGGACTGTTTTTTGAAAATATCTTTATAATTTTTAAAAACCAGCATTTGAGTTATGATTGCCTATAAAGATCTTAGGAAGTTTATTCAATCATTCTATACCTAAAAACTGTTGGTTGACATCAAGAAATTTATTCAACCATTATGTAACCAAAAACTTATGTAACTTCAGTTATATGTTTAATTCATGTTCATTGAACATAGTGCAGGCTTTTGTGCAAGTAGACTACGATAAGTAGAACGGTTATAGGATCTATTGAGAAAACAATCAAAGCTTTAAGATTGTATATGTAATACATATTTTTCTAGTGAGCAACCCTGTAAACACCCTAAATCATTTTTTTTTTCTAACACTCTCAATTTTGAAAATACAAATGATTTAAAACCTTTGTTTTAAATGGAAAGTCCAAATCTTTTAAAATGTTCCAAATTAAAGGTTTTAAATTGAAGTTAAAAAGCTTAGATGATTCGAGCAAATCAGGTGAACAGGTGGGGCCCAATTCAATCCAAGATCGAGCTCAAGCCCAGAAGCAGAGGATATCAAATCAGGTGAAGATCATGGTGGCGATTAAAGCAATGCCCGTTCCGAGCTGGGATCAAATTCGTTAAAGTCCAACCACAAACCAAGGAATGGATCAAACCAACTTAAGACACACCTTTATCAAGTCAAGAAACAAGTCTCATGAAGAAATGGCTCGAATATACATGGGTGATTTGGCCAAGCTCAGTTCAAGGGGCTAAAAAGGCTATACCTTGAAGATCATGGGCCGCACTAAGTTCATGGGTTGCACCAAGACAAGGCTAAGATACCCCACATTGATGAGCCAAATCAAGGATGAGTTACACAATTAAATCAAGCAAGGTAAAGGAGGTCGGTCAAGGCACTTCTTCAAGCCTAGCCGAGTATATCCAAGTTCAATCGGCTAGGACCAAGGCATGGGACTCAAGGCTAAACTAGCCCACATGGGGCTGGATTTGGGCCATGGAATGCTTGCCCCAAGACAGGGCCTAGAAGAGGTCCCCCTTTGGCCTATAAATAGGGGTTAGGGGGGTGGGGCGGGAGGTGAATCATCTTTGGTTGATCTTGGAGGAGTGAGAGAGAGGCCAACACTTTGAGAGCTTTGTGAGTTGTGAGAGCTTCTAGGGAATAGCCTAAAGAGGGAAAGGAGAGTGTAGAAGGTAGGCCACGGTTTGTGAGAGTTGAGTGATAAAGAAAAGAGGAAAAGGGTGCAAAGGGGTGGCCGACCATTACCTTGGAGGATGTTTTCTTGTGTAAGTTCGGGTAAGTGTTGCTCTATTTTATTTCTTCCACATCTCTTCTTAAAATTCAATTCAAAAGAGGTTGTATTAGTGGAGCTTTGTATCCTCCCATGATGTAATAGAAGTAGATGTTGCTGAAATTGCCCTTTCTTTGATTATGCACTCTATGTGTTTGATTTCTTGATTCTACCTCACTATATTTTACAAACACTCTATATTCTCTAATCCCCTCTATGCTGAAGCTATTAAGTATATTTCAATTCACTTCCCTTCAACAATTTCAATTCGTGGTGTTATGATGTTTTTCAATTCGTATGAGTTTGCATCACGTATGATTCTAAAAACCTGAAATCTAGATTTCATCATCTCTGCATACATGAACTGCTTGATTTTTAATTCCCGACCTCTGCTCCGATTGTTCTGAAACTTTGCACACCTATTCTATACACACAGACCCACTTCTAATAAAATTTGTAAGAATTTTAGGGCCTAGGAAAGTTTTTGTAAACTGTTTGTCTAACCAGTTTTTCTACAACAGAGCTTGGGTATTCATTCCATAACTCTGTCTATGGGTCTCCAAAATCGATGAATTTTGATTCATTGAAAAGCTGACATCCATATCTTTCCATCAAGATCAAATTCATTAAATTTGAAACTCTGAGCACTAAGATACAGGCTCATATTTGAGTCTTTGTATTTTTGTGATAGAACAGTTTCGAGTGCCTAAGTAGAGGCACTTCCTAGATTTAATTCTACAACAATACAACTCCGAATCATGATCTGAAAGATGCTACAGACTCTCCACATCTCAGGCTTTGGCATGCAAAATTTTGATGATTTTAGAAGGTCTGAAAGGCATTGAAAAGGATTCGGGAAACAAGCCCTCAAAACAAAACTTTCTGTTTTCAGAACTTGTTCACTTTTGAAACTTGAATCAAGTGCACATATTTTCTATTTACAACACCTTTGCTTTTCACATGAATTTGAAAGTCTCACCTGTTTGGTTGGAATTCCTAAGTGCTTAGACCGACCCTTGAGCATCAGTTCAAGAAGGTCTAATGCGAAAAGAGTCTGCTTAGCTACAATCGCTTGTCATATTCAATTTTACTAGTTTTTAGAAAACTAGCTAGCACGCTCGCGCACTAAGTAGAGTTGAAAGTTTTTTTCCAAGTCTCTACATAGGCTTGGAGTAAAAATTTCACGTCTACAAACCCAATTATGGATTCCATTTTAAGACAATTTGGAGAAACATTAGAGGAAACCATTTCATCTTGGTTTTCTTAATCATTATTTTCATAAGAATGATGGTTCTTTTTCTTTTTCTGGGTATCTCCTAGCCAACCCTTCTTCAACGAACTTATATTGCTTGAAAAAGCACTATAATTTTAATAAGAGAAATATAAGCATTCTTCTAAATGTCATACAAAATTAAGTCACCGTTTGAACATGGACATCTTAATAAGTTTTAGCTTGTTCATTTGTTTTATGGGTCACTAAATGGTTGCTTCTTGTGTTTTAAAGATTAAGATTTTGATCACTATGTTTCCTTCATTAGTACTTTGAGATAAAAATTTAAGTGAAAATGCTTTGTTTAGTTGGATTTTATTTGAAGTTATCTATACAAAGAGAGGTTGCTTTTCGAAAACATCTTTATGATTTTCAAAAACTAGTATTTGAGCTATGATCACCTACAAAGAATTAACTTTCATATTCATTATTATTCTAGTATCTAAATGTGTCATTTCATTTTTTTTTCTTTAACTTGTACTAAAATGCATACCCATCGTCATCATATTTTGACAGGGGCACCATCTGTCCCACTAGCACCAAGAATCACACGTCATATTTTATATTGTACATACCTCGAGTCATGTCTATTATACATTTCATGAGATAAATGCATTTTCTTATAAGCTAAGTCATTTTTCTTTTTTTTTGGAGTTGTCTTAGGAGTCAAGTCAATTCATTTGGAATTAGAGTTATAGTCTCCTCGTTTTTCTTAGATACTTTATTAGCATTTTGATTCAAGGAGGTCTCTCTAGGTACACTATGGGCTCTCTCAACTTGGGACATGTTCCAGCACATTCACTTTACCTCTTGTTCACATTCATTGTTGACATCATACTTTTCATTTTTTTCATTTTAGTATTTGTCTCTATTGCTTTCTTCTTTATGACTAAGATACACTCACTTGATCTTGCTAAAGGTTTGATACATTTCAAATCAACATGTTCTGTTAAACAAATGGGGCATCATGTTTCAACCTGATTAAACTTGAGTATTCAAAAGTGATAACGGGATAAATATGTAGCATAATAATGAAAACTAGACCCACATCCTTAATTGGATCTTGACATATCCCAATATATTGAGATTGAGTTTCGAGCCACTCAAGTACCATTTAAAGCCTGTTTTTGATACGATTTGAATCACTGAGCTCATATTCAAATATAAGATATTAATGTTATGTTTTTATCATAATTTAGAGACTAAATTAAGGTGACCAAAAGGGACAAGTATTTTGGAAATTGGATCCATGTAGAAGTGTCAAGTATATGGATGTGTTCTTTTTCCATATATATGGTAAAGATAGCTTAACTAGTTTTAAATTATACATAAGATTATGAAATATTTGTTAATGCTCCGAAATTATTAAATGTGTTAGTTTTATTGGATGTGATTGAGAAATACTTTCTTATTTGCATTAATGCATTAAATAAGTGTGCCTAAGTATCAACAACAACAACAACAACAACAAAGCCTTTTCCCATACTAGACGGGGTCGGCTACATGGATTCTTTGTTTCCACAGATCCCTATCGTGTGCCATGTTAGCAGTTAACTCACAATAAGCTAGATCATTCTTTATTGTTTCTTTCCAACACTTTTGTGGTCGTCCTCTACCTCTTTTAAGACTTTCCAAATTTAGTTTTTCATACTTTCTTACATATTCTTCTTTGATCTTCTTTCTATATGTTCAAACCATCTTAAACGATATTCTCTCATTTTATCCTCTATTGGTGCCACTCCTAATTTGTTTCTAATAACCTCATTATGTATACGGTCTTTTCTTGTATGACCACTCAGACATCTCAACATCTTCATTTCTGTCATAGACATCTTTTGTACATATTGATGATTAACTACCCAACACTCAGAACCATAAAACATGGCAAGCCTAATTGTTGCTCTATAATATTTACCTTTTAACTTTAATGGTATCTTCTTATCACAAAGAATACTTGATGGTCCTCTCCATTTTAACCAACCAGCATTAATTTTATGCGTAACATCTCCATCAATTCTTCCATCTCTCTAAAAAATTGACCCTAGGTATTTAAAAATTTCTTTTTGAGGGATGCAATGTGTGCCAATTTTAATTTCTATTTTCTCTGAAGTAACCAAATGATCAAACTTACATTCCATATATTCTGTCTTTGTTCTACTAAGTCGGAGGCCTTTGCTTTCTAACATAGTTCCAATTTTCTATTAACTTTTTCCTTAGACTCCTCGACTAACACAATGTCATCTGCAAATAACATACAACAAGGAACTTCATCTTGAATATGTTTTGTTAACTCATCAATCACCATTATAAATAAGTATGGACTTAAAGTTGATCCTTGATGTAACCCAATATTAACTTCAAAGAAGTCTGTCATTCCTTCATGAGTCCTCACACATGTTTTTGAACCATCGTACATGTCTCTTATAAGGTTAATGTATGTCAATGGGATACCTCTTTTTTCTAAGGTTCTTCAAAGAACCTCACTCGGTACCCTATCATAAGCTTTTTCTAGATCAATAAATATCATGTGAAGGTCTTTCTTTTTTGCTCTAAAATGCTCTATAAGACGTTTTGAAAGGTGAATCGCTTCAACATTAGATCTGCCTGGCATGAATCGCTTTATTGTACTTGATACTTGTCTTAACCTAAGTTTGATAATTCTTTCCCACAATTTCATAGTATGGCTCATTAACTTAATACCTCGATAATTCGCACAATTTTGAATGTCTCCCTTGTTCTTATATATGGGTATAAGTGTACTCGCTCTCTATTCCTCAAGCATATTTTGGTTTCTCCATATTTCATTAAATAATCTTGTGAGCCAAGTGATTCCTATTTCTCTTAGTATTTTCCAAACTTCTATAGGAATATTGTCTGGTCTTACCGATTTAACACCCTTCATATGTTTAAGAGCATCTTTCACTTCATTCTTTTGAATACGTTGGTAGAAATTGTAGTTTATATACTTTTATGATTTGGCTACCTCTCCTAAGCTAATACTAACATCTTCATTTTTATTAAAAAGCTTATAAAAATAGTTTTTTCATCTATTTCTTATATCATCATTTGCCACTAGAATTTTTTCATCCTCATCCTTGATGCATCTAACATAATTAAGATCTTTAGTTTTCTTATCTCTAGCCCTAGCTATCCTAAAAATATCTCTTTCACCCTCTTTTGAGTTGAGTTTTTTATATAAATCCTCCCAAATTTTAGCTTTTGCTTCACTCACAGTCTTTTTCGCTTTCTTATAAGCCTTTAAAGTTTCACTAGTTTTCTTAGCATAATGTAATTTGTAACATGCCCTCTTTGCCTTGATTTTATTTTACACTACTTCACTCCACCACCAAGCTTCTTTTTGTGCCGGTACACCTCCCCTAGATACACCTAACACATCTTTCTCCACTTTCCTAATATATATAGCCATATTGTTCCACATATCACAAGATGTACCAACATAATTCCAAACATCTACTTGAAGGACTTTCTGTTTAAATATATCTTCTTTCTCACTTTTGAGGTTCCACCATCTAGTTCGAATAGCTCAATGCACTCTTTTCTTTTTGTTCATTTCTTTTATTTGTAAATCCATAACTAAAAGTCGATGTTGGGTGGTTAAGCTTTCTCTTGGAATTACCTTGCAATCTTTACAATACGCTCTATCTTTTTTTCTACAAATAAAGTAATCAATTTGTGTTTGTGATAAGCCACTCTTATAAGTAATTAAATGTTCATCTCATTTTTTGAAGATTGTATTGACTATAAAGAGATCAAATGCCATAACAAAATTTAAAATCTCCCTACTTTCCTCATTTATATCTTCAAAACCAAAGTTTCCATGAATACTTTAATATCCTAATGCCTCTTTACAGACATGTCCATTTAAGTCTCCTCCTAAACAAATCATCTCCCTTTGTGGAATCTTTTGAATCACCTTATCTAACTCTTCCCAAAAAAACTGCCTTTATACTATCTTCTAGTCCTACTTGGGGTGCGTAAGCACAAACTATATTCAAAACCTCTGCTCCTAACACTAATTTCAATGTCATGATTCAGTCGTCATATCATTGTATGTCTACTACACTCTCCTTTAAATCTTTATTTATGATAATACCAACTCCGTTTTGAGCCTTTTCTTTACCTGAGTACCATAATTTAAGACCTATATCCTCTATCTCCTTTGCTTTTTCTCCAACCCATTTTGTCTCTTGTAAACATAGAATATGAATCTTTCTCCGAATCATAGTATCTTCCACCTCCATTAGCTTACCCGATAATGTTTCGATATTCCAAGAACCAATATGAATCTTATTATCTAGGACTAGCTTCTTTACCTCTTGCATCCGTCCATAATAAAAATGCGGAGACCCTCTCTGAAAATTTTTCACTACATTTGGGTGATAATGTAGTGGGACTAACTTCTTTACCCACACCCGTCCATGATGTGGGAACCCTCTCTGTAATTGATTTACTACATTCGGGTGAAAATGTAGTGTCCCTTGCTTACTTTTTACTGCATTTGGGCTCTGCAACACGTCGCTAGGCGGGAACGCCCCAAACCAATACTCATAATTTTTGTAATCCATGTTATAAAAAAATCAAACAAAGTTTTACGCTGGCTGTCGGAAGCCTAACACAACCCTCCTCCTTTATCCGGGCTTGGGACCGGCAATGCAAGGGTGATCCCTTACATGGGCGGAGTTAAATAAGTATGCCTAAGTGTGAGTGAACATTATTGGGTACGGATTCACTCTTTTCACGATGATATGGGACGTCGTTGAATAGTAGATGGTTATATTCACTAGTGCTAACCCGTAAATCTTAGATGGTGTGGATGAACTATAAGTCAACATAATATATAATCCTAACTATTAGGATAGGTTGTGTCATGGGTGTGGGGAACCATCACTTGTGAGTCTTAGTGCCAACTCGTGGGCCTTGAATAGATGTATTGGGTGATGCTAACCCATTGGCTACTTCATAGGTCATTTGTTCTCACATATAACTTGTATTTGGTAGCTCATGTCATGTTGTATGGTACGTTTAGGTTGGTAGCATGTTGAGTTATATGGTAAACTAGTGAGAATAGTGTTTTAAAAAGAAATGATTTTGGATATATGATTTGGATAGTTTAAAAGAAAAATAAGACATAGACGATCATGGATGCCTTGAGACTGGGAGATGCCGTAGGTGGCAGGATATGACTTTGATCTTTGTTTATATAATTGTGTGAAAGTATGACCCTACTTATGTGGTTTTCAAAAACCATTTGTCTTGTAGACCCGAAGGGTAGAACTTGACGTGCTACTTATAATAGAACTTGACGCTCAATTAGCTTGTGTATTATAGTTATCGAAGGCCACACGTCACTATAGGAGGAGGGATTGGGGGCTTCCTATGACATGGTTTTGGTTGAGCGCGATAATAGTCTTGATATTGAAATTAAATTGCACTATTGAGATGTGCTTGATTATGCATGCATATTTCAGCTTATAATTTAAACTATGATATAACTTTATCTTATAATATATGATTTGAAACATGCATGTCTTTAATGTATTTGGAGATCACATCTATCTATGAGCATAGTTGTTTATGCTCATAGTTTATTATACCTACCTTATGACATAAGAGCAAGGTTACGAAATGCTCTTTCCTTGCGAAATTCTCCTCATATTTGTGATTTTCTCTTTCAAACACCAAGTATTCACACTGGCTTTTATAAAAAAAATTCAAGTTGTTCGAAATTGAGTATTTGTAAACACTTAAATTTTTCGTGTGAAACATAAATGCTAATCAAGTGAATAAAATTCAAAAATATATGAAATGAGTCTCAGATTAAAATTTATTTAAGAGTTAAATGAGAGATTGTTAGAATCCAATAATACAATCCAAAACAGCATTACAGCATTAGCTGCTTTACAAGAGACTCTTGGACAAAATGAATGTACAACAAAATTAAGATCATGGTACCCCACATATAGAGGGACAAGCGGTCGTCGTAGCCCATACTACAGCCACTCTTCAGCCCACACATAGCTCACATACAGAGGAACAAGAAGCCACCTTATTGCGCAATTCTTCAGCACTTTCAACTGAAAAGATATATGGAGTCTAAGAAGACGAAATTGCCTAAAACAACTATAAAAGGGAAGAGCACCCCTCATCATCGACATCGATTGATCTGGAGCAATCATGCATATCTGTAAGGATTGATCGGTGGATTTCCCCTTTCATTGTTCGATATGTGTATTTCATGCAAATTCAAAGCAGAAGATTGCAATCGATTCCCTCTCTCTCACAGAATCACATCTAATTCTCTCTCCTAGCCGAATACCATCCCCCTCTCTCTCACACACGCAAAATCGCCGGCCATTCTCTCTCTCTCTCCCTCTCTATTGAACGTAGAACCCTCTTGATTCCCACTGAAATCCATCCTGCCACAGTCACCGCCTCTCTTCCACCGTTTCCTACCATCAGCACCAAAAAACAGAAAGAAGAAAAAAATGGAAAGCCTTACCATGCAATCATTTCCGTTGACATCCGAGCTTTGGCCACCACCCTCCATCAACTCCGTCGATCAGCTGGCCACCGGTTTTCCCTCTCCCCTCTCTTCTTCTTTTCCCCATTTGCCATTGCGTTGAAGAATCCATCGTGAATGGCTACCCTATCTCCTTTAAGCTAAATTGGATCGAGTCCAACCGAGTAGACCCAATCCGTTCTCTTTTGACCCAAATAAATAACCAAGCTTCAAGCATTCTAGATCCAAATCGGATCTTGATTCACTCATATCCTACATATCCAATCAAGTCAAAATCCCAATTTCCCCATTATCCAAGCCAAACCCATTTCAAATCAGACCCCAATCAATCTCTAAATTGAATCCCATTGAATTCAATAAGACCAAAACTATCATCCATTCTCTTCATCCAAAACGACCATTGAATCAAATTCAAATCTATTCCAGATTGGATCATATTTGATTTAAAATCTGATTTTAAATGAGATCCAATTGAGTTTGATAAAACTCAAATTTCAATCCATTTCATGGCCTGTAACCTAATACTCTTTTGATTTGATCCAATTTGATTCCATTATAAAAAGCTCATTTTGAATTGGATCCATTGAATCAAATCCAATCCCAACTAATCTAGGCCAAAACCCAACCCATACTCTCCATCCAAAACTTGTTTCTCTTAGCCATATCATTACCCAAATGCCTAAGTGGTCAATTTGTGTCAAGTCGCATATCTTAAAGCTTAGCCAGGCACTCAACTTGAAGGAATTCAGTTTTCTCTAAACCAAACAACTCGATTGCATTGAAGATTGATGCTTGCTCAGTGGAGCAAGAAGAACGTTGGTGAAAAGAATCGTACGAGCCCACATTGAAACAACAAGAAGAGAGTTAGGAGGTATTTTTCTCAAGCTTATTTCTTAATTCTTTCATCGCTTTCTTTTTAAGAGAATCATATCACGAGTTGAGGTTCTACAAAACTGAAATTTTCGAGTGTGATGACTTCCATATAGATTTGAATACTGCTCAAATGCATCAGTTTTTATTGAGAGACTCAAACACAAGTACAACAAGCTATGTTTCCTCGTAGATAGGAACTAAGAAGCATCAATCATGGAGCAGGTAAAGTAATATTTGTTTATTCATTCACAATTATCTATATTATAATTCTTTATGTTTACCTATATTATAAATTGAATGGTAATAATATTCTTATTCTTAATTATTGTTTCTAGTATCTTATGATTGCACGTGATACAATGGCACTTGTGATGCAACCGTGAAATGTTTACTATATTCATTACCGACGGACATTGTAATCATGGATATGCTTGACTAGTGTTACTAGCGAGTACATAGGTTGTCAATGTTTAATCATTCAACAATTCATGGTGATGATGATATATGATTTGGGCTTTTTGTGATCATTTGGGGCTTGATAGTTCTGATGTATAGATTTCTTAGCACTAGAACGTGCATATACATTTATTTAAATTTAACCATTTAAAAAGGATAGTTGCATGATATTTTTAAAGCATGACAATTTTGTTTGATTGTTTTGCCTATTTTATCATTTGAATACATCTTGGATTGTTGAAAGCTAAAAAGAATGATTTTTTCATTAATATTTTAATATAAATGAATAAATATATTTTATAAACAATAATCAAGATCATTAATAGTTTCATTAGTCCTCAATGCATGCATGAAATGGAAAATCTCAATTAGCAATAATTGTGATGTATGCCCTTGAACGAGAGATAGGTGGCATTTGAGCTCCATCAACCATATACAACTAAATGAAAAATGAAATATAATAGTGTCATTGGAGCTCTCATAATGACACCTCTTTTTTCATCTATGTTTTAGATGGTCAACTTCTTGTACACCAAAGTAGTGACTGCTCCAAGGTCATGAACTCAAGATGCAAATAGTCTAAATAATGTGCTTCCACTAATGTGAAACTAAATGACTTTTCAACTATTGAACTAATTTATCCAATTGAGTTGCATCTTTTTGTTTTGCATCATCATTTTAAGTATATAAGATACTTCAATTTCATGTTAAGTTTTTTCCACAAAAGATCAACTTAACAGTTACTAGCTTTAAAATGAATATTGATCTCATAAGGATATGGTAACTTATGTAAACATTGCAATGTATATCCATAAATTATTGGATAAGAACCACTATTTCTCTATGATTGACTTTCTTATTATTAAATAAAGTGTGTAATGAGACACCCTTTTCCCAAAATACTGATCAATTCAAAAGAATCTCTAAAGTAATGTCTAATTATGGTTCTAGACTCCTCAAATGCTTTTTTATTTCTGTAATTTGCAATTCGACTAGCGAATGAAGTTGAGTTAAGATCATATCAAATCTCTCGGTTGAGCTAACAATAATACACAAAAGTTTAATCATTATGATATTCAAATATATTATTGTTTGTACCTGTGTGTATGTATTATATATATATATATATATATATATATATATATATATATATATATATATATATATATATATATATATATATATACCTATTAATCATATGAGTGTTGTACTTATAGATTTATTAGTCCATGTCAGGACTATCTTTTCTTTATAGGGATCCAACCATTATTTTTTAATGCATGAAACTAGAAAAGAAAAGTCTTTCGGTATGCATCCATGATAACCAATTCCTTTGCATAAATATACCAACTCAATAACTTTCTTCCGACTAAACTCAAATCATGTGGTGAATTCTTTATTTTCTATTATATGTGAATTTTGGTTCTGCATAACCTCAATTCACAACAACCTTCTAAGAGATGAACGAATTGGAAATAGAGTTTTTAGGACTTACCTCTAATTATTCCAAATGCATGTGGGCTCGTATAATTTCTTTTTACAAAAGTCCTCTTATCCCACCGAACAAGGTCAACCTTTGCACTAAGAATTTATTTGACTAATTTCAATAAAAATTTCTTATAACAAAAAAGGTTGCTTATTGTCCGGTTATAGGTAGGTTGTTCTAAAGGTATTTTAGGGTTAATTTAGGTCTTCTAAAGAGATAACTTGGGTTCTTACATAGGGAAAGTTTAGTTGAATGGGTTATATGACTTGGATTACTAATTTGGCTAAGGTTCAATTATGGGACTACAAGCATGAAGGATTTCTTGGATGGCCTGATTCCTTTAAGACTTATATAAATACCATTTACTTGATCAAGAAATTTCAACAATAAGGTGTGGAATTTTGATGCAGGCTAAATGAGATTTTAGAGCCTAAATATGCAAATCAATGACCTTTTATTATGATTATTACAATGCTAATGCAAGATGAGTGTTAACTATAATGCAATGATCATGCAAATTTTGTACTCAATGGTGCTCTAGAATATAATGAACCTATATAAATCTAAAGGTGATGAATATTACTGCTATAACCTATATGTATGGTTAATACAATGAAACTAATTAAACTAATTATTATGAAACTAGAACAAGAATAATGATGTTATTTTTACTATTTTATACAGTGCAATACTAATAATGTAAGAGATTGACCTATGGATGAAAGACAACTAACATGAATGATGAAAATAATGGAAAAAAATCAAAATGTACACTTTACTTGGAGAAGACTTGATCAAGTACCCTCTACCCTTCTTGATTTAAAGTACTCACAACCACACCAAAAGAAGACAAAAGAAGAAGGAACCAGAAACTCTTGAATTTTTTTGGATTGCTCTCGGATGTTTTCTTGATCTTTTTTTTATGCTTATAATAAGAGAGGAGACCCTTTTTTTATAAAAGAGGATTGGAGTGTATGGAATCAATAAGTTTACAGTGATTTAACAATAACATTCTAGCAACTATACCCTTCTATTTTTAATTCCAATGAATAGAAAAAGTCAATCAAGGGAATAAGCAAGTCTTCCAAGACAATAGTTGGTCCTTGCCATTATGAAAATTGATTGTGTTGTACTTAGGACTGGTCATCCTCCATCTTAACATGAGCCTAGCATAACTCCTTTTCTATTCAATGCAAAACACATCATTATTTGAAGACGAAGCTTGACCATTTTATAACTTAGTACAATTATAATATTGCCTTAGTATGGGTGATCCAACATACCTAAGTCAAATATGGGTCAAGCCTTGTAGATATGTCCATCAACTATAGATAGAGTCATATAGGGTGATAGATGGGTTAGGGTATCTGGATATAGGTTAACCAAGTAATCAAGTAGGTCAAAGTCATCAAGGGGTGAAATTATGGATCAAGTGAACCAATTAAATGAACCTATTTGACTTTCAAAAAAGTAATTATTTTTTTCCCAGTATATAACACATACCTAGCCTCATAATTTAGATTATATGTAAGTTAAATGGATGTATTGTAATGTATAAGTCGAATTTTCAAAGTTCATATGCATAAGACAACTTTCTAAATTCATTAAATATGCCATAACTTTCTAAAACCTTGAATACACAATTCAAATTTTTATAATTTTTCAAATCCATAAATATATAATTTAAATTTACGACTTTCTAAATCCATAAACACATAATTCAAATTTTATGAATTTTCAAATTTTATGAACATATAATTCAAACTTGTATACTTTCCAAATCCTTGAACAATATTTTTAACTTTTTAAATCCTTGAATCATATTTTTTACTCTCTAAAACTATGGACATGATTCAAATTTTAGAAATTTGGTAACCATATTACCGTCAAAATACTAAAATGAGGTTTTTAACTTTCCAAAACAAAAAAAAACAGGTTTTTTACTTTCCATATCAAAAAATCATGTTATTAACTTTTCAAATCCATGAACATAATTCATATTTTTGAAATATGAAAACCATTACACATAAAGTTCAGATTTTAAATTTTCAAAAATTATGAATACATAGTCATATTTTCAAATTTTTGGAAATCATTGATATATAATCCAAATTTTAATTTTTTTTGAAAACCTTTGAATAAAATTTAATTTTTGGAAAGTCTTGAAAACCATAAAATTCAAATTTTGAAAATTTTTAGAAACCTTTGAATAGGATTTAACTTTTTGAAAACTTACCATATACAAGAAGAGACCTTTTTTGAAATACATGTCCAACCAAATTTACACATCAAACCTACCATGTGTGTGTATTCATACTTGCATGTAAAAGTTGTCGGAGAACCGATCTACCATTAATTTCCTTTATTGAATTTTAAGCCTCGCACTACAAATGTACCTTACTATGGATACATTTGATTGATCTTGCTACTTTATTTGGGATAAGATATGTTTCATGTTTACCATAACCTTTTTCTTATTTCTTTTGTCAATTGATACTCAACATGAATCAATCTTCTTACATAGGAATGTCGTTCAAGATATAATTCTATAGGATGATTATATGTTCCATTAACCATAAATATTAAAGAATCATTATTTTCACTCTATCTTTTCAGTAAAATAAACTTTTTGACATTTATGCCACAATCCAACAACTACTTTCAACATCAACCTGTTTCTTACTTCTATACTCACCAATTTTTTTTGCATCAAAGTCATACCTTACCTCTTTTATCTTTATGTTTCGAATGAAATATTACAATAGCAGTATTGTTATTTTTCCTAACATATCTTTCATACTGAAGAAACTGATGCCAACTCCAAAATAGTATATCAGCCTCAAACATAGGTGAATAGTTAATTTCATCACCCTTGCGACCAACAAATGTACTTGAATTGTCTGTGTTGTTGTCCGACATCTGTAAAAGAAAACAAAAGATAAGTGATAAAGTTATATTATTATCTTTGTAAGTGATATCACAGATGAGGTCCAACTTGAATAGTACACGAAGATGGAGTTGCGATTGAGTGATGTTGTCATGTCCATAGATAGTAGCTTTGAGTTATTGTATTTTAAACTATTTGACTGAAAATTGGATTTTCACTTATGATTTGAAGAACGGTAGAATTGGTTGTTTAGTGGAGCCTACTATACATTGTTAAATATAAAACATTTATATTTTATCTAAAGAAAATTTCATGTTTTAGTTGTTTAATTGTAATGATATTGACCTAGATTTTTCTTCACCTTTGGATCGAGAGTCATGCCCATTGTTCAAGAGAAAATAGTTTGCTTTGATCTCACCGAAAATATTCATCCTTAAGCATGAAAAATGTGCGTCTTTCCTAAAGGACAGACAACCTTGAACCATATGTAGTCAAACCATAAAAAGATAAAAAAAAAAAACCCATTAAGTTTTGCATCAACCCGTGAAAAGATATTTGACTACAATATCTCACACATTCTAAGCCAAATGACAAGAGGCTCATCGTTTTTGAAAGGCCGAATGCACAGTGCATCTGGCTTCGGCCTCGTAATTGTACCAAAAAAGGAAAAGGCCTAGTTAATGTCCCTTTTTTTTCAAACAAATGTTGTTAGTGCATCTTTACATGCATGTTTCAAGGAAGGGAAGTTTACAATATATGGTGAGAATATCCCCCTTTTTTTCAGATCGATATGGCCATAAGGTTGTAAGTGGCATAATCTATCATAATACGAAGCAATTGAGATTTGCGATATGGTGTTGAATCGAATTGCCCAATATTGCTGCTCAAAATAGAACAGCTCACCTGGCTCTGGGTTCGACCCACAAGTTGAATTTAGGTCATGAAATTGATATACCCAGGGCAGGGGCGTGCATCTATCTGGTTTTGGCCTCCCCATTCCACCCGAAAAAGGAAAAGTTGCCTGATGCTATGGTATGTGTCGGTGACCCATATCTATGATGCAATAACTACAACCTTGTTGCACACAGATGATATTCTCGCTTCTAGCTGGAACCAAGTATTAAATGTAATAAAGTACCAAATCAAAATTAAGAAGGAAGATACATCCATGGAGGAGTTCAGTCTGTTGGTTATCTATCACATCCATGGAGGAGTGAGGAGTTCAGTCTGTTGGTTATCTATCACGTTGGGAGTGGCTGTCCCCTGTCCTATTGCATCATAGAGGTTTAAGTACTGATGGTCTCTTCAGCACGCATGTGCAGTCGTACTCTAGTAGGTGTCAACTAAATTTAGTGATGGCATTTGTACACCAAAATTCAACGCTGAAAATGATTTAAACAGACCCAAACCATGATCTGCATAAATTGGATGTTCAATGCTGTAAAGAGTTACGTAGTGGACATTTACAAGAGATGTCCATGACGGAAACGTAGGTGTCGAGGTGCATCCTTAGCCACACAACAAAAGGTAAATGCCAATCCATAATGAAGCGATTAAGTAGAAAAGTTGGCATGGAATGAATGGCAGATTAAAAGCACGATAAATGATTAAGGTGAGGAGGCTGTAAGATGTAGGGGCCATCATATAGGAGGCAAGCTTCGCTTGACTTTAAGAAAATGTTTAGCTCGAGCTCGAGGCGGGTCTATCTTTGTTTTTCAGGTTTTATCTCGAGCTTGAATTATGTTTGAACAACTCGAGGTCGACCCATTTGAGCTCGATGCAACCAAGATTGGATTAATTAAGCTCGGCTCCAGATCGAGCTCAGTGAGTTTAATTTGATTGAGCTCGTTTCAGCTCGTGACTTAGCCCAACCTTCAAAGGTTCTGACCGTGTGAATCAAATCAATGACATTTATTCTACCAATCTTTTAAAAAAAATAAAATTTATTTGAAGCATTATAAAGCTCGATTAGACGCAAACTGTTCGAGCTATGTATGGTGAGTTTGACTAGAGATCGAGTCAAACTTAAAGTTTTTCTCGAGCTTAACTCAAGTAGCTCATGAGCAGGTCAGCTCACTTGCACCAAAGTAAGATGGAGTTGTGGTAAAATAAAAGAGTATATGGTGACGAGGCATAGGGAGGTATGAAGAGAACTGAAAGCAGAGAATAGCTCTTGAATCCACAGCTACCCGCACATGACCAAGAAACAACCCGACCTTGTGGGTCTGTAACAGTAACAATAGTATTGTTGAAAGTCGCTTGAACATGGATAACTCCTATTGGTGTTCGACCCCGACTCTTACATGAACTAATACGACTATTTCTACATAAACCAATTCTTGGTATAGGCTTTGTCTATCATCTCATAAATATGAGTCAGAGATATAGCTTTGGCTTTTGAAATTAAATGCTAATATAACAACAATATAGAGCAAGTAAGAATCTATATTGCCAACCCCACTTAGCACGAGTTACTCTTCATTTTTTAATCAGTTGGAATTGTATCATAGTCTTGAAGGACTCTGTGCTTCTTCCTCAGTCAGAATCGGAGTTCCCGGTTGTTAGCTTTTGCGTCTCCGGTAGATTTGCAGTGGAAAGGATTTTAGTATGTCATTTGAGGTTTCCTCATAGCAGCCTTCCCAAGGATACGTTGTATATATCGAGTATATTTGTGTATCTGTATATTACACACCATACTTTTCTTTGTGTTTTCACTCGAATATATATATATATATATACTACTCTTTTATCTTGGCTTTCTCCCTGGGTTTCCCTCTTTTTGAGTAGAGAATCTGGACTGTTACTAGAGTTTTTGGTAACGGTCAGTCGGTTATACCTTAGGCTCTATCCGTAACTCATCTCCGGGTAACAGTCTGGATGGCCAGTCCAGCCGTTACCCGACTGAGTTGCCGAGAATGACACTATTATCTGTAACATCTCCCACTTAGCAATTCGAGCCAAGTGTATTGACATACTGGTTTTTTCTCCCACTTTTCCAGGGTTTACTTAGTAATGTCATTTCCTGATTACTATTGCAATCAGTACCTTTTGTGTGGTTATTTTCCTTCACAACAATTTATCTGTTGTATGGTTGTTTACCTATACAACACTTTTATCCGTTGTGTGGTTATTTCCCTACACAATAATCAAACATACCTCAAACCCATGTTTATAACATGTTTTGAGAATAGTTCCTCTGTTATGCCTTTAGTCAAGGGGTTTGCCAACATATCATTTGTTAGCATGTATGAGATGGATATTTCCTTTCTCATAACCATATCATTAACATAGTGGTATTTTACCATTATATATTTGCCTTTTGAGCAGTCAGCTCCACTCTTGATAAGAGTAATTGCTGTATTATTATCACAGTAAATAACAATTGGCTCGTTGGTTATTTTCAACTTCAAATCTCTTATTAAGCGGCTTATCCAAACAACATTCGTTGCAGCTATACAGCAAGCTACATACTCAGCTTCCAGTATATGCAATGCTACACAACCCTGTTTCTTACATACCCAAGAAACACCACCACCTCCAAATAAGAATATTTGTCCCGATGTTGATTTGTTGTCATCTTTGCTCTCAGCAAAGTCAGCATCTGAGTATTCTACCACTTTCAGTTCATCTGTTTGAAAACACAGTTTCAAGTCTTTTGATCCTTTCAGACATCTTAAAATCCTCTTCACATCTACCCAGTGCTGCTATCAAGGATTACTTTGATATATACTTACAAGACCAACATCAAAGCTGATATCAAGTCTTGTACACAACATAACATACATCAAGCTAACAACAACTTATGTATAAGGAACATTAGGCTTATCGTCTCCTTCACCGAGACAATCAACCTTACTTAATTTGACCCCTTTTGCAACAGGTGTATCAACAGACTTGCATTCACCCATTTTAAACTTCTTGAGGATATAGTCAATATATCTCTCCTAACTTAGGCATAAGAGTATAGATTCTCTATCTCGAGAAATCTTTACTCCCAAGATATAGGATGCTTCCCCCATATCCTTCATTTCGAACTTGGAGTTCAACCATGACTTTGTTTTGACAATCATCTCATTGTCATTTCCAGACAACAAAATGTCATCTACATATAATGATAGGATGACAAAGTGACTCCCACTATTCCAGACATATACATAGTGGTCAAGTTTATTAGCCACAAACCCAAGTTCTATAATGGCATTTTGAAAAGTCAAATACCATTGGCAAAGTGATTGTTTGAGGTCATATAGGGATTTTCTCAACCTATATACTTTATCTTCTTGGCCTTCAACCACAAATCCTTCGGGCTGCTACATGTATATGATTTCATCTAAATCTCTATTTAGAAAAGTTGTCTTTACATCTAACTGATGTAAATCCAAATTATAGTATGCAAATATTGCCAAGATTATACGTATGAATGTAAATTTCATAACTGGAGAATATGTTTCAACATAATATATCCCCTCTTTTTTTAAAAAACCTTTTGCAACCAACTTTGCTTTAAACTTATCGATTATACCATCAACCTTATATTTCTTTTTCAGAACCCATTTACAGCCTATGGCTTTCCTTTTTTTTGGCAAATCAGCCAATTTTTAGACTCGGTTTTTTTCAATAGATTCAATTTCCTCATCCATGGCTTTCCCTCAATATGTTGCTTCTAATGAGTTCATAGCTTGCTGATAAGTCAAGTTATCTGTCAACTCATCTAAATCCACTAAATTACACACTTCTACTATAAAATAAGTGTGATAATCCTTTAAGTAGGACGGAGTGACTCTTAGCCTTTTATGTCCACTTAAGGTTTTAGAAGCTTTAAGAAGCTCTTTAATGGGCTCAAAAGATGATTGGTCTAAATCTACCAGATCATCAACACATTTATCATTGTTTTCCAAAATGTTATTCTTAGTATCTTCTAAGAATTCAACATCTCTGCTTTCAATGAGTCTGTGGTCCTTGTGAAAAAATTGATATTCTTTTAAACCTTTCGGATATCTAATAAATATACATCTTAAGGACCTACTATCTAGCTTATCTCTACATTGATCAAGGATCTTCACATGTGCGATAGATCCCCACCTCCTGAGATGACCTAGGTTGGGTTTTCTTCCCAACCACATTTCATATGGTGTAGTGTATAGCTTTACATGATACTCTATTGAGTATATAAACTGCTGTACTTACTGCTTCTCCCCAAAATACCCTTAGAAGAGAGACATCGATCAACATAGACTTTGTCATATTCAACAAGGTTTTGTTGTATCTCTCACCTACACCATTTTGTTAAGGTATCCTATGTATTGTATTTTGCTTTGTAATACCAAAGTCTTTACAGAATTCAAGAAATTTTATCGAGGTATATTCACCACCTCTATCTGATCTCAAGACTTTGATTGAATGCCTTAATTGGTTTTCTACTTCCTGTTTATATTCTTTAAAAGTATCAAGTGTCTTAAATTTATGTGCCAAAAGATATATATACATATATCTAGAGTAATCATCGATAAAGGTTATAAAATAACCCTTTCCACGATATGACCTTACTCTAAATGGTCCACATAAATCTGTGTGAATAACCTCCAACAGGGTTGTTGCCCTTGTTGAATCTTTGGAAAAAAAATTCCCTGTCATTTTTTCTTTATACAAGCTTCACACTTGTTGAAAGTATTTTCCTTAAATCTAGGCAATAAATCAAAGTTGGATAATTTTCTCAACTTTTTCAAACTTATATAACAAAGGCGTTTATACCACATATTCACATCAACAGAAATGACACACTCAATGTAAGCAAAAGAAGTACCAATTTCATTATCACATAGTTTAAAGAGACTATGCTCTATATCAAATTCCCTAGAGAATAGTATTCTCTCATGTTTTCTCATAGTCACCTTGCTAGGAATAAACCTGACCTCAAAACCTTTCTTTACTAAGGCAGGGACTGAGACCAAATTGTGCCTTATAGATGACACAATTAATACATAGTCAATACAATCAGTTTGCCTTATACAAATATTCTAAAGGACCTAGTACCCCAAAATATTCGAGAAAGTATTATTTCTCATGTAGAATCTATGTTCTCCGGGTTTGTATTCCTTTAGGTTCATTTCCCCTTCTTTAGTCTTTGAGATGTGTCGTGTAGCTCTTGAGTCTATCCACCAACCTGTCACCAAGCGGTCCATATACAAACATTCTGAAATTATGTAGATTATATCTTGCTTCTCCGATTGTTCGCATTGTGGGTTATTTTCTCAACCTTTTTTATTATGGTAGTCCCACTTGAAGTGTCCCAGCTTTCTACAGTTGAAACACTTTACCCGAGAAGCAGTTTCTTGCGATTTCTTAAAGTTTTGACCACCTTTCTTATTATTCTTTCCAAACTTCTTGTTTGGTTTATTTTTCTTTTGGTTGGTTTTGAAGCTAGACACTATCTCATCTTGGACTACTAATAATTTTTCTTTCTTGTTTTTGATAATATGTTCCTGCTCTATTGCTAGTTTTAGGGGTCATTTCAGAAAGATTAATCTCTGACCCTAATCTGAGAACAGTGGTGACCATGTTTCATGACGGGGGTAGATTGTTTAATATAGTAGATATCTGCATCGATTCTGTGATGACTGACTTTGCTACGGCTAAGTCCCTAGTCATTACTAACATGTGGTTCACATGTTCTACTACATTGTCTCCTCTCATTTTGAAGGAGTTATACTTTTATAGTAGCAACTGCACATGCAACTTGACAGTTATATCACATTTGATTGTTGTTGAATCAAAGAGCTATTTTGCGGTCTCGTGTTCTTTGAAAACCCTGATTAAGTCATCCTCTATGTAAGTTAACATCCCTGTCCTGGCTATGGTGTCATCTTTTAAAAATGTTTTGTATATCTATTCTTGTTGCTCAGTTGCGTTCGGAGGTGGAGGACGCACAGTTTTCTTTAGCACATACTCAACACCCTTGAGTGTGAGAGCTAGAGGGATTCGCTTCTTCCATGTTTGGAAGTTAAGACCGTTTAATTTTTCAATTTTTGCCAATTCAAACACACAAATTCTTGAACTCATTTTTATGTGTTTGGCAATTTTAATAATTAGACAGTCTAAAAAGGAAATAATCATAAAACAACAACCACACAGAGTAGGAAGTATGTTAGACCGATGCATAATATCATAAAAACAGTCTAATATCATTTCTTTAAACTACTTGGGATAATCTTGAAATTTTCTAGAAAGTTTTGCCTTTTGAATTTTCCAAATGATACTAGGGGTAAAACAATAATTTTATCTATCTGTCCACTTTTAAAATTTTTGAAAAAGACTAAGGACAAACTTGTAAAATTATTCCTTGGTATTTCTGTAAAATTCGTAACTGATCGAGTTTAAAACTATAATTTTAACCCACAGCCCGAATCTGTAATTCTTTCAAAAGTATAGGGGCAAACCTGCCTTTTGATTGAGTGGCAGAACTAAAATTATTTCAACTGAAAAGGACAAAATAGTAAAGTTAGAACCTGGTATTTCGTAATTTTCACAAACCGCTAGAGGATAAACCAAACTTTTTGCATAGTAAGGGCAAAATAGTCTTTTATCTAAAAATATTTAGACAATTCTATAATTTTTCCTAGTGACAAAATTGTAAATAATGAAAACTAGTTGGGGCATAACAAACTTTTTAATCCGTTGCTCAAGGCAGCTTCCTAGAAACCGCTGGCAATTTTCCAAAACCGTGGGCAGTTTTTCTTCTTGTAAAAGGCAAGAAGAGAGAGAGATTGAGTGAGAGAGAGAGGGAGCAGAGCTCCGCTCCTTTGGCTCTCTGTTGCAACTGCCTGAGGCTGCCTTTGCTGCTCGTTTTCGGCCATTAAGGGTTCGGATGTTGAGGCATTCTTTCCCGGCTTGTTTCTTGTCGTTTAGGCTTCGGTCGTTCAGGCCTCCTCCGCGGCTTGTATCTTGTCGTGTAGGCCTCTGTCGCAGCTATCTTATCGTTCAAGCCTCTACCGCAGCTTGTTTTTAGCCGACTCTCGGGTTGCGGTTTTTTAGGCCTTTGTCGGCCTTCTTACCTAGCCTGTCGGCTTTCCAAATCTATTCTCTCTCTCCTTTTTTTTTTCTTCTTCTCCTTCCTCCCTTTGCAGATTAATAACGTACCTTTTTTTTTATTTGTGTGTGTTTTGTAGGATGAAGGACTTGAGCTTTGATACCAGTGAAGGACTCTATGCTTCTTCCTCAGTTAGAATTGGAGTTCCTGGTTGCCGGCGTTTGCGTCTCCAGTAGATCTACAACGAAAAGGATTTTAGTATGTCGTTTGAGGTTTCCTCACAACGGCCTTCCCAAGGATACATTGTATATATCGAGTATATTTGTGTATCTGTATATCACACACCACACTTTTCTCTGTGTTTTCACTTGAATATATATACTGCTCTTGTATCCTAGCTTTCCCTCTTTTTGAGTAGAGAATTCGGTCTATTACCGAGTTTCTGGTAACGGTCAGTCAGCTATCTTATCGTTCAAGCCTTTACCGCAGCTTGTTTCTAGCCGACTCTCGGGTTACGGTTTTTTAGGCCTTTGTCGGCCTTCTTGCCTAGCCTGTCGGCTTTCCAAATCTATTCTCTCTCTCCTTTTTTTTTCTTCTTCCCCTTCCTCCCTTTGCAGATTAATAACGTACCTTTTTTTTATTTGTGTGTGTTTTGTAGGATGAAGGACCTGAGCTCTGATACCAGTGAAAGACTCTATGCTTCTTCCTCAGTTAGAATTGGAGTTCCTGGTTGCCGGCGTTTGCGTCTCCAGTAGATCTGCATCGAAAAGGATTTTAGTATGTCGTTTGAGGTTTCCTCACAACGGCCTTCCCAAGGATACATTGTATATATCGAGTATATTTGTGTATCTGTATATCACACACCACACTTTTCTCTGTGTTTTCACTTGAATATATATACTGCTCTTGTATCCTAGCTTTCCCTCTTTTTGAGTAGAGAATTTGGTCTGTTACCGAGTTTCTGGTAACGGTCAGTCAACTATCTTATCGTTTAAGCCTCTACCGCAGCTTGTTTTTAGCCGACTCTCAGGTTGCGGTTTTTTAGGCCTTTGTCGGCCTTCTTGCCTAGCCTGTCGGCTTTCCAAATCTTTTCTCTCTCTCCTTTTTTTTTCTTCTTCCCTTTCCTCCCTTTGCAGATTAATAACGTACCTTTTTTTTATTTGTGTGTGTTTTGTAGGATGAAGGACCTGAGCTCTGATACCAGTGAAGGACTCTATGCTTCTTCCTCAGTTAGAATTGGAGTTCCTGGTTGCCGGCGTTTTACCATCATCATCATTATTATTATTATTATTATTATTGTTATTATTATTATTATTATTATTATTGTAAAACTATAATTGACGAAACGTGCGATTAATACTGTCCATTATTAATTAATTATCAAATTGAGATAAGTGGTCTTTATGAAGTAATTAATAAGATTAATTAAATAACTGAATCAATTTGCTAAGTATATATAACTTTAGTTTGAGTCCAACATTATGTCTAGAACTCAAGAATATTTTGATCCAATTAATTTAAGAAAAAGGTTAGACCCAAATATCGATTAGGCTTAAATATATTTTTGTCTCTCTAAATAGCCCAATATCACCTCCAATGATTTTGGTTTATTCTGGAAAATTTGTTCTTACATGAAAGTTGTATCCCTATAAATTTTAACGTGAATAGCTTTCCTAGTTTGTGCCAAATTTTCGACATCTGTTAAGTGATATTGACAAGCAGCTCCAGCCATTAGCCATGTATCATTCATTAAACAACTTCTCCATCAGATGGGCTGGAGATTACATGGATCCATTTATGCATTAATGTGAGTCTAATTTTCTCAATTAAGAGCACGTGCAAAATCATGTTTTAACCTTCTCCCTGTCGCCGTTTTTCTATCCCTACATTTTGTAGAGACAAATCCTTAATTGAATACTTAGAAGCCTAGTGAGAGGATTACATTTTCCTTCATGGTCGTATAATGGAAGTGATGGATCTTATTCGGTGGTCCAGGTTTGCCATAAACAGATGTATTCTTATTAGAATTGGATCTATATGTTCTTTTTCTTTTCACGGTCAATTCAGTTCCATGCTCGTTTTTGTGAGATGAGGTATCTGCGGCTAGAGTTAGCAGAGGAGGGACTGCATCATAGAGCCAATGTGTGCGACCCCCGTCTAACGTAACTGTTTTAGGATGTCAAGTAGCCTTCACTGAAGTTCAAACCCTACATTAGTCCAATAACAATGTCGTCCATAGTTAGATGGCAATGCAAGTGCGTTAATAGGAACTTTCTTTTCTTTTTTTTGTAGTGAAGCATACCACTTATATCCAGAAGCCCAAAGGACCCCAACTAATCTGGTTTCGCGGTGGCAGCCCAATATGGGTGTAAAGTCTCGTAGCTAGCAAGGTTGGAACTTGAGATCTTTGCTTAAGGGGAGCAAGTGCAAAACCACTTGATCGAACCGAGGTTTGTTTGTTTTGATTGAAACTTGACTCTAGGCCTCACGTTGGCAGGAAGAGCCAATTCTCCCTATGAGATGCATGTGCCCTCAACGTCGCGGATATTGACAGGGATATCATCGGAGCAGATACTGGCGCTACCGAGTTCGACTTAATCGGGTTCGAGTATGAGCAGCGGTGGATCCGGAAATTTTGGTTAAGCAGGGAACAAATAGCTGACAGTTTTATCATCTACTATGTAACATATAGCCCATGATTATACCATATGTTTGTACTGTTATCTATGACAAAAACTGTGTGTTATTTTCTTAGCCAAAATTTTGTCAGGGCCTAGCTGTGGTGCGCTCAAAATAGCTCATGGATTCAATCGCTGAATATATACAAAAATATATACGTACATATACATACACACATCCAACTCATATATATATATATATATATATATATATATATATATATATATAGAGAGAGAGAGAGAGAGAGAGAGAGAGAGAGATGTGTGTATAGAGACATATATATGTACATATTAGAAATGCTAGGACGACATCCTTCTAGATATCAATCGTTTGATTAGAGGAGATGAATGGAACCGCTGGACCGGTTAGGAACCAATCATGTCTATACATACACAATATATATAGCTAGAGAGAGTTGAATATGTGTAAAAATAACGAATTATCTACAGTGATCCTTAACCATCCGATAAGAGAGAGAGTCCTTTGATCAGATGTGACCAATGAGGATAATTTTATATAGTTGTTTATGTACATATTTTCTCTCTATTTTTATATGTATATAATGAAGACTCTAAAAAAAAGGTAAATTTTAAGTATTGGAAAGAAACAGTAAAAGAGTTAAATGGTAGTGTAGAATAGGATCGAGCTCTATGGCCACTAAGAAAGCATGTAGCTGAACCCTTTAAAAAAAAAGAAGAAGGCGCGGTTTGGTTGTTGTAAATACACATATTTTATATTATATTTTCCGGAAACCCATTCCTTGTCAGATTGTATTTGCTAAGCAGAATAACGTGACCACGACGCAAAATACAATTGTGGAATGCCGTTGTTGGACTAGTGACCCATACCGATGAAGCCGACTCCTCCTACTAATTTCTCAGCAACTGTTCTTTGCGAATATGGCTGAGCTTGTTGCTAGACTCGAAATCAGTAGGTGGGTGGCTGAGACTGACTCGAATATCGCAGATAATGAGATGTAGGTAACTTCTCATGTACATGTTATGCCAGTCAGCTTAGAACAACAACAGCAAAGTTTCTCTAACCAAATCTACAAGAAAGCGATTCAAATTAGCATAGAAGCTCGCTCGGCCGACAATATCAAATGCCGGTTGAACATCACATCCTCGCCGTTAATGAGCTCACTGGTAGCTCAAAATCCCTATCACGAATACTGCAAAGAGCAAGTAGCCGGCACCGATGTGGTAAGAATCAATTCTTGAATTCCTCTCTCCACAAGATTCACAAAATGGATAAAGTCAAAGACGACCCTAAATCAGAAATAAGAATAAAACAGTCTAAATTTCACATAGAAAATTACCTCTAAATTCTCGACCAGTTCGATTTCTAGGCTTCAGCCACCCTTTGTAACCGAAAAAAGAAAAAAAAAAGTTGCACAAAAATTTATAAATGTATCTGCCTCAAAACAGATAATTAGCCTCCAAGTGATTTGACTCAAATCAGTCGAGTTGTTTAATTTGATTCAGTCCTAACCACATTTTCCCTCACCTAGCATGGAATTTGGGTTTTCTAATTTTGGCGCAGCCCTACCAAACCCAATTCAAATGGAGTGGGTATCACCTAGTTTAATTGGGTATTGGTTCGGGTTAGGGAGAACCACATCTCTTTGACACATACTGCACAACAAAAGCCCATTTTTGAATCCACCCAAAGTAAGAAGAAAATATCAGGTTGACCTTTTATAACACAAACACGTAGCCACACGACCCAAGAACCACAAAGAATATGAAATTACAATCCACATCCAACCTGATCCAATTTCCTCATCCATGGCTTTCTCCTAGTCTGTTGCTTCTAATGAGTTCATTGCTTGCTGATAAGTCAAGTTATCAGTCAAGTTATCTAAATCTACCGAATTACACACTTCTTCTGCAAGATAAGTGTGATAATCCTTTAAGTAGGATGAAGTGACTCTTGGCCTCTTGTGTCCACTTAAGGTATCGGTAGTTTCAAGAAGATCTTCTATGGGCTCAAAAGATGATTAGTCTAAATCTACCAAATCATCAACACATTCCTCATTGTTTTCCAGGATGTCATTCTTAGTATCTTCTAATAATTCAACATCTCTGCTTTCAATGAGTCTGTGGTCCTTATGATAAAACCGATATCCTCTTGAACCTTTTGGATATCCAATAAATATATACCTTAAGGACCTACTGTCTAGTTTATCTCTAGACTGATCAAGGATCTTGATATGTGTAATTGATCCTCACCTCTTGAGATGACCTAGGTTGTGTTTTTTTCCAAACTACATCTCATATGGTATAGTGAATACTGCTTTACATGGTAGTCTATTGAGTACGTAAACAATTGTACTTACTGTTTCTCCCCAAAATACCATTGGAAGAGAGGCATCAATCAATATTGACCTTGTCATGTTCAACAAGGTTCTATTGTATCTTTCAGCTACACCATTTTGTTGAGGTGTCCTAGGCATTGTGTTTTGTTTAGCAATACCAAAGTCTTTGCAAAATTCTAAGAATTCTGCCGAGGTATACTCACCTCCTCTATCTGATCTCAAGACTTTGATCGAATGCCCTAATTGATTTTCTACTTCTTACTTATATTCTTTGAAAGCATCAAGTGCCTCTGATTTATGTGCCAAAAGATATATATACATATATCTAGAGCAATCATCGATAAAGGTTATAAAGTAACCCTTTCCTCGATGTGTCTTTACTCTAAAAGGTCCACATAAATCTATGTGAATAATTTTTAACAGGGTTGTTGTCCTTGTTGTTTCCTTGGAAAATACTTTTCTTGTTATTTTTTCTTGTATGCAAGCTTCACACTTGGTGAAAGTCTTTTCCTCAAATTTGGGCAATAAGTCAAAGTTGGATAATTTCCTTAACTTTTTCAGACTTATATGCTCTAGGCGTTTATGCCACACATTCACATCAACAGAAAATGCACTCTCAATATAAGCAGAAGATTGATGACTTTTATTATCAGTTAACTTCAACAGTCCTTGTTCTACATCAAATTCTCCTGAGAACAAGATTCTTCCATGTTTGTCCACAATCACCTTGTTAGGTATAAACCTAACTTTAAAACCCTTCTTAATTAAAGTAGGGACCGAAACCAAATTGCACCTTATAGATGGCACAATTAACACATTGGTTAGTACAATTGGTTTGCCTTGTACAAATATCCTAAAAGATCCAATACCCAAAATATCTGAGAAAGTATTATTTCCCATATATACACGATGTTCTCCGGGTTGGTATTCCTTCAGGTCAATTGCCTCTTTTTTGGTATTTGAAATATGTCTTGTAGCTCCCGAGTCTATCCACCAACCTATAACTAGGCAGTCCAAGTATAGACATTCTGAAATTACACAAATTATATCCTGCTTCTCTGACTGTCCGTGCTGTGGGTTGTTTCCTCTACCTTTCTTGTTGCAGCAGTCCCTCTTGTAATGTCTCATCTTTCCACAATTGAAATACTTGATGCGAAAAGCGGTTTCCTTCAATTTCTTAAAGCTTTAACCACCTTTCTTGTTATTCTTGCCAAACCTTTTATTTGATTTATTTTTCTAGTTAGATTTGGAGCTAGATGCTAACTCATCTTGGACCACTAGCAATTTTTTTTTTTTTTGAGCATATGTTCTTGCTCAATTGCTAGTTTTAAAGGCAGCTCAAAAAGATTGATTTCAAGCCATAATCTTAAGGCAGTGGTGACCATATTCCATGATGGAGGTAGACTGTTCAGTATGGTTGATATCTGCATCGGTTCGGAGATGACTAATTTTGCTACGGCTAAGTCTTTAGCCATTACCAACATGTGATTTACATGCTCTACTACATTTTCTCCTTCTTTCATTTTAAAAGAGTTGTATTTCTGTAGTAGCAACTACACATATAATTTTGCAGTTGTATCATACTTAGTTGTTAGTGAGTCAAACAGCTCTTTCGCGGTCTCATATTCTTCAAAGACCCTAATCAGGTCATCCTCCATATAGGTTAACATGATTGTTCTTGCTATGGTATCATCCTTTAGAAATGTTTTATACATTTCTCATTGTTGCTGACTTGCGTCTGGTGGTGGAGGACGCACTTTTTCCTTTAAGACATACTCTACATCTTCTATTGTTAGAGCTAGCGGGATTCTTCCCTTCCAATTCTGGAAGTTCAAACCATTTATCTTTTCTGTTTTTGCCAGTTCGGACACACATATCCTAAAACTCATTTTTAGGTGTTTGGCAAAAATATCAATCAAGCGGTCTAAAAGGAAACAGAAAACACACAAAGCAAGAGACATGTTAAAGTAATGCAGAATATGAAGCAAAAAAAAATTTCTGAGGGTTTTTCTGCCTCTAAACCCCTAAAAAGGATACCAAGGGATAAATTTAGAATTTTATCTATTTGTCTTCTTTTGTAATTTTGTAAAATCAAGAGGACAAACTCGTAAAATTACTATTTGATATTCTTGTAAAATTCGCAACTGATCGGGGTTAAAATGATAATTTTAACCCTCAAGGCGAATCTATAATTTTTCCAAAAGAAGAGGGGTAAACCCGTCTTTTGACTGAGTGGCAGAAATGAAATTATTCAAATTGGGTTGGATAAAATCGTAAAATGATAGCCCCCAGTTTTTTTGTAAATTTTAAAAACTGCCAAGGGGTAAAACTATCTTTTTATCATAGCAAACTGCGTAATATTCGAAAGGGGTCAGGAGCAGTTTTGTCTTTTTGACAAAACCCCGAGACGGTTTTCAGAAATCGTTTCTGAAAACCGCTGGTTTTCCCGCCGTGGTTTTTCGGAACCGCATTTTTTTTTCTTAACTGAAACGTGTAAAAGCGTTTTTACAATTCTCTCTAGAGTATTCCGAGAGAGAGAGAGAGTATCAAGGAGAGTTCGGAGAGGGCTGTCGGAGAACTGTTCCTGCCGATCGTCGGCTGTCGGCGGGCTTTTTATTTTTTGGCCTTCCTTGCTTCGGCTCGTGCCTTTTGCTTCGAGATTTTATGCCGGCATGTGTTTGGGCATCAATTGTTTCGATCTTCCTTAGGGTGTTTTCTCTGGGTTTTTGGCCGAGCCTGCCTCTGGTTTCTCCTTTCGCTATTCCTGCCGATTGACGACTTGCCTGCCATCGGGATTCAGGCTTTTCCGGCCTGCCTTGCTTTTTTTCGGGCCTGCCTTTGAGCTTTGGTTGTTTCGGCCTGGCTTAGGGCTTCTTACCGGGCCTGCCTCTAGGCTTCGGTTGATTCGGCCTGCCTCAGGGTTTTGGCTATTTCGAACGAGTGTGCCTCTGGGTTCTCCTTCCGTCGTCCCTACCGACTGCCGCCTTCAACCGAATTTTTTTTTTCTCGTTCCTTCCCTTTCTCTCCCTTTTTTTTTTGAACTTCTCTTTTTGTTTTGCTGGGAATCAGGCCCTAATACCAATGTCGACGAATCTTATCTTCTTCGTTGGTGTGAAGGTTTCTGATGATAGTCGTTGGATTCCAGGAACTCTCTGTTTCTTTGCAGAGATGAACTAGACGCAACAGTGAAGGAGAGGGTGGATGATGACACGAGGTTCTCCCACAGGAGCTCGCACACACGAATGTAGTATTGTTTTTGTGTCTCTGCATTTTTCTCTATATTCAGTGTCTGCCTTTATTGGCAAGCGCTCTCCCATTCGTCGTGCTTATCTGCTGTTACCGGAACTGTCTGTTAATCGATCTGGCCTTATCCTCACGTAACGGCCGGATGGCCAGTCCAGCCGTTACCCAAGCCGAGAATGGCGACAACTTTGTAACAGGATCCTTGGTTGCTAGCACCAACCGTGGTTGCAAGGCAATTTACTCCTGTGGCAGCGTTGATTTGATGTGCGTGAGGGAGGAGATGACCCGTGCTCCGGCCGTCAGATTGCCGTCGGCCAGGCAGGCAGCTGAACTCGATTTCTTTCTTGAGAATCCCATGAATTTCGAGACCGTGGCCATGGTTTTCAATAGGTAGGATTCAGAGTTCCTTCTCAGAGGTCGTTTTCTGGTTCCTCTTTTTCCTGGAAAACAAAAGGGATTAAAAAGAAACTGTCTTTCCCTTTTGAAGATGGTTGTTTCGATTTTGTCAATGCTTTGTGGTTGTCGTTGCTCTTCATCATTTACTGGTGGAAGCATTCATTCATAGTAATCATATTTTGGTAGTTTGTTGTGGTATTCTAGTATGGTTTCGAAATGAAATATTTGATCTTTCTAGTCAGTTATCGGATGGTTTCCATTTTGGTATGCTTTGAATCCGATTCGCTGTTGAGATGGAGTATTTGGTTCTAAATTAGCTTGCATTTGATTGGGACTGCAGCACTAGCCGATTCGCGAGGTTGCAGAGGATCAAATGCGCGCTGGCGGGGAAGGTGCTCTTCATGAGATTCATCTGCCACACAGGGGACGCCATGGGGATGAACATGGTATCCAAGGGAGTTCAGAACGTCCTGGACCTCCTTCTCAACGACTTCCCTGACATGGAGGTGATCAGCATCTCAGGTTTGTAGATTCTTGTGTTGCTTGTGCTTCTCTACATTGTTTTTTATTATTTCTTAGCCAAGATTTAGTTTTTGTTCGTACGAAGCACTTGATATGATCGAAAAAATTGGGTATCGGGTACTCCACCTATCTATCAGTTTCAAGGAGAAGTTGGTCACTAAGCACTTTACGCTATGTGCTTAAGGAACTGTGCGTGTGTGCGCGCGCGCACGAACACCATATGACTAGTAAGGAAATTGCCGCTTAACAAGGTTATCTGAAAGTGTAAAGAGGTTTTTGAAACTTGTTCCAGGCAATTACTGCTCTGATAAGAAGCCTGCTGCAATCAACTGGATCGAGGGGCGCCGAAAATCGGTGGTTTGTGATGCGATCATAAAGGAGGAGGTAGTGAAATCGGTGCTTAAGACATCAGTTTCTGCGTTGGTGGAGCTGAATACCAGAAAGAACTTGGTTGGCTCTGCCATGGCTGGAGCACTGGGTGGGTTCAATGCTCATTCTAGCAACATAGTTACAGCCATCTACATCGCTACAGGCCAGGACCCAGCACAGAACGTCGAGAGCTCGCAATGCATCACCCTTATGGAGTTTGCTGACAATGGCAAGGACCTTTATGTCTCTGTCTCAATGCCCTGCATTGAGGTGAGATATTAATCTACCTTTCTATGATTTTTGTTTTTATGGTTTCACGGTTTCTACCTTGCTATAGATTCTCCTTACTGTATTTGGTTCCTCCTTTTCTTGCTTTATCTGTGGAGTGGGGTACCTACGCCTTCACAGCCACCAGTTTAGATCCGTTTGATTGTTGGTGTTTTCTGTCTTCATGTTTGTTGTTGTTGGGACCCCCTCAGTGCAAAAGCATGTTTACCTTTTCAGAAAAAATGTTAAAATACAAATGGTTTCTTCCCAAGATTGTTTCTTTGGTATGTAACAAAGAGGAAATTGTGAAATTTACAGCTTTACTTCAGGTATGGCTTGTAAACGGACCCCTTGTTGTCCGTCTCGTTTTGGCTTGTCTATGTTCAGCCGGCGAAAGCTCGTTAGATAGAAATGCTTTGAATTTTTACCTAAACCATACCCCAAAGGTAACTATATTGGGGTATTTGAGGTAAATGAATGAGCCATTTTTCTTTTAACCTTTCCCACGAAGGATGACCAAAGATAAATGTGGAGCCATTTTACTTGGGGCATCTAAAGAAATCTTTATCAATTCGGGTCAGCATGGCTTATAAATGGATAGCAAGTTTATCAAGAACATGTTAGAATAGAGGTTTCTCGGTTCATTCGCTGGTGCGTCGTCGACTGCAACAACTTGAATGAAAAATTTCAGAAATAGTTTATTTTTTCTTTTATGGTTCCCATGGTATCTTGATTGCTTTATTTGTTTTTCGTTTGGCCAAGGTCACCAGTGAAAGAGTGAATGCTCTAAATCAGTTTTTGTTTCCTGCATGTGTTTAACAGCTTGGTACAGTTGGTGGTGGCACTCAGTTGGGTTCACAATCTGCTTGCCTGAACCTACTTGGTGTGAAGGGTGCCAAGAAAACCAGCACCAGATGAAAAGGAGAGACCCGCACCCTCCTTGTAATAGTATAAAAGAGGAGCTGAATGCAGCTAAGGAGACGTAATTTAAAGCAGTGTGGTTGTGCTGTTACTGTTCGTGGCCCTCTTTGGTTGATGCTCTGTTTAGAAGGTGTATAACAACGAAGGAGGGTCAGGTTTATTCCTCGTGTTGTTTATGTAGAATGTCTTGCTATTCTCTTGTACATTTCAAGCCTTTCTGTAATTGGAGAAAGTTCCGGTTTTACTCTGTGTGTGTGTGTGCACGCACGCGTTTTCAGAGCAACCAAGCTGGGCCTGTTTGTGTTCGAGAAGACAAGATACGAAGACAAAGCGAATTCGCTGGACTTGAAAAAACTTAAATTTGTACGAGTAAATCAACATCTTCCTTATTTATGTTGAAAATGTAGCTTTCAAGATGCAATATTTATGGGAAAATCAAGGAATCTACACAGGTTAAAACCTAAAACAATGTTGTAGCTTATGATACATATGAAAAGCATGGGAAGCAGAACCATGAGGTGACTGAAATTCATGTGACGTGGTACATGAAAAGCATGGCGATCTGGGCGTTGTCTAGGAGCGAGGCTCGCTGAAATCAACATGTCTGTGAGAATGCGAACTACCTGCACCTGGACAGAAGGACCTTATGAAGCCTTTATTGTTCCTTAGCTTTGGGACTTTCCGGTAGATGATTGCACAGATTTTTTGAGGACTTGTTTGAGTAAAAGAAGTAGGCTTTGGCCAAACCTCAAAGTGTTAATATGAAGTTTCCCCAACCTTTATCACTGCAAATTTCCTCTCTATAAGATTTGTTCTGAGCTTTAAAATCAGTAACTTTAACATATTTCACATTTATGCATCTTAATAAAACTTTAACAGATTGAGTTTTGTGCCACATTTACTTTTGTTCGGAAGCGAAGATATCAACGTAGGCTGGTTCGTCGGATTCTCTTTCGGATAGGCCCTCCCTGAAAGGAGAAGGAAGCCTGGAATGCCAACATATCTAATTCACCCGACACGATAGTACCCATTTTGGGAACCCAAAGTCACTGAATGGGTAAGTTGCCAATCCCTAACCTAAAACGGACTATGTAATGTACTTTATCTGCTAGGTTACGGGCAGGCATTTTACCAGAAGTTTCTATCGTATCAATCTACCCTGTGTGATTCCTGTTGAAGCATATACTCGGGGGTGCGTGCAGGGTGGACGATTTCAAAACGGGCTCCTCCATTCATTAGATAGAGAAGATCGCCAAGATTTCGTGATCCGCTGCCGAACGCCGAACCTATTCCAACAGCTCGGATTCGGATCGTGGGGATCGCCGGAATACTTCCTATCAACAGATACTCGGTATATCAATATCGATTAGATCCGAGATCTGTTATTGAATTGCTCATTCAATGAGCATTCTCCATATTATGCCTTGAAGAGGACTCGAACCTCCACGCTCTTTAGCACGAGATTTTGAGTCTCGCGTGTCTACCATTTCACCATCAAGGCATCTTGAAAGTGAATCGTATTCAAGATATAGTGTTCTTAATTGTAATAACCATTTTATATATTCTTTAGTGACAAAAAAGAATGCTGTCATGATCCATGTTAATGAGATTTGCGAATCCGGAGTTTTATTGGCTGGTTGACGGACCAACACCGAGGTACTAGCTAATCATAAGGTAGAGGCAAGTTAAAACTGTTCAACCCAAGTTGTAGCGAATGACAACCAAAGTCGAAACCAAGCCGCGTCTTGAGTTTGTTGGCCTTTTGGAATTCTTGATCACAGTCATAAAGATTACCATGAGCACTTTCTTGTCTTGCTACGGTGATCCAGAAGTCCAAACTTAAATCGGTGATAAGTGCAAACATGAACCGATTGAATTTCTTGGTAACGTTTGGTTTTTGAGCTTTTCGGTTCGGTTTCGGTTCTAAGCATTAAACAAATTTGGATAATTTTGGTTCGGTCCAGTTTTCTCAGGTCAAAACCAAAAAATAACTGAACCGACTGAATTATCTACATGTGAAATAGAAGGAATGGGTATCACGATGGGTACTTCGGTTCAACCTTTGTGCACGAGTTTGTGCAATCACAAATCATAATGTCTATATTCCAAACTGATTTTCATGTTGTTAGATGAAAAAAATATTTGATTGTTAGCGTGGATCACTTAGATCAAGCCTTTTGTCGTGATGTAAAATCAACTCGATTTTGACCCTGACAATGGTTTAAAAAGATTAGTTAGAACCAAAAACAGAACTGAACCAACTCAAAATTCTCGGTTCTTTTATCTCTATAATCCAGTTCAGTTTCGGCTCCTGAATTCTTCACTAATTCAGTTTTCGGTTATTTCAGCATGACTCAGTTACTAAACTAAACCAACAGCTGCACACCGTTAACCCCAACTAACCTAGTGGAAGTCGGATCAGGGCAGACCATTATGGGGCAAAGCTCTCTCAAAATTGGTTTGCTCCATTGACAAGATTCAAACCCAACACCTTGCCGAAGCGGAACAAGTGCCAAACCATTTGAACACCAAGCGTTGGTTGTAAACACTGTTGTTTTATTGATGGGGAAGATCATATGTTTGGGGGAATCCTTTTCGTGTGCATGTGGAGATCCACATAACAAAGACAAAATGGCCGATTTGTCAGTTGCGTTTTTTAATTGAAAAACCATTTACTTTGACCCAGCCACTGTACCCATCCCTAATCATGTTGCAATATAAGTCAATATTGAGATAGGTGCATGCGCTATCGTATAACAAGATGCATCACTGGAAGAACAGATTCAATATGAACAACATCTGGGGGCATCATCCTGGTTATAATACAAAAGATATGGCTGTCAATCTCACTGCACTTACTGGGTCATTGAGCATGGCCTCCATAATGCTGAGTCGCAGACTCTTATTCCTACCAACTACTATTCCATGTTCAGCATACACACACACACACACATATATATATATATGAGAGAGAGAGAGAGAGAGAGAGTGAGCGACTTTATGAGAAGATGGTCTCTCTTGGATGTAGTCATAAATTGGTCAATTGTGTACCTTAAAATGATTGAGCATCTTTTGGGAGAGGGAGAGAGAGAGAGTCCCTTGACTCCATTAAGAGTTTAGCTGACAAATCTTTTCGAGAAGATAGCCTCCTGGATGCCGTTATAAATTGGTCAATTGTTCTTAACCTAACTTACAATGATTGAGCTTCCTTTGGGAAATGCTACGTTTGCTTGTAGTACAACAGTTCTCCGATCAAATAATAATAACAAGTTTTTTTTTATCAATCATGTGCCAATGTCAATTAGCTGAGCTCCAATCAAATGCCAATTTAATTAGAATAGTCACAAATACGAGCACGGCGCTGCCGTCAAAGGCAGGAGTTCAGTTTGTGGTGGGTTTTCCTTGTAACCAAATAAGAGGAGACCGATCACCTATCTATGTTTTCTCATTTTCTTAATTTTTCTCGCTACCGCCACAATATATTTTTCATCACCTCCATCTCCTTCAGCCAACACTAAGCACATCGCTGCTCTCTCCGTTCTCACCATCACTGTATCCATCAGAATGGCACAACGTATAGTGCTCTCGATGGTCAACAATTATATGCTTAAAGGAGACCTATTTGGTTCCCAACCAGTGGTTCTGCTTCTACCAAAACCCAAAACCTGAAACTGGAACTCAAACCAGAGGTTAACCGGCCTGCCTTCAGGTCTGTTCTGATTTCGATTGGCATGGTTCCGGTTCAGTTCCAGTTCCAGTCCAGTTTTAAATAGGGTCACGCTCCTATTTGGTTCCATTTTTACTTGAAAAATAAGGCTGGCGGGATCTTAAAACAAGAACCAAAAGCTACTCAGAACCCATGGTTTCACACAATCGGTCCTGGTTCTCCCGATTCCACAATTTCGGCTCAGCCAGAGTTGGAACCAAACGGGTCTACTTAGAAGCCACCACCACTATCCCTATCTTGCCAACCTACCATGAGTTTGAAGGATCCCTCCCTCCTGATCTATGCCGAAGTTCCCTTCTACTCGCACAACAGATGGCTTCCAAGAAGAACAGAATGAAGTGGTAATTTTTCAAGTTTTCCACAATTAGTTTTCACAAGAAGAGTATAGATCTGATTTTTATATATTTTTCTCATGTTTTAGTTCAGAGTACTGCTTTGAATTTATAGAACAGTGTCAGGCTCCATCCTTCCTTGATTCTCGGGCTGGGCTTTCCGTTATAGAGCCCTTATCCTTGCGGTTTCAATAACCGTTTTATAAAAAATGGCTAGATGGTTGGTCTAATCATTTTTCGTGGATGTGCATTATGAGAATGACCAATCTCGGCTTTACATCTCTCACTTTGACATTCAAGCCTAGTAATATGATATATTGGTTTCACTATAAACACCCAAAAAATTTTCAAAATAATATTTTTTTATCTTTTAGAAATTTTGTTTTTTTTTGTAGCTTTGGGTTTTTAAATAAAAGTACATCAAATGAACTCATTTTGGTATCAAAATTTTTTAGAAACCTCAAAATGATGATATATTGCATCCCTTTCAAAAAAAATTAAATTTGGACAAAATTTTATAAAAATAACTATTTTGCCCTCAAGACCAAATTGGCAGGATTCTGCCTTTTTAAATGTTGTCTTTAAAGAAAGGATGGATGCAAACTATTATTTTTAAAGAAACAAATGAAAAAGAAAACCTGGGGAATCAAACTAAAAAATGTTTGCAAATTGATAAATTTATAAAATATTTGATATTCAAAAACAAATTAAATTTAAATCAAACCTTAGAAATTCGCCCGATCGAGAATAGTCTCATTTCGAGACTTGATACCTAAGGTTAAAGTGATTTGATACCCTACACCCATTGAAGTGGTCAAAGTGGTTCGATATCCTACACCCGTTGAAGTGGTTAAAGTGGTTCGATACCCTACACCCATGAAAATGGTTAAATGGTCAAGGTGGTTATAGACTGCCTCACGAAGCAAAAAGTAGGTCATCCTTGCAAACAGAAAGTGGGAATGAAACCCAGTGCTTTTTTAAAATAATATTTAAAGATTTTATTAAATTTGATGTTTTCAAATATAAAAATATTCTTTTTATATAAAGTGTTTGAAACCATACCTGTCATATATAAAACTCGGACCGGAATGAGGCAAATTCTCAAGAAAGAGGAGGAGGTATAAACCAAAAAGGCAACAATCGAGCACCTACCAATTTTGATACTGTTGGGCAAGGTAACCTATCATTTTTAGTTTCAGGTATTAAAAAGAAAGGTCGACATCAAAAAAGGAAAGTCGACGTTCAAGAAGAAAAGTTGGCACTCGAAAAGAAAAGTCGGCGTTCAGGATGGAAAGTCGGCGTCATCCACGAAAAAGAAAAGTGAAGCTCGATTTGGAAAGGTGCGATGTCTAATTTGGCAAGTTGTGATGTTCAAGTCATCGATGACCTTGGTACATAATTTGGCAGTCTTGATATACAGTTTGGTAAGTTACCAAGCCTTACCAATTTCAACATGGAAGGATCAAAGCAACTTTGGCATATAATTTGACAAGTATGCAGTTTGGTAAGTTACCCAGCCTTACCAATTATAACATGGAAGAATCAAAGCAACTTTGGTACAATTTGACAACCTTGATACATACTTTAGTCACTTACCGAATTCTAGCCAATAAGCTTGAGTTGACCTCAACATGGACAACACCATCACAAGGCGGGCTGATTTGGTTAGTCCTCAAAACACCTCCAACATCTTCCTAATTACAGCCACCGTGAATTAATATGGTAAGTCAACCAACAAGATTACAGCCGACCTCAACATTCCAGCTCGGTTTGGAAGGTCACTACACTAACACTCAGATGGGTAATGGCTATTTCCTGGGTCAGATATCCAAGCAACATATGTTGACTTCGTTGAACACATAAATGGCATCAAATCAAGCCTTCCATAGATGAATGGGATTGTTGTGAATCCTTTATTTCGTGCTACTTATCTTGAAAAGGAAAGTCTGCAATAGAAGATTCCACTTACCCATTCAAGCCATAAGTCTAATTTCAGCAACTTACCATACCAAACCTTACCCAATTCCAGCATGGACGCCTTGCCAAATTCAGCATAGAAGTTTTCAAATCCAAGAGGATCGATTATCTTCTGGTTCTTGGTGCATTGAATCAAGTCCAAGATGAAGCAGCTCCTGTCCCAACTTCTGGTGTATCTCGTGCCACTTCCTTACAACAACAATCATCAGGTTCTTATGGTGTTGTTGCTGCTGACCTAATTCACAATAGAACGGTTCATCTTGTATCATAACATGATCCTTATGATAAAATAGATATCCCTTATATTCTTTAGGATATCTAATAAATATACATCTCAAGGACCTACTGTCTAGCTTGTCACTAGGCTGATCAAGGATCTTCACATGAGCGATCGATCCCCACCTTCTAAGAAGACCTAGGTTTGGTTTTCTTTCAAATCATATCTCATATGGTATAGAGGATATAACTTTAGAAGGTACTCTATTACAGTTGTACTTACCACTTCTCTCCAAAATACCCTTGGTAGAGATGCATTTATTAACATAGACTTTGTAATATTTAGTAAGGTTCTGTTATACCATTCTCTCAAGGTATCCTAGGTATTATATTTTGCTTTACAATACCAAAATCTTTACAAAATTTTAGAAATTCTACAGAGGTGTACTATCTACCTCTATCTATTATCAAAACTTTGATTGTATGTCCCAATTAGTTCTCAACGTCTTGCTTATATTCTTTGAATGCTTCAAGTGCCTCAAATTTATGTGCTACAAGATATATGAATGTATATCTCGAGTCATCATCGATAAAGGTTATTAAATAAATCTTTTCTCGATGTGATCTTACTTTAAAAGGTCCACATAAATAAATGTGAATGATTTCTAACAATGTTGTTGTCCTTGTTATTTCTTTGGAAAATGCTTTCTTTATCATTTTCCCTTGTATACAGACTTCGTACTTACTAAAAGTATTTTTCCTAAATTCTTACAATAAGTCAAAGTGAGAGAATTTTCTCAACGTTTTTCGACTTATATGCCTTAGGTATTTAAGCCACATATTCACATCAACATTAAAGGCAAAGTCAAGGTTGGACATGTAGCATATGGTTCACATGTTTTACTATATTATCTCCTTCTTTTATCTTATATGAATTATATTTTTGTAGTAATTGTTGGACATGTAGTTTAGTTGTAGTGTCATATTTAGTTGTTATTGAGTCAAACCATTATTTTGGGTTCTCATACTCTTTAAAGATCCTAATCAGATCATCCTTTATGTATGTTAATATGATAGTTTTTGCTATCGTATTATATTTTAGAAATGTTTTATATATTTTCTTTTGTTGCTCAGTTGCATCAGAGGGTGGTCATATAGTTTCCCTTAACACATAGTCTATACCTTCCAATGTAAGAGCTAACATGATTCTTCTTTTCCACATTTTCAAATTATGACCGTTTAATTTTTTTGTTTTTAACAATTCAGATACACATATTTTAAAGTTAATTTTTATGTGTTTGACAAAAATAATAATCAGACAATATAATAGAAAAATATACAATCAACATATAACATATAACCAATTATTAAAACATAAAAAACATAATATCCATCTATTGAGCTAAAAATAACTCATAGTACTCAATTTCAAACATATTTTACGTACCATCTTTGAGTTTTTCATAACTTGATTCTATTATTTTCAGAACCAAATGAGGGACATATATGTATTTTTTCTTATTTTTCCTGCTACTATAATTTCCTAAAATTTTCAAGGGCAAACCAAGAATGTTACCCTTTTGTCTGGTTTTATAATTTTTCAAAAAACCTAAGGCAAAACAATAAAATGACACCTGGATTTTTAATAAAATTCCTAACTCATCGAGGGTAAAACAATAATTTTGTCCCTCAATACAAATTTGTGATTTTTCTTAAAGATAGGGATAATTATGTCTTTTAACACAATGGCAATACTATGAATTTACACTTGTCCAAGGACAACAATGTAATTCTATAGGATAGTATTTCATAATTTTTATAAACATCGAGAGGACAAAATTATCCTTTCGCTTGTTTGGGGTAAAGCAATCTTTTTACTAAAAAATATCTAAACTTTTTGGTAATTTTACTTTGTGGTATACTGTATTTTTTAAAACTGGGTAAAGGCAGAACAAACTTTTCAATCCACTACCCAATGCAATTTTCTGGAAACCGCAGTTTTCCTCTTATGGTTTTCGAAAACCGCCTGGTGGTTTTGAAGTCTCAAGAAAATAAGAGAGAGAGAGAGAGAGAGAGAGAGAGAGAGAGAGAGAGAGAGAGAGAGAGAGAGAGAGAGAAAATAATAGGAGAGAGAGAAGCAAAGTAAGGAAGAGGGAGGCTAAGGCCTCCCTTCGGCCATTGGCTTTCTGACCTTTGCAAGCGTTTTCCCTCTCAAAGAGGGAGAGAGGGAGGTTATGACCCTCTCCTTTACTTCTGGCCTCTACAAACCGACGACCTTATGGTTTCTTTCCTCTACAAGTTGATGGCTTTTCAGCCTTCCATCGGCCTTTGTCTTGTTTCTGCGGGCTGATGGCCTTCTGGCCTTCCGTCGGCCTTTGTCTCCTTAGGTCTTCTTAGATTGTCTCAGGCTCCTTTGGTGATTTTTGTTAGGCTGTTTGACCTAGTTTTTCTGACAATCATAGGAAGTGTCCTTGCTTTGTATATTATGCTTTTTTTTCTTCCTATTTCTGAAAAAATAATAAGCATACCTTTGTTTAGCAAACAAGCATACCCTGATACCAGTGAAGGATCCCTCCCTCTTCACCTACGTTGCGGATGACTTCCAAGAGGAACAAACTAAAGGGGTAATTTTTTCGGTTTTCCACAACCAATTTTCACTGGAAGGGTGTAGATCTTATTTTCATATGTTTTTCTCATGTTTTAGTTCAATGCGCTGCTCTGAATTTATAGAGCAGTGCTTGGCTCCATCCTTCTTGGATTCTCAGGTTGGGCTTTCTGTTATGGAGCCCTTACTCTTTCGGTTTCAGTAATCGTACAAAAAACGGTTAGATGGCCGGTCTAATCATTTTAGTGGATGTGCATGCCGAAATGGCCAATCTCGGCTTTACATAGTTATTTTACAAACAAATTAAAGACGCACCGATATGGTTCACATGATTTGATATTTCCGTTGATTTTGACCAGCATCGCATTTGTTGCAGTTCGACTAGGTCTCCCACCAAGGCTTGGTTGGTTCAAGTGTTTAAGCACGTGTTCCCTTAATCTGAGTCTTGTCAATGGAGCCAACCGGCATTGGGAGAGCTTTACCACCATAGTGGGCCGACTAGAGCTCTGTTAGGGTCCTTTGGGCTTCCCAATAATGTACTTCACCTTAAAAAAGACAATTACTAAGTACAGACCCCATCTGCTAAGGGCACACCTCTTTTCTCATGTTACCTCACTTACACACCTCCTCTCGTCTCTCTCTCTCCCGTGCTGCACTCCCTTCACTATCCAGGTCACTCTTCTGTTGGTGCTATGCTCCCCTCCCGCATGTCATCCCACCACCGTCAGTGCTCAGTGGTTGCCCCATCTAGCCGTTTCAGTCGTCTTTTACAACGATTCCGGTTCTTGGTCAGGTATAACTCTGGTTTCATTCGAAAAAAACATGGTAGGATTTTAGAATTTAAACTAAAATATGGTTTGGAACTTCCGGTTATAGTTTCTGTTCGGTTTTTTGAAGGTGAAACAGTTTGATTCCACAGGTAGCTCAGGTATGGTTTGAACCGTCAGCCTGGATCCAAAACCAGCCATCGCTAGGTAGAATTCGCTTCTCCTCAAGAAAACGAGGATTTTGCTGAAAGTGCCACTGACCGAAGAGAGTAAATCACATCCATGTCCATGCCAACATATCATCACATTTCAGGGGTCTCATGTTGATCACAAGCTTAGTCGAGGCCTCCAAATAATGTTCCAAACCTATTGAAAAAGAAGAAAATATAATAAAGTTAAAAAAGAACTCATAATTAAAATGTGGTAGATAGAAAAAGCATATTATTAACCTGTTCGCGCAATCATGCACATACACACACACGCACCCATATATATATAACTCTTTTCCTACCCTTCTAGTTGTATTGGTCGGATCTCACCTTTAATGGAGGAAACAATTTGACTGACACTAACATCCCTATTTTCTTCTCTGTTACATCAGGGAGGATGCAGCCAGGCATGCACACCCAGCCGATCGAATTGATCATCAGTCTCCATCTTGTGAGTCGAGTGCCCTGGTGCACATGCTCTGAGTGAACGTAAAGATTCCATTCAATATATGTGTCATAGATATTTGTTAGGAAACAATTCGCATGGCCTAGATCTTAGATAATTGAGAACACAACTAACATTAGTATAACCTTATAATGCATTGCACATCTCATCCAATTTCAACTTTTGTTTCTGTATTCCTGATTTATCCACTAGGTCAGTCTGGGCGGTTCTTCACTTCTAGTTTTTGGTGTAACCATGTTTTGCTTCATCCCTTTCTTCTAAGGGTTTCATTACTGGACTTTGAACCCATTTCATATGATGACGGCGTATTCAATGCTGCTCTGCTATGAGCTATTCATGGTTTTCTTCTTTTGTTTCTGTATTCCTGATTTATCCACTGGGTGGTTCTTTACTACTAGTTTTGGTGTAACAACCATCTTTTATTACATCCCTTTCTTCTAAGGGTTTCATTACTGGACTTTGAACCCATTTCATATGATGGGAGTATTCAGTGCTGCTCTGCTATGAGCTATTCATGGTGCTACTTTTACTTTATTTGAGAAGCCCTAGCAGCGGGTGATGAATTAATTTGCCTTGAGAGACTTCCTTTTTGAAGACTAGCAGCGGGTGGCGTATTAATCATCAACCGATCTTATTGCTGCTTAAATGATACACTAATTGTGACAACGATTGCATCTCACTGGCTAATAATTGAAAGCAAAATCAACTCATCCTAGTCAAAACACTCCAATCTACTCACAATCAGCCTGTTAAGGAAAAGCCAGTTTTAGTAAGTTCATTCTTAGACAAGTTGATCCAAGATGGGCTGAGAACTACATGAGAAAGTTTGGTTCGTGTTGTCATTGGGAACGACCCAGTTTGTGCGGCAGAATAGTCCCCCAGGCTCAAACTAGGCTTTGGCTGGAGTAATTATGGTCATTAAGGTAAACTAATATTATAATCAATAATTAAATATTTAAATAAAACTAAATTATTAACATAAGTTAATATTTAATGTTTAAAGTCAGGTTATTATCATCAATTAATTTTAAGTATATGTATTAAACATTTTATGAACTTTTAAATTATAATTTGCATTAGTTAACTAAATTTAAACATTACTTATTAACTTATTATTGTTTACTTAAATATTTAGTTATATTAATAATTTGATACTAAAATGAATTTTCAACATACCAAAAGAAACTAAAGGTTTTTTTTTTGATACCACAAGGATACTAAGATGAAGATTTAGCACAATGCCACGTTAGCGTTGACGTCAACATTGAAGTCAGATATATATGTCACATCAGCACCATGTCAAGAATTATGCCATGTTACACACAAAGCTAATGGCACCAATAGAAGAGTACTAAAGTGATAAATTTTTAAACTTAGGCCTTTTAAATAATAGAAAGTGAAAAACAAGAATTTTCGTAAACCATAGATTATCAACCAACAAGTTTGATGACCGGTGGGACATGGTAGTCATGGTCATTTTTTATAAAGAGCCAAAAAATATTCATCGAGTGATTCACCATCTAGGTTATAGTTGGGCCGAGTTCTTAGAATTCGCCTTCCTCATAGAGTGTTGAATCTATCTTGAAGCGTGGGTGGAATAATCCAGATTAAACTTTGACAGTGATGACGTCTTTTCTTAATCATCGATCTTTAAATAGGGACATGGTACACAACATCATTATTGCTTAAGGTTGGCTCCGTTATGGAGGACAACCCAACTTTTCTGGTTGGAGAATTCATGAAGACGATCAATCCCTATGGCTTTATTGCATTTGATTTGTTGAACACCATTTTCTATGGTTGTTCATTGACCATAACATGAACTATGTCCAAGGATCAATAACCTCAATACATGGGTGATGAGTAAGAAAGTAAGCCATAGTTTGTCCCTTGACTGCCCTAAGAGGCAAATATTTTAAATTGAAAGAGCATAACTTAATGACCCATTTGACTAGCCTGCCCTATAAGGTTGAGGATATTGTAGACGTGAAATTTTCACTCCAAGCCTATGTAGAGACTTGAAATAAAATTTTCAACTCAATTTAGTGTGCGAGCGTGTCAGCTATTTTCCAAAACTAGCAAAGTGTATGAAAATCTAACTCAATTGGTGATTTGTGGCTAAGAAAGCTCTTTTCGCTTTAGGCCTTCTTGAACCGATGCTCAAGGATCAGCCTAAGTGCTTAGGGATTTCAACTACATATGTGATATTTCCAAACTCATGTGAATATAAGGTGTTTGTCAAGAACAAATGGGTGCACTTGGTTTCAAGTTTGCAAAATCAACAAGTCTTGAAAAACAGAAACTGATTCTGTTTTCAGAGTTTGGTCCCGAAATTTTTCTGATAGCTTAGAGATCTCCAAAATTCACAAAACTTTTGTAGGATATAGCCTGAAATGTTCAAATCCTGGGCCACTTTTTATTTTGAATTTTGGTACAATAAATCTACACAATTAAATAGGAGATTGGACTCAACTCAACAGCTTTAGGGCGTTTTGTGACAGAATTACAGAAGCTCAAAGAATCCTCTGTATCTTGGTGTACACAACTCCAAATGTTATGATCTTAATCTTTTCAGAAAGTTATGGATGTTAGCTTTTCGATAAGACTAATTTTATCAAATTTAGTTTCATATATAAAGATATATGAAACTTTTACCCAACCCCTATTGCAAGAAAAATGACTTTACAGAAAACATAACTGAGTTTGTCCGATATTGCTCAATTTTATTCATATAGTTAAACGGTCCTAAAATTCTTTCCAATTTTATTTCTAATTTGTTTATGTGTGTAGATGTTGTGCCTAACATTTCAGATTATTCGGATCATAGATTAGAAAATAAAAATTAGAGCAATAAAGGTATGTAGATGTTGGAAAACCATAATTTTGTTTTTAGAACATACATGAATGCAAACTCATCCGAATTTAAATTGCAACAACCCAACAAAACAAACCAAATTGTTGAAGGGAAATTAATGAAAATATATATCTTAGCTTAAGCATACAGGGGATTAGAGAATATAGAGTGCTTATAGAATATATTGGAGTAGAATCAAGAAATCAAACACATACAGTGCGTAAGTAAGAATAGAAAATTCACAGCACATCTACTTATTATTACATCATGGGGGGAGACAAAACTCCATTAATACAACCCCTTTCAAATTGAATATGAAGAAGAGATATGGAAGAATCAAGGATGAGAAACACTTACAAGGATTTTCTCAATAATCGGCTCCAAGAGATGAATCTCGGCCCTCACTCTCCCCTTGATTCTCTCTTTGTTTCTCACTCACAACTCCTCAATGCTTGCAGCAATTGGCCTAACTTCTACCATTTTTTCCCCTCTCTCCACTCTTTCCTAGAGGAACTCACAAAATCCCAAGCCCCAAGGTGTAGTACTTCAATGCCCCAAGCTCTCAATCTCTAAGATGATGCAGCCCCCCCTCCTCTTGGCCACTATTTATAGGCTAAGGGGGGCTCTTCTAGGCCCTTCTTTGGGGTGAGTGACCCAAGGGTCTAAACCCAGCCCCAAGGCCCATCAAATAACGTGGCCTTGGTGGTCCTTTGTGGTCAAATGTGGTCAAAAGTGGACCAGCCCCATGTGGGCTGATTTAGCCTTGAGTCCCATGCCTTAGTCCTAGTCGATTTGACTTGAAAGCACTCGGCTAGACTTGATCTTCATAGTCAATTTCTTGTGTAGCTTGTCTTGACCTTGCTTAATTTTGATTTGATATATGAGCTGAATAAGACTTTGATAAACCTTTGGAATTAACCCCAAATATCCATCTATTTCATCTTGTAAAATCCGGCCAACCTTGATCTACATGCGACCCTTGATTCAAGGAAATTGTGGATTTGAATTTGACTTGATAAGATAAATGCTTGAGCGGTCTTGTGAGAGGGCTTATTTGATTTGATTTTGATGAAGATATGCTTTTGACATGGTCCACTCCTTTGATTTTGGGCTTATCCTTCATGAGCTTGATCCTGGCTTGAAGTGGGCCTCATCTGTTTACTTCTCTAGGTTTTATCCTTTTAACTTTAATTTAAAACCTTTAATTTGAAACCTTTAAAAGAGATTTAAAATCTTCATTTTAAAGCAAAGGTTTTAAATCATTTGAGCTTTTGAAATTTAGGAGTGTTAGGAAAAGAAGTTTTTAGGGTGTTTACAAATGCCCCTCTTTAGCATTAATCCAAATTTATTTGGATAATGGCAAAAAATAAAAACACCCTTTTTGATTTACTTCTCAAATTATTCTTGAGAATATAAATCATCCTTAATTTCATAAAATCTCTTTTCTTGGATTATAAAGGAGGTGATTTCAGCCAAAGGGGACTTGACTTATACTGGGTGCTAGTCCTGAACATGATCATGCATGAACAACTTTGAATGGATGCATGCATAGTGTGGGTGATGCACATGGAATGTGAGGTTTTAGAGACTCACTTAAGAGATGAATGAGCTTGGGGAGAGCCTATGAAGGTCGGCTACCCCAAGTAGGATAATCCTATGTCGTTTTGACATTTCGGGTTTTTCAAAATTCATTTTCAAAAGGGAACTCCTTTTAGCTTCAATTAAAAGGACTTCCAATTTTTCATATTTCCCTTCATTTAAGTTTCAATACTCACTACTTAGCAAAGGCTTTGTAGGAAATTTTGAAAAACATTTCAAAATTTCATTTCTCACACAACAAAGTCTAATTCTCAGACAAAATGAAATCCAAATAAGTAGATTTTATTCCTACTATAGGATTTTCATGGTTAACCTTTCTCCATTGGGATAAGCTGTAGGGATTTGGGAAAGAGTTACCACGGTCCCTTTTGAAGAGTCTCGTGGTTTAAGGCAAAGAGATGGAAAATTACTCTTTGAGCTTTGGCTTTTTTTCTTTTCTTTTTTTTTCTCATTCAAAGAGAATACCTCTTTCGAAGAAATTTTTGTATTCCCTCTTTCTATCAGAAGGGAAGACCTCTTTTTGGAGCAGTTTTTGCATTCTCTTTTTCTTTTCTTTTTTTCTTTCAAAGAGAAGACCTCTTTCGAAAGAATTTTTGTATTCCCTCTTTCTATTCGAAGGGAATACCCCTTTATGAAGGAGTTTTTGTATTCTTTTTTCTTTTGAATTTTTTCAATTTTTCTTTTGGAGAGAGAAGTAAAATGGGGGAAAAACTTATCCCTTTGGCTACTTGATTCAACCAAGATCATCCCATTTCCTAATAACATCTATCATTTGAAAATATTTTGCTATATTGAACAAGACTTCATTTTGTAAGCCAAGGATTTTTGAAATGTTACCAACTGATTTTGAAAACGCTACTTTTTATAAAGCATCAATTCCCTTATCGAGGGCTATACAATCAATTGTGATCCTTCTTTCAAGAAGTTCAAAGGAGATCCATTTTAAAATCTTTTCGAAAGAATTTAACATAGACCCTATACATAATATTTTTTTCAAGTATCGGGCATTTATAGGGTCTACTAAATTTATGCCCTCAACATCAATCAATCAATATGCATTATCGATTTTTTTGTTGCCCCTTTTATGACATGGAGATATTCCTACTTGGGTTGTCGGGCCTCTTTGGGTGAATGATGTGCATGTGATGCATGACATGTAAAAATATATTTCACATGATATGATGAAGATACATGCTTTATGAGATGATGAATATATTCAGCCTCTATGAAAAGATTATTAGGGAATACATTTTATATGCCCCTAGTTTGGTGGAGATGAGTCCTATGATGTTAAATGCCCATATGGTGAAGGGCCATGGGCTCATAATGGAAAGCAAGGTGGATGATGGGATATGAATGACATGTCCATGCACTTGACATTTATGACATTTCCTAACATGATCATGACAAATATTGCTAAGAGTGGACCAAAGATAATCACCCTAAGTATCTTCATGGCCATCATATTTGCATTAACATGGCCTCCACATTCTCCATCATGGAATTCATGCATTATGGTCTTAGCCTCATCAAGGTCTACACATCTCAACAAGATGCCAGTAAAACTCTTTTTATAAAGAATCCTTCCCAAAATCACATATCGGGTTGAAATTTTTCGAATAAAAGCTTTATCTTTAGAAGAAGCAAATTCAAGAAATCCTTCATTTTCTAAAAAGTTTTTAATGTCTTGAAACTAAAGTTTTTCATTTGAATTTTGGTCATTTTGGCAAATCTTCAAATCGTGGGTGGATGGAGTGGGTGAGTGCCAAATTTCTAAGAATCGGGTTTCCATGGTAGGGTCGACCCTTAGAGATGAGCCTAGAGATGAGAGGGCACCTGCTATGGTGTTGTCCTCTCTACCTATGTGGATGAGTGTGCATGACTTGAAGGAATCAACCAATTGAGTGGCCAATTCGTGGTATGGTATGAGTTTTTCTTTTTTGACTTGCCAAATTTTCGAAACTTGGTTTATAACAAGCATAGAATCTCCAAAGACTTCAATACATGCTACCCCTAGATTTTTCAAAATTTTTAGGCCTTGTATGAGTGCTTCATATTCAACCACATTATTTGAGCATGCAAAATCTAGTTGAATGGCAATTGGAATTTCTCCTTTATCGGGAGATATGAGGATGATTCCCACACCTGCCCCTTGTCAATTCTTTGCCCCATCAAAATATATTTTTCATACTTGATTTTCATTAAAATGATTTGCTAAAACATGGTTTTGAAATCCATTTACAAATATGCTTTCATCGGGCATTTCATCAAGTATAGGATATGTATCCTCAAGAGGCAATTCGGCCACATGATCAGTTAGGGCTTGTCCCTTAATGGAGGTTTGATGATGAAATTTTAAATCATACAACATTAAGATGAGCTTCCATTTACCTAGCCTACCCGTTAGGATAGGTTTTTCAAACAAGTGCTTGATTGGATCAAGCTTAGACACTATCCAAATTTCATGATCTAGGAAATAATGTCTAAACTTTTGGCAACCCCATACCAATGCCAAGCACGTTTTCTCCATGGCTTGATAACTTCTCTCATATGCCAATAGAGTTTTCGAAATGTAGTAGATAGCATACTCCTTAAGGCTATCATCCTTATATTGAGTAAGTAAAGCACCCAATGCATTCGTATGAATGGAAATATAAAGCAATAAAGGTTTTCCTTGCTTTGGAGGTTTTAAAATTGGAGGATTTACCAAATAAGTTTTCAATCTTTCAAAAGCTTTTTGACAATCGGCATCCCATTCGAATTTTACCCCTTTTCTCAAAAGCCTATTGAAAGGTTCGCATCTTGTTACTAAATTGGAGATGAATCTCGTAATGGCTTGGAGTCGACCTTGGAGGCTTCAGATTTGGGTTAAGTTGGAGGGTGGAGGCATGTCTATGATGACTCGACACTTAGAGGGGTCGACTTCAATGCCCCTTTGGCTTACCATGAGCCCTTTCCTAAGCTTTCGCTTATTGGGTTTTACATTGGGTTATAAGGATAGATAATATTCTACAATTCTAGGGTCTAAACCCAGCATGTCTTTATAAGTCTATGCAAATACATCAACATAGGATTTCAAAAATGCAATGAATGATGCTTTTTCATGCTCATGCAAACATGCACCTATTTTTACACACTTTGGGTTAGACTCACTTCCTAAGTTGATTTCTACAAAATCTCCTCCTACGGAATTTGAAGGTTTTTCCAAGTCAAGGATTCTATGGAATTCGAGAAGCTCGGAGGCTTGATCTTCCTCATGGATGAGGAGATCTTCCTTCTTGATTTGATCATTTTCAAGCACTTTAATTTCTAGGGAAGTGCATGAGAATCTTGGATGATTTTGGTTTGGGAATATATACAATCTTGGAAGAACTCGACAATGGACTTTGTACATGGCCAATATTTTTGGAATTTTTACAATTTTCAATTTTTTTGTCTTTTTCAAAGCAAGAGCTAGAAGGATGAATATATAAGGCTTTATTTTTGGTATTTTCAAATTTTTCAAATTTTTTAACTTTTTGCAAGCAAAGACTAGGAGAAGGAACAACTTATTTTTTGAAATTTTTAGATTTTTCAATTTTTTGGCTTTTTGCAAACAAAGATTAGAAGAAGGAAAATAAACCACTTTCTTTTTTAGATTTTCATATTTTTCACATGTTTTTGGATTTTGGGAGTTTTTTAATTTTTATTGGCTTTTACAAATATATAATTTTTTGAGGATTTTTGGATATGGAGGGATCTTCCATCAAACCTACAAAGAAAACTTCATGAATTAGACTATAAACAAGAGGTCTAAGTCATAGGTTTCGGTGTTAGTGGGTTCTACGGCACCCTTGACCCAAGTGGTCTTAGGTGGTGGTCAGGGGGTATGGATGGGATGTATCCCAATCCATGTCGAATTGGGTTAGGACTAGGTAAGATTGGTTCTAGCCGACCTTGGTTATGGGCTCCTAGATCTTGGTAAGGTGTGTACCTCATATTCAATATCATATTCTAAGGCTTCTTGAGTTTTGAAATTTTTTTATAAAGTGAATTGCCTTGGAATCTAGTATCATCAATATCATGGATATACACATGACTTATTTTGGGTAGGATCTAGGAGGTATGGATGGTGAAAGACTTGGGCTTCCATGTTGTAGACACGAAAATTTTCACTTCAAAGCTTATGTAGAAACTTGAAGCGAAACTTTCTTATCTACTTGTGCGAGCGTGCCAGCTAGTTTGCAAAACTAGTAAAGTTTTTGAAAGATATGACTTCTTAGGCGAATGTAGGCAAGCGAACTCTTTTCGCTTTAGACCTCCTTGAACCGATACTCAAGGGTCGGTCTAAGCACTTGAGAACTTCAATTTTGAAACAAATATGAACTCCAATTCACATGAATAGTTGGTGTTTTTAAAAGAAATAATGTGCACTTTGGTTCAAGACTTTGAAATGAACATGTCCTGAAAAACAAAAGGTTCTGTTTTCAGAGTTTGTTTCCTGAATACATCTGAATACTTTAGGGACCTCCAAAAATCACTAAAATTTTATGAGGCAAATCTTATGATGTGGAGGATGTGTAACACTTTACAAATAAAAGATAGAAGTTTTTTTGAAGCACAATTAAATGAATGAATCAATGTTGCTTAGGTGCCCTGAATTGTCCTATCACAAAAATACAGAGGCTCAAAGATGAGTCTGTATCTTGGTAACCCGAGTTTCAAATTTAGTAATTTTAATGTTGTTGGAAAGCTGTTGTTGGAAAGCTATGGATGTCAGCTTTCTAGTGAATCATAAATTAACTGATTTGGACTCCTACAGACAGAGTTATGGGATAAAAACCTAGGCTCTATTGCAAGAAAACTAACTGTGCAGACAGTAGACTAGTTTTTATTCGGTTTTGCCAAATTTTATTTATGTGGTTGAACGGACCTAAAATTCTTGAAAATTTTATTTAACGTGAGCCTCCGTGTGTATAATAAGTGGGCAAAATTTTAGAGAATTTGGAGCAATCATTCAGAAATTAAAATTGCAGCAAACATCAGATGTAGAGATGCTGGAAATTCAGTTTCAGGTTTTAGTAAAATACATGATGCAAACTCACCCGAATTTAAAATGTAACAACTCTACATTCTCAAATTAAATTATTGAATTGAAATGAAGAGAAATTATCTTTATAAGCATAAGCATAGAGGGGGTAGAGAATATAGAGTGATTATAGATTATATTCGGGTAGAAGCACATAAGCAAACACATAGAGTGCGTGTATGCAATAGTGAAAATTCAATAAATGTAATGTAAAGGCATTGAATCTAAGCACTATTATAACGTGGGGGGAGGTTGTGCTCCACTAATACAACCCCAATTTAATTGAATTAGAGGAAGGAAGAGAGAATTGAAATTGAATTGAGAATGTACTTACATGATTTATCAAAAACAGGCCGGGATTCAAGAGTGAATCCGACCACTTGAACTCCTTCTTCTTCCCCAAACTCCTTTGGCACTCACCTAGCTACCCTCTTCTTCACCCAAACCTTGATGTGCACGACCCTCTTTGCTTGGATTTCTTCCCTCTAGCCTAATCACTCACCCAAGATAGAAGCCTCACTCTCTCCAAGTCCAAGGGGGTTGGTTTCTAGCCCCTTCCATGGGGCAGGTTGGACCAGCTCTCTTGCTATTTTGGCTCCACTTAATCCATTTGCAGGTAGTCCCTTAAATGTTGACTTGGACGAGCCCATGTGGGTTGGGCCTAGGTGCAGCCGAATTGGATATGGTGTAGCCGATTGGTACATGGTGCAGCCATTTGTGACTTGGTGCGGCCATTTGTGACTTGGTGCAGCCGACTCTAGCCCTTGGGTGCATCTGGTTCATGGATCTTTCGACTTGATGCCAAGTAGTGGCGGCATGGTATGCCTTATTTAGGCTCTTCCAATTTGATATTTGATTCTTGAATGGTCTTTAATGGGTTTGACTCCACCTTTGATCTTGATTCCATACGGGCATATCTTGATCTTTGGTTCAATTCTTCATTTGATGGTCTCGAGTTCAACTTGTAATGCTTGATCCTCTGCTTGAATTGAATAAGTTTGACTTGGCCTTGGGTAGGCTCGATCCTTTCCTGAATTTGGATAAGCTTTTGAATTTGATCCTGATATACCTGCATTTGATCGGGCTTTATCCAAGCTCGATCCATCTTTGGATTTGGGCTTGAGCTTGATCCCATATCTTGATCTTATCTTCTTTTTGGGAAGCGATCTGGATCCGGGATTGGGTCACCTATTTATCTACTTTGAAAACTCATGGGTTGTTTGAATTTAAAGCCTTTATTTTGAAATTTCCCCAAAAGGCTTAAATTTTAAATTTTGGGGTTTTTGAATTTAAAGGTTCATAAAGGCTTTAAATTGGTTTTCAAAATTCAGGAGTTTTTTAAAATATTTAAAATTTTAGGTGTTTACAGATGTCCCTCTTTGGCATTAATCCAAATTTATTTGGATAATGGCAAAGAAGAAAACACCCTTTATGGATTTACTTCCCAAATTTCCTTGAGAATATAAATCATCCTTCATTTCGTAAACTCCTTTTTCTTGGATCATAGAAAAGGGATTTCAGTGAAAATGGACTTGACTTACATGGGATATTTATCCTAGGCATGATCATGAATGAATGACTTTTAAATGCATGCATGGTATGAGTGATGCGAGGTGAGTTTTTAGAGACACAATTGAGGGGTTTAATGAACTTGGGGAGAGCCTTTAAAGGCCGGTTGCCCCAAGCAGAATGATCCCACGTCATTTTTGACATTTTAGGTTTTCAAAATCTTTTTTTCAAAAGGAACTCCTTTTATCTTCCATTAAAAGGATTTCCAGTTTTTCATACTTCCCTTCATTTGGGTTTCAATACCCACTACTCGGTAGAGGTTTTTGTGGGAAATTTTGGAAAACATTTCAAACTTCTATTTCCCACATAACAAAGTCTAATTCTCAAACAAAATGAAATCCAAATAAGTTGATTCTATTCCTACTTTAGGATTTTCATGGATAAATCTTTTTCCATTGGGATAAGCTGCAGAGATATGGGAAAGAGTTACCACAGTCCTTTCTGAAGCGTCCTGTGGTTTAAAGCAAAGAGACGAAAAATTGCTCTTTTACGCTTTGGCTTTTCCTTTTTCTATCTTTTTTTCTTTTTCTCATTTTTTAATCGAAGAGAAGACCTCTTTCGAAGAAGTTTTTGTATTCCCTCTATCTTTTCGGGGAAGACCTCTTCTTGGAGACTCTACTTTTCATAAAGCATCAATTCCTTCATTTAGAGTCATACAATCAATATTGATCCTTCTTTGAAGAAGTTTCGAAGGAGACCTATTTTAAAAATCTTTTCGAAAGAATTTAACATAGACCCCATACATAATATTTTTTTCAAGTATTGGGCATTTTCATGGTCTACTAAATTTCTGCCCACAACATTAATCAATCAATATGTATTATCCATTTTTTTGTTGCCCTTTATGACATGGGGACATTCCTACTTGGGTTGACACCTTTTTAGGCCTTTTTGGATGAATGATATGTATGTGATGCATGACATGTAAAAATGTACTCCATGTGATATAGTGGAAATACATGCTTTATGAAATAATGACAATATGAAATGTATTCCATACGATATGATGGAGATACATATTTTATGAAATTGAGTCTCCATGGAAGGTATCTAGGGGATGCATTTTCAATGCCCCTAGTTTGGTGGAGATGAATGATATCACACAACCATATGGTGAAGTGTCATGGATTTACAAGGGAATGCAAGGTGGGCAATGGGATGACATGTCCATGCACTTGACTTTTATGATATTTCTAACATGATCATGAAGAATTTTTGCTTAAGGATGGACTAACAATAACCAACCCTAAGTGTTTCATGACCATCATATTTGAATTGACATGACTCCCACATTCTCCATCGTGGAATTCATGTATTGTATCGTAACCTCATCAAGGTGTATATATCAACAAGATGCCAGAAAATTTTCTTCCCAAAAATCACATGTAGGGTTAAAAAAATTCAAATCTTTGAAAGAAGCAAATTTTGGGAAATCCTCCATTTTCAAATTTTTTTTTTAATGTCTTGAAACCAAGGTATTTATAATTTTGGTCATTTCGGCAAGTCATCCAAATCGTGAGTGGGTGCCAATTGTGCATGATTTGAAAGAATCGATGAGCCTAATGGCCAATTCATGGCATGTTATTTTCATTATTGACTTGCCAAATTTTCGAAAGCTTGGTTTATAACAAGCACATAGTCTCCAAAAACTTCAATACATGATGTCCTAGATTTTCAAAATTTGTAGGCCTTGTATGAATGATTCATACTCGGCCGTTTTTTTTTTTATCATGCCAAATCTAATCAAATAGCAATTGGGACTTTTCCTTTCTCGGGAGACATGAGGATGATTCCTACACCTTCCCCTTATTGATTCTTTGCCCTATCAAAATACATTTTCCATACTTGATTTCCTTTAAAACAATTTGTTTAAGCATGGTTTTGAAATTCATTTGCAAAATATACCTTCATCGGGCATTTCATCAAGTATGGGATATGTGTCTCGAAGAGATAATTCAGCCACATGATCTAGGGCTTATCCCTTAATGGAGTTTTGATGATGAAATCAGACTCCATTAAGAGGAGCTGCCATTTACCTAGCCTACCCGTTAGGATAGGTTTTTCAAACAAGTGCTTGAATAAATTGACATTATCCCTATTTCATGACATGGGAAATAATGTCTCAACTTTTTGGGAAACCTATACCAAGGTCAAGCACGATGGCTTAATAGTTTTTTCATATGCAAAGAGAATTTTCGAAAATGTAATAAATGGCACACTTTCTATAGATATCATCTTCATATTGATCAAGTAAAGCACCCAATGCATTCACATGAATTGAAATGTAAAGATATAAAGTTTTCCTTGCTTTGAAGGTTTTAAAAATTGGAGGATTTACCATAAATTTTTCAAAAGCTTTTTTTTGGAAATCATCATTCAAATTTTAACCCTTTTTCTCAAAAGTCTCATTGAGAGGTTCACATCTTTTTGCTAGATTGGAATCAACCTTGAAGACTTCGGATTTTAACTCAAATTGGAGAGTGGAGGCATGTCTATGATGGCTTGACACTTAGAGGGTCGACTCCCATGCCCCTTTGGCTTAACATAAACCCTTTCCTAAGCTTTGGCTTAATGGGTTTCCAATTGGGTTCTAAGGGTAGACGATTTCATGATATCTATACTCGTTATTGTTCATGCAAACATAGGATTTCAAAAAAGCAATGAATGATACTCATGCAAATATGCACATACTATGGGTTAGACTCACTCTAAAATCCCCGAGTTTTCTAAGTCAAGGATTCTATGAAATTCGGGAAGCTCGGAGGCATGATCTTCCTCATGAATGAGGGGATCTTCCTCCTTGCTTTGATCATTCTCAAGCACTTGAATTTCTAGGAAAGTGTTAGGCAAGGTAGAGGGTTTAAGCTTGATCGGTTTTGGTTTGGGATATACACAATTTTGGGAGAAATGGGCTTTGTACATGGCCATTGTTTTTAGAATTTTTGAAATTTTCGATTTTTTTGTCTTTTTTCAAAATACAATTTCAAGGATCAATATAAAAGACTTTATTTTTTAGTCTTTTTTTCAAATAAAGAATAGGAGAATGAATGAAACAATTTCCTTTTGAGATTTTCATATTTTTCAAATGTTTTTGGATTTTGAAGGTTTTTCAAAAAAAAAAAATTTTGTTTTTGAGAATATCTAATTTTTTTGGATTTTTTGATAAAAAGGGATCTTCCATCAAACCTATAAAGAAAACTCCATGAATTATCCTCAAAATAATAGGTCTAAGCCATGGGTCTCGGTTTTAGTCGGTTCTAGGGGCACCCTTGACCCAAGTGGTCTTAGGTGGTGGCTCACGGGGTATGGATGGGATATAGCCCAATCTATATCGGCTCGAGTTAGGTGTAGGTAAAATGGGTTCTAACCTATCTTCGCTATAGGCTCCTAGACCTCAGTATGGTGTATATCTCATGTTTAACAACATGTTCCAAGGCTTCTTGAGTTTTGAAAATGTTTTATAAAGAGAATGACCTTGGAATTGAGTGTCATCAATATCATGTATATACACACATTTTATTTTGGGTAGGAGTTGGGCTATATGGGTTGTGGAAGACTTGGGCTTCCACATGACCGTGGGTTTAGATGGCTTAGGATGTCTAGGCTCTCCTAAGTGGACGGTTTTAACATGTTCCTTAGGTGCAACCCAAGGTGCCCCTAGGGATGGCTTATTTAGGTTTATGGCCGTAGGCTTGGGTTCATGGTACAAGACTAGGCTCGAGGCAATTGGTTCAAGCATGGTAGGGTTAGGCGTACCTAGGATGTCGATGCATGCCTTAGGAGTAACCATTCTACCATATTTTGAATTTTATTTTGTTTTTGTTTTTGAAATTCCATTTCTTAGTGCGGGACATTCGGCGCACCTTGAGAATCCTCATTTTTTAGCATGTTTTGTGGTGGGTATATGGGGGCATGAGTGTGATTCAATGCATCCGATGTATGAATGGTCGATCCTATACTAAGCAGGGGAGGATCGAGTGGGGAGTCAAAGGAGGGATGAGTTTCGGATATAACTTTTTCTAGCTTGTCTACCTTTTCATGGTGAGAGCAAGCCTTGGACTTGTCCTCGGGTGGCTTTGGCCCATGCGTGGCTTCATGCTCCCATTCCTTTTCCAATCCTATGTATATGTGACTCTCATCCTCTCATGAAACTCGTGGGGTGTGTGGGGTGTTGTGGATCTCATACCCCACCCTGTTTGTGTGCCTAGAAACGTGGACTTCATTTCTAACTTCCGGAATTTCAACTTTTGTTTTTCATTTTTTTTTTGTTTTTCAAAATTTTTCAGATTTTTTTGGCTATTTGAAATATGAAAATCTTTTTTTGATTTTTGCTTGGAACTTGGGGTGCTTGGATGCTTAGAATTGGATGATTTGATCTGAACTCTTTCTTCGTCTCCAGCCTCATATCCTTCATTGAATTTTAGATTTGATTCGGTTTTCCTTCCATGATCTTTCTCTCTATGTGCCTGAGATGAACTTTCATGTGATCGATGCGCCTTAGCCTTATGGCTTAGAGCATTGATCTTTTTAAATATTTCTTTTATGGCAGTCATCTCTTCTTCTGCTTTAGAGGATTTAGAAAACCATGTTGGAACATTCGATGAGGATTTCCTTGGCTTGCTTTTATCCATTGTTTTCAAAAATCTATGCACAAGTTTGAAAAACACCACATTTTTGCAAAGTTTTTGGAGTTCACATTTTGAAAATAAAATTCCCTAAGGCTCGAGTCTCACTGGGTGTGCCAATTCTGTAGACACGAAAATTTTCACTTTAAAGCTTATGTAAAAACTTTCTTATCTACTTGCGCGAGCGTGCCAGCTAGTTTGCAAAACTACCAAAGTTTTTGAAAGATATAACTTCTTAGGCTAATGTGGGCAAGCGAACTCTTTTTGCTTTAGACCTCCTTGAACCAATGCTCAAGGGTCGGTCTAAGTGCTTGAGAACTTCAATTTTGAAACAAATATGAACTCCAATTCACATGAATAGTTGGTGTTTTTAAAAGAAATAATGTGCACTTTGGTTCAAGACTTTGAAATGAACAAGTCTTGAAAAACAAAAGGTTATGTTTTCAGAGCTTGTTTCCCGAATACATCTGGATACTTTAGAGACCTCCAAAAATCACTAAACTTTTATCAGGTAAAGCGTATGGTGTGGAGGATCTGTACCCCTTTACAAATCTAAAATCAAAGTTGTTTTGAAGCACAATTAAATGAATGAATCATTGTTGCTCAAGTGCCCGGAACTGTCTTATCATAAAAATACAGAGGCTCAAAAATGAGTCTGTATCTCGGTAACCCGAGTTTTAAATTTAGTAATTTTGATGTTGTTGAAAAGCTATTGATGTCAACTTTCTAATGAATAAAAAATCAACTGATTTGGACTCCTACAGATAGAGTTATGGGACAAAAACTTAGGCTCTATTGTAGAGAAACTGACTGTGTAGATAGTGGACTGGTTTCTGTTCGGTTTTGCCAAATTTTATTTACATGGATGAACAGACCTAAAATTCTTGAAAATTTTATTTAATGTGAGTCTGTGTGTGTATAATAAGTGGGCAAAATTTTAGAGAATTTGGAGCAATCATTCAGAAATTAAAAGTACAACAAACATCAGATGTAGAAATGCTGGAAATTTAGTTTCAGGTTTTAGTAAAATACATGATGCAAACTCACCCGAATTTAAAATGTAACAACTCTACATTCCCAAATTAAATTACTGAATTAAAATGAAGGGAAATTATCTTTATAAGCATAAGCATAGAGGGGGTAGAGAATATAGAGTGATTATAGATTATATTGGGGTAGAAGCACATAAGCAGACACATAGAGTGCGTGTGTGCAATAGTGAAAATTCAACAAATGTAATGTAAAGACATTGAATCTAAGCACTATTACAACATGGGGGGAGGTTGTGCTCTATTAATATAACCCCAATTTAATTGAATTAGAGGAAGGAAGAGAGAATTGAAATTCAATTGAGGATGTACTTACACGATTTATCAAAAATAGGTCGGGATTCAAGAGTGAATCCGACCACTTGAACTCCTTCTTCTTCCCCAAACTCCTTTGGCACTCACCTAGCTACCCTCTTCTTCACCCAAACCTTGATGTACATGACCCTCTTTGCTGGGATTTCTTCCCTCTAGCCTAATCACTCACCCAAGATAGAAGCCTCACTCTCTCCAAGTTCCAAGATAGGCTCACCGCCCCCCCCTCCCCCCTGGCCCCTTTTATAGGCCAAGGGGGTTGGTTTCTAGCCCCTTCCATGGGGCGGGTTGGACCAATTCTCTTGTTGTTTTGGCTCCACTTAATCCATGTGCAGGTGGTCCCTTAAGTGTTGACTTGGACCAGCCCATGTGGGTTGGGCCTAGGTGCAGCCGAATTGGATTTGGTGTAGCCGATTGGTACATGGTGCAACCATTTGTGACTTGGTGCTGCCATTTGTGACTTGGTGCAGCCGACTCTAGCCCTTGGGTGCATCTGGTCCATGGATCTTCCGACTTGATGCCAAGTAGTGGCGGGGTATGCCTTAGTTAGGCTCTTCCAATTTGATATTTGATTCTTGAATGGTCTTTAATGGGTTTGACTTCACCTTTGATCTTGGTTCCATACGGGCATATCTTGATCTTTGGTTCAATTCTTCATTTGATGGTCTTGAGTTCAACTTGTAATGCTTGATCCTATGCTTGAATTGAATAAGTTTGACTTTGTCTTGGGTAGGTTCCATCCTTTCCTGGATTTAGATAAGCTTTTGAATTTGATCCAGATATACCTACGTTTGATCGAGTTTTATCCAAGCTCGATCCATCTTTCGATTTGGGCTTGAGCTTGATCCCATATCTTGATCTTATCTTCTTTTTGGGAATCGATCTAGATCCGGGATTGGGTCACCTGTTTATCTGCTTCGAAAACTCATTGGTTGTTTGAATTTAAAACCTTTATTTTGAAATTTTCCCAAAAGGCTTAAACTTTAAATTTTGGGGTTTTTAAATTTAAAGGTTCATAAAGGCTTTAAATTGTTTTTCGAAATTCAGGAGTTTTTGAAAACATTTAAAATTTTGGGTGTTTACACACGTGACCCTAGGAGTGAGTGACTTGAGAGGATTTGGCTTAGGCTCTCCCGAGAGTGGACGGTTTTGGCATGGTCCCTAGGTGCAACCCAATGTGCCCCTAAGGGTGGACGATTTGGGTTTATTTGGGTGCAAAGGGAAAATATGTTTTATCCCTTGCAATTTATGAGGGTATGGATTCCAAGGGAAACCATAGTTGGTCCCTTAGTGGGTTTAGGGATGTTGAGAAAAATCATGGCCGTAGGTTCGGGTTCATGATACAAAGCTAGGCTCAAGGAGACTTGTTTATGCATGGTAGGGTTAGGTGTACCTAGGATGTTGATGCATGCCTTAGGAATAGACATGTCTACCATATTTTGAACTTTATTTTGATCTTTTTTTTCTTTTTGAAATTCTTTTTCTTGGTGCGGGACATTCGACGCACCTTGAAAATCTACATCTTTGGGCATATTTTGTGGGTATATGGGTGCATGAGTGTGATTTGATGCATCCAATGTATATGAATGAATTGTCGATCCTACACTAAGAAGGGGAGGATCGAGTAGGGAGTTTATGAGGGAATGAGTTTCGGACATACCTTTTTCAAGCTTGTCTACCTTTTCATGGTGAGAGCAAGCATCCTCAGGTTGCTCTAGCTCATGCACGAGTTCGAGCTGCCGTTGCTTTGCGAGGTCTTGGATTTCATCTTCCAAGCATATGTGTGTGCAACACTCATTTTCCCTTATGTTATGTGAGGTGATGCTCAAGGGATTATAACCCATTAGAACGAATGTTTGTGAAACATTTGGAGTTAAGTGAATCTCATGCCCCACTCTATTTGTGTGCCCGAAAATGTGGACTTCATTTTCAATTTTCAAAATTTCAAATTTTTGATTTTCAAGTTTTTTTATTTTCAAAGATTTTTCAAATTGTTTTGGTCTTTCGAAACATAATTTTTTTTTTGTTTTCAATGGAAAATGGGGTGCGTGGAGGATGGGCAAGGTTAGATGATTCAATCTCAACATGTGCTACATTTAAAGCCTCATTTCCTTCATCAGATTCTGGGCTCAATTTGGTTTTCTGGGTATGCTTCTTTTCTCTATGCACCCGAGATGATTTTTCATGGGATCAATATGCCTTGGCCTTTTGGCTTTGGGCATCGATTATTTTCCCCATTTTCCTCATTATTTTCCTTACAGAGGCAAACTCTTCATCTCATGTTTTAGAGGATTTTCTTGAGCTTTTGGAAAACCGATTTGAGAAATGCGATGAGAATTTCCTTGGCTTGTTTTCAAAGGAATCATCTAAACTTAACATTGTTTTTGAAAAATTGACTTGTGCACAAAAGAGGTATTAACACCAAAGTTTTAACAGTTTCAAAAATCACCTAGACTAAGAATCCCAAAAGACTCGAGTCCCACCGGGTGTGCCAATTCTGTAGACGTGAAATTTTTACTCAAAGCCTATGTAGAGACTTGAAATAAAATTTTCAACTCTACTTAGTGCACGAGCATACTTAGTGCACGAGCGTGCCACACAGTTTCCAAAACTAGCAAAGTGTATGAAAATCTAACTCAATTGGTGATTTGTGGCTAAGCGGGCTCTTTTCGCTTTAGGCCTTCTTGAACCGTTGCTCAAGGGTCAGCCTAAGCGCTTAGGGATTTCAAATTCATGTGAATATAAGGTGTTTGTCAAGAACAAATGGGTGCACTTGGTTTCAAGTTTGCAAAATCAACAAGTTTTGAAAAACAGAAACTGGTTCTGTTTTGAGAGCTTGGTCCCGAAATTTTCCTGATAACTTAGAGATCTCTAAAATTCACAAAACGTTTACAGGATATAGCCTAAAATGTTGAGATCCTATACCACTTTTTATTTTAAATTTTGGTACAATAAATCTACACAATTAAATCGGAGACTGGACTCAACTCAATAGCTTCAGGGCGTTTTGTGACAGAATTACAAAAGCTCAAAGAATCCTCTGTATCTTGGTGTACAGAACTCCAAACGTTATGATCTTAATCTTTTCGGAAAGCTATGGATGTTAGCTTTTCGATGAGACTAATTTTATCAAATTTAGTTTCCTATATAAATAGATATGAAACTTTTACTTGACCTCTATTACAAGAAAATTGACTGTACAGAAAACATAACTGAGTTTGTCCGATCTTGCTCAATTTTATTTATGTAGTTAAATGGTCCTAAAATTCTTTTCAATTTTATTTCTAATGTGTTTGTGTGTGTAGATGTTGTGCTTAAAATTTCAGATTATTCGGATCATAGATTAGAAAATAAAAATTGGAGCAATCAAGGTATGTAGATGTTGGAAAACCAGAATTTTGTTTTTAGAACATACATAAATGCAAACTCACCCGAAATTAAATTGCAACAACCCAATAATATAAACCAAATTGTTGAAGGGAAATTAATGAAAATATGTATCTTAGCTTAAGCATACAGGGGATTAGAGAATATAGAGTGCTTATAGAATATATTAGGGTAGAATTAAGAAATCAAACACATAGAGTGCGTAAGTAAGAATAGAAAATTCACTGCACATCTACTTCTTATTACATCATGGGGAGAGACAAAGCTCCATTAATACAACCCCTTTCAAATTGAATATGAAGAAGAGATATAGAAGAATCAGGGATGAGAAATACTTACAAGGATTTCCCCAATAATCGGCTCCAAGAGATGAATCTCAGCCCTCACTCTCCCCTTGATTCTCTCTTTGTTTCTCACTCACAACTCCCCAATATTTGCAGCAATTGGTCTAACTTCTACTCTCTTTTCCTCTCTCTCCACTCTTCCCTAGAGGAACTCACAAAATCCCAAGCCCCATGGTGCAACACTTCAATGCCCCAAGCTCCCAATCTCCAAGATGATGCAGCCCCCCCTTGGCCTCTATTTATAGGCAAAGGGGGGCTCTTTTAGCCTTTCTTGGGGCGGGTGACCCAAGGGTCCAAACCTAGCCCCAAGACCCATCAAATCACATGGCCTTGGTAGTCCTTTGTCGTCAAAAGTGGACCAGTCCCATGTGGGTTGGTTTAACCTTAAGTCCCATGCCTTGGTCCTAGTCGATTGGACTTGAAGGCACTCGGCTAAACTTGATCTTCATGCCTTGGTCAATTTCTTGTGTAGCTTGTCTTGACCTGCTCAATTTTTATTTGATATATGGGCTGGAGGTAATATAATTTTCGGTAATAACAACTCATATTTGGTGTGACAATTGAGGGAAGAGTACATTTTCCTTATAAGATAACTAGGATATGTCCTAAGAGTACCACTTTTGTTTGTTTGCAAGATGCTCCTTGTTTTACTTAGATACCGAACTTTCATGCTAGTATGTCCCATAACAAAACATATTATGCACTTGGTGCATATGGTCATATCTTCCCTTCCCATTGGTCTCTTTCATCTAAAGTCATCATGAATGACTTAGTGACCACATTCGACCTCTGCAAAGATAACTCACGAAATCTGGGAAGATAGGGATCTCTTTTCGGATTTCTTGGATGTGGTTTGACAAATCAACAAAACACTTTTTTTCATTTAACAAAAAGATCAAAGGTTTTTTTACAACTAGATAACTCTCAAAACAAAGTCAATAGCGAACAATCCCAAAAGGAAAATACAAGAGAAGATTACATGAATACATATATGTCTCGTAGAAATACAAAGAATAATATGAATGACTCTTATCTTCCCAAAAACTTTCATAAGGAAATCATATACCGTGAAGTTCATCATTGTTCTTCATTCTTGTTTTAGCTTCTGCATCTACATCGTTGCTCTCTACACTCTTAAGTGGTATCAGAGTATACTGGCAATTCACAACTCTTTCTATGTTTTGTCTACGATCACTAGGCTTTATAGATATGCTTATTATCTTCAAAAGGGAGTATTCAGAAAGTAGAATCAATTGATCTTGATAAGGAACAAATAAATATATCGATCAATTGATCTATAAAAAATAGATTTGTTTGTGTGCTTTGATCAAGATTAATAAAAACCAAAAAAAATCTATATGTTTCGAAAGAACAATAACTTAAAGGTTTCTATTCTATTCTAACAAGAAATAAAAACACTTAGAGAGAGGGTGCAAAAGAACAAAAGTGGTATGAAAGGTCGAAAAGAATATATAAAAACTTTTATGTTATATTAAAGCAGAGTTCTCTTTGATCTTTAAGGTTGTCTTCTTTTGTCCTTCTTTGTTCTTTGATCTAAATAAGAAAAAGTAAGAGAAAAAGAGGTAAAACACATAGCAAAATATAAAGGAAAGGAAGATGAGGTGAGTTTGTTGAGTTATAGAATCGTCTCTCTTGTTTCAAACGAAGAACAACCATCCCCATCCTTCCCCTTTTATGTGGCCTTTTCCTCTATGATTCTCCCTCTCTCTCTCTTAGACACTCTACAAGTGTCTTGTATTCTCTCTCTTAGACGCAAAAGGGGTTGATTTTATAAAACCAGAAACCAACCGTTTGTTTTTACAAGACCACAGTTTTATAAAAAAACCCAAGGGCAAAAAACTGCTCCTACCATAATTTTGATAAAATCGCCAACAAAATATTCAAAAATTGCCTCGAAATGTAGGAGCGGGGCTTCAATTATATTTTTGCCCTCATCTTTTACAAAATTTACAAAAAAGTATATTTGTTGAAATTACTATTCTCTTCATATATTTATCTGTGAATTTATAGAAAAACTATAGGATTGATTTTACCATTTTATCCTCATACTATTACGAAAATTAAAGATTTTGTATACTGTTTAAAGTTACAAGTTTACCAGTGCAACTTTTTTCTTTAATTACAAAAATATTTGAAAGACAAATTTTATACCCACTTGTTTATTATATTTACAGAACAATTATTTGGATAAGATTATTGTTTTGTCCTTGTGCTTTATAACCTATTACATAATCCTCTTTTTAGTTTTTTTTAGGGTATTTCCTATCTAGTGCCTACAATGTTTACAGAATTACAAACAGGCACTCGCTTGAAAGTATGCATTGCTTTGTGATATTGCAAATAGGTGTTTGGCTAATTAATTTTGTTTATTATTTAGGTTCATGTCTAAATGTCATTAGTTGTTGTTTGTTTCCTATTTCTTGATCCTATGTAGATTTTGACTATTCTAAATAGTCTTTCTCATTGAACATGGTAATCATAATGCTTGGGTTGGGACCTAAACTTATTCTTTCTCAGCTCCAAAAAACTTGCTATTGGGCAAGAGTACACAAATAAAATTAAAAAGGATAAACAACTCTTAGCTCAAGACAATTTATGGTCTAGCTCTAAAAATAACTAAAATAGAAATAAACCAAAGAAGAAATTTAGTAAACTTAACAAAAAAGGTAGTCAAAGTTTTATGGGTTAGATCCTTTAGGATTGTTATAGGAGGCACTCCTATTATACTTGAACGAATACAAGCCTAAGATCCAATATGCCTTAAACAGTTACCTCATCAATGGTATTGAACTTTTCAAAATACTATATTAGAACTTGAGTTTGTGGTTAATGAATTTTACCACTCTGTATATAATTGAAAAAGTGTGAGTCACTTTGTCATTCTATCATTATATAGATGATATATTATTGTTTGAGAATGATAGTAAAATGATTGTCAAAACTAAGTCATAATTGAACTCCAAGTTTGAATTGTCATGTTAGCAGTTAACTCACAATAAGCTAGATCATTCTTTATTGTTTCTTTCCAACATTTTGGTGATCGTCCTCTACCTCTTTTAATACTTTCAAAATCTACTTTTTCATACCTTCTTATAAGTTCTTCTTTTGATCTTCTTTCTATATCTCCAAACCATCTCAAATGATATTCTCTCATTTTATCCTCTATTGGTGTCACTCCCAATTTGTCTCTAATAACCTCATTATGTATATGGTCTTTTCTTGTATGACTACTCATCCATCTCAACATCTTCATTTCTGTCACAGACATCTTTTGTACATGTTGATGATTAACTGCCCAACACTCAGAACCATAAAACATGGTAGGTTTAATTGCTGCTCTATAATATTTAACCTTTTAACTTTAATGATATCTTCTTATCACAAAGAATACCTGATGCTCCTCTCCATTTTAACCAACTAGCATTAATTCTATGCGTAATATCTCCATCAATTCTTCCATCACTCTGAAAAGGATATGGGCGAGACATCTTATATTTTGAATATAATGATTTCTTGTGATAGAGAATATAAACTTATGTATTTAAATCAAGAGAGATATATTGATTATATCCTCGAGAAGTTTAGAATGAGTAATTGTAAACACTTCTATTGCAAAAGGGATCAAATTGAATAGGGTCAATTGTCATGGTGAAGGACAAAATAAGCCTAATATTTCTTTATGCACAAGTTGTGGGCAGCATGATGTATGTTATGTCCTGTACAAGATTGAATATCAACTTTGTTATTGATCTTGTGAGTAGATATCAAAGTAATCTTTCTTAGCAACATTGAGTTGGTGTGAAAATGATTCTAAGATACTTTCAAGGAACAAAATATTTAAAGTTAAGCATTTAAGTAGATGAATTAAAAGTTGTAGGTTACTCAAATGAAATATTCTTATTTGGAGGTATTGTTTATTGATCTTGTAAGAAGCATGAATGTGTAGCGTTGCATACACAAGAAACTAAGTGTTTTGCTTATAGTATGGCTTCAACTAGTATCATTTCGATAAATCATTTCATACGTGATTTGAAGTGAACATATCCAATGAGCTAGTTGTCATTTATTATGACGATAGTGTAGCAATCACATTCATTAAAAATGGAGTTAATAGCTTAAAAAATAAGCTTATAATGGTTAAGTACCACTATGTTCATGATATATTTAAAAGGAATGAAATATTTATATCTTATATACCAACTAAAGACATGTTGGTTGACCTCCTGATTAAAGGCATATCTGAATATCTCTTTACAAATCATGTTACACACATGAATTTGAGATATGCCTAGAGTCTTAGTGTGGAAACAACAATATAAATATTATGCAAGAAAGTGTATTGATTATAACATATATAAGTTACAACTCCTAGCAAGAGGAAATGGTATAACTTGGAAATCTACATAATAGTGGGATGAAACTAGTGTATCATTACTTGCTCATGTGGCTAAGTGGGAGATATAAAGTCATAATGTATGACTTAGTGGACACATTTGACCTTCACAAAAATATCCACGAAATCTGGAAAGTCCAAACAATCTTTTCGGATTTCTAAGGTATGATTTTACCAATCAACAAAACAATCCCTCCCTCTCTCCTAGAGAGAGGACATGAAGTTCTTTTGTGTGGCTAGATAACTCCCAAAATAGAATTGGTAATGAAAGTCTCTAAGAAATACAAAGAACAATAATGATTGACTCTCATCTTTCGTAGAAAAACTGTATACCATGAAGTTCTTATTTTGGCCTTCGCATCTGCATTGTTGCTCTCTCTGTTCTTCTCTTCCACTTTTTCTATCTCTCTGAACAACCGTAATAGCAATTGTCACCACCTTTCCCTGTACTGCAGTCCTTCTCTACGTATGCTTGTATAACCACAATGCTTGCGTAGGCTTGTAAACATTACTATTTGTGAAAGCATTACAGTTAATGTGGAGGCCTCCCTCCCTCTCTCCTAGAGAGAGGACATAACCAATGGTCCAACAAGGTGACAATCCACTTAACAAGGTTCTCCACTTGCGTGTTGTTGTAGACCGCAGGTTTAACTCTTGAAGGGTACATACCCCCACTTTGAGCTTCAAATCCTTCGATTGAAAAGTAAAAGTCAACCTATAAAGGCTCTCAGGGCATTAGCCAACATGGCAGGACTGTCGACTTGCCTATCATAAATCCCAAACTCTAATCGAGGCATACCAGATTCTGCATCCGGTTGTAAAAAGAAAAAATTAAAGAGAGCCCTTTTTTCTTTTTAAATAGAACAGAGAGACAATTTGATGCATTGACATTCAAATTTTAAGACATATGTTGGCATAGTGAGTCTCTGGATGTGTAAAGTTTGGAGGACCGTATTAAATGAATGAACATTAAAAAATGAGAATCCATACAACTAATGCAGCAGGCATGCCTGAGCGTTTAGATAGTTCAATGTGCATTAACTAAGCATTAATACACGTCTGTGGTCCAGAGGTAGGTCAATATCAAGCATTAGGACATGCATGTGGTTTAGAGATATAGAAGTTGAACTTGTAGCTTAAATGAAGTCCAAAATAAACTTGTCATACACCGATTTATCAAGTAGGGCCTAGAAAAATTTAGTGGTTGGGTGAAATTGACACTGTCATGCAAGAATATAGAAATAAAAACAATGGAAAACAACAAGTCTAAAGCCACAAAACTACGAAATGGTACCAAGAGATGTTCTTTGTAAAACCTTGGAAGAAAGAGGTATTTCATTGATATACATAAACCTTATAAGAGACATGTACGATGGTGCAAAAATATGTGTGATGACTCATGAAGGGATGACTGACTTCTTTGAAGTTAATATTGGTTTACATCAAGGATCAACTTTAAGTCCATACTTATTTATAATGATGATTGATGAGTTAACAAAACATATTCAAGATGAAGTACCTTGGTGTATGTTATTTGTAGATGACATTGTGTTAGTGGAGTCATCTAAGGAAAAATTTAATAGAAAATTGGAACTATGGAGGGAAACATTAGAAAATAAAGGCTTCCGACTTAGTAGAACAAAGACAGAATATATAGAATGTAAGTTTGATCACTTGGTTACTTTAGAGGATATAGAAATTAAAATTGGCACACACTATCCCCAAAGGAAAGTTTTAAATATCTAGAGTCAATTTTTCATAGTGATAGAACAATTGATGGAGATGTTATGCATAAAATTAATGAAGGTTGGTTAAAATGGAGAAGAGCATCAGGTATTCTTTGTGATAAGAAGATATCATTAAAGTTAAAAGATAAATATTGTAGAGCAACAATTAGACTTGCCCTATTTTATGGTTTTGAGTGTTGGGCGGTTAATCATCAACATGTACAAAAGATGTCTGTGATAGAAATGAAGATGTTGAGATGGATGAGTGGTCATACAAAGAAAAAACGTACACATAATGAGGTTATTAGAAACAAATTAGGAGTGGCACCAATATAGGATAAAATGAAAATATCATTTAAGATGGTTTGGACATAAAAGAATATCAAAAGAAGAACTTATAAGAAGGTATGAAAAACTAGATTTTGAAAGCATTAAAAGAGATAGATGACGACCACAAAAGTGGACGAAAGAAACAATAAAGAATGATCTAGCTTATTGTGAGTTAAATGCCAACATGACACATGATAGAGCTATATAGAAACAAAGAATCCATGTAGCCGACCCTGTCTAGTATGGGAAAAGGCTTAGTTATTGTTGTATATATGTGTGTGTTTTTCGAAAACACACTCAAACTTGTTATAAAACTCACTCAATTCACAGAATTCGAGTGGAGGATGTATGGGAATGCCGAAGATCTAGCTTGTTATAACTCACTCAATTCCCAAACTTGTTATAAAACTCACTCAATTCACAGAAACAATAAAGAATGATCTAGCTTATTGTGAGTTAAATGCCAACATGACACATGATAGGGCTATATAGAAACAAAGAATCCATGTAGCCGACCCTGTCTAGTATGGGAAAAGGCTTAGTTATTGTTGTATATATGTGTGTGTTTTTCGAAAACACACTCAAACTTGTTATAAAACTCACTCAATTCACAGAATTCGAGTGGAGGATGTATGGGAATGCCGAAGATGCTTACCTTCCTTTATTTATAAGGTTGAGATGATTTTGTAGATTCACGTGTATCGTGGGATCCAAAGAAGGGTCATGGATAATGAGGTTATTAGAAACAAATTAGGAGTGGCACCAATATAGGATAAAATGAGAATATCATTTAAGATGGTTAGGACATAAAAGAATATCAAAAGAAGAACTTATAAGAAGGTATGAAAAACTAGATTTTGAAAGCATTAAAAGAGATAGATGACGACCACAAAAGTGGACGAAAGAAACAATAAAGAATGATCTAGCTTATTGTGAGTTAAATGCTAACATGACACATGATAGGGCTATATAGAAACAAAGAATCCATGTAGCCGACCCCCTATAGTATGGGAAAAGGCTTAGTTATTGTTGTATATATGTGTGTGTTTTTTGAAAACACACTCAAACCTGTTATAAAACTCACTCATTTCACAGAATTCGAGTGGAGGATGTATGGGAATGCCGAAGATGCTTACCTTCCTTTATTTATAAGGTTGAGATGATTTTGTAGATTCACATGTATCTTGGGATCCAAAGAAGGGTCATGGATAATGTGTAGATTGTGGACCTCATGAATAAAAGATAAAGTTTACTAAAAGATTAAATAAAAATATGGAAAAGAAACTGTCCTTTTGAATAGATGATCTTATCAAAGAGACGATCAAGAAAGGTAAGTCCAATTGAAGAAAATAAAAAGTAAACTTACGAATTTAAAAATTCAGAAATGATAAGTAGATAGGTTCATTCTTTACTTGATCCATACTTCGGACCTCCCCATGCTTCTTTTTTATAGAGCCATAGATGCGGTTGCAGGGGAGGCCCTTCGAATTACGTGGGTTTAATTCCTTTGATGGTGTTTTGAGATTTAATTTTTCCTATTTCAACTATTCATTTCTTAACCACGACATTTTGAGTTTTAGCTTTTCTTGTCACGCACATCGTGAACACAATTCACGTCATCACTTTTTCGAAAACCTGCTATCATAATGAATTTTTGAATTGAACAAGTATCATGAGTTTGTCTTAGGACCTCCATAACGTGTGATTTTCGGCATTAACAATTTTTTTTTAACTATTTTAGCAACATCATCAAGTGTAAAACAAAAATAAACCACTCTGTAGTTGATATTGAATTCATGACCTCTAACTTGGTATATAAGAGCAGGTGCACAAGCGTAGACATGTCTTGTTTGAAACCAGAACCAAACTCATCTCAAAACCATGTGTAACCGAAACCAACGGTTTCAGAACCATATTCAAAACTGAGGAACCTCTTGTTTTGGTTATGGTTACAATTCAGGGGTTCCGAACACTGGCTCGAAATCACTGTGAAAACCGACAATTCCATTCTTGTTTGAACCAAAGGTCAACTCCAAATTGGAACTACTTGTTAAAATAATTTAAAAAAACACCATGACACCCATTTATTGGCCAAGTAAGCCTGATCTAACCGCTTATTGACTAGTGTTCAATCAGGCTAACCGCTTGGCAAGTTTTTCCTTTTTAAATATGTGGGTGTGATGTGGCACCTATTATTGGCTTTGGGTCAATTAGGGTGACCACCTTATTGATGTGCTTAAAACTAATTTGAAAATACAAAAGTAGGATGGTGCCATGTGGCACCTGCCTATTGGGCTAAGTGTCAAACAATCATTGGTTGTCAGCCTTTGACCAATGAGTGCTCAGATCCGTGAATAGAAAACTATTTTTGTTAAACACACTATTCATGAATAGTAATTTTCTCATTCTATAAATAACAATTCTTATGAACGAAAAATCGCATAACTCACACTCTTGATCTTTCTCTTACTCTCGCTCTTGGCTCATTTGACTGCTTACATTTTCGGTTGTGAGGTTCTTGTTTCAATAACAAATATAAAAGCAAATGTAAGTATTTCTTGATTTTTTATCCCTAATTTCTCTTTTTTCATATTATCTTAGGTATATAATTTTTTAATTTATTTAGTTTATTTTAAGAAGTCATTGGTTACCATGATAATGGTTTTCCAAGCTCTAAAAACAAAAGAAAAATAGTTCTTAATAGAAGTCGGAGTTACCATATTCCTCAAAGACCTTTGTCAATACCACTAAGTCAAGAAAGCGCGATAGATACAACGTATCATTTGTGAAGTAAGTCATTTCACCGTCGAAAGTTCAATAAATACAGCCTACACATGAAGCACATCCTCCAAAAACCAAGTCATAAGGGTCTAACTTATTTAAGATTAATTTTATACAATTATATGATGAACAAGGTATGGTGAATCAAACAAAGTACAACCACTATGACAAGGTCTATAACTTTAAGCTTGGAGATGGTTGCTACATACTAACAAACCATGTTATGAAAAAAATCTAATAGTAATGGGTTTAGATGTTCATCAAACTCAATTCTTTGTATAAGAAAGTTTCTCGACTAGTGAATCTATTTTTATGGGGCTTTTCTCATAACATGGTAGAGAGGAGTTTGCATGTTTTATTTCAGTAGAATATCTTATATTTAATTTTGGTTAAAAACTTAGATTTATTAATTACATATCATTTAGATATACCCATTTCTAGGCAATCAGTTAGTAGACATATCTCTAAATTATATAAAGAGAAAAAAAGAGTTAATTATGTTTTTTGTACATTTAAACGTAGTAGTGTGTCATTGTGTATTCATATATGGGCTGGTAGTTGCATGCATACATAGGTGTTAATGATACAAGATTGAGCATCATTTAGTGGTAGCAATCATGCATCCTCTTCTTTTAGTGTTAACTGTTAATGATACAAGATTGAGCATCATTTAGTGATAGCAGTCATAGATCCTCTTCTTTTAATGAGAATTATGTATTGATTATAGTTTATTATTCCATAAGTAGAAGAAGAAAGTAGTAACAATCATACATCGTTCTCTTTTAGTGGTAAATTTTTTTATCAAACTTTTAAATTAAGGTTTTAGAAAGTGTTCAAAATCTATGGACTCAACTAAGTTTGTGGTATATAATGCTATTCATTATAATCTTTGTGAATTTGAAGATGAAGAGGGTGGAGAAAAATTTGTTACCTTAAAATAGTAACTAGAGCATCAACTTACTTATCCTATTTTGTCTTTAATTGCCAAGGACATGTTTATTATTTCAGCTTTAATTATTATTTTGGAGCAAGTATTTAGTGCAAGTGAAAATATATTAGACAAACATTGTTTCAACTTTCAGTCTGAGACCTTGGAAGATCATGTTTGCCTACATTATTTGATAAGAACAAGGTGCCAAGCTTGTGGAATAAGTGTTTAGTGTAAGTAGAAATAAATTAGATGAATGTCACTCTAGCTTATAACCTCAAACTTGGGAAAATCATGCTCACCTAGTTTATTGAATAACAAGTTGTCGAGCATAGGAGTGTGAAGAAGTATCAATTGACATATTCACTGAAGACTATACTAATGAAGAGGTAATTAGTGTGGGTGCTATTAATATTGATGTAATGCAAGCATGGAATGACAATGATGATTAAGTTTAGAGTCCATCAATTTATGTAAAGGGTCTTAACAAAATATAAGAGAACTATATGGGCTTTAATTCCTCTCTACCTAGGAGGATACATAAGATAATTCAAAGATAAGTGAATTATGGTCAAGTCCATTATTTGTTTTATATTTATATACATATATCGTATCATGTGTGATTGTAATTTATAATGTCAAAAACTTAAGTTAAACATCTTATATATAATGTAATATTTATAATACTTACATTATATACATACATATATACTTACATCCGATATCATGTATGTAAAACTTATAAGATTATACATATATGTAACTATATCATTTTAATGTAATATATATATATGTGTGTGTGTGTAACACTTATACTCGTATACATTTAAATTACTTAAAAATTTGGGCTCGAACACAGACCCTCCTCCAAAATCCGGACCCACAATCGTCTCTAAACAGGAACCACGGCTAGAGTACAGTTCAGTATGAAACGGCTGTTTCTGGTTTACCCGGAATGGAACATGTCTACGTCCACACCATGCATTGATGCATAGCGTTTTCTTTAATATATAAAGCAGTTTAAGCTAGCCAAAAGCGGAAAAAGCGTTTCGCACACCTTTTGTTTTCCGTTTCGGTTCGAAATGAAAATTTTCGTTCAACATATTTTGGTGTGCCTGTTCATTTAGGTTTCCGGAGGAATTCGTACTGCTTGTATAGTTATTTTGCAAGTCACCGGATTACGGATTACAATGGTTGGTGGATTTTGTACCGATGATCCAAATGCACCAAAGAAATACAAGCTGAAGGTGACAAATTTTTCCCCCCTGCATTTCGTCTCCAATGACGGAAATCATCGAACAAAATCTTTGCCATTCTTTTTACTCAATCTAAAATCTGAAGATATGAGATTGAAGGCAGATTTACGTTGATCATGTGGTGCATTAATTAGGAAAATTTTGAAAAATGTATAGCCTATTCTGGACTCTGATATGGAGAACATGATTTGTCCCGCAGCGGAAAGAGTATAAGTCACTGTTCAATCTTTAGGTTATAACACAAAGCTCATGTCATCACTGTGGGCTATCCTCTCTACCCTGAAATATTTTCTACAGCTGCCACTGCTGGTATCTGGCTATGAGAACAATTTAATTTATGAATAATGATGTAACAGTGAACTTTAGAGTTACAAATGTATGCAGTCCATTTAATCCACCTTTGTATTAGTTAACCACGCCGGGTTTTGCCTTGATTTTCTAATTAAGGTAACCCTTCGTTTACCCGTGTGCCAGCTTGGACGGGCTATCTAAGGGTGAAGCTCCCTTCACTAGAATTGGGTGTTCTGACAAAGAGGGAAGGATCCTCGTCTCAATGCCAGAACTCGTCTCTATCTTGTTTAAGAGATTATTCCGGCGAAATGAAACCTTCAAGAGACAACTTAATCATCTACAGTTCATTCAATTCTGTTGGGAGGGATGCATATATATATATATATATATATATATATATATATATATATATATATATATATATATATATATATATATATATATATGTTCCTATCTGGTTTCTAAATAGACTACTGGTGATCGATATAAAGTTGCGCAGAAAAGAAAAAATCTTTTCGAAACAACGTGAATCAATCTCTCTTCCTCTTTTTCATTGTGCCTTATCATTCATATCGACTTGAGGCAGGCCTCGGAAGTTCTTAATGGCTTCGATTTTTTCGGTACAAGAAAGCAATTATTCTGTCTCTGTAGAAGTTTTACATGGGGAGCTCACTCCACCTACAACCTATGTTGCATAGAATTGGCTATGCATCGCTATTTCCACGGATAAGTAGCCAGAACGCACGCATACAAAATGGTTTGTTCACGTTTGGGCCAGCTTTTGAACTTTTGATATATCAAAAGGGCTTCTTTGTACATGAAAGCTCTGGAGTACCTTTTTACGAAGACAGAGAGCATATCACGTTAGGTTTTCCTTTTTAACCATTTATTGATCTTGAACTTCAAAGGGCTAGCTATTATGTTCTTCCTTCACCCTTGTGTTCCATATTGTGCGGTAGTAGCATTTAATCAAACAAAAAAAGTTCATATGTTATTGTTGAGGCCTTCCTACGCCCGTATAGCAGTGAGCAAAGTATACCCTTAATTTAGGCAATTTCATTAATATATTTCTCTCCACTTAAATGTATAAACAGAGAAAAACACTTCTGTATGAAAATAAATAGTAACGCCATTTTTATAGGAGTATTGAACCAAGCGGACCCAGTCGGTAGGGGGCCAAGGGGATCATGCATGCCCCACGTATCGAATTCAGTGAATCGACCGACCCCCTTTCCAGGTGAGCTATTATTGCTCATTGTGCAAGTGGATCAGCCTTATTAGGATGCATCTAATGCAATAATCATCCATTAGGAGAAACTTATTCGAACTTGACAGAGTACTTGGTGATATTGAGAGAAAAATGATGAACTACTTTCTCCATGAAATGGCTGGAGTCGCGCGATCGAATCAAGTGGATGAATTCTTGGAATAAGTAGTCTTTTATACCATAGGTGAAAAATGTAATCTTTGATTGAGAAAAGATACTGGAAAAGACATCTAACTAATTGGTTCGGAGTATTTTTACAGGACAAATAAAAATGCTACACAAGCGTATATGGGGCCGGGATGAATAAGACGTGCTTGCGGCTCGATATCTCCCAAGTATATGAATTGAACTGCAGCTTTTCTCATGAACCTGACGCCAAGGGAATCTAGACGAGCTGAAGAATGAGCTGCCCGTCTCCTTTTGCAGAGTTGGTTTCAGATTTTTTTCTCTAACCATTTGTTCACATCATCTTGAAACAACAGTGGTAGGTGGGCTTATAATTGGCGGGGCATTTTATTCGTTTATCATTCCGAATAGAGGAACTTCAATGAACAATGTAAGGTCCGAAGTATTTATTATCCGCAATGTGATAACGCAGCGTTTGTTGTCCAATGGTTAGGATAATTGCCTTCCAAGCAATAGACCCGGGTTCGACTCCCGGCAAACAACAAATAAATCCTCGTTTCTGGCAGCTCATGGTCCTAAATTTTTTCTCCCAGCTAACTAGACTATATTCCTTTATGGAATTTCTCCTCTTTAACGTTCTCAGCTCGCTATATCTGGTGTAGAAAATATTTTAGGCCAAGGTTTCTGGCAGCTCATGGTTAAGGAGTACAAATAGCATGGTTTCACGGGAGACCATGTTATTTGAGATCCAAAATCGAATTTGTTTGCCATGTATAGTTGAGAACCACACTGAGGTGAAATGCCTTATGGGATTTTGCTTAAGGCGCACCAAGTCGTATTACTTTTCCCCTTCGTGTACATCCACCGCTGCCAATGCCATTCCGGTTTCAACTTACGAAACTCTTTTCGATTCGCCTAGATTCTTCTTGCAGCTGGAAAATAAGCAAAATCAATGAAGTAACGTAGAATGAATCCTTGTTCATACATGGGCTTCTCGAGTACGAAATGAGCCCTCTTCAAATACGTTCTTTACTACGGTCTACCGAGTAGATTGATAACTCGGGAGTCCCCCACCTAACAAAACAGAAAACAGTTTTTTCTTGACGATGACCAGCTAGAGCTAAAATTCCATTTTCCAAATTATACTCTCATTCTTTGATTTCCTGATTTGGTGACAACACCAACATTCAATCCTTGTTTTGTTAGTTAAACTCATATTAGTTACACATTGTAATATGTGCACTGCTCTAGAAAGTAAGAATAAACTCAAATGATGTACACGAACTGAACTCAATTTTTTTTACCCACAATATGCTCTAAGAGAGAAAAAAAAAGAATAACCTATACATTGAGACGTGCACTGCTCTAGAAAAAAATAAACAGAAAACCATTATAAGAAAAAAAAAGTAGGCCACAATCACAAAAAGGAATGAGATTAGCTTGATCGTAGATGGCCACCGTCTACAACTAATAATATAAGTTACCCAAAGACAACCACCCAATGAAGAGGCCAAATAGATAACTAAGTGTTGAAGCCTCAGTAGAGCATTGGAAACCTAAATGTAGATTCAAACCTATAGAGAAACCAACCAACCCATGAACTCAAAGCCTCAAATGTCAACTAGGAGCAACAAACCAACTAATTGAGAGTGAATTACGAAACCCTAATTCCTAACCCTAGATCATGAGACAACTCAAATCATAATAGACAACCACCCAATGAAGAGGCCAAATAGATAACCAAGTGTTGAAGCCTCAGTAGAGCATTGGAAACCTAAATGTAAATTCAAACCTATGGAGAAACCAACCAACCCATGAGCCTCAAATATCAACTAGGAGCAACAAACCAACGAATTGTGAGTGAATTACGAAACCCTAATTCCTAACCCTAGATCATGAGACAACTCAAATCATAATAGACAACAAACATCTATTACTAGAAAACAAAGGAAGCTAAAGATCGACGAGAGAAAGAGGGACGAGAATGAAACATTAACTCTAACCGATCGATACAGTGGAAGAATAGACAAAATAGTATCATCCACCAGCCATGGGAAAAGGCAGGGATCGAGTTAAGGAGGAGATGGAATCGAATGGATAAGAAACACCTATTTACCCTGTGGATGATATACAGGAAAGCCCTAGCTCGCATAAAATGGCTATCTAGAGGAGCGCCGTTCTGCATTTTGCCATACCGAGATGAATATTTAGTATATCATCCAGCCATGGGTCTGATCCAATGTTTTTATGGACATTGGTATGATTAGTCCCATACTATTGCACATATATGTCATCACAAGTCTCCCCTGTGAAGGGCTTAACATTTATGACCTCTCTTGCTTCTCCTTCAACTTGTAGAACCTGTCTTATAAAGGGTTTATTGAAGTGAATACTCGACAAACAAGAGAGGCAACTTTGGACAAGCACGCCAATTTTCTTTTGTATTGGCTTTATGGATTTATCATTTATGCAAGCGACGTAGCAATCGCTAAAGAATATTGCTTCATTGTTGAGGCCCTTATCTCCAACCACTGCTTTTATTTATATTCTTTTTTCCTCAATACCTTCTACCAAGGTATTCATGTTTTTATTTTTCTACCTAGAGAAGACAACTTACTACCTCAAGGCCTCAGTGGTTTCTGCAATACTAAATTTGCCTATATTTTTCGGTTTGAGCAATGCTAGTATTTTGAGCCACGTTGAAGACTTCAAGGCTTGAATTTTAATGAGTTGAGTACTTCTAAGGCTACGGTCGACCAAAGCTGCATTGTATATCTTTCTTAATAAGATGCTCTATATGGAAATGTGAAGAACCCTGACTTTTTTCGTTGGGCTTTAGTGAATTGTGACTAAGCATTTATAAAAAAAAAATTGCTCTTGAATACTTGTCTCCCCTAATTAGTGTTGATTCCTTTCTGCTGAGTTGTTAAATAGGGTCGGGGCATCATCATCGCCTTCCAACCGAATAAGGACCGAAGGATATTTTCCCCAACACTTGGCTCGATAGTTTGGGAATTTGTGTCCCAATATATCTAGATATCTCCCTCTCGACACAAATCATTGCTTCAAACTTCGAAGTTGTGAAGGTTGTTAAGGTCAACCACTAAGAAGTAAAGAAGGTCCCTCTTGAAAGGTTCACCAGTAATATGGGAACAAACAAGTTTGATGAGTGGTTGTCATTAGCAAGATTAACAATGTTTATAAGGAAATGGAGGAATTCGTCCAACTCTTCACCAGTTCAACCACTGTGTGAGGTCAAGTTCATCGGCTTCATCGTCTGTTGATCTTGCCAAGCCCTGCCTCAAAGTACTGAAAATAATGATAATGTACCACCGGCCCTGATAAAATTCTCCTTTTTATGTTCTTGTATGTAGTTAGCCACATGGGTTCATCGTATGGTTTTCTCTCATCTTTCTCAGGATCCCATTCTTGAGGCTAAAGGAGAACAAGACGAAGACGACGAGGATATTGTTCAGTTGTCATAGCTATGGGCTCAACGGGTAAAGTCCACCCTTCTCATTTATTATAATATTTAGCGCTTGTATGACTGGATGTCACTACATTCATCTCCTGTGGTAAATGGCTGCATTATCTAGAGCTATTTCATTTGAGGTTGTTCCTTCAAATGTAGCCATGAACCTTCGCCCGACAACTTCCTTTGACATTGCTTCTATCGGAGTATCTCAAACAGATAGAAGGTGACTAATTGATATGCTTGTAGAACCAAGCTTACTGTTGGAGGTGGTGTCCAATATTGATAAAATATAGACATTCTTGTTGCTGCTCCCGTCGAGTCACCTTCTCCAACTTAGAGACTCGAATCTCGGTTCACCCGTCGTCACCGAAGTGGACATTAGTGCAAGTGTGGAGCTTTGCATGATGGTTCCAACCTAGACTACAATCCCATAACCTTCATTTGGTGTTCCCCTTGAAGGGGAAGCTACGTTAGGTGTGCAAGTTGGCTTGATGGTTCTTCGGGTGGGTCTCAATGATGCCTCGGATTCTCCATCAGTTGAAAGCAATGTCCTTCCTCGTCCTGGTCCCTGACAGTCCAATTCCACCTCGGGGAGGAGTACTCCAAAGCTCAACTCGACTGCTTGCCCAAGGCTATAGCTAGCCATTTTCCTAGGTCTTGGTGTCTCTCAAGCAATCACTTCCACCTCCAAGGACGTTACCTCCGTCGAGCTCTTCAATGATCAAAGCATTACTGAATTACCTAATCTTTCAAGTATTTTGGAGGGTGCAATCAAAGCACCAACCCCAACCTCGAGTACAAAGCTGGTCCCAACAAGTACACTTCTTCCCAAAGGCCAGGATGAGGTTCCTCTTCCTATATTACAGGTGAGATTCTTCACTTTAGTGGAGCCGATAAGTGGACTTGGAAGGGGCTGGACTTGGAAGGGGCCAGTTTGGACCTGACCAAGAGGATTGAACCAGACTGAAACTGCCATTGGGACCAAAACCAGAACCGAACCAGGGAAACCTTGGTTCAGTTCTGGTTCAAAACCTATCATGGAATCGAACCAAAACCAAAATTAGCAGTTTGGAATCATTGGTCCCAAACCATATATTCCTTCCGCTTCTAGAGACACCTTTCTTTCAGGTGCTTTTCAAATGAAACCGGAACCAAACAGAAAACACACCCAAAACCGTACCTAAAACCGAATACGAAACCAGCAGAACTGAAATCATAGGCAGCTCACGTTCAAGGTTCCAATGGAAGTCGAGCTAACAGTTTGGAACCAACTGTCATGATCCGGGACTCGTACAGTGTCCAAGAATCTTTGAGAATTTAGAATTTCATGTGGAAAGAATTGTAAAAAGAATGCATTGAGATTCAGATCTAGGCATTCTTGAAGCAGCGTTGGTCTAAATTATTAACACATCATCTCTAGATAGTGGTGGATGTCACAGTAAAATGAGTTAAAATAAAACTTAAAGTGAAACGAGGAATTTTAAAACAAAATATCGTCGACTAAATAAAACTAAAACCAAATCTAATTTTCAATATTTTGGTAGACTTGGATAATGCAAAAATTTAAATTGAAATCTACTGCGTTCCTAAGAAATGCAATTCTTTAAACATTTGACGTCAGTATTCAAATAAGATGAAAAATTCCACCACAATGCAACACATTTAATTAGTGCGAGTTGTTCTAAAGGAGGTGCAGCAAGTATTCAGAAAAATATTATAAAAAATTAATAATAAGACAGGGCAACAGTTTAAGCACAGCCAACACAAAAGTGTACGTGGAGAAACTGTATTTTTTAGTTGTCACCTGTACACTATAATATTTACCTTTTAACTTTAAGCACAGCCAACACAAAAGTGTGAGTTGTTCTAAAGGAGGTGCAACAAGTTTTCTAATTGTTGTTCTATAATATTTACCTTTTAACTTTAATAGTATCTTCTTATCACAAAGAATACTTGATGCTCCTCTCCATTTTAACCAACCAGCATTAATTTTATGTGTAACATCTCCATCAATTCTTCCATCTCTCTAAAAAATTGACTCTAGGTATTTAAAACTTTCCTTTTCAAGAATGCAATGTGTACCAATTTTAATTTATATGTCCTCTGAAGTAACCAAACGATCAAACTTACATTTCATATATTCTATCTTTGTTCTACTAAGTCGGAAGCCTTTACTTTCTAATGTTTTCTCCATAGTTTCAATTTTTTATTAACTTTTTCCTTAAACTCCTCCGCTAACACAATGTCATATGCAAATAACATAACCAAGGTACTTCATGGTTAATATATTTTGTTAACTCATCAATCACTATTATAAATATGGACTTAAAGTTGATCCTTGATGTAACCCAATATTAACTTTAAAGAAGTTTGTCATACCATCGTACATGTCTCTTATAAGGTTTATGTATGTCAATGGGACACCTCTTTTTTTCGAGGTTCTTCAAAGAACCTCCCTCAAAACCCTATCTTAACCTTTTTCTAGATCAATAAATATTATATAAAGGTCATTCTTTTTTGCTCTAAAATGTTTCATAAGACATCTAAAAAGGTGAATTGCTTCAACAGTAGATCTGCTTGACATGAATCCAAATTGGTTCTCTATTGTACTTTATACTTGTCTTAACCTATGTTCGATAATTCTTTCTCACAATTTTATAGTATAACTCATTAACTTGATACCCTGATAATTCGCACAATTCTAAATGTGTCACTTGTTCTTATATATGGGTATAAGAGTACTCGCTCTCCATTTTTTGGGCATATGTTGTTTCTCCATATTTCATTAAATAGTCTTGTGAGCCAAGTGATTCTTGTTTCTCTTAGGATTTTCCAAACTTTAGGAATATTGTCTAGTCCAACCGATTTACCACCCTTCATATGTTTAAGAGCCTCTTTGACTTCATTCTTTTGAATACGTCGTTAGAAATTGCGGTTTATATACTTTTCTGAATTGGCTAACTCTCCTAAACTAATACTAACATCTTTATTTTCATTAAAAAACTTATAAAAATAATTTTCCATCTATTTCTTATATCATTTGCCACTAGAACTTTTTCATCTTCGTCTTTGATGCATCTAACAGAATTAAGATCTTTAATTTTCTTATCTTTAACCCAAGTTATCCAAAAAATATCTCCTTCACCCTCTTTTGAGTTGACTTTTTTTATGTAAATCCTCCTAAATTTTAGTTTTCGTTTTACTTACGGTCTTTTTCGCTTCCTTTTTTGCTTTCTTATAAGCCTCTAAAGTTTCACTAGTTTTCTTAGCATAATGTAATTTGTAACATGCCCTCTTTGCCTTGATTTTATTTTGCACTACTTCACTCTACCACAAAACTTCTTTTTGTGCCGGTATACCTTCCTTAGATTCACCTAACACATCTTTCGCCACTTTCCTAATATGTATAGTCATATTATTCCACATATCACAAGGCGTACCAACATAATTCTAAGTATCTCCTTGAAGGACTTTCTCTTTAAATATATCTTCTTTCTAGCTTTTGAGGTTCCACAATTTAGTGTGAATAGCTCGATGCACTCTTTTCTTCTTTGTCCATTTTTCACCTCTAAATCCATAACTAAAAGTCGATGTTGGATGGTTAAGCTTTCTCCTTGCAATCTTTACAATACGCTCTATCTTTTTTTCTACAAATAAAGTAATCAATTTGTGTTTGTTATAAGTCACTCTTATAAGTAATTAAATGTTCATCTTGTTTTTTAAAGATTGTATTGACTATAAAGAGATCAAATGCCATAGCAAAATTTAAAATCTCCCTACCTTCCTCATTTATATCTCCAAAACCAAAGTTTCCATGAATACCTTGATATCCTAATGTCTCTTTACCGATATGTCTATTTAAGTCTTCTCCTAAACAAATCATCTCCTTTTGTGGAATTCTTTGAATCACCTTGTATAACTCTTCCCAAAAAGTCGTCTTTATACTATCTTCTAGTCCTACTTGGGGTGCGTAAGCACAAATTATATTTAAAACCTCTTCTCCTAACACTAATTTCAACGTCATGATTCAGTCACCATATCGTTGTATGTCAACTACACTATCCTTTAAATCTTTATTTATGATAATACCAACTTCATTTCGAGCTTTTTCCTTACCAGAGTACCATAATTTAAAACTTTTATCCTCAATCTTCTTTGCTTTTTCTCCAACCCACTTTGTCTCTTGTAAACATAGAATATGAATATTTCTCTAAATCATAGTCTCTACCACCTCGATTAGCTTAACGAACAATGTTCCGATATTTCTAGAACCAATACGAATCTTATTATCTAGGACTAGCTTTCTTACCCCCCACATCCGTCAATATTGAAAATGCAGAGACCCTCTGTGTAATTTAATCACTACATTCGGGTAGCAATATAGCATAACTAACTTGTTTACTCACACCCGTCTATAATGTGGAAACCCTATCTGCAATTGATTCATTACCAATGGATTTTGCTTACTTTTCACTGCATTCGGGCTTCACAGTGGGTCGCTAGGTGGAAACGCCCCAAAGCTATGCTCATAATTTGTGTAATCTATAGTATAAAAATCCGACAAAGTTTTACGTTGGTTGTCGAAAGCCTAACACAACCCTCCTCTTTTATCCGGGCTTGGGACCGACCATGCAAGAGTGATCCCTTACATTAGCGGAGTTTTAAGTAAAATATATATTTAACAAAAATAATTATTATACGCACCATAGAATTAACTCAATAGCAGCACGCTCTGGTACTGTTGCAGCTAATGAGAGCTCGACTCCCAGGGAATGCATGCGTCGGGTGCCTATATTATGCTTGGGCCTCTTCTTCTTATAACCAAAAAAAAAATTGTATATCTATAAATATCCCTGGACAGGTTGCGACCAGTTCACCAGTTCTACATAGTTGATAGTTTGTTTGTCCGTACTCCAGTTTAGACATGGTCGGTTTATCACGATATTTTCAGCTCGTGGCAATTTTTGTGGCCAAACGAAGGAGACACCGCTCGAGTGGCAAAGGTCATGAGCTGAGACCCTGGAGGCATCTTGTTAGAGGAACTGCCCAAACTCAAGTTTGCGGACCCCCAACCAGTTAAAAAGACCGTATTTCAGGCCTCTGCTGAATTGAATGATGATGTCAAGTTGAGGAACAAGCACTTGAGGGATTTGCAATGGCGATGGGATGACAGAATGTGGGAGCGTGTTTGGGAAGTGCAGAACTCAGTTTTGGCGAGAACCCACTGAGTTACCCTTTGATTGGTTTCAACATAAAAAATGGTCGCGTAACTTGAGAAAGTCAGGCCTGCAGGAACCCAGGTCCCAACGGCTTCCTTGGAAACATGGTGGGTAAATTATGCCAGATCTGCTTGCCGCCCTTCGGCAAACGGGTTATTTAGCTTCGGTGGCTCGACGAGGCCTGCCTTAACTTTCGTCGACTAGGCAATAGACCGCCGTGTGGCCAAGGTGATCTTTCCTGTGTAAATGATGCACAGCACAAGGCCTTCGGTGCGTAAGCCGAGTCCAACAGCTCCGTGGAACCGCAGAATTTTGTTGCCAAGACTTTGGTAGGTGTCGCGGTTTGTAGTGGATGTCAAATGGTACGCCTAGGACAAATCACAAATTATTTGGACAATCTTTTCTGCATCAAGGAAAATGATAGGATCTCAAGGCAACATACCATTACTTAAAGAAAAAGGAAACCAAACAGATTAGTTGAAATAAAATCCTTTATTCATCCGTGTTATTGATTTGAAGTTTGAGAATTGGACGACCACCAAACAGTAAATGAGCCGGCTATCATCATCCATGTAAGCAATATGAAGGCATGAAAAAACATGCACGTCTAAGGACAAGTTCGGCATGAACAAGTGCAATCAGCAACTGCAGAACAGAGCAGCCTTACGCAATACCAGATATGGATATCCGTTCGTAGCTGCCAGAGGCGTTGAAGTTTAGTAGCCACAGACAGTGATCCAGGAACCAAACGGGGGAATGCCTTCGCTTGACTAGCCTTCTGATCGCGAATGGGCTGGCTATCAACGAGCATTAAAGGAATTAAACAAATGAATAACATGCATTACTAAACTCAAGGGCATGAGAGCAGTCGGAAACTCTGGAACACGGCAGCCTAAGGCTTACCAGATACTGAACCCCTTATAACTGCCTGAAATGGCGAAGTTTAGCTGCCACCGATGGTGATGGATGAATCAAGCCTCTGGAGTAGCTCCGCGTGACCGGTCTTCCAATTGCAATTGTCGACTTGTTGACTGACGGAGTTGGTGTCTGCTGCCTCACTTTTGAGCTTATTGCTTCTCTGGCCACCGCCACCTTCACCTCTGGTGGTCTTATATTATTTGCATCATGCACCTCCTTGTCTGGGTGACTACCGGGAAAATCGATGAACTTCTTTTGTGACATGAGGAGGTTGGCTTGCTCTCGGCTGTTCTTCAAGAGTTCCCAGAGCAGATCATCGTCCAGAGTCTGATACCTCTCACCCGCACGGGAAACTTGGTTCAGTTAAACGAAGATGCTGATCGGCTGCCAAAAGAGTCAAGCACCTCACTTGTTTAGCATGTGTATATGCTCGCTCATACAGAGCTCGTTTTGGGTCTGATCGGCTTCACAAGCAAACAAGATGAGCTTGGCTCGAGTCAAAGAGGTTAACGTATGAATAGGTCAGGGTTTGCCTTGACTTGACTAGACTCTTGTGGAGTAGATGTATAATATTCATGCGTATAGTTTGAGAAGCTAACTCAATGCAAAACCAACTAGCTAAGTAAATGGTTGTAAATGTCTTGGATTGGTCAACCGTCACGTTTATTAGCACTAAGAACCTAATTTTAACCTAAAATAAACATCCCTTGTATCAATGAGAATATATATATATTGTAAAAACTTGTGTTCAACTCTTCAAGCTGATGTCTCACTCCTGAATAAGCTTGGCTCGTCTTAACGAGTAAACGAAAACCATGACCGAGCAACAATATGGTGAGAGCCGCTAAAAACAGACCCATTCTGCGGATTTAGTTCATTGCAGCCCTAACCCGTACCCGACAAGCAACTCTGCAATTGGAACTAGGCTCATGTTCAACTCATTTGAGCTCAATTGAAATCGTTCGTAAGCTATCAAATCAGGCTTAACGGACGAATCTAGTCTCAAGACCATCAGGCAAGCCAAGCTCTAGCTGCCTCTTCAAAGGACAAACCTAGTCAAAAAGCTATGCTAAAGCTCAAATTGCACCCAAGATTAGCTATGAACTAGATGACTGAGTTCAGTGCAGTTAAAGGTAGAGATTAAAGTTGATCTGGCCAGAATATGCTTTTCGAGCCAAGCTTCACCGATTATGATTTTGTCATGGGATGTTGACCATATGCCAGGGGCAAAGATCCCATGTTAGAGGCGTCGTATTTTATTTGAGTTTAGTTTGTATTCGAGTCTATATTTGTATTTGATCCATTAGGTTTATTTGGATTTTTATATGTATTTGGGTCGATTGGACTACATCGTGAATCCAATCCGTAGTTATTTAGGTAAATCTTATATGTTTGAATCTGAACCGGATCCATATTGTGTCATGATCCACTTTGGCATCATTCGAGTAGTATCCATGTGATTAGATTTTCTTATGTAAGGGCCTTGTAGTATAAAAGGCCTCATTAGATTAGAGGAATTACGTTAATGAGAATTGACTCAAACGTTCCTCTCTAGTGTACCTGCTGCTTGGGAGAGAGAGAGGTTCACAAGAAAGACTAAGAATGCCGTGAGGGTCTGAGTTCAGTGGATTCTGAAGGGACCTGTGCATCTCTTGTTGTCGTAGAAGGTTTTAAGGTAAAGGTTCCTAACCGGCCGGGCGGTTTCAACCAGAACCAGGCCAGGAACTGACGGGATCTGAAACCAGCAAAATTAGAACCGAAACTTATCTGGTCTACTTCCAATTCCGCCTTTTTTACAATTTGAAACCCTCGGTTTAGGTATTTAAAAAATAATAATTTCTTTTATAAAATTAACAGTTTCGTTGCAGTTTCATATCTAAACCTGAACCGACAGTTCACTAACTGATTCTAAGCCTGTTCGGTTGAACATATCTACTGCAAGGATCACGAGTCTCATGCGATTGCAATCGCGGAAGAAGAAAAAGGTTTGCAGGCTGATTATTCGATACCCGGTCAAATAACGTCGTTGCCGAGCGATTTTGTGCTAACGGGAAGTCGTCCAATGACGGATTTTAACTGTCCTAGTTCCGAACTGCAGCCTGTATACAGTTCGAACCCAGTATGAACAAGGCGAAGCTCGTTGAGATGGCTCCTTCGCGTCCCCAAGTAAGGGTCAAATTGGCAAAAAATCGAGGGTCAAAAAAGAATGGAAGGTTGGGACCATCTGAAGGTTCGACCTGGCCGAAATAGGGTGCATGATCCGGTGCGCACCTGGCGGGACTCGGCTGGCAGTTGATTGAAGGTCCGGACGAGCCCATTCTCTGGTGTCTCCGCCTTCTTCCTCAGCCTCTTGACTTCCTCCTCGCACAGAGCCAGCCTCTTCCTCACAAACTAGTTCTCACTCTCTATGTCTCGAACCCTCTTCCTTGCCTCTTCGAGCTCGAACCCTCGCCTAACCACGACAGACTCCATCCGGTGCACGGTTTCAAGCAGGCACCTAACCGCGTCTGCCATGCGATCAGCCTTCATCCGCTTGACAAACCCAACAAGCGGGCGACAGAACTCCTCTGCCATGCGGCAGACCGACAATTCCACATCCTCTGCCAGCACCATTAGTGCCGCGTCAAAGCTCTGAAAGGTGGTGCGCTGTGCATGGACGGCCAGAAGTAGCGATCCCATAGCCGGTGGGGAGGAAGCCTGATGGATTCGGCGCTTACCTTTCTTTTGTTCGGTCGCCGGAGGTTCAGTGGATGGTGTTGTTGCGAGGTTTCCACACGAGGGTTTTCTCAGACGATTGTATGTATTTCTGTGTTTCTGTATATCTTTATATTTTGTGAAATGGCTATCTTTTTATAGGCAGTCGCTCTCCCAATCGTCTGGCTTACTCCTCTCGTGGCTTCTCTCGTCTAGGAGCTATAACGGATGGTCGTTACCGAAAAAATCCGGTAACGACTGTCTGTTACATTATCCGACCTCTCCTCAGGTAATGGCTGGATGGTCAGTCGAGCCATTACCCGAGCCGAGAATGGTCATTTCATTGTAACATCTCCCACTTGGCCATTCGAGGCAAGTGTATCGACATACTGTTTTTCCTCCTACTTTCCAGGGGTTTTCACTAGTTATGTCGATTCCTGATTACTATTGTAATCAGAACCTGTTGTGTGGTTATTTCCCTACACAACAAATCATCTGTTGTATGGTTATTTACCTATACAACAACATATCTCAAACCCATGTTTCTAACATGTTTTGAGAAGAGTTCTTTTGTTATGCCTTTGGTTAAGGGGTTTGCCAACATGTCTTCCGTTGGCATGTATGAGATGGATATTTCCTTTCTCATAACAATATCATGAACATAGTGGTATTATGCTTGCTTTTTTAGCAATCTGCTCCACTCCTAATAAGAGTAATTGCTGCATGGTTATCGTAATAGATAATCACCAACTCATCTGTTATTTCTAGCTTCAAATCACGTATGAAGCGGCTTATCCAGACGGCACTTGTTGCAGCTATACAGCAAGCAATATACTCAGCTTCCTGTGTATGCAATGCTACACAGCCCTGTTTCTTACATGCCTAAGAAACAACACCACCTCCAAATAAGAATATTTGTCTTGAGGTAGATTTGTTGTCATCTTTGCTCCCAACAAAGTCAGCGTCTGAGTATCCTATCACTTCCAGTTCATTTGCTTGAAAACATAGTTTCACGATCTTTGTTCCTTTCAGATATTTTAGAATCCTTTTTACAGTTATCCAATACTGTCAACCTGGATTACTTTGATATCTACTGACAAGACCATCAGCAAAGCTGATATCAGGTCTTGTACACAACATAGCATACATTAAGCTGCCAACAACTTGAGCATAAGGAACGCTTATCGTCTCCTTCACCGAGACAATCAGCCTTACTTAGTTTCACCCCTTTTGCAACAGGTGTATCTGTAGACTTGCATTCACCCATTTTGAACTTTTTGAGGATATAGTCTATATATCTCTCTTGACTCAGAAATAAGAGTTTAGATCCTCTATCTTGAGAGATCTTTATACCCAAGATATAGGATGCTTCTCCCATATCCTTCATTTCGAACTTGGAGTTCAACCATGACTTGGTTTTAACAATCATTTCATTGTCATTTCCAATCAACAATATGTCATCGACATATAATGATAAGATGACAAAGTGGCTCCCACTGTTCCAAACATAAACACAATGATTAAGTTTGTTAGCCACAAACCCAAGTTCTATAATGACATTTTAAAAAGTCAAATATCATTGGCGAGGTGACTGTTTTAGGCCATATAAGGATTTTTTCAACTTATACACTTTATCTTCTTGACCTTCAATCACAAATCCTTCGGGCTGCTACATGTATATGATTTCTTTTAAATCACCATTTAGAAAGACTATCTTTACATCTAACTGATGTAAATTCAAATCATATTATGTAGATATTGCCAGGATTATTTGTATGGATGCAAATTTCGCAATTGGGAAATATGTCTCATCATAGTTTATCCTTTCCTTTTGCGAAAAACCCTTTGCAACCAACCTCGCTTTAAACTTGTCAATTTTACCATCAACCTTATATTTCTTTTTCATGACTCATTTACAGCCTATAGCTTTTCTTTCTTTTGGCAAATCAGTCAATTCTCAGACTTGGTTTTTCTCAATGGATTCAATTTTCTCATTCATGGCTTTTTCCCAGTCTGTTGCTTTTGATGAATTCATTGCTTGCTGATAAGTAAAGTTATCAGTCAATTAATCTAAATCTATCGAATTACACACTTCTTTTGAAAGACAAGTGTGATAATCCTTTAAATAGGATGGAGTGGCTCTAGGCCTCTTTTGTCCAATTAAGGTATTGATAGTTTCATGAAGTTCTTCTATGAGCTCAAAAGATGATTAGTCAAAATCTACCAAATCATCAACACATTCTTCATTGTTTTCTAGGATGTTATTCTTAGAATCTTTTAAGAATTCAACATCTCTGATTTCAATGAGTTCTTGGTCCTTATGATAAAACCGATATACTTTTGAACCTTTTGGATATCCAATAAATATACACCTCAAGGACCTACTGTCTAGTTTATCTCTAGACTGATCAAGGATCTTGACATGTACAATTGATTCTCATCTCTTGAGATGACTTAGGTTAGGTTTTCTTCCAAGTGAACAGAGCTTTACATGTTATTCTGTTGAGCACGTAAACAGTTGTCTTCTCTCCAAAAGACTCTTGGTAGTGAGGCATATTCAAAAGAGAGAGGAAAGCTTGCTTGATTAAAATCCCTTTTATTCGATAGGCTCCACAAAGATCAAACCGGAATCCGCGAAATCGTGCATTTTCTTCATAAAGTATTTGTTTCTTAGCTAGATCGAGAGAGTGAGAGAGAGGCGGGAATACGTACAGTGTAGGCATTCTCCGAAGCGACGACCGTGCACGACCTTCCCTCCTCGGCCATCTCCATCGATTTATGACCCACGAGGCGCAACAACGGCACCGATAGGGACGCGAAGATATCTTTCGCCTGAAAGAAAATCCATCGGCCGTTTTAGTTCCGCACTTCTTCGGTTCTTTCGATATCTCGTAAGAATAGAAGAAATAGACGGAGAACAGCTCCGCAATGTTTTACTTCGAGAAGGCCCGCCTTGACGTGTGAATCGAGCAGACGGAACGCCGACTTCGTTTGGGCTTGGAGGCGGACGACCCGATCGAGTTTCCGGCGGATATCCGCCATATTTGCCGTTTCCGGTGAGGCGTCGGACAAAAACGAATTCCTTCTTTTCACCTTTGGACGCTCCACTTCTCGTCTTCAAGCAGTTTTCGAAAAACCCGCCAAGCCAGATACGTTCCGGATTCGGGTTCGAGCATTTTAGCAGATTGCCTACCTAAGGACGGGGCTGGTAGAGAGAGGGGACTGAATCCTTGCTGGCAGTCGTTGCTTGGCTCGTTTTCAGCTAAACCGTTCGCCGAACAGCCTTTATTCTGAACATGTTCATGAACTGTTCGTTATCCTTTATAAGCGTAAACGAACCCGAGTTGAAAGAGATTTCTTTAAACACCCTAAATAAATGATCCACCATTTAGGGTCGTTTATTTGAAATACCCTACTGCAATAATTATCTCGGAAAATCTTTTGGGCAAAAAACTTTGAAAATTGTCATTTGGACGAGCTCCAACAAACTGAAAGAAGCTGAACAAGCCAGGTTGTTCATGTGAGCTCAAATGGCTTAGTGAACATAACACCCTTACTCATGTTTATATATATATATATATATATAAAGTGGCAGACTCGGGAATTATTCATATTTCAGGTGATGCACATGCCTCGCCGTACCCTAAAGTGAGTCTGTTATTGCCCACAAGTTTTCCCTCTTTTTTTTTTTAATACAACAAGAGACCAAAACCTAATACACACACATGCAGCCACCTGACAATGAAACTCGCAGTCTATGATGGGTGTCGAGAGTCCTACCACTGAGCTAAACGGTCGGGGATACCTACAAATTAGAGATGATGAAGCAGACTGAATCAAACTGTAAGCAGCTTGTTGTTTTTCTAGCCCAGCGTAAGTCGTCCCCAGTGAAGGGGGGGTGAGCGGTTCTCGAGGGCCTCAAGGATTGAGATGTGTGGAGTAATTGCAGAAGGTTGAGGATTTTTTGCGACGCCATACTGCTCATGGTTTTAGTTCGGTTTGCTTTCTGAACAACTTATCAATGCTTAAGGTCGTTATATCTAGACGAGTTGGCTCATCAATATATTTGAGCAGAAGATGAACATCAACATTTTCTTCATCATCCATTAGCTCGTCTACTGGTATATATGTGATACGCATGCATTCATAATTTAGTAAACATTGTTACCCCAGTTAATTGGCTGTACATACACAAAATCAAATGAATTTGCTTTGTCTCTCAAGCAAAGACGAGCTCTTGTGTCTCTCAAGATGCAGTTAACAGTCACATCAGATTATGCTTCGATCCAACATTACGATTTGGCTTCTCACAATTAGTAATGTGTTATTTAGGAAAGTAACACATGTGAAAAGCTTTTGGATTGCTGGAAATAATTTCCGACTTCCATGCCTCTTAACTCTTCCCTTAGAATCCCATATAGCTACGTCAACCTCATCAACGTTGCCAAAATCATATTGATTCATTTTTCGCAGTGACTTGAAAACCACTCGTCTCTAGACAAAGTGAGTCGGTTGGACTCGTATCTCTGCTATGTTTGATTCTGCTCATGTTAGCATTTAACTTTAGAGTAAGATAATGTTTTATGGTTATTCTTTCTCCACCTTCTTAAAGGGTTTATCATCTAGTTTTCACTTCTTGAAACTGAATCACAATATGCCTCTCTTTAAATTTCTAAACCCCCTCAAGTGTCTATTCTCATTGGGGATTACTATTTACACACCCCAAACTAAACTACTAATACACGCATCTTTTTTTCATGATTTCTTAAAATGCCTCTTATATTCAAAAAAAATTATATTGTTCATGCCTTCTTCATGATTCTCCTTTCTATTGTTGCAAGCTTTCTTCATTATTTCTCTCATTGATGTTAATCTTTTTCATTCATTGAGTCCCTTCTTACAAAAAAATAATAAGAAAAAAAATTTATGTGTTTGATTCAATGAAGTATTTTATAATTTGTAAAGGTCTTGAGCCACGTGATGTTGATCCATGTGATGATGAGTCACCCAAGAAAGCGATGCCGGACGAAATCCTTATTGGTCCAATGACTAGATCAAAGTTACGAAGATTGATGAACTCAACCTAGGATCTAGAACCAAGAGGAAGCCTCATTATGGATCATGGGGTCCAAAGAAAGTTAATCTCATGTTAGCTGCAAACTAAAGGAAATTAACTGTGAATCCTTGTCTGAGACCTTGGAGACATAGATAGAGTTGTGGATCCTTGTCGGAGACCTTGGAGAAACATATAGAGTTCTTGTTGGTAATATTCTGGCACGAATCTTTGCATCATCTCCCTCTTCATGACCCACCAAGTACAGATCTCGAGTTCACCATCACGCCTTCTCCGTTCTTTAAGATTTATCCACCATAGACTAGAATAATTGGTGAACTCCAATGCCGCTACTTCCACCTTCATTGATTCCAAATAATCATAATATTTGAAAATCTTTTCAATCTTATGAATCCAATCGAGAAAATCTTTCGAGGAGCTTCCACCTTTGAAAGATGAAATTGACATCTTCAGTCAAAATTCATTTTCATCACATCTATAAGGTAAATGATCTTGCAGAAGGAATGGGGTGCTTCTCCCTCGGGTTCTAGGAAGGCCTCGTAAGGAGGGAAAAAATCGATAATGCATATTGATTGATTGATGTTGAGGGCAGAAATTTACTAGTCCCTATAAATGCAAATTACTTGAAAAAAAAATACATTATGGGGTCTATGTTAAATTCTTTCGAAAAGATTTTAAAATGGATCTCCTTTGAACTTTTTGAAAGAATGATCAAGATTGATTGTATGGCCTTGAATAAGGGAATTGATGATTTATGAAAAGTAGAGTTTTCAAAATTATTTGGTAACATTTCAAAAATCCTTGGCTTACAAAATGAAGCCTTGTTCAAAATAGCAAAATATTTTCAAATGGTAGATGCTATTAGGAAATGGGATGATCTTGGTTGAATCGAGTAACCAAAGGGATAAGTTTCCCCCCCCCCCACTTCACTCCTCTCTCCAAAAGGAAAATTGGTAAAATTCAAGAGAAAAAAAAGAGAATACAAAAACTCCAAAAAGAGGTCTTCCCTTCTGATATAAAGAGGGAATACAAAAATCCTCCGAGAGAGGTCTTCTCTTTGATTGAGGGGGGGAAAAAAAGATAGAAAAAGGAAAAGCCAAAGCTCAAAAGAGCAATTTTCCGTCTCTTTGCCTTAAACCACGGGACGCTTCAGAAGGGACCGTGGTAACTCTTTTCCATATCCCTACAATTTATCCTAATGTTGAAAGGTTTGTTCATGAAAATCCTAAAGTAGGAATAGAATGTACTTATTTGGATTTCATTTTGTTTGAGAATTAGACTTTGTTGTATGGTAAATGGAACTTTGAAATGTTTTCCAAAATTTTCTACAAAACTTCTACCAAGTAGTAGGTATTGAAACTCAAATGGAAGGAAATATGAAAAATTGGAAGTCCTTTTGATTGAATATAAAAGGAGTTCCATTTTGAAAATAAATTTTGAAAACCCGAAATGTCAACATGACATGGGATTAACCTACTTGGGGCAGCAGGCCTTCAAAGGCTCTCCCCAAGCTCATTCATCTTTTAATTGAGTCTCTAAAACCTCACTTTGCATTCATACATTCAAAATCATTTATTCATGATCATGCTTAAGACATATAGCCCATGTAAGTCAAGTCTCTTTTGCATAAATCCCCTCCTCTATGATTATGAGTGTGATGATTCATATATGAGATGATATGTTGTACAAAGACATCTATTTTTATTAAAAGATTTTGTGCGCCTATACGAACACCTTTATCTTACATTCGACATTCATCTTTCAAAGTCAAGGATGGCAGATAAGGTAATATAGTATTATTGTATTTGTTCTTTATTTTATATTGTATCCTATAAAAGTATTCATCCATCTATTATGTTTGTTATAGTGTGTTGTTGATGTTTTGAAGACAGTGAGACTTCGAATATGGACAGTCAAACAATACCAATGCCATTGTTGTTATGATGTGATGTGACAAACCTTTTTCACGAGTGTTATGAGTAAGTATACAAATTGATGATTGACTACATGCCTAATCATAATGAATAGTAGATGTGTCTATTTAGTGTATTTCTCATTGCATGTGGTTGCATTTTCACTTATGTAACGAAGTTAATGTGTATTTATAACTATGTGGTATAAGGAATCCATTTTCTATATGTATCTATAGAAAATACTAACACAAATACAACAATCCATATAAGGCATCCTCCCAATATTCAATGCGATAAAGAATAGCATCAACACCTCTCTCTACAAAACTTGGAAAACATATATGTTGATGAAGTGTAACCTCCCTAAAACACAATTGACAAGGTTCAGGTGATCATGTCTTGCCCTCTCCTAAAAGCTTTTCAATATGTGGTAGCCATAATTATCATATTCAAGAACATTCACCCATCTATCAACATATGAGATCATAAACCAATGTATCTACGTCTTGTTGGGTTGTTCAAAATCAAGTCTTTTAATAGTCTTTCTATCACGAGAAGTATCAATATGTGGAGTAATAGTCTTGGACATCGGTTAAAGGGTTAAAACTATAAGATATTTCACCCTCTTGGCCATGTCCTCAACCCCTACCTAGTTTTCCTCGAGTAACACTCTATGTATGTTCCCATGAAGACAACTTCATCTTAGCACTCTATGAAGAAGGTTTGTCTTAAGGATGGTGAAGGTGGTTCTTCTAATGTAGTGTGATAAGGACTCAAATGCTCATACATTATGTCCTTCAACTAACTATATTTTTATATATTAGGATGAGTCAATAGTTGTCCGACAATATCATGCATTTTAATTATATTTCTTTGGTCTTCATCTTAATTATAAATGTCTTTTCATCTCCATATCAAGTTTTTTCAAAACTCATTAATTGAAGAAAGCTCGAGAGCATCATCACTCTTAAAAAGACCACTAATCTTATAAGCACATAACAACCCATGTGACTGTCGTAATGTACGTTGACATGTAATTAGATTAGTATCTACTTTTTCCCCACAACTCATTTCTTTGATAATTAAATCAAGTGCATGGCATGAGACTCTTCTCTTCATATTTCTTATAATTTCTTCTGTACAATCTACATAATGTATACTAACAGTTCGCGACTATCAACGAATGAAGTTTGGTTCATATTGTATCAAACTGTCTAAGGGAGTTGTCAAGGAACCCTTTTAACCTTGTATTGTACCCTCAACCTTTTCGACTAACACATTATAAGCATTACATGACTCAAAATAAAATAATGTTATACATATGGACAAACAAGCATATTCACTTACCGATTAATTGTATGGGTGTTGTAATGCACTACCTCGTCCATTCATATTGAAATTATCATTTCTTTATATGGGTCTAACAACTATTCCTTACTATAAGAAAGTACGATAATTTTTTCACTTCACCAACATCGTGACCAATGCTTCTGTATATATGCTCTCATCCTGAAAGCATCTTATACTTGTGAATAAAAAAATAAATTATTGTTAGTTAAAATAAATATAATAAAAGATTTATACTTTTTTGTCTTATACATGCAATCAAACTCAAACACCTTTGAGAACTTTTTCCTAAGTTGGAGGCCTTTGCTTTCTAATGTTGCAAATAACATACACCAAGGTACTTCATCTTGAATATGTTTTGTTAACTCATCAATCACCATTATAAATAAGTATGGACTTAAAGTTGATCATTGATGTAACCCAATATTAACTTCAAAGAAGTCTGTCATTCCTTCATGAGTCCTCACACATGTTTTTGCACCATCATACATGTCTCTTATAAGGTTAATGTATGTCAGTGGAATACCTCTTTTCCAAAGTTCTCTAAAGAACCTCCCTCAGTGCTCTATCATAAGCTTTTTCTAGATCAATAAATATCATGTGAAGGTCTTTCTTTTTTACTCTAAAATATTCCATAAGACGTCTCAAAAGGTGAATCGCTTCAATTGTAGATTTGCCTGGCATGAATCCAAATTGGTTCTCTGTTGTACTTGATACTTGTCTTAACCTACGTTCGATAATTCTTTCCCACAATTTTATAGTATGGCTCATTAACTTGATACCTCGATAATTCGCACAATTTTGAATGTCTTCCTTGTTCTTATATATGGGTATAAGTGTACTTGCTCTCCATTCCTTGGGCATCTTTTGGTTTTTTCATATTTCATTAAATAGTCTTGTGAGCCAAGTGATTCCTATTTCTCCTAGTATTTTTCAAACTTTTATAGGAATATTATCTGGTCCTATCGATTTACCACCCTTCATATGTTTAAGAGCCTCTTTGACTTCATTCTTTTGAATACGTTGGTAGAAATTGTGGTTTATATACTTTTCTGATTTGGCTAACTCTCCTATTCTAAGACTAACATCTTTATTTTCATTAAAAAGCTTATAAAAATAGTTTTTTCATCTGTTTCTTATATCATCATTTGCCACTAGAATTTTTTTATCCTCGTCCTTATGCATCTAACATAATTAAGATCTTTAGTTTTCTTATCTCTGGCCCTAGCTATCCTAAAAATATCTCTTTCACCCTCTTTTGAATTGAGTTTTTTTATATAAATCCTCCCAAATTTTAGGTTTTACTTCACTCACAGCCTTTTCCGCTTCCTTCTTTGCTTTCTTATAAGCCTCTAAAGTTTCACTAGTTTTCTTAGCATAATGTAATTTGTAACATACCCTCTTTGCCTTGATTTTATTTTGCACTACTTCACTCAACCACCAAGCTTCTTTTTGTGCCGGTACACCTCCCTTAGATACACCTAACACATCTTTCGCCACTTTCCTAATATGTATAGCCATATTGTTCCACATATCACAGGGTGTACCAACATAATTCCAAACATCTCTTTGAAGGACTTTCTGTTTAAATATATCTTCTTTCTCGCTTTTGAGGTTCCACCATTTAGTCTAAATAGCTCGATGCACTCTTTTCTTCTTTGTCCATTTTTTTTTTTAAATTCATAACTAAAAGTCGATATTGGGTGGTTAAGCTTTCTCCTGGAATTACCTTGCAATCTTTACAACATGCTCTATCTATTTTTCTACAAATAAAGTAATCAATTTGTGTTTGTGATAATCCACTCTTATAAGTAATTAAATGTTTATCTCGTGTTTTTGAAGATTGTATTGACTATAAAGAGATCAAATGCCATAGCAAAATTTAAAATCTCTCTACCTTCCTCATTTATATCCCCAAAACCAAAGTTTTCATGAATACTTTGATATCCTAATGCCTCTTTATCGGCATGTCCATTTAAGTCTCCTCCTAAACAAATCATCTCCCTTTGTGGAATCTTTTGAATCACCTTATCTAACTCTTCCCAAAAAGTTGTTTTTATACTATCTTCTAGTCCTACTTGCGGTGCGTAAGCATAAATTATATTCAAAACCTCTGCTCCTAACACTAATTTCAATATCATGATTCAGTCACCATATCGTTGTATGTCTACTACACTATCCTTTAAATCTTTATTTATGATAATACCAACTCCGTTTCGAGCATTTTCTTTACCTGAGTACAGTAATTTAAAACTTGTATCCTCTATCTCCTTTGCTTTTTCTCCAACCATTTTGTCTCTTGTAAACATAGAATATGAATCTTTTTCCGAATCATAGTATCTATCACCTCCATTAGCTTACTGGATAATGTTCTGATATTCTAAGAACCAATACAAATCTTATTATCTAAGACTAGCTTACTTACCCCCCGCATCTGTCCATAATCAAAATGCGGGGGTAAGTGTAGTGGCCCTTGCTTACTTATTACTGCATTCGGGATTTGCAGCACGTCGCTAGGCGGGAACATCCCAAAACAATGCTATAAAATCTGACGAAGTTTTATGCTGGCTGTCGAAAGCCTAACACAATCTTCCTCCTTTATTCGGGCTTGGGACAGGCAATGAAAGGGTGATCCCTTACATGGGCAGAGTCCATAGAAGACTTGATAGGGGTCAAATAATAAGATTTCATTTCTCTATATGCGTAGTCTTACTTTCTTTGAGCAGTGTCATCATGTTACTCTTTTCTATAGGACTCATCCATCCGAGACCCTAGTTTTGAGAGTCCTTTTAGGGGGAAATTTGTATCTACATATAGCTCATCTGCTCACCAAATTCCAGAGGCTTTTAATCTAACAATGGTTGTCTTTCGTGCACCTTCTTGGCCACCTTATTATCCCTTTCTAGAGTTTGATTCATGATATACTTTCTTCTACATACAATAGGTTGCATGAGAGCGTGCCTTCGACTGGACGTATTTTTGGGGTGCTCCTTTGAGGGTTTTAATTGTTATCCGATTTGCAGGAAAGAGCCATTCCCCTAGAACCAGTTAATAGGGCTAACGAGGTTCTAGACATTTTCATAAAAGTTTATGAATAGATGGAGTCACGACACTTTGAAAAAGATATAGTAGAGCCCCAAGTTGCTTTCCTTGCTAATTGGCAAGAGTAGGTTTACTCCCTTTCTAAGCAATCTGCCTTGACTTCTCAAGTTTGGGGTGAAGCATCTGCTAGATTCAAGAAAGCAACTTCTTAAGTTCGGGCCTTGGCGACTGCCAATTCTGGTATCAACACATTGAGATTGACAAAGTGCAGAAACTCCATGTCCTCTATGGTTGTTGTATTAAGCTCATTCTCAAGTCTCGTATGCTAACGAGGTGGATGTGTAGCTGGCAAAAAATCTCATCTTGGAGTTGGGGAGAATGACATGCCTTACTCTGCATCAGGAGCTAGAGGAGAATGTCCAACTCGATATCACTCGAGTTACTAACCTTGAGGAATACTAAGGAAGCTAAGGAGAGCTTTTCAAGGGTATTTGGGGGCATAGTTGCAAAAACAATGCTAATAAAATTTAAATCTTTCTTCTTATGTGATTTTTTTAATGCACTTTTATTGCTTGTATTTACTCTTATGCCCCTTCCTTTTCATTACTCCAAGGTTTCAAAAGTTGGTTTTATTGTCTTTTTTGTTTCCAACACCATATGATGATTACATCGTCATTTTGGGATACGAGTCAAAAATCATAGTCAATGATTGAAAAGTACCAGATCAATTTCTCTCGTAAAACCTCTTCAGCGAGCTTTTCTCAGTCTTCATTTTCTTTTTTTGCGTTGTTTTCTTGCTTCCTTCCCTTTTCAATGGTTCCAAAAGCCTTCACCAAGAAAAAGGTTTCTCCATCTATGTTGACCCCTCTATCAATCTTCACTTTGAGGCATCATGTTTCTCCACTAGTGGAGGACAATAATAAGTTTCTTGTAAGCCCATTTGTTACCCACATAAAGGGTTCAAGGATCCCTGATGAGGCTATCATTCTTGAAACCCTTCCCATCCAACCCTGAAAACATGTAGGGCCGGGTTAGAAGGTTTTGGCCCATATTTGAAGTAGGGTCCAATAGTAAGGCTCGTATGGCCTTGGGGGCCGACAAGGGTAGGCCCAAATTGGCATGCAGGGTCACAGACCCATTGGATATTAGACCAGTCTATAAAACTGAACCAAATTTACTTGAAATCTAGATATATGTACATGTAATATAAAACCTATACATATATATGTGTGTGTGTGGCTATATACATATATATATATATATATGTACTACATATATATGCATGTAATGGAAAAAACTATGCATATATATATATATATATATATATATATATATATATATAGATGTAATGGAAAAACTATATATAGTATATATATATATATATACATGTAATAAAAAAACTATATATATGTGGGCCGAGCCAACCCGGCATGGCCAATATTGACATCTTTACTTGCCAATAGAAAATTGTCCAATGCTACTTGTAAGATCTTAGGCAGAAATAATTTTTTGTAGGTAGAATACTCTTAAAGTTAAGATCATGCACCGATGTCTTGTTAATCTTCCTCATGACTTGTTCCACCTAGAATAAATGAATAATCTCAACTTCTTCATGTTGGGTTACGGGGATTTTGTCACCCAATATGTAGCATGCTCTCGAGTATGCTTTGTCTCCCTTGCTAGTTTCTTTATGCTTGGGAGCTACATAATGGGATTGGGGTTGAGATGTATAATATTCTCAATGCTCGGCCTGATAATTTGGGTTGGTCCAGGGAATCTTGGGTCTAATATAGCCTGACATTACCTTCTCTAGAGAGGTCGTTGCCTCAAACATTGAAGTGGCCAACGCCTATAGAGCCAGCCATAAGTTGGTGCGGCAATTATTCTTTCAAGGCTTAGCTTACAATCTGAGAACGATTGGAAAGTTCCACAGCTAGTGGTCCATGGTAGTTCTCATGATTTTTATAAAGAACTAGAAGAGTTCATTCGGTGTTTTACCAATTCAATTGTTGGATGTTCAACTTCTTCAGCCACATCTTCTTTCAGTTACATTGAGCCTATCTCAAAACAATAGGCATAACAATGGCCAATCAAAGAATCTAGTAATATCTCTTCATCTTCATTTTATCCTCCAATTGTCTTTCCACATGGGTATGTTATTATATCATCTTGTACTACCTCTAGTAGGTTCAGGTGCTTGAGGCTGAAGTGACAAAGGAAGGCTATTAAGATAGCATTCCTTTGTCACGTTTGTGGACTTGACAAGTATTGCTTTTTTCCTCTTTTTGTCTTTCTTTTTGTTTTGGTACATTTGAGGCTGAGTTATATCCATTTGTCCACTTGGTTATCATGTGCGATAGATAACTTCCTCACCCAAAGTGGGACCGTTGGAGTTTCTTCTAAGTAGTAGCCAATTCCATTTTTGCAATTCTCCGTGACCTTGCCTCTACTAAGTGAATCTAGACAACATAGGTTCAGGCAAACCCGACATTCCCTAGATTAGAGTCTTGTTTGGTGACAGAGGTTCCCAAGATGGTGCCAAACATGGAGTTTGTCAACACCGACCTTTCTCTTGAGTCCCTTGTAGAGAAGATCCCACCGTCTCAACGAATGGGACTTCGATCGGATCCATGAGGGACACACTCATTTGGATGTAGAGCTTGATGTGATGGAGTTTGTATAGGGTTCCAAGTACATATTTATCGAATACCCGTATGATGCTTCTATTAGAAGAGAAGAGGTTACAACGTCTATGATTGCAAAACCTCAAGCAAAAGTTATTCTTCTAAAAAAAGAGCTTAGATTGGACATAGAGCTTTGCATGACGGTTCTAAGAATGGGTCCCAATATTGCCTCTAATCTGTTCTCGACTGAAGGAACAATCTATACCATTATTGAGGATCCCACTGATCCAACTTCATCTCGAGGAATTTCACTATGGGGAGATCATACTATTGGGACTCAAGGATCGGACTTGCACACCCTCAAAAGCAAACCCCCTTATTCCTTAGGATCCAAGCCTGAAAGTCCCTTCAAGTGAGTGCCTCTAATTTTGGGGTAGAACCTCTGCATGGACCCTCGAGTAGTTAATGCATAGATTGGATGCCTAGTCCTCTAATGGTTCTTTGGGCATATTTAAAGTGCAAGCACCATCATCCAATTTAGAAGTGATCAAGGAAGGTGAGTCGTTTTGTCAGGGTAAAGCATAGAGCATGGGTGACAGAATGGTTTAGGGAGTCTCCTAGAACAAGAGCAGGATGTACCTCTACCCAATAATCCTCTACAGAAGATTAAGTTTTGATGCTTAACTCTGATGAGCATGAAGCCTCCACTATTGCTCTTACCAAGGGTGGATGTTCAGGATGTACCTCCACCCAACGATCCTCCATTTAAATAGTCATTCACATGAAGTTCATCGAGCGTCTACTTAATAGTGGTCATGTAGAAGGCAAAGTTCTTGAAGCTATTTTATTAAGCTCTCTAGAATACTTGGTGCATGACCTAGTAGAGATAATTGATAATTAATTGACGTACATCTTAGCAAACTAAGAGAGGTTGAAGAATATCCAAGCGAAATTAGGTCACCTTTCATAGTGTTAGCATGAAGTAAAAGCATATTCACCTTGGCATAACTCCATAGTTATGTATCTGCATGAGGGCAATAATCTTTGTTGTCAAACTCACAAGAAGATGGAAACCCTCGAGATTGAGTTTTTTAATATACCCCGAGAGATCTGCAATGTGATGTCCCATCTCTTATCCATAAATAAACATCAAACATCCCTCTTCAAGTAACTAGAATGACACTAGGTTAGCTATGAGGAAGAACTGACGAAAGTTAGGGACCTCAAGAAAGCCTACTTGGAGTTTGTCTTGAGTGACTTAACCTCCAATGTAAATCTCTAATCACAAAATTGAAAGGTCTGAAAAAGAATATGATGAGTGTCAAAAGTCCATTGTTGGCAATGATCTCACTTGGCTTGGAATCATGTTTGCCTTTAAAAGAAGTTTTTCCTCTGGCTAGATGATTGACATGTGATTATTGTATTATTGGATTGTATTTTATCTATTGAATAAGTTGTCATTCCCAAACAAAAGGATAATATTTCTTCAAATACCTTCTGTTGATGTGTTTAAGTGGCTTATCTCCCTCTACCTCAACCCCTCTATATGTACCACTAGGGAGTACATTCATCACAATTGAGGGTCCTTCTCAATTTAGGGACCACTTTCCGAGTTGAAGGTCTTTTATGGAGATTAGTAAATTTACATTTTAGATGAAATCTCCTCTTAGAACCTTTTAGGCATGACATGTTGTATATTCAACCACTTTTTGCTTATTAGATAATAGGTTATCTAGAGCCATGAAGTGATCTTTGTCTACTGAATCCAACTCTATTGCTATAGATTACAAGTAATCGATAGGATGTAAATTGTTCTACTTATTTAATTGCAGTGACTTAACATTGATTTTGAGCAGTAACACAACATCTTGGTTGTAGGTCCAGCGAAACAGTGTTAAGCATGTCCTTGAGGTTTTTGACTTCTAATAGGCCCATAGGACTTCAAATAAAATCTCGTGCCACCACTATAGAATATCCTCAAGTGACTTTTTGATCATATCGATGATTATCTTGTTGGTGGCCTCAACATGCCTGCTTTCTTGGGCATAGTAAGACGTTGAATGAAGAAGCTTTATCTCAAAGTTCTCAACAAAAATGACCACCTTATCGCATGTGAAAATTGTCTCTTGGTTAGTAGTGATGGTTTGTGGTTTGCCAAATCGAAGAACAATTTGATTGTTAATGAACTTGAACACATCATCTTATGTCACTACTTTCAGGGGTTGAGCCTCTACTCAGTTAATGAAGTAGTTAGTAGACACTATGATAAATAAGTGACCTTTACTCCTCACATATCCATGGCTCAACCTTGGAACATCTAGGGTTTGATTACTGAGTTAAGTTCAGCGACCAATATTTTTAACCAAGGATCATGATTTTGACGTTGTTGGAATCCTCTCGCACAATCTATATAATCTTGATGCATAATTGATAAGTAGCATCCATGATGGTGTATTATCCACTTCATTTTAGGTCCGGACCTATGTGTCCCACATATGCCTTCTTGAACATTGACTATTATGGTTTGAGCTTTTGTTTGGTTTATGCATATGAGGAGCAACCTCTAACGGTTACGCTTGTAGAGGTTGACATCTAGTAGGGCATAGTTAAGAGCTCTCAATCTAACTTTGACATTGACTTTCTTAGATATGTCATTTAGGTATTGAACTAACTTTATATTCCTTCGGTGGGTGTTGTGTCTCCTTTATTTTCTTCCTTCTATTATTGCAGCCATTGATTTTTGTGTTAAGTTTTCTTAAACCCCAAAGTACATTTGGCTAAACCATTTGTGATGTTATTATTGTCTTGTGCAATGTATAGCAACTTGACATTGTCAAATGAGAGGATTAGTTCTAACACTTGCTCGTGAAAAAGTGTAAGGTTTGCATTGCTACATTGGTACTCGCTAATGAGCTGATTCAAGACAACTTTAGAGTCGCTAAGTACCTCAACAATCCTAACAACCAAGACTATATGAATCCATGAATTAGAGTGTGATACTCAACCTCGTTATTAGTTAAGTGGCTCGAGGGACATGGTAAGCATCCAAACTCAATTGAGAAAATAATACAAACACCAACACATGGCAACTCGTTCTTACTACATTTTGATCCAATCAAACATCTTTTTATGGCAACTCGTCATTCATACCCTAGGCCATATCTTGGAAGTCGACAAGCTCAACACATGGATGATAGACAAAAAAATCAGCTACAACATGCCCTTTAACTGCTTTCAAAGGCACATATTGCAAATCAAAAGGACATGGTGAATTACCTTCTTGACGAGTATCCCTTGTAGGGTTGGCCAATTAAGCAGAATACCTTATTAAATCAATTTTGCAAAGAACTTGCACTTCAGTAGCCACCAAAGCTTTTCTATTGGAGAATATTGAGACTCGGTGTTTGAAAGGAGTCTACTGCGATAGAATCATGTGCTCAGTTCCATTATTGGCATTTTGTGCAAATAAGGTGTTATTTGATGCAGTTGTATATAACTTTATGAACTTTCTAGAGATAAGGGTATGGAAATTAATGTGTTGGCTAAACATTTCATAATGCTCTTAAAAGTTTACTGCTATTTGGATCCTTATATGAACTCCTTAGTATCCTTCACCTTGAGAAATACAAAGAATGGTGCAAGCTTTCCAACAACATTAGTGAGAAGTACCTCCAGTGACTAACCTGCCTAATGAAGCTTTGCAACTCCTTTTTGTTCTTGGGGGTTCTCACTTCTATGATCACCCTCGATTTGTTAGTGTTGACCTCTATCTCCCTATTATACAATAAAAATTCAAGAAAATGCCTTGTACCACACAACAAATCACATTTATTTAGATTCATTTTAAAATTATGCAGGTGCATGTGTTGGAATGGTTGCTTGAGATTAATCAAATATTAATTGAAATCAATATATTTCACTATTACATCATCATTGTACACTTTCATGTGTTCGCTGATCAAGTAATGGAAGATACACTAATAAATTATTAATACTCCTGGGCATTGAAATATTCTTTTGTGAGCATCTTTAGGGTTGACCTTTATATGGTTGTGCCTTGAGGCACCATCCACAAAGGAAAGTATTTCATGGGTAGCAATTGCTTCCACTAACATAGCATTTATAGGCATTACATACTGATCTTTAGGAGTGATCTGCTTGAGGTCTCTAACTTATGTTGACCTTAATTTTCTCATTTTTTTGATAACTAAGATGATGTTAGAGATAGTGTTGTTCGATGCGTATTGTATCGTGTACCGTTTTGCTCCACGATATGGGCGTATTGTATTGTATTGTAATATTAAAAAAATATAAAAATATATTTAAAAAATAGGAAAATAGTAAAAATACAAAAAAAAAATCAGAAAAAATAGGAAAAATATTATAATTGCAAAGAATTCATATAATGCAAAGTTTAGTACATATTGATCATTTACCATTGAACAATTGAAAAAAATGTATATATTTTGAAGCAAAAAATGAAATACATTTACATTTACATATTGTAAATTTGTAATCAGGATCATTAACTAAATAATCTTCATCTTCTCCTTGATGAAGATTCAAAGTTTTTCACCACCTTTTGCTTTAAAATCAAAATCTTCATCTCCTTGATGATGTTGTTGCGTTCCTTCCAAATTAATCCATGCAATGTTTTCTTCGTTATCTTCCATAATCCGCTCATCTAATATATCAAAATTAACAAACTGCTATCTTTGAACATGTAGTTGGCACATTTGCTAATTTTCATATGTGAGCAAAACGATGAGCTCCATTTCTTTGATTATTGAGTCTATGACACCTCAGTGATGTGATATTGTTACTTAATGATATCTTATTTTTTTCTTACTAGAGACTAGCTTTTTAACTAATGCTTTAAGTGGTTTGAAACTGAAGGATGATAGATGGATGTTGTAGGTTAAAATCATGTAATCTGATTACTTTTGATCTCACTTCACAGACTTTGTTAAGCCTCACACACGCTGATCATGTTCAACTCAATGGAAGTAATGTAAGGTGAACCCTAAAATAGTGAAGTTGTGAAATGCTCGCTAAATGAACTGAGAACCAAATTGTTCTTCATTGTTTGCGATTTCATGAAATTAGAAACTGGTAGCAAAAATATACCTAAAAGTTGGCAATAGAAAATGAAATGATTTTATCACAATATTTATTTGTTCATAAATTATTCTTATTCAATAAATTTCTTATAAACTAACTCGAATTTACATGTTACATACACAACTTGTAATCCTAAACAAGCATACCGGAGGATGCCTTAAAGAGAAGTGAAGAGAAGTCAGAAACCTGCAAAAAAAAATGAATTTCTTTAGGGGCGTATCGTGGCTTCCCACAATACGATACGTATCACACCATATCGATAACATTGGTTAAACAACCAATCAATACAACGTGTTGTCTAAATGAATTTCTCATTGAAAAGATACTACACCTCTTGTTTATTAGCCAACAATATCTTTGGTTTGAACTTTCTTGTTGGCTATTGGTAGCACTTAGCCCTAGTTTAAGAGGAATGTTCTATTCCACCAAATCTTTATAAAACTGAGCATTTTATGATATTTCTAAGTAAAACAATCTTGATACCAATTCAAGAATTCGGTCAAATAAAGTTGTTTCTCCTCTCACAAGATTGCACAACCTTTGCTAGCCTCGGGACATCATTAGTTTCTAAATCAACTTCTACTAGAGATTTACTAGGAACAAAATTCAAAGATTCCTTCTGACTAGGGCAGTTAAATTCCAACCTTCCCATTCCAATAGTGATATTGTTCGAGAAAGGAGGTTCTCCGAATGTCTTTTGAGTATAATTTAGTTGTCCCCCTGTACCTCTCTTCAGTTGGAATGATCTTATGTCGCTCGAGCCAAGTGTTGATTACCTGAAGATTCTCATCCATAGGTAACTCTTGATATGGGTTGTAGTTCGACCTCATTGAATGTAAATCCTTAGGGAGTTGACATTGACATTATGCTTGTTGCTTCAACATTCACAGTTAGAAGGATCAGACTTACTTAAGATGAGTAGAATGGTACATTAACAATGTCGACATTAGCTGAGAAAAAGTCAAAAGGGGGCAATAGTTCACATAATCCAATCCTTACCAGGGAGTAATACATAACTTGGCTTGGCATCCATCAACTGAACAACAATAACCCCATTGTGATAGATGGTTCACCCTTTAAGCATGCTCTTTATCAAATCAGTAACCTCTTTTCTGATCCGATATAGGGTGTGTAGAGGCGTGACCTCAATACTGTCCCTCCAACGACAAATACCCTTTTTCTAAGTTGGACGTTTATCATTGCTTTGATATACAATCGCCTTAGATGGTGGGTAGCAATCTTCCATCGATGAGTCAATCTCATCTACTAATATGGCCTAATCTAGATCATCTACCAGAAAATTGTCTTCGACATTGATCTGCACATATTCAACTAGAGCAAAATTTGCTGGTAAGATGGTACTTAAGTTTTTTGCATGTAGAGCATCAAATTGTCAGTCATCGTCTGATTATAATCATTTTCCAAAGGAGTTCTAATTGGTTGTTGCTCAACCATGACTCAAGAATGCCAATAGAATCTCTTATCAGGTTCTACATCATACCCTAGCTTTCTCATGTCGTCAACATGTTCATGACTTCACTCCCTGACTTGGTTGGATTCAGCTGGTTCAGTGTTGATGATCAGGTCCTGCAAATCCAAAGGTACCCTTCTGAGCTTGCTGAGAACCGATGCTCCACCTGGACATTTAGATTCTCTTTGACCGATGGGTCTAGCGGCTCTAATGCAGCAGCCAACTCCATGACTTAATTGACGAGGTCATGGGCATCAAACCCGAAAACCACACCTTCTGCCCATTGGCAGATTCGTCGGTAGCTTTCAACACCATAGTGTACAACTTCTTTAAATCATCAAAACAAGCATGTATCCATTTGTAAGCATCTTCAGGGAGGAAGTAAAGGAGTCCTTCATGCTCGTTAATTCTCATGCCACTTGCCTAGTTCACCTGTTTGATGTAAGACGTGGGGCCCTGACTTTTCCCCCAAGGAGTCTTGATTGGACAATTCAGGGCCTTTTGACTAAAGTTCGCCTAAAGGTGGACCCGACCTCCTCTTTTGGCAACACGACTGTACCTTACCAATGGTTCTACCTCTATTGGTCTTTCGTGTCCCTTAATGATTTTGAGTCTATTTGACGTTCACGAGTACTTTGGTAAGGATTCTTGATTTGATTCATTGAGGAACTCTTCAAGGTGTTTCATGAACCTTCTTTGATCTCTCCTCCTATGCAAACACCTCTTTTGAGTTCTCGCCAAGCTGAATCTAAGCCTCATCCCAACTCTTCTTCAGCATGAGGAATATCTCTCAAAATATTAAATGGATGGGACCTCAAGAACTCTGAAATCTCCTTGATCCATACTCGAATCATTGGAGTAGGTGAAGTTGTTTGGGGACTTTCCTCTCATCCCTTGTTAGCAGAGACTGTTTAGGAATGCGAGTATCCACAGTCTCAAGTGACCCCATTTTCTTCTATTGAGATCTGGTATTGCCAGGTAGTGGATCTTAGCCATCAAATGGTTGCAATCTAGGCCTGTTGATCGAAACCATGCACAAGGATAGAGAAACACCATCATCTTCAATAGCTATAGAAGCAATTGGGATGGGGTTAGCATCAATGTCGAGCTCTTTGTCTACTAACTTCAAACGCCCTTCCTCGACGATCTTCTATATTACGACATAGAATTTGATGCACTGGTTAGTATTGTGAGTGTCCATGTCATGCCACTTGCATTACTTTTGCAGTCTTCTCATTTCCTCAGGCGGGAATTGAATGTCCTTCCAAAAACTTAATTTACCGATCCTTCAACAATATGTCAAATTTGGTTAGTCTTGGTAATGTAAAAAGAAAGGGGTCCTTACTATATAGGAAACTTTCTCCTTTCCTTTAGGAGGTCATAAGGCCACACATGTATATGTAGGCTCGTGTTAATTTTGCTGCCATGACATAGGAAGCATTAGTGTCTTCTATGCCCATTTCTTGGATCATCTCGTATATACACAATATAACATGCTGCTACTACGACTTCTAGGTAGCCCGTCTGAGTTTGGAGCTAAAACATCAAGAGCGCTTGAGATGTGCTCAACCTTCTTACCCTTCTTAATCCTAAGTTGTAAACAATTTATTGCCAGAGCGACGTATTATGTCTCAGATAATTGCATATGTCAAAGGGTTATCATATCATGTAACCTTTTAAAGAAAGCCTCGACAATCTCGTCGTAGGTTCATTTAATTGGTGGGAGTTGGCTGAGGCCTTATTAATCATACATTCAAGAAGGCCTTTTTTTTGTCTCATTTATATATTAATCATACATTCAAAGATATATACTAAGCATAAGCCTAACCAGTTAATGAAGAACCAAAAAGGTGGAGCTTGTAATGCTAAACTCAAAAGAGGGTGAAAGAGATATTTTTAGGATAGCTAGGGCTAGAGATAAGAAAACTAAAGATCTTAATTATGTTAGATGCATAAAAGATGAGAATGAAAAAATTCTAGTGGCAAATGATGATATAAGAAATAGATGGAAAAACTATTTTTATAATCTTTTTAATGAAAATAAAGATGTTAGTATTAGTTTAGGAGATTTAGCCAAGTCAGAAGAGTATATAAACCATAATTTCTACTGACGTATTCAAAAGAATGAAGTGAAAGAGGCTCTTAAACATATAAAGGGTGGTAAATCGGTAGGACCAGATAATATTCCTATAGAAGTTTGGAAAATACTAGGAGAAATAGGAATCACTTGGCTCATAAGACTATTTAATGAAATATGGAAAAACCAAAAGATGCCCGAGGAATGGAGAGCAAGTACACTTATACCCATATATAAAAACAAGGGAGACATTCAAAATTGTGCGAATTATCGAGGTATCAAGTTAATGAGTCATACTATGAAATTATGGGAAAGAATTATCGAACGTAGGTTAAGACAAGTATCAAGTACAACAGAGAACCAATTTGGATTCATGTCAAGCAGATCTACTATTGAAGCGATTCACCTTTTGAGACGTCTTATGGAACATTTTAGAGTAAAAAAGAAAGACCTTCACATGATATTTATTGATCTAGAAAAAGCTTATGATAGGGTACCGAGGGAGGTTCTTTAGAGAACTTTGGAAAAAAAAGGTATCCCATTGACATATATTAACCTTATAAGAGACATGTATGATGGTGCAAAAACATGTGTGAGGACTCATGAAGGAACGACAGACTTCTTTGAAGTTAATATTGGGTTACATCAATGATCAACTTTAAGTCCATACTTATTTATAATGGTGATGGATGAGTTAACAAAACATATTCAAGATGAAGTACCTTGGTGTATGTTATTTGCAGATGACATTGTATTAGTGGAGGAGTCTAAGGAAAAAGTTAATAGAAAATTGGAACTATGGAGAGAAACATTAGAAAGCAAAGGCCTCCGACTTAGTAGAACAAAGACAGAATATATGGAATGTAAGTTTGATCATTTGGTTACTTCAGAGGACATGGAAATTAAAATTGGCACACGTTGCATCCCCAAAAGGAAAGTTTTAAATACCTAGGGTCAATTTTTCAGAGTGATGGAAGAATTTATGGAGATGTTACACATAGAATTAATGCTGGTTGGTTAAAATGGAGAGGAGCATCAGGTATTCTTTGTGATAAGAAGATACCATTAAAGTTAAAAGGTAAATATTATAGAGCTGCAATTAGGCCTGCCATGTTTTATGGTTCTGAGTGGTGGGCAGTAAATCATCAACATGTACAAAAGATGTCTGTGATAGAAATGAAGATGTTGAGATGGATGAGTGGTCATACAAGAAAAGACCGTATACATAATGAGGTTATTAGAAACAAATTAGGAGTGGCACCAATAGAGGATAAAATAAGAGAACATCGTTTAAGATGGTTTGGACATATAGAAAGAAGATCAAAAGAATAACCTATAAGAAGGTTAGAAAAACTAAATTTGGAAAGTATTAAAAGAGGTAGAGGACGACCACAAAAGTGTTGGAAAGAAACAATAATTAATGATCTAGCTTATTGGGAGTTAACTGCTAACATGGCACACGATAGGGATCTGTGGAAACAAAGAATCCATGTACCTGACCCCATCTAGTATAGGAAAAGGCTTAGTTGTTGTTGTTGTTGTTGTTGTAATGCTCACTATCCTTGAGCTCCTTGCACTCCAAGGTAAACCTAGCAATGTGCTCTCTTAGATATTTCTGATCTTTCCACGAAAAGGTTGTGAATTTCCCCTTAAACTCTTTTGGAATGGAGCTATTCTGTTCAATGAGTCACAAGGCTTTCGATCAACTTCAACATTAGGTACCTGAAGTTCAATGCTAACAGCACTACGAACGAGATCAATCACCCCTTCATTGTTTGGAGGCACATCTTATGGATCTAGAGGTGGTTGGGCACCTGCAAGATCATGGTGTTGGTTCTTTGTTTAAGGTTGCCCCAGTTGAGTAGGATACACCGTCGACACATTATCAACCAAATGAATGGGCAGATGTTACGATGACGAGTAACTAACATGGCCTTAATATATAGGTCCGAATGTTGATGGAATGTGTTGACTGCCTTAAAGGTGTTGTGACTGACAAAAAGGCTGAGGTTGGCAAAGTACCAACATTACCTATCTTCTTTGATGGCCTTGAGTGATACTAACATGGCCTTACTATATAGGTCCAAGCCATCATACATCACAACCAACTCAAGTTTCAGAAAAATGTCCTGAAAGGTAGTCAAGGATTAGGTTGGACATGGGCAGCAGCCTCCGTCGCTTGTATTTGTTTCTCAGCTAGCCATTCCTACTCTCGCATTATGGCCGACTGATTGACCATCATACATGGCATAGTTTCCTTCATTAGTTGGAGAAGGGAGCCATGATCTCCGTCATGGACGCCTGAAATCACTCTTGAAGTGTCGGCCTCAATTGTTTCATGACCAACGTGTCAGCATCAAGGAGTTGAGAACTAGATACCTTCGGTGGTGCGCTGATGATTGCCCAGGTTATTCATCTAGAGCCTGTGAAAGGTTACTTCGAACTAGTGTACTATGCTCATAGCTTAGAGAATAAGGGTTCAAACACCATGTAATATTCCCGATCGAGTCGAATTCGCATACAACACGAGTTGATGTCTCACCGAACATGCCAAAAAGATGGTGTTACCGAAATGGGACACCTTGAATTCCCCCTAGATCGGGTGCATGACATGCTAGAGAATGTTCACCTCAGTTCTGAGAGGTTGGAGTGGAAGTGAAGCGATAGTGGTGAGTCCCTGAGAATCTGACTCAACTCAACATAGTTTAGCATACTTTGTGTCGTGCCTTACTGTAGGTCTCAACATGGTAGATCCGTTCACTGAACGTAACAAAATAGAACTCAAAGAAGGTACTCTATCTTAATAATAGGGAGGAAGGGTTTTCAAGCGGCTGGAGCCGAGGCTACCGAAACTCAAGTGATACTCTCCTGTTTTCTTCTTGAATATCTCCATCCCTTCTATAATCTACGCCTTTGCTTTTGTAGAGCTCACTTTTGTTGGCACTTTTTCCAACCTTAGCCTCTCATCATCCAGTTTTCGTCATTTTAGCTCCCAGAAGACGGGCTCGATCTTCCCACTTTCACATGCCAACTCTCATTATCCACCTTAAAACACCGTTGCTTTTTTTTTTAACTGGACGGCTCCCAAACGATTTCAGGTACCTTAGGTGACACTTCATGTTGCCTCAATTTTTTACTATAACTTATATATACCTATATGTGACAATGGTTTCTTACATGTGATTCTGTATATTTGAAGGACCCAAGTTCAGTACGTGTGACCATCCATTATCAAGGACATCGTTATGCTTTCTAGGGGCCTTAACGAGACTAACTAGTAAGCAACCAAGATCTGCATGTTTAAGAACAAATTCCTCTCTCAGAAAAGCAGAAATTGCATTTTCCTAATGGTCTAATAGAGCCGACAAGTACTTCAATATGTTCATATTGTTGGGAAATGAAGCAGTGTAATGGGCCAGGTTTTACTGCAACTGTTTAATAACATTTTCAACTCCAATTTGCCTTGGAAGGGAGAAAAATGGTTACCTACAGTGGATTTGCAGGTGGCATGATTACTCATGATCCTCATTCTCGTCCTAATGACAATTCTTTTGCCTCTAAACCAAAATCAAGTTTCCCATGCTGGGTATGATAGAGATAGATGTAGTGATGGATCTAAAAAATTTAGAGTGGAGGGCAAAAATATAGGCTTTTACTGTAGGATTCATTATAGGTGTGAAACTGATATACTTAAAAGAACTACCAATAACTATGTTACTATATGTGCAGTCAACTTCTTAAGAGTAATTTCTTAAAGGGTAATATCTTAATACAAATATAAGTATCAATAATTCTTAAGTTGATAATTGAACTACCAAAGCATTTAACATTACAAGAATTCTATAAATGCCACAAAGATGAAATATTGTCAATATAGTAATGGTAGCATATGTTACATAACTGCTCATATAATACAAAAATGATAACAAATAAATAACTATTGATAATGATCATAATAACATTTATTATTTAACAATTATACAATCAAACACCAGCTAATATAACATATTTAAGTAATTGAAGTTATTAAATACATGTATCTGCTAAATTTCTAACAAATACAACTTTCAAAATCTTTCAATCTTAGACGGTCTTTTTAAGAGCACTTCATACAAAGACAAAGTCACGAAGTAACACATGTTAGGTTGTTACAAGCCTACAATATAAAAACAAGTGTATAAATAACTCTTCTGACTAAACTTAATATCAAAAAGCAATATAAAAAGTTAAGAGCACTTACATAATTAAGTATTAGAAAATACTTAAGGATTTGTCGCTGAGGCCGCATCCTTTAGAATTGTTGCATGATTGTCTTATTGTTTATTTTTTATGATATATCATGCTCAACATATATAACCAAACAATCATTTATAAACTCATCACCAATCTTGTTTCTCAGGCAACTCTTTATAATGTTCATAACAGAAAATACTCTTCCCATACTTATAATGTCAATAGGTAAAAGCAATGCCAATTTTATTAACCGATCCTATCTTTTTTTTGCTTTACTAATACATTTGCAATTTCACTTATTTGTTTAAGTTGAAGTCCTTGATCATCGCACATATCTATAATATAGTTATCAAGTTGATACTAAAGTTGTCAAAGATCATTTGTGCAAAAATCACAAGGATAAAAACTTGCAAGATGAACCAACTTCTCCTTACTGAAAGAATCAAAATTATTACTTAAATCAAGACATGCAACACAAAGAAGCAATTGAGTATCTCTCGTCAAATATCTCATCAAGCTCATTTAACACAATAAATAATAACATTGAATATTACATACCAATAATGATGTAAATTTGTTGTCTCACTTTGCCTTTGTCTTGCCCATGCCACTAGCCCCGTATAATTATCCTCCATTTTCCCAATCTTGATATTATTTTTATCATAAAATAAATTTATCTTTGCAATGAAATACTCCTATTTATTGTCTTCAATTCTAAACTTATTTAACTATCCCTTCGACAACTCCACAAGATTCAAAGCATTGATAATATCTTGGTCTTCTCTTTGTAGAGTTAATGGTAAATTATTTGTCTTTCTCAAAATTTCTTCTATCAAACGTGTATTAAATACAAAATCAAATGTTTGTATTATCTTCCACCGTCAGCCTGGAATTTAGAAAGTTCTTATTTTAAGCTTTATAATATAAAGTGCATTCACAATAGATTGAAATATTGTAATTAAGTTCAACAAAGTATAATAATTTGAACCACAATACGTGTCTCTAGCCCTTTTAATTATAAGAGAATGATTTAATCCTTTATTACTTCGATTATATCCAAGTTTCAATTCCTTACAAACTCTATCAAGTTTCAATTCTTTAAGTTTCTCAAGGTGTTTACAAAAACCTCCAACCTAATTCATGATTGCAGAAATAACATCAAACAATTGACTTACTTCTTTATGTTTCTTAGCAACTACTATAACTACTAATTAGAGTTGATGTGCAAAACAATGAATATAAAAAACACGTTGATTTTCCCTCAATATTAATATTTGTAATCTATTAAACTCACCTTTCACATTGATCACCCCATCATATACGTATCCTCATAATTAATTAATACTTAAACCATGTTGGAAAAATATTTGCATTATAGTTGTCATAAGTGATGTAAGAGTTTAATAATATAACCATCTTTATCAAGATACCTTCACACTATTGCCATTTGCTCTTTATTAGATACATCATGTGATTTATCAATCAAAATAGTAAATACATATACCTCTTTGATGGTTCTTTCAACAGTCTCACTTACAAAAGCACTTAAAATATCCTTTAGAATTGAAGATATGGTCAATTTTGAATTTTTAGGTACATTCTGTAATACAATGCTACAAATCTCTTCATTATGATTAGGAAAAAGGATAAAAGCTTAAGAAAATTTTCTTTATTTGAACATTCATTAGACTCGTAGCGACCATGAAATGCAAAACCTTGTTTAAGAAGAAACCTTACAACATTAATTGAGGTACCAAAACTAGCTTCATACTTCTTCTTTTTTATTGCCTAACAAAACAAGTATTGATAGATTATTTCTCATTCATCAAAGCCATATTTTTCGTTCTAGCATCGTTGTATATACTAAGTGTCATGTTCATAAAGTCTTTGTTTCTCTTTAAACCACTGAAATATATCTAAAATTGCTTGTTCACTATTAGGATGTGGAAAAAGATACCACAACAAACAATATGTTATATTTTTTGTTATACTATATTTCAATCAATCAAACTTTTTAAACCAATTACCAATGAAACGATGCTTTTGCCTTCTTTAATCTATAAAAAAATATGCTCTCTTAGTTGAAATGGATATTTTTTGTAGATATGCACGTTGAATTCTCTCTTGATCATTAATATTATAACTTAAAATAGGTAGTCTCAACCTAGGATATACAACTAAATCTTTTACATTCCATTGAAAACTACTATTTAGATTTCTATATCCATCTAAGATTTCATCATCATTATTTAATATACTTTTTGTTTTGTTTTTTCATACTTAATGATGAAATTAGTGGTTCCAAGCATGGATCTTGAAGAGATTTTCTTTTAAAGCAAAAAAATACAAAAAATAAGTGGACGAAAATGAAAAGAGTATATGCATCAAAATATTATAAGATAAATTTTATCTTTGATCTATTCTTTTTTTTAAACATAAGTAACAAACAATACATAATTCATAATTCTATGAAAGAAAAATGTTAAATAACCCAAATTCTATATTTTGGGAAAGAGCAGCTTAACCTTAGTGGTGAATCGGGCCAAATTCCACCACAACTACCATTAGCCCGCTATTGCCTGCCGAATGCCACTGCCGCCCATTTCTCATGCTGCAGCTTGCAGCCTTGGCCCTTGCACTTAGGTCGATTGAGATTTGAGAGAGAGAGGTGGGACCAAGAGGGAGGGACAAAAATCAGAACCCAAAGCAAGTTGTACACTGTAGCTTGCGTTGTGACTTGTGAGAGAGAGCATAGCCGCAGCCGCAGGGCCACTGGGCCAGCACTACAGCACAGCAAGCTGCACTCTGCAGCGTCTTGCCCTTGAGAGAGAGAGAGAGTCTTGCTTGATCGAGAAAGATGTGTGTGTGAGAGAGAGAGAGCAGCCACAGCACTGTAGCACAGCAAGCTGCACTCTGGAGTGGCTTGCCTTGAGAGAGAGAGAGAGAGAACGAGGGGGGAGGTTTGATCGACAAAGAAAAAGAAAGGAGAGGGAGGCTTGATCGAGAAAGAGAATGACGGGAGGGGGGAATTGGGGTTGGCTTTTGGTAATGTTTTAATGTTGGTTTGGATCAGAATTTATCCAAACTCATTATTAATAACGAAAAAGGATTCTATATTCACATATTTACAGATAGATGGTTAAACATTTATATTTTTGTTTCAAATTTTCAAAAGTAATTTTTAAATTATAAATAATTGGTAATTTGTTTTCAAAATTCCTGGGAGAGCGGGGGTGGGGGGGTGCCCCAGGCCTTCAACGTGCATCCACCACTGGGTAGATGGATTGTTAGGCACCGCACCACCTTAATAAGGTGTATTGGGATCCAAAGAAAATTACTCATCAGAGTTTTATTCTGCTTGTTGGAGGTATGTAATTTAATCCTCCTCCTTCACCTTGCTTGTGATGGATACAACCGTAAATGATGTTTTGCTACAGGTACCGCCTTCGAAGGATGAGAGTTTTTTGTTAAATCCATATCTGCCTATCATCTTTATAATCTCATTGTCGGCCCTGGATTTGTATCCATATTTGGTGCAAATTGGCGATGACGGGGAGCTGGTGCCTGTGATGCGGATGGGTATTGGTGATGTGGTGTTCTCTTTCTGATCAATGATGTTACAAGTCCTACCCAAGCTTTCCTGTTTTACCATATATTGGGTTTTTCCTTGGTTTTCTTTTGCTTGCTTGTGACCCATTTGAGCCAGGATTTAAGTTCTAGCGGGTTGTGAAGTTTCCTTGAGTTGCAACTTAAAAATTGATAGGGGCTCCGACCAAGAATTTGATAGAGAACCCAAGAAGCTCTCTATCTAAAGCTTCATTAGAAGCAGAGGATGTGGTATATCCATCTTTTCGACTGGGCCTAACAACAATATAGGACTTTCCAAATCGTTTAAATTAGTGGATGCTTTTTTTTAATCATAATATATGTGATCATGTGACTTTCCAGACAAAAACAAGAAGAGACAGAAAAGTATGCAGAGACGGAATTCGGTGGTTGTTTTCCTGATTCCGATGGTCAGGCCTGAAGGAGGATAATCGTTTACTCTTTAGCCATCACCTCATGGATAAGAAATGGTGTTAAAACTTTGATTCAACAAAGCTTCTATAGATAATATTGTAGCATGGATTTGCCCGCTAGTTTTGTTTTAAAATACTACTAAGACAAATCTTGCATATTATTGAAAATAGCATACGCACACTATCAAAGTTGATATTCTAACATCAATGCTACAAGGGGCCATTTTGGTAGAGATGGAAGTTGACCTGATACAATTCCTTCTCTCGAAATACTTCATCCATAAACATGAGTTCCAAGTAGAGTATTACATGTGCCTCAATTCTGGTAAAGTCTATCATGGATCTTAAAATTGTTCATGCAACATCACTGAAATAACAATAAATAGCAAAAAAGACCCGATGAAGGAACAACCACAATAAAGTAATGAACAAGATGACGCTCCATATTAGTATTGTTGTGCAAAGAGTTTATTGGTGCTAGAGAATCATTAGTGATACAGAAAGAACTAGAGAGTATAGTCAATTAGTTGAGGCAATTGCAATAACTTGAAGAACAATTAGAGGATCGCAATTTGCACATTTGCAGAATGGTGGCAGTTAATATAACAATTTTAGAATGCATCCACAAAAGAATTACCCTTACCAAGCTTGGAGAGTCCACCTGCAATTGCCAAAATGACCCTTCAAAATAAAATAAAGAAAATTTGTATTAAAATAAAAACCACAATCAATTTCTAAAGCAACAAAACCAACAAAAGAAAGAAACGAAGGCATCATACTTTGTAAATAGTTAGTCCAGTAATTCAAATAAGGAAAAGTGCACATGAGTCGACATAAATTACATCCCAAACATCATTTCATGGTGAAAGCCATAAACTAAAATTAATCAAAACTTCAAAGAGAAGAATATTGAACCAAGTACACAAATCGAAGATTAAAAGAGCACAAAATAAGCAACAATCAAACATTTACCAGCAAATTCAATGTATTCAGGCAATCCTATTTACTATGCTAGACAACCAAATAGGCAGTTTACAAGCTATAGACTCTTTGCGATCCTAGAAGTTGAAATGCCAAACAAAAATAAAAAAGTTTACTAAACACATGAATAATATGCATTCTAATGTTTGAACATTATTCTTGTTACACATTCTTTATGAAAGATAATATGCTTGTCTGATTCCAATCTATTGGGAAGGAGGCAAGAAAGAATTTTTTTCAAGTGCATATGCTTAATCTAAGAATAGAATGTACCAATTCTAGCCTTTGATAGAAACAAGGCACACACGGCATAAGCACATAGAATTTTAAGAAGCCTTGGCTTCCCATGTCATATAGCAATCAAGGAGATGATCTTTTTGGTGTCATCTCATTAGATTGGAAGCTAGATTTCATACACATTAACTTACAAGCATGCACTGAGCAAATACGCCATATGGTGGCAAGCATAAGAGGAGAAACTTCTTGGCTTCTTGGCTCATTATGGGTGATTAGAGTATAAGATATGTCATCAACTTATAAAAATTGAATCAATGAGCTACAAATTCTCATGACAAGATCACTTCATCCCAAGACACTAACAACTATTTGGAAAGTCAGATGAAAGTCCTTATAACAGGAACAAAAAACTCTACTTTCTTGTAACACTAATATAGATACTATCGGAAATTTGATAGTTTAACCATCATCTATTAATACGACAAAGATATTATATGATTCAAAACCAATCATTCCATCTTGAAGTTGCATGGCTTAACCAAGAGCAATTTTCATCATTTTTCGAACAAAATTAGGGAAAGGGGTTGATCCACATAAAAATGGGATTTGCCAGTGAACTTATATAAGTAGAACGAAAACACTTCTCAAGATATTAATAGAAGAAAATTTTGAATTTTGGTCATACAATGGAACCCAATGCTAGATATAATTTAGACAGAGAGTATACTCAACTCTTTACAATAACAACAACAACTAAGCCTTTTTCCATACTAGACGAGGTCGACTACATGGATTCTTTGTTTTCATAGAGCCCTATCATGTGCAATGTTAGCAGTTAACTCACAATAAGCTAGATCATTCTTTATTGTTTCTTTCCAATACTTTTGTGGTTGTCCTCTACCTCTTTTAATACTTTCAAAATCTAGTTTTTCATACATTTTACTGGTTCTTCTTTTGATCTTTTTTCTATATGTTTAAACCATCTTAAACGATATTCTCTTATTTTATCCTCTATTAGTGTCACTCCTAATTTATTTCTAGTAACCTCATTATGTATACAATCTTTTCTTGTATGACCACTCATCTATCTCAACATCTTCATTTTTGTCACATACATCTTTTGTATATGTTATGATTAACTGCCCAATACTCATAACCATAAAACATAGCAAGTCTAATTGTTGCTCTATAATATTTACCTTTTAAATTTAATAGTATCTTTTAATCACAAAGAATACCTTATGCTCCTCTCCATTTTAACCGAACAACATTAATTCTATGAGTAACATCTCCATCCATTCTTCCATCACTCTCAAAAATTAACCCTAGGTATTTAAAACTTTTCATTTGGGGATGCAATGTGTACCAATTTTAATTTATATATCCTCTGAAGTAACCAAATGATCAAACTTACATTCCATATATTTTGTCTTTGTTCTACTAAGTTGGAGGCCTTGCTTTCTAATGTTTCTCTCCATAGTTCCAATTTTCTATTAACTTTTTCCTTAGACTCCTCCACTAATACAATGTCATCTGCAAATAACATACACTAAGGTACTTCATCTTGAATATGTTTTGTTAACTCATCAATCACCATTATAAATAAGTATGGACTTAAAGTTGATCCTTGATGTAACCCAATATTAACTTCAAAGAAGCCTGTCCTTCCTTCATGAGTCCTCACACATGTTTTTGCACCATCATACATGTCTCTTATAAGGTTAATGTATGTCAATGGGATACCTCTTTTTTCCAAAGTTCTCCAAAGAACCTCCCTCATTTCTCTATCATAAGCTTTTTCTGTATCAATAAAATATCACGTGAAGGTCTTTCTTTTTTGCTCTAAAATGTTCCATAAGACGTCTCAAAAGGTCAATTGCTTCAAGTGTAAATCTGCCTAAATCCAAATTGGTTCTCTGTTGTACTTGATACTTGTCTTAACCTACGTTCGATAATTCTTTCCCATAATTTCATAGTATAGCTCATTAACTTGATACCTCAATAATTCGCACAATTCTGAATGTCTCCCTTGTTCTTATATATGGGGTATAAGTGTACCCGCTCTCCATTACTCGGACATCTTTTGGTTTTTCCATATTTCATTAAATAGTCTTGTGAGCCAAGTGATTCCTATTTCTCCTAGTATTTTCTAAACTTCTATAGGAATATTATTTAGTCCTATTGATTTACCACCCTTCATATGTTTAAGAGCCTCTTTGACTTCATTCTTTTGAATACGTCAGTAGAAATTGTGGATTATATATTTTTCTGATTTGGCTAACTCTCCTAAGCTAATACTAATATCTTTATTTTCATCAAAAAGTTTATAAAAATGGGTTTTCTATCTATTTCTTATATCATCATTTGCCACTAGAATTTCTTCATCCTCATTTTTGATGCATCTAACAGAATTAAGATATTTAGTTTTCTTATCTCTAGCCCTAGCTATCCTAAAAATATCTCTTTCACCCTCTTTTGAGTTGAGGTTTTTATATAAATCCTCTTAAATTTTAGCTTTTGCTTGACTGACGGCCTTTTTCGCTTCCTTCATTGCCTTATTATAAGCCTCAAAAGTTTCACTAGTTTCCCTAACATAATGAAATTTGTAACATGCCCTATTTGCTTTGATTTTATTTTGCACTACTTCACTCCACCACCAAGCTTCTTTTTGTGCCGGTACACCACCCTTAGATTCACCTACCATATCTTTGGCCACTTTTCTAATATGTATAGCTACATTGTTCCACATATCACAAGGTATACCAACATAATTTCAAGCATCTCCTTGAAGGACTTTTTCTTTAAATATATCTTCTTTCTCGCTTTTTGAGGTTCCACCATTTAATCCGAATATCCCGATACACTCTTTTCTTCTTTGTCCATTCTTTTATTTGTAAATCCATAACTAAAAATTTAACAATGTGTTTCTCACTTTATACCAATCTCATTATGCATGGTTTTGTATAAATACATTACAAAATTCATTTTCCAACTGTTAAAATCCTTACTATCTTGGTTATATTCACCAAGACCATGGATTTTCGTTCATAAAAGATATGTTCAAAAGAATATCATCATCACATAAGAAACTCTTCATTTGATGTTTATGGTTGTCTAAAGCCACATACACCACATACTGGAAGAAATTGGTAGTTGAGAACAAACCATAGAGTTGATTATGAGAAGCACATCAACAGTCAATATCATTATATTATGAAAAGGATATACAACATAAACTTTCTAACCTTTATAATGCATTACACAGATATGAGGACTCTTGTCCCTCCTTACATATTCATCCTCTGTGTGGACAAATTAGTACAAACTTTATAAGAGTATATTTATGCAAAGAGATGAGAAGACATTAAAAAAGATTACAACTGACAAAAAATAACCTATTTGATATTTTGGGATGACTTATGCTTTTTATGTAACTACTAAATACATCTTACAAACTATGGTTGTTCTAACTCGTATGATTTATCAGGATTGGAAGTAAACAATACCAACGTAATGATTATGGAGACATCAAACATGAAAAAATACTTGGGGTTCATGATCATGTTGAGTTATATGATAGGAAAATGTTATTGTTACATATTGTTGAAGGAGAAATCAGGATTGCTTAGGTGGAGAAGGATGTACATAAGCTACAAAGGAGAATAAATCCTACCAAATAGTGTTATCGAGCATACCTATATATCCTAAGGATGTGCATAAGCTACAAAGGAGAATAAATCTTCCCAAATAGTGTTATCGAGCATACCTATATATCCTATTGTGGTGACTCGTCTACCGTCTTCACCATAGCATATATGACGAGCTTTTCTTTAAAAACATGGAGTTAATAATCACAAACTCTATCTGTAAACTTGAATATTGTTATAAAGTCACGAGGAGTGGTGGACTAGGCATGAAGAAAATTCATGCTATGAATAAGGGTGTGCTTCTTGAGGTTGTCCTAGAAGCCTTGAATGAATGGATGCTCAATTTGGCCATCCTATTATATATCACAATTAGTGGCGAGATATAATATATCTCAACTTTAAAGGGATGTATAGAAACTTGGATATTTATTATTATAAATACCTTCCATGTCTTCATTGATAATAGTAACTCCATCAGATATTTGTATGGTAAATAGATAGAAATAGGTTTATGCTTATTTTAGGGTAATATATATATATATGTATATGTATATGCTTATTTTAGGGTATATATATATATATATATATATGTATATATATATATGTATGTATATATATATATGTATGTATATATATATATGTATGTATATATATATATATATGTATGTATATATATATATATGTATGTATATATATATATATATATGTATGTATATATATATATATGTATATATATATATATGTATATATATATGGCAGGCTCCATGGAAGAGATATTGAAAGTGGCATATGCAACTGACTTGATCAAGGACTATAATTGGAGTTGATTAAAACAATTCCTACCACCTCAAATAATAATGTAAATATGGGCATTGTCACTCTGTTGTAGATGGAGCATACTCAATAAGATGGTACCATGATTCACCTTGGGAATAGACAATTTATTCCGGTACTTGTCCATACGTTGTGAAACAGAAACAAACTAAAAACTATTTTAGAATCTGATTAGAAGATGTCCAGGACCTAAAACAGTTCACACTTTCCTATGGATTGTCACTCACAATTGCTTCCAAACTAAAAAGTTCAAAATGACTGGAATAGAGTGATTGAATCTTGCCATATATGTAGAACTTGCATGAAAGTCCCACAAATTTGGTAACAATTACTCTCCTTACTGGGCTTGTGGTTTGCATTAGCAAAGTTCAATAGATGGCGAGGAACCTACATGATGCTAGACAATACATTAAGAATATAGATTGTAGGACAAAAGGAAGATTATACAAGGGAAATCAACAACAGTATATTCAAGGGAAAAAATCTTAAAAAAAAAAGCACATTAGATGTAGGTGAAAAACAAAAAATATGCAAAGAATATTTTTCCATAGGCCTTTCAAGTCATTAGTAGGAGTTGAACTAGTAGCAGGCTGCAGCTTTTGTTCTATGCCCCCTCAACGATTTTTAAAACCATACAGTCAAAACAAAAAGAAACATGGTATTTACAAATAAAAGAAAGAAAACTGAAATGTACAGGAAAACTTTGACATGAACATTCCAGGGTATATGTTTCAAAAAATAATTTAACTTTTTTCACAATGGGAGAACGAAACCCGTGTATGTACGTCCCTGGAGTCAAGCTCATGTTAACCTTCACACAAGTTGAGATTCTTGCCGGGTAGGCTGTTGTCCTAAGTGCCAAAAAAAAGAGCGGCTTGTGGGACTATTTTTGTTACTGGTTTTAATGAATAAGTTCTACCATATAGGCAATTGAGGACATGTTTCTACGGATAAACTACACTATCTGATTTGAACCAATTTCGTGTTCGGTTCATGATTCTTAATAAGCCTGCACATGCTTGGCTCATATTGTAGATAAATTGAATATTAACGCATTAATCACAAGTAGAACTGGATCAAACCACGAGCAGCTTGCTTTGTTGACCAGCTTTTGGGAGGGGGCTGCTTGTCTATTTTTTGAAAAGACAGTAGGGTAAGAGGAACAAGAAGATGACCTTGTGTTTTCATATCATCTATTTTGTGAGAAACTCACCACAACTTTTACAAGTTAAAGTATGAATTTTTGAAACTTTTGTTGAAGTCATGACACAAGAACACACAAAGCTTATGGTTTTTCCATCTACATAAGTTTTCTTCAAATTCTAATGCTACACTTTTACTTTTTACCCGAGAAAAAGAATAGTCAAAGATAGTTGAGGTCCTTATATATATATATATATATATATATATATATATATATATATATATATTGAAAGAGAGAGAGATAAATGCATAGTCTTTCGCATAATCTTATATAAACATCTCCATTGCTTGATTTTTGAGATGAATAGTTGAAATGATAAAATGAAAGTCGTTTGATGTATCAAAAGTACAATGATACTTTTAATTCATATATCTACCATTAATCATGCCAATCAAGCAATAAAAGCATTTATGCAAGATTATGTACCTAAAGGTATTATGCATTTACCACACTCTCTCTCTTTATATATATATATATATATATATATATATATATATATATATATATATATATATATATATGGATTCCCTAAAGAGTCAGAGCAAGGAGTCTTGTTTGACTTAAACCTACTTTGCACCAATCTATATGCACCCTTGAAAGGCGAATTGGATGGCTTATGGATTCATCACTTATGTTTCCTGGGTGTGCACATTGACTATTGAATCATCCGATATTACTTTGAAAGTTGACATCCCAACGCTTGTGATCATTTGTGGGCACTTTCGGTTTTCAGTAGAGCTCCGTTTCAACCCTCAAACAATGGAATTAAATCATACAAAAATAATTCTTTCTCAAGCCCAACTAGACGGACGACAAACCAAAAGAACCAAACCAAGTCGCTGGTTTGAATGGGCTTGATCGGGAGCGCTCTTTCTTGAACTACTTGTGACGTGTCTTAAGACCGTCTATCTTCCATTTAAGGTGACGTATCTCGAGTCATGTTTACGTGTGCATGTGATAAAAGGTCTGCCTGCGTGTGCCCGGTCACTTGTACCCGGACAACGGCGCGGGCCTTCTCGGAACCCAACGAAATTTTAGTCGCTTGGGGCCACGGCACCCTGTTCTGTATAAATGCACATCGAGTCCGCCTTTTTACTCCGCTCCTCCGCTCTCTCTCTCTCTCTCTCTCTCTCGGAGGGAGTTCGCCTCGCTGTTCGCCGGCGCAAATCTGCCTACTTTGAAAATCGATCACGAAACTCCTTCTTTCTTTTCCTCCTTGGCGAGGCGCTTGTATCATGAGATTCCTTTGATTTAAAGGGTTAACGGTCATACTTCACGCGCTTTATAGTGGAGAATCTCGTCCGGTGGCGATTCCGGTGTTTTGTTGGACATTGATGATACCGAGAAGATAGACGGACGGAAATAAGATGGACTACGGCCCGTCGGATAGTAGCGGTTAGTCTTGTAGCGTTATTTCCTTTCTTGCGTCTCCACTTTTTGGTGTTTTCTAGGGTTCTTGGCATTTAGAGAAGCTAATACGGAGAATTTTCTTGAATGGTGTACCTTTTTCTTCTAGGGCAGGAGGTTTCTGACAGGTGTCGGGATTGTTATTGGCGGTTGGGTTTGAGCACCTTAGAGCTAAGGTTTGGGGGTATGTTCCGGGGTTTGTGGGAATACAACTGTTTTAGGTGTTGAATTTCCTTTGGGTTTTCTCCAGGTGCAATGCTGTGAAGGGGATTGGGAGAAATACGTACGGGGGTTGTCTTTCGTGATTTGAGTTTGTACTATGGCTTCTTACTTAGGGTTTGAATAGCATTTGAGTCTTGTGGATTTTCCCGTGAAGTTTGGGGGTTTTGCCATTTCAGCTGGGAAATAGGCTCTCCCATGTTATTCCCATCGGTATAAATCTCGTTGACAGATAAAATGATGTCTGCTGATTAACAACTTCTACAGATTGACATTAATTTATATAGGCATTTTACTTTGGCCGTGAGATTCATGCAGAAGGGGAGTGTGTCTCATTTCTAACACTTCAGCACTTGCAATTTAGGCTGTTGTTTGGGAATACTGAACCAGGAAACAGCGTCTCCAGCCATTTAATGACTGCATTCGATAGCGGCTTTTGTTATTGATAGGCAAGACATTTGCAGAAGTAGAGGATGTAGGTGGCTGGTAGACACAGACTATTCCAGTAGTGAATGTGGATGTTTTGGTTGCAGAATGATTACGAGGTGGGGTTACCACACCATAATAGAAAGTTAGTTATTGTGAAAACTGTAATTTGGGACATGACTTACGCACATGGCAAGAACGGAGAAGAGAGTGGTGTTTGAACTTCCAAAGCTACGAGGATAACCAACACACCCTTTATTGTGGTAGCTATTCTTGCATCACAAAACCACAATCACGAAGATGAGTTTACAAGTTCTCTATGCTTATGTAACTGATTCTCAGGACAGGCTGAAGCCGCTGAACAACTTTATGGTTTTTATTGTTTGGACTTTGGACACTTCCGTTCACATTCATGAAGTGTTGGTACGATTTTAATGTAAATATTCTATTAATGATTTTTCTTGTGCATATTGAGTTGACTAATCCTAACAGGCACTTTCTGGGCTTGGAATTGGTCACTTATGAATGATTTTAGGTGCAAAGCTATGTTGCAATGACATGGGTACTGTATTTTTGAGAAAAAGCTAATGTATAGGTATGCCACCATTATATAAAAAAAATTATGCATATATATGGTTAAAATTACATGAAATTGACTAGAACAATATAGAGCTTATCATAAATTAAAACGTATAAATTTTGACATAACATGTAACTCTAACAAGAAATGTAACATCTCAAACTGAAAAGTACATCACATAATGGTCTCAATTTCATAATATATAATTTCAACATCAAAATATAGCACTTTTGGGTTTCAGAATCAAGTTGACACATATGGATATTAGCCTAACTCGAACTATTTATAAAAAAAACTTTGAAATACCCATAGTGTGGGGTTATCTGTACATGTAACCAGATGGATCCAAAATCCAAGTTTTTTGAAAACCTATACCCAATTACCAATACGTACACCAGTACCAGCTAAGTACCTAGTATGGGTACTCACCAGTGTGTCATAAACAGTTTTCCTGGAGATGGTTACTATGGTGGAAGGTGGAAGCAGTAGCTACACTTAGAAACTAGAAAATGTATCTAAAATCAATTATCTCTGCAACAACTTAAGTCCCGTTCCATCCATTTCTGTTTGGTATTTTGAAGTACCTTACCTGACTTCAGTCTCCAATACAATTGACGCTGATAAGTAAGACTTTCACCTTAAGGGTGTGTTTGATGGTGCGGTCACGTGAGGTTGTGTCTGCAATACAAGGTCATTGAGGCGGAACAAAATCACCTTAAACTCCTGTAAAAGCAGCAAATGTGGGCCTCCCTTTGAGTTGCATTCGTTTCAAGCGGGGACAAAGTGGCAGAGAATGCTGCACTTCGTGCAGAACCATGTTGTCAACACCACCTAAATGAGCTTCATGCTCAGGTGCTTCAAGTACTTGGACGCTAATGTCCCATGGATACTCCACTCTGAAGCCTTCCTCTATCAGTCAGGTCGGAGGGTTCATAAGGTTGGTTGTATCTAGCTACATGAGAGTGGGACATGGGAGAACCTAAGACTTGATATTTGGTCCATGTCCGCTTGATCACTAAAGATGTTTGGTTCTATGCATACCAATATGCAATGACTTAAGTATGTGAGTTACCCAGTGTTGTCTGACGTGTATCGTATCGTTGGGCTCCACGATACGGGCGTATTGTATCATATCGTATCGCCCGTATCGTACTTTAATATTAAAATACAACAACAACAACTAAGCCTTTTCCCATACTAGACGGGGTCGGCTACATGGATTCTTTGTTTCCACAGATCCCTATCGTGTGCCATGTTAGCAGTTAACTCCCAATAAGCTAGATCATTCTTTATTGTTTCTTTCCAACACTTTTGTGGTCGTCCTCTACCTCTTTTAATACTTTCCAAATTTAGGTTTTCTAACCTTCTTACAGGTTCTTCTTTTGATCTTCTTTCTATATGTCCAAACCATCTTAAACGATGTTCTCTCATTTTATCCTCTATTGGTGCCACTCCTAATTTGTTTCTAATAACCTCATTATGTATACGGTCTTTTCTTGTATGACCACTCATCCATCTCAACATCTTCATTTCTGTCACAGACATCTTTTGTACATGTTGATGATTAACTGCCCAACACTCAGAACCATAAAACATGGCAGGCCTAACTGCTGCTCTATAATATTTACCTTTTAATTTTAATGGTATCTTCTTATCACAAAGAATACCTGATGCTCCTCTCCATTTTAACCAACCAGCATTAATTCTATGTGTAACATCTCCATCAATTCTTCCATCACTTTGAAAAATTGACCCTAAGTATTTAAAACTTTCCTTTTGGGGAATGCAATGTGTGCCAATTTTAATTTCTATGTCCTTTGAAATAGCCAAATGATCAAACTTACATTCCATATATTCTGTCTTTGTTCTACTAAGTCGGAGGCCTTTGTTTTCTAATGTTTCTCTCCATAGTTCCAATTTTCTATTAACTTTTTCCTTAGACTCCTCCACTAATACAATGTCATCTGCAAATAACATACACCAAGGTACTTCATCTTGAATATGTTTTGTTAACTCATCCATCACCATTATAAATAAGTATGGACTTAAAGTTGATCCTTGATGTAACCCAATATTAACTTCAAAGAAGTCTGTCGTTCCTTCATGAGTCCTCACACATGTTTTTGCACCATCATACATGTCTCTTATAAGGTTAATATATGTCAATGGGATACCTCTTTTTCCAAAGTTCTCCAAAGAACCTCCCTCGGTACCCTATCATAAGCTTTTTCTAAATCAATAAATATCATGTGAAGGTCTTTCTTTTTTGCTCTAAAATGTTCCATAAGACGTCTCAAAAGGTGAATCGCTTCAATAGTAGATCTACCTGGCATAAATCCAAATTGGTTCTCCGTTGTACTTGATACTTGTCTTAACCTACGTTCAATAATTCTTTCCCATAATTTCATAGTATGACTCATTAACTTGATACCTCGATAATTCGCACAATTTTGAATGTCTCCCTTGTTTTTATATATGGGTATAAGTGTACTTGCTCTCCATTCCTCGGGCATATTTTGGTTTTTCCATATTTCATTAAATAGTCTTGTGAGCCAAGTGATTCCTATTTCTCCTAGTATTTTCCAAACTTCTATAGGAATATTATCTGGTCCTACCGATTTACCACTCTTCATATGTTTAAGAGCCTCTTTGACTTCATTCTTTTGAATAAGTCGGTAGAAATTGTGGTTTATATACTTTTCTGACTTGGCTAAATCTCCTAAACTAATACTAACATCTTTATTTTCATTAAAAAGATTATAAAAATAGTTTTTCCATCTATTTCTTATATCATCATTTGCCACTAGAATTTTTTGATCCTCGTCTTTTATGCATCTAACATAATTAAGATATTTAGTTTTCTTATCTCTAGCCCTAGCTATCCTAAAAATATCTCTTTCACCCTCTTTTGAGTTGAGTTTTTTATATAAGTCCTCCCAAATCTTAGCTTTTGCTTCACTAACGGCCTTTTTTGCTTCCTTCTTTGCTTTCTTATAAGCTTCTAAAGTTTCACTAGTTTTCTTAGCATAATGTAATTTGTAACATGCCCTCTTTGCCTTGATTTTGTTTTGTACTACTTCACTCCACCACCAAGCTTCTTTTTGTGCCGGTACACCTCCCTTAGATACCCCTAACACATCTTCGCCACATTCCTAATATGTATAGCCATATTGTTCCACATATCAGAGGGTGTGCCAACATAATTCCAAACATCTCCTTGAAGGACTTTTTGTTTAAATATATCTTCTTTCTCACTTTTGAGGTTCCACCATTTAGTCCGAATAGCTCGATGCACTCTTTTCTTCTTTGTCCATTTTTTTATTTGTAAATCCATAACTAAAAGTCGATGTTGGGTGGTTAAGCTTTCTCCTGGAATTACCTTACAATCTTTACAACACGCTCTATCTTTTTTTCTACAAATAAAGTAATCAATTTGTGTTTGTGATAAGCCACTCTTATAAGTAATTAAATGTTCATCTCGTTTTTTGAAGATTGTATTGACTATAAAGAGATCAAATGACATAGCAAAATTTAAAATCTCCCTACCTTCCTCGTTTATATCCCCATAACCAAAGTTTCCATGAATCCCTTGATATCCTAATGCCTCTTTACCGACATGTCCATTTAAATCTCCTCCTAAACAAATCATCTCCCTTTGTGGAATCTTTTGAAACACCTTATCTAACTCTTCCCAAAAAATTGTCTTTATACTATCTTCTAGTCCTACTTGGGGTGCGTAAGCACAAACTATATTCAAAACCTCTACTCCTAACACTAATTTCAATGTCATGATTCGGTCACCATATCGTTGTATGTCTACTAGACTCTCTTTTAAATCTTTATTTATGATAATACCAACTCCGTTTCGGGCCTTTTCTTTACCTGAGTACTATAATTTAAAACCTGTATCCTCTATCTCCTTTGCTTTTTCTCCAACCCATTTTGTCTCTTGTAAACATAGAATATGAATCTTTCTCCGAATCATAGTATCTACCACCTCCATTAACTTACCCGATAATGTTCCGATATTCCAAGAACCAATACGAATCTTATTTTCTAGGACTAGCTTCCTTACCCCCCGCATCCGTCCATAATCAAAATGCGGAGACCCTCTCTGAAAATTTTTCACTACATTCGGGCGGCAATGTAGCGGGACTAACTTCTTTACCCACACCCGTCCATGATGTGGGAACCCTCTCTGCAATTGATTCACTACATTCGGGCGAAAATGTAGTGGCCCTTGCTTACTTCTTACTGCATTCGGGCTCTGCAGCACGTCGCTAGGCGGGGACGCCCCAAAGCAATTCTCATAATTTTTGTAATCCATGTTGTAGAAATCCGACGAAGTTTTACGCTGGCTGTCGGAAGCCTAACACAACCCTCCTCCTTTATCCGGGCTTGGGACCGGCAATGCAAGGGTGATCCCTTACATGGGCGGAGTTGTACTTTAATATTAAAATAATACAAAAAATATTTAAAAAATCAAGAAAAATTAGTAAAAATTTGAAATAAAAAAAATCAGGAAAAGTTTGGAAAAAACTGGTAATTGCTCGAAATTCATATAATGAGTACAGATTGAGCATTCAACATTGAACAATTACATGATTTGCATCCAAATTTATATATTTTAAATAAAAAAAATGAAATATATTTACATTTTACAAATTATAATCAGAATCATCAGTTGAATAATCTTCATCTTCTCCTTGTTGAAGATCCTCATCATCATCAACAACCACTTATGCTTGGAAATCAAATTCTTCATCTTCTTGATATTATTGTTGCACTCCTTCCAAATTAATCCATGCAATGCCTTCTTCAGTTAGGAGGGCATTTTCTTGACTATCTTTTATAATCTAGTCTTCTAATATATCAAAAATTTCCAAACTTATTGGATCAAATTGGCTTTCTTATCTATTTACTTTTTTTAATTGCCTACAACAAACAAAGATAAACAATTAGTAAATAATATTAACAATTGAAGTTAAACAATTTATTGAATTGAACATTTAAGTAATACAACATTACCTTTCACGAAGGTGTATGTTACAACGAATAAAAACTAAATCATTTAGTCTCTTATGTTCCAACCTTTTGCCCTTTTTTGTGTGAGTGTGTTCAAAGACACTTCAATTCCTTTCACAATCCGTTGCACTATAGTTTTGGCTCAGAACTCTCACTGCAAAATCCCTAAGGTTCGGACAATCACTTTCAAACCTATTCCACCAAACATCTGTAGAAAAAGATCAACATTAGAGACATAATCCACAGTAATATAAGATGTATTGATTTAAGAAACTTAAATATGAAGATAGACAATTTACCTTGATGCATCGTAGTGCGGTTGCGAATTGCTACTGGTAAACCTGTCAAGTGAAGAGCATTATTATAAATCTCCATCTCTCGATATATAGCATCTACTATGCTCTCATTAGGGACTAATCTATCAACACAATCAATGATGTCTCAATTAACCTCATCGTCCCTTTTGAAGCTTGCTGAGTACCTCAATGATGGGTTTATATAATATGTTGTTGCATGAATAGGCTGATGCAATTGTTTATTCCATCTATTATCAATAATTTTCCATACGGGCACATAATCTCTCTTTTTTCCATTAAAATTATTTCTGATGGCTTCTTTTGTCCTATCCATGGCTTCATAAAGGTAGCCCATAGATGGTTTCTCCTTATTGTCACCCAATCTCAAAACTTTTACTAAAGGACATGTAATCCTCAACAGTCTAACACATGCATTCCAAAATATACTCCTGAAGACTGTCTCAGAAATCTCATTCAACTTTCGATTTCTTCTATTGTCAGGCAACTCTTCAAATTGTTGCCACTCATCTGAGGTGAACATTCTCTTCAATGCTTGCTTTTGTCTCACAATACTCTGTACGGATAAGAAGTTTGTTGTAAATCGAGTTGCAGTTGTTCGAAGAAGCTCTGCACCTTTTGTATATTTCCTCATCGTACACAAAACAAATGCGTGGTTGTAAATGAATTTTGTGATATCTTGGCAACACTCAGTTGCTGCCTTTATTTCATCCTCTCAATAATATCCTAAGGATGAGATATAAATAATGGGTTGCACATGGTGTCCTGCAATATCAGTTAACTCATTCCCAACTGCTTTGTAGTTAGCTGCATTATCTGTAATCAATTGGACTACATTCTCTAGCCCAACCTGTTGTATAACCTTATCAAATTCTTGCCGTAAGATATCTGCGGTGTGCTTCTCCTATGACATATCTAAAGATTTCAAAAACATAAATCCTTTAGGACAGTAGACACGAAAGTTTAGCAAGGCCCTTCCTTGCCTATCTGTCCATCTATTTGCCATGATAGCAGTGTTGTCTGACGCTTATCGTATCGTGTATCGCTGGGCTCCACGATACGGGCGTATCGTATCGTACTTTAATATTAAAATAATGCAAAAATTAATTAAAAATCAATAAAAATTAGTAAAAATCTGAAAAAAATAAAAAAAAAATCAAGAAAAATTCAAGAAAAATCTGGTAATTGCTTTAAATTCATATACTGTAAGTTTAATACAGATTGAGCATTCAACATTGAACAATTGCATCTCAATTTACATATTTTGAATTCAAAAAATGAAATACACATTACAGACACAGTTACATTTTACAAATTGTAATCAGGATCATCAACTAAATAATCTTTATCTTCTCCTTGTTGCAGATCCTCATCATCATCATCAGCGACACCTTCTTCTTGAAAATCAAATTCTTCCTCCTTGATATTGTTGTTGCGCTCCTTCCAAATTAATCCAAGCAACGTCTTCTTCAGTTAGGAGGACATTTTCTTCAGTGTCTTCCATAACCCAATCTTCTATTATATCAAAATTATCCAAACTTATTGGATCGAACTGACTTTCTTCTCTATTTACTTTTTTTAATTGCCTACGACAAACAAAGATAAACAATTAGTAAATAATATTAACAATTGAAGACCGAAGTTAAACTATATTGAATTAAAAATTTGAAAGTAATACAACATTACCTTTCACGAAGGCGCATGTTATAACGAATATAAACTAAATCATTTAGTCTTTTGTGTTCCAACCTGTTGCGCTTCTTTGTATGGATGTGTTAAAAAACACACCAATTTCTTTCACAACCTGTTGCACTACAGGTTTTGCTTAAGACTCTCACTGCAAAATCTTTAAGGTTTGGACAATCAGTTCTAAACCTGTTCCACCAAACATCTGTAAAAAAAGACAAACATTATAGACATAAACCACAATAATGTAAGATAAAACTTAAATATGAAAATAAACAATTTACCTGGACGTATCGTACTGCGGTTGCGAATTGCAACAGGCAAACCCATCAAGTGAAGAGCATTATCATATATCTCCATCTCTCGATGTATCGCATCTGCTATGCTCTCATCAGGGACTAATCTGTCGATGCATTCAATGATTCCTCGATTAACCTCACCGTTCCTTTTGAAGGTTGCTGAGTACCTCAATGATGGGTTTAGATATTGGGCTGCTGCATGAATAGGTTGATGCAATTGTTTATTCCATCTACTATCAATTATTTTCCACACTGGCACATAATCTCTTTTTTTTTCATTAAAGTTATTTCTGATTGCTTCTTTTGCCCTGTCCATGGCTTCATAAAGGTAGCCCATAGATGGTTTCTCCTCGCTGTCAGCCAATCTCAAAACTTTCACTAAAGGATAAGTAATTTTCAATAATATGATACATGCATTCCAAAATGAACTTCTAAAAACCGTTTCTGCAATCTCATTTAACTTTCTGTTCCTTCTGTTTTGAGGCAACTCTGCAAATTGTTGCCACTCGTCTGAGGAGAACATTCTCTTTAAAGCTTGCTTTTGTCTCACAATACTCTGTACAGATAAGAAGTTTGTTGCGAACCGAGTTGCAGCTGTGCGAAGAAGCTCTGCACCTTCTGTGTATCTCCTCATCATACACAAAACAAATGCATGGTTGTAAATGAATTTTGTAATATCTTGGCAACACTCAGTTGCTGCCTTTATTTCATCCATCTCACCAATGTCCTCGAGGATGAGATCTAAACAATGGGGTGCACATGGTGTTCAGTAGAAAGTCCCATAAATATCAACTAACTCCTTTCCAGCTGCTTTGTAGTTAGCTGCATTATCTGTAATCAATTGGACTACATTTTCTAGCCCAACCTCCTGTATAACCTTATCAAATTCCTCTCGTAGGATCTCTGCAGTGTGCCTCTCCTCTGACATATCTAGAGATCTCAAAAACATAAGTGTTTTAGGACAATATACAAGAAAGTTTAGCAATGTCCTTCCTCGCCTATCGGTCCATCCATTTGCCATGATAGTGCATCCTGTTTTCTTCCACGATTGTCTCAAAGTCGAACAATATTGCTTTACTTCAATGACGGTCTGATCTAATATCTTCCCTCTCAACTTCTGATAAGAGGGCATATTGTATCCTGGACCAATGTTTGCAATTGCATCTGCTATTGCTTAAAAATGAAAACTGTTTGTTGCATTAAATGGAATGCATGCATCATAAAATCATCTTCCCATTGCAAGGTTTGCCTGATCATGCAGTTGTTCTGAAGCCATAGTAACACGAATTCCTGGTTGAGCACCAGGTGTAGTGGAAGGAGGAAAGAACGAATGTATGCTAGAAGAAGAATCTCTTCCTCTACTCCTTCCTTAACTTCTTCTTTTGCCACCTCCAAAGTCTTCAGCTGCAACCCTCTTTCCTCTAGTAGGTGCTCGTGAACTGCTACTACCAATCTCTGTTTTAGCATCTGAAGGCAAACTATCAGTGAATCCAAATCCAGTGGCAGTAGCATCATAAGCTTCTTCATACATCTGAAAATCATCCTTTTGTTGTTTTCGTTCTTGTATGTTCTTAATCATCTGCAGGCATTGCCATTTAATATCTTCTGGCAAACTTCTAACTCTGCCAGTGCATGGAGCAATTTCTTTCCTGGTTCCTGCTAGGTGGTGTTTCAACCTTGAAATTTCACTACTAACCACCTTTTTACAAAATAAGCATCTGATTTTTAACCTTGAACCCTCAACAGGTATACCCCACTGTCATGCCGGATCATCATACTTTGAATGGGAGTCTCTACCACCCCTTCCTACCATCTCAATGGAGTACTTTAATTCAAACAAAAACCTGAAAATAAAAGCACTTCGTAAATCCTCCAATCTTCAAATAACACTCAAATCGAGTGTCTCCCACTTCATGAATGCAATAAAAATCGTATACACACACTTAATAACTTTATATTTTGTCATTAAAAAAAAACCCAAAATAACACAAAAAATAATAAATATAAAGGAAAAAAATAGAAAAAACATTAAAAATATACCAAAATCCGAGTTTGGAGGCTTGCACGAACACCGTAGGCACGATTTTGGAGCTTTGAACACTAAAGAGGCGAAAACCGGCTCTTAGGGAGCTTGAGGAACCTAAGAGGAGAGAGGAAACCCGCGAAAAATCGCGGGTTTCAGTCTGCCCGGGTACATGGATTCTTTGTTTTTTTTTGTAGAATCCATGTTAAGTCCGACAAAGTTTTACGCTGGCTGTCGGAAGCCTAACACAACCCTCCTCCTTTTTCCGGGCTTGGGACCGGCCATGAAAGGGTGATTCCTTACATAGGCGGAGTTTTGACCTTCAACTTGTGAGTCGACATCCTACTCTTTGTGCTCATTGAAGCATATTTCCATGACTCTATCAATGTTGAATAATATTCTTGCACTTTAATGACGTTCTTATCTAAGATCTTTTCTCTCAACTTTTGATAGGAGTGCATCTTGTATCCTGGACCGATGTTAGCAATTGTATCTGTCATTGCTTGAAAATGAAAACTGTTTGCTGCATTGAATGGAATGCATGTATCATAAAATCATCTGCCCACTGCAAGGTCTGCCTGATCATGTAGTTGTTCTGAAGCCATAGCGGCACGAATTCCAAGTTGAGCACCAGGTGTAGTGGTAGGAGAAAAAAATGAATGTATGCTAGAAGCAACTCTTCCTCTACTCCTTCCTAAACTTCCTCTTCTACCACCTTCAAAATCTTCAACAACCCTCTTTCCCCTGTTAGGTGGTCGTGAACTGCTACTACCCATCTCTGTTCTGGCATCTGAAGGCAAACTATTAGTGAATCCAAATTCAATATCATCATCATCTTCAAACATCTCCAAATCATTCTTTTGTTGTCTCATCTCTTGTATACTCTTAATCATTTAAAAACATTGCCATTTAATGCCTTATGCCAAACTTCTAACTTTGCATGTGCAAGGAGTAACTTCTTTCATAGTCCCTGCTAGGTGGTGTTTCAACCGTAAAATTTCACCACTAACCACCCTCTCACAAAATAAACATCTTATCTTTAATCTCGAACCCTCAACTGGTGTACCCTACTGTCATGCCGGAACATCAGACTTAGAATGGGAGTCTCTACCACCCCTTCCAGCCATCTCACTTGAGCACTTTAATTCAATAAAAAATCTCAAAATAAAAGCACTTCGTAAATCCCCAATCTTCAAATAACACTCAAATAGAGTGTCTCCCACTTCATGAATGCAATAAAAATCATATCCATACACTTAATAACTTCATATTTTGTCATTCAAAAAAAGAAAATATAAATAACACAAAAAACAACAAATACAAAGGAAAAAATGAAGAAAAACACTAAAAATATACCTAAATCCGAGTTGGGAGGCTTGCACGGACATTGTAGAGCACGTTTATAGAGCCTTGAACACCAAAGAGGCCAAGAACTACGCTAGGGGAGCTCTGAACAAACCAAGAAAACCCGCAAAAATGCGGGTTTCCGTTCAGCCAGGGACCCTTTATATGAGGGTCCCTCGGGTTTCCTTACGATACGGGCGATACATATGACACTGAATATAAGACACTAAAGTTATTTATGTGGACATGCGACAATATGACATAGACATCTTGTTTGTCATTCTTTTTTATTGGAATTTTTCATATTTTATGTGCTTACTTAAAGATGGATACATGCATGTAGGCTTTTGTGTAGGCATTGTGGTAAGTAGTATTTGTGTGTTCTTGTTAATGTCTATGATGTAACTTGTATCCCTGTATAATATCCAATTTTTGTAACTAAATTTGTCACATTCATGTCATTAAACTAGTATATACTGAATATTGCTTTTGGTTTGAAATACTAACAACAAAATCTAGAAGATATGAATTGTATGATTGGCCATAAGAAAAGGTTGTGATAAGTTTAAGGAGGGTATATTGTTTGTGGTGGGGATTCACAGAAGGGTGCCTTTCTTGCTAACACTTGGTTTAAAGACTGACCCTTAGAAGTTAGGTTTCCATATCTCTTTTTATTGACTGGTGAATGGGGGTACAAAGGGATGGTTTTTGATGGAAAGCAGAGGCGGATGGGTGGTTTAGGGTGAGTAGGTTCTATTATGGATGGAATAATCTAGACGACGGTAAACCTACAAAAGATATGCTTTTGAGGTGCTTTCAGAAATCCAAAATTCTAGCTCGGTTTCCTTTTTCGCGTGAGAAGTGATGTGGGTTGGATTAACTGTTTTGATAATTTTTAAAGGAGAGCCACAAATTTGGTGAATTGGTGTCCCTTGTGCAAGTGAGAATTGGAACAGGGGATTTATTATTGTTTTGTAGGTGGACGAAATATCAGCCTTTAAGGTGCTTGGAAGCTGGAATTTCTCTGGATGAGCAGGGATGTGTGAGAGGCAGTGTGTTAATGAAGTTACTTCTCTATTACCATAAGAGGAAGTGTATAGTTCTTCTGGTACCTGTTGCCTTTTTTTAATTGGAAGTGTATAGTCCATCTAATGGCATCTCTCTGGGACGTCGATTCACATTATTTGTCTTGCATTTTCTGTTGCTCATGTTTAATGGGTCCTGACACAAGCAACACGCAGAGGATGTGGCGACTTTTGTTTCTTTTTATTTTATTTTATGAATTTATCTGACGTAAAATAGTCTGACTCGGAAACACTTTCATGTTCCGGAAGTTAAATGTCGTGTTTGTGTGATCACTTAGTTTCTGAGATGTATGCAGGCACAGATGATGATCTTCCTCCTTCTCATCAGAGTAGACTAAGAGGAGGGACTCGAGTTGCTGGAAATGGTAGAGCTGCTGTGGGGGGTAATTTATCGTATAACAGAGTGCAAAATGACATGGAGAGTGAGATCCGCTGGTTGGAACAAGAGGCGTATAGTTCAGTTTTAAAGGCTTTTAAGGCACAGGCTGATGTCATCACCTGGGTACGTCTTTTCTTTATATTCTTGGAGTACAAAGGCTCTTTTGTTATTTTCTAACTGCAAATGTTTATTTCTTAGGAACAAGCGGAGTTGATGTCGGCTTTGAGGAAAGAACTGAGAGTATCTGATGATCAACATAGGGAACTTCTGGGACGAGTTAATACGGATGATATGGTCAGAGTAATAAGGTAACATCTACATGGTTATGTTGATGAAGAAGTCCCGAGGACCTTTCCGTATTCATTAATTCCAGTATTCTTTGAATCAGCAAGTTCAAAAGTATCTCAGATCTTGACCAAGTCTACCTTTCAGCATGTTTAGTGTCTAACTTGGGCATGGGAAGTGTAATTCAATCTTTGTTGTAGTACCCTTGTACAACCGCGTGATACACTTAAAACACTTAGCACCCTTTGGGCGCCAATGAACTCTGTTTTAGCTCTGATTCCAAAGGCCCACTTAAGCGCTGCTACTTGACCCACCTAAGCTGGCCTGCATGCAAGAAGCTCTCTTCCACTGATTTCTCTACATTTTCCTTTTCCTAATTTTTTCTTTTGGCCCACCTGTCTTCTTCTTTCTTTTCATGTATTCCTTCTTCTATCCATTTATCTGTTTCTCCCCTTTTCTAAACTTAGGTTCATATGGTCCACACTTGTTCTTATGCTTCTATTTTCATCTTATATAGGTTAATTAGGCCATAATTATGTCCAATATTTTGGCAATCCACAATGGATTTTTGGTGTCATTTGTAGTCATTTGATACATAGGATGCTGATTCAAGTATTATAGACAAACAACAACAACTAAGCCTTTTTCATACTAGATGGGGTCAACCTATGTTATCAATAACAGTTAGCGGTTGACCCTAGTATAGCGGTACCGGGGATATAGTGGTACATTCTCATTTAGAATTAAAAAATAATATATATAATGGATTCTCTAATTTCTAAGAAATATCAAGAAACACATAACCACCACTTTCATAAATATGAATCAAACTAAATAAACAAATCCAAGAAACAATAAATTTCATGTGACATATGCATATTGAATTGTTAAACTTAAATTAAAAAACAAAAATGACACCAAGTTATTCTAAGTAGTACGTAGAAGAATTAAAAGTAATTAATATATATTATACTTATGTGCTCAAGTATGGTGACTATGGTCTAATCTAATTTGAGCAATGAAATAGATTATACGTACCTGCAAAAAAAATAGAATAATGTTAGGGTGGATAAATAAATGCTCTTAAAAGTTAAAACATGAAAAATCTTAAGATACACAAGAAAATATAACACATAAAAAAATCATAGGTTTAAGAATCAAAATATAACATCCACCAAATGACCAAAATATTTATAATACTTTTGAAGTAACAACTATAACATGCATAAAATATAACAACTAACAACTTAACAAATAAAAGTCCAAAACATAAACATCCATCAAATGTGATTACAATATAAACTTAATTGTTTAAGATACTAGAAAAGCTATATATTTTATATTCTATAGGAAACTAATCATCTTCGTTTTCAAATAAAGATCCTTGTTCTTCTAGTTTCTCTTGCTCTTTATTTGTTTCTTCAAATAAAATTCTTCCTCATCTTCCATAGGCATCTTATTCTTTTTATAGCTTTGCCTTCTTTGGCGCTTTCATGTCCTTGATCTTGTATATGCAACTCTCTCTCTTGAGGCTTTGGATGCCAAATCAATATCTCATCATATAAGTGATTCATCGCCACCAACGAAATCATAATCAATTAGATATTCATCATGATCTTCAACCGATGCCAACGTGATGGAGTTGAAATTCTTTCCATTGCCTTTCCACTCTTCGTACCTTCTTTTTGGCTTTCTATCATATTATATAAAACCTAAGTCGTTAAGCTTTAAATATAACAACTAACAACTTAGCAAATAAAAAGTCCAAAACATAAACATCCATCAAATGTGATTACAATATAAACTTAATTGTTTAAGATACTAAAAAAGCTATATATTTTATATTCTATAGGAAACTAATCATCTTCGTTTTCAAATAAAGATCCTTGTTCTTCTAGTTTCTCTTGCTCTTTATTTGTTTCTTGAAAAGTTCTTTCTCATCTTCCATAGTCATCTTATCCTTTTTCTAGCTTTGCCTTTGTCGTTTTCATGTCCTTGATCCCTTATATACAACTCTCCATCTTGATGCTTCAGATGTCAAATCAATATCTCGCCATATAAGTGATTCATCGCCACCAACAAACTATCATCAGTTAGATATTTATCATGGGAGTTGAAATCCTTTCCATTACCTTTTCTCTCTTTTGTACCGTCTTCTTAGTTATCTATCGTATTATGTAAAACCTAAGTCGTTAAGCTTTTGATGCAATAATCTATTTCCCTTCTTTGTATGAATCTAATATAAGAGAAAAAATCTATAATAAGTTATAGTTTAATAACAAATTAACAATATTAAAAACTTAAGAAACATCTTTAATTTTATTACATTATAAATAACAAAGTATAATTCATACCATTTCGGAGGTATTCGAGTTGCATTCATATGGGGTGATACTACAAGTGAGACTGAAAACCTGTATAGCAAAATTTTGCAACTCGGGGCATCCATAACCAAAGGTCATCCACCATCGAGTTTTTCAACTATAGCAAAAATATATATAAGCAATAAATTAATCAAATTTCAAAACCTAAAATCATATCTCAACAATGAATTAAAGCAAAATTCCTTGAAATAATTACGCTTTCCTTTAACTTATAGTTGATTCTGGTCCAAAGCCACTCGAGGTATTTCGATAACTCATAAGTTGATGAGTGATTTGTTGTTGTTCTTCTTTACTTTGTATATATTAATAATTTGAAACAAGTCACCTTTAATCTCAACATTAGATTCTATTCCTTCATATTTATAATATGGTCCTGGATTCAAATATAATATAACATCATGCAATGGATTATGCATTTGCCTATCCCATCTCATATGTATGATTTTCCAAATAAAAGCATATTGCTCTTCTTTGTTCTTTCAAGTTAACCTACAAAATAAAATAATATAGTTAATATCAAGATTAACAATATATAACTAATTGAACTAAGTAAAAATGTAAAGTAGTAAAATAAACCTTAACATTTATGTGCCTTTATTTGCAGTTTCACATGATCCATTTTCTCGTACATATAGCCCATGGCTATGTGTAAAACATCTACCATACGTAAAACATCTACTAAGAGATCCATTGGTTTAAGTAAAAAACTAATGCCCTTCAAGAATTGAGTTGCAAATTTATTATCTTAAATTGCTTTCCTTCAATACTATTTGATAAAAGACATCTTCTCATTGTTTTGAAATAACCATATACCTAAGAGTTACTTTTAATTAACATAGGTTGTTTAATGTTAAGAATCTAGTAGCAAAATGGGTAACAATTGGAATGTATGTCTTTCTCTCCAGAACTGTCTATTTACACATGATGTTAAAAACAAATGGTTAAATTCGTCCACCAATATTCTACCAACTATCATGTAATTTGTTGTATTTTTTGTAACCACGTGAATAATAATCTTTTTTCCAACCTCTAAGATTACTTCTTTTAATATTGTAAATAATTTTATTTGTATCCTTTACTTTATTGGATGAATCAATAAACTTGAGAAACATTATCCCTTGAGAATAAAAAAATATTTATTAATGTTCTCTGCTTTCTATCAGTTCACTGGCCATCCAATCGATATAATAGAGCATCCATATATATCCTAGTGCTTTCTCAATCTATGTCTCTTATACTTTCCAGTTTCCACCTCCTCCAATAATGTTTTCTTGGCTTTATGACAAGATGGAGCATTCATTCGAGGACCAAACTACCTTATATCACTCTTGAAAGCTAGGTGATCTAACAACATTTAAGGAAATGCTATTTTGATACATCCACCTATTAATCGAGATACATATTTGTTCTTTTTCTTCTAAATTAGTAGATTTTGTCAATTGTTTAACTGATGATTCCATACTCACTATAATAAAAAATATAATAAATAAATTAAGAGACTAAGAAATTAATAATTAATAATAATTGCCTAACTGGTAAGATTATACAGAACATATGGTTACCATTAACAACATGAAAGAGATTACACTAAAAGAGAGAATTAATGGTAACCACCAGACTTATTGGTAAAAAATGTAACTGTTGTTTTTTCTTTTATATATATATATATATGTATATGATGTTCAATAGGAGGCAAACAGCAAGGGAGAGAAGCTACGTCCAAGGGTGTGGGTAGTGAAGGGGCTCAATTATAGCAAGAAGAAGAAATCATTAATAGAGAGAGATGCAAACAGAGAGCATTAACAAAGAGAGACGCAGGCAATAAAGAGAGAGAAAGATACACATACAGTGAAGGGGGCGAGCTGTTGCTTGCTGAATAGAGAGAGTTATTGCAACACTAGCTGTTGTTCTCGGTGAGAGAGAGAGAGTTATCGGTGGTGGGCTTTGTATGTCACATGGTGGATGACGGTCTATCGCTGTGGTGGTGTGATCGGCTGGTGGCAACAGGAGAGAGAGGGATGCTCGGTCTGTCACTTTAGGTTTCTTTTGATTTGGGTTGGGTTGACTCATATCCATTGGATTGACTCGATGTTGTATGTTATTGTGGATATAGCAGTCTGCTATTTCATTTTTAATGGTGCAAATCATCTATTGGTGCTACTCCCAATTTGTTTTTTAATAATCTCATTATGTATTCAGTTTTTCTTTGTGTAACCACTCATCTATCTCATCAACATCTTCATTTCTGCCACAGGATATATTATGATTGAAGTATTATAGAACGATTATAAATTAGTGGTAACTTAAGGTTCAATCCTAGTAAGAATCCATGAGCCTGAGGCTCAGTTGGTCTGGGTTAAGGATCGGTTTTGGTTTTGAACTTTAATATGCTTTAAGTTTCATAACATTGCTTGAGAGTTCTGTTTCTTCACTAAATATTGTTCAAACCGGTTTATATTCATGAAGCGTTGGATTGGCATTCTTTTTTTTTTGGGGAAATAAAATCAATTTTATAATATTTACTTATTTTTTAATGGTACACCGTCTTAACCTGCTTAAGTGGCAGTAGATGCTATTGCCAATATAGGTGTCAGTAGTTATCTGTGGTGTTTTTTTCATTCCTTGTGTATCCAATCGTTCATGTAGTTATTCTTGTCGACTTTGTGTTCCTATAATTAGAAGAAATGTGTGATTATAATGTCACTAGGGAATGGAGGCAAGCAGGAGGGGTCGAGCATAGCATTTATGCTGCTGCACAACCTGGCCATGAACCTGCACCTAGTCCTACTGCATCAGCTTCTCATAAGAAACAGAAGACCTCTCACTCAGCTGCTTCTCTCTCTTTAGGGGTACCATCACCTGCACTGCATCCTCGAGCAGTTGGTGCTTTACCTATGCAGCCATCATCATCAGCACCAAAGCGTGGGGTTATAGTAGGAGCCAAGGGGAAGACTCCTAAATCTGTAAGTTAGTTTTATGAGCACAAATAACCAGTGCAAGATTGTTAAAGCCTTAAAGGTGACACTTTTTTCCCTCACCTGCTTCCTGGTGTTTGTCTCACAACAGGGTCATACAGTGCTTGGTGGTGATTCAGTGAAGTCATCACAGTATGTGTCTGGCGGTCCTCCTGGAAGAGGTCATGTTACAGCCCGTGGTTCATCTCTTGGAGCTGTTCCAGTTGAACCTGCTAAGGCTGCTTCCTTTGATCCATTAATTGGCCGGAAAGTGATGACAAGGTGGCCTGAAGATAACAACTTTTATGAGGCTGTGATTACTGATTATAATCCTAAGGAGGTACCGTAGTTCATTAGTTCATTGTGCAAAAAGCAAATCTTGCATATGTAGCATACCTAACATAACCACTGTGTTGTTATTTTAGGGTCTCCATGCTCTAGTTTATGATATGAACACAAATAGGGAGACATGGGAATGGGTCAATCTTAAGGAGGTGAGACATTACTTTTTGCCTGAGCATGACATCATTTTGTTTTATCTACTCAATCAAGCAGTTTCTCTATGGTGGGACAAGAAATAAAGCCTTGATCTATGTTTCTCTATGTACCCCATCGAGGCCTTATTCTCTAATTTTCTATTTAAATACTTCTACATCTGCACTCTAATGCTTGCTGGCTGAAAACTCTTCCCTCCAGTTGCCTTTGTTAAATGCAGGTTTTTGTCGAAAATGGCTGTTTTTTTAATTTCTCATGTATAAAATAATAGTTTCTCTTTTCTCTTGCCAGTTGCCTCTCTCAATAATATTTTGTGTGTGTACGTAAGGACGTTTTGTTTGTGCGTGTAATTTGCAGTAGGTATTCCATTAGTACCCTGCCCACGGCTGTCTTCTGAAAGTATTGATAGTCCACCCGAAACTTTGTATACGATTCTGAAGCCATTGAAAGACTCATGCTTTTTAAGTATAAAACAAGAATAATTGATACACTATGTTCAAACTATGAGGAATGTCATTGCTGGTGAGAGCTTATGTTGGTGAAGAGATTGACTTCTGAAGAAAAAACCACGTGGGAGTTCCTTTTTTCTCTAGTGGTTGGTATTAAACAGATATTGTGTCACACCAATGGAACATAAACTGCTAGACATTATGAGTAGGGTTGTCACCTGCTGAAGGTCTCGTTGACTTTAAATCTGATAAGGAGGTCGATTGCCATGTAGAACCATTCTAGGGTGTGTGCCTTTGTAGAGTAGTTGATAATATGTAGAAGTTATTGGAGACATGGTTTACTCTTCAAGTCGGACATGGGGGTTGGCTCCCTTGTGAAACTTGTCTCGGGGGCTATGTTGCACGGGTATGTGTAGGTGTGTACCGGTATGCATACCCAATCTGTGTACGTCAAGAGCGGTATCGAACTCGAACCCTCAAGAGAGTAATGGAGGAAGCAGAGTGACGGAGCCACATAAATCAGACTCACCTCGATCTGCGAGTAAAGTCCATGGGTGCCATGCCCTCGGAAGAAGAGATCGACGACGTCATTGGCGTCGGCTTTGGCACCACGAGACTCGCCCGAACCCACACCCACGCCCACCGCCTGTGTCTGAACAGTGCCATTGCCGCAATTCCCCATTGCTACTGCCAAGACTGATGTCGTTGCTCCTGCTCATCTGCGGGTTGGAAGAAGCAGTTCGTGCCGGTAGCGACACGAGAACGTCCTTCTTCTTAGAGCAAAGTTTCGTGAGGGAGAGGGGCCGTCTTTTGAGGGCAACAACATTGTGTATTGAATTCTTCTCCGACAGGGGTCTGTTTTGATATTACCTTGCTTGCAAAAGGGGGAAAATCAAGGACTCGAATGTTGAACAAAAGGGTCAAGCCTATTCTCCTTTGATTCACCACCTGGCATTTAGTTAAGTTTTTCAAAAGATTAAGGGCATACATGATCCATAGAAAACTCAAGTCTTGGTAGAAAATTTGTAGATGTCTTGATGTTTGGGTAAGGTGTTTAATTGTTTTTACTTTGAAGAAGAATATAAATGACATTTTCATAGTTAGAATAAAATTATTCTCAAACACTAGAATGCTCTTTAAAATATAGAATGCTCTATATAATTGTGCATATATATATATATATTTATATATGTAAATTTATTTGTTATTATGTTTTTTTAATAGTAATGTACCCATAGCTTAGTTTTTAAAAAAAATTGTGTACCCCCTACCCATACCGGTATCGGTAACGGTACCGTACCCCTACCATGCAACAAAGCTCAGGGGCATGACACTGAACCTTGAAGGGGTTATTGATTACAGTAGTATCAGTTTCAACTTACACAAGTGTCAGCATCTCTTTACTTTGAATTTAGAGACGAGCTAACAAAGCACATTGAATGATTGAGGGGACCTCAAAAGACAAAACCTGTCTTATATGTATCTACATTATAAACGTTAGGCATCTGAAAGTATTATTATGAGTAAGAACATCACTATTGGTATCTCACGCTTTTATGGGAGAGGTGTGGCGTGCAGGTGTTCTTTTTGTGCATGTCTCTGGTGGGATCACTAAAGTAATTGACATTTTGCATGTAACCGAACCCTGCTGTTTGAGTTGTTCCCCTTATTCTGTGGAATATCAAAACATCGTATTGTGTGGTATGCGATTTCACAGTGGTAATTGACATTAGAAATTTAAACGAATATGATGTCACTTTAGAAACTCTGATAAGAAAGGATAAATTTCTGTGGAAGGTCTCTATATTATATATATATATATATATATATATATATTAATTGAGTTACTATTGATAGGAAACATAATCATTCATGATATTAGAGCAAGCAGAAGAACTTCCTGAATATTGCATCTGCACACCCACACTCTTGTTAACCGGTCCATGGACCGCATATATCCAGGTTGGGGTAATGCTGTGGCCCAGGCTGAAGTGGCCCTAGATGTTGATAATCGGTGAGCAGCTTTGCTCAGGATGGAAGATACTAGTTAGCTCTTCATACTGTCCTATCTTTGCAATTCACATGGTTTTCTTTTGGGGCTTTTGGTTTGCTGGTCAATTGCTAGTTGTCTTCCATTTCTACGCTTTTATGCCACTCTTGTTATCATAGTAGGACTTCTTCAGAAAAGAGATAGGTGGTTGTGCTGGTAGAACTTGCATATTAACATGTCAAATGGCAGATATCCCCTGATGACATTCGATGGGAAGGTGAGGATCCTGGTATCTCCCGTAGAGGTCGTGGTGGACCAGGACGTGGAACGAAGAAGTCCATGTCTCGTGGGGCTGTTGTAGCCGGAGTAGGCAGAGGAAGGGGTGCTCCAAGGAGTCAGGCAAAGAAGGAGTTCCTTCCATCTCAGAATGGAATCCAAAAGAAAGGAGTTGACAAAATTGAAATTCTTCACACAGAATCTCTAATTAAGGAGGTATGTTGCAGTAGCTTCAGTTTTTGTATGGAGTTTGTGCAAAATGACTTTTCGTTTCATTTGATTGAACAGGTGGAAAGAATTTTCCATGGAAGCCATCCTGATCCAGCAGAGATGGAGAAGGCAAAGAAACTGCTCAAAGTAAGAGATGTTCATGTATTCTCTGGTGATACTACAGATTTCTGCTTAATTATTCTATGAATTAAATGCGCCTCTTCTGTTGCCAGGAGCATGAAGAGGCATTGCGTGATGCCATCTCAAATATTGTGGGGCTAGAAGATGCATCAGACGGTGAAAGTGGTAACACGATCTGCTTTGTTACCCCTTAGTGTAGCTGACCCCACTTAGAATGGGGAAAGGCCTAGTTCTTGTTTTGGTTATTATAATCTCTGGAGCCAAATTGCTTAAGTATACTTCCCTGCACACAAGGAACTACCCTTAACCATGGTCACCAACCTCAGCGATATCATGAAATAATTATAAAAACATCAGGAATTGAAGTGGTAAAGTTAAAAAGAACATGAAACTTATTAGAGACAGGTAAGTATCACACTGTTTTTAAGATATCATTTACTCGCAAAATGTTGCAAAAATAATACAATAAGATCGTGATGTTTCTTTCCTTGTGGTATTTCTTGTTCATTTATTTTCTTACTTGAGTTCATAAGCCTTTAAACTAATTTATATACTTTTTCATGAGAAAACCCCTTGTTATGAACCATTACTTCCTATTAGTGTCTACCTCAAAAATTAAAATATGAAGGCATATGATGTTTTCCTACAAATATCATTTTCCCTTTGCTGAGAAGTTGGCAAGAGTTAAAATAAATAACTGTACTCTTAATTTGGGTAGAAAAAAGATTTCAATCCTTTGACTTTACCACACACCCAGTAATTCTTTTTCCCACTTGCTCATGATTATGTTCTAGGTGGAAAAAGTATGGTTCTCTATGTTTATGGACGATAGATGATAGGCAAACTTAGCTTTATCGCTGATTTGCCATGTTTACTTATTAGACATCAAAAATTTCATGGACCGTTGACTTTTGTGTTTGATGTGTAGAGGGTGAGCATCCATTTCCGCACAACCAAACAATCAATCGTATGGTAGGAGGTGGTGGGGTTGCTTCTGATGACCTTCAAGATGGTGACGATGGTGATGATGATTAATGTATTAACACCGTGAGAACATGTGCTCTGTTTGCAATCTATTGATCAATGGGGGAAGCAGACGTTAGTTTGAGATGCTGTGTTCCGTGGTTGTGTGGTCGGTTGGGAGATAACCTAGTCGTCTCTTGGGCTACAGTGACAACTCTTGTAAAATCATTGCCGAGTGATAAATATAAGTGGAGGATTTGTCGAAAACTTCGTTGCGCGATGAAAGTTGCAGGCTGTACCAGAGATGATTGCAATGGTGCTTCTTGAGGTCATTCATCAAGAAATCAAATCATCTAGTGCTATTGGTAAAATGAAATGTTTATTTATTTGAAGTAGATTCTTGTTTTTGTTTTTCCCCAATTTAACTGTATCATAGGCAGCTTAATTGACTTACCACCGGGGCCACCAGGCACAGCATATCTTCCCTTTTAGAAGAACGGTTGTGTGAATTCACCTTGTTTCTTTTACATTTTGCCCTGAAATTGCTGTTTTTCATTGTTGAAAATCCATAGAGGAATTTCTTGATTCTTTGACATCAGATATCGGCATTATGCTACTGCTTTTGTAGAGTTGATTGCGAAGTACCACACATGATAGAGAACAATGACGACCCAGAAGTCATGTAATCCACCCCACTTAGGCCCTGGTTAATAAACCAACCCACACGTAGTTTGGCTCAGTTCAGTTCCTCTAGCTTGATCGTGCTCGGATCATCAAATTGTATGAGCTGAAAACGAACATAGTATGGGTTGGTCTGGCTTGTGGAAGCTCGTTCTGTGACATTTTTTTTTCAAATTTCTGCCTAAACCATCTTCAATGTAATTGTTTGGGGTATCTAAGGTGAATGTAAGTGTCAACATCTCGCTTCAGCTTGGCTTGTACAATGATATTGTAACGTGTTTGAACAGAGGTTGTTTAGCCGGCAGTTAGCTCGGCTCATTGATATAGAAAGCAAGCCGAGCAATGGACAACAGTTGTTCAGTTGGTTTGGCTTGTTTACCAATCCTAATCCCACTTACTGTGGGATGTGTCTTGGTTTTGCTTTGGTGCATGTAATTCCAGCTTGCATCTATGCCTTTGAATGTAAAACGTCACATGGTTCGCGGAGGCAAGTTTTAATCGCTCTATTGACCCTCTTTATGTTTTTCTTTTTTTGTTTCCCATGTCATTGCCATTTCTGTCCTGATTTATGATCACTGCCTTTTGAGGGGTTGCGTTCCTCCTGAGATTTTCTTTCGGTGGAATGTAAGATACTGCATTGAATGACACTAGATCCATTGCCTTCACTCATTTCCCTTTGGGAATTAGCCTTCAGGGGGGCTCATTTTGTGTTGCCCTCTTATATCGTGCCCCGTTATTGTTTCAGTTTCATTGCGCTGTAGTTTGATCGTGGCAAGCCTCGATATTCGACGTATTGTTTGACTTTCAGTAATTTGAAGCTGCCTTGTCTTCCAAACGATATACAACCAAGAGACCGGTTCGTTTGATACCTCACGTTCAGATTGTGTCTAATCCGATCTCAGCCGTTCACTTACATTTGTATGTTTATGGTAGGTTGGTCCTTGAAGCTTGTTCCCATTTTAGATGGGGTTTAGCTAGAAGGCTTGTAAAAGAGGTAAGGGGTTACTCATTGAGTATTGTTGCTGCTCAAACAAGTTAAGGTTGGAGTTTCAATGGGGTCAGACACCATACCTCGGACAAGTTGGGTTCTGGTGCATTAGTTTGTGAGGTGGTCAGACGCCAGACCTCGGACAAAAGGATATGAGATAATGCGAACGTAATTGATATGTATGCATCTTTTTTATTATTTACACATCCTTTTTTTGAAAATATTCAAACTACTCGATACAATTTCCCTTCTCTCTCTTTCTTTCAAACAACATGATTTTGGCGTCGTTCTCGAAAGCCAATGACAATTGCTTGAAGTTTCTTTTTTGCATATTTTGTATATTATTGATATATGATATTCAAAAAAATAATTGAATCAAAGAATTAATAATCTTTTAAAATAATCAACAATGTTCAGAATGTTTTCGTTGAATTGGAGTATTAAGGCTTTTTTCTAATATGGTATCTTTGAGGTTGAGTTATTGATTAGATAGGAATAAAATGAGTATTAAGGCTTTCTTCTAATTTTATTTTTTTTGTTCCTTTTTGACAAAGATACGGTTCATTCATGTCTCTTCATTTAGAGAGAGGTGATTAAGTTGTATTTTTTCAAATGGAGAGATAAGATCCAATCGTGTTTCTAAATGAAGAGATGTGATCCAATCACGTTTCTATATGAAGAGATGTGGTTCAATCGCGTTTTTATTCAACGTAATAATTGTTAGGTCGATGATATGAAATAAACAAAAAGGTAAAATATGATTGAATTTATAAATATACCTTTTGATGTGCTTTTAGCTTACAACGTTACGAGTTTGCAAGAGAAAAAGAGGAAGAGTGCCACAATCAAAAGTTCTAATTGATAAGAGGGGTGAGTGTGAGTAAAAAAAATGCAACTAACTCAGTCGCACAAGCAGAAGAGTTTGCCAAAAAATCAGTGCTTTCTGTTCGTTTCTCTTCAATAATTATCTTTTGTAGTTTTTCGCACATTATTACATAGAGGGATTTAGGGAATGAAATCTACCATTCTGGAGCATATCCTAGTAATAAGTTCCAGCTAACAAGCTTTTAATTCTATTGAAATTTCTTAAACCTAGTTAAGACCAAAACAATTCAACCAACAAACAGGTGGGGTTTAAATACAGGCCCCATGCAGATAGGACATAATTCCAGCTAACTCTTTAATGCAAAAAAATGGAGCTAACTGACTGGGTCATTGCTAATTCCCTTTAGTTTGTAACAGACATGAGATTAATTTCTTGGGGCCACATGATCCATAATGAGGCTTCCTCTCAGTTCTAGAGCCCGAGTTGGGTTCATCAAGACCTTGATCTAGTTATTGGATCTATAGGCTTTTGTTCGACGTTGCTTCCTTGCATGACTTACCATCATGTGGATCAACATCACGTGACTCAACATTCCTGCCAGGTGAGAAAGGATGACCTTAAATCTCCAAGGAGATCTCCGACAAAGAGCATCACGTGACACCGTACATTGAAGGTGTTTGATCCACCATATTCACTCGGTAATTCGACATGATAAGCATTGTCATTGATCATCAACTTTGCCTTTACTTAGGAAATATGCTCTTGTTGATATGTAGTCAAATGAGATCATTAGGATTGAATTGAATCTTCTTCCTTACACAATTCATGGTCTTTTCAAGATTTGTATTCTTTGCCTCAATCTATTGGCATACTTTATCGTAGAATTTCTGGATGAACTCAACTTTGTGTAGGTCTTCTCTATCACCATGGTCTGAATATGGCGGGAGTGTAAGATCAAGCGGTGTGAATAGGATTGAACCCACATGCAGCTTCAAATGGAGAGTGATGGGTAGTACTATGCACACTACGATTGTGTGTAAACTCATCTTGTGTAAGGTATGTCCCACTCTTTTCGGTTCTTCTGGATGATGATCCACAACACGACACCTAGTCATCGGTTTACCACTTCAATTTGACCATCCGTTTGGGAGTGTCATGTGGTGCTAAATAGAAGACATGTACCCAACTTCTTCCAAAGAGTCTTCCAAAAGAAACTAATGAATTTAGTGTCTCTATCCTACATAATGGTCTTTGGAACTCTATGCAACCGTACTATTTCTTTAAATAATAAATCAACTATACATATTACATCATCTATCTTGTGGTAGGGAAGAAAGTGAATCATCTTCAAAAACTATCAACAACGACCGTTATTGAGTCATTTTGCCTTTATGTCTGAGGAAGGCCAAAGATAAAGTCCATGCTTATGTCTCCCATGATCGCTAGGAATGAGAAGAGGAGAATAGTATGTGCTTCTCGGATAACATTTCTCTAATTGAACATTGCGAAATGCAAAGTTGATTCCCTTTAAACAAGAATTCATCAAGTTGGTAGAACTTAGTCATTCCTTTGTTGAGGTTGTCCTTATATAGTGAGGAAAATGTAGGATCTTCTAAGTAGAAATCCTTGAGAAGCTCAAATCTTATGAGTTTTGTAGTCATAACTCAAATCAAGGAATGTCTTCGTGAAAGTGCATCAGCTACTCGAATGGTACAACCTTTCTTGTACTGAATGAAGTAGGAAAAAGTTTCCAAGTACTCTACCTACTTAATGTGCCGATTGTTCAACTTGCTTTGTCCTTTCTTCAATGTATCATAGTCACAATATATGATCAACTCTTTGGGGTATAAGTAATCAAAGTGTAGATCTCTTTGTCATAGGTTGAGTAGTTCATCCATTTAATTTCTCACTAAAATATGCAACAAGATGGTATTTTGTATGAGTGCAACTCGTATGCTATTCTTGGATGCATCACATTCAACTTCAAACATTTGTGAGAAATTAGGTAGAGATAGAGTGGGTGCCGAGCATAGTTTTTCTTTGAGAAACTCAAAACTGTGTTGTGTCGTGCTTGTCCATTGAAAACCATCTTTTCTTTTGAGATAGTAAGTTAGAGGGGTTGCAATTGTACCAATGAATGGGGTAACGATACTTGATGGTTATTTTGTTAATGGCACAACAATCCATACACATTCTCATTGAACCATCCTTCTTTGGTGCCAATAAAGTGGGTATAAGATTCCCTCACAAAACTCTTTACAATGAGTTCTTTGATTTGACATTGCAATTCCATTGCTTCTTTTGGATTGCTTCGATACATCAACTTATTCCCTCCCAGAATAAGATCAATCTGATGTTCTATACCTCTAATTGTTGGCAAACCATTATAGAGTTCTTTAGGAAATATGTCATGGTATTCTTAGAGCAATTGAGAGAACAACGGATGTGCAGGTGAGTGATGCTCCTATTGAGCTTCCCTAGTAACGAAGATGAAGACGGGTTGTGACTGAGACAATGCATGTTCAAACTCTTTCCGTTTAGCAAATAAGTTTCTTCCAAAATTTTGTCTTACAAAAGCTCTTGCATGATGTTTGATATAAACTACGAGGTACCAATGTGATTGATCGTTTTTCTTTTAAGAACGTATAAGTGTTCTTAAACCCATCATGACATACACGATGATCAAACAACCAGGGCATCCCAATAGTAGGTAGATTACATTCATGGGAAAAACATCATAATTGATTTTGTCTTGATACGATTTCTCTATGAAAATGGAATAGTGACTTATCGATCAATACATACCTCACCTTGGTTGTTTAACCACTGTAATTTGTGAGGATGAGAATTCACATTGGTGGACAAGTTGAGTTTGTCAACCAATTCGGAAGAAGCAACATTGGTATAGCTGCCTCCGTCAATGATGAGGTTGCAAACTTTGTCTTTGATGATACACTGCGAGCGAAATATGTTTTCTCTTTGATTTTCCTCACTGATAGGAGTTACGAATTACCAACAACTCTCCTTCATCAACAAAGCCACCTCTTCATGCATATTATTCTCCAGTTTAACTTCATTATCGCTTTCAACCTCATTTGTTGCTTCGCGCATGATCATTACTTGCGAATGGGGCACTGCGAGGCAATATGTCTCCTTCCTAGACATTTAAAACATTTGATGTCCTGTCTTCGCAAGGTAAAGGCTGGTGTTTCCTTTGTCTTGTTATCTCTCCTTGCCTCACAATAAGTAGTATTCCTTTTGGTCATCAACTCCTTTGAGAGGTGCAAAGACCAAGGAGAGTATTGTTTTATTGCTAAGAAACTTGGTTGAGAGGTTTCTTGATGAATCCCCTTGATGCTTTAGTTCCACTTTGATGGCAAGCTTAATTACATCTTCTAAGAAGATATAGAGGATTGTAGTTCCATGGTCTCGACAATGTCACGGTTTAGTAGATTAAGAAATGTGGCTATAGTTTGCTTATTAGGTTTTTTCACTTTGCAACGAACCATGAAAATCTCAAATTCCTTAACATAATCTTTTATATTTAAAGATATAGGAAAATACTCAAAACATAGTTGGTATTATCATAAATAAAGATTTAATGGATAGTGTAGTAGACAAACAATGATATGGTGACCGAATCATGATGTTGAAATTAGTGGTAGGAGCAGAGATTTTAGATATAATTTGTGCTTATGCACTCCAAGTAGGACTACAAAATAGTATAAAGATGACTTTTTGGGAGGAGTTAGATAAGGTGATTCAAAAAATTTCACAAAGAGAGATGATTTGTTTAGGAGGAGACTTAAATAGACATGTAAGTAAAGAGACATTAGGATATCAAGGCATTCATGAAAACTTTAGTTTTGAGGATATAAATGGAGGAAGGTAGGGAGATTTTAAATTTTGCTATAGCATTTGATATCTTTATAGTCAATACAATCTTCAAAAAACGAGATGAACATTTAATTACTTATACGAGTGAAATATCACAAACACAAATTGATTATTTTGTTTGTAAGAAAAAAGATAGATCATATTGTAAAGATTATAAGGTAAATCCAGGAGGAAGTTTAACCACCCAACATCAACTTTTAGTTATGGATTTATAGGTGAAAAGTGGACAAAGAAGAAAAGAGTGCATTGAGTTATTTAGACTAAATGGTGGAACCTCAAAAGTGAGAAAGAAGGTATATTTAAACAAAAACTCCTTTAAGGAGATGCTTGGAATTATGTTGGTACACCTTGTGATATGTGGAACAATATGGCTATACATCTAAGGTAGGTATACCGGCATAAAAAGAAGCTTGGTAATGGAGTTAAGTGGTGCAAAATAAAATCAAGGCCAAGAAGGAATGTTACAAGTTACATTATACTAAGAAGACTAGTAAAACCTTAGAGGCTCATAAAAAAGTAAAGAAAAAAAGCGAAAAAGGCCGTCAGTTAAGCCAAAGCTAAAATTTAAGAGAATTTATATAAAAAACTCAACTCAAAAGAGGGTGAAAGAGATATTTTTAGGATAACTAGGGCTAGAGATAAAAAAAACTAAGGATCTTAATTTTGTTAGATGCATCAAAGACGAGGATGAAAAATTCTAGTGGCAAATGATGATATAAAAATAGATGAAAAAACTATTTTTATAAGCTTTTTAATAAAACTAAAGATACTAGTATTAACTTAGGAGAGTTGGTTAAATCAGAAAAGTATATAAACAACAATTTCTACCGACGTATTCAAAAGAATGAAGTTAAAAAGGCTCTTAAACATATGAAAGGTGGAAAATTTATAGGACCAAACAATATTCTTATAGAAGTTAAAAAAATCTTAGGAGAGATAGGAATCACTTGGCTCACAATACTATTAATAAAATATGAAAAAACTAAAAGATGCTCGAGGAATGGAGAGCGAGTACACTTATACCCACATACGAAAACAAGGGAGATATTTAGAATTGTGCAAATTATCGAGGTATCAGGTTAATGAGTCATACTATGAAATTATGAGAAAAAATTATCGAACATAGGTTAAAACAAGTATAGAGTGCAATAGATAACCAATTTAGATTCTTGCCAAGCAAATCTACTATTGAAGTGATTCATCTTTTGATACGTCTTATGAAATATTTTAGAGCAAAAAAAAAAGACCTTCACATGATATTTATTGATCTAGAAAAGCTTATGATAGAGTTTAAAGCGATGTTCTTTGCAGAACCTTGGGAAAAAAAGGTATCCCATTAACATACATAAACCTTATAAGAGACATGTACGATGGTAAAAAAACATGTGTGAGGACTCATGAAGGAATGATAGACTTCTTTGAAGTTAATTTTGTGTTACATCAACGATCAACTTTAAGTGCATACTTATTTATAATAGTAATTGATGAGTTAACAAAACATATTCAAGACGAAGTACCTTGGTGTATGTTATTTGCAGATGACATAGTTCTAGTGGAGGAGTTTAAGAAAAAAGATAATAGAAAATTGGAACTATGGAGAGAAACATTAGAAGTTAATGGCTTCTGACTTAGTAGAACAAGGACATATTATATGAAATGTAAGTTTGGTCATTTGATTACTTCAGAGGACATAGAAATTAAAATTGGCACACATTGCATCCCTCAAAAGAAAAGTTTTAAATACCTAGAGTCAATTTTTGAGAGTGATTGAAGAATTGATAGAGATGTTACACATAAAATTAATGTAAGTTGATTAAAATGAAGCGTAGCCTCAGATATTCTTTGTGACAAGAAGATACCATTAAAGTTAAAAGGTAAATATTATAAAGTAGCAATTAGACCTCTATGATGTTTTATGGTTCTGAGTGTTGGCATCAACATGTACAAAGATGTTTGTAACAAAAATGAAGATGTCGAGATGGATGAATGGTCATACAAGGAAAGGCCATATAAATAATAAGGTTATTAGAAACAAATTAGGAGTGAAACTAATAGATAATAAAATGAAAGAATATCATTTAAGATGGTTTGGACATATAGAAAGAAGATCAAAAGAAGTACCTTTAAGAAGGTATGAAAAACTAGATTTTGAAAGTATTAAAAGAGGTAGATGACGATCATAAAAGTGTTGGAAAGAAATAATAAAGAATGATCTAGCTTATGTTGAGTTAACTGCTAACATGGCACATGATAGGGCTCTATGAAAACAAAGAATCCATGTAGCCAACCCCGTTTAGTATGGGAAAAGGCTTAGTTGTTGTTGTAATCTTCTACATTCATTCGTACTCGAGTCGTTTCATTAATTGTCAACTCCTTACTTCGCCTTCTCCATCCCTTTACCGATGGTCCTTTAGATTTTCCCACAACAAATTAGCATAACCTATGAATTCCAGGGTTACTGACTGATATTTCTTGGTCATTATGATATAGATTGATAATAGTTATGATACTCAAAAATTTTTTCTACTTGTTACACCCATTCAAGGAACTCTTAAGGTGATTTGGTTCCTTTAAAGGTAGAAATCTTAAACTTGATGACGTGGTCGTTATTTGATGAGAACATCGATTCTAACTCGTTGACTTTGAACCCAGGCACCAAATCAGGTTCAAATGACTTTAGCTTGGACGCAACTATTGGGTCGTGTTCCAATAATATAATGAGATGAGTTAAAGGGCCCATGACCAAATCCAAGACCCGTCTCACACTAGGATAAAACCCCACCTTCCGTAATTTAATGTGCCTTCATCCAATTGAAGTTGAAGCCATCCATTACTATTTTGGTGAATAACTTGATGCAATTGAAGACACTCTCACATATTACGAAATTATTACAAGTCAATTCTATGTAAATTGCATTACTTGACTTAAACTCAAGTAGTCTCAATATAATAAGTCAAACCCACATTTTTATACTTTATTTTTCATATTGCTTGTCACATATTTCCTTTGTTATTTCTAGTATTAGGGATGTGTTTAGTAAGTTTTATAGAAAGGAAACCACAATTAGTAGAAATTAGAAACTTTTCAAATTTCCAAGGCCAGGTTTTCTTGTATAAAGGATGTTCAATAAGGCCTCTCCAACCCTACAAATACCTCCTTTGGGTTGGTGTTTAAGGGAATCTTGTCCAACAATTCTTGAGGTAATAAAAATCTTGTAAGTTTCAAGGTTCCTTCCCAAGGCCTTCTTGTGCTTTGTTCCTCTTATCTAAGTTTTGTGCGAGGCTTAGTGGCGAGTTGTTGGCGTGATCCTTATCATGCATTCATGGTAGATTGCTTCAACAAACCCGACACACATCAATTTTGGTGTTTTCATTGAGATTCAAACTCAAGTTCCAGCAATAATTTTCTCCATCTCATTAAATTGTAGAAGTTATTTCATCTTATTAGCTCATCCATTTGGGCTGAAATATTTTTTGCCATTTAAAGACATATTCGGTAACCTTTTGACCAATTTTCAACTCAACTGGAGTTGTAGATCAAAATCTACAAGCGATAACACTGTAGACATGAAATTTTCACTCCAAGCCTATGTAGAGACTTGAAATGATAATTTTCAATCTATTCTTCTGCGAGCATGCCAGCTAGTTTTAAAAACTAGCAAAAGTTTTAATAAATATGACTTTTATGGCGATTGTGGCTAAGTGGACTCTTTTCGCTTTAGGCCTTCTTGAACCGATGCTCAAGGGTCAGCTTAAGTGCTTAGAAACTTCAATGCTATAGGTGAAAGACTCCAATTCACATGAAGATATGGTGTTTTTCAAAGAAGAAATGAGTGCACTTGATTTAAAGCTTTGAAATGAACAAGTTCTGAAAAATAGAATGTTCTGTTTTCAAGCCTTGATTTCCGAATATTTTTCAGTGCCTTACAAACCTCTTAAAATCATCAAAATTTAACAGGACTGAGCCTGAGATGTAAATCATCAAAATTTAACAGGACCGAGCCTGAGATGTGTAGGGTCTATGGTAATTTACAGATTGTGATTCGGAGTTGTATTAATGCAAAATTAATTCTGGGAAGTGCTTCTGCTTAGGTAGCCGGAAATGTTTTGTCATAGAAATACATAGACTCAATGATGAGTCTGTATCTCAGTGCTCCGAGATTCAAATTTAATGAATTTGATGTTGATGAAATCTATGGATGCCAAATTTCTAATAAATTAAAATTCATCAATTTTGGACCTCTAAAGACAGAGTTATGGGATGAGAACCTAAGCTTTGTTGCAGGAAAACAGGGTTGACAGACAGTTGATAGAAATTAACCCGATTTTGTATAGTTTTAATTACGTAGTTGCACGACCCTAAAATTCTTGAAAATTTTATTATGAGTGGGATTGTATGTGTAGTATGTGTACAAAATTTTGGATCAATTGTAATAGAAAATCAGGAATTAAAAATACAACAACCAACGTATGTAGAGATGATAAAGTTCAGTTTCAGGTTTTTAAGAACATACATGATGCAAACTCACACGAATTGAAATTGCATCAAGACAACATCACGAATTTAAATTACTGAAATGAAATGAAGGAAATATTTATATAAGCTTAAGCATAGAGGGGGTAGAGAGTATAGAGTGTTCTATAGAATATATTGTGATAAAATCGCATAAACAAACACATAGAGTGCGTGCGTGTGAGAATGAAAATTCAGCAAGAGAATTAAAACTCAGCAACTCTAATCATTATTACAACGTGGGGGAGATAATGCTCCATTAATACAACCCATTTCCAATTGAATGAATAGAGAAGAAGAATTAAAATCGAAGGATGAAAATACTTACAGATTTTACACCCAATTGCCGAGAATTCCAAGAGTAGAATCTGACCTTCTTCTTCCTTGATTGCCTCTCAGCTCACTTGCACTCAATGGCTAATACTACCCCACTCTCTTACCCTCTTCCCTTCACTTCTTGCAGCCTACAACCCACAATTGGAGCAGCACCCCCTTGCTAAACTCAACCCCTATTTCTCTCACCAAGACAACCCCCAATTCCCAAGTGTAGAAGATGATGAACCCGCCCCCCTTGGCCCTATTTATAGGCCAAGGGGTTGGTTATAAGCCCTTCATTGGGGCGGGTTGGATAAGCTTCAAGTCCAGCTCTTGATCCAACATGGTGGTCCCCTCTATGCTGATATGGACCAGCCACATGTGAGCTGGTTCCTTAGAGTCCCTTGGTTCAGCCTAGGCTCAATCGGGTACACCCATGGCCGGTTAGATTAGGATGTAGACCATTGACTTGATCTTTATTACCATATGATGTAACCTTGGTGATTCTTTAATTGCAACATTTCAAGCCCACTTCACTTGATGTAATACGATCCATTTCAGCCTCGTACTTGAACTTGAATTGCCTTGAAATGCTCCATCTGGTGAAGTTGATCCAATCCATAATTTCAGTTCAATTCATCCTATCCCCATGTAGTCTTTATCTTCTTATCCAATGCTGATAAGCTTTACAACTGGATAAGCCTCTTACTTGATATGCTTTGTTACTTGATTCTTTCTAGATAGGATAGGCATCTGGAGAGGATAGGCTTGGCCCACCCTTCGCTTTTTGACTGGATCCCGATCTTGATCTGGATTGGGTCTCACCTGTTCGTCTAATTTGCTTTAAAATCTATGAGCTTTTTAACTTGAATTTAAAACCTTTATTTTGACATGTTTCTTAAAAGATTTGAACTTTTAAAAAGGTTTTAAATTATTGGGCTTTTCGAATTTAAAGGTTCATAAAGGCTTTAAACTGATTCTTGAATTTCAGAGTTTTGGAAATTTTTAATTTTGGGTGTTTACAGATGCCCCTCTTTGTCATTAATCCAAATTTATTTGGATAATGGCAAAGAAAAAAACACCCTTTATGGATTTACTTTCCAAATTATTCTTGAGAATATAAATCATCCTTCAACACCAAGATATTGTGAACAAAGGCAATATAATCTATGTGAATGCCATTACTCATCTTGCGAATGGTACTCTACCTTAAAGGCATGTGGCTTTATTGGCCTATATGTTACAATGTACCTTAATGGTTCAATCGAGATATGTTGACCACACCAAATTTATGAGCAACTCTATTTGGCATATATGACTTCATAATGTCCAAACATCAAATGCATTCATGAAACAATGACAAGTGATAGGTGTCATCTATATATCTATTCTAGTAATAAGGTTGTTATGTGATATGCGAAAAAATAATAGAGCAAATGATATCAACATTATTATTCATTGTGTATAACAAACAACAACCAAATACATATCAATAAGCACATATCTCATGAGCTTATATCAAGTCCAACTACTCACAATATGCAGCAAGACGATAAAAAACATGATCCCTATGAGTGATAATGCTCATACACCAAGTTGCACAAGGTTGCCCATCAACACAACTAAGACATTGCCTAACTCTAAAGATTGAAAGGTACTCATAAATCTTTGCCTAAAATATATAAAACATTGATCACTAAAACAAACAAGTAGACTAATGTCGACTTATTACTAAACTGAAATAAATATAATTCATAATTATTACTTATAACAAAATATTATAATCACTAAGCTAGTGTACCTCTATAGGGAAGCATTTCCTAAATGTTTGTATAAGTAGGACAATGTCATTGCACCACAAGTATACTCATCAATTCTCGATAACGTAGAAGCTAACAATTGCATAATAAAGATTGGTACCCTATCCCTCGATGTATCCTATTATAGAATACACCCTATGTGATACAATAAAAATAACAATACCTTTTACTCAGGCGTAATCCTACTTTTTTGAATACGTAACCAAAGCATCTCGAACTTCACACTTTAAAACTTCATTTGCAACTTCACTTTATTATAGTCCATGCCCATCAGTTAAGTTATAAATCTATTTTATCCATCGCCCTTGTAAAGGCTATAAGGTGGACGCCCGAAAGGCCTAAAATCTCATGGATATTATGAATAATGTTAGCCATCTCACCCACGACATATGGAAGCTATTAGTATTGACTTTCCACTCTCAATAAAAGCAATGAGCAACGAATGGTCCAAAGTCTCAAACAACAAACACCCCTGCTCAAATATCCTAGACCACTGCATAATATCCTACCAACTATTTGGTACTACTACTTCCAAAAATGACCACTCGACCATAATATTGTCTCTTGTAGCATGTCACTAACAATCTCTACATATTTGCACACACTATTTATTAATAATATATCAAAGAATCTTATACTTATAATGCACAAAATGAATTACCTTCTTCTACCAAAGCCTATAGATAATATGACGTGCAAAACTAGAAAGCAACTCTAGAATCAGAAGAACAACATCATCGTCACTCTTTACTGGTACTCATTGGGATGATGTTATGAATGATCAGTTTCATCATGATACCCTAAAGAAGTTGCAGTATAATCCATCTCAAAGTACAGTTGTATCCTAAGATGATATACTTATGATGATTCCATGTCACTCGTTATGTTGTCGCCACAATTGTCTATTATATACCAATCCGAATGTATTTTACCTTCTTGATGATGTCGTAACAATATAACCTTCTACTCGTTCGCCTCCATAGGATATATTGTCATTTTTGTAAACTATTCTTACTATAAAATCCAAAAAAGTATTCCATTTGAACATGTGAATATGCAAGAAAGTATATTCATTGTTAGCAACTAAGTATTAGATAAGTAACAAACATAATACATCGTATATATGTAAAGGACGTGTCCTGTAAGGAAGGACAAGGACACGTCTCGAGCATGCCATGCAAAGCAAAGGATCGCGGCCAAGGCACATACTCAAGCTATGGATTGTGCCCTAGGCATAGCAAGGATGCAACTCCTATAACATGATGTCCAATGTTATCCGTATCATACGTACGTATTGTATCGTGGGACCACGATATGATACACCCTTATGTATCGTAAATGAAGACTTATCGGTCCGTATCGCACTCCCTAGCCGAACGGAAAGCTCCCCAAGCTCTCCTAGCATGGTTTTTCGCCTCCTTGGTGTTCAAGACTCTAAAAACGTGCTCTACGGTGTCCGTGCAAGGCTCCTAACTCGGATTTTGGTATATTTTGTGTTTTTCTTTTTTTTTTTTGTATTTGTTGTTTTTTTCACTGTTATCCGTATCGTGGGAAGCTACGATATGATACAGTAACTTGCATCGTATGATATAGGTTATCGTGCCATATCGCCCATATCGTATGATATCGGTGATACGCCCAATTTTTTTTTCAATTTTTTTTTTTCAATTTTTTTTTTGCAAGTTTCTGGCCTCTCTTCGCCTCTCTTCACTTCGCATCCTCCGATATGCTTGTTTGGGATTGCAAGTTGTGTATGTAACATATAAATTCGGGTTTATAATTTCATTTATTGAATAAGAATAATTTATGAACAAATAAAAATTATGACAAAATCATTTCCCTTTCTGTTGCCAACTTTTAGGTATATTTCTGCTACCAGTTTCTAATTTCATGAAATCGCAAATAATGAAGAACAATTTGATTGCCTCGGTTCATTGAGTGGACATTTCCCAACTTCACTATTTTAGGGTTCACCTTACATGACTTCCATTGAGTTGAATATGATCAACGTGTGTGAGGCTTAACTCAGTCTGTGAAGTGAGAAATGGAGCTCAAGTATTAGTTAAAAAGCTACTCTCCAGTAAGAGAAAAAGGGGATATCATCAAGTAACAATATCTCATCACTAAGGTATCATAGACTCAATAATCAAAGAAATGGAGCTCATCGTTTTGCTCACATATGAAAATTAGCAAATATGACAACTAAATGTACAAAGATAACAGTTTGTTAATTTTGATATATTAGATGAGTGTATTATGGAAGATAACGAAGAAAATACACTCCTAACCGAAGAAGACATTACAGGGATTAATTTAAAAAGAGTGCAACAACATCATGAAGATTTTGATTTTAAAGTAGAAGGTGATGAGAAACTTTAAATCTTCATCAAGGAGAAAATGAATATTATTTAGTTAATGATCTTGATACAAATTTATAATATGTAAAATGTAAATGTATTTTATTTTTTGCTTCAAAATATATAAATTTAGATACAATTGTTCAATGTTAAATGCTCAATATGTACTAAACTTTGTATTATATGAATTCAAAGCAATTACCAGATTTTTCCTAATTTTTTCTGATTTTTTCAAATTTTTTTTGCTTTTTTAAATATTTTTCTAATTTTTTAATATTAAAGTATCATACGATACGCTACGATATGCCCGTATCGTGGAGCATTGTAATACGTGATACGATACATGTCAGACAACACTGATGATGCCACACACAATCCCATGTAAGTAGTATGTGTTCTCACTACATGGAGTTGGGATTTGTGGGGTTGGGTTGCAGAGTTGTGTGAATTATATGGATGACAATAGTTTGGTGTAGTTAGAACTAGTATGTGGATGGCTGTATAAGAATACACTACTCACTTTCACGTCTCTTTCTTGACCATCACCTCTTTCTTGACCATCACGCCTTCACCATGCTTGAAGATGAAAACAAAAGAAAGCACTTTACTAATTTGAATGTGAATCAAAAAATTTGTGAGAGATGAACGATGAATGCGAGCACAATCCTTCAATGTCAATGCAAGCACAAGACTGAATAAAGAATGAAAACACGGTGAAGAAAGAACGAGATATTGATTTTGAAGCACAATGAATACTCATACTAAAATCACACTAGAGAAGTTGATTGTGTATGTAAGAGAGAGAAAGTCATAGTGTAAAGATGGATGTCCGTCTATGTCACATGGGTGCGGGTGCGGGATACGGCAAATTTCAAAAATTTTGGGTGCGGCGACATGACTAGAGTATATAATATTATATATTATTTATAATATTCAAGCTATAACAAGTGAGACATCAATTAACATAAGTATATGACAATAACAAGTACACGACTTTATATTAAAGCAAAACACATAAATGGTAAACAACTACTAATTTCATCATAATACACAAATCAATCTTCACTATCCGGACCCATTTATCTAAAAAGACCCGAACTTCAAAATCGATACCAGATTTTGAAGCGTGGAATATCCATACAAAAGGAAGTGAAGAAGATCCACATTGAGATATTTTTCTATGTTCATTGGCAGAGTTTTACGAGAGATTATGGAAGACAAGTTGAAGGAGCATTTTGAAAACTATGGTAAGGTAACTCAGGTGTTCATCATGGGAGATAAGGTCACGAGTTGACTAAGAGTCTTCGGTTTCATCGTCTTCACAGATTACTCCCTCTTTGATCGGGTTCTGCAGGATAAATACATCATAGACGGCAAAACCATGAGTTATAAAAAAAAATTGCATTTTTTTTTGCCATGCCGCACCAACACGGTGTCGGTGTCGCATCCATGTCGAGGTCGACACTCCACCCCTTACAAGTGTCTGTGTGACTTAGATGTACGTATAGTAACACCCTTTGTGTATGGGCGTGTATGTGGGCATTGTTAAGGGTCAAGAAGCTAGTGTTGGCGAGAAAACTCTTAACATAAACACAACCTACGAGCTCGTGTTGTGTCCAATCAAAATAACACGAGAAAAGCAGGTTGTATCCAGGTCAACATATTTTGATGCAACACGAAATGGCACCACATGAGCAGAACCCAAACACAACACAATTAATGATCATATAATGCCCCACACAACCCAAAAAAAAGGTTTGTATCCGTCTGTCTGCATCCGAACTAACATGAAAAGAAATAGATTGCATTTGGGTTGACCTCTCTTTCATACAAACACAAAATAGCACAACATGAGCACAACCAAAACACGAATTGCTGTCAATACATAGACATGGCCTGAAAAGTCCGCATTCATGTTTGCCAAAAGTAACACGAAGAAAATTTGGCATGCTCGATGTTGACCTGCGTCAAGCACGATGACATGACGCCGACCCTGAAAATTGCCACCCCCATCTATTTTAATCGTTTGACCTCCGTTTGCCGTGCCAACGTGTTACTTCGGGTCACATCTTAATAGTACCGAATCTCACCCAACCTGAGTTGAATTTGGTGATCTCATGCCAACGTAGCCCAAGTCCAACTAAGAAAACAGGATCTGAAGTCCTCAAACCTGAGTTTGGTTCCAATTATGAAAGAGGGATCCAGTTTTAGTAATGAATCCAAAAAGGGTTTTAACATGTAAGAAGTGTACAAGTAGAATGCCATCCCTCATCAAATGGGTGACAAGATCTGAGAAACCAGATGACTGAAAAGGCTCAAAAGCATTTGAAAGAAACAATATCTTATATTGCAATTACAACAACAGCTGATCTCAGAAGATGAAGGTACCCAGTGCTTAGCTTCAGTCTCCCCATTGAAAAGTCCTTAAACAAAACTATTTTACATTTTTGTACTAAAATGCTAATACGACACAAAATAAATACTCAAGAGTTAAAGGTTTTAGTTTTAAAGAAGATTGTGTCTCGGAGATCTTATGTTCGGGTCCACTTCTTGACCTCTCTCGTTCATGTGAACCCGAAGCTTATTGGATCCAAACAATTCTTCAATTGGATACGAGTCAGAGACTTTGCTTATGTTCGGATACACTCAGAGGCTTTATGTTCGGATCCGCTTCTTGACCTATCGTTCCTATTATTTATGTGCATAAGTTAACAAGTATTTTATCACCAATATCATTTCACATATGAATTTGAACCATAAAATCATTTTAAGGGTTCATAAGACCGTAATGACAATTTATGGTGGTCATATTTAGCTTATTAAACTCCAAAGCTACAAAAGTTATAATTTATAAAGCACTACTTAATCCATATCACGTAAAGCCCTGTGTACATTGATCTAAGAGAGACCTTTGGCCTTTGGTCCTTGTGTTGATTGTAAAGAGTCGTTACTAGACTTCCCACCTATTCATTGAATCACAAGAAATTTAATTGGACACGTCACACAGATAAGGGCTGCTGTAGGGGTCTTACCATTGGATCTAGAGCAAAATATTTTGATTTTTACCAAAACATACAACCTTTGAAGCATAAATGTATTCGGATCCATATAACTCCAAAGTTAAGCATAAACGTCTATATGGTTGTAGATCAAGCTCACGGAATCTTGTGAATAAACGAACAAGAACAAGGATCTAAGAGGAAGGGAATGGCGTGGAAAAGGATTTAGGAAAGAAGTAGAAATGACTTTCGCAACTTCGGATTTTCAGAATTTATACCTGAAAAAGAAACGTCGACTCGTACGATACGGGATATATCGTATGTACAACACGATATAATCTTGTATCATACAATATGGTACACCATCATAAATCGCAGTGTGATACTTGTGCTTGTATCATACCATATACACATCCAATACACGATAAAATCATATCATGTGATACGATAATTTACAATTTTTACAACATTGGCGCTAACCCTACAGTGTGTTGTGTTCTCCGTTTACACTATACTTTTAGCACCACCCTCCACCACTTTGCCGCCTGCATCTCCCAACTCCTGCCTACCAAACGTACTTCCTATTGCCACTGTCACAAACACCAATGCCTACATCCTAAAACCACATGCACCACCGTGAAGTTTATAAATGAGTTCTCATCCAAAAATCTCTTTCCTTAAATTGTAAAATTAAATGAAAATATACCATACCTAATTGTTGAGTTTTTAATTTTTTAAGAACAAATAGAAGCAAGAACAATATTTAATTTTCTTGCAATATTATCTTCAACTACAACGGCATAAAAAGCACAAGAGTCCTTTGTGACTTATTAGAAAACCATTATATGAAGCAAGTCTATCAAAATGATCCTTCATACAAATGAAACTTCACTTAACACAAGTTTCATAAAAGCATATTGGTAGAACTTCCTCCAATAAACATACTGGTAATTCAGCTTAGGACAAATATTTTGAATCAATAATATGTACAACCAGAAACATACAACCTTACGGTTCTCTTAACAAGGAAATGTCATGGCTTTTGGCCACATGTATCTGTTCACTCTCGACTACAACATGCATGATGAAGCATTCTTTAATTTCACAAACCATTATGACCATTACAAGGACGTCATCAATCAGAAAATGGCCACACTGATTAGAGGAGATAACAAAATAGAAAAGTGAGAAGGAGAGGTAGGAATCGAGAAAGAAGACGATGTAGAGAAACCATCAAAAAGGGACGGTTGTGAGAAACCATCTATTAAAAATCACCAAATTAGTGTAAAAACATCACAGAAAAACAAACTCAAAGATACCAAAAAACCATTCACAGAGAAAGAGAGACCAGTCTGGTTCGAGAACATCAGAAAAAAAAATCAAAGGTAGGAAGGAGAACCATTCAGCGAGAAATATATTGTTCTGACCTCTCGTTCAAACTGTTCGAGAGCAGGAGAAGAGAGAGATGGGTCGTCCTCGTTGCTCCGGTGTGAGAGAGAGAGAGATTTGTGGCTTAAGTTTAGGTTAAAGGGTTGAGAGAGGGAGGGTTGGAATCTGGGGAGGTGGAGGGTTAATATGGCGGGGTTGCTTCGTGGGGCCTGGGTCGAGGAGTTAGAACTGATCCAGGAGGTAGCGGAGCGGGTTCGCCGGGCGTGGTGGGGTGGGTTCTCGGGGCGGGGATTCGGGTTCGTGAGGCTGCGACCTGCTGTCTCCATGCAGATCACCGCGGAGTTCGGCTCCTCCCGGCCCCGAACCCGAACCCTAGTTTTACCTCCTGAATTCATCCCGTTTGGGGCAAGGCTCCGTGAGGAACGGGAGATCCCTATCCCATGCAAACTCTTTGTTGATAAAACAAATAGGATCATGATATATTAAATGGAAGGAGCAAATGTAAAATGGTATTTTAATTTAAATTTCTACATTGATCATGTTAATCAAATCGTAAAAACATTTGAATAGAAATTTGAGCACGAGGCTTGAACATTTACCACTACTCTCTCTCTCTCTCTCTTTTAACCCGACATAAGACCAACCAAATAAGCAAAAATTAACAGTGTAGCACATGTCATGTCATGCTCCTTGATCTTTAAAGCATATTAATTTATATATAAAACAATGAAAACGGTAAAAAAGATGAGGCTCTGGAAGTATTTTGCCTTGTCTATCTTTTGCCATTTAACACTTATGACACTGATCTGCATTAGTTCCTGAGGACCATCAAGGCGTGTTCCACACTGTGCCCTGCGCAAGTGCTGGGCCATTTCTTTTAACGTAAAAATGCAAATCGCAGGCCCTCGTTTGCGGCACAAGGCAGGCAATACATTCGGCAGCGTTCTTTTACACAAGACGATACTCAGCATATGCTTTAGAATAAGGGTCCCAAGCCCTGTCTTTTGGAAATGGTTTGCTCCAGCCTCCTCGACAGGCAGCTAATTTCAATCTAAATTATGGACCAAAGACACAAAAGTTTCACTTTTGTTTGTATTAACGGAAGAAAATAAAGAGATTCGATTAGTCACTCACTCGAAAAGAAACATTGTAGCTTCCAACTAAGACACTACAACTCTACACAATCAAAATCCACAAAGTGACAAATTACTGTTGCCCATTCTATATGTTGCACTGCAGTAAGTGATGATGAGGATAAGGACTATGATGTTTAACGGGGGCATCAAACCTCTCTGCACCCATTCCTATCACGGGCTCCCTTTCATAATAGCAATCTACTCTAGACTTGGAATTCTTCCTGTAATACTCGACGCCGAGAACACAAGTGAAGAAGGAGAAGGCAGCACCAGCACCAAACATACCCTTCCGTATGGTTTCACAAGAGATGCTTTCAAAACAGAAATTGGTCTTGAAGTTGATGTAGTAGGCTGTACCAGCTATTAAGCATGCCTCCACAATCAGGAATGTCAACCTGCAATTGAGAAAAAGACTAAGGTTTATTGGACCTTATGATTGTTCGACTTCGCACTTTGGTGGGAATGGCATCACTACCCACCCTGCTCGGAGTGAGTTCTCAAGGCAATCCATACTTTCCACTTAAATGTATGAAAAGTAGAGATTTGAATTTAAAAGTAAAAAGTAAGTTATACTTTGAATGCTTTGTATTTCATGCTAAATTTAAATCTCTATTATTAATAATGTGAATCGAATAATGAAGATGTTAACATGAATTAGTATGTACATGGACTATGCTCTGTCTCTCTCTCTGTCTCTCTCTCTCTCTCTCTCTCTATATATATATATATATATATACGATGGACCCCTCCATTCCTCCTGGCAGATGTGGGATTAGATCTTTTTTTTGTGATGGAGGGGTAGAGGGAGAGACAACTCTACGAAAAGGGTTTCAGGGAATGATGTTCATCATCCTTTGATGGAAGTTTTAACCAAGGGCTGACCAATGTGTAAGTTAAGGCCTACATGACCTGTGGATGGTATGGGATGGGGTCTCTTCAGACCGTTTAAATACAGGCCGGGTGCGGGTGGGAGAAATGCGCCCCACATTGCCATCCCTATTCTTGGGTAAATTTATGTTTAAATAATAACTTGTGGTGAATTTAGAGACGTGTATGAATTAGATGTGACCTAAATGGGCTGAAACGTGAGCTATCAAAATTTAGAAATTTTGTTGGGATATAATTTTTTTGAAAATCTTCTGTGGTGACTGATTACGTCGATTTTCCTACGTTGCTACATGTCCTCTAAATTCCATCCATTTTCACCTACATTTGTTGTTGATGATTTGGTTTTTGGCCTATTTCTAGCGGCTGTGATGTGAATGCCTTTGTGTTGGATGTTCTTTTCCAATATACGTTAATCGTCCAGTACAACATTCAAACTACACTGTTAGTGAACGAATTTCCCATTGCCAAAAGTAATTTCAGTCGGGTACCAAAGCAATGACCTGAAGAGAAAATTTTCCGTTCACTTTGGTTGCCTATAGATTTCGGTTTTCAGATTAGATGGTTTTTCAGTTACCGATGCTCACCCCTGACTTGAATGAAGTGGAAGGTATGTTAGGCCCACTCCGAAAGCACTACACAAAGAGCTTGGATTCACGATCAAATTCTTGTTTTCTAATGAAGCACTAGATAAAGCTTCTTGGATTCACTATCGAAGTCTCGTTTATTAATTTTTCAATTTTGAGTTGTAACTCGAGGAAAACTTTAACTCACTCTTGCATAACCAGTCTTAAGCTTGGATAAAAGAGGAGGGTTGCGTTAGGCTTCCGACATCAACGTAAAACATTGTCGGACTTATTTATGATGGATTCTACAAATAACGATAGGACTACGTAGAAAGAAAGAATCCATGTAGCCGACCCATATAGTATGAAAAGAAGGCTTAATTGTTGTTGTTATAGTTATAACTCGAGGAAACTGCAGCGGGATGGTAGTGCCTCTACGGCCCTGGCTTCTCAGGCATATGCTTTCAACGCATTCTTCTGTCAAGTGGGTCGGTCATGAGCAAGCAAAAGCAAACCACGGAAAAACCAGGAAAAGAGAGTTGGGCGGGGAGTGGTGACGTTACCAGCAGCATACGAACAAGAACAGCACACAAATTCGGGACCCAGTCATCAATCCCTTTCCACAGCACAGGCACCGGCTTGTTGCCGTGGCCAATGCGTGGCCTGCGAGCAATGCAAAGATGACGCCCACCCCAAACCACATCGCCGCATCTGAGCCATACGAGCGGTAAGTGTCCCAGTCGGCAAGAACCTTGGCCTGCACCCACAGCCAATTCAGGACCCAAAGCTTGAGAGGTAAAGAAGAAGAAAGAAATTCCTCTCCCTCATCCTTGGAAGACCAAGTACCATCCACATATATTTATGGATTTATCAGTCACAAGCTACTTCCAAAGAAGGGAACTGCATTAGCTAGCCGACGATCGGTTGGCTAATTTTCTTTTGATAGAATATCAAAGTGGTGCCCTACAACACCTAGCATGACTTGGTTTTGATTTAGAAGCAAAATAGAATACTTACCTAGTGTAGGATAAAGACTTCCTGTTTTAGGCAAGCTGGAGTTAGCTAGGGAGACCTACCTTACGGATATGCACTCCCCAACATTGAACTTGGGCCCTTCAAGTCAGAGGTTCCTTTGAGTTGACCCCCTTGAAGCATGATTCCTCGTGCACGTAAAGGCTTGGATTTGGAGAAAAGAGAGGCGACGAGTGGTGTATTAACATCTTATTAAGGGAAGGCTCAATACTTAAAATGGGACAATGCTACGGTCCTAAAGAAGATACTTCCTTTTATTAAGCATTGGATCGATCTAATCCAATGGACAAGATTAGGCTTGACGCCTATGGCGTCCATTGAAAAGGAACACTTACCAAAAAACTTGGTACTTTTAGGCTTTGCCTTTCATTTCAGAAGAAAAATTCTGCTAAGTGGTTACCTTTGCTGCTTAGGCATTTTCTAATTTGTCTTTCTTCATCATGGATGGCAAACATACATCAATACGAACATTAAGAATCAGAAAATATTATCGTTGAAGATACCATAATGAAAACCATTAATACTAGGCAAATTAATCCGCTAATCATATTCGATCTTTGGTTTTTGGTGAGTTAAACCTCGAAACACGATAAAGAGTGCTTGACATTATCGTGCTCATTAGCAATTCATGTTTTTCGTCATGCAAGCAAAAGTTTGTTGGTGATGAAACTATTGTACATTTTATTTCAACAAGACAAATAATAGTGGATCCGACATGAATGATGTATGATCACTTGGATACAACTTTCTTCTTTTCCGAGAAAGCGATCAAAAAGTTTCAATTTTCTCCTGCTGCCATACTAGTTAGGTCATGCTTAATTCTCAACTAGTATCGGTGGCGTGATTGGGTATTGATATCTGACGTAGTGGCCAATGGCACGAGGCATGACTGCCTGGTTCATATCTTTTCTTGATCTAAAATAATTCAAACCCTTAAATTTGTTTATCATTTCATCTAAAATATTTCAAACAATGCGAGATGGTAAATCTTGTAGGTGCAGCGGCATGGAAATAATTTCAAGTGAATGTCTCAATACACCGACAATACTGTTTGGCGGCGGGGGGAGAGAGAGAGAGAGAACCTTCTTGTTTCTCTGCTCGGCTGCAATGGCAAGACCAAAGGCGACCGAGTCTAGGGCTATAATAAATGCAATTATCATACGGGAAGCCTTGCCGTCGTCCATAGATACTGCTTTAACACCCAGACGAAGCTAATTACTCGCAGCCAAGAATCATACAAAGAGTAAGAGTTTTAGATGATATTGCTCTCCCTTCTGTAGTCTTTCCAAATACTGAATGAAGCAAATGTTAGTTTGTTGGTGAGTCTGTTTAACACAGTTGAGAAACCAATATAAAAGCCAAGGTCAAATTGTTGGCTTCCTTTCTTTCTTCCGGGGGGAATTATAGCTGACTCAACTGATTCTTTTCGCCATATGAAACTCCTCTCAACACGACAAGGAAACCCGACATAAGCACAACCTACAAGCTCGTGTCCTATCCACTCAAAACAACAGGTCGTGTTTGTGTCCATCTGTAGTAGCTAAGAAGTCGACCATGCTCGCTGTTGACCTGTGGACAACCTAAAACACAAAATTTTGGTGGCAATACAATACCTAATACAAGACTTATATGATCTGCAAAGTCTGTGTTTGTGTCCACCGAAAGTAGCTAAGAGGTCGAGCATGTTCGCTATTGACCTGTTTTGAACACCATGAAATGAAACACATGAACATGCGTGACCTGAAACATGGAAAATGCTAACCCCATTTATTTTAATCGTTGACCATAAATGAAACACGTGAATTGGACGTTATTTGTGGCCTGGGCCATTATAGATAGGAAACGTCCAACAAGGGAGACGTGTCAACTGTTGGATCTTAGTAGCACCGGGTCTCACCTAATCCGAGTTGAATTTGGATTGATTCCATGACAAACTCGTCCAATTCCAACTAAGGCAATAGGATCTGGACTCAAACCTGAGTTTATTCTAACCATGAAATTGCGATCTAGTTTTAGTTTCAAAGTTCTTTAACATGAACGGAACACTGGTGAGAAGACCCAAGCAACTAGATGGTTAATATATCTATCACCTCAAAAGTTTTTGAAAGAAACTATAAAACATAATCTTACATTTTTTGACTGAGATTCTAATATAATACAAGATCGAGCGTAATGAAAACTATGAACCCAAGCGTCCCACTGCACCCACAGTCAGAGAAGGCTTGGTTTTAGTTTCGATCAGGTTGTCCTTCAGGGTCATAGTTTTGCTAAACATTCCGTCTTGGAGATCTCATGTTTGAATCCGCTTCTTGACCTCTCATTCTCTAATAAGGGATCTGTGTCCTTCATATGGAGACCTAGAGCTGATTTGCATCCTTTCTCCAAAACAGAGACCCAACCAATTCTTCGATTGGATTTGAGTCTTAGCCGTTGTGCCTGTATCCAAATCCAAATTCATGGACGTTAGACCCTCTTACGCTTGATTGCCCATTTGGATCCAAGTTCAGTTGCTCCTACTGATTTAGTTTTCTCTCAACATTCAAAGCCGATGAAGCAAGACCAGGTCAAGACAGATTCAGTAATTCTTTGATCCACCCCGAGTTTGACGCAGAAAAAAACATACAAAATGTAGCTATTAATGGTTGGTGTAGCAATGTAACATAAGACACGAAATGTCCATATACATGATCGCTACGCACGCACACACAAAGCCATATTTAGACTGACCTGTTTTTGGCATGAGCATGAATGACACCGAATAAACATGACCAGAGAAACACGAAATTGCCAGCAAACTCGGACATTAGTTAAAAACTCAATATCTAACCTGGAAATCACGTGTTTGTTTTCCACCCAAGTGGCACGATAATTAGGTAGCGTTGTGTTTAACATGCTTTTGACACAGAATAGATATAACACAAAATATGCCCCCGAACACGAATTCGCGACCCATAATCAGCGTCAGCTGTAACATCTCAGCCGACTGACTTGGTTTTCGGTTTCAAATATGTCAACTAATGTTTCACAGTTCACTATCGAGGCTTACGTGTCATTTAGCTTATAAAAACCTTAATCTAAAGTATTCTTCAAAGGGTTGAAGAAATTTTCCGGAACGAGCCAAGTGGCTTCCCTCACAGGGGACGGGCTAGATACAAAAGTGTTTCCTCTAATATGTGTTTATACCTTGAGAAGTAGATAGGCATTGGGAGAAAGTTAATAATTATATTTGTTGCTGTTTGCAGTGACAATTCTATATGAATAGCAGAATACGATGCAAGCGAGTAAAATGCTAAAAAAAAATAAAAAGACGTGTCAATAATTTTAACCATTGTTCTTAAAGGAGAAAGAAGATCACCTAAAGTATGAGGAGATGAAATGGGTGTGGAGAATCTAATTATGCGTATCTCAATTGCCAACAAGGTAGAATAACTCAAAAAGATGAAAGTGCTACATTATTTCTATTCATAGGAAAAATAATAGAAGAAATAATTGTAATTGTATCATTAATTTTTAGATACCATCTTTGATTACATATGTTCATTTAAAGACTCATAGAACAACAAATATCGTGTCAACTTTTTTAGCATGATTTTTGATAACTCTTCACTTCACTATTCATGCCACTTTTTTTACTGCCACACCGATTGAAGTATGTCAATTGACTCCATAATCCATAAGACCAACTCGGAGTAATGTCTTGCTTGCTTGAGGTCATAACCCTTCATGAGCTACATGTCCTTTCTTTTTTCAAAACTCCTCACCTCTTGCACCAACCCATGTCCCCTACGACTCTATATCCGTAGTCATCAAGAGTATGAGTTGTATTAAATTAATTTCATGCGAAAAACTTACATGTTCGTTTCTCAAGCATAATTCTTGGGATTTTGTTTAGTCATTGTTAGTATCTGTAAATGCAACAACTTTCTTCCTAGTTTTTATGCTTTCCAAAAACTTGAGCAACTTTTGCTAAAATTTCTCATCTTACTGCTCTCATGGCTTCTCCTTTAGATATTGTTCTTCCACTTTTCATTGTCTTTGGATTGAATATCAAAAAGTTGTTTTCAATCGAAGCAATTAGTGATGTCTTGATACCCAAACTTTACCCATCCCTAGACTACAACCAATCAATTATATGTCAATTGGGTATATAGAACTAGGGGTTAGAAGCACCATCTTTGGGTCCGATGAGGTATTTATGATCTCATCATTCTATCTTGTTTGTCCATACAATTTAATAGCAATCTCCTCTATGCTTTTTTTCTTTTTGGATCTTCTGATATGCCTGTTTCCAATTCTCTTTTGAAATGATGTCGCCTACCTTTTAGATGTCTAAGCGATTAAAGGTCTTTTAATCAATAGTGTTAACCATATCTCTTTAACATATTATAATTTCCATACCCTAAAAGTCTCATTACAACTTTCTTGGAATGATTTTATCCATTATCATTTAGATATCAAATCAATGATGAATGAAGAATATCACACATTCTTACTATTGTGGTTGTGTTGTTATATCACTTGTGTTTGTTGAACCAAAATTAACAATGAGTACGCATGTTTCGCTATCATGTCCAACACCAAACTATCATTCCTCCCATTTTTGTTTATGGTTTACTATTCATTTAATTTTGCTATTGAAGCCCTTTGAAATGACAATCATATCCATCATATAGGGGACCATTATGGTTTCTTTAATTTTGGATTCATCTATACTTCTCAAGTTCGGATTTTCACACCTTTCTCTCCAACGAATTATTGTTGATACCCTAGGACCTAAGTGTAATTCCTTCAAGCTCGACTATACCACTTGAGATGATTACTCAATTATGGTCCATCATTCCTATCAAGATATCTTTCTTTTCTTCATATTTTCATACTCCCAATTCTAACTCAATTGCAAAATTCAAAAAGACCTATACAAAACTAACTTATTGATGATCTTTTCTCCTCAGTTTTTATTCAATAGTACTTATTGGTCATCTCGATTTAATCTAATTGTCACTCAACCATACTATCCAGACTATCTAACCCACAAATTAGGTTTTCATCAAGGCTTACTAGCTATAAGAAAGCTTTTGCTCGAGAATCATCGGCAAAAATACATCCTCGTACTTCTTGACTCATATCTTTGTCTTGGTAAGACCTTTAAAATTTCCTTCTTGGTGGATAACCATCGATATAGAGATGACTAAGGTCTCACTTGACTACTACAAATCGAGACATAACTATTGGCAATAATTCCAAATCCCAACATTGTCATTCCTCGAGGAGCAACTTGAGATTCTTTATCGACATTGCTAAAAATTACTAGTTGGTGTTTCTTGGGTGCGATATGATCTCGGCTCTCTATAATCTCAAGTGTTCGCTGCTCAAAATGTGGAGGTTTTAGCATTTTTGAAGCTTATTCAAGAATCACAAAAATTGCATGTCATATTGTCTAAGCATAAAACTCTAGAGAGGGACGCTAGATTCAACACTCTTAATCACAATGACTTTGAGGAATATTGAAAAAATTTGAGAGCACTTTTGCAATGGATGTAGGGTTATATTATGTAGGTTATGATGGTAAACCGAGGATATCATAATGATAATCTTGTGATCATGTTTGGCCATTAATGGTTGATATAAAACTTTTAATCTTTTATGTGTATGTAAATCTGCCACTTCGCTCTTTGTGCTTTAGCCCCTCATTTTTGTTTCTCCAAGAAATTTGTTAGGATTGACTAAAACATCATTTAATGTTACACATTATCTTGTGTTGTTGTCGCTTTTGCCTATTGACAATTTGAATTACGAGCCGAATGACCATGCAAAGCAACACGACTAGATATCAATGGGACATTACTTCCTTTCACTATAAAGTATGACCAAGAGTGACACACTTCCTCATATTTTTCTATGAAAGATTGCTAACCTCCACATGTATCCAAGCTCCCCTATGAAGAAAATCTTGAGCCTCTTGTTTACATGACATCCCCATGGCTTTGGGAAACCTAACTCCCTTCGGGATGATGACATCGGGTTACTAGGTATCCCAACTTTCTGACTCTGACTATTCCTTTCTCGGTCTTGCTATGTTTGTCACAAAAGAACTCAGAATTGTCAAAGAGATGATTGTTGTGGAAACCCTTCCACTCTATACAAAGTTGTTTAAGTACAATCATTTTCTCAAAGATCTTCATACCTAACCAAGACCTTCCAAAGAATATATCTAATGATTGGACCAAGTGGGTGTCGCATACACTGATGACTGGTACAGGTGGAGAATTTTTATCTTATACAATTGTCTCGTATCATCTTCCCTACTGACCTCAATCTTCTCTTCAATTGTTTAGATTTTTGGTTTATCAAACTCAACTATTTTATTCTAAACTGGTTATGATAGATTTTACCCTCTTAGATGTTTATGTCATCATCGAGCACCCCTCCAATAGTCTTGAACTCCATTTTTGAGGTTCTTCTTGTTTCCTTTTTTCTTCTTTTCTAAAATCTTCATACAAAGAATTCTTAGAAGCCAATGAGTGAGATTTGGGAAGGTAACTCAAGATGAACATGTCATCGTGCTTTTATTTTGGTTGTGCAAGTCCATTGTCTATCCCAATAGCATAACAATCACCAATGAATACCATGTCATTCTTGAGACCTTATTTTCTAATCATTATTTTAATTTTTGCTCATTTTTCTTGAGTATTCTTTTTTAGGGTATTCAATCTTTCATTTGTCAACTAGCTAATGGAAAAATATCTAGCATTGTTGCTGGACAATGGTGATTTCTTGAGTATTGGATTTACGTATATTTTTCTCGATTGCTTGCTCTTACTCTCCCAGGTCACCATCTCGCAGACCTTAAACACAAGGGTTTGGTAAAGTTTTGATGAAACTTCATTATCAAACTGGGACACTATCAATCTACCTTAATAAATTACTCTATTTGGAGTTTGACAAGTCTGGTAGTCTCTCAAATACCATTGGGATGTCAACACTACTGACTAAAGCTGCACAATCACGTTCATCTGCTAAGAAGTCATCTTCCAAAAACAATCGTATATCTCTTCCATGAGTAAAACTCATTGATAAAACAATAATCACTCCTTTCGAAAAAAGCCTAGTATCATCACCGAAGTCTTCATCAGATATATACATATCATATGAGAAATGGTCATCCTCCTCTACAACCTCTTCCAGTTTAGGGTTACTGATAATTGATGCATGCAACCTTTTAACAATGAATTATATGTATTTACAACAATTCTTATAGATCATGAAAACTCGTATGTATTCGACCTAACCTCTTTTATATGTTGTATCTCAAAGTTTGTAATGAATACCTTTAACTCCATTGTTTTCTCTTTTTTCGGCTTCCTTTGCATGATTCTCCATATATCCGTGAAATCCTTCCATCCTCTGTCTCATGTCTTCTTTTTCGACGAATCCTTTCTCTATTCAATAAGAATTGCCTCTAACTATTAGTTTAGGTCTTTAGTTCGAAAATATAAGCACCCTTCAGACTCAACATCTTAAGTGTCCACTTTTGACCTAACTATTCTTGTAGAATCCATCAAATGAATATGAATCCCTCACGTTCGTTTGAGGTCTATTTGGCTCCTTGTCAGAGTCGACAATGACTTGAGAATAATTACTTGAACGATATCTTCCATGATCATTAGAGTGCCACCACAATCCAACTACTTTCTATATTGATCCTCCTTTATTGAGCATATCACTTAAGAGTACAAGTAATTAACCAATAACCACACAACGGTTAGGAGGATGATCAAGAATTCTCTAACCGTTGCTCAACTATCAAGAGATCAACTTGAAGCTTGATCATTCAACCTCATAAAGGGAGACAAATTCCATCCCACAAAAATTCAAATGAAGTCAGACTGTTATGTACTCAAACCACAACAGTCGAGGCGAATGTCAATGTTGTTAATGAAACATCGACTTTGAGGTCTCTCTCTCTCTCGAAGATACTTCAAGATCATGAACAATGAGCCACCATTCTTCTTGACTTGGACAACACTTTGATGTTAGAACAATAATACAACCTTAGGCGAAACCCCATGCTCAATCGCAATTTTACTTGATGATTCCAACTTGCAGTATCATGACATCTTCTTGAGCTCATTGTGGGATAGTATTAAATGTCCTTTTGGAAAATAGATTTGTTGATCCTTTAGAAGAATATCAAATATTTGTTTGGTTTTGAGATGTCGAAAAGACATATTTCTTTCTCATCAGCTTCTTTATCTTTTCTTTTGGAGGTTGAGGAGAATTGCAATCATAAGGAGGTCCTTGTGTTAACTTGACAATCATGACCTCAACCCAATCAAACTTGCCATTGATATTTACATTATATCTTCTAGGCGAGAAATCAGAGCTTGTTATTGATTACACCTTGAAACTTCTTGCTTGTTGCTTGATACATCTAGAGTGTCAAGGATGTATTTAACCTTTGTCACTCGGTTAGTCAATTGGATTAAATTTGAGCAAAAATGCCCTATTAAACCCATCTTAAACTCATGTAATTTTACGCCAAGGCCACATACCTGGTGAATGTCATTTGGCAATGTGTAACCAACTCGTGAAATTTCTAGAAGAAGACCTCTAGAGTTTCTGTAGCTTTTTTATGAAGATTCATGAAATCCATAGGTGTTGGATGAAGGTGGATCTTGTTGTAGCGCTTGAAAAATATCTTTTGCAACTCAACCCAAGTTTGGATGGATGTAGGTTTTAATAAATATACTAAACATAGGCTTGACTAGTGACAAAAGAGAAGAATGAAATAAGCCAAATGTTTTCTTTGGATATTTATCATCTTCTAAAAAAAAGTACTAAATTTATCTTTGAAACCTCTCAGGATTGGCGAAAGCCTATTGACCTAATTGGAGTATAGGTTGTGATCTTTTAAGATTCAGAGTATATAGCTCTATTCGAAAAGCATTTTGAACTATGTTTCCATCTCAATCCATCAAGACATCTTATACCTCCAAATGGTTGATTTGACATCTGATTGTCAAATACAAATCGACAATTTATAGGTGGAAACAATTCCTAATGAGGTTGGAAATGCAACCCTTCAGGTTGATATGTGACATGAGGTGAGAGAACTGATGGCCCAAAATTTGGTGGTTGTACTGGTAGTGGAATGTTCACTCCTATTTGGGCCGCTATGAAGCTTGGACCAACTAGAAGAACCACAGGATGAGATCCTTGTAGACGTGAATTTTTATTTCAAAACCTATAAAGATTTGAAAAGAAATTCTCGAAACTGCATCGTGTGCGCGAGTATGCCAGTTAGTTTACTCAAACTAACAAAGATACAATTTTTGACTTTATTAGACGATTGTGGACAAGTGAGTTTTTACCGACATAGGCTTTCTTGAACATATGCTCAAGGGTCAGCCTAGATGCTTGGAAAATTATTTGAAATCTGTTAAATTTTGAAAAAGAAAAATCCTAATTTGAAAGTTTGAAGAAATCATGATTTAGTTCTTGACTTTGGAAAATTTCAGGTTCTGAAAAACAAAAACTGGTTCTATTTTCAGAGACCTGTACTCTAAAAATTTAACAGAGGATAGACATGTATGTACAGAATCAATTTTTTTTTTAATCTACAGATTATCATAATTAAATCTAGAACTACACATCATTCAGGCACTCAGAACAGACCTATACCAGAACAACAAAGGTTAAAAAAACCCAATATATTTCAGTACTAAGACCTTCAATTTTTATGAAATTGGTCTTGTTGGAAAGGTATGGATGTCATCTTTTCAAAGAGATCATTTTCAATCGATACCCAAAGATATTCAAGAAATAGCAGACATATATCACAGAAATTTTTGACTTTCCAGAATCTATTCTAGTTTTTGTAATTTTTTTCTGATTTAATTAATGATGTTTAAGAAAGCCTAAAATCCTAAAAAATTTTATCAGATGTCCATGTGTATGTTTAGTTTGGACGAGCCAAATCTTGACTTGTTTGGAGCAATAGATAATTACAGATAAATCTATGATCAGACATGTGCAGAGTGCAGTCTGGAAATTTCAGATTTTCAGCAAAAGTGTGTGTGTTCTAGCTTTGACTTAAGTGACCTATAGTTATAAAACAACAGTCCAAATCCTAAGAATTCCATGAACTTGGGGAAATAAAGAGGTTCATGATCTTAAGTTGCGTAATGGAGTTGAAAGAATCAATATGAAAATGTGTACCGAAGACCGCATGAAAGAAAATGGGCATAGCTTGGGGATTCAAATCAATACATCTTCATGGAGACTTAGGCTCCTTAATTACAAGTCCTTAAAGGTTATGAGTTTAGTAAGAGAAGATAAACCTGTGACGAAAGGTGGAAGATGATGAGCGACTGGTGGTGGGCAACGGGCAACAACCTTCTTCCTCTCTTCCTCTTCTCCTTCTCTCTCTTTCTCTCCCTCTCTTTCTTTGTCTCTTTCTCTCCCTCTATTTCTTTCCCTCTTGCTGAATGATTTGCTTGGCTAAGATTCCTTCTACTCGGATTCATCTTTGGAGCACCTTTGAAGCCCCTTTTATAGGCCAAAGAATGCCTAGTTGCTGCAAATGTTCATAAGGCAAGTTGCCTTAATGGATACAACTGCATTTTGGCAAGTGAATGTTGGCTAACCCTTCTAAATTCTCTCCTCTTCATTTTAGGCAAGTGTTGTGCTATGTGTGGCCTTCCATATCTGTCACTTGGATATCTTTTGGTAAGTAGGTTCGGTCAAGAGCAAGCCCACCTAAGTGGGTTCGGCTAGGTGATAAAACATCCCTTAGATGGAGAGGGTCACGACTTGAAACAAACCTGAACCGTGCTGTCTTAGCTAGGTACTTGGCATGGGCTTGAAATTCATATGATTTAATCATGTCATGGATGATTGATGAATTGGAGTTACAAGTAGGAGGCGAGTTTCAGCAAGCCATACGATTTTTGTTGTCTTCTACTCGATGTCAAGATGTGATCGTGACCACATTCGGACCATCCACATGACAACAATCAAGTATGATCAAGATGCACTTGATCTCGAAGATTGAAGATAGGGTTTGCTGTGAACTTCATGTCCTAACCATCTGCACATTTTTGAACTCAGTTGGAGCCAACGAGAACTTGGCAGCCTTGCCAAATTAGGTGTACCATGTTGCCTTATGAAAGTATCGAATCATACCAAGACCTGTCCACCTTGTTGCCTTAAATTCAATGAATAATCTTGTTGGATCAAGCCGAGATTTAAATAGCAAGTGACTGAATTTGGTTGCTGTCTAGGTTTGATCGATCCTCTTTTTCAAACTTGTGTGGGGCCAGCTAAACCAATCTTGATGGCCTGGCGACTTTGCTTAATCCTGCCATGAATGGCCACCCAATGAACATGGTAAGTTGTCATAATTGAAGCCACACGGGTCTGCTTCCTTCCCATCGATCTTGGTAACCCATGATGTCCAGTTTTAGTGACTTGGTGACTGGGCTAAGTATGGGAAGTCACCTTCCTTTTTATGTTGAAGATGACACAGATTGGTGACTTACCAAATTATATTCCGAAGCCACCTACGCCCAGCCATATGACTTATTTATGGCAACATCGTTATGTTTCTTCTCGGTGACTTGACAAATTTAGTGTCACAACTTGCCAAACCACACATTGCTTTCCTTTCTCTTGGCTAATGATGACTTTCCCTTCTTGGACGTCGGTCTTCCTTCCGAATGTCAACTTTCCTTCCTTTGGCGCCAACTTTCCTTTTTGGTTGTCCACTTTTCTTCTTCGAGCATCGACAGGTTACCTTGCCCAACAATGCCAAAATTGGTAGGTGCTCGATCGTTGCCTTTTTTGTTCGTGCCATCTCCTCTTTCTGGGGAATTTGGCTCCTTCCGGCCCGAATTTATATATGACAAGTTTCAAACACTTTATAAAAAAATATTTTATATTTGAAAACATCAAATTTAATGAAATCTTCAAATATTGCTTTGGAAAAGCACTGGTTTCATTCTCAGTTTTTGTTTGCAAGGGTGACCTACTTTTGCTCCGTGAATCACTCTATAACCACCTTGACCATTTAACCCTTCTCATGGGTGTGAGGTATTGAACCACTTTAACCACTTCAATGGGTGTAAGGTGTTGAACCACTTTAACCTTGGGTATCAGGTCTTGGAATGAGACCCTTCTCAATCGGACGAATTTATGAGGTCTGTTTTGATTTAATTTATTTTTGAATATCAGGAGTTTTGAAATTTCATAAATTTATAATTTGCAAACATTTTGGGTTTGATTCCCAATGTTACAATTTTCATTTGTTTATATAAAAGGAATTATTTGAAATCATCCTTTCTTTGAAGGCAATCACTTAGAAAGGCAAACTCCCGCCGATTTGATCTAGAGGGCAAAATCATTATTTTTACAAAATTTTGTCCAAATTCAAATTTTTCTGAAAGGAATGCAATATTCCATCATTTTGAGGCTGCTATAAAATTTTGATACCAAAACAAGCTCATTTGATACATTTTATTTAAAAACCCAAGGTGCCAAAAATAACCAATTTTCAAAAAGCTAAAAAAAAATTATTTAAATTTTTTTTTGGTGTTTACAATCCTAAATAAGTGCCTATGCTATTTGGCAAGTACCCCGACATATTAGATGGTATTGGAGAAACATAGGGTTGGGTAGTATCAGTTGTTTAAAAGGACGATAGTATGATAAAAAAACTTACGTGATCACCTAACGATATTGACTCATCCATATTGCAAGTCAAGTACTCTAGTTGTGGATGGTATGGGGTTGTTATGACCTTTATATAGCTATCGAACGTCAACACTTGTTGTAATGTAGTTTGAGTGGCAACTTCTGTAGCTTGATCTATTTATCAACCAAAATCTTAATTTTGGATAGTAGCTAGTTGGTTAGTGATCATGGTAGACATGGTTTCTTCCATCTAGTGGAACAAGGTTGTCTAAAGATCTACAAACTATCCATGTAACCAATAATTAACAAATGATTGAAGGCATTCAAGAACAATAACCACAACAACTAAGCCTTTTTCCATACTAGACGGGGTCAACTACATGGATTCTTTGTTTCTACAAAGCTCTATCACGTGTCATGTTAGCAGTTAACTCACAATAAACTAGATCATTCTCTATTATTTCTTTCCAACACTTTTGTGGTCATCCTCTATCTCTTTTAATACTTTTCAAATTTAGTTTTCCATACATTCGTATAGGTTCTTCTGATCTTCTTTCTATATGTTCAAACCATCTTAAACAATATTCTCTCATTTTATCTTCTATTGGTGTCACTCCTAATTTGTTTCTAATAACCTAATTATGTATAGTCTTTTCTTGTATGACCACTCATCTATCTTAATATCTTCATTACTATCACAAACATCTTTTGTACATATTGATGGTTAACTGTCCAACACTCAGAACCATAAAACATGGCAGGTATAATTGCTGCTCTATAATATTTACCTTTTAACTTTAATGATATCTTCTTATTACAAAGAATACCTGATGCTCCTCTCCATTTTAACCAACCAGCATTAATTTTATGCGTAACATCTCCATCAATTCTTCCATCACTCTGAAAAATTGACCCTAGGTATTTAAAACTTTCCTTTGGGGGATGCAATGTGTGCCAATTTTAATTTCTATGTCATCTAAAGTAACCAAATGATCAAACTTACTCTCCATATATTTTGTCTTTGTTCTACTAAGTCAGAGGCCTATGCTTTCTAATGCTTCTCTCTATAGTTCCAATTTTCTATTAACTTTTTCCTTTAGACTCTTCCACTAACACAATGTCATCCACAAATAACATATACCAAGGCACTTCATCTTGAATATGTTTTGTTAACTCATCAATCACCATTATAAATAAGTATGGACTTAAAGTTGATCCTTGATGTAACCCAATATTAACTTAAAAAAAGTCTGTCATTCCTTCATGAGTCATCACACATATTTTTGAACCATTGTACATGTCTCTTATAAGGTTAATATATGTCAACCTCTTTTTTCCAAGGTTCTCCAAAGAACCTTCCTCGCTACCCTATCGTAAGTTTTTTCTAAATCAATAAATATCATGTGAAGGCATTCAAGAACATCTTTATTTAATTGAATATGAGGGCATTCAAGAACATCTTTATTGGAGATGGTGGATGGATCGTTTGAATTAGGAGCCCGTGAACTCTTGCTTAGTGACAGTGATGAATGATTAGCATCTCTTTTGGAAGATGCCTTGGAGTAAAGTCGATCGGATTGAGTCTACGTAAACTGAGCAACCCGTAAATAATCGTATAGGTCCTACCAGGTGTGCCAAAGATGTGTTGTCATTTGAAGTGATAGCTCTACATGAATGACAATACACGGTGCATGCAAGTGAAATACTACTAGAAGTGAAAGGGTGTGTCAGAAAACTCTATGCTCTTGTTGTTAAAGGGAGAACAAGAATGCATAAGGTATCAGGAGATCAAATGAGCCCAAAAAATCTTACCGTGAGTATCTTATTGCTAATGGGGTTGCATAGGCACTTGATCTTTCAAGAAGATAAAGGGAATACGTTACTTCTTCTCCTTGGAAAAATAAAAGAGGAAGGAACTACGATGTATATGCATATTTATACACTTTCATGAAAACGATAAATACCGTATGAAGATTTTCGGGAAACGAGATGAGAAGAGAAGTAGAGCCAAATGAGTTTACGTTGGATGCAATGGTTGCTCACTGCATGTTGAAACATGGGGATGTTGGGCAACGGAAAACAAATCCATTCTTTCATTTACAGGTGGATTGGAGAGGAACGTGCATGCCATCACGGCACTCATTGACATGCATGCAAAGTGCGGCAGTGTTGGCAATGCCCGGAATGTATTTGATCAACTGCCAGAGAAAACTGTTCCTTGCTGGAATGCTATGATTGGGTGCTATGGAAAGCATGGCCAAGTTGAAATGGCATTCGAACTATTTGAGCAAATGCAGAATCTGGGTTTAGACCCTAACCAAGTGACATTCACCACTATCCTTTCCTCATGCAGCCACAGTGGGCTTATCGAGAAAGGATTAGAAGGGTATGAGAGACAATTACACAGAGGAGATTACTCAGGAGCATTATGCTTGCACGGTCGATCTTCTAGGTCATGAACTAGTAAGAAGCATGTCCATGCCAATTAGTGAGTCTGTGATAGGTGCATTCTTAGGTGGTTGTAGAGTTCATGGGAGAACTGATATATCTGAGAAATTGGCAAGTGAAATAATGGTAAAGATGGGATATGACAACTCGAGCCGTTTCGTGAATTTTGTCCAAAATTTATGCGACGGCTGGCAAGTGGGAGGAGGTTGAAGATGTGAGGAAGGTCATGAAGCTTAAGGGAGTTGAGATGAGAGACGTTGGTGTATAATTAATTGTGCTAAATCTGGCAATGGTTGCATGCTTGGCTTCTTTATGCGAATGAGAGGTCAATTGTAATAGGTGATGATCTGAATCGATATTTCTCTCTTACCTTACATGAATGGCCTATCTCACTCAGTTCCTTGAGTTAGAAAGCCAAAGATCTCCAGCCTCGAGCTTCTATAGCCCTGATTGTGAAGTCTGGTCAATGTGTCATCGTCTGCTCCCTCCTAGACGTCACAAGTTCGAACAAGGACATTTTTTCCGAGTCTTTTCCGTGTCCAAGTATTTGTGTCGTGTCACCTGTTGCCAACCCATCGTGGGCATGCATGACATGACCCAGCCTCCTAGCTTCAGGACCAAAAGACAATCTGGCGGATCCCACATGTGGGACCGCAGGGTGCCACCATGCACATGCATGATGAGGTCATGGATGACGACATCGTTTGCCCACAGAGACACACGGTTTTCTTCAGTTGCAAAATTCGACACGGTACCTTGGGACGCAATGTTATTTTCTTTCTTAAGTGAAAACGTTTAAAACATAAACCCCAAGCCGGGGGTTGGTAAACGAAGCGAGCTGCTCATAGGTGTCGTTCCGGAACATGAAAATTGTGTGTTCGGCTCAGATTTGGATCTTGAAATTGGGCCCAAACGTAAATTTAAAACTCCTATATGCTGCTTGGTTCTCCAGCGGTGTTACCATTGTACGTCATTTAAAGGTGAGATATACATGTTTCTGTCTGTAGGCAATATGCGAAGCGAATATTGGCTTGAGCATGAGCTAAAACAAAACAGAGAAACGAGTTCAAACACGGGTTGCAATGAGCATAAACCTTTTTCTTTTCGTTTTTGGATAGGAAGACGGGGTTACTATACTCCCGGTTATTGAACTCTTGACCTTCTGTAAGCTGCTGCTCCCCTTTGGGGAATAAACACAAACTAACTATTTGGAACGAGTTCACACTCTGGTCATTGTATTCGAACTAACTATTTGGGGAATATGTTCAAACAAAATGCATACAGAAATATTTAAAATAAAACACTTTCACGCACGTTAGTCTCAATGTTCAATTTCTTATTTTGAAATGCAAAATTGTTGCAGACAGGAAGATCTTCCACATGCGAGAGTCTTCGACTGTGTTTTGCTATAAAATAATTTCCAATTCCCTTTCAATCTATCATTTTTTCTTCTTTTTTATATTAACGGATTTCGATATTTTTTTATTGAAAATAATTTTTTAGATCTAGTAATAAGTGGTTCAAAAGCAAAGAATGAACCCAAAGACGTCAAAAAAAGAGCCGAACAGAAGCTTGCAGAAGAAGAGAGAGAATGCCCCATTTTTTTAGTTGAGGAGATATTTTTATAATTGCTTTAAATGATTAAGAGTATTTTAAAAAAATTAGGAAAAAAGTGTGTAGTAAAAAAGATATGCGTATATGTTTATAGCAAAAAGTGAAAATGTATTATATACATTAATGTACCTATAAAATTAAAATAATATTTTATTATTATTTTAATTCAAATTTTGATCATCGATAGATATTTTTATGAACTTTTGAACATAAATGTGTTTGTGCATTTTTCTCTCTTATATATATACTAAATTGCTCTTGAAGTACTGACTATAGTCAAAGTTTACCCTTCTCCCATATTAAGTGGATGGACTAATATGGACTTTCGGTCGCTACTAATGTGCTTTGTCGTGTAAAACATTTAATCATTCTTGTATGCGTCTGTCAGTCGAGTTCCGTGACAGGTGAGTTAACTCCTTTTCTCCCATGGAGACATTGTTGGGTCGGATTCTCTCGTAAAACTGTGGGTCTGAGATCCAACAAAAATGAGTGAACACGTAATGGGTGAGGTCAGTGGTCTTGCAAAGTATATTTAATTTAAATAGGGATATGAAGTTTAAGTAGGAAACAATGCCGAAAACTAGCGTGGGCTTGCATAAAATATTTGATGGTAAAAACGGCATAGTTTTATGTTGGGAATATAACTTTATAAATTATTATCATAAAAGGTGCCACTGCAGTTTTGAGAATTTGATTTAAAATAAAATAATCTTTTTGTAGCCGAGCCGAGCCCTACCCGATCTGATTAGGTTCGGGTTGGAGGGCTAAGGTGCCTGACCCATACATACATATAACCTTCCGTACAAGCCTGGTTAATTTTCGGATATACCATGTAAATTTGTATAGATGTGTTCTATTAGAGTTTATAAATGATTTAATTTTCATTTGAAATACTTTCCGTTTTAAGAATTTGATTGGTATTGAAGTTGCCGCTCTAGGGGCCAGTTTGAGGTTTGGTTAACGGGCCAGCCTTTCCATACCAATATGATGTAAAAAACTCGGGTCGGTCGGTTGGTTCACTTTCCGGTCAAACGTCACTCTACACCAAACCCAAATCTGTACTGCTGTATTGAAAAGAAGGGCAGTTTAGTATCTTGACTTACCCATTGTCCAAGTACGATAGCGCCTCTCCCTTCTCTATTATAAATTGATACTCGCACTCCCTCACGAGAAACCCTCAGGAGGTTAGAAAACACTAATGGAGTCGGAGGAGCCGTGGTGTCATTTAGAGGGGAAGGTGGTCTTGGTCACGGGAGCATCGTCTGGGCTCGGCCGAGAATTCTGCGTTGATCTTGCCAGGGCTGGCTGCGACGTCATTGCCGCAGCCCGGCGCACCCAACTCCTCGAATCCCTATGTTGTGAGATCTCTGCATTGCCCGGCCAGCCGGGACGGGCCGTCCCGATCCAGCTGGACGTCAGTGCCGATGAGGGTACCATCAAAGCTGCCGTCCGAAAGGCGTGGGACGCCTTCGGAAGGATCGACGTCCTCCTCAACAATGCGGGGGTTCGAGGTACGTAATTGCAGTTTTGGATTAAATGGACCGGGTTCAATAAACTCAGAGCTCAGGGGACGTTTTTCTTTTCTTTACGGTGCCAATAGGTCGGACTCGGTTTGGATCCAGGTAAGCGAAGGTCCGAGTCTCGTTTTAGGAAACCAGTTCCACTATACCAGACCCAGATTGAGTCGGAAAATATTTTTGGGCTTGGCATTTTTATCGAAATATCATCCAGTGTTAAACCCGTGGCCTTCACATTCTAACAAAAATTTTATTCGGCGAGGTAAAATTTCCTTGCACTTAAAAAATATTTGACAGTTTATTGTAGAAAAAGTTTCACTTAGACGTATAATTACTATAGGGCACGGTCTTATGACTATCTTTTTCTTTTCATTTCATTCATTTTTAAAAATTGTAATGGGAACATGTTACCGGGTGTAATGTTGATGTACTAGTGCTTCATGCGGAAAAGAGAAAATTTAAGATACTTTTAAAATTCTACGGATCATAATTGACTTGAGTTGGATCCTCCTAAAGTTTTCGTTAATCATTCCCAACGTGCACTGCTCCCGTTCGAGTTGGGTTGGATCGAGCCCTTCGTGGGTCGGGTGAAAATTTTCATCCCTAGGTATAAGTTGAAACTTGCTGCATGCAGTGTTGGCAAAATAATTCTCATAACCGCACCGAGAGCGTTAGCTCAACGGCAGGGCGCTCTAGCAACGGATGGGGGACTTCGACTCCCATAGCGTGCTTTGGCCGCCTCTTATAATTTTTTTTTTGTCAGACCTTAGTGCCTTAATATTTTAGGTGTCAGATGTTCGTGTCAACTAGGACGTGACACAAAAACTGTGCCAGGGAAAGAATACAAATGCAAAGCGTGCGTACCGTAAATCTTTGATCTGTAACATAGCTCGTGTCCATGTGATGCAGGCACCATTTGTTCTCCTTTACAGTTGAGTGAGAAGGAATGGAATCAAACGATGAACACCAACATGAGAGGAACTTGGCTCGTCTCCAAGTGCGTTGGCCAACTCATGATCGAAGCGAAGCAAAAGGGTTCGATAATCAACGTCTCATCCGTCGTCGGTCTGCCTCGTGGAGAGTTGCCGGGTTCATTGGCGTATAATGTCTCCAAGACAGGAGTAAACGTTGTGACAAAGGTATTAGTTTCCCTTTTTTTTTGGAGTAACTAACTACTAGTATGAAACTCCAAGGTTGACAACCTCATTCCCAAGGTAAAAATCACATACATATGTGTTGCTTAGGTATGTACGTATGTGTGTGTGCGCGCGCGTATATGACCTAAACGGAGATGGTGCATGTGTGTGTACGATACAGTTCTTGGGCACTGATCCATTATTCAGATATGACCAAAAGATCCAAAAACTTCAAGTAAAATTTGGACCGTCAGTTTTTATATGCTACAATACTGGGAAATCGACTTTTTGCATCACATAAGTGAGTTTTCTTGTGGTATCATCATTTTGTGTGTGAATTTTTTCCCTGAGTTGGAAAATTGAAGTTTTTAGTTCTTATGAAACAGACTATGGCTTTAGAGCTTGGGAAGTACAACATTAGGTGCAATGCCATCTGCCCCGGGATTTTCAAGTCCGAGATTACCGATGGCTTGATGAAGAAAGATTGGCTCGACGTGGTGACGAGAAAAACCATTCCATTGCGGACTTTGGGCACTTCAGATCCAGCATTGACTACCCTTGTTCGCTACCTTATCCACGATTCCTCTGGGTACATCAATGGCAACATGTTTGCCATCGACGCCGGCGCTACTCTACCAGGAATCCCAATCTGGTCTTCACTGTGAATGGTTTTCCCTTAAATATGAAGATCAGGAGGTGAAATTGGTAGTGTCTGGTGGTAGAAAGTGATGTATATCCGCTTGAAATTTATGAATGCAATGCAATGCTTAGCTTTAAATAAGAAAATGAAGAATCTTAGATATCGCCGTTTAGTATCGTGTTAGGCGATATTTCTTGAGTCGCTGTACTTTCCTCGCTGTTGCACCCTTGAGTTTTCAAGGGAGGGCTTTTGCTGAAAAAGAAAGGTGGTTGGAGTACAAGATCCACCTCGGAAAACTAGGCCCATCGAGGGTGCAGTTCATGCCTAGTCCCAAAACGGTTTGACGCAAAATCTTATTCAGGTTGGACGTGTAGATGCCTGTAATTTGGATTGAACCCCATCTGCATCCTCAACGGCCCTGCCCACACAGCCAGCGACAGCTCCGGCTCCAAGAGGTCTTAATTGAATCCTAATGCACACATGCATGCACGCCTTTGAAATCAAACAGAGAGCTTTCGCAGATCAGCGAACGCAATTGTATCTTTCTTTTGCCTTTCCCATGCCAGCATCTTCCTTCTGCCTACGCATGCACATGTGCAGTTCTGAAATGGACCAGCTGTCTCCAACCAGAATCGAACTAGAGCGAGAACTTCCCGGAACCCGTTAAACCGTACGCAGAACAGGAACAGGGATCTCCACGCGGTTCTAGCTCCACCACGCGCGCCATTTCAAAATACCGGGCCCTTTTTATTTATTTTTTGAACTTTTTTACTTTTCTATATGCAACACTAGGGTCGGGCCGACCGAGTTTGTGTTGATGGAGACGAGTTGCCATCCATTTCCAACCAGCCAAGTCAAAAGGCTCCTATCAGAGGAAAAAGAAGGAGACCGGCAAAAAAAAGAATAGAAGAGAAGGAGTTTTTTTCCGGTTACCCACATGGGGTTTTCCATAGGGAAGCATGTATCTAATGTTTCTCTCTATTTTCATTGCATGTGAACAATGTATTTATTCATGATGTAATCACTTCTCGTGTTTTCCGTCGTGGGCTTTCTGTTGAAGCCAACTTTCATCTTGATTCGAGAGATTTTCGTAACTTTTAGACAAAACTGAAAAACCATTTTGATTTAAATATTTTTTTTGTAAAAGCAACTCATGAAATACCAGAAGAGGGTCCTTCTTCCCGTATTTCATTGTTGATATTATGACCAAATAACTAACATCTCCCACTTCCACTTGAGCCAATGTATATGATACAATGGTTTTGCCTCCCATTGTTTTAGGGGTTTTTAAATTGTATCATTTTCTAGTTGAAAGTAAATTGTAACTTTACCGTTTATGCGGTTTTCTATAATCAATACATTTTTTCTATAAAACATTCAACAAAGTGTATTTCTACACTCATATTGTAGGCATATATCAACCCATGTGTATAACATTCAATGAGATACCTTTAGTCAAGGGGTTTGCCAACATATTATCAATTGTTATATAAGATATAGATATCTTATTTCTTTTAAACATATCATGAACATAATTACATTTAACCATTATATGTTTGTTTCTTAAGCTATCAACTTCACTTTTAATCAGAGGGATTGCTACATTGTTGTCACAATAAATGACAACAAGCTCATTGGCTACATCCAACTTCATATCATATATGAAGCCGCTTATCCAAATGGTACTTATTGTAGTCATACTACAAGAACATATCCAACTTTTTGTGTATACTATGTTACACAACCCTTTTTCTTATAAGCCCAAGAAACAACTACATTATATGGGTTGTGGTTACCATGTTTTGAGAAGGGGGGAGACTGTTTAGAATTATGGATATTTGTATCGGTTCAAGAATGACTGATTTCACTATAGCTAAATCTTTAGTCATTACCAATATTTAGTTAACATTTTCAATTACATTATCACCTTCTTTCATATTATAAGAATTGTATTTTTAAAAGAGCAGTTGAACATGCAACTTAGTTGTAGTATCATATTTAGTGGTCAAAGAGTCAAATAATTCTTTAACGGTCTCAAATTCTTTAAAGACTCTTATCAAGTCATATTCCATGTAAGTTAACACTATAGTTATCAATATAGTATCATCCTTTAGAAATGTCTTATATTTATCTTTCTCTTTGTCTGTTGCAACTAGAGTAGGGGGTAAAATGGTTTTTCGAAGTACATAATCAACACCCTCTAAATTCAGGGTTAACGAGATTCTTCTTTTTTATGTTTGAAAATTTAAGTCATTTAACTTTTTTGTCTTTGCCAACTCAGAAACACATATTTTAGAAATTATTTGTAATAATTTTAGCTGAGACAACAAGTAGAGGGTCAAAATATTTTAAATAAAAAAAACAAAACAATAAACAAATAATTAGCCATAAGACATTTTCTAAGAAACCAATGATAAAAAATAATCAAACACTAAATTGCAGTATCGATAATATCCAGGTATTGAGCTGTAAATATTTTCTATCATTTAACAACAATTTCATATAACAAACAAATACCTTATTGAAAATATCTAAAAATTCAAAACAAGTCTAAAGACAGATTACTTCTGTAATTTCTTTATAAGTAGTGGGTAAACTTTTAATTTTAACTTTCTATCCGTTTTGGTAAAACAAACTAAAAACTAGGGACAAAAAAGTAAAACTATAGTTCTTGGTTATTCCGTAATTTGAATAAATAGTGAAGGACAAAATAGTAAATTTGTCTAATGACATTCTATAGAAAGTTGAAGGGTAGAAAAGTACTTTAGTTAGGTGTCATGACAGAGAATATGACAAACAGTCAAGGATAGAACATAAAACCATATAGAATACTAAGTCTTGTAAATCAACAAGTGAAACATAGGTACAACCGTAAATCTATAGGTAGGTATTTTGTAATTTTAACTAATTGCCAAAGGGCATATCTATACATTCAAATGTACAAAGATATTTTAGACATTTTGTTTTAAAATATCTAGATATTATTGTAAATTACACAGTGGTAGATGGTAATATTCTCAACCTATAGGGTCAATTTGGTCTTTTAACTTTAGATATCTCAACTAAAACTATAATTTTGCATGATCGCAAACTATAATTCCTAGTACTCTCAGGGGCAAAGTAATCTTTTACTAGAAAACACTGGCGGTAGTGGTTTCTAGCCCGTGGTTTCATGAAACCACTGACGGTTTCGCGAAACCAAGCGGTTTTCAATTCGGTTTTTTGAAAACCGCTAGCAGGGGCGGTTTCTTTGCCTCTTGTTTCGGCAAAAATATGGTTTATATAAACCATGGTTTTGCCGAGGCCTTTTAAGCCTGAGGAGAGAGAGGCATCCCTTGACTCTTCCTCCTCCATCCCTTAAGTTTTTTGCTTGACAGCCTCAAACCACCCTCAATAAAAGGATTTACCGGTCATCTCACTAGAGGGTGGTTTTAACATTTTTCCTTCTTTGTATGCAAAGAAGTCATAAAGGGAAGTTCCCTTTCTAACTCATTTTCACTTTCTTTACGTACCTTAAAGGGTCAGAGGAAACAAATCGAGGATCTGATACAAATGTTGATATAGATGAGTTACTGTCGATCCCCAACCAGCCAAGCCGAAAGGCTCTTGTGAGAGAAAAAAGAAGCAGAAGACAAGAAAGAGGTGGAGAAAAGAATATTAGAGAAGGAACAATCTTTTTATGGTTACCCAAAGTTTTTTTTTATAGGAAAGCGTGTATCTAATGTTTCTCTCTATTTTAATTCCGTGTAAACAATGTATTTATTCATAGCTTAATCACTTCCCATATTTTCTGTCTTGGGCTTTCTATTGAAGCCAACTTTAATCTTTATTGGAGAGATTTTTATAACTTTTAGAAAAAAGCAAAAAACTGTTTTGATTTAAATATTTCTTTTGTAAAAGCAACTCATGAAATGTGGGAAGAGGGCTCTTCTTCTTGCATTTTATGGTTTATGTTATTGAGGCCAATTTAGACGAACGCGACCCTGTTCGCATGACAAGGGGCCATGCCCCCTCCCTGCCTGAGTGCCATTGAGCACCTTTAGCGAACTATATATGTAGGTTTTGGGGCAGGAGAATCCTGCAGCGAATGAGGGGAGTTGCGAGAGTGAAGAATTATGTTAGATTTTTGCAAGATACGTCTTCATTGCTTTTTTATTTATTTATTTTCAACCAATAAACCGACAATTGTGAGCATCTAGAAGGAGAGAAAGGAGTAGAGACAGGAGGTGACCCTCATTCTTCGACTCTCATAGAGCTCTAAATTACCAAAAACTATTGAAAAAAAAGAGAAACTTGCTCTCCTATTTTCTTTTCTTTTTCCAGTAAAATCACTATCGAACGAAAATAGCTACTAGGAAGAAATGGTTCACCAACTAGTGACAGACTGTTTGGTTGTAATGGCCAAAAAAATCTAGCCGAAAACCGTTTCGAGGGCTGACAAAAATGTGTTGTATCAGCTGACGATAACAACATGCCAAACATAGACCAATGTCTCTTGAAGGAACAGTGATGTGAGTTTAATTTAGGCCTTTAAAACTTGTACTAGGATCCAAATTCTGTAAACAAAATGGATTCATATCCTTTAACTTGATCTACACAAAACTTTAAGGATCCAAATTAGGTTTTTAGGTATTTCAAGTATGTTCGAGGTTCAGTTTTAATGAGGTTTCAACTGTTGGATCTGAAATTTGATATAGAATATTAATATCATATTTTATCATCGTTTAGAAACTAAATCAAGGTGATTAAAAGGAAACAATAATTGGGCATTTGAATCCACATAAAAACTTTAGGTAGGTGGATGTGTTTCCTCTTTAGATGTATGTTAAAGATAATTTTATTTACTATTAAATTATGCATGAGTTTATGAAATGTTTGTTAATGCTTTGAAATGACTATATATGTATTGGTTTATTAATATAATTGAAACTACTTTATTGAGTATATAGATGCATTGCATGAGTGTGCGTGTGTGAGTAAAATATTTACATATACTGACCTACTTTCCATGGTAGTATGCGATGGATGTCATTGGATCATAGATAATCGTATCAGTTAGTGCTAGCTCATCAATTGTCATTGTGTATGAGCAAAATATTAATGACTATGGATCTATTTTCTACAGTGGTATGGGATATCATTGTACTATAGATAGTCATGTCAATTAGTGCTAGCTCAGAGGTTGTTATTGTGTGCAAGCAAAAAAATTATTGGGTATGAATCTATTTTCATGATGGTATGAGATGTCATTGGATTGTAGATGGTTGTACTAGGTAGTGCTAGCTCATAGTTGTTATAACTTGTATTGACTACTTTGTTAGTTACACTAGTTTCACTTGTAGTAGCTTTAAGTAATTCATGTCGAATTATATGGCATACCTAGGTTGGGGATATATGAGACTAGTCCATGAGAGTAAAGAGTTATGTAAAGTAAAACAAATTTGATACTAGATATGGATACGTAATTTTGATATTGCAATTAGACATATGATGTGAACGTAGAGATATAAAGTCTGGGAGGTAGCCCTAAGTGAATCTCTTGGATTTGAGAGATAGCGCCATATCGATATATATAGAGATAGATAGATAGATAGATATTGGTGAGATTAATTTCTAATGTTGCCACCTAGGTTCACTTTGATATCTACTTACAAGACCAACAACAAAGCAGGTCTTGTACACAACATCACATACATCAAGTTATCCACAACTTTTTCATAAGAAACATTAAACTTGTTCTCTTTCTCACCGGGACATTCAACCTTACTTAATTTGACCCCTACCAACTGTGCAGTTGTAGGCTTACACTCACCAATTTTTAACTTTTGAGAATATAATTAATATATCTCTATTGGCTTAAACATAGAAGATTAGATTATCTATCACGAGAAATCTTTATACCTAGAATATAGGATGTCTCTCCTATATCCTTCATTTCGAATTGAGTTCAACTATAACTTGGTTTTTACAATCATTTCATTGTCATTCCCAGTCAGCAATATGTTATCTACATATAACGATAAAATAACAAAGTGGTCCCTACTGTTTCAAATATATACAAAGTGGTCAAGTTCATTAGTCATAAATCCAAGTTCTAGAATGGTATTTTAAAATATTAAATACCATAGATGAGGTGACTGTTTAATGTCATATAGGGATTTTTCCAACCTATATACTTTATACTCTTAGCCTTTAACAACATACCTTTTTAGTTATTGCATATAAATGGTTTCATCTAAATTTTTATTTAGAAAGGTGGTTTTTACATCTAACTGATGTTAGTCCAAATTATAATATGCTGAAATTGCTAGAAAATTCTAATGGATGCAAATTTCATAATTGGAGAATATGTCTCAACATAATCTATCTCCTTCTTTTGAGAAAATCACTTTGCAACCAACCTCGCCTTAAACTTATCGATTGCTCCATCAACTCTATATTTATTTTTGAGAACCTATTTACAACCTACGACTTTTCTTCCTTTTGATAAATTAGTCAGATCCAAAACTTTTTTTTCATCTATGGCTTTTTTTCATTATGGTAATTTAGATGAGCTTATAGCTTGCTAATATATCATATTATTAGTGAACTCATCTAAATCCATTGAATTGTACACTTTCTCTACAAGGTAAGTGTGATAATCCTTTAAGTAGGACGGTATAATCCTTGGTCTTTTATGTTCACTTAAAGTTTTAGTATTCTTAGAAAGGTCATTTGAATCAGAATCCATGGGTTAAAATGATAATGAATCTAGATACACTAGATCATAATTGCATTCATCATCATTTTTAAGAATATCATTTTTAGTTTTCTCTAAAAATTTAATATCTCTACTTTCTATTAAACCATGGCCCTTAACCTTTGGAATATCCAATAAAAATATATCTAGGGACCTACTCTATAGCTTATCCGAACAAAGATCTTCACATAGTACGATAAATCCCTACCTCTTAAGATACCAAAGTCCAGTTTTCTACCAAACCATATCTCATAAGCTGTATTTCTTCCACAATATCAATCCTAGTGCTCTCCGAACAAGGAAGGCATGTCTCATATCTTTGAAACTGATATACATGCTGGCTGTACTCTTGTTTCTTGCCACTATACAGTTGATACCTTGATGTCAATGATTTCCTCTGGCTGCCTTTTTTTCCAGGTCACATCTGCAGCTTTTGATGAGCTTTTGAAGCTTGTGGAAATGAATCACCGATTGGCCTGTGATCCTGAAGCAGGCGGTTGTTGAAAACAGAATTACATTCATTATATTCTTTCAGCACCTCCACATATATTTACAATTGGTAAACGCTTGATGAAACTATGAATATGCGTTCCTATTCTCATTTTCTTAATCTAGCTTTCACCTTCAATTTAAAATTGATAAGCACTTGCATTTTTTCCTGTAAGTTTTGGGCTGACAGACTACTTGTGAAAGCATCGATGATATATCAGCTACATTGGCTGCAATCACAACAGAGTTGGACATCGGTGTCATATACCAGGGTCTAGATATAAGCAGACGGCACCGTGTAGTTTCAGTGGTAAGTCGTACAAGCTCCAATTGAACACTTTTTCTGTTAGTGCCCTTGTAGCATTTACATATTAATTCATGTTGAGCAGTGGCTTCATTTGTTACCTCTTTCACTTGAATGTATCAATATTGTCTTTAGCTTCTATTAGAAACATATGTATGATAAAGTTTATGAAAATGCTCCTCGTCAATCCAAAACTGTATTGGAGAATTCGAATTAAAGGATCTATGCCATGTTCACTTTTTTATGCTCTTTAAAAAGTGATTGTATTTATCATCGTCCTTGATACTTTAGAAGATGCATTAGTTACGATACCACCTTCATCTACTTCTATTTCCTGCATGCATTGAGTTGCTTCGGACTAGCTTTCCGTTCGCTTTTAAGATGTCGTACTCGACATTTTTTGGGTGTTTCTTAATAGTGCTTCTTGCTTAATGTTTGGCGTCATCATGTCTTTCATGATGTTTGACCTCTCTACGTGCCGGGATATGTTGGTGACTCGTTTGAACTCCTGTGCCCTATTGAATCGACTTTCTATCTGGTTGTGGAGATGCCCTCAATGGATACATGCCCCTCTCTCTCTCTCCCATAATCAAATTTGTACACAATTTTGTCTACAGACGTTGAATTCGTCCATCAATGTTTTTCATTTGATTTGGCTACACTGGTTGTTATTGGCATTTCGTCTGTAGGTTTGCTATTATGGGCAACACTATCACTGCTTCGCATACGGTCATGAGAGCAATACATGGATTATGTATGATGATACAACCGTTGAGGTAAATACAAATCTATCCCATTGGGAACTTTGTTAGGACAGTCGGTACTGGTTCTCTGATAGATAGATAGATAGATAGATAGATAGATAGATAGAGAGAGAGAGAGAGAGAGAGAGAGAGAGAGAGAGAGAGAGACCCACGCACATATTGAACTAAATCAAAGTAAGCTGGACTAAAGTAAGGGTGTGAAGGTGTGCCTGTTGTGAAAAGGAAACTTATATTAAAACATACCTAAGTAATATATTAACTCTTGTAAAAATGAAACTTTTGACATTTAACTAAAGATGCAATTACCAAACAAGTGCATGAGCTTTCATGCTTTACTTTACATACCAAAGTATTATTTAAGCTCCACCAGCGAAGCTGAATCCCCGACCACTAGTGTGTACCCTCTTCGTGTAACTACGACGAACTAAACATGAAGGAGCTTAGTGTGAGGTAAAAAGATCTGAAACCTGCGTTTCGATAGCCCCAAGTAAAAGAACTAATTAATCATTGCCATCATTAGCATTCAGTCCATCCTCTTCTACTGTAGTCTCTATAGGCTCCTTAGACTTCTCATTTTTGTCTTCTCCTCTTTTGCCTTTTGTATAAACTCAATCAACTTCTTTATACAAGGAGACTCGCTATCTCCTTCGTGCCTTGTTCTTGGCATCAATCTTTCTTAAAAATCCGCAGGAGTAACATGCACACCATCAATTTCAAACAGCTTCCTAACCTCCTCAAACAGTGGGTGGAAATCCAAATCCAAGAAATTTTTGGCAAGAATAGTGAAACCTTCAAACGTGCAGTAAGACGTCTGGATACGCTTATCCATTCTGCCTGTTCTTATCAAGGCAGGGTCTAATTTCTCTATGTGATTGGTGGTGAAGATTATTAGCCTCTCTTCTCCACAAGAGGACCACAAGCCATCGATGAAATTGAGAAGTCCAGAAAGTGTAACCTTACTGTTGTCTTTCTCCGGGGAATCGATTCCTGGGACTTTTGTGTTGCCTTCCGGCTCATCGTCATTCTCATTCTTATTCTTCTTCCGGTCTGCAGTAAGGTCTAAAGAACAATCAATGTCTTCAATTACAATAATTGACTTAGGGATTGTTTCAAGCAAGAGCTTGCGCAATTCAGTGTTGTTCTTCACTGCAGTGAGCTCAAGGTCATAGATGTCATAGTCCATGTAATTAGCTATAGCTGCAATCAGTGTGGACTTGCCCGTTCCTGGGGTCCATAGAGCAAGTACCCACGCTCCCACGACTTCCCAACCCTGGCATAATAATCCTTGCGGGTCCTAAAGAAATCGAGATCTTCCAAGATCTCAGCTTTTCTGTCATAATTCATGGCTACCGTGTCGAAGGAATCACTGCTTGGTGTGTTGGTGCAGAGCTTCCGGCGACGGTTCTTCGTCTCAATGGCCTTGGCATGCTCTACTACATGCTTGAGATACTCCTCTGTGATCAACTCTGTGCCACTTGTCGTAGGTGAGAATGTAGTCCCTGTCATAAGGTTAACAGAGTTACTAGAATGACCAGAATGTGAACTGAAAAGCAAACATGGTGTTTGTTTCACCTCCAAAAGAATGGGAAAAGGCAAGCTTTCAAATGAAATAGGCAAGTTTTCACTCATGTCTATCTTGACGACAGAGATTACATGGTGCCGAGAAGACATGAATGACATGCATTTTGATTCTTGAATATCCCTGATCACTTAGTTAGTTAGTAGTAGCGAAGCAATCAAGAACTAGGTGACACAAAAAGCAATGGCTCTCCTGAAGGTCATGAGTTCAATACCCGTAGCTTGTGTATCTGGTGCGGATAAGCCTCATCTAGGAATATCGGAATATTGTCCGGTAAGCTAATGGAGGTGGTAAATACTATGATTCGGAGAAAGATTTATATTTTAAGACAAAGTGGGTTGGAAAAAAAACAAAGGAGATTGAGGATACAAGTTTTAAATTATGGTACTCAGGTAAGGAAAATGCTTGAAGCATAGTTGGTATTCTCATAAATAAAGATTTAAAGGATAGTGTAGTAGACATACAACGATATGGTTATAGACATGAAAATTTTCATTCCAAAGTTTACGAGAAAAACTTGAAATGAAAGTTTCCATACATACGCTTGCGCGAGCGTGCCAGCTAGTTCAAAACTAGTAAATATTTGAAAATTCTAGACTTCTAGGCGATTGTAGGCAAGCGGGATCTTTTCACTCAAACCTTCTTGAGCCGATGCTCAAGGGTCGGTATTGAGCGCTTAAGAACTTCAATTTTAAAACCAAGATAAACTCCAAATCTCGTGAACAAATGTTTTTGAAAAGGGTTTTGAATTGTACACCTTGATTTAATACTTGAAATGTAAGCTGCTGAAAATAGAGAATTCTGTTTTCAGAGCTTGTTTCTAAAATGGATTTGAAGACTTTACAGCTTCCAAAAATCTTTCAAATTTTACCAGAACAAGCTGGTAGTATGAAGAGCCTGTAACCTTTTACAAATCTGAATTCGGAGCAGTATTGAATCAGAATTAAATATTTGAATCAAACTAACTCACTGATTCGGAACAGTTCTATTTTAGAAATATAAAGACTCAAAGATGAGCCCGTATCCCCCTACTCAGAACTCCGATTTTAATGATTTTGATGTTGCTGGAAATCTATGAATGTTAGCTTTTCAATACATTAAAAATCAGATTGATTGGATTCTTGTGGACAGAGATATAAGACTTTTACCCAACCTCTATTTCAAGAAATCCGTCTGTACAACAGAAGTATAGAAAGTGAGTCGTTCTTTATCCCCTTTTATTGTGTGGTTGGGAGGCCCTAAAAGTCTTGCCCATTTTATTAAGAGTGGCTTAAGGTGTGTGGAGTAAGAGTGCCAAATTTTAAATAAATGGAAGCAAGCGTCACGAAATTAAAAATGTAGGAATAGACAGATGCAGAGATGCTGAAATCCTGTTTTCTGTGTTTATAAATATAATGATGCAAACTTACATGAATTTAAAATGCAAAACCCTTCAATCCTCAAAGAAAATTACTGGAATTTGAAAGTATTTTATAGCTTAAGCATAGAGGGGATTAGAAGTATAGGATGATTATAGAATATATTGGGGAAGAAATATAATCAAACACATAGAGTGTGTGTGTGCAACAGTGAAAATTTTGTAAATGTAAATGAAGGCATCAAATCTAATCACTATTACAACTTGGGGGAAGTCTTTGCTCCATTAATACAACCCCATTTAATTAAATTTAGAGGAAGGAGATTGAATTTAAATCAGATTTAAAGTGTACTTACACGGATTTGTAGTGGGCTAGGGATTGAAGAGTGAATCTGGCCCTTGAAGCTTCTTCTTCTTCCTTCTATCTCCCATACTCTCACCTACCTAATACTCCCCTTTCTTTCTCTCTCTTTCCCTTCACTTGCAGCCCACTATTTCCCCTTGTGTAGGCTCTCTTTTCCAGTCCCAATTCCCCAAACTTTTCCCAAGGTATCAAAGCATATCCAAGCATGGTCTTCACGGCCCCTCTTGGGTCCTTTTTATAGGCCAAGGGGGGTTGGTTCTAGGACACTCCATGGGGCGGGTTGGAGCAGGTTCTTGGTGGGCTTGATCCACTCCAAGCCAACCCTAAGTGGTCCCCCTTGAGTCCACCTAAGCCAGCCCATGTGGGCTGGACATAGGTTCAGCCGTTTTGACTTGATTGGGGCCTAGGTGCACAAGGTCGGTCTTTACAACTTGGCTAAGCTTTGATGCAACCCATTTTGCTTTATTTTGTGCCCTTCCAATTCGATCATAGCTGGTCTTTTATCCTTGATTTCAGCTTCACCTTGGGTTTAATTCAATACGGGCAGGTCTTGATCCTTGATCGGGTTCCATTCATCATTGTCTCGTCTTTGACTTGACATGTTCTTAAACCTTTCCACTTGGCGCTTTGCTCAAACAGTTCAGCCTTGCTTTGGACTTGAATTTGATCTTTGTATCATCCATGTCATATCATTTTGATAAAGTTAATCCGGTCATGTATGGGCTTGAGCTTCATCCGATCCTTCACTGAATTGGAGTGAGTTGGTATTTTACTCTGGCTAGGTTTTGGACTTGAGTCGACATTGTGACCTTGTTCCAAGTCGAGCGGGCCCTTGCTTCATTTGTTTCTTGCATTTGACTTGAATTTGCCTCGAGATGCAATAGAATTTGGTCTTGATCTGGTTGATCCAATCTTGACTTGCTCTTGAAACAGTACGAGGGTCTTTGTACGGGTTTTGGTTCAAAATGTGGGCTGCATTAATTCAAATTTAAAACCTTTATTTAAAGTATTTTCCCAAAAGATTTAAACTTTTTAAAAGTTGGAGTTTTTGAATTTAAAGATTTACAAAGGCTTTAAATTGGCTTTTTGAAATCTAGGAGTTTTTAAAACATTTTAAATTTTGGGTGTTTACAGATGCCCCTCTTTGGTATTAATCCAAATTGATTTGGATAATGGCAAAGAAGAAACACCCTTTTATGGATTTACTTCCCAAATTTCCTTGAGAATATAAATCAATCCTTCATTTCGTAAACTCCTTTTCTTGGATCTCAGGAGAGGGATTTCCAGCCAAAAGAGACTTTTTCCTATATGGGGCATGATCATGCATGAATGACTTCTGAATGCATGCATGGTATGGGGGAGGTGAGCTTTTTGGGAGAGTCAAATTTGGGGTTTTTGGGCCTGGAGAGAGCCTTTAAAGGCTGGCTGCTCCAAGCAGAATTATCCCATGTCTTTTTTTTTGACATTTTGGGTTTTTTCTTTTTTTCTTTTCAAAAAGGAACTCCTTTTATCTTCCATAAAAAAAGACTTCTAATTTTTTATACTTTCCTTCATTTGGGTTTCGATACCTACTACTTGGTAGAGGTTTTTTTAGTGAAAAATTTTAGAAAACATTTCAAGATTCTATTTCCTACATAACAAAGTCTAATTCTCAAACAAAATAAAATCCAAATGAGTAGACTCTATTCCTACTCTGGGATTTTCATGGTTGAACCTTTTTCCATCGGGATAAGCTACAGGGATATGAAAAAGAATTACCACGGTCCCTTCTGAAGCATCCCGTGGTTTAAGGTAAAGAGACGAAAAATTGCTCTTTTGAGCTTTGGCTTTTCCTTTTTCTTTCTTTCTTTTTCTTTTTTTTTTTCAAAGAGAAAACTCCTTTTGAAGAAGTTTTTGTATTCCCTTTTCTTTTTGGAAAGACTTCTTTTTTGAGGAGTTTTTATATTCTCTTTGTCTTTTCTTTTTCTTTTGAATATTGTCAATTTTCCTTTTTGGAGAGAGAAGTAAAATGGGGGAAAAACTTATCCCTTTGGTTACTCGATTCAACCAAGATCATCCCATTTCCTAATAGTATCCACCATTTGAAAATATTTTGCTACTTCATTTTGTAAGCCAATGATTTTTGAAGTGTCACCAATTTGATTTTGAAAACTCTACTTTTCATAAAACATCAATTCTCTCATTCAGGATCATACAATCAATCTTGATCCTTTTTTCAAGAAGTTTCGAAGGAGCTCAATTTTAAAAATCTTTTCGAAAGAATTTATCATAGACCCTTTCAATTATTGTTCATTTTCGGGGTCTACTAAATTTCTACCCATAATATCAATCAATCAACATGTATTATCGAGTTTTGTTGCCATTTTTATGACATGGGGACAATCCTACTTGGACTGTCACCTTTTTGGGCCTTTTTGGGTGAATGTGATGTATGTGATGCATGACATGTAAAAATGCACTCCATATGATACAATGAAAATACATGCTTTATGAAATGATGACGATATGAAATGTATTCCATATGATATGATGGAGATACATGTTTTTATGAGCTTGAATCTCCATGAAAGTGTCTAGGAGATGCATTTTCAATGCCCCTAGTTTGGTATGATTTTGTGATGTCACACGGCCTCAAGGTGAATGGGCTATGGACTTTCCATGGCATGATGGGATATGAATGGCCTATTCATGCATTTGGCAATTATTACATTTCTAACATGATCATGATAAATTTTTGCTTAAGGATGGGCTAACACTAACCAACCCTAAGTATTTCATGGCCATCATATTGCATTTGACATGATCTCCACATTCTCCATCGTAGGACTCATGTATTTATCTTAACCTCATCAAGGTATTTATATCAATAAGATGCTGAAAATTTTTCTTTTTCAAAGCCATATATATGGGTTAAAAAAAATTTCAATCAAAACTTGATCTTTTGAATAAGCAAATTTTGGAAAATCCTCCCTTTCTAAAATTTTTCAATGTCTTGAAACCAAGGCTTTTTAATACAATTTTGGTTATTTTGGCAAGCCTTGCAAATTGTGAGTGTCAATTGTGCATTTTTTTTTAAAGAATCGACCATTCTAATGGCCAATTCTTGATGAATTGTCATTCGATTGCCAAATTTTCGAAACTTAGTTTATAACAAGCACATAATCTCCAAAGATTTTCTTGCATGAGACCCCAGATTTTTGAAATTTTTAGGCCTTGTATGAGTGTTTCATACTTAGCAACATCATTTGATTATGCAAAATCTAGTTGAATGGCACTTTGTATTTTTCTTTCCTCGGGAGATATGAAGATGATTTCGATACCTGCCCCTCGATGATTCTTTGCCTTATCAAAATACATTTTTCATGCTTGATTTTCCTTAAAACAATTTGTTAAAGCATGGTTTTGAAATTCATTTGTAAAATATGCCTTCATCGGGTATTTCATCAAGTATGGGGAATGTGTCTCAAAGAGGCAATTCAGCCACACGATATAGGGCTTGTCCCTTAATGGAGTCTTGAGGATGAACTCATACTCCATTACAAGGGGCTGCCATTTATCTTGCCTACCCATTAGGTAGGTTTTTCAAATAAGTGCTTGAATTAATCAACATTATCCCTTTTTCATGATATGGGAAATAATGTCTCAATTTTGGAAGCCTATACCAAGCACGATTTTCTCTATAGCTTGGTGATTTCTTTCACATGCCAATAGAGTTTTCGAAATGGCATACTTCCTATGGATATCATCTTCATATTGAGTAAGTAAAACACCCAATGCATTCACATGAATTGGAATGTAAAGCTTTACTTTGGAGGTTTTGAAAATTGGAGGATTTACCATAAATTTTTCAAAAGCATTTTTGAAAATCATCATGCAAATTTTTAACCCATTTTCTCAAAAGATCTCATTGAGAGGTTCAGCATCTTTTTGGCTTGGAATTAACCTTGAAGGTTTCAAATTTGATTCTTATGGAGACATGCCTATGATGGCTCGATACTTAGGGGGTCAACTCTCATGCCCCTTTGGCTTAACATGAATTCTTTTTCTAGACTTGGGCTCTAAGAGTGGACGATCTCATGATGTCTAGACTCGGTATGGTTCATGCAAAATATAAGGTTTCATGATGCAATGCATGATGCTCATGAAAACATGGACACACTATGGGTTAGACTCACTCTAAAATCCCCTTCTATGTAATTTCCAAGTCAAGGATTCTACGAATTTTGGGAAGCTTGGAGGTATGATCCTTCCTCCTTACTTTGACGATTCTCAAGCATTAAAATTTAGGGAAGTTCTATGCAAGAGAGAGGGTTATATCAAACTTGGATGACTCTAGGTTTTAGGGAGTATAGACAATTTTTGGAAAAATTCGAAAATGGACTTTGTACATGGCCATTTTTTTGGATTTTTCAATTTTTCAAATTTTTTTTTTGTCTTTTTCGAAACTCAACTTCAAAGATCAATATAAGAGAATTTCTTTTTGATTTTTTTTTTTCAAATCAAGAATAGGGGAATGAATGAAACAATTTTCTTTTGAAATTTTCAGATTTTTCAAATGTTTTTGGATTTTGAATGTTTTCAATTTTTTCGGTTTTTGGAAATATCTATTTTTTTTGGATTTTGATAAGTAGGGCTCTTCCATCAAACCTACAAAGAAAACTTCCATGAATTAGACTCAAAAAAAGGGTCTAAGCCATGGGTTTCGGTTTTAGGAGGTTCTAAGGGCACCCTTGACCCAAGTGGTCTTAGGTGGTGGCTCAGGGGGTATGGATGGGATGTAGCCCAATCCATATCGATTTCGGTTTGATTTAGGTAGGATTGGTTCTAGACAACCTTGGCTATGGGCTTCTAGTCCTTGGTATGGTGTATATCTCATGTTTAAGATCATATTCCAAGGCTTTTTTATTTTAAAAAAAGTTTTATAAAGTGCATGATCTTGGAATATGGAATCGTCTATATCATGGATGTATACTTGTTTTATTTTGGGTAGGAGATGAGATAGATGGGTGGTGGAAGACTTGGGCTTCCACACGACCTTAGGTTGAGATGGCTTAGGTTCTAATTGGTAAAGGGGTTTGACATGCTCCTTAGGTGCAACTTGAGGTGCCCCTAGGGATGGATTATTTGAGTTTAGGGCCATAGGCTTGGGTTAATGGCACACAAGACTAGGCTCGAGGAAGTTTGCATGGTAGAGTTAGGTGTTCCTAGGATGTCAATGCATGCCTTAGTACCCATGTCTACCACATTTTGATCTTTATTTGGTTTTTGATTTTGAAATTCCATTTGGTGCGGGACATTCGGCACACCTTGAAAATCCTCATTTCAGGAATCATGGAGTGGGTATGTGGGTGCATGAGTGTGATTCGATGAATCCAATGTATGAATGGCCGATCCTACACTAAGAAGGGGAGGATAGAGTAGGGAGTTCAAGGGGGATGAGTTTCGGACATACCTCTTTTTGGCTCGTCTACCTTTTCGTGGCGAGAGCAAGCCTTTTCCTCGGGTGACTTTGCTTTGAGCTCCCGTTGATGGCTTCTATTGTTGCTGCTCATTTAAGTTGTCATTGAAGGTGTCATCCTCACGGCAAGTTGAGCAGTAACAAGTATTACAAAAGCAACTCTTGCCTCATAAGCTAGAGAGAATTCTAGGTCCTCCCAATGACTAGGGCAATAACTCTGCTAGGATTGTTCACTCAGATCTTCCAAGGAGTAATCATTGCATCTACTCTAATACTATGCCATTGATGCTCTTTCCGCGACCTCCACAAGGAGTGAACTCTTCATAGTAGCTCATGCTCCAGTCAAAAGGGAGAAAGAGACTAAGCTTGAGGGGATTTCTTTAGGCCACTATTTTTAAGGTATTCATGGTCATTGACACTTTAATGTAGCTTTAACAAATGCAAGTTGGCCCTAAGCTTTTGTTCAGTCATCTACGAGTAGGAAACTACCCCCAAAGTATTCTGCTATTCAATCGAATATCTCCTTACTTGAGGCTCGACTCTAGAATTTTGAGATATATGGGAGTGGTAGATGTGCTTTCCAGCTTCCAAGGGTCACCTAGAAATGATTAATTATGTTTATGGATGGAAATGATATGCTTTGTAAATGTTTCATATAGATCTTAGCTTCTCGAGATAGATCTAGGTATGGGTTGAGGTAGGTGGATATGCTTTTTCCAATATGAGGATACTAGGTTTTGTTTTGCATATTTGAAATGCACATGTATTATAAATGTGAATTCTAATTGCTTTGATACACTTATTGGATGAATTATTTATGTTTATTACTCAGAAGTGCTTCGCACAAATGTATGTAGTGATGATGGATCTATGCATATCGTTAATCATCTGAGTGTGTTGATTTAGATTGATAACAATGAAAATTTTTGCCATGTGAACATTGCTAGTGAAATTAGTGTAGTGGCCATATAATGACATGGCAATCAAATTATGAGGATGAAATTAGTATTAGTAGAGGCTTCGAATATAATTTATTCTTATACACCCTCAATAGTACTAGAAGATGGTATAAAGAAGATATTTTGGGAAGAGCTAGATAATATTCTATAAAGAGATGATTTGTTTGGGAGGAGATATGAGTAGACATATGGTAAAGAGGCATTAAGATATCATGATATTCATGAAAACTATGACTTTTTGGCAATTTACATAAGGAAAGTAAGGAAATTTTAAATATTATTATGACATATGGTCTCTTTATAACCAATACAATTTTCAAAAAGTAAGATAAACATTGAATTACTTATAAGAGTGCCTTGTCACAAACACAAATTTATTATTTTCTGGAGGAAAAATGATAAATCATGTTTTAAGGATTTTAAGGTAATTCCAAGAGAAAGCTTGAAAACCCAACATTGACTTTTAGTTGTGGATTTGCATGTAAAAAGCTGGAAATAGAAGTAAAGAATGTATGCAATTACTCAAACTAAATGGAGGAACCATAAAAATAAGAAAAAAGATACATTTAAAAAAGTTCTCCAAGGAAGTGATAAAAGATGCATTAGTTAAATATGAGGGAGATGTCCTAGCACATAGCAAAGCCTGTAGAGTGACGCAGTGTAGGATGAAATTAAGATAAAGAGACTATATCACAAATTGTATTATGCGAATAAGATTGATGAAACTTGGGAGCCTTCTAAAAATGTAAAGAAAGAATTGAAAAAAGTTGTTAGTGAAGCAAAAGAAAAAATTGAGAGGATTTATACAAAAGAAGGTAAAAGAGATAATTTTTAGGATAGCTAAGGTTAGCGATAGGAAAATTAATGATCTTATTTTTGTTGGATGAATCAAAGATGGATACATGAAGACCTTGGTAGCAAGCAATGATATTAAAAATAAATGAAAATTTTATTTTATGAGTTTTTCAATGAAAATATGGGTACTAGATTAACTTGAAAGAGCTAACCAACTCACAAGGGCATACCAATATGTATAGGACCAGAAAATATTCCTAAATATGAGAATCCTAGGAAAGACATATATCATTTATAGGGATATTGTCCATGGGGTGGGGATCTCCCGCTCCCCACGAGGCCCTACCCTGAATGGGGAGGATTTAGGGCCCCTGTTCATAGTTCGGGGCTAGGGCCGGGAGAGTGGAGTTGATCTCATGGAAATCAAGGTAGGGACAAGAGAGGACTGGCTCCACAAACCCGCTCCCTAGACCTATCTCGCGGATCTTGGATCATAAACTCACTTTTAAGATCTATGTTTATAAATATGGATCCAAAATATAAATATGTAACTAGTAAAAAAAGAAATCCTAAGAAACAAAGAAGTTGCTAACTGTAGTGGCTCTCTCCATCAGCCCTCAATAGACAAGATGATCAATGGACTGCTCTCACTCTCAGGTCTAGAGGACGACGTCCAAGTCTTTTCATTCTCTAGTCCCCAACTTCTCTCTCACCCTCATAGTGACAACCATAAGTGACTCTCTCTCTCAGTCTCAATTATAACCACCCCATTAGGTTTTTGATTCACCATCCGAAAGGTTTGGCTCATGTAACTAGATGAACAAATATGATTTTTATTTAGTGCCATCTACTACAACTGAATTTTCCCTTAATTAGGATTCCTCTACAAATTGCATTTGATGGAACCTATCATATCAAAGAATAATATGATGTGTTGTCCTCAACTTGAATTGGAAAAGGAAAATGTTTGTGACAATCACCTAATAAATGAATGTAGGACTTCATGTACAATGATCCTTTCTTGTTATTAAACTTGACTAATTATTTTTTTAGAAGAGTTAATCGGTGTTAGGGTTCCGAAGGATACATTGGGGCAGGTCCTCACGAGGACCCATGGGGTGGGGGAGGGGACGAGCTAATCATTTGGCTTATAAGATTATTTAAATAAAATATAAAAAAACAAAGATGCTTGAGGAATATATATAATATAATTATATCCATATACAAGAAGGAAGATACTTATAATTGTGTGAATTATTAGAGTATCAATACTATCAAACTATGAGAAAGAATTACTAAACATATGATGAGATAAATATCAAATACAATAGGAAACTAATTTGTGTTCATACTAGAGAGATCTACTATTTAGGCTATTCATCTACGGGAACATCTTATGAAATATTTTAGAGCAAATAAAAAAGAATATTTACATAATATTTATTGATTTAAAAAAGTTATCACTTTGTAAGAAAAGCCTATAAGGCTAAGTTAAACTATTCCTTCGAAAAGCAAGAATAAAAGAATAAAAGAGTCCTTTGCTCGATCAATTCAACCTACAACCTTTTCTCGAGGTGACGACAGTTGAATCCATCCTTCATTGGATTCTTAGGTTTTCCAATAACTTATCGCTCGCCTCGTTTATGTTGCTTTTCTCCAATGAATGGCAATTTTCACTATCATTGTCTCATACCTCAAGGTTTTCTCTACTGGGCCTTATCTCGTCTCATCGATTTTCGGTGTCAACAGGAGGGTCCTAAGCCTGGGGAGCTTCGATCAATGAAAAAGTAGGTTTCTCCTTGGCATAAATCAAAAGCATCAAAGTTGTTTAGGGAAAAGGCTTCTCATCTGCATTTACATACACGTATTGTAACACAAGAAGCTGAATGAACAGAATCTACAAAATGCAGGATGATATTTTATTATGATATCTTAGATCTCAAAATATACTCTGTATTTTATAATATATCCAATACATGTCAAAGAAAGAAAACATTGAAACTAAGAATCAGCTCATAGTGGCCTGCTTATGAGAGAAGAATCTCCTTTGCCAAGTCGATGGTACGACAACAACAACAACAACAACTAAGCCTTTACCCATACTAGACGGGGTTAGCTACATGGATTCTTTGTTTCCACAGATCCCTATCGTGTGCCATGTTAGCAGTTAACTCCCAATAAGCTAGATCATTCTTTATTGTTTCTTTCCAACACTTTTGTGGTCGTCCTCTACCTCTTTTAATACTTTCCAAATTTAGTTTTTCTAACCTTCTTATAGGTTCTTCTTTTGATCTTCTTTCTATATGTCCAAACCATCTTAAACGATGTTCTCTCATTTTATCCTCTATTGGTGCCACTCCTAATTTGTTTCTAATAACCTCATTATATATACGGTCTTTTCTTGTATGACCACTCATCCATCTCAACATCTTCATTTCTGTCACATACATCTTTTGTACATGTTGATGATTAACTGCCCAACACTCAGAACCATAAAACATGGCAGGCCTAATTGTTGCTCTATAATATTTACCTTTTAACTTTAATGGTATCTTCTTATCACAAAGAATACCTGATGCTCCTCTCCATTTTAACTAACCAGCATTAATTCTATGTGTAACATCTCCATCAATTCTTCCATCACTCTAAAAAATTGACCCTAGGTATTTAAAACTTTCCTTTTGGGGAATGAAATGTGTACCAATTTTAATTTCCATGTCCTCTGAAGTAACCAAATGATCAAACTTACATTCCATATATTCTGTCTTTGTTCTACTAAGTCGGAGGCCTTTGCTTTCTAATGTTTCTCTCCATAGTTCAAATTTTCTATTAACTTTTTCCTTAGACTCCCCCACTAATACAATGTCATCTGCAAATAACATACACCAAGGTACTTCATCTTGAATATGTTTTGTTAACTCATCAAGTATGGACTTAAAGTTGATCCTTGATGTAACCCAATATTAACTTCAAAGAAGTCTGTCGTTCCTTCATGAGTCCTCACACATGTTTTTGCACCATCATACATGTCTGTTATAAGGTTAATATATGTCAATGGGATGCCTCTTTTTTCCAAAGTTCTCCAAAGAACCTCTCTCGGTACCCTATCATAAGCTTTTTCTAGATCAATAAATATCATGTGAAGGTCTTTCCTTTTTGCTCTAAAATATTCTATAAGACATCTCACAAGGTGAATCGCTTCAATATTAGATCTGCCTGGCATGAATCCAAATTGGTTCTCTGTTGTACTTGATACTTGTCTTAACCTACGTTCGATAATTCTTTCCCATAATTTCATAGTATGACTCATTAACTTGATACCTCGATAATTCACAATTTTTTGAATATCTCTGTTGTTCTTATATATGGGTATAAGTGTACTTGCTCTCCATTCCTCAGACATCTTTTGGTTTTCCATATTTCATTAAATAGTCTTGTGAGCCAAGTGATTCCTATTTCTCCTAGTATTTTCCAAACTTCTATAGGAATATTATCTGGTCCTACCGATTTACCACCCTTCATATGTTTAAGAGCCTCTTTGACTGCATTCTTTTGAATACATCGGTAGAAATTGTGGTTTATATACTTTTCTGACTTGGCTAAATCTCCTAAACTAATACTAACATCTTTATTTTCATTAAAAAGATTATAAAAATAGTTTTTCCATCTATTTCTTATATCATCATTTGCCACTAGAATTTTTTCATCCTCATCTTTTATGCATCTAACATAATTAAGATCTTTAGTTTTCTTATCTCTATCCCTAGTTATCCTAAAAATATCTCTTTCACCCTCTTTTGAGTTGAGTTTTTATATAAGTCATCCCAAATCTTAGCTTTTGCTTCACTAACGGCCTTTTTCGCTTCCTTCTTTGCTTTCTTATAAGCTTCTAAAGTTTCACTAGTTTTCTTCGCATAATGTAATTTGTAACATGCCCTCTTTGCCTTGATTTTATTTTGTACTACTTCACTCCACTACCAAGCTTCTTTTTGTGCCGGTACACCTCCCTTAGATACCTCTAACACATCTTTCGCCACTTTTCTAATATGTATAGCCATATTGTTCCACATATCACAAGGTGTGCCAACATAATTCCAAACATCTCCTTGAAGGACTTTCTGTTTAAATATATCTTCTTTCTCGCTTTTGAGGTTCCACCATTTAGTTCGAATAGCTCGATGCACTCTTTTCTTCTTTGTTCATTTTTTTTATTTGTAAATCCATAACTAAAAGTCGATGTTGGGTGGTTAAGCTTTCTCCTGGAATTACCTTACAATCTTTATAACACGCTCTATCTTTTTTTCTACAAATAAAGTAATCAATTTGTGTTTGTGATAAGCCACTCTTATAAGTAATTAAATGTTCATCTCATTTTTTGAAGATTGTATTGACTATAAAGAGATCAAATGCCATAGCAAAATTTAAAATCTCCCTACCTTCCTCGTTTATATCTCCAAAACCAAAGTTTTCATGAATCCCTTGATATCCTAATGCCTCTTTACCGACATGTCCATTTAAATCTCCACCTAAATAAATCATCTCCCTTTGTGGAATCTTTTGAAACACCTTATCTAACTCTTCCTAAAAAACTGTCTTTATACTATCTTCTAGTCTTACTTGGGGTGCCTAAGCACAAACTATATTCAAAACCTCTGCTCCTAACACTAATTTCAACGTCATGATTCGGTCACCATATCGTTGTATGTCTACTACACTCTCTTTTAAATCTTTATTTATAATAATACCAACTCCGTTTCGAGATCACCAAGTCGATGGTACGACAAAAAAAGAAAAGCTTTGAAACTAAGAATGGTAGATTAGAGGAAATTTTGCATCTTGATTATCAATAAATTATGCGTGTCTAAGTGATGCCAAACTGCTCTCCAGATCACCAACCTTTGATTTGCCAAAACAATGCTTATATATATATAAGATGTGATATAGATACATTAACGTGCAAAAATCACTTAATGAGGCTTTGGAAAAAAATGAACATCTAATTATGCATAACCAAAACAGGATGGCAGCCTTCATCATACACCTTCAAGTACTTCAATCATTGGGTCCCACTCAACCACGTACGAATGGAACTAGATATTCTCAAAAACAATTGGACCAACTTATTTTTAACAACATAGAGATCCACATATTGCCTTAAGCTAGGAGTCAATTAGCGAATACCACTACCCTGAAAATGTCTTACCCTTTTGTTAGTAGAAAGCCTTGATTTGGTTGAGAAGTACAATACCTTCTTACCCAGTGGAAGGAAGAAGCATTCAATTAAAACATCAGTGGAATCTGCCCCAGACATTTGATCATACAGTTTGAAGTGACTTTTTGATGTTAAGAGCAACCTCTTTTATAAATGTAGCACGTCTATCAAGGATGTCAACAAGTCTCATTTGGTTGAAGAAGAAGCAACGACATCACTGTAAAAGTTCCTACAAATAATTGCTACTGTGATTTCTTCAGAGTGTGTTTGTGTGTGTGAGAGAGAGAGGGACAGAGGGAGAAAGAGAGTCTTTTCTACCCAGTAGAAGCATTTTCAATTTTCTTCCCTGCAATGCAACCTTTAGGAGCAGAAGACAACTCCAATAACAATAAACTTTGATCAGCTTTGAAAGCATTCATTAAGACTTGCAGAAATATTGTGTGCAAGTGTGAAGCCTACCTGTGATGCAACATCAACTCCAATCTCATCAAGAACCTATAGAGGGATCATATAGAAGGAAATAAAAAGTATGTCTAGAAGGAAATAAGGGAAAAACTAAAACCATGAACCCCACAAAACATAAAATTAAAAAAGACAACTAATATGTCATGAGATTTCTCCTGTACAAAAGTAATGAATGTTTAATCCGTTGACTGAATTGGATGCGAAAATAATGAAAAACTTTATTGAAATAGTGAAGGGAGATGTGCAGATTTGGGCGAGACCCTTTTATGGGTGTCGGTTGCTCCTTTCCTATCTCTCACATTTTCTTACTTCTAAACCTAATCACTAACAACTTATTTAAGTATAAATTATTTTAACTTAAAAGACTAAATTGCCCCTACTTAGTTATTATAGTAATATAACACATAGCAATGCATTTTTGTCATTCTTTCACACTCCCCCTCATGTTGGGTGGAATATGTTTATGACTCTCAACTTGCTGCATGATCAATCTAATGTAGCTTTAGGTACTGCCTTGGTCAGAATATTGGCAATTTGATCTTCTGATCTCACATGTTGCACATTTAGTATCTTGCTTGAAATCTTTTCTATGATAAAGTGATAGTCCATATCTATGTGCTTTGTTCTCTCATGTTGGACTAGGTTTGTAGCTATCTATATTACTGTTCTTTTTCCTATATACAATGGTACTACAAGGTTAATCTTTTCTTATAATTCTATAATCAATGAAATCAGCTATAGTCCTTCACTTGTCCCTTATGTTGTAACTCTTTATTCGACTTCTCCACTTGATCTTTCAACTATATAGTGTTTTATACTTTTTCATGAGACTATATTCACTCCAACCAAAGCAACATACCTAGTCATTGCTTTTTTGTCATCTACAAATCCTGCCCAATCAGCATCCGTATACAATTTCACATTAGTATATCCACATTTGGAGAACAAAATACTATTTCAAAGAGTTTTTTTTAAGTATCTTAAAACCTTGAATATTGCATCTGTATGTTGTTTTGGTGCATGCATAAATTTTCTAAGAATACTGACTTCATATGTTATGTCAGGTCTTGTAATAGTCAAGTATATCAATTTTCCAACAAGTTGTTGATTTCTTCTAGTATCATTTATCTCCTTACCTGTATCCATTCTCAATTTGTGATTGATATCCATGGAAATATTACATGGTTTTGATGTTTTAACGCCTGCTTCTTTTAACAAATCCATCACATATTTCCGCTGAATTAGAAAGATACCCTTTTTTAACCTTAAGACTTCAATTCTCAAGAAATAATGAAGTGGTCCTAAATCTTTCAAATCAAAAAGGTTATGTAACCGATTCTTCAACCTTTTGATCTCTTCTTCTTAATCTCTTGTTAGAACAATATCATCCATATATATGATTAGTATAGATATTCTATTTTCCATTTTAAAGAATAATGTATGATTATTTTTGCTTGTGGTGTATTCGAGTCCAATAATCCCTTCAATGAATTTCTCAAACCAAGCTTATGGTGATTTTTTAGCCCATATAACGCTTTCTTTAGTAGACATACTTTATCAGATTCATAATGATGTTTTAGTTCCTATGGTATCTCCACATATACTTCTTCATTGAGTTTTCTTTGAAGAAATGCATTCTTAACATCAAGTTGTCATTCTTTTAATGAGTTTGCATTTTTGTATTTTTTGGTATATCTACTGCATGTAAATTCACCACAAACAATTTATATTTTGCTAAAACATCTCCATAATCAAGAAAATTACAGATTGGATATACACATTTACTTTTTTTCTTTTTTAATGCAATCAACAGATCCAATTGTCTTGTGTCATCATTATTGGAGGTGTTGATATGTCACGATTGAAATCTATTTGTGACTCACTTATGTTAGATGAGAACTTATTCCTCATCCCTCTCTTATAAATTTGATTGATGATCTGATTTTCAAAAACTTCATCAACACCAATTTTGCATCCTCTTCCTTCATGATTTTCTTCATCATCCTCTTAAAATAATATCGGTAGAAGTAGCTTTTCATATTTTAGCATATGTTCGGGCTCCCCCTCACTACTATAGTAGTATGTGAGCTCATGAAAAGTCGCATTTCTAGATACAAATTTTTTTCCTAAAGAGGGTTCATAGCATCTGTAACCTTTCTGAAATAATCAATAGCCAATAAACACACACTTTACTGCTCTTGGATCTAGTTTATCTCTATTGTTATGATGTAACATACACACCCGAAAACTCTAGAGATTAAATTAAAATGTTTTTCATTAGTAAATAGTATTTAAAGAGACACCTTTCCTTCAAGAACTGTTCATGGTGAATGATTTATAAGATAGATTGAATTGAGTACAACTTCATCTCAAAAATGCTTTGGAGATTTGCTTCCAATCATCAAGGTTTGTGTTGTCTCTAGTATATGTCGATTCTTCTTCTCTACGACCCCATTCTACTATGGAGAGTACACGCATGATGTTCGATGAAGGATTCCATGTGCTGCCAAGTAATTTTTTAATATTCCCGAAGTGAATTCACCTCCATTATTTGACTTGATAATTCTAATATTTACCTTAAATTGCTTCTCAACAAATTTATGAAATATATCCTTAGATTTCATCAAATAAACAATAGTAAAATGGGAGTAATTATCAATGTAAGAAATAAAATATTTATGTCCAGTGATAGCAATAATTGGGCACGACCCCCATACATGTGAATATATCAAACTAAATACACTCTAAGCTCTTGATACACTTCTAGAAAAATTAACTCTAACATGTTTTTCATAGCTTACAAGGTTCACATTCCAGGTGAGTTCATTGTTGATTTTTGATAACTTTGCTATGATAACTTGTATTTTTTATAGTGGTAGGTATTCTAGCCTTCAATGATATAGTATCACTTCTTTATTCGAATGTGTAGAAGCTACTTGTGTTGCTGATCCTTTAAAATTTTCTTCATATAGGTAAAGTCCTCCATTCCTTCTACCGTATTCAATTATCTTTTTCGTCTCCTTTTCCTAAAATGTATAAAAAGAAGGAAAGAAATATACACCACAATTTAATTTTGAGGTTAATAAACTAATTGAGAGAAGATTCATCAAAATATGAGGTACATATAACACTGGGTCAAGAAGTCCTAATGATGTCCACAATTTTCCTTTTCCTATCACTGATATAAATGAATTTTGAATAATTTTAATCTTGTCACTTAATTCTTGATAGTCTAGTAACCTTCTCTGAAACTCACCATATGTTCAGTTGTACCTGAATCTATAACCCAATATCTACTTGAAGACAAATCAGAGAAATTCTCTGTAAATAATCTTTCTAGGTCTTCTAGATGTTTCAGAATCATGTTGATAGTTTCACTCATGTTATCTGCTCTTGTTTCTTGGTTTCTTGCAATAAAAGTTTATTTTTCAAGTAGTTAGGCTTATCAACTGATTCCTAGCACTATTCTTTGATATGTCTAGATTTTCCATAATATGTACATTTCAACATTTTCCTTTCATTTGAAGAGCTATCTCCTTGTTCTCTGCCTCTAGTTCCTCCTCTACCTCTAGTGGACTAGTTGTATCCTCTTTTAACAAAAGCTATTTTTTCAATATTATGCACCTCATTTTTTTATATTTCTTGTATCTTCCTCTCTAATTAATAAGGAGTAAACTATCCCAAGTGTTGGCATTTCTTCGCTTGCTAGAGTGTTAGTCTTTACATTTTCATATTTCAATGAAATACCACACAAGAGATCAAATACCTTTCTTTTTTCAAATTCATTTTTTCTTTCCTTTGCACATTCCTTACATTTTATCATAGCTAATTCGTGCTATAGCCCTCTTAATTCTATTAATACTCACTGATCGATTTTTGACAAAGGCTTTTTCTTTTGAATTTTTTCAAGGAGTTCATACTCCTTTGTAGAGAGGGTCTCCGCAATATGGACGGATGCGGGAGTAAGGAAGCTAGTCTTAGATAATAAGATTCATAAAGGAGTTCATACTCCTTTACTTCAGTTCTTCTGTCTTCCACTTAGCCATTTCAGATCTGTGCAGCAATTCAGCGAATTCTATATGCCTCAGACAAATACATTCCTATGGATGGCTTTCCTTTGTCGACTTAATCATTGATAGTACAACAAACCATGAAATATTTTCCTTCACGAATGACTTATTTGGATAAAACTAGATAAAGTTGCATCTAAAAGACCAATTAGTACAAGGCCACGTTCACGATTCCTTTGGGAACTGACTATTATATGTAATGCCTTTTGGACTAAAAAATGCTTGAGCAACATATGAGTTGGCTATAATAACGATCTTTTATGATCAGATTCATAAGATCATGGAGGTTTATATAGATATCATCCTAATAAAATCTAGAGAAAGAGTCTCATACTTAGGGTCATTATCCAAAGTATTTGACCATCTACATCAGTACAACCTAAAACTAAATGCCCTAAAGTGTGTCTTTTGGGTTGAGTCAGGTAAACTCTTAGTATTCATAGTCAGTCAAAAGGGGATAAAGGTCGACCCTTCTAAGATCCAAGTCATCATCGATATGTCATCACTCTTCGTGTCCCAACTTGGAAGCCTTGAAGGTCAGTTATAGGCCACGTGGAAGTTTATGTCTAACTTAGTCATAAAATTGAACTATTCAATCGGTTACTTTGCAAGAACATTTACTTTGAATGAAATGATGAGTGATAAATCTTTCGGTCGACTAAAAGAGTACCTATTGAGTCCTCCTATCCTTCAAACCCTTATACCAAGATGGCTCTTGCTTCTATACTTTTCTATTCATGAATTAGCGTTAGGAGCCCTCCTTACAAAATATAAGGATTATGAAAAACTGAATCTACCATATACTATATTTCGAAACCCTAGATAAGTAAGAGCAAAAGTACAACCAATTAGAAAAGACAAGTCTAGCATTAGTGTGAACAACTAAAAAATTTATTACTACATGCTATCTTACAAAGTTTAAGTTGTCTCTCCCTGAGACCCTATTGGGTACCTTTTTGAGAAGTCTATCCTCATAGGTAGGCTAAGTACATGACAATTATTCTTCATAGAGTATGATCATAGATACTAATTCTAAAAATTGATCAATGGTCAAGCTCTTATTGATCATCTAGCTAATCTACCCCTAGATGATTAGGTCCCAATACCTGATACTTTCCTGATGAGCATATCCTTATAACGATCGATGTTTGGAAGCATCATATGGTCTCAAATAAGAAAATCAATCTTACCTAAAAAATACACTTCAACAGTTCTAGGACCCAAGTTGGGACACATATTAGGGTTGTCTTAGTCTCTCCTCAAGGGTCTGAGATCCTTATATCCTTTTGATTAAACTTTGGGCACTCTAGCAATGTTGTTGAGTATTAAGCTCTCATAGAAGACCTAAAGATCTTCATAAGTCTAAGTGTTGCACAAATCAATGTGTTCGACGATTTCCTCTTAGTCATAAACCAAGTTATTAGAGTTTGACATATGAAATATGATGGTATAGTCCTTTACCATCGTGTTACAAAGAGCTCTAACAGTTTGACAATTGCTTCTTCACACATGTAGGATGTGAGCAAACTCATTTGCTGATAGTTTGTCCTCCTTGGCATCATCTCTTATGTTAGGATTGATTCTATGTACTAAATCTACTAATATTCAAAAGCTCACCCAACTGACTTATGATCCTCCCTCTATTTTGTCTACCATGTGTAGTGTCAAACTTACAAATGATGGCTTACCTTAGTTTCATGACATCAAAGTCTTCCTTTAAAGAGGAGAGTTTCCTCCACACACCACATATAGAGATTTAAAGATCATTAGAAAACTATCAACCCAATACTACCTTCTTGGGGATGCTCTTTATAAGAAGAGCTTCTCTAGTGTCTTACTCCGACTCATTGATTTAACTGAAGTTGATGTCATTATGTAAGAATATCACGAAAGAGACTGTAGCAGCCATGTTGGTGCCTAGATGACAAAAATGATCTTTAGAGCGGGTTATTATTGGTCCATGTTGAATGATGGCTATCACATGTATGTTAGGCATTGTCATGATTGTCAAATTCATGGTCATGCTATTCATGCACTTGCATTAAAGTTGCATTGAGTATTTGATGTGATTGGTCCCATATTTCTATCTACATCTAATGTTCATAGGTTCATCTTAGCTGCCATAGAGTATTTTATCAAATGGTGTATTCCTATCTAAAGTTTTAGGTCAACATGTAGCTTCATTCATTAGGAAAAGTAATGTGTGTTGCTTCGGTATTCCTAGAGACATCATTTGTGACAATGAGACTCATTTCATGAATGAGCATGTCAATAGGATGTATTGTTCTATTGGCATTATCCAGCATTTTCCCTTACCTTACTACCCACAAGAGAATGGACAGACCTAGACAACCAACAAAACCCTCATTTTAGGAAAGACCATTAGTTAGAGTCAAACTTGGCATAAAAAACTTCATAATGTGCTTTAGGTATATAGGACCTCCATCAAGACTCCTACCAATGCCACGCCTTGTGAGTTAGTATATGATACAAAGTTGTACTATTCATTAAGGTTTAGTTGCATTCTCTTCACATGGATGCATGCCTTGAGATGCCATTTGATGTCCACCATGAGGCTTAGCTAGCTGAGCTACATCTTTTAAATGAAAAGTAGTTACTTGTTGTTGAGCATACGCAATCATATAGGCATCAAATCTCTAGGTATTATTTCAAGCATGTCTATATATGAAAATTTTAAGTTGATGATCTCATTCTTAAATAGATATATCATAAAAGTCCTCATTTTTTAGATAAATAACATCAAAATTGGGAGGGACCTTATGTTGTAAAATGGTTACCTCTAGTAATTCTTACTTGCTCACAGATGATGAGGATAAAGACTTGTCAGATCCAATAAATATCTAATATTTAAAGGAAATATTACCCTTGTTGATGTTTGTTGGGTCTTGACTTGCACTTTTATAGTTGGTTTTTGTGTAGATAATAAATGAGTATTTCTTAAAAATGATGTGAAGATGTGTGATGTTTTTGGTGTTTTGCACTCATGGTTGGATCTCTTTCGAGTTGTTGCTTTCATGGTCGAGAATATCACTTTTAGGTTCTAGTTTTAATATTCTCATGCATTTAAGTTATTTTAATCTATTATGCCTTTTGATTAGGTTTCAAAAATTTTGACCTCATCTTGCTGTGAACCACTTAAAATCAAATCCTTTTGAACAAATTAATTTCATTGGATTTTCAGTCATGTAAGATTTAGGAAACCATCATGGTTTGTAATTTGTTAGTGTCTTAGCTTGTGAATTGGTTAATGTCTTCTTGACTCCTTGTTGCAGGTCATGGTGTCTATACTTAGTATATTAGATTTTCAAGTTTACTTATCTTTGTGCGAGTGCTTATCCTTTAGATACTCAGGATGCTTAAGAAAGGACTGAGTGAGTTCTTATTATCTATCTTTCTTAGATGTATGATTAGTCTTGAGAGTATCACATTGGAGGAAGGATTCATGCTCCACCAAGTAGGAGGTAACCTTTTCATATGTTTTATGGGTCACTAGATAATCATTTTTTGTGTTTTAAAGATTGAGATTTTGATTGCTAAGATTGACATTATCTATTTCTTTCATTAGTACTTTGAGATAGAGAGTGTCAGTAAAAGTGTTTCGTTTAGCTGGATTTTATTGAAGTTGTCTATACAAAGAGAGGTTAGTTTTCAAATTTTTTATGATTTTCTAAAACCAACATTTGAGTCATGATCACCTACAAAAAGTCGACTTCATGTTTGTTCTTGTTCTAATGTTTAGATGTATCATTTCCTTTCTTTTCATTAGCTTGTACCAAAATGCATGCCCTTCATCATGATATTTTAGCAAGGGCATCATCTATCCCCACTAGCACTCATAATCATAAGTCATTGCATACCGTATGTACCTTGAGTCATGCCTATGATGTATTTTATAATATACATGCATGTTTTTACAAGTTGATGGCATTCTCCTTTTCTTTTGAGTCATCTTAGGAACCAAGTATGTCCCTTTGGTATTCGAGTTGCAATCTCCTCTTACTATGATTAAGACATTTTCATTGATATTTTATTAGCCTTTTGATTCAAAGAGGTTCCTCTGAGTCCTAGGTTTCTCTCCATCTAGTATACATCCATTTACTTTCACTTCACTTCACTTTCACACTCATACTCATACTTATATTCATATCTACATGTTCTCATTCAATGTTCAATATATGTCTAGCATTTTTAGTACTTTTTAGAGTGGTAATCTTGTGTGACCCTTTTTCCATGACTAAAATACATTCACTTGATCTTAAGGGAAGTCTTTTGGTATGTTTTAGGGCTTCACAAAGTTTTGCTAGGTGTGCATAATATGTGACACAAAAATCCCACTAGGCCAAGAGAAGGCACATTCCCCCTTGAGGATGTTTCAGAAGATACTCAATGATGATTGGATATGAAACTCACATTCTTCCCTTGCTTTCATACAGGTTTCACTCTCATGGTATTTTTGAATTGGTTATTTTAAAACTATGTTTTGTAACTCATTCTTTAAAGAAACCCATAGTTATCTGTTTTGCTAGACCCTAGAAAAAACTTTGGGAGAATGTTTCCTACTTTTCTCTCCTAAAAAGAAATGTTTCAAAAAGCAACCTTAGTGAGTTGTATTTGATAAAGAAAATTTAAATCAATTTGAATCCTTTTATAAAATCGATCATCTTTCTTACAAAAGTCTATCCCTTTTGTCTTACACTCCATCACACATGATTCGTGGTATGTCTTACTCAAGACCATATGATATTCTCTCTCAAACACCAAGTTTTCACATCGATTTTCATAAAAGATTTCAAGTTGTTCGAAATTATTTTTCTATCAAAACTCATTTAAGGAAGTCAAAATTTTGGTGTTTTTCTTTGGATCTCTTTATGAAATTGATCATACCCCATGATACATACGGTTTATGGTACATCTATGAAAGTCAATTTCAATCTCTTTATGAAATCAATCATCTTCCGTGTAAAAGTCTATACCTTTTATCTTACACTCAATCACAAGTTTGGCTCATGGTATGTCTCACACAAGATCCCAAGCACCACGTTTTCACGTCGACTTTCATAGAAGATTTCAAGTTGTTCAAAATTGATTTTCTACTAAACCTCATTTCACCAAACCAAAATTTTGGTGAAATATGTAAACACTTAAAATTTTCAAGCAATCAAATTTAAAGATACATGAGAAGAATCTTAAACCTCAAAATCCTTCAAAATTAAATTAAGAGAGCCAAGGTACAACTTTATTGAGCTTCATATTCATACAAGCTCACTAACGCCGCAATAATCACAGATATACTTGGATAAATGAGAACATTATAATGCAACATGAGCTGTTACATCACTTTAGAACTCTTTGACAAAATACACGTGCAACAAGCTCAAGCTTGTAAACCAACTGAATATACAAAGTCAAGCAAGAAGATGTACACCCGCAACACACACATGACGCACCTGCCTTCAGCCCACATAGAGCCGTCTTCAGCCACCCATATGCAACCTTCTTTTAAAACATTTTCCATTGAGGATCCATTGAGGAGACATCTGAAGTATGAACGCATTGAAACCAAAATCTGCTGAGAGAACCAACTATAAAGGGGAAAGCCTCCTCCATCAAGGTCATCGGTTGATTTCTGAAAGTCCTGCATACCTCTCAAGATTGACCGATCGGTATTTTTTGCTATTGTCTGCAACTCCTATCATTTGCAAATGCTGCTTGTGTGTATGTAAGAGTACCGTTGCCACCATCACGACCCACCAACATCTGGCAATCCATCAGCCCATTATGTCTATCGGCTTCAGCTTCACCTCAAACCCCCGTCATTGACCGTCTCTCTCTCTCTCAGAATAGCAACCGATTCTCTCTCCCTCTCTCTCACAGAATAGAGACAGATTCTCTCTCTCACACAGAAAAGCAATTGATTCTCTCGTACAGAATCACATTTCTCTCTCATACAGAATCACATTATGCCGATGAAGGTTTCAAACTATTTTTTTTAATTCCCGACACATGATAGACCACTATAGCTAAGATTTTTGTAGACCTCTCCAATTTTGACACCAAGATTGAAATTTTTCATCAAGGATTTACTCAAAATTTGACTCGAAATGGTTAGGATTTCAAGCTTTTCCAGGAGTCTTTGTCCCCATGTAATTTTTCGATGATTGGGTGGTCATCCAACTGAAAAAAAAGTACCATCATGTAGAGCTGATAGAGAATAAGAAATCCTTACTCTGTTTGACCCGAGAGGTTGGCTGACTCGGCCATGACCGAGTCTTTGGGACTCAATCTTGGTAGATCTGAAACTGGTGGGCAGTGTGCGTGTCTGCTATAATCCAAGACCCTAGATATGGAACCACATGGGATAGTGTCCCACCAAAGGGTGCAGATGATGTGTCCAACTTTGGATACAAGGTTTAGGTTTCATGTCGATCGCATGTTCATCAATTGATACTCTCAACATGGATACAAGGTTTAGGTTTCATTACTATTTCGGATTGGGTCTGTGTTCGAGTCACAATCGTATTCATGTTAGTTCTTGTCAATTCTCGGGTTGATTTTATTTCATATTAGCTTGGATCCAAGTCCTCTTTCAAATCTAATTAAGTTGGTTGTAGACCCAATTACGGTTTTTAGGTTGTTTTGAGTCCATCTGTTACTTGATTCAAGCCTAATTTGAAGCATTGGACTCATAACGGGGTGAACTTTAATATGTGAGGGTTTTATTGATGTTAATTGATTAGATTAAAAAAATGATTCATGGGAAAAGATAGATATAGGGATTTTTAGCAGTATTTGATTAGAGAGCCATTTGTAATCTGATTTGCATGCAGTATGAGACGTTGGTCTTCTTGTTGTATTGGCTATGCATTAATACTGATTTCATGCTTAATTAACTATTGAATAAGATAACTTGTGACAATTATATGTGGACTAATTGCTTCTTGAGATGGATATGGATATGGGTGTGTATTCTGATAGAGAGAGAGGACATACTTTTCTCAATAAGAACATGCTAGGGGTTATTCTTAATGTACATAATTATAATTCAATTGAACAAGCCTATGAAAAATCAGTATGCATGCAGATCTTATTCAAAAGGTGCTTGTATATTTAAGTACAATTTGAGAATCAATAATATCAAAAAGAAAATCTTCGAACGTTGTGGATCTGTCCAGGCTTGACGAGAATGTCTTCCTATCCCACGAAGCAAGGGTTGGCTCCTCAAGCTATTCAGGTATCCTTAGGGTGCTCTTAATTCTTGTTTTGACTTACGAACTGCAGCAACATGCCTCGTGATGATCTCTTCGGCAGTGGTTGGAGCCAAAATGAACTTGTGCTAAAAATTGATGCCATCCAGTTCCTATGCTTCTTGGGTACGAAAAGAAAGGCCTAAAACATAATAATAAGTTTTAGACATGCTGGTTTCAGTGAATAATATCAAATGATTAGAAGATTAAATGCATGATCCTAGATGAGACAACTTATTGGTGCTGGTCATGATGAAATATATGAAGTATGCTTTGCAAATTTCATGAACTATATATAGTGATGATGTAAGCACCTAAAATTTTCTTAAAAAAATATGGTTTTTATTTGAAGTTTTTGAAAAGTCTATTTCCAGGCACTTGGAGTGATCGTAAGTGTTAATTTATATAATTTAGCTTACATGAGAATCAAGTTGAGATGGTCTTAAAGAGGGAAAAGCTCACAATTCAAGGTTTGCTTCCAAAATTTTCTTAAAAAAATATGTTTTGATTTTAAGTGGTTTTTGAAAATTCTATTTCGAGGCACATGGAGTGATCCTACGTCTTAGTTTACACAAAATTTATCTTATATGAGAACCAAGTTGAGATGGTCCTAAATAGGAAAAAGCTCTCAATTCAAGGCATGCTCAATCCAATACAACCACAAAATTCAATTATAAATCTCGATCCATTTTAAAGAGAGACAAATGAGAAGCAAGTACTTATGAAACATATCCAGATCCACTTCATTAGTACATCTTGTTAATATGGATATGAATATTTCAAGAAAAAAAGACAATATCAAGCTTGAAAAATTCGTAGCAGCTATGGTGATATCAATGAAAGTCTCACCAAGAATCGCCCAACATATTGGGTTAAGGCTAGGGTCCAACCCTTTTGAGAAATATTTGAGCCCATTCCACCCTCCTTTGAGAAATCCTAATCTAATTGCACCCACTTTGTCCTAAAAGCCTGCGAGTCAAGCCTAAACTAGTTTATATTATACATATGCATAAGGTTTTTTTTAAAAGAAAAAATCTATTTAGTGGATACACAATACATATGAATTTCTTAATACATATGAGGATATATAATACATTAAATGTGGAGTTTAGCATTCACAAATGAAACTTCAAAATGTATACATATATGGGGTTATTTTCCAAAGGTATTATGCATTTAAAGGTTTATTATTGAAAAAAATACACATGGATTGATGAAAATTGTGAAAAATATTACAGAAAAGTTTTTTTCTTTTGGTTCCTATTTTTGTGCCAAAAGAATCTCTAAAATCTCATACTTTTAGGAAACTAACATTGTCTTTATTTAAATAAGTAAATTCATTATTTTCTCCATATTTTGTATTTATGTAATTAAATAATGTATTCACATTTCAAGTCCATCTAGTCTGGCTCGATTTTAACTTGACTCAATGGTCTAATCACTTGATCTCACTCAAGAAGCTAGGTTCGACCCACTTAGAAGACCCGACCTTGACCCTTCCTTGTGTTACCTTGATGCTTATTTAACTCAATCTATTTTATCTAAGACTCAACTCTTGGTTCGACTTACCTCGGTTTTGCTAGGATGCAATGAATGGTCCACAAAATTAATATAGTACATTCCGGCTGAGTTTGGTCCAAGAGAAGAAGCTTGGGACATCCCACTATGGGCTCACCCAAATGGGCATTTAGTTTAGTCATGGACCCAAATGGAGACCCACCTATTGCTGGAAATTTCAAAGATAAAATGTTCCTACATCATCTCCTATTTTCTTGTGAACTTTTCTAATTTGATTCTATCTTTCTGGGCTGTAAAGAAAAACTATAATAGGGCTTCATCCCTCCTTGTAATTCATTTCTCACCTCTCAATTTCAAGGAATTCTAAGTGTCGGTCTCTCTTCTCTCCTTTCTTTTCTTATACAAATCGTGAGAGTGCTCAACCAAGAGACAGTTGACCAACTTCAACCTTCTGAGAGGTGTTTCATGAAAAGAAAATTCATTTAGCATATTTCTCAAAGCATACACGAATATTCGTGTCTTATTCTCAATCTTTACACTGTGCAAATCAAGTAGGTGTTCTGTTAATTTTGTATTAAGATTATTTATAATACATTAGGTTGCATACTTGCATGCATCATCGGTTTTCTATTCCTAATTTAATTTGCAACACTCATATTAGTTCCTTAATTAAATTAGGAGTGTTGATTATTCCAATTTATATTTATATATATATATATGATTTCGATCACTCATAGTTCATTCATCACACTAATTTTCATATTAGTTAATTTTGATATTTCCCCTGTTATTGATTTGCATACATAATATTTATTTTCAGCATATATATTAGTTTGCATTTTCTTTTTACCTTAAACACATTAGTTTCTTAATTTAGCTTTTATGTTTGCATGCATAGTAGCTATCGAGCATATTAATTTTACTACTTAGTGTATGTTGATCGTATATTAGTTACATTACCTATTAGTTCTATTGCACATTAATTGTTATTACCAATTGCATGATAGCTTTATTACTCATTGCATAATAGTCTCGTTTCGCATTACACATTAGTTTTGTTTTGCACTGCATATTAGTCTCATCAACCCCATTAACATTTAAGCTAAAATTTACCTCAAACCTTGCCTTAACCAAATAACCTGTCCTAGCCGAATACGTTGCTGCCCCATTAATCCCAAATTCATCTCTTAGTGATAGCCTTATTCAAGACCATAATCATTCTAAATCAAAACCACACCTTGAACCTATCATGTACCCAAACCAAATAGCAAGCAAGACCTCCCTTGTGTTCACCTTTCTTCTCAAGTGTGCAAAACTTTCAGATTTGATTTGTTAAATAAGTTGCTAGTGCAAAAGTTGACCCTTAATCAATGAAGGAACATTTTTTGTGAAAAAAATGAAGATGGACCCGTATACAAGTGCTATTCGAATATGGCAGTGAAAAAGTAGCCTTCCCTGCCCTGATGATGGGTTTTGATTTTTTGGGCTTTGTCGTTGCTATATAGGGGAGAGAGAGAGAGAGAGAGAGAGAGGAGTAGATGGCTACTGGCTGGTTGGGTTCTCAAGAATGGTTGGCTAACGAAGCTTGGGGATCTTGCAAGTGCTTTAATCTAAAGGATTCGAGAAAATTCAAATCGAGTATGATTCCTTTACGTGGGAAGTGGTCACTCCAATTCAATCATACTCTTGGAGAATGCAATAGTAGAGGCAGGCAGGGACGTCCGACTGAGCCTGTTAGCAAATCAAATGGGTACTACTTTCGGCAGGGGAATGTAATGCCTTATGTTATGGGGCCTAGGCCTCATCTGCATTCAAATCGAGAAGCTTAATGATGGTTTTGCATTTTGAAAAAAAGTTTAAACAACTTTGTTTTCATAAATAGAAGAGATTTTTTGTAATGAAAAAAATTTAGATAACATTTTTTACCCAAATTTTAATAAACGAGGATGTTTCAAGGTCGAATATAACCTTAAGGTTTAAACAGCTCTTGAGGAAAACTGTATTTTATCTAAAATAATGTTATTATATATATGAAAGGGTAGTCCATGCACATATCAGTTCATGCTTAGACATGGGTTTAAGTTTCAACAGATCCATCGAAGGTTGAAAGTTAAATCTCAAAAGTAAAAAGATACATAAGTACTTTTGTAGGTACAATAAATGTATTCGATATAAGTTATTTTTTACTCCAAAATCTTAATTGTCATTTTTTTAAGATGAGACCGTTAAAATCTTTGAGTATGTTTAAACATGAATTGATGATTTATGTATTTTTTTCTTTCGATATATATATATATATAACAGGGGTTTTGGGAGTCCGCGATGTGGTGTTGAGGAAGATTTGAAATGCGCGGATCATCTATGACGACAATACGAACAAGTTGCCATTTGTTTAGCGCGAAGGAAGCTCTTATTTCCACTCAAGTGAGGAATGAACTCGTGTAAACAAAAGAACTTTCTCTTCCTTTATGTATTTATTTATTTTGAGAGAGAGAGAGACAGTTTCGTGGAAAAACGTTAGAGGAGAAGTTGTCAGTAGGGTGGCAATTTCGCGCTGAAACTGATGAGCTGACCTAAAGAAAATTTTGTCTAGGTCGGGGTTTAGGAGCTTGGTCGGGTTCCGGTTGACTCAACAAAACCCACCAAAAGTTGGGCCAGATCCGGATCGACACAACCTGGCCCAACTCTGTATAAATTGTGGTTGCAGTCGGTCTGGGTCGCCCTGTGTTTGACATCCAACATGAAACTGTCTTACCAAAACCATCGGTCGACCCGATTTGCCATGCTTGCTATTTCACGGCCAGACTCAAGAGAAGGGGGTTCGGATGACACAGTTGGTGATGTTGGTGCCACCCAGTGAATTGTGTAGCAGACAAATGCCATGTCAAGCTTGCTCACGTTTGCAAATTTTTTAATACAACAACAACAACTAAGCCTTTTCCCATACTAGACGGGGTCGGCTACATGGATTCTTTCTTTCCACAGATCCCTATCGTGTGCCATGTTAGCAGTTAACTCCCAATAAGCTAGATCATTATTTATTGTTTCTTTTCAACACTTTTGTGGTCGTCCTCTACCTCTTTTAATACTTTCCAAATTTAGTTTTTCTAACCTTCTTACAGGTTCTTCTTTTGATCTTCTTTCTATATGTCCAAACCATCTTAAACGATGTTCTCTCATTTTATCCTCTATTGGTGCCACTCCTAATTTGTTTCTAATAACCTCATTATGTATACGGTCTTTTCTTGTATGACCACTCATCCATCTCAACATCTTCATTTCTGTCACAAACATCTTTTGTACATGTTAATGATTAACTGCCCAACACTATGAACCATAAAACATGGCAGGCCTAATTGTTGCTCTATAATATTTACCTTTTAATTTTAATGGTATCTTCTTATCACAAAGAATACCTGATGCTCCTCTCCATTTTAACCAACCAACATTAATTCTATGTGTAACATCTCAATCAATTCTTCCATCACTTTGAAAAATTGACCTTAAGTATTTAAAACTTTCCTTTTGGAGAATGCAATGTGTGCCAATTTTAATTTCTATGTCTTCTGAAGTAGCCAAATGATCAAACTTACATTCCATATATTCTGTCTTTGTTCTACTAAGTTGGAGGCCTTTGCTTTCGAATGTTTCTCTCCATAGTTCCAATTTTCTATTAACTTTTTCCTTAGACTCCTCCACTAATACAATGTCATCTGCAAATAACATACACCAAGGTACTTCATCTTAAATATGTTTTGTTAACTCATCCATCACCATTATAAATAAGTATGGACTTAAAGTTGATCCTTGATGTAACCCAATATTAACTTCAAAGAAGTCTGTCGTTCCTTCATGAGTCCTCACACATGTTTTTGCACCATCATACATGTCTCTTATAAGGCTAATATATGTCAATGGGATACCTTTTTTTCCAAAGTTCTCTAAAGAACCTCCCTCGGTACCCCATCATAAGCTTTTTCTAGATCAATAAATATCATGTGAAGGTCTTTCTTTTTTGCTCTAAAATGTTCCATAAGACGTCTCAAAAGGTGAATCGCTTTGATAGTAGATCTACCTCGCATGAATCCAAATTGGTTCTCTATTGTACTTGATACTTGTTTTAACCTACGTTCGATAATTCTTTCCCATAGTTTTATAGTATGACTCATTAACTTGATACCTCGATAATTCGCACAATTTTGAATGTCTCCCTTGTTCTTATATATGGGTATAAGTGTACTTGCTCTCCATTCCTCGGATATCTTTTGGTTTTTTCATATTTCATTAAATAGTCTTGTGAGTCAAGTGATTCCTATTTCTCCTTGTATTTTCCAAACTTCTATAGGAATATTATCTGGTCCTACCGATTTACCACTCTTCATATGTTTAAGAGCCTCTTTGACTTCATTCTTTTGAATACGTCGGTAGAAATTGTGGTTTATATACTTTTCTGACTTGGCTAAATCTCCTAAACTAATACTAACATCTTTATTTTCATTAAAAATATTATAAAAATAGTTTTTCCATCTATTTCTTATATCATCATTTGCCACTAGAATTTTTTCATCCTTGTCTTTTATGCATCTAACATAATTAAGATCATTAGTTTTCTTATCTCTAGCCCTAGCTATCCTAAAAATATCTCTTTCACCCTCTTTTGAGTTGAGTTTTTTATATAAGTCCTCCCAAATCTCCCAAAGTTTAGTTTTCTTAATCAGTTGTACTATCAAATTGATATTGGATAGAGAAAAAATTTCTTTTGGAGTAACTTTGTTTAAATTTCTAAAATCAATGCAAATCCTAATTATTTCATTGGATTTTCAAACGACAACTATGTTTGAAAGCCAATCGGAATAAGCAATGAGTTTTATAAAACTAGCCTTTAAAAGATCTTCTAAACCCTCTTTAACTTGGAGATAGACATCGGAATGATTTTTTCTAAGTTTTTGCTTATTGAGTTTGATACTGGGTTCCAAAGGTAAATGATGTTCCACTAATCTAGGGTCTAATCCTGCCATATCCTCATAGGTCCTTGTAAACACATCAATGTATGATTTAATAAACTTTACAAAGGATACCCTTGTAAACAAGTTCCTATTTTGACATACTTGGGATTAGACTTGGTTCCTAGGTTGACCTCTAAAATTTATAACCACATAAGTCATAAACAAACCTCCATTGAAGATTCCTTTGTTTCTTATTACCTTGTATATTTGTTTTAGTGCTTGATAACAAATTTATTTTGGATAGATTAGGAGAAAAATATTCATCATGAGCATATACATATGATAAGAGAGAAAGAGAATGGGTGATTTTAATTCTATCTTGAGATAGAAAAAGAAACTTAGAGGGGGAGGGGGGTTAAAACGAAGCCACACTCTTCCATTGATAGTTTTCAGAAATTTGTAAATAATAACTTCCTTATGGAGCTGGGATACATTGGGAATAAATATACCTGGTATAACCGATACTTCACATGTACTCTCATTAGAGAAAGGCTGGACCGAGGACAGGCCTCCCTCCCTTGGTGTGAATTATATTTAGACAAAATTCTCCAGCACATGGAAGACCTAGGATCTGATCATAGGCCTTTATAGTTGGACACTCTAAAAAAAAGGACATGCAAAAGGTGATTCCATTTTAAACTCCGCCCATGTAAGGGATCACCCTTGCATTGCTGGTCCCAAGCCCGGATAAAGGAGGAGGGTTGTGTTAGGCTTCCGACAGCCAGCGTAAAACTTCGTCGGATTTCTACAACATGGATTACAAAAATTATGAGCATTGCTTTGGGGCGTCCCCGCCTAGCGACGTGCTGCAGAGCCCGAATGTAGTAAGAAGTAAGCAAGGGCCACTACATTTTCGCCCGAATGTAGTGAATCAATTGCAGAGAGGGTTCTCACATCATGGACGGGTGTGGGTAAAGAAGTTAGTCCCGCTACATTGCCGCCCGAATGTAGTGAAAAATTTTCAGAGAGGGTCTCCGCATTTTGATTATGGACGGATGCGGGGGGTAAGGAAGCTAGTCCTAGATAATAAGATTCGTATTGGTTCTTGGAATATCGGAACATTATCGGGTAAGCTAATGGAGGTGGTAGATACTATGATTCGGAGAAAGATTCATATTCTATGTTTACAAGAGACAAAATGGGTTGGAGAAAAAGCAAAGGAGATAGAGGATACAGGTTTTAAATTATAGTACTTGGGTAAAGAAAAGGCCCGAAACGGAGTTGGTATTATCATAAATAAAGATTTAAAGGAGAGTGTAGTAGACATACAACGATATGGTGACCGAATCATGACATTGAAATTAGTGTTAGGAGTAGAGGTTTTGAATATAGTTTGTGCTTACGCACCCCAAGTAGGACTAGAAGATAGTATAAAGACAGTTTTTTGGGAAGAGTTAGATAAGGTGTTTCAAAAGATTCCACAAAGAGAGATGATTTGTTTAGGAGGAGATTTAAATGGACATGTCGGTAAAGAGGCATTAGGATATCAAGGGATTCATGGAAACTTTGGTTATGGGGATATAAACGAGGAAGGTAGGGAGATTTTAAATTTTGCTATGTCATTTGATCTCTTTATAGTCAATACAATCTTCAAAAAACGAGATGAACATTTAATTACTTATAAGAGTGGCTTATCACAAACACAAATTGATTACTTTATTTGTAGAAAAAAGATAGAGCGTGTTGTAAAGATTGTAAGGTAATTTCAGGAGAAAGCTTAACCACCCAACATCGACTTTTAGTTATGGATTTACAAATAAAAAAATGGACAAAGAAGAAAAGAGTGCATCGAGCTATTCAGACTAAATGGTGGAACCTCAAAAGCGAGAAAGAAGATATATTTAAACAAAAAGTCCTTCAAGGAGATGTTTGGAATTATGTTGGCACACCCTCTGATATGTGGAACAATATGGCTATACATATTAGGAAAGTGGCGAAAGATGTGTTAGGGGTATCTAAGGGAGGTGTACCAGCACAAAAAGAAGCTTGGTGGTGGAGTGAAGTAGTACAAAACAAAATCAAGGCAAAGAGGGCATGTTACAAATTACATTATGCTAAGAAAACTAATGAAACTTTAGAAGCTTATAAGAAAGCAAAGAAGGAAGCAAAAAAGGCCGTTAGTGAAGCAAAAGCTAAGATTTGGGAGGACTTATATAAAAAACTCAACTCAAAAGAGGGTGAAAGAGATATTTTTAGGATAGCTAGGGCTAGAGATAAGAAAACTAAAGATCTTAATTATGTTAGATGCATAAAAGACGAGGATGAAAAAATTCTAGTGGCAAATGATGATATAAGAAATAGATAGAAAAACTATTTTTATAATCTTTTTAATGAAAATAAAGATGTTAGTATTAGTTTAGGAGATTTAGCCAAGTCAGAAAAGTATATAAACCACAATTTCTACCGACGTATTCAAAAGAATGAAGTCAAAGAGGCTCTTAAACATATGAAGAGTGGTAAATCGGTAGGACCAGATAATATTCCTATAGAAGTTTGGAAAATACTAGGAGAAATAGGAATCACTTGGCTCACAAGACTATTTAATGAAATATGGAAAAACCAAAAGATGCCCGAGGAATGGAGAGCAAGTACACTTATACCCGTATATAAGAACAAGGGAGACATTCAAAATTGTGCAAATTATCGAGGTATCAAGTTAATGAGTCATACTATGAAATTATGGGAAAGAATTATCGAACGTAGGTTAAGACAAGTATCAAGTACAACAGAGAACCAATTTGGATTTATGCCAGGTAGATCTACTATTGAAGCGATTCACCTTTTGAGACGTCTTATGGAACATTTTAGAGCAAAAAAGAAAGACCTTCACATGATATTTATTGATCTAGAAAAAGCTTATGATAGGGTACCGAGGGAGGTTCTTTGGAGAACTTTGGAAAAAAGAGGTATCTCATTGACATATATTAACCTTATAAGAGACATGTATGATGGTGCAAAAACATGTGTGAGGACTCATGAAGGAACGACAGACTTCTTTGAAGTTAATATTGGGTTACATCAAGGATCAACTTTAAGTCCATACTTGTTTATAATGGTGATGGATGAGTTAACAAAACATATTCAAGATGAAGTACCTTGGTGTATGTTATTTGCAGATAACATTGTATTAGTGGAGGAGTCTAAGGAAAAAGTTAATAGAAAATTGGAACTATGGAGAGAAACATTAGAAAACAAAGGCCTCCGACTTAGTAGAACAAAGACAGAATATATGGAATGTAAGTTTGATCATTTGGCTACTTCAAAGGACATAGAAATTAAAATTGGCACACATTGCATTCCCCAAAAGGAAAGTTTTAAATACCTAGGGTCAATTTTTCAAAGTGATGGAAGAATTGATGGAGATGTTACACATAGAATTAATGCTGGTTGGTTAAAATGGAGAGGAGCATCAGGTATTCTTTGTGATAAGAAGATACCATTAAAATTAAAAGGTAAATATTATAGAGCAGCAGTTAGGCCTGCCATGTTTTATGGTTCTGAGTGTTGGGCAGTTAATCATCAACATGTACAAAAGATGTCTGTGACAGAAATGAAGATGTTGAGATGGATGAGTAGTCATACAAGAAAAGACCGTATACATAATGAGGTTATTAGAAACAAATTAGGAGTGACACCAATAGAGGATAAAATGAGAGAACATCGTTTAAGATGGTTTGGACATATAGAAAGAAGATCAAAAGAAGAACCTGTAAGAAGGTTAGAAAAACTAAATTTGGAAAGTATTAAAAGAGGTAGAGGACGACCACAAAAGTGTTGGAAAGAAACAATAAAGAATGATCTAGCTTATTGGGAGTTAACTGCTAACATGGCACACGATAGAGATCTGTGGAAACAAAGAATCCATGTAGCCAACCCCGTCTAGTATGGGAAAAGGCTTAGTTGTTGTTGTTGTTTGTAAAAGGTGATTCCATTTTCAAGACAAATGGACTACTTCGAACGAAGCCACCAACGTCATCACTCAATCTTAGCGCACCCCTATGAAGGGTTTTTCCATGTTCATCTCTTCCAAATCGAAGAGCTGCAAACATCAACTAGTTAAATGAAGTAGCAATTGCATACATAGATGGAACAACTAAAAATGATGATTGCAGAAAAGAAAGACAAAGATGATAATCATAGATGGAACAAGGTGAAACATTTAGAAAAGGAACTCGAACACATGTATTTGTAAGAGGAACGATATTGGCAGGCAAAATCAAGAGCACTTTGGCTGAAAAATGATGACCGTAATACCAAATTCTTTCATACAAAGTTCAAATCAAGACATAGATATACGAAAATTTGGAAATTGTCAGACAGAAGGGGTGGAGCACGAGGATCCCATAAGGATAAGTCATATCGTAGTGGATTACTTTAAAACCTATTCACCTCTTGTACACCAATAATCCCTTCTAAGTTATTTATAGACTATTCCCCAAAGGTAGCAAGAAGCATGATGAACCAATGGTTAACTAGACCAATATCTTCCAATGAGATTAAGAAAGCGGTGTTTGCCGTTAAACCGGAAGGAGCTCAAGGTGAAAATTGGTTTACAAAATTTTTCTTTCCAAAGCATTGGGATTTGATAAAGGAAGATGTCATATGTGCCTTACAAAGTTTCTTTCTCTATGACAAACTCTTGAAAAGCTTTAATAATAACACCTTAATTTGTCTTATCCCAAAGTCCCTTTACTTAATGACATGCTTCAAACTACCATACGGATTCATTTATGATCTCCAATGGATGTTAACTAGATATTGATGGCAGAAACAAGGAGAGAAGGGTCTCTCGGTGGGTTGGTTGGGAGACCTCTTATGTTGAAACAAAAATGAGGGTGAACTAGGACTAAAAACCTTAAAGAAATAAACCTCTCGATGATCATGAAACAAGCCTAGAGACTCGTCCATGGAGGACATTCACTATTCTACAAGGTGTATAATTAAAAATACTTTCTCCAATCTTCCTTCATGTGAGATGAATTGGAAATCAACCCCTCTTGAGTTTGGTGCAGTCTAATCAAAGGTTGGAAGATAATTAAGCAAGGATTATAGTGGATCATGGATAACTAGAAGCGTACTCCTGGTTCATCAATTGCAAAACCTAAATGGAACATGGAATGAAGATCTGATTTCGTAGACTCTCATCTCTAAAGTAGCTAATTCAGTGTTGCAAATAACTCTCAAGAACGACCTCACATCCCCTCTGGTCTCATTCTTTGAATGGTAAGTACTTTGTTCAATCTGGATATGATTTGAGCTTCCATTTTTCCACCCTCCCATTCATAAGCATGGATTATTTGGAAACTGAAAACCCCAAACAAAGGCCACCATTTCATTTGGTGATTGATGCATCATAACCTACCTGTAATGGAGAAGCCACACCAAAGAAAAATGCCAATGAATACAACATGTCCGTTATGCCATAACGATAAGGAATCATATTGTATTGTGTCTTGCTGTGTGAGTGGGCAAAGCAGGTATGCAACATGGTCTTCCCTGATGTACCTCAATCAGTTGAAGGGGAGCCACGGTTGGCATGGTGAGAGAAAGTTATTAATAACCTCAAACATGGAGTTGGGTGGCAAGGAAAATTAGCATTAGTGGCCTTTATATTGTGGAACATTTGTGAAGCAAGAAACAACCAAATCTTTAAAGGCAAGAATACAACAGCAACACAGACATCGCTAGATAAGCCATGGAGAATACAAAGGAATACCAAATAGCCACTCCACTGCCTCCCCAATTTTATGGCCCTCTTAGACAAAAGCAGTTCCCTTCTTCTTCCCTAGCATTAATTTTTGAGTATCAGCCACTTTGACTCACTCTAGTTCTTTGCTATGTTATCTAGCGATGTTATTTTTTAAATAAGCCATTGTAGTGTGTTACTTTTATTAGCTATGTTCTTTGCTAGACATCTAGTCATTAGTTACGAAACGTGTTGCTGCTCTATAAGTTGGCCTTGGCCGTCTATAATTAGTGCAAATTTCTTAATTAAAATCTCCGACTTTGAGGGGAAAGGAGAGAATGGGTGACCATTCCATTTATTGTCATTCGGTCCCTTACAATCTCTCTTTTCCTCTTCTTCCTCTCTCCTACCTCTCTCTTTAGCAAATAGAGAAAGAGAGCAAAGCAATGAGATGAGTGCCTTTGAATTCATGAAAAGGAGGGGTGATTGTTTGGCTTCCCATTGCTCAGCTTTCCATAACCTCTCTTTTTGTCAAAGGATGTTGATTGCTAGCCCTTACAAACGATCCACATGGTGTGTGGACTCAGACTTGGAGGTGCCATATTTGATTTGGGTTTAAGTAGGGTTAGATTCATTGGATTTCATTTGGATTTGTTTAGAGTCATTTGTGTTGTAGTTCAAGTATTGAATTTGGATTTGAATCTATATTGTATAGGATCCTTATTATTGTCATTGTGTCACATTTTAAGTGTTGGTCAATGGTGTCCTTTTCTAGTAGAAGTTGACCCTTCGTATTATAAGGAGGATATATGTTTAGTGCAATATCAATAAAGACTGAGATTGCTATTATAAAGAGTGAGGATGAAAGATCCCTTGATATGTTGGGATTACTCCCTAGATTAAAGGTCACATTGCCGATAAGATCTGATAGTAACAATTAATTTCTAACTTTAATGCAATATCAATACTCACTATTCCAACTAATTATATACATATAAATGTAATTATGCAAAGAATACGTAAAGTGGTAATAATCCACACAAGGTATATTGTTGGCAGAACATAGCCAATAAAGGGGATGAATGTGAAGTATGGTAATTGGGTTGAGATTGCATATAGGAGTGTGGGCTAATTGGGTAAGAAGGTTTGCTATATAAAGTTATAAATAGGAGTGAGTTGATTAGCCAACACATTGACCTACTAGTATAGGCAAGTAGGAAAGGTATTCCGGATAAAAGTACAACAACTCAATGGGCATACTTCTTTGCTTCTAGTAAGAACTTGTATTATTTTTGCTTACTACAATGTCTTGCATATAGTCATTTTTCATAATTTAACAAGTAACTTATATATTTAATTATAGATACAGATTTATGAGTATTTCTCATCTTTTAGAAGCATGCGATCAAAATGGCTAGATGGGGAGCCACGAGCAGGATGATGGATGGAAAATATCTATCACAAGCAATTTTCTATTAGTTGGATTACTAAGTACTATAAGCAATTAGATTTGATGACAGTATAACACGTGGTTTTTTAAATTACATCTATATTCGTTATTTCATACATTCTTATCTTTTTGATGTTATATATTATTATATTTTATTTTATACAATACAGATTGATTGACAGTCATATAATTTTGTACAATACTTGGATTGTAATGCATATAAGTTGTTAAGATACTACAAATGCATTAGCTATATAGATGTTGAACTGCATATGCTAGATCGTGTACCTCGACCATCATCAAGGCATCGTAGTTGCATGGATAAGGCCCTCCATGCAAATAGACCTACAAAACCTTATGCAAATAAGATACAATATGAGTCATATGATGCTACTTTAGAAACATCACTCATATTGTTTTGAGCTTGAAAACTTTGACATCTCAACACTGTATCCTCATGAGTGTGACGAGTTATACATCGAATGGTACATTCCTAAGACATATTAATTTATTTTGAGAGTTTCTATCAATTAGTGACATTTGACTCGTGCAACTCCAACTAGGCAATACGATATATTATTCTCTATATAAGTAAATGAATAATTATATATATTAGTAGTATTTCTAACTTTATTTTTCTTTGATTATAATACTAACTTTTCTCATAATTACTTTCTTATACCAGTATCTTATCGTAGTACATGACATATTAGCACCAACTTTAGTATATTTAGAGCATGTATCATGATCAATGTTTGGTGTCCCTACAAAGTTGTTAGAGATGAGAACAATACTGCCAAGGTGCATATCGATTGACGATATATGAGGATAATGGGGAGGATGCATGATATTTTGAGATGGGGCTTATATTTGGAATGTTCTTTGATGTTATTTGTTATATGTATGTGTAAATGATATTTGTAACAAAACAAATTTTGTTTTGTCACTCTTTACTCTAAATATATGCAATTGTAATGAAATCATGATTTCATTGAAATTAAAAAACAATTACGTGTTCAAACTGCGAATAACATCTAATCATCATCCTCAATATCGTATACAATATCATCTCCTAGTCCTCTTATTTGTGTATATATATATATATATATATATATATATTGATACATTCATGAAATGGTTGATTCCAATGTTTAACACTTTCATATCGGTATCATTGCTAAGATAGAAAGATAAGAGGTATTGGAGAGCCATCGATCATGTGCATCGACAAAAAAGTAGTAGCCAAAGAAATGATTAACCACAACTTGGATAAACTAAATGCCTAAATAACATAATCATATTTAAAGATATGGTGATTATTATTAGAAAATACCGTGTAACACGATGATAACACATGTACCATACATCTGACTATTTAGTGTTTGACACTAGTAGTAGAAATGTCATTGACCCTCTCATAGAGAAGAATACCAATACTATATTTTATCAAGTAGTAATGACCAAACCCATGTCTGGTATGAACACCCAATTATCACTAAGATAAAGCTCATCTTTCATGTATGTAAATCACCTTATTTGTTCATGTTGAGATAATTCTCTTCTTATATAGGTTTAACCACTACTCTTTAACATTAGACAGCAGAGCAAAATTTTTTTTGACTTCAATTGTATTACCTCTATGGCTTCCTTGTAACTACTCTCATCTAATGCGTAAAGACCTTCCTCCAACTTAGACCAAATGAACTCACCATCTCTTTATTTTTTATTAATTTTATAATAAATACTTCAATATTTTTTACTATATGCTATCTATATAAAAAGTGAGTTGTATTGAAAAATATTATTTGAATGATATTTATCAATATCAGATCACAATCACTGTAGGTGACATATGAAAGTTGTTTGGAATGCATAACTCTCTCACACACCTCAACACTCAAACATAAATATCTTTTTCTCTTACACTCATAAAAGTGAAGGCTATAAAAAAGTTCTTGGAGGTCGATATGAACCCAAAAACCATAAGAAAATGCATCTCATACTTTAAAATATGAAATATATATAATCATTAGACACTACATACAATCCATTAAAAAATAAAAGTGAAACATTTACATGTTATGTAAATGCATATAATAGTTGCACTCAACGAGGATGTGTAAATATAATATCATTGACAATATCCATATCAATGATTTTACGATGTCATGTATGATATTTTTTGAGCATCTAAGTTATGTAGTAGTAGTTGTAGAAGACTTCAAGAACTCCTATCTTCATTCCTAATTTTCATCCATGCATTTTAAATATTTTATCATACTCACATTTGCCTTATCAACTTGTTTCAAATGCATCAAAATATTCTTTGATTCACAATAATTTCTTGTAAGTTTCTTTGTCACGTACTCAGATCCACTCAATTTTCTTATAAAAGCATGTCCTTTAATATACAAGCCTAGATAGTGGTTATGTATCCTATTAATTACATTTAACTTCTAATAACTATAAACTGCACCATCTCCTATCAATAAAAATGGACAGTCTACCTTCTTATTACCTATCCACTTACTATTTCTAACAACAATATTTTTATTTGTCCTATATTTGCCACTCCTTTTATACCGAAGCTATGTCTTGCTTGTTATGCTTTTATTCTTCGAATAAAGAATAACAATAACAATAACAATATTATGCTTCCTTTCAACTTTTGTTACATACTCAATAAGTTCATTACGAGACCTAAACACATCTTCTATCATAAATATGAATAAATAGTCAAGTTCATCATCCTCACAATCAATAAATATTTCTTCTACCTTATCGACCAACTTAGTCTTTGAATAATAAGTACCTTGATCACTCATCATCTTCTCAAAATCGATTTCATCATAAGTACTTTCACTCAAGTTGTTTCTCATTCTGCAATACATAAAAGAATATAAGGTTCGAAGCATATATAACATATAATATGTATCTTATTTGATGGAGACGCGAGTTAGGCATGTCCTTACTGGGCATTCTCTCTATGAAGAGAGACACACTTGTATCTCGTTTCACATTGAAACTCTGATGAATGAATTCTTCCACTCAAAACTGTGAAACATCAATAACAACAAAAAGACAAACCTAAAAGAATACGAAGATATTACTAAGAACCAACCTCTCAAAACCTAGAAAAATTCAAAAAATGGCTAGATCAATCGTATTTTTCTTTTTCTTGTTTCATAAATCTCTGGTGAGGTTCATAAGGAAATAATCTGTAGAAAAAGTAATAACAACTTTCAACGGATAAAATGCTAGTCACCAGAGTAAAAGAAGAGAATGCTGGAATTGAGTGTGGAGAGGAGAGAGAAATTATTGTAGGGGTATTTTTGATATTTTCAAAATATGGGATGTGTGAAGAGTAAAAGGGTTGTGCATATAGCAATCCCCTTATAAAGCCATACTATCACAAAGAAGATAACCAATGAAGATCTTGGGATATATGTAGTGGTTTCCTTTAGAAGGAATAAAGCATACAAATCATAAGTATTGTTGGGAACATCTTTACTAACCCTATTTTACTATTTGCACACACCCCTTTCCAATTTTACTCTTCTAATTCTCACCCTTCTACTCTATCCTCTCTACCATTTCTCATCTCTTTCCTTTGTCCGGCCCTTTTCTCCTTCTTCTCCATCCATGTCTCTATGACTGCCACCTCCATTATCCTACCACTATTGCAACACCACTAGTGCCATCACAAACCTAGCTCAAGGTGGAATCTCTCCCTTGGCTTGGCTCTCTCATGAAAGGGAGATGCAGCCTTGAGACACACTAGGACTGCTTCTCCTCTCCATGGGAGACGTAGCCGATTGATTGGAGATGCGGTTGAGGCATTTCTCCCATCAAGAGTACACAACTCAACCGTGTCATCCCTTTGATTAGAGAAATAATTGAGCGGAGGTGCTGTTGGGCAACATCTTTCTTTTGCTTTTTCCTTCTTGTCTAACATTGTTATCGTCAACCGTCAATCGTTGATAGAATGCATGGATGAGCCAAAGGTTGTGACTTTATTGAATCATCCAAAGGTGTAAGTCTAACACGGTATGATATAGGGGGCATGTACACGTTTTGAAGCGACAAAGGCAAAGAGACCATGCGAGGCTGTCAAAGGATCATGTGATCTTCACTTTGATATAACACATAACAATTGGAGAAATAGTGTTTGTCATTGATGGCATCATGTAACGTTGGCCTTTAGAGCTTCATCATGATGCAAATAATAACACCAACGCTACACAAGGTGATGATGTAGGGCCGGTTCTTATCTTGGATTTGCTTTTCAGTTTTGTAAGTTACATGGCCTATCTCCTATAAGGTGTGGGAGGAGTAAGAACTCTAAACCCTTTTAAGATTCACCATTAGATGGTTAAATATAATATTCTTTCTTAAATATTATTTTAATTAGCATGCTCTATGTAAATATGTAGAGATTGATAAAAGTGGTGACAGTTCCTACAAGGCAGAAAGTTGTGAAGCATGATCCTTTTGATAGGGAATGCTATTGGGTCAAGCATTTGGAAGAATATTATGCAATAATCAAGGTTATGTTGTATGCATAATTTTGGTGCTAATGAAAAACCATGACCTATGATATGATTCCTTGAGATTAAATTTATATGCAAAGTGTGAGACTCGATTCCGAATTCATTAGTGGCCTTGTAACCCTAACGAGGTAGGGTCAACTTCCGCATGCTAATGGCTACCACTATATTGGTATGAGAAAAATGTGTATCTGCTTCTGTGGATTGGTGTGCATATGACTACCCAAATGTATGGATCAAGAAAGTTTTGCCTAAGTATAGGCAAAGTATGGCTTTCGGTCCACTACAATTGTGTCTAGGTTGAGTAAGCTCCCGGTTGGGTTCATATATGAGCTACATTTGGATCAGCCAAAGTCTGGCATAGATGGTCAAAGTAGGCCTAATACAGTTGTACATGGGGTTGGGCTTGTTTCATTTGGCAAAAGGTCAACTTAGATTTTTAAAGGATCGACTATGGTAGATATGGTTTTAATTCGGTTGTTGCTAGGTGTTTCAGAATGGACTGGTTGGGACACTGGGTTAAGACCAAGGCAGGTTGTCGTCCTGAGGTGGACCTAATGCTTAGCTAGTCTATTTGTTTTTAATGTGCAAAGCACACATTGAATGTTCAGTCAAATACAGATAATAGTTAACAAGTCTAATGATGAATAGGCGAACAATATATAATTGATCAAATGAAATTAACACATAACCAATATCAAACCAATGCTAGGGCGACTAAGAACGAATATGAATTCTTATAATACGCAGTTCATGTGACCAAAGAAAAGTCTAATGGACTTGTCATCACAACTTAAAATATTTGACACACCACATTGGCCGAGCATCACCAAGAACGTCATTAACATGATCAAGCACCTTCCTGAAGTTGTCTTCCTGGTCAGCATCAAGCACACACCAAAAGAAAACGAGAGAGAAAGAGAGAGTTCTGATTTTCTGGATGGTTCTTGGATGTCCCATAATGGTGGGGAACAACCTTATTTGTAGGCATTCTTGGAATGCGTCCATGATGAAAAATTCAGCAAATCTTCAAGAATCTTAGAAAAGAGGTTTTATGTCAAGGCAAGAGGATAAAGAGGAAGGAGCACTACCTTTTAACATCAAGGGATATATAGAAGAGATATTCAAAGAGAAGGCTAGCATATCTGGAAACGTGCTATCAATAATCTCAAAGTATGTTTTGTTTTTAGACTCGGGTGAATCCTTTCACATGATACATAAAAATAATTTTTTGAAAAATACTGGCTAAAAGAGTTGTAGTAAGCATGTTTTTATGGCCGATGGTATAAGACTTGAAATAGAGAAAATTAGAAGTTTTAAAAATAAAGATTCTCAAGTATCTAATATGAGTTTTATACCAAAACTCAATCTTAATATACTTTCCATTTCTCAAATTTGGGACAATGGTTGTATAGTCACCTTCTCATCCAAAAATTATATAATACATGATCATCAATCAAAGAAGGTGATTGGACAAGGCCAAAGAGAAAACGAATTATAGAAAATGAAAAATTTGGTTGTGCCAAATATTGAGAATTGTGGTATGGTTCATGACTCAACTTTTTAGCATAAAAGATTGGGTCACTTGGATATGAACAAATTGTGTAATCATTCCTTGGTAAAAAATAATAAAGTTAAAGATTTTGTTTGTAAAGAATATATTCTTGAAAAGTTGCATCATATACCCTCTAGTGAAAGAAACCTTATTGCAAGTAAGCCTTTTGAGTTGGTGCATTTCGATATTTGGGGCCAACTCCTATTGTATCTAAAAGAGTGAGATACTATGTGACTTTTATAGATGATTTTAGTATATATATTTGGATATGTCTTTTGAAACATAAATCCGAAGTCTTTAAAAACTTTTTAATATTTCACAATATGATTAGAAATCAATTCGACATTACTTGGATATATATTTGGATAACCTATTTTGTCAACTTTTAATGTTGTTCAATCGACAGTAAAAACACATGAATCAAAAGGTTTTCTTGTAGATGTGGTTAAAAAAGTTTTTCATCAAATATAATGTAGAAAGAAGCTTTGGAATCAAGTAACCACAGATTTATACCTTGTGTTTCATGAGAGATGGTAGAGCATATCCCACTAATAGATACTTTCTCTTTCAATTAAACTTTAAGTTGCTTTATTTAACCTTGAAGCGTAAGAAGAATGGAGGTTTCATCTACTTCTCCATCAACAATAACTACTTTTTTTCTTTGATCTTTTGAGTTGCTTTATTTAATCTTGAAGCATAAGAAGAATGGAGGTTTCATACTTCTCCATCAACAATAACTACTTTTTTTCTTTGATTTTGGATTTCTTAGCCTGATATCAAGAATAACAAATTATTTTCTTCTTAGTGTCACTAATTCCTTCCATCTTGAAGTGCGGGAGTGATAGGGCTTTATGTTAGCCCCCGGTCTAGATACATCCAGTACGGAGTCCTTTTGGATTCTACTTTTTCTTTAATTTCAGATATCTTGGCTTGATATGTCCCACCTATTTACAACAATAACAAATTACTTTCTTCTTAATTTCACTAGTTCCTTCTATCTCGAAATGCGATGTGATAGGACTCTATGTTAGTCCCCAGTATAGATGCATCCAATATGGGGTCTTTTTAGTTTCTAGTTTCATTGAACCTAGTTTTCATCATCAAGAGATCGTCAAAGCCTTCTTCTTTGGTTGGAAATGGCTTTTGATGCAAAAGAAAGGATGCTCGTAAAAGTTCCTCCTTTATACTTCTTAAGTGTTTGTAGATCTCTTTATTATCTCTTGTGTCTAGATGCAAAACAATCTCATCGCATTTTGCATCTAGACGCATGACACCCATGCTTAGGACTCCTTCTATCTTGAGCCAATTCATTATCATTTTGACTTATTCTTTATGTTCATATTATTAATCCACCAGGACAATGTGTACATTTCTCATAAACCCTAATTGAAGTTTCTATTGATTATGAAGGTTGTAAATACCCAAAATTTTGTGAGAATCTCAAAATGGGTGTACTTCAAGCCCTACCAAAAAGATTTTTGAACTTTTATAAATCCAAAAAATGACCATTTTACCCTAAAGACTATATTGGTGATATTTCACTATTTTAGATATGATTTCTTCAAGAAGATGTTGTAGAAGTCAAAATGAGACATTTGGCAATAAGTTCTACCTGCAAAACCTTTGTAAAATAATCGTTTTACCCGTACAAAAATATTTAAATTAAAAAGATAAAAAATAAAACAAAGAAGCCTAAAACATAGAGGAGAAAAGGAGTCGGACCTCATAAACTCATAAGACTCAGGTTTGGCGATGACCCCAACCCAAGCGAAAATCATCAAGTAAAAAGTCTAAAATACCTCTGATTGAGGCATATCCTATAACAAACGATCGTATACCCATCATAAGGTTAAAGGGGTCTAGAAAGGTTAAAGAGATCAACCCACAGAGTAGAAAAAAATAAAAGTATCACCACCGACCACCAGGTTTTCCATCGTTGGACACCATGCGCACCACTATCAGCCACCAAAAGCACCACCACTAGATGTGCTGGCGTGCAGTGCCCACGCAGTGAATGCATGTCACCCAACTCCCACGTGTCGGCACGCGTGCCAATGGCCTTCTCATGTTCGTCAGCTCCTCCAATCCTCTTCCTACGTGTTACATGTGTCCAACTCCTCCTCCCACATGTTTTCTAGTAGCTGTGCAGCAAGATTGGTCCCTTGATAAATGGATTTTGATCCGAATCTGGGTCGGGACCAGTAACCCGAAAAAGATTTGGTTTGGTACCTATAAATAGGAGACTTTGGGTAGCAAAAGGGGAGGCCCAAGGAAGAAAGGAGACCGAACCAAGAGAGAAGAGAGCCTGCCAAGGGAGAATCATTAAAGAGAAGAAGTAGAGAGACTAAGAGAGAAGCCTTCGAGCCACCTCTCTTTCCCTTTTATTTTGTCCCATTTGTTGTAAGCTTCGAAACTCCACCCATGTAAGGGATCACCCTTGCATTACCGGTCCCAAGCCAGAATAAAGGCGGAGGGTTGTATTAGACAGCCAACATCAATCTTTGTCAAACTTTTATACCATAGATTACACAAATTATGAGCATTTCTTTGGGGTGTCCCCACCTAGTGGCGTACTATAGAGCTCGAATGCCGTGAAAAGTAAGTAAGGGTCACTACATTTTCACCCTCATGTAGTGAATCAATTGCAAAGAGGGTTCTCATATCATGGACGGGTGTGGGTAAAGAAGTTAATCCCGCTACATTACCGCCCGAATGTAGTGAATAATTTATAAAGAGGGTCTCTACATTTTCAATATGGACGAATGCGGGGGTAAGGAAGCTAGTCCTACATAATAAGATTCGTATTGGTTCTTGGAATATCGGAATACTATCTCGTAAGCTAATGGAGGTGGTAGATACTATGATTGAGAAAAAGATTCATATCGATGTTTACAAGAGACAAAGTGGGTGTTTACAAGAGACAAAGTGGGTTGGAGAAAAAGCAAAGGAGATATATGATACATGTTTTAAATTATGGTTCTTAGGTAAGAAAAAGGCTTAAAACGGATTAGTATTCTCATAAATAAATATTTAAAGGATAGTGTAGTAGACACAGAATGATATGGTGACTGAATCATGACGTTGAATTAATGTTAGGAGTAGCGGTTTTGAATATAGTTTGTGCTTACGCACCTCAAGTAGGACTAGAAGATAGTATAAAGACAGCTTTTTGGAAAGAGTTAGAAAAGGTGATTCAAAGGATTCCACAAAGGGGGATGATTTGTTTAGGAGGAGACTTAAATGAACATGTCGGTAAAGAGGCAATAGGATATCAAGGTATTCATGTAAACTTCAGTTTTGGGGATATAAATAAGGAAGGTAGGGAGATTTTAAATTTTACTATCGCATTTGATCTCTTTATAGTCAATACAATCTTTAAAAAATGAGATGAACATTTAATTAAGGAAAAAAGAAAGCGAAAAAGGTCGTTAGTGAAGCAAAAGCTAAAATTTGGGAGGATTCATCTAAAAAACTTGTATTTTTAGGATAGCTAGAGCTAGAGCTAGAGATAAGAAAACTAAGGATCTTAATTCTATTAGATGCATCAAAGATGAGGATGAGAAATTTCTAGTGGCAAATGATGATATAAGAAATAGATGAAAAAACTATTTTTATAAGCTTTTTAAATAAAAATAAAGATATTAGTATTAGCTTATGAGAGTTAGCCAAATCAGAAAAGTATATAAACCATAATTTCTATCGACGTATTCAAAAGAATGAAGTCAAAGAGGCTCTTAAACATATGAAGGGTGGTAAATCGGTAGGACTCGACAACATTCTTATCGAAGTTTGGAAAATCCTAGGAGAAATAGGAATCACACTCACAAGACTATTTAATGAAATATGGAGAAACCAAAAGATGCCCAAAGAATGAAGAGAGAGTACACTTATACCCTTATATAAGAACAAGGGAGACATTCATAATTGTACGAATTATCGGGGTATCAAGTTAATGAGCCATACTATAAAATTGTGGGAAAGAATTATCGAACATAGGTTAAGACAAGTATCGAGTATAACAGAGAACCAATTTGGATTCATGTCAGGCAAATCTACTATTGAAGCGATTCACCTTTTGAGACGTCTTATGGAACATTTTAGAGCAAAAAAGAAAGACCTTCATGTGATATTTATTAATCTAGAAAAAGCTTACGATAGGATATCGAGAGAGGTTCTTTGGAGAACCTTAGAAAAAAGAGGTATCTCATTGACATACATAAATCTTATAAGAGACATGTACGATGGTACAAAAACATGTGTGAGGACTTATGATGGAATGACAGACTTCTTTGAAGTTAATATTGGGTTACATCAAGGATCAACTTTAAGTCCATACTTATTTATAATGGTGATTGATGAGTTAACAAAACATATTCAAGATGATGTACCTTGGTGTATGTTATTTACAAATGACATTATGTTAGTGGAGGAGTCTAAGAAAAAAGTTAATAGAAAATTGGAACTATGGAGAGAAACATTAGAAAGTAAAGGCTTCCAACTTAGTAGAACAATGACATAATATATGAAATGTAAGTTTGATCATTTGGTTACTTCAAAAGACATAAAAATTAAAATTGACACACATTGCATCCCCAAAAGGAAAGTTTTAAATGCCTAGGGTCAAGGTTTTAAAGTGATGGAAGAATTGATAGAGATGTTACACATAAAATTAATGGTGGTTGGTTAAAATGGAGAGGAGCATCAGGTATTCTTTGTCATAAAAAGATAAAATTAAAGTTAAAAGGTACATATTATAAAGCAACAATTAGACCTGCCATGTTTTATGGTTCTGAGTGTTGGGCAGTTAATCATCAACATGTACAAAAGATATTTGTGATAGAAATGAAGATGTTGAGATAGATGAGTGGTCATACAAGAAAAGACCGTATACATAATGAGGTTATTAGAAACAAATTAGGAGTAGCACCAATAGAGAATAAAATGAGAGAATATCGTTTAACATGGTTTGGACATATAGAAAGAAGATCAAAAGAAGAACCTATAAGAAGGTATGAAAAACTAGATTTTGAAAGTATTAAAAGAGGTAGAGGATGACCACAAAAGTGTTGGAAAGAAACAATAAAGAATGATCTAGCTTATTGTGAGTTAACTACTAACATGGCACATAATAGGGCTCTGTGGAAACAAAGAATCTATGTATCTAACCCCGTGTAGTATGGAAAAAAGCTTAGTTGTTGTTGTTGTTATTGTTGATTTGATTTGATAGTAGACTAAACCATTTGATAGATTATTTTTCAATTGTCAGTTAGTTGATTTGTTTATATTATGAATTTATTATTATTATTATTAGCTAATGACAATTTAATGTAGCCTACATAACCTTATAGGTACCTATTGTTAGAGTTTGAAACGAATCATATAGTAGACTTGTTATGGTTCTTATGCATACTCTATGTTTATTTAGTAGTATTTAATTAATATTATGGATAAATTAATCATTCAAGTTAGATTGTACTTATAAATAGGGTTATTAGTGTTAAGTGTACGAGAGAGAATAAGAAAAGAGAGAGGGATGACAACTAGGGTGTGGGCGCCAAAAATCTGCTATGGCATACTTGTATGTTTTTTATATTGTCTTTCAATGATTTAATGTTTATAACATGGTATCATAGCCTATAAAGCATTTATATCAAGATTTTTGGAGAAAAAATCAATTTTTAAAGTTAATTAAAGAGACATGTGAAGCATATAGCAATCTGAATCTCTATGGGTGAACAGAATTCATTTCCTGCGCACAAATTTGGTTTTGTCCTGGCATGAATAGTAGGATGCTGGAAGTAATCAAATTTTGGTGAATCTTATTGAGGTCTACGTGGAACTGATTTGTGGTGTGGGAAGCGATCAACCTCTGGTAAGTGATCAACCTCTAGTAAATGATCAGCCTCTGGTGATTCTGATTGTGTTATGCGTGAAACTATTCGTGATGTTGAAGAACATCTCTTGGTTTAGATAAAACTGATTGGGATCAGTCAGTTTAATCATATTATTTGGTAAATAACAAGTAAAGGAAAGGGGGTTGAAAAACCTTTCTTGATATCTAAACATTGCACAAATGAAAAAGTAGAAAACTTTTAGATTACAACAACAAAGTTAGATAATAGAAACTACTTGGAATGATCGAGGTTTGTGAAACTGATTGTTATAACAAGAGGGAGATAGACTCACCTAATTGGTCAAATTTCGAGTCCAGACATACATGATGCACATTACCCTAGTTGGAGAATAGAAGTCATCTTAATATCATTCTAGTTACTTCAGTCTATGATCTCAACAATAACAAAACTGTTTATGTTTCTTGAATCTACCCATGAAATTTGGTGTGCAGTCTCTGAAGCTTATTTAAGAAAAAAGAATATTGCAAAGGAGTACGAGATATTGGAAAAGATCACAAAATGCAAACAAGAAACTCATTCTATTAGTGAGTACTATAAGGATCTTCATGGATTATGGGATGAACTTCTTTTCTATACAAATATCAAGTGTTCTTCTTGTTACACTGAAAGAAATGTTGAAATTGAGAAGAAGAAAGTCTTCGATTTGTTGTGTTGTCTAAATTCAAGTCAACCGAATATTTTCGAACATGAGGGCCTGTTCTGCTAATGGTTCACTCCACCTTGGGGTGGGTGTCATTCGCCCTTATCCTGATTATGACTACTTAACAACTGAATACTCGTTTAGCTGCAAGATTGGTTTTCAATAATGATTTTCAAATATGTACTTGTATATGAATGCTATGGTCATTTGGGTATGGTAGCCCGAATTTCATCGGATCAAATTTTATATTTTATGATTGTCCCCCATTAATGATGTAGCAAAATCATATTGCATTTTTTTTCTCAATTCGAGCAAATGAGGCCCCTTATTATTGATGTTGTGGGCGAATCTCCTATATTATTTATATCTTGGATGAAATTCTCATGTTTATGCAAAAAAATAATAATAATAACCCTCCTTCTAACATTCAATACCTTCTTCTCGTGCTCAATAACTCTGTTTGATATCAAACTATTAAGCTTTGACTTGTTCAATCACAGCTTCTTGTTCAACAGAAGCTTATCCTTCTACTGACTTTTGATACCAATATATTACTTCATACATTTTATGAAATTAAAAAATCATATATTTTTTTTGGAGCGGCTTGATAAGCAAGTCTCTCTCTCTCCAAAATCCCCCTATCTCTGTTGTTCTCTGTAAAATCTTTAACTTGGTGGTCATCTAGGCAAAGAAAGTTGCATACTTTGAGGGTAGCTTGGTAAGCGAGCTCCTCTAGTGACATCTTTTCTCTTTTGGTCTTTGCAAATTGAATATCACGTAAAATTTTGAGGGTTAATGGGTAAAAACACTTCGTGAGTACATTTTCACCACTTTCAGGCCTTAATGCAAAAGGACGAGAGTTAAATTAGGCTTTCAACAACTAGAGTAAAATTTTCTCAAATTTATTATTATAGATTCTAGACTTTATAAGCATTTATATGGGTTATATCCTCTTAACAATGCATTGTAGAGTACGAACTCAATTAAATTTAAGAAACTTCTTCGTGAAAATAAAGTGAAGTAGCTTTAGAGAAGATTCCCATATCATAAATGACAGTGGGCAAATAAGTTATTCCAGTTAATTGTTGCTTAAATATAGTGAATACATTACAAAAAGGGTGGTGTGAATCAGGAGGTCAACGGCTGTAACAATGTTGTGATAAGACCAAGGTCGCAACCCAATACTATTGAAATGAGGCTGAGGCTATACTTGAGTGGTTGGAGAAACAAGAAATAATGAAAAAAAGAAGAAAGTTTTTTGTTCAAAACAATGTCCAACTCTCATTCTAACGTTGATTTATAAAGCTTGAACATCCCTCTTGGTTGAGTTGGGTTCCAAAAGGTAGCATTCAAAATTATGATCGAAAATAGCATATTTCATGTTCCAAAAATGAAGTTATGAGTTTTCCAAGAGGGACTCTTCCTTAAGTTATTAGGAATCCTCAAGAGTGAATCTTTCAAAATAGTGCATATTATACATGTTTAGAAATTGTTCACTAATTATAGAGGCTGCTGCTGCAAGACTAAAGGTGCATCTTGAAGATGTTTACATTAAATGCTAGTATGAGATGTGTTGCAGCTGTAATAAGTTGTTGATGCAGTAACGGTCCTAGATTTATGAGGGCATGAAAAGCTGGGATGACAAAATTAATGGGCTTAGTGTCCTCTTTATTGAGTGCATGTACTTCACTGCATCGTTATTGTACCTGTTTGGCCTCGGACCTAGTTAGTGGCCCCTTGAGATTCAGTTTGTCCACTCCTCCTCTAGACTTACAGATGAGCTTGACTGATTTTGGTTGATCATTCTCTGTTTGACACTCACCTCCTTCTTTAATTCGGATCCTTTCAAAAGTTGTGCTTTACTCATTCGCTAACTTTTTGGCACAAACAAATACAAAAAGTAAGGAAGTTAATCCTAGATAATAAGATTCATATCGGTATTTAAAATATTAGAGCATTTACTATTAAGGTAATAGAAGTAGTGGATATTATGGCTAAGAGAAAGATTGAAAAAGCTAAGGAGATTAAAAGTAAAGGTTTTAAATTGTGATACTGAAGAAAAAAAGGACTTCAAATAGAGTTGGTTTTATCATAAGGATTTAAAGAATAGTATAATAGATATATAATAATATAATTATTAATCATGAAATTAGTGTGAACAATGGAGATTTTGAATATAGTTTGTACTTATTCAAGTAGAATCAGAAGTATAGAGAAGATATTTTGAGATGAGTTAGATTAGGTGATTTAAAAATTTTACAAGGAGGGATGATTTGTTTGAAAGGACATCTAAATGGACATGTGTGATAAGAGGGATTATGATATCAAGTCATTCATGAAAACTACGACTTTGGAGATTTAAATGAGAAAGGTAAGAAGGTTTTAATTTTTGTTGTGACATATGATCTCCTTATTGTCAATATAATTTTCAGAAATTGGTATAATATTTAATTACTTATACGAGCAACTTGTTAAATACACAAACTTGTTATTCTCTTAGAAAAAAAAGATAGATCATGTTGTAATGATTAAAAGGTAATTATAGAAAAAGTTTTACTACTTAGTATAATTTTTTAACGATGGATATTTGCATGTAAAAAATGGATGAAGAAACAAAGAATATATAGAAATATTCAAAATAAATTATGGAACCTCAAAAAATTGCAAAGGAGGTACACTCGACTGGGTTCAAATTTACTTGGAGGGATACAATTGAATACTTGAGGAGCCTCACAGTAATGCGGCACTGGCAAATGATCAATGGGGCATCCAATTACCTTATTTGAGAATCCGAGTGCTTCCTTAAATGATGTGCTCCGAGCATCATCCTCTATCGCTACAGTTAGACGGTAGACCGAGACATTCACATGTAGTTTGAATTGTTAATTGTTCTAAATAAAATTAGAATATTTATTTAGAAACTCCACCAAGACACCGTACTCCTTTGAGCATGACTTCAACAACAAATGACTTCTCTTAGTCCTCTATGCACTATGTTTGTCACATTTGAAAACAATTATCATGCTATAACACTTTGTACCTTTGTAAATGCATAATGTATATATCACATTTTAGAAAATGAGATTAATATTTAATTACTTATAAGATTGGTTTTTCAAACATTCCAAGAGAATGCTTAATTGTCCAACATCATCTTGTAGTAATAGATTTTCATATAAAATAGTGAATATAGAGACAAAGAGATACTTGAAATAAATTATAGAACCTCAAAAATTAGAAAGAATGTATATTTAATAAGAATGTTGTTTAAGTAGATGCTTAAATTGAGGAGAGTAGAAAACATGTGTGAATCTAAGGGAGATGTACATATATAAAAAGAAGCTTGGTGTAGACTAAGGTTTTACAAGATAAATAAGGCATGTTACAAATACCATTATATTGTAATCAGAGAATTTTTGCATCATAGTTGTGTAATCAAGCTCGCGCATGCGAACCACCTAGCAACTTCTAGTACTTAGTCTTGGGTCTTGCTTTAGACAGAGGATACCCTTTGCTTTAGTACTTAATAAGTATCCCGCATTAGAATTATAAGTGTATCGTGAGTCGCACACCTTTCTTTGCTATCAATACAATCTTACATTATTTTCTTATTTATTCTCAAATTTCCATACTATTACTCACAATTGGCTCTCCCAATCATTAGTCTTAAGCTTCCACTTAACCATTACATCTTTGGTGAAAGGTTGATAGGTTTTGTGCAACCTAGCACCAGTCATGATTTTCGAGTCGTTGGGGATTCCAATGATAGGACGTGACAATATAAACAAGATTGATAAAACTTGGAATACCTATAAGAAAGCAAAAAAATAAAAAAGACTATTAATAAAATAAATGCCAAACTTGAGAAGTTGAAAGATATTTTTTAAAATAGTGAGGTTAGAGATAATAAAACTAATGATCTTATTTTTGTCAAATACATCAAAGATGAAAATCAAAAGATTTTAGTAGCAAGTCTTTTAAATCATAATTTCTACAAAAGAATAAAGTTGAAGAGACTCTTTAACTTATATTGATAAGTAAGTTTGTAGAGTGTGAATAAGAAGAAGAGATAGAAACAAACTCAAGGGTGGTCATCGGTTGTTGTGAAACAATGGTACATCAGGTTGAAAACGGACCTTTGTTGGAGAATTCGGCCATCTCGGGCAGCCCAAGACATTGGACGATCCGTCTCAACAGACCCAGGTAAGAGCAGTTCGACCCATTGAACTATATTGAGTCATAATGGGTTGGAACAGGTCGGGTCATCTAGAACCAATTCAAGTTTAAAGCATAAAACTGATTTGGATCTTATTTTGAATCCGAACTCAATATAGCATTTAGGCTATTTTAAACGCATACTACATTGGATTTGGTTTGAACCGTTAAGTGTTTCAAATAAAATTAGAACATTTGTTTGGAAACTCCATCATGACGCCGTACTCTTTCAAGCTTGACTTCAACAACGCTAAATTCGCTTAATCCTCTATGGCCTATGTGTGTATTACATTTGGAAACAGTTATCCACACTGTCCCTTTGCAAGAGCAAGATGAAACATCATTTTACCAGGCCGGCCGGTTGCCACCTCGTCATGAAGATCTGAATTTTCATGATTGGTGGGCAGCTCCTCTTAATCGAATGAAATCGGAGCGAGATTAGAAAGGACCATTTCGCTCTATGTGCATTCAACCTTTGGCGATTCTGGTGTGCAAGGAATGGCACCATCTATGACGAAGAAAGTTCTCTTGCAATTGAGCTGGCCGGTGAATTACAAATTTGCCGGCGACAGTTCTTCCCTAATTGTAGTATAATCCTTGTTTTATGAATATGGTTGTATTGGGTGAACAACCACTTGTATCATCATGCGTACTCTTTGGAGCAAACGGTTTCTCGTCTTTCATACTATTAATGAAATATCTACCTTTCGATGGGGAAAACAGAAACCAAGAGTTATTACTTTTAGACACGAATACCTGACCAAAAAAGAAACATTACCAGAAAAACAAACTTGCTGGCAGTACAACACTCAGACGTGAGTAAACAATACAAAACATCACTGTCGCATGCACCCACAATAACATGAAAAGATCAGATGCAGTCTCTGAGTTGACCTGCTTCACATGAACACGAAACGTCATGACCGAACATGATGTGAAACACGAATTTGCCACCTTGCCACCCTACACAGAAAAATCCGATTCAGATTCAGGTTCGGGCTGGATTCAGATATAAACAATAGAGGCCACACAATTGCATGATGAGAGTGCAACGGCAGAGATTCCTCTATCCTTTGAGCCCCGGCACGTGGCAGACGCTGAACTATGTCTGACTGTCACTGCTTATCACTTCTTCTCTTGCTTTGTGACTTGAAGGAACAAAAGAGGGGAGCCTTCAGAGAGAGAGAGAGAGAGAGAGTCGGCTATGGAGACTACTGCCATTATCTCATCATCTAGTCATGTGACCCTCCACGCTTCCTCCGGCACAGTGCACCTGCCAGCGGCTTTGGTTCCCTTGGCCTCTCTCGGTTGGCTCGGCGACGCCCGGGTATAAGTTCAGAACTTGAAATCCACGGTCATGTACATGGTTGATTTGTGCACTTGAGCTTCTTAATTTAGTGCTGGAGTTGAAGCTAGACGAGAAAAGATGTATATGCTTCTGATGGTTGTGTTTTGATTTATAGCGCTTGAGAACGAGCTCCATCTACGGGGATCCCCTCTCTCGCTCAGTGCAAAAATTAAAGGTGAAATCCAAAGGGAAATCATTATCTTCTTCGGTACCAATCACAAGATGTGAACTTGGTGACAGTTTGGTACGCTTCCTTTCTCTTTCTCCCACTAACAAGTGCTCTCTCTCTCTCTCTCGGCTTAAGTTGATCGTAATTGATGAGTCGTTAGTTAATGAAATGATGGTTAATTTGTGATTGAAAATTTTTGAAGGAAGAGTTTCTGAACAAGTCCACTAATGATAAAAACCTGGTGAGGTTGCTGGTGTGCATGGGAGAGGCGTTGAGGACGATAGCTTTCAAGGTCAGAACTGCCTCCTGTGGTGGCACTGCTTGTGTCAACACCTTCGGTGATGAACAGCTCGCGGTCGACCTGCTCGCGAACAAGCTGCTCTTTGAGGTACCCAATTGATATTAATCACTCCTTTCTTGGTATCAAAAGATGCAGGGGAAGATGAAGAGGCATTTACTAGAAAACAAATAAAACATGATCTTGTTCTTTTGGACTCCGGGACAGACCAGAATGGCGACTAAGACTTGTATAGTCGACCTCCCCTAGTTTGAGAAAATGCATGGTGTTGCTTCTGGTCACTATTTTAAAGTCCCACCATCAATGCCAGTATGGATCACACCTCATTCACTCAGCATGATTACTATTGTTATTTGGATTCGTAAAATTCGCAATACATAAAAATTCATGTATGAAAGTGCTTAGTTCTTTACATCGAGTTCTTGTAGAGAACCCTTAAGTTCATCAAGTTTTGATTATATATATATATATGTGTGTGTGTGTGTGTGTGTGTGTGTTTATGGGCGCCCATCCGGGAAGAGAGTTGGTGCAGTTTACAGTGCCTTTCAGGTTGATACAACAATAAAATGAAGTTAGTCCCATAAATGTTTCCTAGTAAGATATGAGAATTAAGTTTAGGAAACTCGAATGACTATTTCCTTGTTCGCAAGCACAAGTTCCTGATAGGGCTCTACCTCTCTTGACGAACACCATTACCTCTAGTTTATGGACCTTTCTGACTCTCACCTCGTGGTCTCTGGAAAAGAAAACGCACCCCAGTACAGTATTTAGTGAGTGAATGTTCAATAAGTATGCATCAAGGTTCAACTTTTCTTGGTTGAGTTGAGATGTTCTTTGAATGTCTTCTCATTCTGGAAAGACGATAATCCATAAGAAATGGCGACCAAAGCTTGGTCGTAGAAGCCATGTTAACATAAAGTTCGAACAGAGGTGATAGGTTAGAGACATTCCTACGATTTTGGGAACCCAGATATTTTGACATGCACATGCACAACACACACACGCACAGAGACAGACACACACAGAGAGAGACTACTTTAACATATTATTATGACATAGTGCACCTCACAGATCAACTTGGAGTTTTTTGTTTAGCCCTTAAATGATATCTTTTCTCTTGTCAGCAATACAGATAAAGCTGAATATGATAATTCCCATTTCATTTGTGAATCTGCCTAGGCCTTAAGATACTCTCATTTCTGCAAGTATGCCTGCTCCGAGGAAGAGCCAGAACTCCAAGATATGGGCGGTCCTGTGGAAGGTCTTCTGCTTCAATCTGCTAGTGATAAACACTTGTTTTACTCTTTCCTTTCTATTTCCACAATAACATGATCAACAAAATTACAGGAGGATTCAGTGTGGCCTTTGATCCTCTTGATGGTTCAAGCATCGTGGACACCAACTTCACAGTCGGCACAATCTTCGGCGTGTGGCCAGAAGATAAATTGACTGGAGTAACAGGCAGAGATCAAGTGGCTGCAGCCATGGGAATATATGGCCCAAGAACCACTTACGTTCTTGCAATCAAGGACATTCCAGGCACCCATGAATTTCTGCTACTAGATGAAGGTTTCTAATATAACCGCTATAGTAACTTCGATTTTGATAACATCCATACTCTGTTGTTGCATGAGAATGTGAGTCTCTCCCATCTACCATTACTCCAAATCTTGAAAGTGAATTGCATTCAATGTATACTTTTATAATGAGAACTTTAGGACTAGTATTTCCTATATCATGGATGTGGCATATACAAATTGGCCCCATTTTTGTGTATATGTTCATGTTCAGTTCTGATTTGAGCTAATGCCTTTTAATCGAAGCTTTTGTTCAAGCATATTGGCCATAAGATTATCTTACTCTTATGAAGTTAAACAGGATACAAATCTATATAGCTGATTCCACCTGGTGTTGGAAAGGGTTTGATTTTGATTTTGGTATCAAAACGGATCTGATTCTCTGATGCTTATTTGTTGGCAGGAAAATGGCAACATGTTAAGGACACCACTGAAATTGGAGAAGGAAAGATGTTCTCCCCAGGGAACCTAAGGGCCACCTTTGATAATCCTGACTACCAAAAGGTTTGATCTCTCTCTCTCTCTCTCTCTCTCTCTCTCTCTCTCTCTCACACACACACACACACACACACATATTTAACTTGGATGTCTTGATGTTTTAACAGTTGATCAACTACTATGTGAATGAAAAGTACACGCTGAGATACACAGGAGGAATGGTTCCTGATGTCAACCAGGTGAACTCGAGCTCTTTCCCCTTTTCTTTTTTATTACAGGGGACTCTCTTTTGAGGTGAAAAAAAAAAACAGCGGGGTTCCCTCTTATGTGCCTCACTTCGTAAAGCCAAAACCCACCAAGGCGGCGAGGGGGTACGAGGTGTGGTCTATTGCCAATGCCTTTGTTCATGCCCCCTCCTGCCGTGCTCGGAACCAGCCCGATTTTATATTTTCTCATAGAGATGCAAGGGATTATCTTCTTTTAGCCTCACAAGTTCGGTCAAATCCAAATGCTTACTGTGTTGGAATGAGTTCACAATAACCTACTTGAGAATGCGAATTCTTGATGATAGCATAATTTCAAGATCTTCCACTCCCATCATACGGGTTGAGATATTGAACCTTCTATTGCTTAGGAATTTTGACATCATCTCCTAGTTGAGGTGTTTCCGCATGTGTATGTGTGCATGTGCGCACGAGTATGTATGTGTGTGCCCATATTGAAATCCCACCTGAAGAGGTGGGAGATCTAAACAGAGAATTTGAAGGATCAAGAAATTCATAATGTCATTGTCAGGTGGTCAAACCATGAACAATTCAGTGATTAGATCGTTTCGAGCATCCATTCATTGAATTCAATCAAACCCAAATGCAACAATGTCAAACCAAAATCCGAAAATTAAGCCTTATCAGTCGGGTGGGCTACATAGATTGTCAGTTACTGTCGTGCTCTATCTCAAATCCAAATGCACCATTCATGTGAAAATTGCTCTTTCATTTCTTACAGATCATTGTGAAGGAAAAAGGTATCTTCACAAATGTGACATCCCCAACAGCAAAGGCCAAGCTAAGGCTGTTGTTTGAGGTGGCTCCACTAGGCTTTCTAGTTGAGAAAGCAGGAGGGTACAGCAGTGATGGGAAACAATCAGTGCTGAACAGGGTGATTGAGAATCTCGATGATCGAACCCAAGTCGCATATGGATCAAAGAATGAGATTATTCGATTTGAGGAAACTTTGTATGGATCGTCTAGGCTCAAGGCTGGAACACCAGTCGGTGCAGCAGTTTGATTTTCACATTTATGATTTATGATTGAATGCTTTTTTTCTCTCCTTTTTTTTTCACGGATCTATCCCCATTTGATCTAATGTAATATAGTGCTGGAATGAACCTTGTGAAGTTAAGAGATCAACTGCTTTATCAAACCAATCTAGATCAACGCCATTCTTACAAACCAGGCATCTTTAATTGTTGATTAAAAAGGATGCTTGGGTGAGTACCTACACAGGCATCCAGGTAGGCTAGGAGAAGAGGCACTAAAGGGCATTTTGAACCAAAAATATAATATATGCTGCCGAATGCCAACATTTGGGGTCTAGTTATGTATTTCGAAAAGGTGTCAATATTGAAGGTGGTTAATGAATTTTCCACATATATGTAAATAAAAGAAAGTGAACATGCCTCCAAATGCACTCACCTAAAACCAGAAAGAAAAGGGCTTTCTTTCTGGATTTCGGGGATGCTGTTTTGACACATAAACAAAAGATTATAAAATGATTTTTCTTTTACAAAATAATTAGAGGATTATTCGGAGATTTGTCTCTAAATAATAGAAAAGGAAACCCTAATGAAACCTGATAAAAGAATACAAAAAGAAAAAGACTGAGAAAAAACAATATAGTTAATATATGAAAAAATGAACTCCGGTTGCTATAGCGTCTTCAGTCCGGCTGCAACAACTCTAAATTGGTATCAGAGTATTTGGTATATAACTGATAAGATACCTAAAACCATAAGACAGAGAGCATCCCAAGAGAAAAAAGAGTCGATTTAAATCGAGGAACAAAAACAGACACCAAGAAGATTTCTGTAGGTTTTAAGGAGCAGAAAGCATGACGCGTATGTTCATCTTAATTAAAAAATAAGAAACCAAATAAGAAAAAAGGGAAGAGAAGGAAGGAAAAAACTTTTGTTTGAATACCAGAGAGTCGGACGTTATTTGCTCTCATAGAACCTCCTTTTGAGGCTCGGTTTGCGTCTACGATAGTTCTTCCTTTTTTTTTCTTTTTTTTTTTCCTATTGTTCCTTGTTTTTCAAGTTCAAACAAGAAATCAAAGAGGCAAAACACAATGGATATAGTGAAGCAGGAAAGAAAGATGTATTTATGTGACTACACTGAACAGAGAAGACTTTGTTATGCATTTTCCAATGAAGAAGTCTCAGCTGAGGGCTTGGAATCGGTTGGTGTCCTTTCACAACCGATGGGAGAGTTTGTGCAATTCAAGACCCAGAGATCAGCGGCCTCTAATCGGACGTCGGCATCTTTTCACAACAGATGGGAGAGTTTGTGCAATTCAAGACCCAGAGATCAGCGGCCTCTAATCGGACGTCGGCATCTTTTCACAGCCGATGGGAGAGTTTGTGCAATTCAAGACCCAGGGAAAATTAAGGCTTTTGACGCTACGCAATTTTGATGTTGGTTTTGATTAACAGGGACTGGTCAAGGGAGAGAACAAGGGTCAAACCCGGGGCTGATTGTGTTCAGTGATGGATTGGGCTTAGTTGGGTTACTGGTTCAGTTTAATAAACTCCGCTAGATGTGTAGAAATAGGTTGTATTCGGTATTAGGTTATTGGATTCAGTTTGAGTGAAATTTGAATATGCTTAGGACAAGTAATGGTCTTATTTGGTTCGGAGCCAAGGTCGGGTAATATATATACATACATATAATATATATATACATATATATATTATATATATGTATATATATATTATATGTATGTATATATAACTCTGCCCATCTAAGGGATCACCCTTGCATTGCCGGTACCGAGTCCGGATAAAGGAGGAGGGTTGTGTTAGGCTTCCGACAGTCAACGTAAAACTTCGTTGGATTTTTATAAATTGGATTACAAAAATAATGAGCATTCCTTTGGGGCGTCTCCGCCTAGCGATGTGCTGCAGAGCCCGAATGCAGTAATAAGTAAGCAAGGGCCACTACATTTTCACCGAATGTAGTGAATCAATTGCAGAGAGGGTTCCCACATCATGGACGGGTGTGGGTAAAGAAGTTAGTCCTGCTACATTGTCGCCCGAATGTAGTGAAAAATTTTCAGAGAGGGTCTTTGCATTTTGATTATAGACGGATGCGGGGGGGTAAGGAAGCTAGTCCTAGATAATAAGATTCGTATTGGTTCTTGGAATATCAGAACATTATCCCGTAAGCTAATGGAGGTGATAGATACTATGATTTGGAGAAAGATTCATATTCTAAATGGGTTGGAGAAAAAGCAAAGGAGATAAAAGATACAGGTTTTAAATTATGGTACTCATGTAAAGAAAATGCTCGAAACGGAGTTGGTATTATCATAAATAAAGATTTAAAGGATAGTGTAGTAGACATACAACGATATGGTGACCGAATCATGATGTTGAAATTAGTATTAGGAGCAAATGTTTTGAATATAGTTTGTACTTACGCACCCCAAGTAGGACTAAAAGATAGTATAAAGATAACTTTTTGAGAAGAGTTAGATAAGGTGATTCAAAAGATTCCACAAAAGGAGATGATTTGTTTAGGAGGAGACATGTTGGTAAAGAGGCATTAGGATATCAAGGGATTCATGAAAACTTTGGTTTTGGGGATATAAACGAGGAAGGTAGGGAGATTTTAAATTTTGCTATGGCATTTGATCTCTTTATAGTCAATACAATCTTCAAAAAACGAGATGAACATTTAATTACTTATAAGAGTAGCTTATCACAAACACAAATTGATTACTTTATTTGTAGAAAAAAAGATAGAACGTGTTGTGAAGATTGCAAGGTAATTTCAGGAGAAAGCTTAACCACCCAACATCGACTTTTAGTTATGAATTTACAAATAAAAAAATGGACAAAGAAGAAAAGAGTGCATCGAGCTATTCGGACTAAATGGTGGAACCTCAAAAGCGAGAAAGAAGATATATTTAAAGAGAAAGTCCTTCAAGGAGATGTTTGAAATTATGTTGGTACACCCTGTGATATGTGGAACAATATGGCTATACATATTAGGAAAGTGGCGAAAGATGTGTTAGGTGTATCTCAGGGAGGTGTACCGACACAAAAAGAAGCCTCGTGGTGGAGTGAAGTAGTACAAAATAAAATCAAAGTAAAGAGGGCATGTTACAAATTACATTATGCTAAGAAAACTAGTGAAACTTGAGAGGCTTATAAGAAAGGAAAGAAAGAAGTGAAAAAGGCCGTGAGTGAAGCAAAAGCTAAAATTTGGGAGGACTTATATAAAAAACTCAACCCAAAAGAGGGTGAAAGAGATATTTTTAGAATAGCTAGGGCTAGTGATAAGAAAACTAAAGATCTTAATTATGTTAGATGCATCAAAGACGAAAATGAAAAAATTCTAGTGGCAAATGATGATATAAGAAATAGATGGAAAAACTATTTTTATAATTTTTTTAATGAAAATAAAGATGTTAGTATTAGCTTAGGAGAGTTAGGCAAATCAGAAAAGTAAATAAACCATAATTTCTACCAACGTATTCAAAAGAATGAAGTCAAAGAGGCTCTTAAACATATGAAGGGTGGTAAATCGGTAAAACTAGATGATATTCCTATAGAAGCTTGGAAAATACTAGGAGAAATATGAATCACTTGGCTCACAAGACTATTTAATGTATGAAAAAACCAAAAGATGCCCGAGGAATGGAGAGTAAGTACACTTATACCCATATATAAGAACAAGGAAGACATTCAAAATTGTGTGAATTATCGAGATATCAAGTTAATGAGCCATACTATGAAATTATGAAAAAGAATTATTGAACGTAGGTTAAGACAAGTATCAAGTAAACAGAGAACCAATTTGGATTCATGCCAAGCAGTTCTACTATTGAAGCGATTCACCTTTTGAGACATCTTATGAAATATTTTAAAGTAAAAAAGAAAGACCTTCACATGATATTTATTGATCTAGAAAAAGCTTATTATAGGGTATCGAGGGAGGTTCTTTGGAGAACTTTGGAAAAAAGAGGTATCCCATTCACATATATTAACCTTATAAGAGACATGTATGATGGTGCAAAAACATGTGCGAGGACTCATGAAGGAATGATAGACTTCTTTGAAGTTAATATTGGGTTACATCAATGATCAACTTTAAGTCCATACTTATTTATAATGGTGATGGATGAGTTAACAAAACATATTCAAGATGAAGTACCTTAGTGTATGTTATTTGCATATGACATTGTATTAATGGAGGAGTCTAAGGAAAAAGTTAATAGAAAATTGGAACTATGGAGAGAAACATTAGAAAGCAAAGGCCTTTGACTTAGTAGAACAAAGACAGAATATATGGAATGTAAGTTTGATCATTTGGTTATCTCAGAGGACATAGAAATTAAAATTGACACACATTGCATCCCCAAAAGGAAAGTTTTAAATACCTAGGGTCAATTTTTCATAGTGATAAAAGAATTGATGGAGATGTTACGCATAGAATTAATGCTGGTTGGTTAAAATGGAGAGGAGCATCAGGTATTCTTTGTCATAAAAAAATACAATTAAAGTTAAAAGGTACATATTATAAAGCAACAATTAGACCTGCCATGTTTTATGGTTCTGAGTGTTGGGCGGTTAATCATCAACATGTACAAAAGATATTTGTGATAGAAATGAATATATTGAGATGGATGAGTGGTCATACAAGAAAAGACCGTATACATAATGAGGTTATTAGAAACAAATTAGGAGTAGCACCAATAGAGAATAAAATGAGAGAATATTGTTTAACATGGTTTGGACATATAGAAAGAAGATCAAAAGAAGAACATATAAGAAGGTATAAAAAACTAGATTTTGAAAGTATTAAAAGAGGTAGAGGATGACCACAAAAGTGTTGGAAAGAAACAATAAAGAATGATCTAGTTTATTGTGAGTTAACTACTAACATGGCACATAATAGGGCTATGTGGAAACAAAGAATCTATGTATCCAACCCCGTGTAGTATGGAAAAAGGCTTAGTTGTTGTTGTTGTTCTCTCTCCCTCTACTACTCTCTCTCTCACTTTACTATCGGCAAGAAAGAACCCCTCATTTTCGATTTTCATATTTTTAAAATTTTGAATCGGGCAATTAAATTATGGTTCTAGAAATTATAGAGAGCCTGGGAGCACAATTATTTTTTTTGTCAATATTAAAAGATAGCTTTAGGGATAAATTTATAGTTTTGTCCAACTCCTGTTAGTGAAATTACAAAATTATCATATGCATTATTTTACTTTTGCTAATAGATGGTTATAAAATTGTATATAGTTTTTGTTTTATAGTTCTTCCCTATTATTTTGTTGAAATTTCATAATTGTCTAAAGGGTGAATTCTATTTATTACATAAACCTGTTAGGTAGGAAAATTATCCCATTATCCTTGAATTATGTGTTAATTTCAGGGTCCTATTTTAAGTTTATATTTTGGGATATTTCCTGTTTAGTACCTTAATATTTTTAAAATTACAAAAGTGCTCATAGATATTTACATGATAATATACATTGTTTTGTGTTATTGTAAATAGTTGCTTGACTAGTTAATTGATTTTATTCTTTAAATGTTTATTTCAATTTGATTAATGTTGATTGTTTCTTCTTCCATGATTAAATTTGTTAGACCCTCTATTTATAAATTTTGCCAAACACATAAAATGACTAGAGAATATATTTCAAAGTTGCGAAAGTCACAAAATTAAATGACCTAAATTTCTGGACTTGAAAGAGAAGAATTCTTTTGGTCTTTTGGTAACCACAATACTTGGAACTTGATTTCACCCTTTCTAAACTCCCTCTGAAACTTGCTATTTAATAAGAGCATATGAGCACAAATAAAAAGTTTAATTGTTCTTAGTTCAAACAATTTTAGTCTAGCTCTAGAAACAATCAGAAAAAATAAATAACAAATTTAACAAAAAAGTGATCAAACTTTTAAGAATCATTTAGAATATGCTTCTCCGATTATCTACTTCAAATGTGGAAAGATGGGGCAGTTAAAAAATGACTAGCTTAATAGGAAGAGAAATTACGGCAACTCTCAATAATGCATACATAAGGAGAAGAATGACATAATCTATATCATTTATGAGGGTTTGCATATCGACCATCCTGTAACTGATTGTAGCCGATACATTTGAAAGAGCAACGGAGAAGTTGTGGACCTAAAGAAATATAAGTTTGGGGAATATCAGTTATATATGAAAAGTAATTCTTTTGTTGATGTTTTACGGGTTGGATCCTTTAGAATTTTATAGGAGACACACTTGTTGTACTTATTGATGTATTGATTGTACCATCTATTAGGCACAATATAGCATTTGTCCATATCTTAGTTAAGAAAAGGTTTAATGTTAGGTTTCTCCTTGGAAAACTCATTATAGGAAAGCATGATAGGAAAATTTTGTTGGTTCTTTTGGTTCAAATCATAAATTATTTAAATTAAATACTAATAAAAATGAAGCATCAGTTTCTTCTACTTGTAATGATTGTGCCTTTATATTGATGTAAATGCATGATATAAGAGGCTACAATATATAAGTTTGAATAAGTTGAGAAATTAACTAACTTTAACTTATTGTCTAGATTTAAGGAAAATACTTTAATAAGTATGAAGCTTGTATATAAAGAAAACAAGAAAATCCTTTCTTGAAAAATAATTAGGATACAACTCTATAAAATATAATTCACACAATATATGTGGACCTTTAAGCGTAAGGTCTAACCAAGGAAAAGTTTATTTTATATTTTTTATAGATAATTATTTGAGATATACATATTTATATCTCTTATCACATAAATCCGAAGCATTAAATATATTTAAGGAATATAAGTATAAGGTTAAAAATCAATTGGGTCATATAATTAGTTTTAAAAGATTTGACCAAGGTAGTGAATATATATCTACGGAATTTCTTAAATATTGTATAGACTTTAGTATTTCAAAACAAAATATTATGTCCAAAACACATCAACGAAATTATATAACTAAAAAATATAACAAGACCCTATTTAATATGACTAGGTCCATGTTATTAGATTATTATATACCTAGGTATTTTGGGGAGTAGTAAATACAACTATATATAAAATAAATAAAGTACTTTGTAAGGCTATATTATCTAAACTCCAATAAGATGTGGTTTGATATGAAACCAGGCTTAAGTCATCTACGGAAGTAGAGATCTATTGTACATGTAAAGATCTTTTACTAGTAGTCTACATAAATTAGATAGTAGGTCATTGAGATGTGTTCATTTGATACCCAAAAAGTTTGAAGTAATATAGGTTTTATAATAAGGATTATGGTTTAATAAAAAGTATAGATGTTGAATTTTTAGAACATAATAAGAATAACATCCTTTAAAATGATGGTAAACGTATTGATGATCTAGTTGATTTGGATATATAATCATTTGAATGACCTTATTCAAACAAAAACTTTAAGTGGATACAAAAGACTTAGGGTCACTCCGTCTTACTTAACGGATTATCATACTTACCTCACAAGAAAATACATTATTTAGTGGATTTAGATGAGTTGACTGATAACTTGGCTTATCAACAAGCTATCAATTCATCTTAGTTACCAAACTGGGAAAGTGCAATGGATGAGAAAATTGAATTTATTGAAAAAACAAATCTAGTGATTGACATATTTGCCTAAAAGAAGGAAAATTATAAGTTGTAAATAGGTTTTTAAAAAATATATAAAGCCAATAGAACAATCGATAGGTTTAAGGCGAGGTTCATTGGAAAGAGATTTTCATAAAAGAAGGGATAAATTATATAAATATATATTCTCCTGTTATAAAATTTGTATTAATAAGGATTTACTCGCTATCTTTATATCTTATGATTTAGATTTTCGTAAGCTTGATATAAAAACTATTTGTTTAAATAGTGATTTTAATGAAATAATTTATATACAAAAAGTAGAGAAGGATATGTTGTTGAAGGGTAGAAAGATAAAGTATATAGATTGAAGAAATCTCTATATGACTTTAAATTGTCACCTCATCAATGATATTTGACTTTTTAAAAGATAATATTAGAACTTGGGTTATAGCTAATGAACTTTATCACTATGTGTATGTTTGGAATAGTAGAAGCTACTTTGTCATTTTATCATTATATGTAGATGACATATTATTGACTAAGAATGACAATGAGATGATTATCAAATCCAAGTTTTGACATGTGAAAGATGTGTTATATATTATGGTTTTAAAGATTTTGCATGATAGAGAATTGTATTTGAGTTAAGAGAGATAGATAGATTATATTCTTAAAAAGTTTAGAATGAGTAATTGCAAACATGTAAACGTATCTATTACTAAAGGGGGTCAAACTGAGTGAGGCTTATTGTCTTGGTGAGAGACAAAATAAGCTTAATGTTCTTTATGCACAAGTTCTTAGTATAAGACATAATATCAATTTTGATATTGGTCTTGTTATAGATATCAAAGTAATTTTGCTTAGCAACACTAAGTTGTAAAAAAAGATTTTGAGATATCTTAAAGAAATAAAAGATTTAAAGTTATGCTTTCAAGGAGATAAATTAAAAGTAGTAGGATACTCAAGTGTTGACTTTGTTGAGAGAATATATTACAATAAATCAACCTCGATCAAATATTCTTATTTGAAGGTGGTAGTGTTCTTTGAGCTTGTAAGAAACAAATTTGTGTAGCATTGTATACACAATAAGCAAAGTATATTACTTAGAGTATGACTCCAATAAGTTCTATTTGGATAAACTACTTCATACGTGATTAGAAATTAGATATAACCAACGAGTTATTTATTGTGATAACAACTCATCAATCACTTTGATCAAAAGTGAAGCTAATAGCTCTAAAGGAAGCATATAATGGTTAAATATCACTATGTTCATAATATACTTAAAAGGAATTAAATATATATATCTTATATGCCAATCAAAAATATGTTATCTCTTGACTAACGAAATCTCTGAATATCTTTTTACAAAGCATGGTACACACATGAGCTTGATATGTCTAGAGTTTTCAGTATGAAAACACATAATATGGTTGTTATGCAGAAAAATATTTTGATTATGGAAAACAACATAATATGTATAAGTTGTAATGCTTGTAAATTGTATAACCTGAAAATCCACCAAATAGTGGAAAGAAACTAGTTTATCATAATTCTAGCTCATGTGGCCAAGTGAGAGATGTAAATAAAAAAAGTGGTCATATCATACCTCCAAATGCACTCACCCGAAATCCAGAAAGAAAGGACTCTCTTTTGAGATTCCAGAGATACCGTTTTCATAGATAAACAAAAGATTACAAAATGATTTTTCTTTTACAAAATAATTGGAGGAATATTTAGACCACTGTCTCCCAATAACGAAAACAAAAAACCCAATAAGGGAATGCAAAAGGAAAAAGACTCAGAAAAAATAATATAGTTAATATACGAAAAGAAAAGTGAACTCCCCTATCGAAAAAACTGCCGATCACTCTTCTTGCTTCTTCTTTGCATCTGGCTGCTATCACGTCTTCAGATCGAATGCAACAACTCTACAATATATACATTGTGTCTATATATATTACAACTTTCAGTTTCTTGATTTGGGTGCAAGAGAGGGTGAACTTTTTGGTTATGGGAGTCAACTTGAAAGGACATTTGGGTTGAAAAAAAGTTGGGTTAGAAAGAATCTTTTCCAATTTTAGCCTCCAAATTGATGCAGGATGAAGGTTTTAATTTATGAAATTCCAAATGAGAATGATAACTTGTCATAGAACCGTCCCAACTAATATAAAAAAGGAAAATTCATCAATTGATAAGAAGACAACAATAACAACTACTAAGCCTTTTCCGATGGATGGTGTAAGTAGATTCTTTGTTTCCATAGAACTCAATCATGTGTCATGCTAATAATAACTTGGGATTAGTTCATTTTCTTGCTCCAAAATTTGTTTTCTTTCTTCCTATCATCCATGATAAAAAGAAATAAATAAATTTAAGAACAAGAAAATGAAATAATCCTGAAGTTGTTACTTAGACGGCAATATATATATATATATATATATATATATATATGTGTGTGTGTGTGTGTGTGTGTTTGAACCTACTACTCTTTTTCCTTTACTCAATCTGGCTAAGTAACTCGATCGTTTCCAAAGACGAGGTAGAAAGATAAACTATCAGACTGGTGGCTTGTATAAGAGCCGATGGAAATTTTCGTGGTAAGGCATTTTGTCTTCCGTGCCTATAGGTTCGGTCATGAAGTACGTACCCTCATCAGAGGGTATGTCAGGTCATGGAAGTACCACTTTTTCTTTTTGGGTACAATGGGGGGGCGGAAGTCAGAGGCACGTGCCGGGTATTGATCTCTTGCCCTTCAATCCTGTGAGTCAACCCTGTAGCCAGGTGAACTGTTGCTCTTAGTGCGGGCTCAGACTTTGGTTACAGGAGGAATGATTCCATTTCAACTGGTCTTAAAATTAAAATCACAAATATAATCTAAACAATCGGGAAAAAACATAGATATAGACATATGTATATATACATATATTTTGTATTTTAAAATATATGCATATGCATAGAAATACTTTATATTTTATATATTATTTTTTTACTTTTATAATTCGAGATAAGTATGGGTCAGGTCCTGTATAGACAGATGTTCGGGTATTTCCCATACTCAAACCTGAACCCAATCAAACCAGGTAATTCCAGTACCATTTAGGTCGGACGAGGTTGGGTCCTATGTTCAGGCCAATCTTACCATCCCTATCTACAAAATAAAGGTAAAATTGGTGAAAAAATTGTCCGGCTCTTTGTGAGAATACAAAACGTGTTTCTCTTACTTGTTCTAAATTATACATGATCACTTTTCCGTCCAAAATGTGGGTATCCCGAAGCCTACAAGGACGTCCGGTTCAAGCCGGTCGCCCCATAATGGGGGTAAAACTCTCCCTTGCCTTTTTTCCATTCACAAGACTCAAAGTCGAGACCTTCTCTTACTGAAAACAAGTGCCGAACCACTTGACTCAACAAAGGGTTGGTTCTCATTGCCATTTTATCTTTGTAAAATGAGTTATATACAAAACCAAAAGCACCACACACAGAGCATTATCTCACCACTAGGGCTCTCTGACGCACTCTCACAGGGGACGAGTTTGATTTTCGGATGGGTGCAACATGTGCATATGTGCGCACAATAGATTTTGCTTGGTCCTTTAACAAAAAAAAAAAAAGAAATAGAAAAACCTCCAATTTTCTCATGCATGATCATATCCTAAATTTATGTTGGTTCTTATTGCGTGGAAGGACATCCATAAGAGCAGTCTAGCAAATTGCTCTAGTTGTATTTTTAGTACCGTTTTTAATAGCACACTTAATATATTTTCAAGGGTGATACAAAATAATCTTGTTTTTTAGCACTTGAACGCTAGCACAAGATAGTTGGACTTGTGTTACAGATCCATTTAGCCAACTCCACTTACACAGTAAGGTTTGGATTTGGTTTCGGTTTTAAGTACTTAGTTTATATGTCTGTTTCATCACAAAGGTTGAGATTTGGTCCACGGATTTGGATTTAGCCAACTCCACTCACACGGTAAGGGTTGGATTTGGTTTCAGTTCTGAGTACTTAGTTTATATGTCTGTTTCATCACAAAGGTTGAGATTCGGTCCACGGATTTGGATTTAGCCAACTCCACTTACACGGTAAGGGTTGGATTTGGTTTCGGTTTTGAGTACTTAGTTTATATGTCTGTTTCATCACAAAGGTTGAGATTTTGTCCACGGATTTGGATTTAACCAACTGCATTTACACGGTAAGGTTTGGATTTGGTTTCGGTTTTGAGTAGTTGGACTCTACTTAATTTTATGTGTTTGTTGAAACGAGTCTCAAGAAAGAAAAAGGAAAATCCAAACAGGTAAAGCTATCTGTGGGACATGTATATATGGATCTCAACCATTTGATAGGTAACCGTCAATCTATCCTCTCTCACAAATATATGGAGATCATCGTCACCAAATGAGACGCGTGGCAGATACTCTAACAGGAGTCCATTGAGGCCAATGAAGAGCCACTCATCTGCATCAATTGGAATTGGCCAAGAGGAGACCTTTGTTTCCTCAGAAGCCCATGCAAGGTCAACTCCTGTGAAATCTCTCTCTCTCACACACACACAGAGACAACACATACACAAAAAGAAAGGCTTCCAAGGGTAGATGGCAAACTATCTTGCACGGGTACATGTAGAGATATGCGTATCGGTACGTATGGTACATATTAATACCACAAACAACGTACCGGTACACATAGACATGTACCGGTACGCGTGGGTTGTGTACGTACCGGAGCATAGCGGGCGGCCGCAACGTCGGGCAAGCTCTGCCGATGCGATTGTTACAACAAAGCAGAACAGAACGTGGTACAGCTAATCTGGGTTGACCCACTCGTCGTCCTTCTACATCTTCCGGCCGCCCGATCGAAGCTCCGATCTTTCTTTTCCCTCTTTCTTCTCTGCGATCGGTGCTCCGACGGGAGATCTGACGGTTGGAATTTTGTTTTCTTGGACGGATGGTCGGAAATGGCCTTTATATCGTCGAAATTACCGACTATTCGTAGTGTTTATGTGATGAATTTCTGGAGATATTATTGTAACTCGGCTTCTTTTATGGGAATTATTTGTTTGAGAGTTTTTTTGCTTCCAATTCAGGGTTAGGGTTTGGTGGGTGAGACGAGGAGAACGGTTAGTTGTGTGGTGTAATATTTTCGTGGACATAAGTGCCCTTCAGAGTTGCGGAAAGGAGTTTTCATCTGGGCGATTTTCTCCTGAGAATTACTTTCTTTCTTCACACGTTTTGGTCCATCTTGGTGAGTTTCTTCCTTCTCGCTTTTTTAGTGTTTTCTTTTTAAGAATTATTATTACTTTTATTTTCATGTTTGTTTTCTACAAATGTAAAAGTTATATTTCCTCGTGTAAGAAATCGAGATGCCTAATGTATATCGACTTTCACCCTCTTTTAAGCGCTGCAAGTCAAGGTCCTTCTTTCAAATTGCTTTTGCTTTAGGCTTAGAGGAGGAACACTGGTTTTCTTGACCTTGGTGGCCTATCCTGCTTGCATTCGTGACATTGTCTGTTATAGTTGAGAAAAGAAAAGACATATACAGCTGGTTCACGTCATTGGTTTTTTTTATATTTATTTGCCAAGTACTTGCTCTTTAAAATATAGAATGCTCTATATATAATTGTGTATATATATTTATGTAAATTTATCTTTTTATTATGTTTTTTTAATAGTGACGTACCCGTACCTTAGTTTTTTAAAAAATTATGTATCCTATACCCGTACCAGGTACCATCCCCGGTGCCATACCCGTATCTATGCAACATAGCTCTATCATCTGAATTGGTTCTTTTTCCCTGTTTTTCTAATTTGAATGTTGATTGTTCTTGTTCTTTGGTGGGCTCTGATGAGAATTAGGGATGGAAATTGGATTGAAGGGGCGTTTGCAGCCATGGCAATCATGGCGAGTGTGGATTACATTCTTGCTTCAAAAGGTCTTTCCTTGACTGTTCTGCCCTTTGGTGCGGTTTGTATGGTTTTGCTGGCCACTCCTGCTGCAAAGGTGATTCAGTTACTCACTTGATTGATGATGATTGTGCAAATTCTCCTCCTTCTTATTGATAAATTAGAAAAACTACGTTTCGAGGAGAGGAAACCCGACTTAGGACCATCAGACCTATCGGGTGTTGGCTCATCAACCTTAGCAATTATTAACTGTTTTGGAGGATGGATCACTGGGGTCTCGTAATTAAAAGTAAAAAGAAGGATAGTACAACCTTGCTTTTTACCCAGTATTGAGGTCCGTGTTTGATTACAAAACTACTTCTGTATTCTCAAGTTTTGTAATCAAACAAACACACCTTGAAGCGGTTACTAAATTGGGATCTTTTTACAAGTGTGGCCTAAGAATGTTGATGAAGGACTCTACACTAATGATCTAACCTTGTTAGAATGTCTCACCGATCCCTTTGAGGGACCTTTAAATCGCGCTTGAAGTGAATCTAGCAACCCAACCCGGTTCGAACCCAAAATATTGTTGGGTGAATGGAGCATTAATGACTTCAACAAACTTAAGGTTGTCTGATTACTCCAGCAAGAGATCACTCAACAGTAAGGCCACATTTAATCCAACTAAGAGATTCTCAATATCTCTTAAAATCAACAGCTCCAGTTGGCTCATTTTGAGAATAGACAATTCAAATTTAATGTTCATTTAGTGGCCTTAACAATTTCCAAAACATCAATTATAGCAAAGCTCATAGATGACTGAGCCTATATCAACATTTTACTAGGTGATTGTCTATTTTTTAGGAAAGTCTTTATAGCGAATTCATTGATGGTTCAACTTGTATAAGCATTTTACTAGGTGATTGTGTATTTCCTAGGAAAGTCTTTATAGCAAGTTAATATGCCTTAAACCTAGCTCAGAGGGTTTCTTAAGGAATTTTCATTTAGTTGTTTTCCAACATTTGTTTCAATCTCTCTCTTATCCTTAACCGGTGGTGAGTGAGTTTGCATTTATAACTTTGGTGAGTCATATCCATCGTGTGGTAGACCGTGTGTATAAGAAAATCAGTAGGCATGTCTGAATCCTCTCAACTCAAGTTTCATATCATTTGATGCTTTCATTGAAATTGAGAGTATGACATGATAAGATTTTGATGCCTCCTAGTACCACGAGGTAGGTCTCTTGACTAAGCTCAGATCATGGCGCTGCAACATGGACAGGAGGCACTTATAACTAAGGCGGTACAAGTGACCCAAAGCCTTGAGGAATTGTTGCGACAAAGAGCTCCTTGTCCTTACCTATCCAACACCACTTACCATGATGTAGACCCAAACTCCCCTAAGTTGGGCTCAACTGTATGAATGCACCAGGAGGCAAGACTGGATCGAAGAGATGTGAATCACGAAGTTCGAATCAAAATTCCCTCTTTTATCGAATCAAGCTTACCTGAAGAGTTTCTCGACTGGGAGCAGCGGGTAGATAAGATCTTTAAGTATTATTAATAATCTGAAGAAAGAAAATGTCGCTGGATGCTATGGAGTTCACGAATTATGCTAATCTTTTGTGGAACAAACTTAAAGAAGGAGATGGGGACATAACGAGTTGGGGCTTGATGAAATAGATCATTTGTAAAAGATTTCTTCCCGACTACTACCGACAAGAGCTCTACCTTCGGTTGCAAAGCTTGCGATTAGTGTGGAGGACTATGTCAAAGAATTTGATACCTTGATACTGTGTTGTGAAGTATAGGAACCACGAGAGCAAACCATTACCCGATTTCTCAATGGACTAAAGAAAGAACTAGCTGACGTTATGGAATTACAACCTTATTCATTAATTAAGAACATTTTTCAGCTTGCAATTAAGGTCAAAAGACAATGGAGAAAGATCCCTTCCCTTAGATATCTAGTTTTTAAGCCTACCTAGAACATAGCTTTTTTAGGTATAGCTAGTACTTCCAAAGAAAACAAGAAAAACAGACATGCTACCGCAACGGAACCCAAATGAAATGAAAAAGAGGTGGCTGAAAACCCTCGCTCTACCTATCGTAGCGATGACATTAAATATTTTAAATGTCTTGACCACGGGCATATCGCGTCTCAATGCCCCAACAAGTGAGTGATGGTGCTACACGAGTCTTCTAAATCACTAGATAGCAAGGATGAACAGAATCCTGAAGATGTTGAGAATGAAACTATTGAAGTTACAAATGAAGGGAAACTTTTGGTCATACATAGGGTCTTGAACTCTCAAGTTGCTCCTAAACAGGAGCAATACAATAATTTATTTCATTATCGTTGCACAATTCTCGATAAAATTTGCTTGCTCATTATCAATGGTGGCAGCTATACCAATGTAGCCTCCACAGAATTAATGAAGAAGTTGAGCTTACCCACCATAGCTCATTCACATCCCTATAAGTTGCATTGTCTCAACAATTAAGGGTAAATTTTGGTTAAGCAACAAGCTATTGTGCCAATATTTATTGGTAAAAGTTACGAGGACTTTATTGTATATGATGTAGTTCCAATGAATGCAGGTTATCTCCTACTAAATCGATCATGGCAGTTTGACCGACGAGTCATCTATGATAGCTACAGGAACATGTACACATTACAAAGGATGGAAATAAAATCACTTTAGCCCTGTTAACACCACAACATCTCTCTCCAACATCAACTACCATAGAGTTGCAAGCTAAAGAAAGTTTGATACTCACCAAAACAGAGGTTGAGTTAGCCATCGCACAAGCTAGCATGGTAAACTTGGTTATAGCTAAGGGAGTGGAAACCCGCTTGCCAACAAAGCAGCATCCCCTACTCGCTAAGCTATTGATAGAATTCACCGATGTGTTTCCTTATGAGCTTCCCGATGGTTTACCTCTAATTCGTGGTATTGAGCACAACATTGATATGCTACCTAGCACAATTCTTCCGAACAAGTTGGCCTATCACTACAACCCTAATGAGGCTAATGAGCTACAACACCAAATCAAAGAATTGGTTGTCGAAGGCTTCGTGAGGGAGTCTATGTGTAGTACGTGCCCTTCTGGTACCAAGAAAGATAGATCATTACGAATGTGTATTGACAATCGAGCCATTAACAAAATAACTATCTAGTACTGCTATCCCATTCCTCGGTTGGACGATATGCTGAATGAACTCAAGGGATCAACATTGTTTTCAAAAATTGATCTCAAGAGTGGTTACCACAAAATTCAAATCAAGGAAGGAGAAGAATGAAAAATGACCTTCAAAATGAAGTTAGGGCTATTTGAATGGCTTGTGATGTCATTTAGCCTATCAAATGCACCTAACACCTTTATGCAACTCATAAACTATGTGTTACGAGAGTTTATCGGTAAATTCCTCATCGTAGATTTTGACGACATCATGATTTATAGCAGTAAAATGGATGAACATATCATCCACATTCGGAAGGTACTAGAGGTTTTGCGCCATTAACAACTCTCTAATAACCTTAAAAAGTGTCAGTTTTGCCAATCACAAGTGTAGTTCTTGCTAAGCAAGGAGTTGAGGTTGATCTCAAAAAGTAAAAGTCATCCAAGACTGGCCAGATCCAACCAACGTGGCCGAGATACACAGTTTTCATGAGTTGGGGTCATTCTATCGAAGATTCATCAAGAATTTTAGTAGTATTACAACACCATTAACAAATTGTGTCAAGAAAAACCAAGAATTTTGGTGGACTGCAACATGTAAACATGGCTTTGATGAAATCAAAGTCCAGCTGAGTGGTGCACCAACTTTAACTCTTCCTGACTTCAACAAAACTTTTGAAGTTGAATGTGATGCTTCGGAAGTAAGAATTGGAGTTGTATTGGTGTAGGAGCAACAACCCATTGCATTTTTCAGTGAAAAATTAAGAGGATCCAATTTACGCTACTTTACTTATGAGAAGAAATTTTATACATTAATTTGAGCATTGCAGACATGGCAGCATTACTTTTGGCCTAAAGCATTCGTGATCCATGCAGACATTGAATCTTTTAAGCATCTTCAGGGCTAACAAAAACTTAATAGAAGATACAACAAATGGGTTGAACTTCTAGAATCCTTTTCCTATACAGTTCGATACAAAAAGGAAAATCTAACATAGTGATTGATGCTCTATCACGAAGATATTCACTGATCACTGTTCTTGAAGCTCGTATGATGGGATTGGAAGTCCTAAAAGTGTAATATGCAGGGGACCCAAACTTCTCACCCCTCAGTTCGATTGGCTAGAAAAGAGAGATGGATTCTACCAGAATGGCAAATACCTTTTTCGATGAGAGGAGCTTTGCATTCTGAGATGATCTTATTGAGAACTCTTTACTCAAGAAACTTACGATGGTGGATTAGCAGGACATTTTGGGGAAAGAAAAACGCTAGAGCTATTTAGAGAACATTTTTACTGGCCAAAAATGAAACATGATGTTCATAGGATTGTTGAAAGATGTGTTACCTTCAAATTGGCTAAAGAGAGAGAGAGAGAGACAAACTAGGGACTCTATATGTTTTTGTTGATTCCTACCAGGCCTTGGACAGACTTTAGCCTAGATTTCATCATGGGCCTTCCTACATTGAAGAGAGGATGAGATTCTATCCTAGTTGTAGTAGATAGGTTTTCTAAAATGTTGTATTTTATTCCTTGCAATAAGACTGATGATGTAGTTCATGTTGTAAATTTTTTTTGAGGAAGTCATAAAACTTCATGGTATTCCCAAAAGCCTCGTGTCTGACCGTGATGCTAAGTTCATGAGCTACTTCTGAAAGACTATATTTGAGTGGCTTAGAACCAAATTTCTCTTCAGCACACCATGTCACCCTTAAACTAACGGACAAACTGAAGTAATGAATCACACTCTTCTACGAGCTTTATCTCCAATAATGTAAGAACTTAGGAGGAGGAACTTCCTTGGATAAAATTTGCCTACAACCACTTAATTCATAGTACTACCGGTTGTTCTTCTTTTGAAATGGTCTATGGGGTTAATCCCACAACCCCTTAGACCTGGTACCCATACTCGAGCACGCTAATGTAGATTCTAAAGGAGTAAGTCAAGCTGAATCTATCAAAGTTTTACACCAACAAGTAAAGCAATAGATTGAGAAACAAACAACCTATGCTAAACAAGCTAACAAAAGGCATAAAATCATTGTCTTTGTCCTTGGAGACCTTGTTTAGATAAATCTTAGCAAAGTCAGGTTCTCACACAAGCATCGATCTAAACTCATACCCCAAGCCGATGGCCCATTTAAGATTATGGAGAAGATAAATGACAATACTTTTAAAATAGATCTACCGAAGGAGTTCAATGTTTCTAACTCTTTCAATATTAAAGATCTTATTCCTTAAAAGGAAGATAATGAGAATCTAGATTTGAGGACAAATCCTCACCAACCCCAAGTGGATGATAAAGGATCAAGCACTAATGATATAATGTGGTCAGAAGGATTCACCGTTCGCTATCAGGAACCTTTTACTCATGCCTGAAGTGGAACCAGTAACCCAATCTGGTTCGAACCCAAAATACTATTGAGTGAATAGAGTATTAATGACTTTAGCAAACTCAAGGATGTTTGTTTACTTCAGCAGGAGGTCACTAAAGAGTAAAGCTACATTTAATCCAGCTAAGAGATTCTTAGCATATCTTAAAATCAACAGCTCCAATTGGTTGATTTTGGGGATAGACAATTCGAATTTAAAGTTCATTTAGTGGCCTTAATAATTTCCAAAACAATAATTATATCAAAGCTCATAGATGGCTGAGCCTGTACAATATTTTACTAAGTGATTGCTTATTTTCTAGGAAAGTCTTTATAGCTAATTCATAGTGGTTGAGCCTGTATCATCATTTTACTAGGTGATTGTCTATTTCCTAAGAGAGTCTTTATAGTAAGTTAATATGCCTTAAACCTAACTTAAGAGGTTGTCTTAAGTATAAATAGGATCAGGTCTAAGGGATTTTCATTTAGTTGTTTCCAGAATTTGCTTCAAATCTCTCTCTTATCCTTAACCGGTGGTTTGTAAGTCGGTCTTTATCACTTTGGTGAATCATATCCATCTTGTGGCAGACCATGTGTGTAAGAAAATAAGTAGGTGTGCCTGAATCCTTTCAACTCAAGTACAATCAATGATACCTCGGTTTACCTCTCCTCCCTTTTAAAATTTGTTGAGTACGTGAATGTTGGGTTTAGGTAATTAGTTGTTGCATGAATAGGTTGATGCAATTGTTTGTTTCATCTGTTATCTATAATATTTCCCATGATTATATAATCCTTCTTTCTTCCATTAAAATTACTTTTAAGGGCTTCTTTTGCCCTATCCAAGGCTTCATAAAGATAACCCATAAATAGTTTCTTCTCGCTATTAGCCAATCTCAAAACTTTTACTAAATGACATGTAATCCTCAATAGTCTTACATATGCATTCTAAAATGTAGTCCTAAAGACTGTGTCTTAAATCTCATTTAACTTTCTATTTCTTTTATTTTAAGACAACTCTACAAATTGTTGTCATTTATCTGATGAGAACATTCTCTTCAAGGCTTGCTTTTGTTTCATAATACTCTTTACAAATAAGAAATTAGTTACAAACCGAGTTGCAGCTGTGTGAAGGAACTCTACACCATCTTTATATCTCCTCATCATATATAATACAAAAACATGGTTGTAGATAAATTTGGTGATATCTTGGCAACACTCAATTGTTGCCATTATCTCATTTATCTCACCAATATCCTCAAGGATGAGATCTAAATAATGGGTTACACATGGTGTCCAATAAAAAGTCCCATAAGTATATGCTAACTCCTTTCCAACTGATTTATAGTTAGTTGCATTATCTTTAATGAATTGGACTATATTCTCTAGCCAAACCTCGGATATCACCTTATCAAACTCTTATCTTAGAACCTCTATAATATGCCTCTCCTCTGACATGTCTAAAAATCTCAAAAATATAGGTCATTTAGGATATTAAACAAGAAAGTTTAACAATCTCTTTCCTCACCTATTTGTCCATTTGTCTACCATGATAGTGCATTCTGTCTCCTTCCATAACTCTCTCAAAGTCGAACAATATTCTTTCACTTCAAGGACAATCTTATCTAATAGTTTTTCTCTCAACTTTTGATAAGAAGGCATCTTATATCATGGACTAATGTTAACAATTGTATCTGCCTTTGCTTAAAAATAAAAATTATTTATTGCATTAAATAGAAAGCATGCATCATAAAACCATCTATCCATTACAAGGTCTGCCTGCTCATGTAACTGCTTTGAAGTCATACCAAAACGAATTCCAGATTAAGCACTGTGTGTAGTGCTAGGAAGGAAAAAGTGTAGGATTTCTAGGGATCAAGTACCTAAGGTGGGGGTCAATCCCTAGAGATGACCCTAATGAAGATAGAGTATAAGTTATGGTGTTGTCATCTCTACCTATGTGAGTGAGTGTGCATGATTTGAAATAATCGATCAACTTGGTGTCCAATTCATGGTATGGAATGAGTTTTTCATTTTTGACTTGCCAAATTTTTGAAACTTGGTTTACGACAAGCATAGAATCTCCAAAGAGTTTAATACATGATGCACTTAGATTTTTCAAAACTTTTAGGCCTTGTATGAGTGTCTCATATTCAGCCACATTATTGGAGCAAGAAAAATCTAATCGGAATGACATTGGGATTTCTTCCTTTTCAGGGGATATGAGAACGATATAAACTCCTACCCCTTATTGATTTCTTGTCCCATCAAAGTACATTTTCCTTACTTGATTCTCATCACAATAATTTGATAAAACATGAGAATTCAATTCATTTGTCAATATACCCTCATCGGGCATTTCATCAAGTATAGATATGTATCTTGAAGAGGGAATTTGGCTATATGATCGGCTAGGGCTTAGCCCTTAATGTAATTTTGATGATGGAATCATTTACCTAGCCTACCCATTAGGATAGGCTTTTCAAAACGATGCTTGATACGATCAAGTTTAGACACTATCCAAATTTCATGATCCAAAAAATAGTATCTAAACTTTTGTTATGCCAATACCAAGGATAAACATGTTTTCTCCATAGCTTGATAATTTCTTTCATATGCCAATAAAATTTTTGAAATATAGTAAATATTATACTCTTTGAGGCTATCATCCTCATGATCTTGTTGATGTTGATCTTTCGTTTTATGCCGGTCACTTTGTTCACTATTAAGGTTTTGTATAAAAAGAGAGAAAAAAGAAGAAAAGGAGGTTTGTACGGTCGATTCAATGAGGTATTTTATATTTTTTAGAGGCATACTCATGCATTCAATTGTATTTTGTTTTTTTGTTTGTATGTATTTGATATCGTCGATCCGATAACCATCAAGTTGCCACAAGTTGGATAGATACACTTTTTCTATTTAGAGAGATGTGGTTAAGTTGCATCTCCTCAATTCAATCGTGTCTATGTGCGTGAATGTGATGATCAAACGAAAAAAATGAGTAAGAATAAGATTTGATAAAGGACTTATAATATTGATTTAATTCTCTTTTTCTTTTTAATTTAATGAGAAAGTTATTGATTATTTTAAGGGTTTGTTAGTTTATTGGTTCTTTGTTTCAATTAATTTTCTTTTTCAAGTATCGAAATATTTAAAATATTTTGAGATGAAACTTTGAATGATTGTCACAAGTTTCAAGAAGTTGAGAATGACTTTAGAATCATGGTGTTTGCAAGAGAGAGAAAAAATAGAAATCGTATCGGGTATTTTTAAAAAAAGAGTGTGTGGATAGCAAAAAGGGTATGTACGTATCAATTCTTAACAACAATAGTGAATTCGTGTTGTTGTCTCTATTATGTGTGGATAAGCCTGGTTAGGGTTTGGATGAAGCCTGATTTGATAACAAAAAAGGTGCGGCCTACCAAATGTTATGAAAAAGTGGTAAAACATTACTGTGCACTATACCAATTAAAGGTTCAAAATAGTGAAATTTTTGGAAAAGCAGCTGAACGAAATTGCAATATCGACAAAACCAAAGGTGAGAGCAGTGCACTCAAAGAACGTGGTAGACTGAAGACTGCGGAACTTCATAAAGCTTCGTAGAAGAGGCTGTGACCCAACTTCTCGCCTCATTCTCTATTCGTTGGCAATATGGTTGAACTATCGACGAGAGGAGTAAGATGGAGGATCAAAGATAGAAATGTACAGGACTTCCATACCAAGGTTAGCTCTGTCTCTGAAGGTGAGCGCGTCAGGCAGCGTCAGGGAACCCAACAAGCGCTAGCACCGCCACCATAAGGAGATGAACCAAAGCGCCTGCGAGGATGGTAAGCCACATTATACTTGCTTTCTTAAAGAATTGCTATGACAGGGGATTCCGCTTTCTTTCGAGGAAGTCGATCTCATAGATAGACAGCGGGCCTAATCTATAGTTTACTAAAGCATGCTAGCGCCTTTGACGCAGGCGGGATCTGTATCCTATGAAAGGATGCTACAGGTACAGGTCATAGAACTCCGCAAGCAATATATACACGTGCGAGTGGTTGGACAAGAAGGGATGGCTCTGCCTTTGCACAGGATTCCAATAAGCTAACTTGCCACACTAAGCACACAAGAGGCCAATTGGATCACATTGCATGGATTGATGACTTGTCTTCTCCAAGTGCCTTCTATCAAAAGAAGCAAGAAAAGATCCTAACCGTCCATCTTACCTTACTTTGAAGAAATGAAGAGCACGTATGGGTTGAAGGACTTCACTATTGGGCCTGGTCGCGTAGCGAGCACGACCTGGCCTGCAGTGCTGCTCCTGCAGACTCGTTCTTAAGCAGCAGTCCTTTGACAATGGTCGATCTAGCGCACTCTAACGCCAATAAGAACCGCTACCTTTAGTAGTGTGTGCCCACAACATTACACTAGAGGGAGCGCCCACTATTAAGCTGCTACTGTATGGCGCCCACTGACATTATAGTAGCGATAAGCTCAGCTCACCCTACCGTGGTGGCCACAAAAGGTGATTAACCGTCAGGTGGCCTATGCGGTGGAGCGTAGCTGGAGTGCTCTGTATTCCCTACCTAAGATCTTCATCCTAGTGATTCTCTTATTCTATCAAGAATAGCAAGACCGGTCTGCCTTACTGTAGCGCCCGCCACTACTCCCACGGGGCGGTGTAGGTAAGCTGCTAACACTGCCAGGGAGCAGAGCTTCATCCTCCACTCCACAGAGTAGTGGCAGCAGGTCGACCATGCAAATCCCAACATCTTTTTCGAGTTAAGAGAAAGGCAAGGGCACAGAGCACATGCCAACTCCTCTCATGTCAAGCATGTGCCCATGCCCAAACCTCTCGAGAATGGACTGATCCGATGTGGAAGCGCACCCACGGAGCGGAAGTAGTCACTTACCTTTCACACCTTTTGTGTCAGCGCCCACTAAGACTAAAGGGGTGGGGCCTTATAGTAGTTGCTGGGGTGCTTACAGTAGCGGCCTCAACTCCAAATCTTCCTTTAGTGTGCTACTGCTTTGACACTCCCACCGGCTGACTGTGCCAAGATCTACTATCAGATCTTTCGTTGTATTACCCCTACAGTGCCCCCACTAACACTGCTAGCGGGCCTATAGCCCCATGGGAGTAGGGGCCTGCTCTTTGAGGGCTGCTTTCTCTCTAGCTTTCTGGTGGTACCTCCGCCTCCTTCTACTATGTTCGGCCACTACAAGTATCCTTCCAGTCATTCCTTCAGTCACCCGCTCCTCCTCATGAGAGAGCAAAATCACCAGGATCAAAAAAGTCGGTTCCTGCTCTCGCATGATCGTTCTGTATCCTTTCTGCACCGAGTACCTACGGGTGGTTCGGTTTACAATTGAGATAGGCCGGGAATTCGTATAGTTGCCGAGAATGGGTTCTTCAAGGTTACCGGACAAAGATGGGGACACCTCCCCCAGAACATTCGCTAGCAGGACTGGGAGAAAGATAGATCGACTCGACTGCCTTATTGTAAGGCGGCGGCTTCCCCCACTAGCCTATAGTGGTAGCCTTACCTTCAACATATTCCAAATTATCAAAACCAAGCTTATTTATCTTTGAGAGTGAAGGATGTACTCTCAGTTCCATTAACAGAAGAAGAGTTGCATTCACCATGCGGTACGTAATCATCTGACCTGGTACTGGTACCTCAACTTAGGGCTTCAGGTAATTGTATGCCTATTTACATGCCCGATCCATCTGATTGTTATTAATTTACCCAAGTGTCGACTACTTGGCGCAGACACAAGGACTTCCTTCTCATTAGGTCGTGTCAGTAAATATGCTTACCTTTGGAGTTGTGACATGATTCAAATGCAGTAGTGTTGCAGTATGTGTAAAAGACATGACAGTTTTGTGCTGGTTGTTGGATAGTGAAAACTTTGGTCCTTTTTTCGAGACTTGGAACCAGTTATTTAGTTACCATTCTCACCCTTTTATGGAGTTTCAACAGGTGATCGATCGAGCAACATCGCGTACATGCTTAATTTCTGAGTCTGATTCACCCTGAAAATATACGTTTGAAAGGATAGATGGTTGCTTAGCAAACAAACCCTGCCATCATAGCAACAACCGAGGAAGGCGGAGTAGCCAACATTACTTGATCAAACAGAGCATAGTCTTTTCTGCTTCATTCCCTAGTTCTAATGCCTTCACAACATCACTCATATGGTTACCACGAGTACGGGGTGCTACTGGAGAATCTAACTAGCGTCGCTAGTTGTAAATCTTGCGAAAATTTGAGCTTAAACTGTGCATTTTAACATGACCTATGCATTTTAACAGGTAACCCATGTCACTGTCACTCTGATTGACCTACATAGCCCACACTGAACCTGAATATGGGAGAACAGGTATTGTGTGCAATTATGAACATGACCCAAGAACCTGATTTGAAGTTGAACCCTGTCCAGCACAGAAACTGCCAAATTGTCACAAGAATAAGGGACACAACCCAGTGAGTTTCAAATATGACAGTAGCCAATTTGAACTTGAACGACACAATACATAAATGGGTCAGAGATGATATAACCTTGTTGGGAAATACCATAGAAATACATGCATAGGAAACTAATATGCAACAATTATAAACATGCCTTAATCAAATACAACTGCAAATCCAAAGTAAGCCATAAACAAATCGTATGAAAAACACAAACAAATAGGAATTAGAAAGGAAACTTATTTGTGTGGGTTGTCCTTGCCGACTTTCCTTAGAGAAATCAATGCTTCGCTATAAAGTATGTACGAGTACCTATATTTTCTCTTAGGATAAAGCACACACACAACTCAAAATAGCGTACCTTACTTTGAGTCGACTTCAACCACATCTCAGTCACCTTTGGCAGAAAATGAAGGATGGCTAGGCGCAATCACTTGCGGGCAAAGAATACCACAGCAAGAGGAGAAATGTAGAGAGTAGAGGAGGAGAAAATATTTTCGTATAAGTGTGGATTAGAGAGCTGTAATCCCTTATTTATAACTTGTGTGATGGATCATATATCCGATGCAAACGACACACTTTTATATCTCGTAACCATTCTCGTTTCCAGCGTAAATACTTTTGATTTTTAACTAAAAGTTTTTCGTATAAACGATAGACTGAAGACAATTCTCAAATCTAAGCCCAAGGCCGAAAGCTCAAGCGTGTGTGCATATGCATGTGTAGTCTAACATGTCCTCCTAAAGCTCTTTAAACTAAGGTTTATAAGCTACCAACTATATAAAAGGACGTGGTTTGTCTCATTTTTTAAATATTGTTCTAAACCTTGTCTTTCTCTTGATTGACTTTTTATACTTAGGACTTTTACATATATCAATGATGCATCAACTGAATATTTAAGGATACTAAATATAAATTAAATATTATTAACCATAATTAACATTAAATCCAACAGTTGTGTCTACAACACCAAAGGAGAACAGTGGTTCAGGCGGCCATCTCGCTGTTTCCCTGGGATAACAAGGACCAATAACGCTGTCTACCTGTCCATCGGACCTCTCCCCTCCTCACAACAAGGTTGGCAGCCGACGCATACATTTTGCCACAAATAAAGTAGAAGTCCGATGAACCCAAGCAATTTCAGGAATCTCATGAATACAACAAAGACGAAACTGAATCCGGCAAGCAAGACTGCTCTAAAAACCCCTTGACCTAGAGTAATTCTACGAATGGATTGCATCAATTTGCTTTGGAAAACCAGACTCAACTCTAGCTGGGTTCTACCACTGAAAAATCTGGCAAAACGCTATCGGTTTCGGCCAGCAGAATTAAGCCGATCATCAATAGATGATGTTCGCTTAGTTATGGGTGTCGTCGACCTTCAGACTTACGCCGAGACCAATGCATAATAGTGATTAGAAAACTGAAATGAACCTGTCATTGCCACAAATAATTGATTTTTATCAGATAACACGAACATGAGTGTGTTGCAGGTGTTCGATGAAACGTTTGCATCAATACATTCAAAGGTATCGACTTTGTTGGTAAAACGGATTGTCAATTGAAAGATCGCCGTTGCAGATACAAGCTATGCCAGTAAATTGGATTGTGAATAGAAATGTTGATGTCGCAGGTATAGACTCATCTGGCAAATGAGACTGTGGATCAAAATGTTGACTTGGATACATGCTTTGTCAATGAGACTATCAATCGAAATACCAATGTTGCATATACCGGTTTTGTTTGTGTCATGAATGGCTGAACATGGAAAGCTCAAGGAAAATACTAGAAGATCAAGAGTGCTAGAGAACTTTAATCCTTGTTTTGAAAGAGAAAATGAGAATGAATAAGGTATCAAGCGATGGAATGAGTCTTCGAGAATCCGATTGTGCATATTTTGGTTGTCGACTGGTTATTGTATATGTATCCAATGTGCTTAGGAATATGAAAAAAACATGTTATATCTACTCCTAGGAAAAGTAAAAGATAAAAAAAAACTAAGACGGTGTCATTGGCTTCTTGATGTTATCTTTGATTACACGCTTATTTGTAGGCTTCCATAGAAACGATAAATAATGTGTCGAGCTTTTCAAACGTGATTCTTAATAACTCCCGAAAGATTTCTTTATTAAATCAATAATCACTTTCTTAATAGCCTCACTTTCATAATAAGGAGTTGAATGTACTAACCTAATAATGTTCTCTAGAAAAGTCATTACATTTTCTCTTGTAAATACAATCCCTTGATCAGCCATAATCGACTCCGATATTTCAAACCAAAAAATAATATAGTCGTTGATGAACTTCATCCTAAGTCACCACTTTTAATGGTAGGGTTTCAACCTACTTAGTAAAGTAGTTTGTTGCCACTATAATAAATATGTTCTTTCGAAGATTTCAGATAATTTTTTTTGAGTAGGTCCATAGCCCAACCATGGAATGATCATGGTTTGATGAACGGATGAAGTTCTACCGTAGGTGCTTTTTGGTACAGACCAAAATGTTGGTATTCTTGGCACTTTTTTGCATAATTAATGCAATTTTGATGCATAGTTGGCCAATAATACCCATGTTGACATATCATACACTTTATTTTAAGTCATAACTGATGAGTCTCAAATTCCTTCATGAACTTCAGCTATCACCATTCAAGCTTTGTTTCTATTCAAACATCTCAAAAGCAAACCGATGGCTTTGCTTATTCAACTAACGATCCAATAAAGTATAGCTTAATGCCCTATGTCATGTCTTAATATCTGAACATTGTAAAGGTTGATTCAAATATTTTACCAATGAATCTCTCTAGTCATGAGGTTCCTCCATCTCTTGAGTCGAGGTTCTCACTACCAAAGATCCATATATTGCTTTATAACCCAAAGTAATCTGAGCTAAATTATTTGCTATCTAGTTTTCATCTCTAGGAATATATAATAGTTTCACTTCGAGAAATGTTCTCAATAAATCTCTTGTAAGTTGATGCAAGGATTGAAAGGTCGAGCTAAGACACTGGTAATCCCTTAGGATGACTTGGGATTCACCATAAATCTCTATCTTTCTTCCTCCAACAATGAAAACTAGATTTAAACTTAAATCAAAGCCTCATATTCAGCCTCATTATTAGTAAGGCCCAACTCCAAAGACATGGAGAGCATACCTACTTTTTTGGTCAAGGAGACGATACAAATATCAATTCTCATGCCTCGATTATACCTTTATCCATCGAACATAATCAAACAAGATTGCTTGGATATCATATTCTATGCTACTTCTAAGGAGTCACTTGCCTTGATACATACAAAAATTACCAAAAAATAGCAAGTGTCGAGCCCTTCACTACTTAAGAAGAAATGTTTCAAATCAAAAGGACACAATTTGATTGCCCTTTTGACTAGCCTATCTTGGAGAGCTGGGCGACCAAGTAAGTAAAGTAAGATATCAACTTTGCTTATCACCCATACTTCGGTTGTGAGAAAATAATGTTCTAATTTCATATAAAGGTGACATATGGCCAAACATATCTTTTCAATTAAAGAATATCATGATTCTATATCGGTAAACAACAAACTTAATAAGAAAATAGACCGCTCTGTATTGTCCTTGGTGTCTTGCACCAGGAGGGCACCAATGCTATTTTCTATAGCGACTACGTAAAGTTTCAACGGTTTTTCGAAAATCGGGGGTACCAACACAATGTATTTTGCTAGATACTGCTTTATCTTCTCAAATGTCAACCATTGTTCTATTCCTCAAATGGAAAACAATGGCCAAACATATCTTTTCAATTAAAGAATATCATGATTCTATATCGGTAAACAACAAACTTAATAAGAAAATAGACCGCTCTGTATTGTCCTTGGTGTCTTGCACCAGGAGGGCACCAATGCTATTTTCTATAGCAACTATGTAAAGTTTCAACGGTTTTTCAAAAATCGGGAGTACCAACACAAGGTATTTTGCTAGATACTGCTTTATCTTCTCAAATGTCAACCATTGTTCTATTCCTCAAACGGAGTTATCCACATCCTTTAACTTCAATAATGTTGTTAACGGATCCATCTTACTTTTGACATTAGCAATAAAATACAGTAGATAACTGACCTACCCGATCAAACTATGTAATTTCTTCCTTGTCTTGTGTGGTCAAGCATTGATGATGACCATGAATTTATTTAGGTCGATTTCAATCACTCTGTTATGTAATAAGAAACCAAAGACTTGTCCAACATAAACTGCAAAAGTATATTTATTAGAATTCAATTTTAAGTGTTGCTTTCACATCCACTAAAAAGTTTGCTCAAGATCAAATAAATGTTGTTCAAAACTTTTAAATTGGATCATAAAATCATCAATATATATATCTCTATGGTTTTCTCAATTAAATCATGAAAATACAATTCATTGTTCGATGATACATGATACTAACATTCTTAAGTCCAAATGACATCACTATCCATTTATAAATCTCTATAATTTGGTTGTATCCTAAGGCATTGTCCATGAATGAGGAAATCTCATAGACATTTTTGCATCGACTAACATATTAGCCATTGACATGACATATTAATTCTTAGCAGTAACCAAGTTATTATTTCAATAATCAATGCATACCCATAATTTACCATTTTCTTAATGACAAGAATGATATTAGACAACCAATCTATGTATATAGTTGTTCTAATGCTATATCTTTTGCTTGATGGTTAGAAACATCTAAGAATCTTCTCATTGGTTGTCTTATGGTTTGATTCATGCTTTCAATGAAATAATAAACCCAACCAACTCTTGAGGTAGTCAAGGCATTTCATGATATTTCTAGACAAGGCAATCTTTATACTGCTTGAGCAAATTGACCAAACATGATTGATTCCCGTTAGATATGTGAGCACTCATATTTGTTAGTCTCGTAATCCCTATGTTATACTGATATACCATTAAAATATATGAGTATCTTTAGCCTTTTCGTTACAAGTACGTTTAGTCTTCTAACCGTACTTTCCATGATTTACTATGCCTTCCACATAATGATTTTATCTAGACACAATTTGTATCTTTTATACTTTTTTTCAAACTGACTCAATAATCATGCTGACTTGAGCTTTCTGTTGTTATTGTATCTTCTCATGATATGAGTTCTCCAATTGTCTTGGTACATGTCCCCAGACTTCTATTTTTTCGATGTCTTCAAGGGAGTCTTCTGTTGTTGTGCTACTACTAACTTCTTCTTGATTCTTTCTGCTTGGAGCTTCATTATGGTCTCCAAAATTTCTTCTAGATCTAAGATCTTATTTTGATTTATTGCTTTCTTATTTTGACATTTTCCATGTAAATGATGTATTTCTAATTTTTTTCTCTCTGATCTCTTCTTCTAGTCTTTTAATTGTTTGTGCATGTCCATGTGCTTTGGACTTAAATTGGTGTATTTGTTAATTTAGTCTTCTAATCATACTTTATATAATTTTATAATGGGTACAAAATATAATCTCATTAGTATTTGAAGTTGGTTTAAAGTTGAGGGGTCATTTGTAATTCTGAAAGCTTGGGTGAATGAAAATATTAGGCCTAAGGATCTCTCTACATCTTTCTAAAGCTTTTGGATAACTCTTGAACCCTTTGTACAAAGGTACGGATACTCTTTTTTGTATATTCAACTATGTTTGTTCAATTAGGAAATAAATAATTTTTTTACCATAAAAATAACGTTAAATTTAAATTTTTCTATCTTTTGTAAAAATTTTTATTCAAAGTAAATAGTTAAAGCATTTAAGCTTGCTAGTAAGTTATTTTGGTCAAAAGATACTTTTCTACTCGAAATCCAAATATGATGTAAGAACCAACATCACTATATTGGTATCAGAACCTAGATCTTGTAAAAGATTTTAAAAGGATATTAGTAAAGATAGAAACTTTTGATCTTATGCACCTAGATTATTTAGATCATAGACTTAGAAAACCAAGTAGAAAGTTTAGAATCCACTAGGATACTAATAAGGTAAACCAACATAGTATACTTTACAGTTTTCATAACATTCAAGCTTCTTATAGTTTTCAGTCATATAAATAAACTAAGCCATAAAATACTAAATAGTCTACTAGATTTAGTTATAAATTCAAGAAGATTTGCACATAAGCAAAACTTAAAAAATTAGAAATCCCTAAAAGAGTATTAAAAGTATTTTAAAATAAAATTCTCGCGTTCAATAGCTGTTAGCATATTGTTAGCACTTGATCCTAATATAGTGGTAGCAAAGATATAATAGATTTAGCAGTATATTCATATTCAACAAAGATGAGTGCTCACATATCTAATGGTATATCAGTATAACGAAGGGATTACGAGACCGATAAAGATAAGTGGTCAAATATCTAACGAGAATTGGTCATGTTTGGTTAATTTGCTCAAGGTAATCTTTATACTACTTGAGGAAAATGACCAAACGTGACTGATTCTTATTAGATATGTGATCACTCATCTTTGCTAATGTACCTTATTAGAAAATCTTTATATTAATTTCATAATGAGTATAAAATATAATCTCATTAGTATTTGAAGCTAGTTTAAAGTTTATGGGTTCTTTGTAATTTTGAAGACTTGGGTGAATAAAAAGCTAGGCCTAATGATCTCTCTACATCTGTTTAGAGCTTTCAAGTAGCTCTCGAATACTTTGTATAAAGGTACAAGTACTCCTATTGTATATTCAACTATGTTTGTTCGACTAGAAAATGAAACATTTTTCTTACAATGAAAAATAGCATTAAATTCTTTCTTTTGTAAATCTTTATATTCAAAGTAAATAGTTAAAGAATTTAGGTTTGCTAGTAAGTAATTTTGGTCAAAAGGTATTTTTTTACTTGAAATCCAAATATGATCTAAGAACCAACACCACCATATTGGTATCATATACTAAATCTTGTAAAAGCCTATAGAAGGATATTAGTAAAGATATTGTTTCATTCCTACTTTCAATAAAATACTAAACTCAACCAACTCTTGAGGTAGTCGGGCATTTCATGATATTTCTAAACAAGGCAATCGTTATATTATTTCATATTGGTATCAAAGACCAGATTTTGTAAAAGCCTATAGAAGGATATTAGTAAAGATATTGTTTCATTCCTATTTTCAATGAAATACTAAACTCAACCAACTCTTGAGGTAGTAGGGCATTTCATGACATTTCTAGACAAGGCAATCATTATATTGTTTGAGCAAATTGACCAAACGTGACTAATTCTCATTAGATATGTGAGCACTCATCTTTATCAGTCTTGTAATCCCTCCTAAAGCCAAATTCACCTCAAGTAGAGAATCGGTTAAGATGAAGCTCATCTCATCCTTCTAGTTGGTTCAATTGAAAGATATTCTCCATCCAATAAGTGACAAAATTACGAGAATAGGGCAATTTTCTACTTTCTTCAAGCAATTTAGTATATGTTCTTTCGAGCTTCTGTTTGGCATATGAGGCCTTCAATCATTAGACACAATCTTGAATGGGCTAAAGATTTATTATCCATGAGCCACTTTAGGCAATGATCATAAATCGACCAAGTCAAGCGTAAAATCTTGGGTGGTTCATTGATAGGACCACATTTCTTCTAGAGCTTCATCCATAATGATCAAACTCACCCAACGCGAATAACATAACGCCTCGAAGGCCTTAACATTGGCTGCAAAATGATCCTCCTCCACATCAATGTTCTTGACCTTTTCACTAGTTTAGAATATTAGCTTTTGATGTAATGTCGAGGGAATACAATAATTTTAATGTATCCAATCCCTTTTAAGTAGTAGGAAATAACCTAGATTAGCATCAACCATGAAAAATGAGGTAGACGAAGTCTTTGAGCCTATTTTTAATTCAACAACTATTACACTCATGGTAATGGATGATTCCCCTCAAAACTCAAACATCTTGAGGTTCATCGAGATTAAATCGGCAGAAGTCCTCCCAACCTATTGAAGTATGTAACTTACGTTCAATACAATACCATCGTCCATGAAATCTTATTTAAAAGAATGACCATTGACCTTTGTGGTAATGTATAATGGTCATAAATGTATCGTCATAATGGCAGGTGGTCCCTTGAATACCATTGGAATGGTCAACATTATCGATCAAAGCCACCCAATTAGGTTCATCTGCCAAAAAATTGTAATGGATATCTCAGCCTCCTGTATCTCCTTCTCTTACTTCTTGACCTCTTCTTGTAGTTTCTCATCCTCTTTTGCATGACCTCTCATGTATGCATGAAACCCTTATCACCATGAAGTGGTTAGAGCCTCTATTCTTTGTCTCATGTCCTCTTCTTTAAGATATCATGTAAGGCCAACCAATCTTTTAGCAAGAGCCGCTTTGACCCATTCATCTATATCCTTATGTAGAAAATATAGATACTCTTGAAACTCATCGTCAAAGGTTTATATGAATGTGTATTCCTTGGGTTCGCTAGAAGTGTGTATGTGTTAGAGGTTTGAGAGCAATTTCATTTCTATCTCTAGGGAGAGTCATGTTTTGACTCATCAAAATCAACGACCCAAGAGTGATGACTTGAATGATGTTTTTTATAATTATTAGTGAGCCCATCACCTCAGTGGTTGGAGGCAAACATCAATAGAGCTGATAAAACATTGACCTTAAGGTCCCTCCCTCTCTCTCCTGAAGATCCTCTAGGGTCTCGAATAATGGGCCACTATTCTACTTACTCGAGACAACCCTTTGATGGTGAAATTCATGATGCGGCCTTGGATGAAGCCCTATATTGTTTTATGGTTTCTGTAAATGATTCTAACGGACATGCCCCTAAGCTTATCGCCTTCATCTATAGCTTCCACCTTCTCATCAAACACCACGTGTTCTGACTTTGTTTGGTCGGGAGATATACGTGACAATGACTAACTCCCTTCACCTAGAGTCAATCGAGTTTGTTGTTTAGGTTTCACTATGATGGTGCATAAGGGCAATATGGGACTATATTCTATTATGGTTGATAGCGATGGCAATGGATTTGCATTAGTCTCAAGTTGTTTGAGAACTTAAGATGTTCATCCTTGATAGCTTGATATATGACTGAGTAGAACTTGATACATTGATTTATACGATGTGAAGTTAGGTTGTGCCACATAAATATCATGGCATCTTCTTAATCGCAGATGGTGTTGAATGGTCTTTCGATAAATAGATTTATTGATCTTTTAAAAGCATATCAAAGATCTCATTGGCTTTTGAAATATTGAAAAACCAATTTTCTTTCTCATCAACTTTCTTCTCTTTCCCCTTTGGGTATCGAAGAGTATTGCAAACATAAGGAGTCTCCATGATGCATCTCAATGCCAAGAAACCTCCTTTTTTATAAGCTCTATGCGAGGGTAGAAAACTGAGAAAAGTATGAATGAAAATATAATGATAATAGTTAGCAAATCCCAAAAAACTCTTAAATTTGGTTATCCATCTGACCAATTTTTTTCTTGAGTCTATTTTTACAAGGTCGTGTCCCACAATATGACCTAAGAATGAAATCTCCTTCCTAGAGAGCTGACATTTTTTCCTTTTACAATCCTATGGACATGTATGTTACAATATCAATTGTGGAAGGGCTTCTTGATTTACAAGGAGAATGCCATGCAAAGAAGGAAGGAGGTCGAGAAAAATACAACCACAAGTAAAAAAGAGGCACACAAGGACGACAAAGTGCATCTTAATGTAGAGGATGTGGTGCCTTATGAGGATTTACTACGGAATGCAGGAAGGTGTTTGACAGTACACAACCACCAAAAGTGGGAGCTTGGCATGGAAACAACCAGCTAGAGGCATGGCTGCATGAGGAAGAGGGCGGCAACCAAAAGCCACTAGTTGTGGACAAACTACGAACTGCTTCAAATATGGCAGCTCCCATCTTGCAAGAGACTGCCCCAACTGACTTCAAGCCAACGCAGTTGTTGAAGGACAAACCATAGTTGAAGTAGAGAAGTAAGTTCACACCACACTCTTCTAACTTCTTAATAATGATCGTGGAACAACTCTAAAGGACCGGGCTCATGCACGTAGAAGTCCTCCTCGAAAAGCATTCCTTATAAGCCATGGTTGATAGTAGAGTTACTCATTCAATCCTAGCAACCACACCTGCCCGAGCAATGGGCTTAAGGTTGGTAACTTCCAAAGACTAAAAACCATAAATGCCATGGCATGAAATGTTGAAGGCATGGCCTTGGAGGTGAATATGATAGTAGAAAGTTGGTCAAGTACCATGGACGTAGTAGTTATGACCTTGAATAATTTCTCGTTTATCTTGCACATCGACTTCCTATGAAGAGAAAGGATGATGGTGAAACCTCATTTCAATGGATTGGTAGTAATAGATGAGACACAACTAAGCTTCATTCCATAATACAACCTCAATAAAGCCATTATTGAGCTACCAGCACCAGCCGTCGGAAAAAACAGTCCCTAAAAGCACCCGTTGATGGCAACAACTGCACCTGGTTGCCTCAACCCAAAGTCTCATGACCAACACTTTCCCACATAGAGTAGAATTCCTTGCAAACACTCCCACTCAACCCTAGTCGATGAAGTCCCTCAAGTGCATGTACACATAAGTACATAGAGATGGAAGAGGAGGAAGAAGAAGAATTCAAATTTCACTCTTTAAAGGTTGAATCTTTATTCAATGATTGCCTTCTCTTGCAATAACTCAATAAGAGCTTAAATAATAAAATTCTACTAAATAGAAATGAATCCAAATGAATTGCTCTGGATCCAAACCCAAATATCAAACCAAATAATACTGTAAATGATCCAAAACTAGACCAAAATGATACAAATTGAATCCAAATAACCTATACTCTCTAAACATCTTAATGTTGGTCATATATGACCACTTATTACATAACTAAAGCAATAACAATAGACTTAAACAAAACTACTTAAAAGTATGTTAAGGATTCAACCTCGGTGCGTGTGCTTCTTGCGTTGTGTGCAATATACATATGTAGAATACTTGGAACTAGCATTATAACATGTGCCCTCAATGCATCCAGAATCTGTGCCCTACATCCCGTGTGCCCCTCATGCCCAATGACCTGCCTAGTTCCGCTAGTGCTAGCACCAACAACAATCATGCATGTCTTTCGAAAGATTCACTTGTTTTCTTGTGAGCATTGTAGGTACACAATGGACTGAGGAAGAAGTAGCCCACCTTGTTATTGATTCATTTGGAAGAAGAACCAAGGGTCAACACCAATCCCATACCGACGGTGGTAGAAGAAGTATGGAGGCCTACCAAAATATGATGCACAAAGAATTACCAAAGCAACTACCTCCAAGATGAAAAATGGATCACGACATCATCCTTATACCCACAAGCAAATCACCAAGCAAAGGAGCTTACCGCATAGGACCGGGGGAGCTGGAATAGTTATAGAAGCCACTAGGTGAGTTGCAAGTATAGGGATGATACAACCATCCATGAGCACATATGACTTTCTAGTATTATTCCAAAAGAAACAAGATAGCTCTATACACTTGTGTGTGGACTATAGGGCATTGAACAAGAGAGACCAATACCTCTTACCTTTAATTACTAATTTGTTTTATAGGTTGAGTGGTGCTCGGTGGTTCATAAAACTAGATTTGAGATCTGAATATTGGGAAGTGAGGATTGCACCTGAAGATGAAGAAAAGACAATAATGGTGACAAAATATGGCTCATTTGAGTTTGTCATAATGCCTTTCGGCCTCACCAATGTCCCCACCATGTTTAGCCATTTGATAAATGAAGTATTATATGGTCTTCTTGATAAATTTGAATTTGTATATCTTGATGGCGTTGTTATGTTTAGCCAAACCTTAGAAGATCATGTAAAACACCTTGAAAAAGTACTCTTGAATCGATTTGAGCCCATAGTTGTAGTCCATGTATGAACAAAAATAATTAGTCCTTTGGGTGTATATCTTGTACTTCCAATAATAGGGTACTAAATTTTTAACATATCTATATGTTTCATTTGAAGCAAGTCTCCCATGTTTGCTATTCCGTATAAGAAGACAATAATTCTCGTTAAAGTTTTCTCTTCAAGTTTGCCCAATTAGGCACCATCAATTGTCCTTATTCGTTCGTTACTCTTTGCTTGATCTGCCACAAAAGTTTCACATCTCTTTTAAGGTAAAGAATTGCTTGAATAAGTTGGTCTTCTATTGGCATTCTCATGGCTTTTGAGTATGCATTGGCATCATAAAGCCAATTTTCCAGCATCTTATTGTCTCGAGTTTTAGCATATTTCTGAGGTTCGAATACTTTAAGCCAGTGAGATATACTTAGCTTGATGTCCAGTTGAAGCCTCCATGGAAGGTCGAAAGAGGGCATGTAAGGCTTCATCCATTAGCACCAATTGGGGACTTGGGTTAATTGTCGAGGTACTCGCTCTTGAGGCATCTAGCTTTCTTTGAACTCATTTTGTCTCATCCCCAAGGATGATCATTTGGTCCATTAGTATAACTCATTGAATCGTAGGTAGATTCTCATCTTCTTATGATCGGGTGCCTTGAGACCTTATTTACATTATGATGATTTCTTTTTCCTTAATGAAGAATGCAAAAAAGTGAAAGGAGAAAGGAAGACTTCAAGGTTACATCGCAATAGATAGGGTAGATCATGTTTTCTCTCCTCCTTCACAATTAACTCCTTTGCTAAATGAATAAACTCTTCTTCTTTTCCAAAAAAAAGAACTCTCTTTCCTTTGGTGAGACAAGAGGAATATATAGATGCTTTCTTTCTTTTTAATTTCAAATTTTAAGTTCCACTCTTGGTGGAAAAGTTTCCCAAATTTAGGAGGGCGAGCACCAACAACTCACCTAATTTGAATTCAAATTTGAATTCAAAACTAATTTCACACTTTGGAAAAGCTCCTCGGATTGAGGAGGTCAAATTTGAATTCAAAACTCAGTTTCACACTTTCTGGAAAAGCTCCTCAAATTAAAGAGGATGGGCTCTCACCTAATGTGAATTTGAATTTAGGAATTAAAATTTCCTACTTTTGCCAAGTCTTCTTAAATCCGTGGAGTGTGTGGGCCCTTGGATAGCTGATCCACTTTGAATTTGAAACTTGAAATTTGAAATAAACTTTTTTCTAAAGTCATGAAAAAGCCTTTGTTTCTAGGGGATTGGGTAAACAACCTGTTCTCGCTTTTCTTTTATTGAATTTTTGAAATTCAAACATCGATGAGAACTTGGTCTTGTTCCCTCATAGCTTCGCCTGCGTGTTTCAATTATATGTGAGGAAAGGCTCCACCTTTCCTCTTTCACCATGGCCACTATAGGTTGTTGCCTTTTAGGCTGACTTCCACCCTAACCAAGGCCACTGAATGGTGGTATGCTTCGCCAATTGAGAATGGGATTAGTGAGTGGAGTGGTAACTAGAATTTTTGCTCCCAAAGTATCGATCTCCTCAGCTCCTCCCTCAGTTCTTCTTGTGGTGGATCTTTGCTGTCAAAGAACCAGCTACTATTGCTTGTGGACCGTGGAATTTACGCACTCAAAAAACGATCAAATCAAACTAGCAAAATTTGGTTATTCGCTGGGTAATGAAAGTTAACAACTCTTCTTCCTCTAGCACAAGGAACCTCGTTTCGTTGAGTGTTATTTTTTTCAATAGTTGGTGACTCAGTTTCACCACGTGTTGAGTCTTCCGTCAAGACCACCACCAAAAGTAGTGGCACAACCAGCTCTGATACCAAATTATTATCACAATGGTAACGACAATTGACGTTGGTCTCTAAGATCAACGAGCCTTGCTCAAATCAGTTTCTTGAAATAACGCACAAACACTTGATAAGAGAAGAAATTTTATTACCAAAGACAAGGGGTTTACACTTCTTCACTTAGTCGACTATAGGTCCTCAAAGGAGAAACCATGTAACCAACCAAGGTAGCGTTGGATGGTCTTTTTCCTTGGTTGACCCAATTCTACCAATGGAGGTGATGACAATGGTGACAGACTCTTGGACGTCCCAAACGCCTCACCCATTTAGCTCTCTCCAAGTCTCTCTCACTCTCGATCGTGAAAACACCCTTTCTCTCTCTTAGCTAGCACAACAATCTTAATGCCCTTCATGGGGTGGGGTGATCCATACGTGTTATTGACTCCAAGTGGATCCAACATATCCACTCACTAGGTAGGCGTGGGCTTTCATAGTGCAACCCACTCTCACAAGGCCCCAAAAGAGATTAAGCTTCTACCACATTTTGGGTGGGCGGCACATGGGAATGCATGTTGTGGGGGGCATGTGTGAATGAGTTTGCGTAAGCACATCAGCATGTGCGGTACTTGACGAGTGTTATTGATGCTTATACCTATAGCCAGTCTCAACTTCAACCTTGGTTTGACTTGTTTTGGTTTAAGTTTCAACCTCGACACAAGTCATTATTTTTGGTTTTCGGGTTTTAGATAACCAAACCAAACCATATCATTGTCAGAACTAAACCAAACCAAACTGACTGTTCCGGTTTGGTTCGCTTTTGAACCAAACCATGCTAGTAAAAAGCCTTCGAGGAATGTACTCAAACGGGTTAAAAAAAATTACCTTTGGATTTGGATCATGAGACCCGAGTGTCTGGCTTAATAACAAGGAATCCCTGCGAATGTTTGACGTTAGGGTTTGGATCATGAGGTCCGGGTCAGACACTCGGGACCTATAACCACCCAATCTTTGGATCATTGCAGATGCATCTTTCTTTTTTCCCTTTAATGCAGCTGGGTTGCATGGAGAATCTTGTTGTTCGAGGGAGAGAGAGAGACAGAGAGGAGATGGAGGAGTCAGAGAGGACGTTCATAGCTGCAGCCTCTGAAGAGGTATCCCGCCAGTTCGAAACCCTCATCAACGTCGATGACGTGGAAATCCTCAAGAATTTGCAGCTTCTCATGTAAATGTCTTCCCACTCTTTCTGTTACGTTTCCTCCAATGTGCGAGATAGTGAAATCTTGTACTTGAAACCCTTTGCTATTCTTAGGATGTTTTCCGGTTCTCGATGGCTTGGAATTGTGTTCGTGGATGAATCGTTGCTGTTCAGAGTTATTGAAATAGTGGCCCTTTTATGCATTTTTTTCTTGAATTCTTATGTATTTGGGATGTTTTTCTTATGCATTTTGATGAACTCGTTTCAATCTCGGTTGCTTGATGCACCCAGAGCCTTTATTTCGCTTGTAGGGCTCTCTGATGCCTACTCGCAGGTGGCGAATTCGATTCCTGGGGGTGCATGCGAGGCTTCCTTGGGCCTTCCATTATAACCAAAATGAAAAAGGCCGTTGCTTTATATAAGTTGCTTGTTTCAACCAAATAGTCGAACGCTTGGAACTTAGATGTGTTGAAAATTCTTTTGGTGTATTAATCAATCGGAAGTTTGATATATTGTGCGTTCTTAAACTCTATCCGCTGAATTGTCTTCTCACCTATTCAACCTTTTACTCTTGGATTGTAGGTTTATCTGATGCATCTCTGCAGATGCGATTCATGGAATCAGTGCTCGGTTTAATTTTTTAGTTTTATTGATCCCGTTTTCAAACTGACCGAATGTGATGAATTCTGTATGGTAGAACTTGCTTGAGTTAACTTTAAAGCTGAACGTATACATTGTCCTTGTTAATCGAAACAAGTCCCTGTTAAGTGCTATTTGTTTCTTCTTTTGTTTTCTGTGGATGCATTTATCTTTTTTCTGATGCACCTTTAGGTCTAACTATCATGAATTTCAAGTTTATTTGCATATGTTATTCAATACGGCTCAAAACTATTTTTCTTGTTCGTTTTCTTAATTCAAGCTCTGGTGGTTTAGTCTAGGACTGACTTGTCTTAGTTATTTTGTTTCTTCAACTTTGGTGTAGATAGGCTTGGATATCTTCTTGAAGAGATAGATGCTACCTTTGACTTTTTATAGTGTTGAATTTATGATTGGATATGCTCTATGATCAAAACTTTTATTAGTAAAGTTTGCTCACTCTGTAATTTAAAATCAATTATACACCTATCTGTGCTTAATGGCAACTTCTGAGACACAGTTCTGATTATGATTGGTAGCACAGCAGAAGAAGCTCCTTTGCTTTCTCATGAGAAGTACAACTAGTAATTATTGGTAGAATATTCATAAGTTCGTGAATCTCAGTCCCATGTTTCCCTTACTTTTGGTGTAGTTATGAAGTCTCACCTAACCGATGTGTTTCCATTATACAAAGGTAGCCTATTTCTTGTGAGTCATCTGAAACAAAATCAAGGTCGTAAATGCAGTTCATGTATGGGAATTGGGAACATGCCTTTTATCAACAAAAATTAGGCAGAGATGGACTTGTATTGTCAAATTGGTATTGGTCGAGTCCATGAATAGATTGATCAGTCTGTGCCATTGACACTGGCAATAAGGCTATGATCTATGATCAATCAAGGTGGATGGACTTTAATCCTGTGTCTGGCTTGATAAGGAAGGAGCATGAGACCAAGCTGCAAGCTAACAATTTTTGAGTGCCTGAAACAATGTTAGAGGACCGTACAAGTGACTGCTTGAATTATAATGAGAATGTCGCAGGGTACTCGTATGGTTGGTTCCCGAAATAAAGGGTCTTAACATGATGCAGATTAAAAGGGGTGACCTTGTTCTGGAGGATGGTCATCTAACCCCATAATTATGTTGACATTTTCTGCTGAAAAATGAAGCAGAAATAAGCAACTTTGTGGCATTAGAAAATCTTTCATGGATCAGTTAATGATATTGTTCTTGAAAGCACAGTTCCTTTGAAACAGCTTAATTGTGTTCTTACATTTGGTGGACAATCAAGGGAGTTTTTCCATAGCACCAGGGCCATTCATCACAGACAGGGACCGACTATCTTCATAATATACTTTTCATAGTTTATAGAAACACTGTCATGGAAACTCTAACTTCAGGAAAATGCAGGAAATATCATCTTCTGTAGAATATAACTTAATTTGGCGTGGTTATTATCTTTACAATGAATATACTCTTGAACAGTTAAGATAGTGGGCCCTCAGTGGACAGTTTCTTCACGGTTGTTGTTGAGCTTTTCACGTTGTAGCTACTCAAACTCAATTGGCAGGAGGTCAACGATTACGAGAGTTGCTTAAACAATCCCAATCATCCCCTTTCGCAGTGGAAGGACACATAATCATTTGTTCAACTCATTGTTATCCATATCGCAGAGCTCCACGATATGATACTGTATCATATATAAGAAATTATCGGGCCGTATCAATGTTTTGATATTCATCTAATGTGAATCTTATTATTAGGACTAGCTTTTTTACCCGGCATCCATGCTGAAAATGTGGAGACCTCTACAATTTGTCACTATATTCAAGCGGTAATTTAGTGGGACTAACTTCTTTATCCACACTCATCTACTATATGAGAATGTTTCTTGTAATTGATTCATTATTTTTGAGTGAAGATATGCAGGCTCTTGCTTACTTTTTACTATATTGAGGTTTTATGGTGCGTTGCTAAGAGAGAATACTCCAACAAAATGCTTATCATTTCTAGGACCCATTAATAGATTAATCAACAAAGTTTTACACTAACTTTTGGAAGACTAACACAACCCTCCTTTATTCCAGTTTGGAACCGCCCATGCAAGGTTGATTCTAGTCCCGATAATTTACATTGTTCTAAATGTCTCTTATTATTATATATGCATATAACTATACTCTTTCTCCATTCCTTATATATCTTTTAGTTTTTCCATATTCATTAGATAATCTCGTAAGCTATGTGATACTCTTCTCTTCTACGATTTTCCATACCTTTATAGGAATATTGTTTGATCTTACGTATCTATCAACCTTCATATATTCAAGAGCCTCCTTAACTTCATTCCTTTGAATATATAAACAGAAATTATGGTTTATATACTCTTCTAAGTTGTCAAATCTCCCAAGTTAATACTAGTACATATATTTTTGTAAACAAGTTTATGAGAATAGCTTATTCATCTAAGATTGCCATTATAATCTTCCCATCTTGTTTATTTTTATCTTTGATGTTGTAGTTTTTCATTTCTTAGTCTTAATTATTTTAAAAATATCTATTTCACCTTCTTTTGAGTTGAACTTTTTATATAAATCTTTAAAAATTTTGATTTTTGCTTTTTTGATGGCATTTTATGTTTCTTCTTTTGCCTTCTCTAAGAAATGGAGAAAAGTTCATATTAGTACTATCTAGTTTACAGAATATCCACTTTAATACCTTATATTTAACTTTTTACCACTTAAATGACCTAAGCTTCAAAAACTCATACTTTAATACCTTGTCATTGATGTCATCAATGTCGATCTAATGTGGTTGACAAAGAATGTTGACATTGCATGGTCGTGATGTGGCATAAATGTCATATATGTGATGTCAATGATGATGTGAAGTCGATGTCAATGCTAATAGGATATTAACTAAGTGCTAATGAGATGCTAACATTAATATAGTGCTAAATCTTCAATTTAGTACTCTACATATATCATAAAATCCACTGTGGTATCTTAAAATCAATTTTAGTATCAAAATATTAATATAAATTAATATTTTAATAAAAGATTAAATATTTAAAGAAAAAATAACATTTAATATATAAAGTAAGTTTATTGATGCAATTATAACTAGTGTTATCCGTATTGTATCGTGGAGCTCCACGATACTTATATCGTAAACAAGAAATTATCAGGCTGTATCGTGCGATACAGGTCGTATCGCCGTGACCCTTATAAAGGCTCCCAAGTGTTTCTGGTGGCTCCCCCCTTTTTGGTGTTTAAGGCTCCAAAAAAAGTGTTCTACGGCATCTGTGCAAGGCTCACAACTGGGGTTGTAGGTATACTTTTTGAGTTTTTTGAATTTTTTTTTGTATTTGTTATGTTTTGGTGTTATTTACGTTTTTTAATGATAAAATATGAAGTTATGAAGAGCATAGATATGATTTTATTGTATTCGTGAAGTGGGAGACACTCCATTTGAGTGATACGTGAAGATTAATAATTTATGAAGTGCTTTTATTTTTAGGTTTTTTATTGGATTGAAGTATTCAATTGAGATAGAAAGAAGGGGTGTTAGGGACTCTCAATCTTGGTCTGATGATCCGGCATGGCAGTGGGGTATACCAGTTGAGGAAAACAGATTGAAGATAAAATGTTTATTTTGTGAGAAGGTGGTTAGTTGTGGAATTTCATGATTGAAACATCACCTAACAGGGATGAGGAAAGATGTTGCTCCTTGCATGAGCAGAATTAGGAAATTGCCTGAAGCCATTTAATGGCAATGTATACAATTGCTTTCCTCTTTCCTCTTGTTTTATTTGTTGGGGAAAACCGCACCTGGTATGTGCACGGTTGGCAGCGTGAAACCCAAAGACTGTGGCCTTGTGCATCAGCTTCCACCATAGGATATTGCCCATTGACTAAACCACCCATCTAGCTGCTGAGGCCCTCCCTCCGGCTATGTTAACCTATTGAGCTTAATTGCCATTTAAGCTCCTTGAAAATGCAGAAAGGTGTTTGCAGTCATACATTGGTGAGTTTTTGTTGCTTGAGTGGAATTTACAGAAAAAGTGCATGGCTATGATTCCCTAAACCACCATATAAAGGTAGTTGCTGCCAAACAAGGATCTGGGTGTAAAACTGGTGCACTCAGGCACAAACGGATGACAGCGTAGCGTTTCAAAACCATGATGACACATTTTGTATTGGTACCCAGGATTGAATCCCAGAACAAGGAAGCCACCCATGACCTTAGTGTCATAAGATGTTAAACTAGTTTCTACTAAAACAGTAAAATAATCCGTGGCCAACCAAGAAAATTTTTTGGGGTGCGGCTAACTTCTTTTGAGGTGATCCGTATAGTTTTTTTCTGAAGTTCTTTTTCCTTTGATTTCATCCACCTCACCTTGCTCATGAATAGGTCACATAGTTTCTCTAGCAGCTTGAGTTACCGCTTCTTGTTGCAGATTAGGGAGGCTGCAGGACAGCAATGCAGTCTTGTCACACTTTAATGAGTACTCAGAACAATGTTTTTCTGAGATCGCTGCCGATTTCACAAGAAACACGAGATTGCTGAAGTCTATGAAGTCAGATCTGGATCATATATTTCAGAAGCTGAGGTAAAACGTGCGGCCAATGCCCTTACTACCGTTGAATTTGCAACTCAATGAAAATTTTCATGACAACATTTTGATTGCCCTAGTAAGTCTTTGAGGTAGTTTGATTTTTTATTGTAGATCCATGAAAGCAAAGATCCTAAAATGCTACCCAGATGGGTTTCAGGAAGCTTCTGTATCGGAAGTGGTGGATGAGAGACCAGATCTGGAGATTCCCCTATCAGCAGAAATTGCGGAATCTGACGATGTAGCAATGTCTATTGCTTAAAGCTTATGGACTTCATGATGAACAGTAAACAGAAGTTTTCTCTCTCTCTCTCGTGGGCGCTTGTTCAGTTGTCCATGCCCTTTTAGAGCATGGACACTTCGCCAATGTGCGAAGCTGAATATGAAGAATTGAGTTATCATGTACATGGTTGTTTAGTGAACAAATAGATTCGTGACTGCCCAAATTTTAACTGGAGAATGATGAAACGAAATGAGGCGCCAGGTGGAGGGAAAACTGTCTGATCAAGCAATCTCGACAAAATCTACCTTCTTTTTTCTTTCGATAGGAGCCTGCTTTCTTCATTTCACAGAGAAATGCACGAAAAGTCTGTCGATGCAAGATTTGCTGGCAAATTTGAATTTGAATACGGTATTTGTCCAAGATGTGCAACTGGAGCCATAGCTTCCTTGGATTGGGGGTCAACGCCAGAGTACCTAATTCTGAGTTCTAACCTGCTTGCCTTTATAAAGGTGTCGTTCCATGCATATAGAGCTGGTTTCTTACGACTTGCCCGACGTAAAGTTAACGTAGGTATGATAACCTGAAAAGCTTTTCTTCTTGTCTCAGCTCATATCTTTAACTTGCTTCAGTTACATAGTGGTAAAAGACCTTTGTTCCGAAAGTCCTCTCACTGTTCTCCACGCTATAAACTTTACAATTGGATTTGGAAATTCAACCCAAACTGTACATATAAAATCTTTAAATGTATACAATCAATACAATCAGAAAAGTGGAAAATGCAAGTCCGCCCGTCCAGGCTTCACCTAAGATCTTCTCACCCTGTCGGGTGAAGGTTAAGTCTAAGTGTTACTTGCAACGTGCTTGTTCTCCAGTCCTTGTCATCACCAAAGATTCTGCCAATAGAACTCACAATTTAGAAACCCAAGGGAATCTAGAAAATCCAATATGAAAGAATCTGAAATACACAATCCGTGAACCATTAAGATCCAAACATGATTGATCATCTCGAGTGTCTTCAGCTAGGTTAAATGGATATCCAAGTATCTCCAAAAAGGTCCCCCAAAAAGAGAAGACCATTGGCTAGATGAAGCCTTACTAGGAGGGAACGACTCTCCTTCGCTCTTGCTTCCTATGCTCCTAGAGTCTAGGCTTAAAACTCTTAGAGAAGGGGAAGCTCTAGACTCACTAAACTAGGACGAGGAAACATGAGGGGAGGTGGCTATGTATGGGTGAAAAATGGTAGATATTCAAGAATTAAGAAATAAAATGTAAATTATCTCTGCCATTGATCTTTTTGAAGCACCTTGTGTCCCTTAGCGAGGCTTCATGCACCACCATTTAATGGAAAGACTTTTCAAAAATAGGAAGTTCGGATAGGCCTTCATACACCACCAAAAGTGATCATGATGGAGCCATCTTAGCTTAACTAGTGCATATTTGGGTGGTCGGCAATGACCACAAGGTCCATGGACAAGAACCTGACTCATCCTTGGACAACGTGACTCACCCTTGGACAACTCGACTTGACTCATTCTTGGTGCACTTTTGGCTTGCTGATGCCTACTTCACTTCCATGGTTCACATTTTAGTTAGCTCACTTGGTATCCCATGGAGGAGGTAATTACACAAGGGCACGGTGAGGCAATGAAAGCTTGCCATGAGAAATTTATATTCCCTTTTTTTTGTTAGAGATGGGAGGTTGAAGGCAGGTATGCATGCCTCGGCTTTCGAACTCAAGACATTCATCACATTGGTAGAGAGCCCTGGCATGCAAGCTCACGGTCCGAGGAGAAAATTAGATTCTTAATGGAAGTTTTATGGAAACAAATTTCCTTCAAACTAGCAGCGCACGTTCTGCTTGTATGGTGCAAAGTTTAAAGAAGCTCATTCTCGCGCTCAGCTTGGAACGATAACAAGGTCAACATAAACAGTTAACTACATGCCTTCCCATGTATATCCAATTTGTTTAAATAAACCTTTTGGAAATCCCTACGGTTGGACAAGTACAAAAAGGTGCAATGTTGTAGGGTTAACATATTGTGCCATACTATACCCCATCCTGTTGCTACCCGAAAAAAATTTGTCAATTCAGGGTTCCTTCGCAAATTCAACTCGGTTTCTCACATTGAGTGTTGGTTTTCATCCATTTCATGTCAAGTAGGTACCTTATGTACAATAGCAGCTCTTGCTTTTTTCTTTACTTCAGTGACACAAAAGACTATATTGAAGTGGATCTGTGACAGCATACAGAAAGACCAAGGATGTAATGAAGATATTAAAAAGGTAGAAGTGACACCAATGGAATCATGAAATGAATGGTTAAAGTGGTTTTGCCATTTTAAAGACTCCGATGAAGCTATTGTAAGGTTTGAGAAATTAAATCGTGAATATTTTCAAATGAAGGCTGAAGAAGGCCACAAAAGTCACACACACACAAAAACACGTGTGTGTGTGAGAGAGAGAACATGATCTTCCCAACCAATGTAGGTGGACTTGGTTTTGGTTTCCGCTAATGGAGCATGCCTACTTAAAACAACTAGAGCTGTCAATAACAAAACATTATCAGAATATCGATGTGTGATGGTTCATTTCTTGAATAAAAGAACAAGAACTGGGCTATTCGGCCGGTTCAATACTTCAAATTTGCTGCAAACCCATGCACTTGTGGGTAGACCGGATATGAATAACTGTACAGCCTCCCATTCCTCTCTGCAAGAAACAGGGAAAGAAACAGAAATTAAATGATTGCACAAACTTTTATTTTAGAACAAGTTGATGGAACTAAATTCCTTGCAACCATCGACAGATACTAAGCAAAACTCTCATAGGTTTTATATGGAATTGTCTAGCCTGCTCACAAAGGGAACTACAGATTCAGCTGAGGGGGAAAAGACAACAATTGACTCACCAAAATGGAGCCAATATATCAAGACACAAGGTCATATGCTACGGGCCACGTGAGAATTGGATCAATGATGATGAGTTTGTGTTATGGGCCAGAGATGTTTGTATACCCAGTCAGGCAAGTCCCTCATTGATGATGGAATTACTCTGTAAAAATCAGATTATGCTAACAGAAAAAAGCCGGAAAGTTCACATTTGCTTAATCTGTTTCACTAGATTCTGAAGAAATGTATCTGAAATCCTTGGAGAAAGCGCTTTACTAACCTGCCACCAGGATGACCAACATAAGCAATTAAGCTGATAAGACCACCACAACAAAGTATTTTACTTGCAGCTTGTAATGCCTCTAGTGTTGTCAATAGAGTTGTTGTTATTGCCTTGTCGCCTCCAGGAAGATAGCCAAGGTTGAAAGCAATCAACCTGATACAAGAAGGCCCAAGTTTCCATAACCCAGTGCTGGTCTATTCGTACGTATTATACATGAACTTTAAATGAGCACACACATTCTCGAATGAGTTATTCAAGCAAAAGGAAGCAGCTTATGTCCCTTCTTTAGTAAAAGAACCGTGCAGATGTGGTCCCATACCCCAAAAAGCCTTGGAATCAAATACATATTTTTTCCCTAAATACACTGAATTCTGTAAGGACTTGGAAATCAATAAAATTAGCTGTTCAGCTTATAAATGAGATTAGTATTTAGTACATCCAAAACATGCATGCAAGGTGTCAGTTTCATGGTTTTTGGGCATTCCGAGCTCATCTACATGGTAGTTTCTTAAAATTCACATTGTAGAGCTTGAGTGCACTGTACTCGAGCACAAGATGTCATATGTATCTCCATGTGTGTACGTCTGTGTATGAGAGAGAGAACTGCACGCATACCTAATGGATTTCTCCTCCGGCACAATATCCCGCATTCTGCTATGACAGAGAAGGAAGAGCTTAACCTGTTTTCTCTGCATTCAGGTAGGAAGCAGCAAGTTAGGCTGGCAATAGAACATTAGAAACTTCTGTCAGGAAACGAGTGACCCCCATCGCATATTACTCACACGGTACACTGTGTAAACATCTCAAGATGCCAAGTGATTTTTTTTTGTTACAAGAGGCCAAAACCTAACACACACATGCATCCTCTGGGAGTCAAACTCCATCACCAGCAGCAGCGGTGCTAGAGTGCCCTACCGTTGAGCTAATGCTCTGGGTGCAGATGCCAAGTGGTTTTAATGTGGACCTCTCAATGCATGGAAATAACCAGTCCCTTGATTCACAGGACGAAGGTCGTGAGTAAGATACCTGGGCATGCATATCTGGTTTCATCCCTATGTTATCAACAGCAGTTATACATGCTGTTAGCGCTGGGCCAAAATATAATGGTAGCATGAATATAATAGATTTAGTGGTAATCTTATTAAAAGTTAAAATATATACATATAATGAAGTATTTATTTTTTAATGATTTATTTTTTATATACATATAATGATTTATTTGTTTTTAATAAAATAATAAAAAACATATATAATGAAGATGTTGAGTGTTGGCACTTAATCATCAATATATACAAAAGATGTTCATGATATAAATGAAGACGTTGAGATGAGTGGTCTTATAAGAAAAGACTGTATACATAATGAAGTTATTAGAAACAAATTGAAAATAGTACCACTAGATGATAAAATGAGAGAAAATTGTTTAAGATGAGTTGAACATATACAAAGATGACTCCATTAAAAAGGTACGAGAAACTAGCTTTTGAAAATGTTAAAAGAGGTAGAGGAAGACCATAAAAATGTTAGAAGGAAACAATAAAGAATGATAGTGTGGCACATGGTTGGGCTCTATGGAAACTAATGTTATAAAAATCATATCGTATCGTAAAATATGATATAATTTTATTGCGTATCGTACGAGTATATTATATGATACAGGCACACGTATCGTAATAAGCGATTTATCGTGCCGTATCGTAGCATATTATATGACATGGGGCTGTGTCGTACCTTATCGTACGATACAACCCGTATCGTACGAGTCGATGTTGATTCTTTTAGTATAAACTCAGAGAATCTGAAGTTGGAGAAATCATTTTTGCTTCTTCACAAACTCTTTTTCACGTCATTCTCTTACTCTCAAATCCTTTTATCATCTTTGTTATTGTTGATTTCGTAGTTTATTCATAAGATTCTCAAGTGTTTCACCCAATCAAACTCCCGATCTCTAGGGCTTTTATCAAATCCGTGACATACCCCTTTCCTTTTGTATTTTACCTAGTTTTTCACTTAAAAATTTTAGGGGTTTTAAAGATTCTGTGATTCTTAATGTCTAACAACATTTTTATTCTTATTGATTATCCACTGTCATCTTAATGGTTTTCGATCGGGTTCATCCGAAATGAAAATATTGCACCCCGATATACGAAGGTAATAGGCTTTTGAACAAGTGCATGTTTTGTAATGTAATAAAACATAGTAGTATTTCTCATATAAAATACCACCTTATGGGAGCCAAGAAGGATGCTAGTGCTTGTCTTCAAGTTCCTGAAGCAGTAAAAAGTATGAGATTTAATAGGTATTGGAGGCTTTGAAGGAAAAGAAGAAATTAAGAGTGACAGAGAGGGCAAAAATAGGTGGTTGGGATATGTCTCAACCATTTAAAAATGCTTCTGAATGGTACAACTGAGATAGCTCTGATACCATGTAATAAAGATGATTTTTCAATATAGCAACGAAAGATCGATGAATAAATATAAAGATCGATAAATAAATATCACCATAATGGAACTATCATAAAGCCTTAGAAAAGACTATAATCTCACCCAAGTGCAACGAAGGCACACTAAAAATAGTAAAAATAAATATTATTGATCAACAAATAAGTTAAAATATAAAAGTGTACATTAGGGGGAATTTATAGGAAGAAGAGAGGTTGCATTCAACTAGCAAAGGGCAGAGTAGCCATTGGAGCCTTCTAGCCGTTGGGACCTGGCGCTAGGGGCCCTTTCGGCAAGGCCCCTGGCCCTACAGCCTTGGTCCTAAGGACCATAATTACAAATTTACATCCCCTCTCAAACTGACGGTATCATGACCGAGAGTTTGTGGCAGGAATTTGCTGAAGACATCTACAAATTGATATTCTGATCTCACAAAGTGTAATGTAAAATTATCTTGTAGATGTTCCTCGTGAACGTAGTGATAGTCCATTTCAATATGTTTGATGCGCTAATAAAAAGTATGATTATTTGTTATATACATAGCGCTCTTGTTGTCGCAATAAAAAAGTGGAGTGGCTTCCAATGATACTCCCAGATCCTGAAGTAGTCATCTAAGCTAGGTTACTTCAGTGATTGTGTTAGCTATGGTGCGATACTAAGCTTCAGTGGAAGAGAGCAACACATTTTGTTGTTTATTTTATTTTCATGAGATAAATGAGTCGTCAAGAAAAAAAATATAGTAGTTTGTTGTGGAGTGCTTGTCGTTCACATCTATTGCTTTCAATCACCAGATTTCATTGACAAAAATGAAAGAAAAATCATTCATTTATCAGCAGCTGACATTCTGACATACTCGGCCCCAGTTTCTGCTGGCCGATCTTTTCTTTCTTTCTCGTTAACTGTTGCCCTATTGAATCCCAGACTTTATACTAAACCTAATTTAACTTAAAAGACATAATTAACCCTACATCTAGGATATGGTTTCCAATGGATCTGATCCAGATCCATTGGGTCCAATCATTATTTGTACTTAATACACTTAGACACAAAACTACACAAGACAAAATGACAATCAATTTCTATGTGTTTGGTCCTCTCATGAAACTTAGGGTTAGAAGCGATATGTGAGGGCATTTGCTACGATTATCACATATAAGCTCCATCTTGCCTGGTTCACACAATTTGAGTTCATTGATTAATTGTTTCAGCCATATTAGCTCACATGTTGCAAGTGTCATAGCACAATACTGCTTCTACTCTACACTCGATCTTGCCACAACACTTTGTTTCTTACTTTTCAGGATATTAGGTTTCCACCAAAAAGAACACAATAACTTGATGTAGAACGTCTATCGAATGGAGAACTTGCCCAATCTGCATCTGTGTATCCCACAATCAGTATGTCCTTTATCTTCATACAATAGGCCTTTTCTAGAGCCCCTTTGATATATCTAAGAACTCTAATAGTTGCATCCCAATGTCCTTCACATGGTGAGTCGAGAAATTGACTAAGGATGCTCATAGCAAAGGATATATCTAGTCAAGGAGTAAGTCAAATAATTTAATCGGCCAATCAACCTGCGATATTTGGCTAGATCGAGATAATGGTTCTCCTTGATCCGGATTTGAGTTTGGCATTGGGATCCATTGGTGTATCTATTGGCCTAGAATCCAACATTCCGGTTTCCTTGAGAATGTCTAATGCATATTTTCTGTGAGATACAAATCCTTGCATTAGATTGTGCACTTCTATTCCTAGGAAATATTTCAACCTTCCAAGATCCTTAGTACGAAAGTGATCAAATAGGTGTTGTTTTAACTTCACAATTCCTTCTTGATCATCTCCAGTGATAACAATATCATCGACATAAACAATCAGATATATGGAAGTTCCAAAGGAGGAATGATGATAGAAAAGCGAGTGATCGCCTCACGCACGAACCATACCAAAATCGATATAACAATACCTTGAATCTACCAAACCAAGCTCGAGGAGATTGTTTCAAGCCATATAAAGATTTGCGCAAAACGATAGACCAAGAGACTCCCCCTGAAGCAACAAACCCGGAGGTTGCTCCATGTACACTTCTTCTTGGAGATCACCATGTAAGAATGCATTCTTAATATCAAGTTGATAAAGTGGCCGGTGGCGGATGGTTGCCATGGAAAGGAAAAAGACGAACTAACGCCATTTTGCAACCTAGAGAGAAAGTATCACCATAATCAAGGCCAAAAATTTGAGTGAAACCTTTAGCAACAAGGAGCTTTCAATCGATCAACGACTCCATCAAGTCCCACCTTAAGCGTGTAAATCCACCGACAACCCACGCAGTAGATTTTCCAGTGGCAATGGAACAAGTTCCCAAGTACCATTGGCATGTAATGCGAGACATCTCTTCTAACATTGCTTCGACGCGCCAGTCTGGATGGGAGAGAGGGCTTCGCGTGTTGTTTTGGTATAGTCACGAGAGACACAAAGAAGAGATAAAGCATAATGGGAAGAAGACAAGCGATGATAACTCAAAAAATTATAAATGGGATGAGGATTGCGAGTAGAGCGAGTACACTTTTCTTGGGTAGCAATGGGAGGATTGGAGATAACATCCGAAGCGAGGATCTAAGGAGGGTTCGACCACTAGTTCTCGGTTGTGAATCGGCGGGGATTGCATCCGGACCATTAGTCGTACGAGGTCGACGATGATAAACTTGGAGAGGTTTATCTCAGCAGGACAGATGGGGTAGAAGCCAGAAGTAGGGACGGAGGTCCGTCTAAGTAAGGAACAGAGTAAAACCTCAATGACAAGAGGAGAGATAATATCGGATGTAGAGAAAAAGGAGTATTTTCAAGAAAAGTAACATTTGCTGAGACACAATAAAATGGTTAAGTTCGGGGAATAACATCGATATCCTTTTTGGAATCTAGTATATCCCAAGAAGACACACTTAATAGAACGAGCAGTTAACTTATCTTTCCCTAGTGTAAGATCATGAACAAAACAAGTACAACCAAATATGCGTAGTGGAAAGAGAGAGAAAATAGGCTCGTGAGGAAATAAAATCGAATGAGGGATTTGATTTTGCAAGACAGAGTGAGGTCATACGATTAATAAGGTAGCACGTAGTAAGGATAGCTTCACTCCAAAATAGAAGGGGAACATGAGTATGAATAAGCGAGAGTGCGAGCGGTTTCTCTAGTAAGTGACGCGTGTTTGCGCTCGGCAACTCCATTTTGTTGTGGAGTGTGTGGACAAGAATGACCGATGGAGAATACCTGCGAAGCCATAAAAGATGAAAAGATGCGAAAAAATATTCACGAGCATTATCACTACGCAAAATTTTAATAGTAGTAGTATGTATGAATTTGTATGAATTTCGGAAACAAAGGATTTGAATATAGAAAAGCAATTCAGGATCTTTCTTTCATTAAATATAACCAAGTACAACAGAGAATAGTCATCAATAAAGGTAACAACAGGAAACTCTAGAATATATATCATTGAATTAAGTCTGAGATTATCTCTCTGAATTGTTCTCTTTCCTGCAATAGGAATCAATGAGCCATTTGCTACTTTTACATACTGAGGAGTTGAATTCACTTCATACTGCATAAAATTAGATCTATTTCCTACCATATGATCAGTAGCCCCTGAATCTATTATCCAATTAGAAAAAACTGAAGAATCTTTAAGTGAATAATTACCACTGATGTTGTATGAAGTAGGAAGACTTGATTTTGTTTTTGATGAGGAAGTTGAAGGTCGATCACGTAAACGTGTTTCAATCTCTGTAATCTGCTTCTTTAATTCTGTCACTTCGTTTATTGGATTCATGTCAGCTTTCTTTTCAGATATAGTTGCCACGTGACTGCTAAAATCCTTATATTCTGTTTTTTATGAGGAAGTTGAAGGTCGATCATGTAAACATGTTTCAATCTCTGCAATCTGCTTCTTTAATTCTGCCACTTCGTTTATTGGATTCATGTCAGCTTTCTTTTCAGATATAGTTACCACGTGACTGCTAAAATCCTTATATTCTATGGATTTCCTGCCATAATCTCTATATTCTGAAGGTTTTCCAATAATTTTCCAACATTGTTCTTTTGTGTGCCTTTTCTTTCCACAATGTGTGCACTGTAGTTTGCTCTTATCATCATAGTACTGATTCCTTCCTCTTTCTCTACCTCTGAATGAGTTTCTCCCTCTCTAATAACTGCTCTGTCCTCTACCAATAAATGCAAATTTTTCTACTTGTATATATTCACCTTTCTCTAGATTCTTTCTATCTTACTCCCTTAGTAAGAGTGAATATATTGTGCCAAGTGACGAAAGTTCTTCCTTGCTTAGAATGTTTAATTTAATGGATTCATAATCTGATGAAACTCCCCATAGCAGATCAAATACTTTTCGAATTTCAGACTCAGTTGTTCTCTTTTTTACACAATGACTACATTTGTCTTCCACAATATGTCTTTGTTCATTCCAGAGTTCACGCAATTCCCCATAATACTCACTTATTGATCTGGTTCCTTGACGACATTTTCTTATCATTTCAATAATCTTGTATTATTTTGTAATATTCTTCTGTCTAGAGTAAGCCTCTTCTACTGCAATCCAAATCTCAGCTGCTGATTCCATATACATAAAGGTTTTACTGATAGATAGATTCATAGATTGAATCAACCAAGAACTTACAAGAGCATCTTCTTTCACCCAACGTTCATAGTTTGCACTGCTTCCTTCTAGAGGTGCTGAATTCTGTCTGATAATAAAAGCTTTTTCTCTGGATCATAATACTAGCTCGATAGATCTGGCCCATTCTCTATAATTTCTTCCATCTAAACGAATGTTAGTAATTTGAAATGGTTCGATCTTATGATCCTGTCCATATGTGGCTGACATAATTTCCTCTTTCGACTTTTCTTCCATCTCCATCAAGGTTAAAAGATATTAAGATTTGATTTCTTAATACCTTAATTGATTATGCTAGCAGTTCAATTTATCTTGTATACTTTCAACAAAATCTTTCAATATTTCTAACAATGCGTTTATTTTGCAGGTTGTTGGTGGTGATATTGACTATTCAGTCAATGTTCAGATTGCTATCGGTGGTGATATTGACGATTCCATCAAGATTTCATTTCCACTGCAACTCGTGATTCGAAGTTGCTGTCAATAGGAATGATATGCACGTCTTGTGATGCAATATCTGTCAATACTTCCTTCCGTCAATATATATGATGTTGACGATTCTTTACTGATGCAATATCTGATTCAATATTTGTTCTAGATATTGATGATCTGCGACTAGTTACCTGCTGTCACTGATATCTGTCCCTGATCTTGATAATCTGCGACTAGTCACTTTCAACATAAGATTTTCTTAAATATTCATATGCTACTTTAGCATTAGTGAAGTCGGCTAAAGTATCCTAAGTGTGCTTATTTACATTGTTCATGAGCACACATAGAATCATTCGATGACCTCCTTTATATTCTTCCTTTTGCTCAAGTGTGGCATTAATGGAGGGTTCTACCTTCGAACCACTTACATAACTCTATAATTTTTTAAAATATAAATAATTTTTCATAAATTGGACTCATATTTTAAAGTTTGATGGTGTTAAAACGAAAATTAAACCCTAAGAAAAAATAAATATAAAGGGATAAACTTATAATAAAGTCAAGAGCACTGTCGACATTCTTTCCAAGATAACGAATGACATTCTCACGATCGAGAATGGTTATGATACCATGTAATGAAGACGATGCTTCAATATAGTAGCATAAGATCGATGAATAAATATCACCACAATGTAACTATCACAAAGTCTTAGAAAATGCTATAATCTCACCCAAGTGTAATGGGTCTACTTGAAGTAGCCGTTGGGGCCTTCTGACCATTGGGGGCCTAGCCCTGGTGGCCTAGTGTCAAGTGCCCTTTCGGCCAAGCCCCTGGCCCTATGACCCTCGTCCTAAGGACCACAATTATAATTTTAGAAGGAGAAGGTGAAAAAAGAGAGAGTTTAGGTTCTGATGGTAGAAGCAGTAGAGTTTACTCTTGTTCCACTACAAGAGCTCCTACTCACATGATGCCTATCAGGGGTAATAGAGGAGGAGCCAGAGCTAGATGTAGTGGGATGCCTTCATTTTTCTCCTCACGTACGACTCTTGGAGCTCAGTCATGCATTAAATCAACTATGACTTTATGTTATAAAATTATTTTATTTGATGAAAATACTAGAAATCTGCCCCAAAGAGATGAATGTCGGGCGCTGCCTCAGGCTGCCGCCCAACCTCTCTTTCACGTTTTTATATCTTACACTTAACCCTAATTAGACTATAAGTAATATCGAACTTGAATGACTAAACTACCCCTAATCATAATTAAGTACTACTAAATAGACATAAACTACACTAAGACCCAAAACGACTATTAGTTATCAATCTCTAACACTCTCCCTCAAGTTGGGTGAAAGATATTGAGAACACCCAACTTGGATAACATATCCTTGAGATGTCTGCTAACACTAGCTTTAGTTAAAAAATCAGCCATTTGTTTTACTGATTTAACATACTCCAATTTGAATTCTTGATTTGTTATCTTCTCTCTAATGAAGTAGCAGTCAATCTCTATATGTTTTGTTCTTTCATGATATACTGGATTGAAAGCCATCTAAATTACTACATTGTTATCATAATATAATGGTATTAGCTGAGAAGTAAATCCAAATTCACTAAGCAATGAAGATACCCATTTTCTTTCACACTTAGCTTGACCTATTGCTCCGTATTCTGCTTCAACTGTAGATCTGGCAACAACTTTTATTTTTGACTCCTTCGATCATCTTTAGAACCAGCCCGGTCTACATCAGAATAAAGTTCAATACTGAGTTTGTAAGATTTGGAATAAAGTAGACCCATGCCAGGTGTTGATTTGAGATATCAAAGAATTCTATACATAGCATTCATATGATTCTTGGTAGGAGAATGCATAAATTTGCTCACAATGCCCACAACATAAGTAATATCTGGAAGAGCGATTGTCAAATATATAAGCTTGCCAACCAAAGATTGGTATTTGTGAATGTCTCTGAACTCTTCACTATCACCAATGAATAATTTCTGATTTACTTTCATATGAGTATCATAGAGTTTATAATCAAGCATATTTGTTTCTTGAAGTAGATCCAAAGTATATTTTCTCTGAGTTAGGAAGATACCTTTGGTGGAATATGACACCCTTATTCCCAAGAAATAGTGAAGTCGGCCCAAGTCTTTGAGGTCAAATAATCTGTGAAGATCTCTTTTTAACTTTGATATTTCTTTAATGTCATCACTTGTAACAATGATGTCATCGACATAGACAGCAACAATAAATAATTTTGTACCTTTCTTGAAAATAAAGATGTTAGTATTAGTTTAGGAGATTTAGCCAACTTAAAAAAGTATATAAACCACAATTTCTACCGACGTATTCAAAAGAATGAAGTCAAAGAGGCTCTTAAACATATGAAGGGTGGTAAATCGGTAGGACCAGATAATATTCCTATAGAAGTTTGGAAAATACTAGGAGAAATAGGAATCACTTGACTCACAAGACTATTTAATGAAATATGGAAAAACCAAAAGATGCCCGAGGAATGGAGAGCAAGTACACTTATACCCATACATAAGAACAAGGGAGACATTCAAAATTGTGCGAATTATAGAGGTATCAAGTTAATGAATCATACTATGAAATTATGGAAAAGAATTATCGAACATAGGTTAAGACAAGTATCAAGTACAACAAAGAACCAATTTGGGTTCATGCCAAGCATATCTACTATTCAAGCGATTCACCTTTTGAGACGTCTTATGGAACATTTTAGAACAAAAAAGAAAGACCTTCACATGATATTTATTGATCCAGAAAAAGCTTATGATAGGGTACCAAGGGAGGTTCTTTGGAGAACTTTGGAAAAAAGAGGTATCCCATTGACATATATTAACCTTATAAGAGACATGTATGATGGTGCAAAAACATGTGTGAGGGCTCATGAAGGAACGACAGACTTCTTTGAAGTTAATATTGGGTTACATCAAGGATCAAATTTAAGCCCAAACTTATTTATAATGGTGATGGATGAGTTAACAAAACATATTCAAGATGAAGTACCTTGGTGTATGTTATTTGCAGATGACATTGTATTAGTGGAGGAGTCTAAGGAAAAAGTTAATAGAAAATTGGAACTATTGAGAGAAACATTAGAAAGCAAAGGCCTCCTACTTAGTAGAACAAAAACAGAATATATGGAATGTAAGTTTGATCATTTGGTTACTTCAACGGACATAGAAATTAAAATAGGCACATATTGCATTCCTCAGAAGGAAAGTCTTAAATACCTAGGGTCAATTTTTCAAAGTGATGGAAGAATTGATGGAGATGTTACGCATAGAATTAATGTTGGTTGGTTAAAATGGAGAGGAGCAGGTATTCTTTGTGATAAGAAGATACCATTAAAATTAAAAGGTAAATATTATAGAGCAGCAATTAGGCCTGCCATGTTTTATGGTTTTGAGTGTTGGGCAATTAATCATCAACATGTACAAAAGATGACTGTGACAAAAATGAAGATGTTGAGATGGATGAGTGGTCATACAAGAAAAGACCGTATACATAATGAGGTTATTAGAAACAAAGTAGGAGTGGCACCAATAGAGGATAAAATGAGAGAACATCGTTTAAGATGGTTTTGACATATAGAAAGAAGATCAAAAGAAGAACATGTAAGAAGGTTAGAAAAACTAAATTTGGAAAGTATTAAAAGAGGTAGAGGACGACCACAAAAGTGTTGGAAAGAAACAATAAAGAACGAACTAGCTTATTGGGAGTTAACTGCTAACATGGCACAAGATAGGGATCTGTGGAAACAAAGAATCCATGTAGCCGACCCCGTCTAGTATGGGAAAAGGCTTAGTTGTTGTTGTCTTGAAAAAAATAGTATGATCATTGAGACTTCTTTGGTACCCCAAGCTGCACATTGTCTTACTGAATTTCTCAAACCATATTCCTAGTGAATGTTTCAGCCCATAGATAGCTTTATTTAGTTTGCATACTGTATCATCAGCTGCTTTAGTATTTATTCCTAGAGGAAGTTTCATATATACTTCTTCATTCAAGTTTCCTTGTAAGAAAGCATTTTTCACATCTAACTGTCATAGATTCCATCCCAAGTTTGCTGTCATACTGAGAAGTATTCTTATGGAAGTAAGTTTTGTCACAGATGCGAAGGTTTCATTGTAGTCAATACCATATGAGTGACTATACCCTTTGGCAACTAATCTTGCTTTATACCTTTCAATGGTGCCATCTACCTTATATTTAATAGTGAACACCCACTTGCATCCTGCTATATTTCTGTCAGAAGGAAGTTTTGTGATGGTCCAAGTATTATTTTTCATAAGGGCATTTAATTCCTCTTCTATTGCAACTTTCCATAAAGGACACTTGTTTGCTTCTTCAAATTTTGTAGGAATCTTGTGTTTCTCAACATTCATAAAAAAAAAATTGATAGTTCTCTAAAGTATTAGCATATGAGACACAATTAGAGATAGGATACCTTGCACAAGTACGTTTACCTTTAAGAATGATAATAGGAATCTCCAAGTCTTCTTCCACTTGGAATCGAGGATCTGATTCAGGAGAAACATCTTTGGTAATTGTAGATTATACATGTTCCTCTTGAGGGTAAATAATCTTCCTTGATCCTCTCTTATACATCAAGGTCTACTTTGGTGCATTTGTCATCTCTCTATAGTCATCTGTATTATCTTCTGTCTCACTAAGAACTAAGAGAAGGACATGAGGAGATATATTTTGAGTGGTAGTAGACTCCCCCTGAGAAGAATAATAGGGAGTAGATTCTGAGAAGGTGACATCCATGGATACATATAGGATTGAAGCATTTATAATGTTTCTGAGAATTTGAATAGCCAAGAAAAATACACTTTACAGATCTAGGATCAAGTTTATCACGATCAGGTAGATAAACATGAACAAAACAAGTGCAACCAAAGATTCTAGGAACTATATGAAAAAGTTTTGATTCCTTATCAAGACATTTCATTGGACTGTCACCCTTCAGTGCACTACTAGGCATCCCATTTATTAGATAGATGGACAGCACTAAGAACAGCTTCTCCCTAATAGAATTTAGTTACATTATGTTGGAGTAAGAGAGTTATGACTACCTCAAGAATATGACGATTTTTTCTTTCAACTATGTTATTTTGCTGAGGTGTATAAGAACAAGAAGTCTGATGAAGAATATCATGTGTGTAGATATTTTTCTAAATATCTACTAATATATTCTCCCCCATTATCTGAACGAAGAATTTTCACAGAAGTATTGAATTGAGTGAGAATGAATTTATGTACAATTGGAAAGATAGCAAAAACTTCTGATTTTGATTTTATTAAATAAATAATTGTAAGGCCCGTACAATCATCAATAAAGGAGACAAAATACTTTTGACTAAACAATGAAGTAATTGGATTGGGACCCCATATATCATAATGAAGAAGCTCAAAAGGTTGAGTTCGCCTAGAGTCACTTAAAGGATAAGGAGCTCTTTGGTGTTTTCCAAGTTGGCATACTTCACATTCAAACCGAGGTTTATTTGACTTGAATCTAAAATGAAGTAAAACATATTGGAGCTTTCACACGGGAAGATGACCAAAACGACAATGCCAAAGATGAATTTTCGCATCTTGAACAATTGTCGTTAAAGCACTATAAGAAGTTGTATGTTAAAGGTGATCCTCCAGGATGTATAAGCTCCTCTGTATACTACCATGACAAAGATTTTCTCCATCTTCAGATCTTAAAACACACAGCCAGTAGGATTAAAAGTTACACTACAATTCATAGTATGAGTCAATGAACTGACTCAAAGTAGATTTATAGGAAAGCTAGAGACATGATAGACTGATTTTAAGTCAGAAAAACATGTGGGTACACTTTCCTATCCAATTATATATAAATATAAGACATCTGCTAACTTAATCGACTCCTGTTGTTACCCTTCACAGTATGTGTCGCCTGTGCCACAATAGCCTAAGAAGACGATGGTTGAGAATGTTCAATCTCTTGAATGCCATCGGTACTTGAAGTTGGATTTTCGGCAGCATCAGTAGAGTAGTTTCGATTTCTAGAAAAATCAGGTCTACCACGTAATTCCCAATAATTTTATCTAGAATGTCTTGATTTGCCACAATGAGAACACATAATTTTATCTTTCTCATCAGAATGAAAATGACCACGTCCACGATTTTGCTGTCCACCTCTTCCACGATAATGTGAGTTTTCTCCTCTTATTTGAAGTGCACGTTGGTTAGTGACAGAGGTGTTGTCCTTCTCAAGATTTATGCGATCTTCCCGAATTAATAATGAGTATAATGTGTCAAGCGAAGAAAGTTCTTCTCTGCCCAAGATATTAAGTTTTATTGATTAAAATTCTTAATTTACACCCCACAATAAGTCAAATATTTTCTTCTTTTCAATTTCAACATTCCTTTCTTTATAACAAGAAGAACACTTTATATTTGTATAAAAAAGTTCATCCCATAATCCTCGAAGATTTGCATAGTACTCACCGATAGAACAAATTCTTTTATTACATTTTCTAATCTTTTTCAATATCTCGTACTCTTTTGCAACATTCTTTTTTCTACAATAGGCCTCAAAGACTACACACCAAATTTGATGCGTAGATTCAAGAAACATAAAGGTTTTTGTAATTGATGGGATCATAGACTGAAGTAATCAGGATGATATCAATGCATCTTCTTCTCCAAATAGGATATTGTGCATCATGTGTGTCTGGGCTTGGTATTTGATCCATTAGATGAGCCCATCTCCCCCTTGCTATAACTGTCAGTTCCATGGACCTAGACCATTCGAAGTAGTTTCTGTTATTTAACTTTGTTGCCGTAATCTGAAAGGATGTTCAGATATGTTGAAAGGGATTTCAACCCCTTTTCCTTTGCCAACCATTTATAGAATAAATGAATAAACTAACTTCTCATCAACAAAATAAATGTTCAATCTTAACACTTAATTTTCAAAGAATCATATGAGATTTAACGCTGGAAATATTCTGAATCCATTCACGTACTGACTGTGATGCTCTCATGAAGAATCATGTTTTTGTAGTTGAAGCAAGGAGATTTACGTTAAACTGGGAGATTTGATTTTAAGAGTGAAGCAGTTGGCTATGTTTCGGACACTAGCTTTGTATTGTAGAACTAGGAGGACTTCACGATATTTGACGAGACTGAATATAGAAAATATGTTTGAAGACCATACGCTGGATGTGCAGAAGACAGTGGCGGCGCTGCTTGAAGGGCTCACTTTTAAGCATGAGCAATACGCAGATGATTGTAATGAAGACGATGTTCCAATATAGCAGCAGAAGATCGATGAATAAATATCACCATAATGTACCTATCACGAAGCCTTAGAAAAGGCTATAGCTGAGTGCAACGAGGGCACACCGAAAGAGTAATGAACACAAAGCACACTGAATAATAAATAATCTTTATTGATTAGCCAAAAAAGGCTTGAGAATATGTTACACAATTGCCATATTTATAAGAGAGAGTATATGAGAATAAGAAGAGAAGAGAAGAGAGAAGGGGGTAGAGAGGAGAAGAGGGAAAGGGGGTTGGTCACAGCCAGCCCCCAACGGCTACTGAACTAGCAGTTGGAGACAGGTCTCCAACGGCTAGTGGCCATGTTGGCCCGAGCCGGGCCACTTGGGCCCATTTTCTAACACCCCCCTCAAACTAACAGCTCCATGACTTAAAGTTTATCAATTAGAGACTGAAAGCAAGGAGCAGGTAATGACTTGGTGAAGACATTTGCAAATTAATACTCTGATTTTACAAATTGTAAATTTAAATTGCCTTATAGATGCTCTTCGCGAACGTAGTGACAATCCACCTCTATATGCTTTGTACGTTCATGAAAGGTATGATTATTTTCTATATACATAACACTTTTGTTGTCACAGAACCTGATTGAGGGGCTTCCAAATGTATGCCCAAATCCTGAAGTAGTCGTTGCAGTCAAGTTAGTTTGGTAGTTGTGTTTGTCATTGCATGATACTCAACTTCAGTGGAGGAAAGAGACACATTTTGTCATTTCTTGCATCTCCATGAGATGAGGGAGTGGCCAAGGAATATGCAATAGCCGGTGGTAGAGTGCCTGTCATTCACATTACCACCCCAATTAGCATCGGTATATGCGAGTAACTGAGATAAAGAGGAAGATGATAGAAATACTCTCTTGGTTGAGGTTTGTCAAATATAACAAACAATCCTCATAACAGCACTCATATGCACTGAGGTGGGTGCATGTTGAAACTGACTTCAAGTATGAACGGCATGAGCAATATCTAACCGTGTTATGGTAAGGTAGGTGAGTACTCCAACCATCTGTCTATAAGGTGTGGGATCACTCAAAAGTTCATCAACTAGGCGCCTCTTTTGATTGATTACCTAAGGTGTCTCAACAACTTTGTCATATGTAATACCTAATCTAAGAATAATATCATTAGTAAACTTGGTTTGTGATAAAAAGAAACCTCTATCATCATGAGTTACCTCAATGCCAAGAAAATAAGAAAGTTGACCAAGATCCTTCATTTCAAACATATTACCAAGTTCTTGCTTGATTTGTTGGATAACATAATTATCACTACCTATAATAATCATATCATCGACGTAGAACAAAAGAATAACAATACCTACACAGGATTTTCTTATAAACAAAGTTGTATCAGTATAACAGATAGTAAAACCATGCAATGTCATGAATTCAATCATCCTATCAAACCAAAATTTGGGAGCTTGTTTGAGACCATATAAAGCTCTTTTGAGCTTTAATACTTGGTTTCTAGGAAGATTGAGACCAGGAGGAGGCTTCATATATACTTCTTCCTTCGACCAACTATTCAAAAAAGCATTTTTAACGTCTAACTGATAGATATTCCAATGATGAATTATACACACAGTTATAAGTGTTCTAACAGTTGTCATTTTAGTGTCATGAATTCAATCATCCTATCAAACCAAAATTTGGGAGCTTGTTTGAGACCATATAAAGCTCTTTTGAGCTTTAATACTTGGTTTCTAGGAAGATTGAGACCAGGAGGAGGCTTCATATATACTTCTTCCTTCGACCAACTATTCAAAAAAGCATTTTTAACGTCTAACTGATAGATATTCCAATGATGAATTATACACACAGTTATAAGTGTTCTAACAGTTGTCATTTTAGCCACAGGAGCAAAGGTTTCTTCATAATCAATTATATATTCTTGTGAGTAACCTTTGGCAACTAATCTAGCTTTATAGCGATCTAATGAATCATCACCATTTGTCTTAATTTTATAGATCCACCGACAACGTATAGTCTTTTTGTTTGATGGTCTAGAGACAACATCCCAAGTTTGGGCTCTATATAAAGCATCCAACTCTTCGTTCATTACATGAATCCAGTCTTGTGATAATTGGGCTTCCTTAAAGATTTTAGGTTCCTTTATAGCTGAAATATTTGTTACCAAAGCTCTATGCCTTGGTGAATATGAGATAAATCTTTAAGGAGGTCTAGAATCACGGTTTGACCTTTTAGGAATAGGCACAGATCTCCTAGTATAATGGTGATCAAAAGGTGTAATAGGGTGTCTTTGAATCATATTTTCATCAAGATCATTTTCCACATGAATTACCTCTTCACCTAAAATATCATTCAAGAAGGAGTAGGAGGAGTCATCAAGAGAACTAACATCATCCATGCCGTTAAAAACATATTCATTTTCAAAAAACTTGACATCTCGCGATACATAAAGCTTATCATTTTTACTAGCCATTAGGGGCCAGTTGTTGGCCCCCAACGGCTAGTTGGGGCCAACAGTCACCTGGCCCATGCCCTAGGGCCCGAGCCAGTTAGACAAGACTAATGGGCCCTAATGGCTTGTTGCCTATTACACTTTAATAGTTGTTGTGATTGTTGCAACAAGAAACATATATCTACAATAATTGTAATCATGAATCAATGTAAATAAATATTTCTATGCAAATATAATAGAAGAAACAAAATTAAAATATATATAATAAAATCGATTTAACAACTTGGATAATTTCCTACTACACTAGCTGCTACTCATGAGGATTCCATATCTTATTGTGGTTAGGATTTACAATAAAATCAATTGGAGAAATTCGGAAATTAATGGCAAGAAACAAATCAATGAAAAAAGGTAAAAGGAACAATAAAACTAGAATAACAATATAAAAACTCAAGGATGCATAATTGCACACTCATTTGTATTAAAAGGAACAAAACATGAACAACGTCAATGCACCTTAGGAATGTATATATTTAACAAAATTGAGAAATTAATGCAACAGAGTTAAAATCTCTCTCTAGCAAGCAAAACTTGTCATAGTGTAATAAAGTGGAAAATCAAAAACTTGAAGTGGCTTCAATTAAAAACAAATTGTACCAAGGTAGCACTTAAATGAAACTAATTTAGAAAGCATAATGAAGATAGAAGATAAGGCATAGAGAAAACTAGATAAAGGAAGAGATCAGTGCACGCGCAAGAAGATGAGAGCATAAGAAGGAAGGTAAAGGAGAAATAAGAACCAGAAAAAGAGAGAGAGACCCAGGATCCCCACCAACAGCAAGGGAATTGGAGCGCCCTGCCAATTAAGCTAACAACAATCTTGGTCCTTTTTCCCAAGAGAAAGAAAGGAACTAAATAGAAGAAGAAGAAAGGATGAAGTGAGAGAGAGAGAGAAGAAGACACAGAGGGAAAAAAAGAAAAAGAAAAATGAAAAATGAGACACGCCTTTCACAGCGGTCATTGCCGTCAGTAGTGGTTGCCAGTGATGGTGGATGTGGATGTGGGTGGTTTGGCAGAATTCGGCAGGAGAGAGAGAGAGTTCAACCTTTATGTAAAAATTAGGATAAGTTTTAAGGTTTTAACTAAAGCAACTTTGATCTATATGGGTCTACCCATATCCATATGGCTATGTACATCAATAACGTTTAAGAGGACTGCCATAGTGGTCCGCTATGTCACTCTTAGTGCTATAAATTTGTGTTTTTTTAAGGCCTACTGTTAAATATCAACTGTTATAGCGCCCTAAAGGGTGCACATACACTGTACCGTCATTAATTACATAGCTTCCTCCTCCCAATTGTAACCAAAGGAAAAAAAGAAATAACTGATGCAACATCAGATGCTATATTTTTCTTTAATTAAAGCATAAGAACAATCAGTGCAAGATCTAATATTACCTGAACTTGATCAACAGATTGGTTCAGCAAGGATAACGTACTGTCAAGAGCAGACTGTTGTATATCAATACTATAGACACAGCCTTTTTGGGACTCATCTGACACCATCTCTAGCAATGCCAATGTATCAAGGCCGTTGCCACAAGTAGCATCAATCACTGTGTCTCCCCTTTGCACAATATGCTGCCAAACACTACCAAAAACAGCTGTTAACACAATGTTCTGAAAAGGAAGTCAAAAGGTTTCAAAATTGCCAAGCTGGACAAACATGGTCACAGCATTTCTTCATCCACACTACCATGCAAGTCACGGTTCCAAAAGCACGGTCCTGACTGCTGTACTCACTAGAAACAGATCAGACATAAAATTGCAGGTTTGGATCAGATAGATCAAATTGTACTTTATGTAACTAGCGAACTCAAGCTACCACAGTAGAACTGTATATCAGCTTTCCATAGCCAAGCATAGGCCCTCCCAGCAATAGCAGATAGGTACCTATACTAGAAGCAGGCTTTCCAAGCTTGAAAATAAAATTTCCGACAACCGTAAGGCTCTTGCTATTTTATCTAGCAGAGGCTGCACATAAGAAAGCTACTTTAAGCAGTTCCTAACATTAGCAAGCCTTTCCTCTCACTGGGTAGGGTTAGCAAGAGGGTGCAACACGAGGACTTCCTATGAGGTTACCTCTCCTCCTATTATCCTCGTCCGAACAAGCTCAACTTTGGTGTTCTAGAATCTGATGGAATCCATTTCACTAGTACTGTCAAGATTCCACCCCCTCATAAAAGATTTGACAAAGTTCTAGACTGGTTCTCAGCTCCTCAAAACAAACATTTGAATATTGTGAAGACAACCATACCCATGTCCAGTATATGTTTTGTGGTAGCATCATGATGGGGCATCAACACTTAACACGGCAACAAAATAACATTGATGCATTTATCCAATACCAAATCAAGTTTGTGAAGAACTGGAGGCATCAAACTTATAAGCTTGAGGGTGAGAATTGTTTGAATCATTCAGGAACAAGTAGATTGCTGAAGGGAGCAAGTCAAACTAGACTAATCTCAACATGAATGAGCAGTGTAATAGCTTACTATACGCTCCTGAGTTTGGACATCATTTATGATATCTTCCTGGAGTTTATGAAAGGATCCAAAGACGTGAATTGCATTGCAGAGAGTATTATAGGCTCTAAAGACAAATTTACGGTAGAATTTGAAAGCGTGTACTATCTTATCGTGGTTACAATTGCATCAATCTTCACCTCCACATTGTTAATTGTAATAGGACTGGCCCAAGCCACCAGGGCCTTGGGCCAGTCGGCCCCTGTTTGTAACAGGATTGGCCCAGGCCAGTCAACTAGCCGTTGGAGGCAAGCCGTTACTATGTTGTGCACATCACAGCAGCCAGCAGCCCTTCTTCAAGGGCTGCTCTCTCTCATTTTATGTCACATACACTTCTTGTAAAGCCTATAAATACATGAATCTATCATCAATAAAAGTCTGACTTGTTTGTGTATTCTTCCGCTCTCTTATTTGTTGTATTTGAAGATCGGCATTCATACTTGAATACCATTTGACTCTTGGCGATTTGGTGGAATTGATTCGTGAAGTATCAACCTTTAATTATCGATAAATATTTACATGGTATCAGAGCCTCGGATTAAAGAAATCGAGTGCATTGGGAAGCATGCCACCGGTGCAAAATTTGAAGAATTTCACCAAACTTTAGGTTAGTTCATAATTTTTGATTTTGCACAAAATGAAAGGTAAAAACGAGTCGTTTAGATGTATCCTAGACCCAAAATGTTACCAAAGTTGGGCTAGGACCATGAAAAAGTATTTTTCGTCGAAAGATTTTTGGGATTACATCGATGGAACCATAAAGGAACCAACTTTGAACATTGATGGTTTGGATGATGATGAAATCGTCAAAACTCATGAAAAATACAAGTTAGATTTGAAATTATGGGAAAAGATGAATGCAAAAATTACATGAATTATTTGCCAAAATGTGGATGAAAATCTTAGAAATAGGATTAGTGCTTTTGAAAACATTTTTGAAACTTGGGAATACTTTAAAAAACTTCATTCTCAAGACGACTTTGTTTTTTCAAATTGATCTAATGGAAAGAATGGTTATGCTTAAACAAGGAAACCTAAGCATTAGAGACTACCATAATGAATTTTCAGAGTTATGGACTCAATTAAGAACAACAACAACAACTAAATCTTTTCCCGTACTAGACGGTTGGCTACATGGACTCAATTAAGAAGTTTTGACAAATTTAGAAATCTTCACAAATTAGATGAATTTCTAGATAACCAATACTTCTTATTTATGCGTGGGTTAAGAGACGAGTTTGAAAATATTATATCAAACCTTATACATAAAAAACCTAGACCTAGAGGGGATTCCTTTTTGGCCGACCTTGTTATGGAGAAAACAAGATTGAAAAATATGAATGTGGCCAAGGAAGTCGTGCTTGCCGCATCAAAGCCGGGAGCAACCTTGAAGACCTACAAGACTCCGCATGCAAAGAACAATGAAGGTATGTCAAAGAAGCCCATGCGACCGTGGCCCAACAAAGACACTATTTGCCACTATTACAAAGAAAGTGAACACATCAAAATCACTTGTCCTCTACTTCAAAAAAGGTGTGGAAATGTGAAAGCCGTAGAAGAAAGAAGTGTCTTGCCTAACAACATCAAAGCGTACATAGAAGAAATCTTCAAGGAAAAAGATTAAACATATGAAGGGTGGTAAATCGGTAGGACCAGATCATATTTTCCAAACCATTTTGATTATGGACGGATGCGGGAGGTAAGGAAGCTAGTCCTAGATAATAAGATTCGTATTGGTTCTTAGAATATCGAAACATTATCGGGTAAGCTAATGGAGGTGGTAGATACTATGATTCGGAGAAAGATTCATATTCTATGTTTACAAGAGACAAAATGGGTTGGAGAAAAAGCAAAGGAGATAGAGGATACATGTTTTAAATTATGGTACACAAGTAAAGAAAAGGCTCGAAACGGAGTTGGTATTATCATAAATAAAGATTTGCAAAGAAGATAGAGGATACCGGTTTTAAATTATGGTACTCAGGTAAAGAAAAGGCTCGAAACGGAGTTGGTATTATCATAAATAAAGATTTACAGGATAGTGTAGTAGACATACAACGATACGATGACCGAATCATGACATTGAAATTAGTGTTAGGAGCAGAGGTTTTGAATATAGTTTGTGCTTACGCACCCCAAGTAGGAGTAGAAAATAGCATAAAGATAGCTTTTTGGGAAGAGTTAGATAAGATGATTCAAAGGATTCTAGAAAGGGAGATGATTTGTTTAGGAGGAGACTTAAATGGACATGTTGGTAAAGAGGTATTAGGATATCAAGGGATTCATGGAAACTTTGGTTTTGAGGATATAAATGAGGAAGATAGGGAGATTTTAAATTTTGTTATGGCATTTGATTTCTTTATAGTCAATACAATCTTCAAAAAACGAGATGAACATTTAATTACTTATAAGAGTGGCTTATCACAAACACAAATTGATTACTTTATTTGTAGAAAAAAAGATAGAGCATGTTTAAAGATTGTAAGGTAATTTCAGGAGAAAGCTTAACCACCCAACATCGACTTTTAGTTATGGATTTACAAATAAAAAAAATAGATAAAAAAGAAAAAGAGTGCATCGAGCTATTCAGACTAAATGGTGGAACCTCAAAAGCGAGAAGGAAGATATATTTAAACAGAAAGTCCTTCAAGGAGATGTTTAGAATTATGTTGGTACACTATGTGATATGTGGAAAAATATGGCTATACATATTAGGAAAGTGGCGAAAGATGTGTTAGGGGTATCTAAGGGAGGTGTACCGGCACAAAAAGAAGCTTGGTGGTGGAGTGAAGTAGTATAAAATAAAATCAAGGTAAAGAGGACATGTTACAGATTACATTATGCTAAAAAAACTAGTGAAACTTTAAAGACTTATAAGAAAGCAAAGAATGAAACGAAAAAGGCCGTGAGTTAAGCAAAAGCTAAAATTTATGAGGATTTATATAAAAAACTCAACTCAAAAGAGGGTGAAAGGGATATTTTTAGGATAGCTAGGGCTAGAGATAAAAAAATTAAAGATCTTAATTATGTAAGATGTATAAAAGACGAGGATGAAAAAATTCTAGTGGCAAATAATGATATAAGAAATAGATAGAAAAACTATTTTTATAAGCTTTTTAATGAAAATAAAGATGTTAGTATTAGTTTAGGAGATTTAGCCAAGTCATAAATGTATATAAACCACAATTTCTACCGATATATTCAAAAGAATGAAGTCAAAGAGGCTCTTAAACATATAAAGGGTGGTAAATCGGTAGGATCAGATAATATTCCTATAGAAGTTTGGAAAATACTAGGAGAAATAGGAATCACTTGGCTCACAAGACTATTTAATGAAATATGAAAAAAACAAAAGATGCCCGAGGAATGGAGAGCAAGTACACTTATACCCATATATAAGAACAGGGGAGACATTCAAAATTGTGCGAATTATCGAGGTATTAAGTTAATGAGTCATACTATGAAATTATGGGAAAGAATTATCGAACGTAGGTTAAGACAAGTATCAAGTACAACAGAGAACCAATTTGGATTCATGCCAGGCAAATCTACTATTGAAGCGATTAACCTTTTGAGACGTCTTATGGAACATTTTAGAGCAAAACAGAAAGACCTTCACATGATATTTATTGATCTAGAAAAAGCTTATGATAGGGTACCGAGGGACGTTCTTTGGAGAACTTTGGAAAAAAGAGGTATCTCATTGACATATATTAACCTTATAACAGACATGTATGATGGTGCAAAAACATGTGTGAGGACTCATGAAGGAACGACAGACTTGACAGCGAGGAGAAACCATCTATGGGCTTCCTTTATGAAGCCATGGACAGGGCAAAAAGAAGCAATGAGAAATAACTTTAATGTAAAAAAAAGAGATTATTTGCCCGTGTGGAAAATAATTGATAGTAGATGGAATAAACAATTATGGTTTTTGATGATGAGTGAGATAAGGTAAGGAAATTTTGAATTATGTGCCCGTATGGAAAATAATTGATAGTAGATGGCATTTTAGGATGAGTTAGATAAGGTAATTCAAAGAATTTCTCAAGGAGATAATTTGTTTGGGAAGAGATCTAAATGGACATGTGGGTAAGAAAGCATTAACATATCAAGATATTCATAAAAATTATGGTTTTGAGGATTTAAATGAGGAAGGTAAGGAAATTTTGAATTTTGCTATCACATATGATCTTTTTTTAGCCAATACAATTTTCAGAAAATAAAATTTGAACATTTAATTACTTATAAGAGTTGTTTGTCAGAAACATAAATTGATTATTTTGCTCGTAGAAGAAAAGATAGATCGCCTTGTAAAGATTGCAAGAATTTTCTGGAAAAAGCTTAACTTCCTGATGTCAACTTTTAGTCTTAGATTTGTAAGTAAGAAAGTGGATAAAGAGGCAAAGAGTAAATAAAACTACTCAGACTAAATGGAGAAGCTTCAAAAATAAGAAAGAAGATATATCTAAATAGAAAGTTCTTGAAGGATATTGTTTGAATTATACAGGTACACCTAATATGTGGAACAATATGGTTAAGCATATTCGGAAGGTGGCGAAATATATGTTAGGCGAATTTATGAGAGGTGTACTAGTATAAAGGGAAGCTCGATGGTGGAGTGAAGTCGTGCAGGATAAAACTAGGGTGAGATGGGCATGTTACAACCTGCATTATTTCAATAAGGTTGATGAAACTTGAAAGACTTATAATAAAGTAAAAAAGAGCGAAAACAATTGTTAGTGAAGTAAAGGCAAACTTTGAGAGGATTTATATAAAAGCTCAACTTAAAAGAATGCGAATGAGATATTTTTAGATTTTCTAAGGTTAGAGATAAGAAAACTAAGGCTTTCTTTTATTAGATGCATTAAAGATGAGGATGAGACAATTCCAGTGATAAGTGATGATATAAAAATAGATATAAAAATTATTTTCATAAACTTTTTAATGAAAATATAGGTATTAGTATTAACTTAATAAAGGTAATCAAATTAGAAAAGTATATAAACCATAATTTCTACAAACATATTCAAAAGAATGAATTAAAGAGATTCTTAAACATATGAAGGTTGGTAAATTTGTAAGACCAACATAGAACATCTTATGACAGAGGCTGTCACTTGTCTTATAAATTATTTAATGGAATGTGCAGAAATCAAAAGATATCTAAGGAATAAGGAATGAAGGAAGAATATGATTATACCCATATACAAAAATAAGAGAGACATTCAAAATTGTGCGAATAATCGAAATATCAAATTAATGAGCCATATTATGAAATCACGGGAAAGAATTATTGAACGTAGATTGAGATAAGTATCGAGCATAATAGAAAACCAATTTGGATTGATGTTAGGGAGATCTACTATTAAGGCTATTTGCTTATTGAAATGTCTCATAAAATATTTTTAGAGTAAAAAAGAACCTTTATATGCTATTTATTATTGATATAAAAAAAGCTTATAATAGGATAAGAGATATTCTTTAGAGAACCTTGTAAAAGAGAGATATTTTATAACATTTATCCATCTTATAAAAGATATGTATGATGATGCACAAACATGTGTTAGGATTCATGAATAAATGATAATTTTTTTTGAAGTTAATATTGTAAAAGAATTATTGAACGAAGGTTGAGACAAGTATTGAGTATAACGCAAATCCTTTGGTGTTATTATCTATAGGAAGGCATAGGTTAGCAGAATAGCCAGCTTGTTCAAAGTTTGTAAGAAGGTCTCGCAAGGTGCCGAGCCTATGTCTTATGTTATTATAGATATGCCTACAGATCCCCAGAAATGAGGCCTGAAGGGAACATAGGCAGGAATAATGTACGGAGAATATTTTCAATCGGCACTGTAAAGAACTAAAGATTGTGTTGAGACCTGTATCAAAAGGGTCATCAATATACTTTTGTGTTGCCTATTTTACCTTGTCTCATGTAGCAAGACACATTTTTTCTATAAAATTTTGAACAGAATTATAAAAATAGAAAAGCTAGAAGTTTTCCAAAATTATTAGAACATAATAGAGCAAAGTATATAACATTTAAGCATCAATATCACGGTATATCATCATGCTCATACAGATTTGAAATGTGAAGCAAAAAAAATCAAACTTATAAGATCTTTTAGATGTCACTGGTAGTAAGTGACGATTTACAAGGTGGTAACGTAGAAGAAAGAATGAGGAGTTATCCAACATCTGGCTCTAAAAGTGACCTAGACCCTAAGAACCGTTCTGTTCCTAAGGTAGGGTTTAAGCGAAAGCCCATGATTCCAAAAGGAGTTTTGGCAGGGCTTTGTGGTCAGAGTTGAGAAGAGACTAGGTTTTAGGTTTGAGTTTGCTTATTGTGGTTTGGTAGCCTTGGAGTTCGTGATTCTAGAGTTTCCATGTCATAGAAATAATAGTAAATACCTAGTCACTTTAAAGTGTTTTATATCCTGGAATTGAAATGCCAATTACATTCTCAATGTCTTACTTCGTGGCTTTACTATATGGGAGTCACTATGTTGCATGTGCTTGAGAATGATGGATTGCATGTTTGCGTGTGCTTGAGAATGATATTGCATGTGATGGAGCCGCAGATGGACCTGTACACAACAGACCAACATGTGTGTAAATATTTGTCGATAATTGAAGGTTGATACTTCACGAATCAATTCCACCAAATCGCCAAGAGTCAAATGGCATTCAAGTATGAATGCCGATCTTCAAATACAACAAACAAGAGAGCAGAAGCATACACAAACAAGTCAAAAGCAGTGCCAAGACTGCATACTTTTATTGTTGATAGATCCATGTATTTATAGGCTTTACAAGAAGTGTATGTGACATAAAATGAGAGAGAGCAGCCCTTGAAGAAGGGCTGCTGGCTACTGTGCTGTGCACAACATAGTAACGGCTACTAACTATCCGTTGGAGGCCAGCTGCCTCCAACGGCTAGTTGACTGGCCCAGGCCCTGGTGGCCTGGGCCAATCCTGTTACAAACAGGGGTCGATTGGCCCAAGGCCCTAGTGGCCTGGGCAAGTCCTATTACAATTAACACCCCCCCTCAAACTTACGGGATATAGACTGAAAGTTTGTCCAACAAGAATTGAAACCGAGTAGCTGAAAGGGATTTGGTGAAGAAATCTGCTAGCTGCATCTCAGATGTGACATAACACAGTGAAATCTTCTTATTGAGGCACTCTTCACGAATAAAGTGGCAATCCATCTCTATATGCTTCGTCCTCTCATGAAAAGTATTATTGGAGGCAATGTACATGGCGCTTTTGTTGTCACAATATATGATGGTAGGGTGTTGCAAAGTAACCCTCATATCTGCTAGAATGGCTGTGATCCAAGAGATCTCCATCACAGCTGTAGCCATAGCTCGATACGCAGCTTCAGTGGATGAGAGTGAGACTTTCTGTTGCTTTTTGCACTTTCAAGAAATGAGAGATTCACCTAAAAACACACAAAAACCAGTCGTAGAGTGTCTATCGTTGACATCTCCACCCCAATCAGCATCGGTATATACAGATAAATCAAAAGATGAAGAAGAAGTTAAGAGAACCCCTTTGTTAGTAGTATGTCTGATATATCGAATAATGCGCAAAATAGCACTCATGTGAACAGAAGTGGGTGCCTGCTGAAATTGACTTGCTGTGTGTACTGCATGTGAAATATCTGGTCTGGTAATGGTAAGATAGGTAAGGGCTCCTATGAGCAGTCGGTAAGGGGTGTGTTCAACTAATTTTTCACCATCAGTGGATCTTAACTTGGTGCCTAGAACTTCTGGTGTGTCAACTATCTTGGTATCTGTAAGACCAGATCTTTCAATGATATCATTTGCAAACTTTGTTTGAGACATAAAGTATCCACAATTGTTTTTATTTATTTCAGTGCCTAAAAAGTAATTCAACAAGCTCAAGTCTTTCATGTCAAATTCATGATGAAGATTAAGTTTAACTTCTGCAATTCCTGCTTCATCACTTCCTGTGATGATCATATCATCCACATACAAAAGCAAAATAACAACACGTGATTTTGTTCTTCGTATAAATAATGCAGTATCAGTGTAGCAAGTTGTAAAATTATGCAAATGCATGAATTTTTCAAATCGATCAAACCAAGCTTTAGGAGCCTGTTTCAAACCATACAAGGCTTTTTGCAATTTAAGAGCATGTCCAGGAGGAAGATTGAGACCAGGAGGAGGACTCATGTAGACTTCTTCATTCAAATAACCATTCAGAAAAACATTCTTAACATCAAGTTGATAAATATTCCATTGCTTAATTGCACTAATGGTTATGAGAATTCTAATTGTGGTCATTCTAGCTATTGGGGCAAAGGTTTCATCATAGTCGATTTCATATTCTTGGGCATACCCTTTAGCAACTAATCTAGCCTTATATCTCTCAATGTGACCATTGCTATGAGTTTTGATTTTATATACCCATCGATATCCAATGATTTTCTTATCCTTTGGTATGGGTGCAACTATCCATCTTTGAGCCTTGTCTAGGGCGTTGAGTTCATCTTTCATAGCATCTTCCCATTGTGGAATACCTTTAGCTTGATGATAGAACCTAGGTTCCTTAACTTGATAAAGGATAGCAATCAAATTTTTTCGTTGTGGTTCAAAAGATTCATAGGACACAAATCGCTGGGGAGGTCTTAAAACCCTGGGTTCTAATCTTGTAATATCAGGTTCTATGTGGGCATCATTGGTTTCTCTAGGACGTCTATAATGTGAGGGAAAGGGTTCGACAATTGATTGGGTATCACCAGTTGTGTGTGAAGTGTCATTGTCTTCAACATGATTTTCTTGAAGATCTTGATGATCTACTGAGTCACAATCATTATCTTCTTCTAGTTCCAGAAAGTCTTTAGGAATAAAAGGTTCAGAATTTTCCAAGGGTTTGGATTCATAATAAGTATAACAAAAACAACAACTAAGCCTTTTCCCATACTAGACGGGGTCGGCTACATGGATTCTTTGTTTCCACATTTCCCTATCGTGTGCCATGTTAGCAATTAACTCCCAATAAGCTAGATCATTCTTTATTGTTTCTTTCCAACACTTTTGTGGTCGTCCTCTACCTCTTTTAATACTTTCCAAATTTAGTTTTCTAACCTTCTTATAGGTTCTTCTTTTGATCTTCTTTTGATCTTCTTTCTATATGTCCAAACCATCTTAAACGATATTCTCTCATTTTATCCTCTATTGGTGTCACTCCTAATTTGTTTCTAATAACCTCATTATGTATACGGTCTTTTCTTGTATGATCACTCATCCATCTTAACATCTTCATTTCTATCACAGACATCTTTTGTACATGTTGATGATTAACTGCCCAACACTCAGAACCATAAAACATGGCAGGCCTAATTGCTTCTCTATAATATTTACCTTTTAATTTTAATGGTATCTTCTTCACAAAGAACACCTGATGCTCCTCTCAATTTTAACCAACCAGCATTAATTCTATGCGTAACATTTCCATCAATTCTTCCATCACTCTGAAAAATTGACCCTAGGTATTTAAAACTTTCCTTTTGGGGAATGCAATGTGTGCCAATTTTAATTTCTATGTCCTTTGAAGTAACCAAATGATCAAACTTACATTCAATATATTCTATCTTTGTTCTACTAAGTCAAAGGCCTTTGCTTTCTAATGTTTTTCTCCATAGTTCCAATTTTCTATTAACTTTTTCCTTAGACTCCTCCCCTAGCACAATGTCATTTGCAAATAACATACACCAAGGTACTTCATCTTGAATATGTTTTGTTAACTCATCCATCACCATTATAAATAAGTATGGACTTAAACTTTCACTAAAAGACAAGTAATTTTCAATAATCTGATACATGCATTCCAAAATGAACTTCTAAAAACCGTTTCTGCAATCTCATTTAACTTTATGTTCCTTCTGTTTTGAGGTAACTCTGCAAATTGTTGCCACTCATCTGAGGAGAACATTCTCTTTAAAGCTTGCTTCTGTCTCACAATACTCTGTACAGATAAGAAGTTTGTTGCGAACCGAGTTGCAGCTGTGCGAAGAAACTCTGCACCTTCTGTGTATCTCCTCATCATACACAAAACAAATGCATGGTTGTAAATGAATTTTGTAATATCTTGACAACACTCAGTTGTTGCCTTTATTTCATCCACCTCACCAATGTCCTCGAGGATGAGATCTAAACAATGGGCTGCACATGGTGTCCAATAGAAAGTCCCATAAATATCAGCTAACTCCTTCCCAGCTGCTTTGTAGTTAGGTGCATTATCTGTAATCAATTGGACTACATTCTGTAGCCCAACCTCCTATATAATCTTATCAAATTCTTCTCGTAGGATCTCTAGAGATCTCAAAAACATGAGTCCTTTAGGACAATATACAAGAAAGTTTAACAATGTCCTTCCTCGCCTATCGGTCCATCCATCTGCCATAATAGTGCATCTTGTTTCTTTCCACGACTGTCTCAAAGTCGAACAGTATTGCTGCACTTCAATGATGGTCTGATCTAATATCTTCCCTCTCAACTTCTGATAAGAAGGCATCCGATATCCAGGACCAATGTTAGCAATTGCATCTGTCATTGCTTGAAAATGAAAACTTTTTGCTGCATTAAATAGAATGCATGCATCATAAAACCATCTGCTCATTACAAGGTCTGCCTGATCATGCAGTTGTTCTGAAGCCATAGCAACACGAATTCCTGGCTGAGCACTAGGTGTAGTGGAAGGAGGAAAGAACGAATGTATGCTAGAAGAAGAAGCTTGTCCTCTACTCCTTCCTGAACTTCCTTTTCTACCACCTCCAAAGTCTTCAGCTGCAACCCTTTTTCCCCTGCTAGGTGCTCGCGAACTGCTACTACCAATATCTGTTCTAGCATCTGAAGGAAAACTATCAGTGAATCCAACTCCAGTGGCAGTAGCATCATCAGCTTCTTCACACATCTGGAAATCATTCTTTTATTGTCTCCTTTCCTATATGCTCTCAATCATCTGCAAGCATTGCCATTTAATACCTTCTGGCAAACTTCTAACTCTGCCTGTGCATTGAGCAACTTCTTTCCTGGTTCCTGTTAGGTGGTGTTTCAACCTTGAAATTCCACCACTAACCACCTTTTCACAAAATAAACATCTGATTTTTAACCTTGAACCCTCAACTGGTATACCCCACAGCCATGCCGGATCATCAATGAGAGTCTCTACCACCCCTTCCTGCCATCTCAATTGAGTATTTTAATTCAAACAAAAATCTGAAAATAAAATCACTTCGTAAATCCCCCAATCTTCAAATAACACTCAAATCGAGTGTCTCCCACTTCACGAATGCAATAAAAATTGTATACACACTTAATAACTTCATATTTTGTCATTAAAAAAAAAACCGAAATAACACAAAAAACAATAAATATAAAGGGGAAAAATGAAAAAAATATAAAAAATATACCAAAATCCGAGTTTGGAGGCTGGCACGAACACCGTAGGGCATGATTTTGGAGCTTTGAACACTAAGGAGGCGAAAACCGGCTCTTAGAGAGCTTGAAGAACCCAAGAGGAGAGAGGAAACCCCTGAAAAATCACGGGTTTCAGTCGACCCGAGACCCTTTATAAGGGTCCCAAGGCGTATCGCCCGTATCGCACGATACGATGCGATACGCCCGCACCTGCTATACGGGCCCCCGTATCGTATCGTGGTGGCCCACGATACGATACGAACAACACTGCTCAAAACCATAAAACATGGCAGGCCTAATTACTGCTCTATAATATTTACCTTTTAATTTTAATGGTATCTTCTTATCACAAAGAATACCTAATGCTCCTCTCCATTTTAACCAACCAGCATTAATTCTATGCGTAACGTCTCCATCAATTCTTCTATAACAACAACAACTAAGCCTTTTCCCATACAAGACGGGGTCGACTACATGGATTCTTTGTTTCCACAGATCTCTATCGTGTGCCATGTTAGCAGTTAACTCCCAATAAGCTAGATCATTCTTTATTGTTTCTTTCCAACACTTTTGTGGTCGTCCTCTACCTCTTTTAATACTTTCCAAATTTAGGTTTCCTAACCTTCTTACAGGTTCTTCTTTTGATCTTCTTTCTATATGTCCAAACCATCTTAAACGATGTTCTCTCATTTTATCCTCTATTGGTGCCACTCCTAATTTGTTTCTAATAACCTCATTATGTATACGGTATTTTCTTGTATGACCACTCATCCATCTCAACATCTTCATTTCTGTCACAGACATCTTTTGTACATGTTGATGATTAACTGCCCAACACTCAGAACCATAAAACATGGCAGGCCTAACTGCTGCTCTATAATATTTACCTTTTAATTTTAATGGTATCTTCTTGTCACAAAGAATACCTGATGCTCCTCTCCATTTTAACCAAACAGCATTAATTCTATGTGTAACATCTCCATCAATTCTTCCATCACTTTGAAAAATTGACCCTAGGTATTTAAAACTTTCCTTTTGGGGAATGCAATGTGTGCCAATTTTAATTTCTATGTCCTCTGAAGTAGCCAAATGATCAAACTTACATTCCATATATTCTGTCTTTGTTCTACTAAGTCGGAGGCCTTTGTTTTCTAATGTTTCTCTCCATAGTTCCAATTTTCTACTAACTTTTTCCTTAGACTCCTCCACTAATACAATGTCATCTGCAAATAACATACACCAAGGTACTTCATCTTGAATATGTTTTGTTAACTCATCCATCACCATTATAAATAAGTATGGACTTAAAGTTGATCCTTGATGTAACCCAATATTAACTTCAAAGAAGTCTGTCGTTCCTTCATGAGTCCTCACACATGTTTTTGCACCATCATACATGTCTCTTATAAGGTTAATATATGTCAATGAGATACCTCTTTTTTCCAAAGTTCTCCAAAGAACCTCCCTCGGTACCCTATCATAAGCTTTTTTCTAGATCAATAAATATCATGTGAAGGTCTTTCTTTTTTGCTCTAAAATGTTCCATAAGACGTCTCAAAAGGTGAATCGCTTCAATAGTAGATCTACCAGGCATAAATCGAAATTGGTTCTCTGTTGTACTTTATACTTGTCTTAAACTACGTTCAATAATTCTTTCCCATAATTTCATAGTATGACTCATTAACTTGATACCTCGATAATTCGCACAATTTTCAATGTCTCCCTTGTTTTTATATATGGGTATAAGTGTACTTGCTCTCCATTCCTCAAGCATCTTTTGGTTTTTCCATATTTCATTAAATAGTCTTGTGAGCCAAGTGATTCCTATTTCTCCTAGTATTTTCCAAACTTCTATAGGAATATTATCTGGTCCTACCGATTTACCACTCTTCATATGTTTAAGAGCCTCTTTGACTTCATTCTTTTGAATACGTCGGTAGAAATTGTGGTTTATATACTTTTCTGACTTGGCTAAATCTCCTAAACTAATACTAACATCTTTATTTTCATTAAAAAGATTATAAAAATAGTTTTTCCATCTATTTCTTATATCATCATTTGCCACTAGAATTTTTTCATCCTCGTCTTTTATGCATCTAACATAATTAAGATCTTTAGTTTTCTTATCTCTAGCCCTAGCTATCCTAAAAATGTCTCTTTCACCCTCTTTTGAGTTGAGTTTTTTTTATAAGTCCTCCAAAATCTTAGTTTTTGCTTCACTAACGGCCTTTTTTGCTTCCTTCTTTGCTTTCTTATAAGCTTCTAAAGTTTCACTAGTTTTCTTAGCATAATGTAATTTGTAACATGCCCTCTTTGCCTTGATTTTGTTTTGTACTACTTCACTCCACCACCAAGCTTCTTTTTGTGCTGGTACACCTCCCTTAGATACCCCTAACACATCTTTCGCCACTTTCCTAATATGTATAGCCATATTGTTCCACATATCAGAGGGTGTGCCAACATAATTCCAAACATCTCCTTGAAGGACTTTTTGTTTAAATATATCTTCTTTCTCACTTTTGAGGTTCCACCATTTAGTCCGAATAGCTCGATGCACTCTTTTCTTCTTTGTCCATTTTTTTATTTGTAAATCCATAACTAAAAGTCGATGTTGGGTGGTTAAGCTTTCTCCTGGAATTACCTTACAATCTTTACAACATGCTCTATCTTTTTTTCTAAAAATAAAGTAATCAATTTGTGTTTGTGATAAGCCACTCTTATAAGTAATTAAATGTTCATCTCGTTTTTTGAAGATTGTATTGACTATAAAGAGATCAAATGACATAGCAAAATTTAAAATCTCCCTACATTCCTCGTTTATATCCCCATAACCAAAGTTTCCATGAATCCCTTGATATCCTAATGCCTCTTTACCGACATGTCCATTTAAATCTCCTCCTAAACAAATCATCTCCCTTTGTGGAATCTTTTGAAACACCTTATCTAACTCTTCCCAAAAAGCTGTCTTTATACTATCTTCTAGTCCTACTTGGGGTACGTAAGCACAAACTATATTCAAAACCTCTACTCCTAACACTAATTTCAATGTCATGATTCGGTCACCATATCGTTGTATGTCTACTACACTCTCCTTTAAATCTTTATTTATGATAATACCAACTCCGTTTCGGGCCTTTTCTTTACCAGAGTACAACAACAACAACAACTAAGCCTTTTCCCATACTAGATGGGGTCGGCTATATGGATTCTTTGTTTCCACAGATCTCTATCGTGTGCCATGTTAGCAGTTAACTCCCAATAAGCTAGATCATTCTTTATTGTTTCTTTCCAACACTTTTGTGGTCGTCCTCTACCTCTTTTAATACTTTCCAAATTTAGTTTTTCTAACCTTCTTACAGGTTCTTCTTTTGATCTTCTTTCTATATGTCCAAACCATCTTAAACGATGTTCTCATTTTATCCTCTATTGGTGCCACTCCTAATTTGTTTCTAATAACCTCATTATGTATACGGTCTTTTCTTGTATGACCACTCATCCATCTCAACATCTTCATTTCTGTCACAGACATCTTTTGTACATGTTGATGATTAACTGCCCAACACTCAGAACCATAAAACATGGCAGGCCTAACTGCTGCTCTATAATATTTACCTTTTAATTTTAATGGTATCTTCTTATCACAAAGAATACCTGATGCTCCTCTCCATTTTAACCAACCAGCATTAATTCTATGTGTAACATCTCCATCAATTCTTCCATCACTTTGAAAAATTGACCCTAGGTATTTAAAACTTTCATTTTGGGGAATGCAATGTGTGCCAATTTTAATTTCTATGTCCTCTGAAGTAGCCAAATGATCAAACTTACATTCCATATATTCTGTCTTTGTTCTACTAAGTCGGAGGCCTTTGTTTTCTAATGTTTCTCTCCATAGTTCCAATTTTCTATTAACTTTTTCCTTAGACTCCTCCACTAATACAATATCATCTGCAAATAACATACACCAAGGTATTTCATCTTGAATATGTTTTGTTAACTCATCCATCACCATTATAAACAAGTATGGGCTTAAAGTTGATCCTTGATGTAACCCAATATTAACTTCAAAGAAGTCTGTCGTTCCTTCATGAGTCCTCACACATGTTTTTGCACCATCATACATGTCTCTTATAAGGTTAATATATGTCAATGGGATACCTCTTTTTTCCAAAGTTCTCCAAAGAACCTCCCTCGGTACCCTATCATAAGCTTTTTCTAGATCAATAAATATCATGTGAAGGTCTTTCTTTTTTGCTCTAAAATGTTCCATAAGACGTCTCAAAAGGTGAATCGCTTCAATAGTAGATCTACCTGGCATAAATCCAAATTGGTTCTCTGTTGTACTTGATACTTGTCTTAACCTACGTTCGATAATTCTTTCCCATAATTTCATAGTATGACTCATTAACTTGATACCTCGATAATTCGCACAATTTTGAATGTCTCCCTTGTTCTTATATACGGGTATAAGTGTACTTGCTCTCCATTCCTCGGGCATCTTTTGGTTTTTCCATATTTCATTAAATAGTCTTGTGAGCCAAGTGATTCCTATTTCTCCTAGTATTTTCCAAACTTCTATGGGAATATTATCTGGTCCTACCGATTTACCACTCTTCATATGTTTAAGAGCCTCTTTGACTTCATTCTTTTGAATACGTCGGTAGAAATTGTGGTTTATATACTTTTCTGACTTGGCTAAATCTCCTAAACTAATACTAACATCTTTATTTTCATTAAAAAGATTATAAAAATAGTTTTTCCATCTATTTCTTATATCATCATTTACCACTAGAATGTTTTCATCCTCGTCTTTTATGCATCTAACATAATTAAGATCTTTAGTTTTCTTATCTCTAGCCCTAGCTATCCTAAAAATATCTCTTTCACCCTCTTTTGAGTTGAGTTTTTTATATAAGTCCTCCCAAATCTTAGCTTTTGCTTCACTAACGGCCTTTTTTGCTTCCTTCTTTGCTTTCTTATAAGCTTCTAAAGTTTCACTAGTTTTCTTAGCATAATGTAATTTGTAACATGCCCTCTTTGCCTTGATTTTGTTTTGTACTACTTCACTCCACCACCAAGCTTCTTTTTGTGCTGGTACACCTCCCTTAGATACCCCTAACACATCTTTCGCCACTTTCCTAATATGTATAGCCATATTGTTCCACATATCAGAGGGTGTGCCAACATAATTCCAAACATCTCCTTGAAGGACTTTTTGTTTAAATATATCTTCTTTCTCGCTTTTGAGGTTCCACCATTTAGTCCGAATAGCTCGATGCACTCTTTTCTTCTTTGTCCATTTTTTTATTTGTAAATCCATAAAAAAAAGTCGATGTTGGGTGGTTAAGCTTTCTCCTGGAATTACCTTACAATCTTTACAACACGCTCTATCTTTTTTTCTACAAATAAAGTAATCAATTTGTGTTTGTGATAAGCCACTCTTATAAGTAATTAAATGTTCATCTCGTTTTTTGAAGATTGTATTGACTATAAAGAGATCAAATGACATAGCAAAATTTAAAATCTCCCTACCTTCCTCGTTTATATCCCCATAACCAAAGTTTCCATGAATCCCTTGATATCCTAATGCCTCTTTACCGACATGTCCATTTAAATCTCCTCCTAAACAAATCATCTCCCTTTGTGGAATCTTTTGAAACACCTTATCTAACTCTTCCCAAAAAACTGTCTTTATACTATCTTCTAGTCCTACTTAGGGTGCGTAAGCACAAACTATATTCAAAACCTCTACTCCTAACACTAATTTCAATGTCATGATTCGGTCACCATATCGTTGTATGTCTACTACACTCTCCTTTAAATCTTTATTTATGATAATACCAACTCCGTTTCGGGCCTTTTCTTTACCTGAGTACCATAATTTAAAACCTGTATCCTCTATCTCCTTTGCTTTTTCTCCAACCCATTTTGTCTCTTGTAAACATAGAATATGAATCTTTCTCCGAATCATAGTATCTACCACCTCCATTAGCTTACCCGATAATGTTCCGATATTCCAAGAACCAATACGAATCTTATTATCTAGGACTAGCTTCCTTACCCCCCGCATCCGTCCATAATCAAAATGCGGAGACCCTCTCTGAAAATTTTTCACTACATTCGGGCGGCAATGTAGCGGGACTAACTTCTTTACCCACACCCGTCCATGATGTGGGAACCCTCTCTGCAATTGATTCACTACATTCGGGCGAAAATGTAGTGGCCCTTGCTTACTTCTTACTGCATTCGGGCTCTGCAGCACGTCGCTAGGCGGGGACGCCCCAAAGCAATGCTCATAATTTTTGTAATCCATGTTGTAGAAATCCGACAAAGTTTTACGCTGGCTGTCGGAAGCCTAACACAACCCTCCTCCTTTATCCGGGCTTGGGACCGGCAATGCAAGGGTGATCCCTTACATGGGCGGAGTTTTTCTTTACCTGAGTACCATAATTTAAAACCTGTATCCTCTATCTCCTTTGCTTTTTCTCCAACCCATTTTGTCTCTTGTAAACATAGAATATGAATCTTTCTCCGAATCATAGTATCTACCACCTCCATTAGCTTACCCGATAATGTTCCGATATTCCAAGAACCAATACGAATCTTATTATCTAGGACTAGCTTCCTTACCCCCCCGCATCCGTCCATAATCAAAATGTGGAGACCCTCTCTGAAAATTTTTCACTACATTCGGGCGGCAATGTAGCGGGACTAACTTCTATACCCACACCCGTCCATGATGTGGGAACCCTCTCTGCAATTGATTCACTACATTCGGGCGAAAATGTAGTGGCCCTTGCTTACTTCTTACTGCATTCGGGCTCTGCAGCACGTCGCTAGGCGGGAACGCCCCAAAGCAATGCTCATAATTTTTGTAATCCATGTTGTAGAAATCCGACGAAGTTTTACGCTGGCTGTCGGAAGCCTAACACAACCCTCCTCCTTTATCCGGGCTTGGGACCGGCAATGCAAGGGTGATCCCTTACATGGGCGGAGTTTTTCAATTCTTCTATCACTCTGAAAAATTGACCCTAAGTATTTAAAACTTTACTTTTGGGGGATGCAATGTGTGCCAATTTTAATTTCTATGTCATGTGAAGTAACCAAATAATCAAACTTACATTCCATATATTTTGTCTTTATTCTACTAAGTCGAAGACCTTTGCTTTCTAATGTTTCTCTTCATAGTTCCAATTTTCTATCAACTTTTTCCTTAGACTCCTCCACTAACACAATGTCATCTGCAAATAACATACACCAAGGTAATTCATCTTGAATAAGTTTTGTTACCTCATCAATCACCATTATAAATAAGTACGGACTTAAAGTTGATCCTTGATGTAACCCAATATTAACTTCAAAAAAATTTGTCATTCCTTCATGAGTACTCACACATGTTTTTGCACCATTGTACATGTGTCTTATAAGGTTTATGTACGTCAATGGGATACCTCTTTTTTCCAAAGTTCTCCAAAGAACGTCCCTCGGTACCCTATCATAAGCTTTTTCTAGATCAATAAATATCATGTGAAGGTCTTTCTTTTTTGCTCTAAAATGTTTCATAAGACGTCTCAAAAGGTGAATCGCTTCAATAGTAGATTTGCCTGGCATGAATCCAAATTGGTTCTCTGTTGTACTTAATACTTGTCTTAACCTACGTTCGATAATTCTTTCCCATAATTTCATAGTATGACTCATTAACTTAATACCTCGATAATTCGCACAATTTTGAATGTCTCCCATGTTCTTATATATGGGTATAAGTGTACTTGCTCTCCATTCCTCGGGCATCTTTTGGTTTTTCCATATTTCATTAAATAGTCTTGTGAGCCAAGTGATTCTTATTTCTCCTAGTATTTTCCAAACTTCGATTGGAATATTATTTGATCCTACCGATTTACCACCCTTCATATGTTTAAGAGCCTCTTTGACTTCATTCTTTTGAATATGTCAGTAGAAATTGTGGTTTATATACATTTCTGACTTGGCTAAATCTCCTAAACTAATACTAACATCTTTATTTTCATTAAAAAGCTTATAAAAATAGTTTTTCCATCTATTTCTTATATCATTATTTGCCACTAGAATTTTTTCATCCTCGTCTTTAATTCATCTAACATAATTAAGATCTTTAATTTTCTTATCTCTAGCCCTAGCTATCCTAAAAATATCCCTTTCACCCTCTTTTGAGTTGAGTTTTTTATATAAATCCTCATAAATTTTAGCTTTTTCTTAACTCACGGCCTTTTTCGTTTCATTCTTTGCTTTCTTATAAGTCTTTAAAGTTTCACTAGTTTTTTTAGCATAATGTAATTTGTAACATGTCCTCTTTACCTTGATTAATATTTTGTACTACTTCACTCCACCACCAAGCTTCTTTTTGTGCCAGTACACCTCCCTTAGATACTCCTAACACATCTTTCGCCACTTTCCTAATATGTATAGCCATATTGTTCCACATATCACATGGTGTACCAACATAATTCTAAACATCTCCTTGAAGGACTTTCTGTTTAAATATATCTTCCTTCTCGCTTTTGAGGTTCCACCATTTAGTCTGAATAGCTTGATGCACTCTTTTCTTCTTTATCCATTTTTTTATTTGTAAATCCATAACTAAAAGTCGATGTTGGGTGGTTAAGCTTTCTCCTGAAATTACCTTGCAATCTTTACAACATGCTCTATCTTTTTTTTACAAATAAAGTAATCAATTTGTGTTTGTGATAAGCCACTCTTATAAGTAATTAAATGTTCATCTCGTTTTTTGAAGATTGTATTGACCATAAAGAGATCAAATGCCATAACAAAATTTAAAATCTCCCTACCTTCCTCATTTATATCCCCAAAACCAAAGTTTCCATGAATCCCTTGATATCCTAATACCTCTTTACCAACATGTCCATTTAAGTCTCCTCCTAAACAAATCATCTCCCTTTGTGGAATCCTTTGAATCATCTTATCTAACTCTTCCCAAAAAGCTATCTTTATGCTATCTTCTACTCCTACTTGGGGTGCGTAAGCACAAACTATATTCAAAACCTCTGCTCCTAACACTAATTTCAATGTCATGATTCGGTCATCGTATCATTGCATGTCTACTACACTATCCTTTAAATCTTTATTTATGATAATACCAACTCCGTTTCGAGCCTTTTCTTTACCTGAGTACCATAATTTAAAACTTGTATCCTCTATCTCCTTTGCTTTTTCTCCAACCCATTTTGTCTCTTGTAAACATAGAATATGAATCTTTCTCCGAATCATTGTATCTACCACCTCCATTAATTACCGGATAATGTTACGATATTCCAAGAACCAATACGAATCTTATTATCTAAGACTAGCTTCCTTACCCCCCCGCATCCGTCCATAATCAAAATGCGAAGACTTTTAACTACATTCAGGCGGCAATGTAGCGAGACTAACTTCTTTACCCACACTCGTCCATGATGTGGGAACCCTCTCTGCAATTGATTCACTACATTCAGGCGAAAATGTAGTGGCCCTTGCTTACTTCTTACTGTATTCGGGCTCTGCAGCACGTCGCTAGGCGAGGACGCCCCAAAGCAATGCTCATAATTTTTGTAATCCATGTTATAAAAATCACACGAAGTTTTACGTTGGCTGTCGGAAGGCTAACACAACCATCCTCCTTTATCTGGGCTTGGGACCGGCAATGCAAGGGTGATCCTTACAAAGGCGGAGTTAATATATTTAAAATTAAGTTGTGATATCACAAAACAATTTTCATGTTATTAAATGTTAATTATCAAATATTTCTTTTTATAAAGTTAACAAAGTTTTCTTAATTATTAAATAAATTAATAGTTATACTTAAAGTAATGTTATTATCAAAAACTACTTTTAAACATATGTTTTAAATATTTAATGAAGCTTTCTTAATTATAATTTGAACTAATAAACTTAATTAAATATTATATATTAATTTGCTTTTAAATATTTAAGCTTAATTTAAATATTAGTAATTTGGTTTTAAAATGGATTTTCAAGATACCAAAAAGTATATAAGTGAATTTTTATTATACTACATAGTACTAAACTAAAGATTTAGCACCACATCAGCACTAAGTTAATGCCATGTCAACACATACACCACGTCAAACATGTCACATCAACAATGACATCAAATACATATATAATGCCACATCAACACCATACTATTGCCCCTTCACCAATTATGCCACATCATCATTTTTTATCAGTCACGTCAAACCTAAGGTCTTAAACTAATGATATTTTTAAAAATTAGATCCTTTAAGTAATAGAAAGTAACTTCGCCTATGTAAGAGATCACCCTTGCATTACCAATCCCAAACTCGGATAAAGGAGGAGGGTTGTGTTAGGCTTCCGACAGCCAGCGTAAAACTTTATCGGATTTTTATACCATGGATTACACAAATTATGAGCATTGCTTTGAGGTGTCTCCGCCTAGGGACGCGCTGCAAAAACCGAATGCAACGATAAGTAAGCAAGGGACACTACATTTTCGCCCGGATGCAGTGAATCAATTGTAGAGAGGGTTTCCACATCATGGATGGGTGTAAGTAAAGAAGTTAGTCCCGCTACATTGCCGCCAAAATGTAATGAATAATTTACAGAGGGTCTCTGCATTTTCAATATAAATGGATGCGAGGGGTAAGGAAGCTAGTCCTAGATAGAGGATATAGGTTTTAAATTATGGTACTCAGGTAAAGAAAATGCTTGAAACGGAGTTGGTATTATCATAAATAAAGATTTAAAGGATAGTGTAATTGACATGCAACGATACGATGACCGAATCATGACGTTGAAATTAGTGGTAGGAGCAGAGATTTTGAATATAGTTTGTGCTTACCTCCGTCTAGTATGGGAAAAGGCTTAGTTGTTGTTGTAAGTAATAGAAAGTGAAATAGAAGATACCAAAATGGATTTTTGGTAAACCACAAGATACTAATTTGAATTTTTCCTAAAAAAATATAGATGAAATGGTGAAGCTATTATATTTATATGTTTGTTAATAAAATACCAGCTAGAAGAAAGAGCATCTCTGAAGACCATTACTAACCATGCCAGATAAGAGAAGAAGGTGAAGGATGAAGCGATATGAATGTGCATAAGCAGGCATTTGTGTTTGTGTGTCGTAGAGAGAGACAGAGATGGCAATTATGTTGGCATGAATAAACTAGGGGTTCTAATACTGGTACACATACAGCTATATGCATGCACACAATAGTATGTATATGTATGCATGTTGTTTGTATATATTAATGACTATATATAATATATATATACGTGTGTGTTTGTCTTCTATTCTCTAGAATTTCAGTTGAAGGTTCTTCGTTATCCAAACAAATGGTTCAACATACTAAATCTGATTATCAAATCCAAAGACAAGTTACATGTACTGGCAGCCTAAAAACAAACCTACGAAATGCACATGTTGATTAACCATGACTCGAGTGATGCTAGTAGATGGGAAGTACCTACAAATGAGCCACTTCAGTTGCCTTGCTTTTGCCCGTAATATATCCCATGAAAGCATTCATAGTCCCCGAGTCTATGAGAAGGGAAAAAAATAAGTTTAGTGCAAAGTCTTTAGGATAACTGAAATGGTAGGAACCAACCCAGCACTCATGGTGGACTACTAAAACAGATTATGGTATGAGTTTTACAAAGAATCTGGTTGAGCAAGCAAGTTACTTATGATGCTATATGGAAAGAGGTAGAAGAACAACCCAGGAGCTATTATGGAGACAAAAGCACAAAAGTTTTTGCATATCACCTTCTTTTGCGACATTATCAATCAAAATACATTCTTAGAATAAAAAAAACAGATTACATAGACAACAATGTTAACTTGCGATTAACAAAAGAAGGTCAAACAAAGTAACAAATAAGATTCCTAGTCAAGTAGATAAGAAATTTTCAATTGATGAAAAAGTATGTCTTCATCATTAGCATCAAAAGAACTACAGCTAGAGAAAGCAGAACAAAAGATTTCAGGCAAGTAAAGGATGTGAAGAATGATAATAATAAGGTCTATGTGACAAGTACCGACATAAAGAAACAGTGAAGAGTTATTTTCACAAGCTATTCAATGGGAGAGGGAAGATTAAAATCAAATAGACAATGACTGGTTCTGGTTACCCTGAATCCTAGAACCGTAACCGAACTGACTCAAGACCGATTCCAGATATGATTTCGGAATTGCCAGTTTTGGGGCGGCTTCAGGACAATCCCGGTTCCGGTTATGAAGCAATTCTTGTTCAGACCTTTGCTTGTTCTTGTTTAGCTTCCTTTTTTTTCATACCTAAGGTTCATATTATTATGGTTTAGCTTCAATCCAATTTAAAATTACAACATATATTGATCAACAGTAAACATATTGGAATCATATTAATATATTATTTAATGATTAATAGCACATAAAATACCAATTATACACTTAAATCATAAGGATTTTAAAATTTACACACAAAATACTGTAATACATTGATACGATTATACACATAACGTGATACACTCAACAACAGCAACAACAACTAAAACTTTTCCCATATTAGACGGGATCAGCTACATGTATTCTTTGTTTCCACAGAGTCCTATCATGTGCCATGTTAGCAGTTAACTCAACATAAGCCAACATCATTCTTTATTATTTCTTTCTAACACTTTTGTGGTTGTCCCCTACCTCTTTTAACATTTTCAAAATATAGTTTTTCATACCTTCTTACAGGCGATTCTTTTGATCTTCTTTCTATATGTCCAAACCATCTTAAACGATATTCTCTCATAGGTGCCACTCCCAATTTGTTTCTAATAATCATTATGTATATAGTCTTTCCTTGTATGACCACTCATCCATCTCAACATCTTCATTTTTGCCACCGACATCTTTTGTACAAGTTGATGATTAACTGCCCAACACTCAGAGCTATAAAACATGACAGGTCTAATTACTTCTCTATAATATTTACCTTTTAACTTTAATGCTATCTTCTTGTCACAAAGAATAAATAATGCTCCTCTCCATTTTAACCAACAAGCATTAATTCTATGCGTAACATCTCCATCAATTCTTCTATCACTCTGAAAAATTGACCCTAAGTATTTAAAACTTTACTTTTGGGGGATGCAATGTGTGCCAATTTTAATTTCTATGTCATGTGAAGTAACCAAATGATCAAACTTACATTCCATATATTTTGTCTTTGTTCTACTAAGTCGAAGACCTTTGCTTTCTAATGTTTCTCTCAATAGTTCCAATTTTCTATTAACTTTTTCCTTAGACTCCTCCACTAACACAATGTCATCTGCAAATAACATACACCAAGGTACTTCATCTTGAATAAGTTTTGTTAACTCATCAATCACCATTATAAATAAGTATGGACTTAAAGTTGATCCTTGATGTAACCCAATATTAACTTCAAAAAAATTTGTCATTCCTTCATGAGTACTCACACATGTTTTTGCACCATTGTACATGTGTCTTATAAGGTTTATGTATGTCAATGGGATACCTCTTTTTTTCAAGTTCTCCAAAGAACCTCCATCGGTACCCTATTGCAAGCTTTTTCTAAGGTTTATGTATGTCAATGAGATCTCTTTTTTCTAAGGTTCTCCAAAGTCATCATACATGTTTTTTCTAAGGTTCTACGAAGTCGAAAGCCTTTACTTTCTTATGATCCTTGATGATTCCTTCGTGAGTCCTCACACATGTTTTTGCGTGATCATACATGTCTCTTATAAGGTTTATGTATGTTAATATTTTTCCTAAGGTTCTCCAAAGAACATCCCTTGATACCCAATCATAAGTTTTTCTAGATCAATAAATATCATGTGAAGGCCTTTCGTTTTTACCCTAAATGTTCCATAAGACGTCTCAAAAGGTGAATCACTTTAATAGTAGATTTGCCTGGCATGAATCTAAATCGGTTCTCTCTATGTTATCAATAGCATGCTATAACAGGCGTTATAGCGGGCGACCCATCATGACAGCTATAGCATCGCTAACAGTGCTGTAGCGGACTGCTATATCAGTCCACTATAGCACGATTAGCGAACAGCAATAGTAATAATGCTATATTGGATCGACTCGATCCAAAACAACATTATTAACCTAATTCACGCATCACGTGCAAGAGACTCCCGCCTCTCGCCGTCTCTCTCTTCATCTCTCGCCTCTCGCATAGTCCCACGGCGTCGTTCTCCTAACCTAACGCACGCATCACACGCAAAAGTGCCTCCAAAAAGCCACATGTTCCACCACTGCTAGAGGTGCCAACACGTGAAACCAAAGACAAGGGACGTCTGCCTTGCCTTTGCAGACCGTTTCAGATTCCGCAACAACCGCAGAGTGGTCCGCTACAACCGCTACAGTAAGGACTACTAAAACCCGCAAAGTGGGAAGCAGGTCACCTTCCTTTCTCTCTTCCTCTACTCAGATCAAACTAACCCACACTCTATTGGCCTTTTCACACTCCTGTAATACATGCAGGCCATCTTCTCGTATCTCATACGACTCCAAACTTCTACCAAATTGCTTGCACTCGTGCTTTTTGTGTCATGGACTGCGAACTGATTGATATGGGGTGGCCTGGCCCGATGTGCACGTGGCAAAGAGGTCTAGTGAAAGAAAGGCTTGATCTGGTTAGAGTGGCACTTCGGATATCTTGCAAGTTTTTATGAAAATCCTTTGATGAAGCCAGGGAAACGGATATCTTACAGCAACACTTAGGATGTGAGTTATCATCTGTTGTCTTGCTGAAATCGAAACTTCTGATCATTGTGGAAAGTGATGTGAGAATTTTGACATGTTGCTATTACGGAAAACACATTTTCCATTTGGGTATGTCTGTTTGTTTAACCTCATTAACTGCTTATTGTATGATTCTATATACATGGGTGTAGTTTGTGTGTATTGAATGAATATTAGTTTGTATATGAATGTGACTAAGCGTTTATCTTTCAAAAAGAGGAAGTAACAGGGTCCAAATTCTTCTGTGCACATGCATATTTCATATTTTCAAAACTTCTTTTGGCAAACTATTGAAAGGGGTATCGTTAGACAAAGAGTACAAATTAAAAAAATATTTGTATCTGGATGCAAAACTATTATTCTATGCAGTTGTTAAACTGACATTGAGCTCATATGCTGTTGAATTTTCTATGCATGCATAGACCATTTGATGCTCTAACTCGGGATAGATTCAAGGTGGGCAATGTGAAGTTATACATTGTTTTCCTTTTCTTAAATATATTGTTCATAAAAACAATCTACCAAAAAATACGAGGACTTATTTTTCACACCCAAATGTTGTTTTGGTGTAGACAAATGTGATCATAGGGCCTCCACCTTGCTTTAGGAAATGATAGTCACGTTGTTAAGCACATTATCACTTACCAATTCATACCTACTTATGTTGCCTCCTTGTGTTGCTCCGAGTCTCTGATTATCGAATTCCATATTTGTCCACTTGAAATGAGAATAGTATGGTGATATTACAAGTCTCTCGTACTATCTATATTGTTTGACCATTATTTGTCAATCAAATACTTCTTACATGTCCAAGTAGTGGTTTTATATGTAATATATATTTGATTACTTATGCTTGTGTGACCGCATCAAGAGAACTCCTAAAGGACATTCAATTATATTTCTAGCACTCAATGGGCCCTAAGATATGTTCATAACTACTTATTTATTGGTTTTGCCCATAACTTTATGCCCATTTCTTGTAGTTGCCTTGGATATTATTCAATTAGAGGTAGAGATATTATGAGAAAACATTCATCATTATGCAAGTATGGGTTCTAAAATAAATGATATCTGCAGAAAAGATTGGGTGTTGGAGAGGAGAGACCATGGAGATCCATGGTTAGTGCTTTTTCTTATTTATTATCTCCTTCTCTTTTGCATGTCATATCTCCTGTGCCTCATTAGCAGCCTCTTCCATGCTAGACCTAGCGGAGGCTATATCCGTCTTACCAAAGGATGAAAGACTATCTATTTGTGTTATAAACAGTAATTTCTGGCATGAGATTTTTTGTTACATATTTATGAAAAAAGTTGTGTTTCTTGATATTTCTCCAAAACCAAAGTTTTCATGAATCCCTTGATATCCTAGTGCCTCTTTACCGACATGTCCATTTAAATCTCCTCCTAAACAAATCATCTCCCTTTGTGGAATCTTTTGAAACACCTTATCTAACTCTTCCCAGAAAATAGTCTTTATACTTTCTAGTCCTACTTGGGGTGCGTAAGCACAAACTATATTCAAAACCTCTGCTCCTAACACTAATTTCAACATTATGATTCGATGACCATATCGTTGTATGTCTACTACACTATCCTTTAAATCTTTATTTATGATAATACCAACTCCGTTTCGAGCCTTTTCTTTACCTGAGTACCATAATTTAAAACCTATATCCTCTATCTCCTTTGCTTTTTCTCCAACCCATTTTGTCTCTTGTAAACATAGAATATAAATCTTTCTCTGAATCATAGTATCTACCACCTCCATTAGCTTACTGTATAATGTTCCGATATTCCAAGAACCAATACGAATCTTATTATCTAGGACTAGTTTCCTTACCCCCCGCATCCGTCCATAATCAAAATGCAGAGACCCTCTCTAAAAAATTTTCACTACATTCGGGCGACAATATAGCGGGACTAACTTTTTTACCTACACCCGTCCATGATGTGAGAACCCTCTATGCAATTGATTTACTACATTCGGGTGAAAATATAGTAGCCATTGCTTACTTATTACTACATTCAGGCTCTGCAACGCGTCGCTAGGCGGGAATGCCCAAAAGCAATGCTCATAATTTTTGTAATCCATGTTATAAAAATCTGACGAAGTTTTACGCTGGCTGTCAAAAACCTAACACAACCCTCCTCTTTTATCCAGGCTTGGGACCGACAATGCAAGGGTGATCCCTTACATGGATGGTCTAAATAGAAGAAAAAAATACAAATTGTTTGTTACACCTTTTGCTTTTTTATCTACATTGTTCGATAAAACACTCTATCATCTCAATCATTCGATCAAATATTTTCCATTTAATATGCATTAAATACAAAGTATAAAAGTCTAACGGTACTTTTAATTTAAATCTCTATCATTAATCATACCAATCAAACCATACATAAAGGAGGTTTCAACATTTATCATCAACTTATATATATAGAGAGAGAAAGAGAGAGAGCATATCAATCCATGCTTAAACATCATCAAGAATATCGACCATCCGATCAACGATTGAAATTCAAATTTTAAAACCAAAAAATGTTAGATGTTTTTTGCAGGTGTAATAAATGCACTTAATATTATTTGTTTTTAACTTAAAGATTTCAACCATTGATCTTTAAGATTGATCGGTTAAAATCTTTAAGTATATTAGAACATGGATTAATTTCTTTCCCCCTCTCTCTGTATATCTATATATAGGAGAGTGATAATACATAATATCTTTCGGTACATAATCTTGCATAAACTATGAAGAATTAAATTAAAAATATGTACTTTTGTATGCATTTAATTCATATATTATATGCTTTATGGAGATTAAAAGGTACTGGTTTGAGTTAAAAGTACCATTTTAATTTTTGTGCTTTACACCATACATACATACAACAACAACAGCTAAGCCTTTTCCCATACTAGATGGGTCCGTTACATGGATTCTTTGTTTCCACATAACCCTATCATAATTTGTAGAATCCATGGTAGATAAGTCCGACAAAGTTTTACGCCGGCTGTCGGAAGCCTAACGCAACTCTCCTCTTTTATCCAGTATTGAGACCGACCATGCAAGGGTAATCCCTTACCATACATACATACATACATATATATATATATATATATAAACCTAGAGGAGTCCTCTCTTATGCAAGGTTTTCTCTAGGAGTGTTATCATGATTCTGTAAAATGGTTATTGTGATTGATTTGTGGGAATCCAATTTATGATACAACAACAACATCAACAACTAAGCCTTTTCCCATACTAGACGGGGTCGGCTACATGGATTCTTTGTTTCCACAGATCCCTATCATGTGCCATGTTAGCAGTTAACTCCCAATAAGCTAGATCATTCTTTATTGTTTCTTTTCAACACTTTTGTGGTCGTCCTCTACCTCTTTTAATACTTTCCAAATTTAGTTTTTCTAACCTTCTTACAGGTTCTTCTTTTGATCTTCTTTCTATATGTCCAAACCATCTTAAACGATGTTCTCTCATTTTATCCTCTATTGGTGCCACTCCTAATTTGTTTCTAATAACCTCATTATGTATACGGTCTTTTCTTGTATGACCACTCATCCATCTCAACATCTTCATTTCTGTCACAGACATCTTTTGTACATGTTGATGATTAACTGCCCAACACTCAGAACCATAAAACATGGCAAGCCTAATTGCTGCTCTATAATATTTACCTTTTAATTTTAATGGTATCTTCTTATCACAAAGAATACCTGATGCTCCTCTCCATTTTAACCAACCAGCATTAATTCTATGTGTAACATCTCCATCAATTCTTCCATCACTTTGAAAAATTGACCCTAGGTATTTAAAACTTTCCTTTTGTGGAATGCAATATGTGCCAATTTTAATTTCTATGTCCTCTGAAGTAGCCAAATGATCAAACTTACATTCCATATATTCTGTCTTTGTTCTACTAAGTCGGAGGCCTTTGTTTTCTAATGTTTCTCTCCATAGTTCCAATTTTCTATTAACTTTTTCCTTAGACTCCTCCACTAATGCAATGTCATCTGCAAATAACATACACCAAGGTACTTCATCTTGAATATGTTTTGTTAACTCATCCATCACCATTATAAATAAGTATGGACTTAAAGTTGATCCTTGATGTAACCCAATATTAACTTTAAAGAAGTCTGTCGTTCCTTCATGAGTCCTCACACATGTTTTTGCACCATCATACATGTCTCTTATAAGGTTAATATATGACAATGGGATACCTCTTTTTTCCAAAGTTCTCCAAAGAACCTCCCTCGGTACCCTATCATAAGCTTTTTCTAGATCAATAAATATCATGTGAAGGTCTTTCTTTTTTGCTCTAAAATGTTCCATAAGACGTCTCAAAAGGTGAATCGCTTCAATAGTAGATCTACCTGGCATAAATCCAAATTGGTTCTCTGTTGTACTTGATACTTGTCTTAACCTACGTTCGATAATTCTTTCCCATAATTTTATAGTATGACTCATTAACTTGATACCTCAATAAACATGTACATATAAAAATAAAATAAATTCATTCATTCATTCATTCATTTACCTTGAAATTAAGCCATCTAAGTTTAATCTAAGATCAAATGCTAAAGTAAAAGCTACTTATTTAGTTTAATCTAAGATCAATAACTAAACTAATAGAAGGAAGATATGTATAACAACAAAGTCACTTATTTGTCATATCTTACACACACTGAGTCAAATAAGAATTATTTTAAAATATGCTAAAGTAAAAGCTACTTATATAGCTTGGTAAAACAATAAATGACAAGTTAGATAATAAGTACTAGAAAATATATTTGTTATGTTAACGAAAACAAACAAGAAGTCTACAAGATTCTTACATGCATCTGAGTTAGACTCAAACATAATTTATTTAAGTAAAAGGTGCATAAATTCAATTAAATAATTCTCTACATAACATGCCATTATGCCATTATGGCTATTTGATAGGTCAAATTCAGACAATATCCGATGTCCTATAAGTTTTCTTGGCCTTTTATTTTTTATCTTACAAAACACAATCCATTCACTCCTAGTTGTAGAACAACCACAAAAAAATTAAGGGTGTTCATAAAAGGTTATACTTTAGGTCTCAAAATTTTGAAACCATCTTCTATGTACAAATTAGGTACATAATAATGATCATGAAAATTTACCATCTAAAATATGTTCACATAGTTTTTACAAACCAGGGAAAGCACGGGCATTTGCAATATTATCAAGTGAAATGAAAAGTACCTTACAAAATAAATGATATCCTTTGAAAACCGATTCTAGTAAATTACAAATATTTTGTGCACTATGTGACTTATTAAAGCGATGTTTTTTTAATCAACCAAGTATCATCTATCTAACGAACAATAATACTCATATATGCATGTAATTGCCAATTATTTTTCTATATATCAACACAAAATGAAATATTACATCCAAGTGAAGTGAAAAATACAGCTAACTCTTTTTTTCAACTTTATACAATCTATGTATGTCTACTAAATGTTTGTCTGGAAATAGATGTTGCCAAAGGCTTATGTGTATGTTTAATGTAATTAATGAAACCAAGCTTTTCAGCAAGAAAAATAGATGTCTATCAATTTTTTCATCACTTAGAAAAATTGACCCTAGGTATTTAAAATTTTCCTTGTGAGGTATGCAATGTGTGTCAATCTTAATTTCTATGTCTTTTGAAGTACCCAAATCATCAAACTTACATTCCATATATTGTCTTATTCTACTAGGTTGGAAGTCTTTACTTTCTAACGTTTCTCTCCATAGTTCCAATTTTCTATTAACCTTTTCCTTAGACTCATCCACTAACGCAATATCATCTTTAAATAACATACACTAAGGTACTTCATCTTGAATATGTTTTGATAACTCATCAATGACCAATATACATAAATATGGACTTAAAGATGGTCCTAATGTAACACAATCTTAACTTCAAAGGAGTCTGTCATTCTTTCATGAGTCTTCACACGTGTTACCAATATACATAAATATGGACTTAAAAGATGATCCTAATGTAACACAATCTTAACTTCAAAGGAGTCTGTCATTCTTTCATGAGTCTTCACACATGTTTTTGTACCATCATACATGTCTCTTATAAGATTTATGTATATCAATGGGATATCGCTCTTTTCTAGGATTCTCCAAAGAACATCTCTTAACACCATATCGTAAGCTTTTTCTAGATCAATAAATAGCATGTGAATGTTCTTTTTTTTTGCTCTAAATGGTCCATAAGACGTCTTAATCAGTGTTATCCGTATCGCACCGTATCATACGATACGATGTGATACGTATCGTATACGATACACCTATCGCACGATACGGCCTGGGACCCTTATAAAGGGTCCCCGGCCGACCAAAACCCACGATTTTTCGTGGGTTTCCTCTCTTCTCTTTGGTTCACCAAGCTCCCTAAGAGCCGATTTTCGCCTCCTTAATGTTCAAAGCTCCAAAATTGTGCCCTACGGTGTCCATGCAAGCCTTCAAACTCGGATTTTGGTATATTTTTAATGTTTTTTCCATTTTTTTCCTTTATATTTGTTGTTTTTTGTTTTATTTTATTTTTTTTTAATGACAAAATATGAAGTTATTAAGTGTTTATACGATTTTTATTGCATTCATGAAGTGGGAGACACTCGATTTGAGTGTTATTTGAAGATTAGGGGATTTACGAAGTGATTTTATTTTCAGGTTTTTGTTTGAATTAAAGTACTCCATTGAGATGGCAGGAAGGGGTGGTAGAGACTCCCATTCAAAATCTGATGATCCAGCATGACAGTGGGGTATACCAGTTGAGGGTTCAAGGTTAAAAATCATATGCTTATTTTGTGAAAAGGTGGTTAATGGTGGAATTTCAAGGTTGAAACACCACCTAGCAGGAACCAGGAAAGAAGTTGCTCCATGCACAGGCAGAGTTAGAAGTTTGCCAGAGGTATTAAATGGCAATGCCTGTAAATGATTGAGAGCATACAAGAACGGAGACAACAAAAGGATGATTTTCATATGTATGAAAAAGCTTATGATGCTACTGTCACTGGATTTGGATTCACTGATAGTTTGCCTTCAGATGCTAGAACAGAGATTGGTAGTAGCAATTCACGAGCACCTACTAGAGGAAAGAGGGTTGCAGCTGAAGACTTTGGAGGTGGCAGAAGAGGAAGTTCAGGAAGAAGTAGAGGACAAGCTTCTTCTTCTAGCATACATTCGTTCTTTCCTCCTTCCATTACACCTGGTGCTCAACCAGGAATTCGTGCTACTATGGCTTCAGAACAACTGCATGATCAGGCAGACCTTGCAATGGGAAGATGATTTTGTGATGCATGCATTCCATTTAATGCAGCAAACAGTTTTCATTTTCAAGCAATGGCAGATGCAATTGCAAACATTGGTCCAGGATACAAGATGCCCTCTTATCAGAAGTTGAGAGGGAAGATATTAGATCAGACCATCATTGAAGTGCAGCAATACTGTTCGACTTTGAGACAGTCGTGGAAAGAAACAAGATGCACTATTATGGCAGATGGATGGACCGATAGGCGAGAAAGGACATTGTTAAACTTTCTTGTATATTGTCCTAAAGGACTCATGTTTTTGAGATCTCTAGACATGTTAGAGGAGAGGCACACTGCAGAGATCCTACGAGAAGAATTTGATAAGATTATATAGGAGGTTGGGCTACAGAATGTAGTCCAATTGATTACAGATAATGCACCTAACTACAAAGCAGCTGAGAAGGAGTTAGCTGATATTTATGGGACTTTCTACTGGACACCATGTGCAGCCCATTGTTTAGATCTCATCCTCGAGGACATTGGTGAGATAGATGAAATAAAGGCAGCAACTGAGTGTTGTCAAGATATTACAAAATTCATTTACAACTATGCATTTGTTTTGTATACGATGAAGAGATATACAGAAGGTGTAGAGCTTCTTCGCACAGCTGTAACTCGGTTCGCAACAAACTTCTTATCTGTACAGAGTATTGTGAGACAGAAGCAACCTTTGAAGAGAATGTTCTCCTCAGATGAGTGGCAATAATTTGCAAAGTTGCCTCAAAACAAAAGAAATATAAAGTTGAATGAGATAGCAGAAACAGTTTTTAGAAGTTCATTTTGGAATGCATGTGTCAGATTATTGAAATTACTTGTCCTTTAGTGAAAGTTTTGAGATTGGCTGATAGCGAGGAGAAACCAACTATGGGCTACCTTTATGAAGCCATGGACAGGGCAAAAGAAGCCATCAGAAATAATTTTAATGAAAAAAAGAGAGATTATTTGCCCGTGTGGAAAATAATTGATAGTAGATGGAATAAACAATTGCATCAGCCTATTCATGCAGCAGCATATTATCTAAACCCATCATTCAAGTACTTAGGAACCTTCAAAAGGGACGGTGAGGTTAATCGAGGAATCAGTGATTGTATCGACAGATTAGTCCCTGATGAGAGCATAGCAGATGCGATACATCGAGAGATTGAGATATATGATAATGCTCTTCACTTGATGAGTTTGCCTGTTGCAATTCACAATCGCACTATGATGCGTCTAGGTAAATTGTTATTTTCATATTTAAGTTGCATCTTACATTACTGTGGATTATTATGTCTCTAATGTTTGCATTTTTTTATAGATGTTTGGTGGAACAGGTTTGGAAGTGATTGTCCAAACCTTAGAGATTTTGCAGTCAGAGTCTTAAGCCAAACCTGTAGTGCAACAGGTTGTGAAAGAAATTGGAGTGTTTTTTAACACATTCATACAAAAAAGCGCAACAAGTTGGAACACAAAAGGCTTAATGATTTGATTTATATTCGTTGTAACATGCGCCTTCGTGAAAGGTAATGTTGTATTACTTTCAAATTTTCAATTCAATATTGTTTAACTTCAGTTTTTAATTGTTAATATTACTTACTAATTGTTTATCTTTGTTTGTGTCGTAGGCAATTAAAAAAAGTAAATAGAGAAGAAAATCAATTTGATCCAATAAGTTTGGATAATTTTGATATATTAGAAGATTGGGTTATGTAAGACACTGAAGAAAATGCCATCCTAACAGAAAAAGACGTTGCCTGGATTAATTTAGAAGGAGCGCAACAACATTATGGAGATGAAGAATTTGATTTTAAAGAAGAAGGTGTGGGCGTGGCTAATGATGATGAGGAGGATCTGCAACAAGGAGAAGATGAAGATTATTTAGTTGATGATCCTGATTACAATTTGTAAAATATAACATTGTAAGTAACTATAGTGTAAACGGTGTCTGTCAGTATTTTATTTTTTGGATTCAAAATATATAAATTTGGATGCAATTGTTTAATGTTGAATGCTCAACCTGTACTAAACTTACATTATATGAATTTAAAGAAATTATCAAATTTTTCCTGATTTTTTCCTGATTTTTTTATTTTTTTAAATTTTTACTAATTTTTATTGATTTTTAATTAATTTTTACATTATTTTAATATTAAAGTACGATACGATACGATACGCCCGTATCGTGGAGCCCAATGATACACGATACGATAGCGTTAGACAACACTGGTCTTAATAGGTGAATCGCTTCAATAGTAGGTCTACCAAGCATGAATCTGAATTGGTTATCTAGTGTACTCAATACTTGTTTTAACCTACGTTCGATAATTCTTTATCATAATTTCATAGTATAGCTCATTAACTTTATACCTTGATAATTCGCATAATTTTGAATGTCTCCCTTACCTTGTTCTTATATATGGGTATAAGTGTACTCACTCCATTCCTCAAGCATCTTTTAGGTTCTCCATATTTCATTAAATAGTCTTGTGAGCCAAGTGAGCCCCATCTCTCCTATAATTTTGCATACTTCTATAGAAATATTGTTTGGTCCTGCATATTTATCAACCTTCGTATATTTAAGAGCCTCTTTGACTTCATTCTTTTGAATATGCCGATAGAAATTGTGGTTTATATACTTTTTTGATTTGGCTAACTCTCTCAAGCTAATACTACCATTGGCATCTATATTTTCATTAAAAAGCTTATAGAAATCCTTTTTTCATCTATTTTTTATATCATCATTTGCCACTACAATCTTCTCATACTCATGATGCATCTAACAAAAGTAAGATCATTAGTTTTCTTATCTCTAGCCTTAGCTATCCAAAAAATATCTCTTTCACCTTCTTTTGAGTTAAGCTTTTTATATAGATCCTCCCAAATTTTGGCTTTTGCTTTAGTAACGGCCTTTTTCGCTTCTTTCTTTATTTTCTTATAAGCCTTGAAAGTTTCACTAGTCTTCTTGACATAATGCAATTTATAACATGTCTTCTTTGCCTTGATTTTATCTTACACCACTTCACTCTACTACCAAGCTTTTTTTGTATAGGTACGCCTTCCTTAGATTCCCCTAACACATCTTTTATTACTTCTCTAATATGTATAGTCATATTACTCCATATATATGGAAGGTGTACCTATATAATTGCAAACATTTCCTTGAAGAACTTTATGTTTAAATATATCTTATTTCTCACATTTAAGGTTCAACCATCTAGTCTTAATAACTCTATGCACTCTATTCTTCTTTGTCCACTTTTTTACTTTAAAAATCATTATTAAAAGTCGATGTTGAGTAGTTAAGCTTTCTCCTATAATTCTCTTACAATCTTTACAACATGATCTATCCTTTTTCCTAAAAACAAAATAATCAATTTGTGTTTGTGGCAAGCCACTCTTATAAGTAATTAAATATTCATCTCATTTTTTGAAAATTGTATTGGCTATAAAGAGATTAAAAGTCATATCAAAATTTTAAATCTACCTACCCTCATTTATATCCCAAAACCATAGTTTTCATGAATACCTTGATATCCTAATACATCTTTACTGACATGTCCATTTAAGTCTCCTCCTAAACAGATCATCTCCCTTTGTAGAATTCTTTTAATTATCTTATCTAACTCCTCTCAAAAAGCCTTCTTTATACTATCTTATAATTCTACTTGGGGTATATAAACACAAACTATATTCAAAGCCTCTACTCCTAACACTAATTTCACCATCATAATTCGGTCATCATATCGTCGTATGTCTACTACACTATCCTTTAAATCTTTATTTATAATAATACCAACTCTATTCTGAGTTTTTTCCTTTCCTAGTATCATAATTTAAAACTTATATTCTCAATCTCCTTTGCTTTTTCTCCAACCCACTTTGTCTCTTGTAAAAATAAAATGAGAATTTTTCTCCAAATTATAGTATCTACCACCTCCATTAATTTACCAGCCAATGTTCCGATATTCCAAGTACCAATACGAATCTTATTATCTAGGACTAGCTTTCTTACTCTACAGCATCCATCCATTCTGAAAATGTGGAGACCCTTGTAACTTGTTCACTATATTCAGGCGACAATGTAGCGGGACTAACTTCTCACACCCGTACATGATGTGGGAACTCTCTCTACAATTGATTGATTACATCCGGGTGAAGATGTAAAGGTCACTACATTCGAGATCTGCAGTGCATCGCTAAGAGAGAACGCTCCAACGCAATACTTATAATTTGTAGAATCCATGGTAGATAAGTCCAACAAATTTTTACGTTGGTTGTCGAAAACCTAACGCAACCCTCGTCCTTTATCCGAGCTTGGAACCGGCCATGGTTGTATAGTAACATAAAGGAAAAACAATTCTCTTATGAAACTCTTGGAGTTAAAAGTTGGGATGAAATGAATAGAACATAAAATGATAGAGGCATGATTCAGGTAGTGGCTCATTTGAAGAGATGACTACATGGAGCTCCATTCATATGTATACTATAAAAAAGGCTCACAAAGGTGTTTGAAAAGCACTGGAAATCAACTAGAAAGCTCTATTGGATTTATATGCAGGCATAAGGTTGTGAATGCATAACAAAATTACTAATATTCATGGTCCTCTCCCCACAAGTGAGCAGAAGCTAGGTTTTCTTTGACTCTTGGTTTAGGTTAATAAGCATCAAAGTGAAACCCTTGAACCAATCATTCCACTGTTAGGTGGGCATTTCAGGCATGCTTCCTAACAAGCAAGCTCCAAGTCCATGAATGGTGCTAATGATTTTGATTTGAAGTGCATTGAAAATAAAGTGTCGCAAAATATAATGTTGAAAGTTCTGAATAAGTACGATGGTTTCTTAACTTTCCTGAAGTTCTGAACAAATAATGCAGTACGCAGTGAGCATATTCGTAGATGTTAAAAACCTCGAGCTGATTCGTAACAATGTAGCCATATAAATTTATTGAATTAACCACAGTAATCACAAAAAGCATAACCTTGAACAAGCCAGTTATGCACATCGTCATACTAAGAGCGCATGCACAAATGGTAAATCAAACGCATCCTATTACCGTTTCCATATAAATTACCGTGAAACTGTTCGCAAATAAAGCAGCCTCAAGCTATGCACATCGTCATACTCACCAGAGATAGAGGAAACATGGGTAAGCGATAGGTACTGTTTCTTTATGCATGGGATCCATAATCCCACATCGGAAGGGAGAAAAAAGGCTAAGGCGTCCTTTATATAATTCAAAATTATTATTTTTCTAACTATAAATGCGTGGCGCCGTATAAGGATTAGATAAACCACATCAAAGAGAATAAAGCCAGGTTATTCTACATGAAAAATCAATCACTATTCTCAAATCATTCTGATAAGACGAGGAATAACGCCGATGAACGAATCGGTATCTATCTTCAACAAATAGTTCGTGAACAAATACTCAAAACAGTTGTTCATTCAGGAAAACAATTCGACATCGGGGAGTTAGTTATTTAAGAGTCCTACCAGAAACAAAATAATCACTAAAATTCGAGTCCAAGAAAAAATATCGCACACAGGAAAACGTTTTTCCAACCATCCATTTCCGTTTCTCCTAGTCTTTCGGACAAGAAAGAGAGGAGCTCGAAGGAAGTGGAGTAAGAAAGAGTACCCAAGATGGGGGACGTCTTCAGCGAGAAAACTCCTCGTTTGGTGCTTCTGAGTGGAAGATTTCTAGGATTCACGTTTCGAGGGTAGAAGGCAGACTTCGTTCTTGATAGAAAGGAAGAAGAAGGTATTAGGGCACCAATCTTTGCCCCAAATTGCGAAAAATGGAGGGAAACCATTCCGCAGAAGCAGCGAGCCGTCATCCTTTCGCTCCCTCCGGCTCTTCCAAGTTTCCAAACGACGCGGGTCGGTCATATAGATGATGTACGCTTTAATCTGACATGGGCACGTACGAGTCTCCATAGACGCGTGTCTATCTAAACGGGCTTGGCGTTAGGCTGGTATATATACGAGCTGAACGGACGAATGGGGGGTGGTTTCTACATGACTCGTTCACAACTTTGACAATAACCAGGTCGCTAGCTCATTCGAGCCAAGTTGGGCGAGATTAGTGGAAGCTGCTTATTGGAGTACACAGCAAAAATCAATTAATTTGCTGGTTCAAAATTAAATCAAAGTCTTCTTCTTAACACAAATTTTTTCTTCGCAAATTTAAAGATTTGATCGGTTAAATTATACCCATCCAATTAGTTGGAGTAACTTGTTGATATGGTTTTCTTAGCTTTGTCTTCTTTTCCTGGAGCTCATTTCATCAAGTATATAGAATTTTTATGTTTCTTAGCATATTCTATACAATATTCTATTTAGAGTAGTTGTACTGAACCAGCAGCCTTCAAGTTTGTTACTCAGCTTATTCACCACCCAGCTTGGTTCATTTCATTGAAGTGCAGTTAGAAGCGAACTGAATCTGCGGGGAATCGATACCAACAACAGTCGTTTGTTCTTAAAACTGTTATTAAATTACGAAATTTTATTTCACTAATTCTGTTGTAATGTCAATTATTTTCAAACTTCCGAATCAGTCAAATCGAGAGAGATCGAAATTCGGGTACCTACATGAGGAAATTGATATCCAAAAAAAGTGATTGGAATGTTTGCGCAAAGTAGGAGGAATTAGACCTTGAAATCTCAAGGTTCCACCCAATATATATACTTTAGCAATGGAAATAGGCCATCAAGGAAACCGACATTAACTAACCATCCGTCCATCAATTCCTGGTGACTAGTCTACCTATACGACTGACCAACTTTTCCTTTCTTTCTTTTTTGTCACAAGTGAAGGCCGAAAGCCTAACACCAACATGCATCCCTTTGGAGTCGAACTCCCTATCAGCAGTAACAGTGCCAGAGCGCTCTCTGAGTACTACACGACTGACCAACTTGTGACAAAGCAATGTGGGTTTCTATTTTTTTTTGTTTAGGTAATATATGGATGTCGAAATGGCCCTGGCCCAGGGCTAAGAGATTTTTGGTCCATATTTGAAGCAGGGGTCTAATGGCCTGGCCCGTATGATCCTGGAGGCCAATTGAGATGGGCCGAGGTGATCCGTTGGATATTAGATAAGACCCGATCTAAATCTGCTTGAAATCCAAATTTAATCACAAAAATTTTGGATTCAACAAGCCATATACACATGTAATAAAAAACTGTACACATATATATATATATATATATATATATATATATATATATATATATATATATATATATATATATGTCTGTGCGTGTATCTATATATATACTACATATATGTAATGGAAAAAACTATACATACATATATATACATGTAATTGAAAAAGCTATACATATATATATATATATATATATATGTATATATAAAAGTAATAAAAATTTATACTCATATACATGTAATAGAAAAAACTATACATATATATAGTATGTATACATATATATATATATATATATATATATGTACATGTAGTCAAAAAACTATATATATGCATATAATAACGAACTATAACTATATATATATACTTGTAATAGAAAAAACTATACATATATATATATATATATATATATATATATATATATATATATATATATATATATATATATATATATATATATGAGCCAGGCCCGGCTCATGTTGACATCTCTAAGAAAATATGCATTACATGTACCCCGGTATTGAACTCATGTCCTAACTTGCCAATGCCTGGTGAGTAATCGTTTGTTGTGCGTTTTCTTCTTTTCTTTTTTCAGCTGCCTTTAAACGGCTCAAAGAAGACTTCATTTTCTATATTTAAGAAGAAGAAAAAGTTGCTTAGGAGTCATTTTCCCCTTCTTCCTTATGCTCCTCCTTTCTCTTTATCTAAAACTATAATGTTCTCTCTCTCTCTCTCTCAAACCAAGGTTGCATATGGAAACGTCCCATCTAGTTCCGAAAGATAACGAAATGTCGCCGAAACATTTTAGCGCCGTTTTAGCTTCATGTTCAACATTTATATGAAATATTGCCCACCAAGTGAATTAAGGTGCTCTTAGCATGAGTGGTTAACTGCAGTTTATTTGAATCCCAGCTGTCCTTTAGCTTATCGTTATCTTTTTTTTAGTAGATATTTTTACTCATTGTACTTGACTTCTTTGTATATATTATATATGTTTGCATAAAAATTATATTTATATATGTTTTTCTTTACATATACATATATATACCTATAGATAGATAGGCGCAGATATATTTATATATTATGCATATATTTTTATATATATATATACTTATATATAGGTAATCTCGCTGGAAAGATTGACACATTAAGTATCTATAGATATATTTTTATATCAATTTTGTTTTCTCATTTCCTAATTTTTTGAGATTTGTCATTTCCCATGTCCTCTTTCCGTTTTTGTTTCTGTTCCCATTTCCACTTGGGTCCAACATGTTCTCAAACCATAACCAATCCTTATTTTGCACCGAGCCGGTTAGCTGATTGTATTTGTTGTTGCCAATAGCCATCAATGCTTTGCCATATATGAGCATTTAACTTAGGAAAGGACATTTGTCTTAGTGTTTCTTGTAGTATTTTTATGGTCTTCCCCTATCTCTTATAAAGTCTTTGACCGTTTATTTTCTTCCCACAATTGATGTGCATAGTATCAGCATAATTACCAAAACTAAAATGGGAAAAATGTTGAGTCTTTGTATTCTGGGTGTACATGATGTGTTCATGGTTTATAAATATGATGCATAATTAGCTTATGTACTTGATGTAGATGTGTGATATTTGCTTTGTACATGTGCATTCGATGTGAACTGTTCTATGTACTTGTCTAAATTATAGATGTTAATAATTAAAGTATATATTTATTTCTTTGTTATTGTCTTATTTCTTTGTTATTGTCACCATGCATTGCATGGAACTACATGCTCATGGTGTGACTCTATTTGGAACGATCTATCGACCTGCTACACGTGTTGGTTTGCTCATCCCTATATTCAAAGTTTTACACTAAATTTAGATGCATCTGCTTGAAGAGTTTGTGATTGTTGTAAACATCCAAAAATTTGTCAAAATATTTGGTCTTTTCATAATTTCTGTATTTTCCAAGAAAAATTATGGTTATGGGTCTTTTAAGGCTTTTCAAATAAAGATACCTTAAACGAACCTATTTTCACGCCAAAATTTTATAGGAGCCTCAAAATAAGAGTACTTTTCATCTTTCTCAAAAAAATCAAATTTTGATAAAAGCTCAAAAAATGACTGCTATTTTAAATGATTGCCTTCAAAGAAAGAATTGTTTTAAATAATCTTATTCAAAAAAACAAATGAAAATGAGACATTGAGAACCAAACCCACAAAATATTTACAAAATGACAGATTTACAAAACTTACAAAATCTTTGAAATTCAAAAAACAAAAAAAGTCCAAAACAAGGCCTAAAAGACTCACAAGATCGAGAATAGTCCTACACCGAGACCCTACACCCATCCAAAGGTCAAAGTAGTCTGAGACCCTACACTCAAGGGACGGTTTGAGACCCTACACCCATCAAAGAGTTAATGTAGTCTAAACTATTAAAGATTAACTCACAGAGCAAAAGCAAGTCACCCATGCAAACAAACATTGGGGATGAGACTCAGTTGTACTCCAAAAAAGAATATTTAATGATCAAGGAGAGAGCTCAGCCAAAGTAAGTCAAAAATCAAGATAAAGTTACAGGCTAAGTGACTAAGATAAAGACCACACTCACGCGCCAAGTATGGACCAAGGCTGCACCTAGACACAAACTGCACCAAAGAACGACCAAGACCACAACCCAACCAAGTAAGTGGGCAGGTTGTTTTAAGCTGAGGATTGCACCAAGGTCACGAGCCAGTCCTAACCAAACCACACCATGGTGAGATCGAGCCATGACTTGGACTGTATCAAGGGCCCATCCTTGACCAAGAGGGGGACCACAATGAGCCCCATGTGAGGCCATGTGACTAGCAACCTCACATTGGATTGGATCAAACTTGAGCCAAAATCACTCCATGCCTAACTCGTGGAAGTCCCTAGAGACTTCCCTTGAAGTCTATAAATAAACCCCTTGGGGGGGCTCGTTCAAGAAAGGAAAACCAAGAGTCAAGGGAGAAAATCCCAACAAAGTGAGAGAAAAAGAGAAAAGGAGAGGAAGAAGGAAGAGATCGCCCAAGAGGAGAAGGTGCTCCCCCAAGTCATCGGCCAATTCAACCATCCAAGGTCTTCAATCAAGGTTGATTTCTCCCATCTCTTCTTTCTTTCCTCAATTTCATTCAATTCAAGTTGTAATTAAGGAGTAATTGTCTCTCAAAGCATTGTAATATTTGAGAGAAAGTGCTGTAATTTTTCATCCAAACAACCAGTAAGATCGTCCATTACTTGTTTGATTATTGGTTGTATCTACCTTAATATACATTATACCTTATACTCTCTCATCTCTTCTATGCTTAAGATATATAATAATTTCTCTTGATTATCATATTTTCTCCCTAATAAAATATAATTATCAACCTAAAATTCTTTGGATGATCATTTAACACACTAAATATCAATCAGGTGCATCTATTACCCTTGTAAACCGAAAACTCTGTTTTGAGCATCTTGTATCTATTTGATTATTGATTTTTTTGTCCTCTGTATATGAACAAAAAACTCCAAAAATTGATCCACACCTTATCACACATTGGCCAATACAACATAAAATTTTAAAGAATTTTAGGAGAGTGAAAGGTTGTAAATAAAATTGTGGAAGACCAAACTAAAACCGAGATAGAACCTGACTGCACTGCATATCCTGTAATAGAGCCTAGGTAAAACTCTCTTAACTCTATTAGAAGTGATCCAAAAATTTTGAAAATAGTTTCTTGATTTTCATAGCTTTCCAACTTATGCAATTTCACAAAAATCCAAGGTATACATGCAGAGATACATACATTTTTCTAAGCCTCTTTATTTCAGTCACAGAGTCTGTACAAAGTTCTAAGGTTGAGAACTTCCCAAATTTAATTGTGCTCATCCTTAGAACTAAAAATTAAAAAAAATTCTAATAAACTTCACATCTGGGACTAGTTTTGGTGAATTTTTCGGGATTTTTGGATTCCTCAAAAATATCAAAAGAATTACAAACATTTGTTACTAGAAACAAGATTGGTTCTATTTTTCAGAACTAAGGTTGATTTTGCCAAGGGAATGATAAAACGGTTTTGGAAACTTATTTTGATTCAAAACTTGTTTCGAAAATATATCGAATCATAAATCACTTTTCTAAGCATCTAGTCTGACACTTGAGTGCCGGTTTAAGAAGGTCTATGACGATAAGAATTCACTTGTTTACAATTGCCAAATAAGTCATAAAATAATCTTTGCAAGTTTGAGTAAACTCGTTGGCACGCTCGTGCTTTGTTTTGCAAATGAGATTTTAAGTCAATCCATAGACGAAAAAATTTATTTACATCAACAATTGGAAATAGTTACAACAAGTGTAGTGCAAGTCAAGTGGAAGATGGTATGAGTTAGGGCCTGAGCATAAGACCTTCATTTACTTTACACTCATATAGATAGATAGACTATAAAAAAATACCCTCATATAAGTCTTGAGCTTGACTCTCAAAACACTCATGAGAAAGGATATCATACAAGACTTATACAAGTGTACTGATTTTAGCGTAACATATACTAGCATTAGAATCTTATATATAAGACATACACACTTGTTCAAATGGATTGGATAGTTCAAAGCTTATCTATTATTTAATTTAGATGAGTGGAACCCACAGTTTGATAGATAATAGTTCACATTGTGAGATACTTTTGCCGAAATTATAAGATTTTCAAATGATGATTTTTCAAATGTATTTAAAATTTTGTAAGAGATTGTTAGGTGATTTCTAAAATACTTGGTAAAGGATTATGATTATTTTCATGAGAATGCTTAATTGTCAAAACTATTTGAATGCCAACTGATGCAGTTAGTAGCCTTGTTGTGGCATTAAAAGCGCCACTTTCTTTAGTGGTAGTTATGCTCATCAATAATACTAGTGGCCATAACGTATGATGCATTGAGCATCCATAGTGTGACATTAAAAATAACTTTATTGAGTGACAATTTTGCTCATTAGTAATATTGTTATTGCATGAAAATATGGTCATCATTAACACATAATGTGTTAATCAATTTCATGGGACTATTCACATGAATTGCATCTTCATTATACCAATATATAGTGATGTCATCCAACTTTTCTCCCAAGGTGTGTCTTTTCATACTCAAATTTTCAAGAGAATTACAAGTTTTATTATTTATAATTTTATCATCTTTGTTTTGCTATTTTATCTAAAACTCGATTGCATTTATACAAGGCGAACTGAGGGTGTTTGTTATATTGTAAAGGTATGTCGAAATTCATTGCCTCCGATTATTTGACAACCTTAGTGACAAATAAACTTAAATATTAGCATTTATCGTGCTTCAAAGAATATTGCTATCTTAACCTTCTTTTTTAGGATATTAAATCCGATCTCTCGGGTGCCGACCACTCAAGAAACTGTGCCATCTATAAAAGCTCAACACCAACAAGACTCACACTAGAACAAGGAGATATGAAGGCTGCAAAAATCAAATTACTCCGTAAGCTTAAGAGTCAAAGAACCTATCTATTTGGGGGTTGAGCTTTTCCCTTTGAAGATCTTGTCATGTTTTGCTATTGGCATATCCATAACGTGAATCGATCCCTTCATCAGAATAACCACCACCCACCACCATTCACAAAACCGTACTTAATTTAGTTGATGAAGCAGAGTGCATTGAACCCATTCCAGACTTGGACTGCATCTTGCCATAATAGGGAGACAATGAACCATGTTCTGTACTCTGAATTCGTGTATGTGGCATTGCTTATATGCATTGTGAAATGTCGATTTCGGCGAGTTCTGAGATGAATGTGATGTAACCTCCATAAAGATCTGCACTTTTCTAGTGTTCCGATTTTCACAATATGCTCCACATAGGTTTGGAGGCCATATATCTAGGATAGTTTTGAATCGAGGGTTATCAAAGAAACTCAAGTCAAATGATGAAGATATCAAGTATTTGACAGTCCAACTTGGTGGATCTTGGCCGTGTTTTAGCCTTTGTGCAAGTGGGGAGAAAGAATTATTACAAGTGTCTCGCTCGATTCTCAAGAGTCGCAACAGTTCTCCAAGAACCGATAAGATGTTCTTGTTCAGTATGCAATTACCATGAATTTAAAATGGGAATTCACCAAGAATCGATGGATCCACTGCTATGTTTATATTAAATCTATTCAACCGTCCATAACAAGCCATTTCTTATCGCATTTCCCCCTTCTACAGGCTTCTCTAAGCTCATGAACAGGTTCAAACTTATAGCTGCTTTAATGAAAGGATGAAAGAACAAAGGGGGGGACATTTACTGCTAATAGATTTGAGAACCAAGGAGTGCCCTCCAGTTATCAGATGCCAACTTTGTTCGTCCAACATGGTGATAATAGTACTTGCAGATCTTTAAACTCCAGATACCTTCAACTTAATTTTATTTTTACTCTTATTGGCTGAACCAAAATTTCATCATCTTATGAAGTTATCAAGTAGACCATCTGGTAGCGTGGAGCATGTCATAAGGATGGTTGTAGATACTGCTTTAGTTGGAAGGAAGACGATGCTTCTAGAGTTGAGGTTTCGTATCCATCATTTCTTTAATTAAATTAAATGTTTCCTTTTTTTCATTTGTGAAAACTTGAAGGTAAACCAAGGTATTTGCCTTATGAGATTGATAAATCTTGAGTCAGCTTCCTGAGGGAAAGGTTTACTACTTGTGTACTCACCTCTAACCTGCATCTTGGAGCAAGGGCCTTGGAAGCTTTGCTAAAAGATGGTGAATTTATTTTTAAAAGAGAAGACGCGTGACCAACGTTAGTCTCAAATTATCTTGAATTCACCATAACCCCTGACCTTGGAATTAAGCATGTATTATAGTCTCCTCTTAGAAAAGGTTCGTTAATTGGAGCTTGTCAAACGATTCATGAAGCATTTTAGTAACCCTGGACATGATCTAATAGACAACTGCACATAATAGAGCTATACAAGTTGCAATGAGATGAGCACAGACTTTTGGGATCAGTTCTTACTAAATGGGTTCATGTGGATCAGACACTCGACCAAAATCTGCGGCATTCCTAAGGGTAGCAATGTAAGACACGAGATGAAAATCTGACACGAAAAATCCAGTTCCACCCAAAGTGACACGAAAAGAATTCGAATTCAGATTGACAAACTTGTTTTACAATGACGATATCGTTCATGTCAAGACGTCAAGCACAAAATTGATGGCAATTTGAAGCACACAATGAAAACCCGACAAACTCGAACCGAGTAGTTCATGTCAAGTATCCTTGTCCTCCAACTGTGCAAAGAAGGGTCAGGCCGTTTCGGATTGACCTGTTTTTGACACCGGAAACTTCACCAGGTATAATTGGGCCGAGACGTAGAACAAGATCCGGATTCAAATAAAGAAAAAGGGGTTCTGGGTTCGGTGTGGTCTAACGGTGGTCGGCAGTTGTTCCGAACGGAAGTTGTTGCCAACTTTTTCAAGCAATCGACGACGAAAGGGCACGGGAGATTCAGAAAAAGTCTTTCTCTCTCTCTCTCTCTCTCTCTCTCTCTCTCCCCGTCGTTGTCGGCCGGGTAGACAAGGAAAGGTAGAGATCAAGGTAGATCTGGCTGGACATTGAATATCGAGATTGTTTTCCGGTGGATCCTGGCGGAATTGGGAACCGGAAGAGCGAGATCCGAGTACGATCGTGCTTCTCGTTACGTTGAACGGGTTCGCATGAAAATTCTGACAAAACCAGTTTGAGTAGAGGAGGTTTTGGGTTGATTCCAGTGAGTTCGGCCTTTCGCTCGGAGATGCCGTACTGTTGGAAGAAGAAATGTGTGATTTTTGCGGAATTTTGAATGTGATATAAGGATTGGAGGGTGGGAAGGGAGAGATGACGAGGAAACCCGTGAGGGAGGGACAATGACTGGAGTGTCATTGGGTCTACGCACGGGGAGTTATGGATCACTGCAGCAGCAGCAGTCGCCGAACAGCGTCGTTCTTCCGATTCAGACTTCGCCTTTCGTCGTACGCAAGACGCCGAAGATGCTTCAATCTGGCACCAAGGAGAAGGAAAGGTTCCTTCCGTGGATATGCAAGGTAGCCGGACGGCGGCGCGCTGGGATGCTCCTCCTCGCCGTCATTTCTTTGTTCGTCTTCATCTCGTTGTTTTACTCCATGTATAAAGGTTCGAGGCTCTTTCCCGGCGCTCTACTGTTCTTTACCTTCCTATTTCGGGTGGTCGGTTGCATTTTGATTTCGTTAATCACAAAGAAAATTGAGTGGATTGATCTGGTTGTGCTCATTCTCATAGTGAATGCACATGACTGAGAATTCTTTGTCTTCTAAATTATGGTCGCAAGATGAGATATGAGTTCAGGGAAGAAACGGTGCTTTCCGTCCTTGGTCATGGACTAGGTCTTGCATGTAACCGATGCGTGAAATGCTGCTCCAAAGATCCTCCTTTGAATTCAGTGATTTCACTATACTTCACGTGTGTTTGTGCTTGTTGCATTAATTGCGATATATTAATATAATGCATTTGACCTTTGCAACGACTTATGGCGCTTCCCTGCGTAATAAAAATTCTTTGTGTCGTGCCACCCTTGTTCTGTATTTTGTTATTCTTTATTTGTTTGGCCCTTGTTTGCATGGTTTTAGCCTGCGTATCTTCGATTTAGGCCAGAATAAATAATGCTGACCGTGCCCATGTACTTATCTTGCTTGTTTTTTTGTATTACCATCATTAAAATAGTTTTGTAGGCCTACATTGTTCTCATAGATTCGTTCGTTCTCGTGATTTCTTCGAAATTGGCGAACCCATTTACGCCGGTGGAAGTTAAGGGTAATGTATTTGTACCCGATAGTCTTCCGTTTCGTTCTGTTATTTTCTAGAGGTTAACTTTGTCTTTTTTTTCTGTTTATTCTGTTTTTTTTTTAAAAGGCATCCATGGTGGTTGTGGTGGCTGTGGACTTTGAGTTTTTGATTTCTTCAAACCAGGGTTACCTTTAACATTTGACTCACAAGGTTATACCATAGGGGTCAACAGGTCAAAATTGGGGGCAGTCATGCTTCTTCTCTAGATCATATAGTGAATGTGCACCGGATCAAAACATAGGAAGGCGTTGTTGCACCGGATCAAAACATATATGTTGGCCACTGTTATTATTTGACATTGTACTCTAATTTTTACTCCTTTTAACTGCTCATGTTTGTATAACTTGATAAAATTGCTTCTACCCATGGGAAAGCCCACGTAATATGGTTGTCGTCTAGGCATCTTCTCCACAACTGTCCTTTTGTTTTTGAGTTCTATTATTTTCTCCGTATTCTGGTTTTGCCTTTTCCTTTCCTTTTCTGCTTTTGTGCATTTGTAGATGGTTCTCTTATTAGCGTCAGCTGTTTTTATGTGTCTTCAGAAGAAGATGTTCAAGGAGATATTATGCCACCCATACCCATTTCGCATAATGCGGATAAGGACTTCATGATTGATACCAGAAGTATAATTGAGGATAAGGAACAGCTGGATACAACGGGTGACAACTTAACATCGTCAAACATGTCATTACATTCCGTAGGAAATAACAGCCACTTTCCCTTTCCTTCTCCTTCACCAGCAGAAGTTTTCACCACTCCATTGTTCAGTGTCCACCCATGTGACAATTTTGTAGCTCCACCTCCACCAATTGATAGAAGAAGAATTGGTCCTCGACGTGAGTATAAGATCCTGTAACATAATGTCCTTCAACTAAATATTCATGATTTGGTACTTATAGTATAAATATACCCTTCAGCGTGTCCGGTGTGCTATCTCCCTGTTGAGCAAGCAATGGCCCTTATGCCAGCTGTGCCTTCAATATCTCCTGTGCTTCAGAATTTATCTTATGTCATTGAAGAGGAAATATTGTTACAGAAGAATTCATTTGGTGGATCCACTTTTGGTGGATGTCCTTCTCTGGCCCAGAGGGATGATTCATACAACATTAGGGAGTCAATGAATGTCCATTGCGGGTATCAACTTTTCACTCAATATATCAGCATTGGTTAGATATTCTGATTTACTGACAAGTCCTACAGAATCGATCTTGTGGTGTTTCTAAGTTACTAAATGCCTTTATGTTGCAGTTTTGTACGAGGAAATAAACCTGGCAACGGTACTGGATTTGATATTAATGCTGCTGATCTTCTTGAAATGGAGCAGTGTCATGGTATAGTCGTTGCATCTGCTGTCTTTGGTAAGGATCAATTAGAATCTGGATTTCTGGACAACCTTCTGGCTGTTTGGGTTTTTACCGTGCCATTTATACTTGTAAAACAGGCAACTATGATGAAATTCAGCAGCCAAAAAATATCAGTAATGCAGCAAAGGGAGATGTTTGCTTTTTTATGTTTGTAGATGAAGAGACAATATCATTTATAAACAAGACTGATGCTTTGAATAGCGCAAAGAGCCTTGGCCTGTGGAGAGTTGTTCTTATCACTAATCTACCATATATAGATGCAAGGTGGACAGGGAAAGTACGTCCTTTTTTTGTTGACATGTAGTAAGTCCTACTTTATTTATGAAACTATGTGCTTGACATATAGTTTTCCTATTGAAGGGAACAACTTATTTTGGGTTACAGTTTGTTATCAATGGTTGCTTGTGTATAGGATGAAATATTTGTATCCTACAGCATTTTATGCATAGTAGTAACATAATCTAGGTGCCTAATTGTTCTCCATGCTGTTTCTTTGGGTATAAAAGTCTCATAGGAATCCACAAGTTGATTAAATTGTATTCTTTGTGGGATAAAAATGGGAGCCTTGCACCACATTATTTTGTTCACAAGCCTAAAAGTAAAGTTGTACTTTGGGAAACATTGATGTGCAAACCAACCACAATGAGTTCATAAAAAAACATGTAGCATGACTTGGAAGCAACTGCCATATGAGAAAATCATGGAAGAGTGTTACATTGCATGTATAATTATGGTTTGGGATATGCAGTTCTTCCCAAATCAATGTATAGTTGTATTATGCAATTTAGGTACATGAAAGCTGAAAACTTGCACGCTTGTGTGGGGTTAAATCCATTTATAGCTGGGCTTGGGTTTAACCCAGTGATGGCATGTGACTAAATTAGGTTATGGACCTCCCGCTCTAGTTTTTGATTGGCTGGATAGGCCTTCCTACATCATCCAAGAAATTGTGTACTAGTTCTGGTTGTGAATGAAAATTTTAAGTGTCAAGTTTCTTCGAATAATAGAAATGTTGAGAACCGTTTTTTATATTGAGACCTGGATTTGAATCCACTTCTACCTAACCTATCCTATCCTGCTCTGACTGGGGACCAGTACCTGGTACTCAGAGTCAACCGCAGTTAAAGATTATATGCAGGTCCAATTGTTCATCGACCTGGCACTATTGCATCACTTTGTCTAAGTAGTTATCAGGTTATACTTTCACAATAAAACTACCACGATGAACAACTTTAACAATCAGTACATCGCTGCTTTGTACTTTATGACTCTTAGATTTGACTATGTGTTTGTTAAATAACAAGTTGAGATACCTGGTGATGGGCATTTGTGCTCAAAGTTTGTGTAATTAGCTGGAGAAGTTCCTACTTTCTACATAAGTTTTTACATGAACTCTGTGTTGGAAATTGGAGGCAGCGGGCAACGAGAGGAAGAACACGAGAGGGAGAAGATGAAAGGAGGAGAACGGAGGGCCGCCCCCCTCTGTCTCTTCTATTACGTACTGCCCTAATCTCTATTATCGCATCAAGTCCTTATATAATGGACTTTACATCAAAAGGACATAAATGCCCATAATAAGAAAAAACAAATTACAATAATATCCTAACTAATGTTGTCTTAAGCACCTCCCTCAAGTTGGGAGTGAGATACTTCGAAATCCAAACTTGAAAACTAACTAGGTAAAAGCAAGAACACATAAATTGCTTTATTATCTCAAGAGCATACTCTAACTGTCACTGTGAACACAAATTTGTTACTTCGAGCAAGCGATCCTTCTCTACCACAGATGCGGCCATATACCGTGTAAGGCTGCTCGTTTCTTCTCTTGATGGTGTGATTGGGCAACAACACTACTACCCTTTACAGGCACTGCCATAGTAAAGAAGATGGACTTCGGTAAGTTGGTTGTTTTTGATGGAGTCGCCCTTCTCTCACTTTCTTCTTTTAAATCATCATAAGATGTAATTGGACCACCTCTCTCTGTCTTCTTTTCAATCACGAAAACAGAAGATGGAATTGGACGACCTCTCTTACTTTCTTCTTCAGCCTTTCTAGTTGCACACCACCTTTTTTTGTTTTAGCCTTCTTGTCTGTCCACTTTTCAGCAATCTTCCTGGTTAGAATACTTTTTCAACCACCTTCATGGCTATAATACTCTTTCAATCAGCCTATATAGTTTCACTTCAACAACCTTCATGGTTGTAAACTTCATGCAATCTCACTCGCTGGAAAATCACTTCAACAGTCCGTCACTACAAACTTTAGCAACCTTCATAGTTGCAATAATCTTTCACTCAGCTTACATGGTTGTTCACTTGAGCAACCTTTATGGCTGCAAACTTTCAGTAACCTACTACAACTCTCATGGCTCAACAACCACTTCTACAACAACCGTTCTCTTTGCAGCATTTGTAGCACTTCAACGATCTTCCCATGGGATCTGTCTTCCTGGTTCATTCATAGTTCTTTCTTATATGCTTCATAATTTAGGACCTTCCAATCCACATTACTCTAGATCTCTTTGATGACAACCTCAAAAACTGCTTTAACATTTTTCGCATCCAACGCATACGTTTCCATGAGGAACAATCCTTCTTTCTCGACTAGGAGTGGGGCATAAGCAAGAAGTTTCTCTTTTCTAAGGCTGATGGTCGGTATCACCAGTATTCATTACAAGAGCATAATCCATCAATAAAGCAATGAATTCTAACTCGATCCCCAACGATAATTACTCGATCAAAAGTCTTGTTGATAATCTTCATAACTTCATGACAATCACAACATATACGGAGGTTCTTCATGATCAGATTAACAACTGGTGCTCTTGTATTCATAAACCCAAATGCCACGACCAACTTCTCACAGTGTTGGGCGAGGGAATTCACCTTCTCTTCCTCCCCAATATCATGCAAAATCGCAAATGTTTTAAACTCGTAGCCGACCCTCTAAACCCTCAACATCACATCCTGCAAGAAGGCATATAGCTCCTCTTACTCTGGGTGCAACTCATCCCCCATGAAAAAATCATGAACTACACCATCAACCTCGATCGAACTGCATGCAGGAATCGACTTAACTCCACTCTGTTGCATCATCCTTTGGATCAAACTGACATCCTCCCACCCCGATTGAGCAACATATAGGTTGGACAAGAGGACATAATTTTTCGCATTGCCTGGTTCTAACTCGAGTAGTCTCTCAGCAATGGCCTCTCCTTTAGCAAGGTCGCCTTTGTTCTTACATGCTACGAGTAAAGTCCTCCACATAACCGCGTTAGGCTCCAATGGCATGCCTCTTAAACACTCATGTGCTTCATCAACAAGCCCAACATGACAAAGAAGGTCAACCATGCATCCACAATGCTCCATCTACGATGAAATTCCATGTTATGTCATCATGTCAAAGTAGTACTTCCCCTGGACTTCCAGACCCCCATGAACGCATGCTGGCAGCACCTAAATAAACGTGACTCTGTTTGGCTTCACACCCACCATCCTCGTACAAGAGAAAACATACAATACCTCTTCTGCAAGCCCATGCGTTGCCAAACTCCATAATCATGGAGTTCCATGCCATAGCATTGTTATGAGGCATTTCATGAAATAGTTGGTGAGCCCACTCGATACAACCACATTTCACATACATATCAACCAGTGCAGTATCTAACATAATGTCTAGTTCAATCCTCTGCTTATCCGCATAGGCATGGATCCACCTGCCCGTGTCTAACGCACCAACCTGCGTACATGCAGAGACCACACTCACCAATGTCACTTCATCCAGCTCCACCCTGGCGAATTGCATTTCACAAAACAATCTAAGGGCCCTCATAGCCATTCCAACCCTCGCGTGTCCAGTAATCATAGCACTCCATAACAATAACAACTAAGCCTTTTCCCATACTAGACGGGATCAACTACATGGATTCTTTGTTTCCACATAGCCCTATCATGTGCCATGTTAGCAGTTAACTCTCAATAAGCTAGATCATTCTTTATTGTTTCTTTCTAACACTTTTATGGTCGTCCTCTACCTCTTTTAATACTTTCCAAATTTAGTTTTTCATACCTTCTTATAGATTATTTTTTTGATCTTCTTTCTATATGTCCAAACCATATTAAACGATATTCTCTCATTTTATCCTCTATTGGTGCCACCCCTAATTTGTTTCTAATAACCTGATTATGTATAGGTCTTTTCTTGTATCACTCATCCATCTCAACATTTTTATTTCTGTCACAGACATCTTTTGTACATGTTGATGAATAACTGCCCAACACTCAAAACCATAAAACATGGCAGGCCTAATTGTTGCTCTATAATATTTACCTTTTAACTTTAACGGTATCTTCCTATCACAAAGAACACCTTATGCTCCTCTCCATTTTAACCAACCAACATTAATTCTATGCGTAACATCTCCATTAATTCTTCCATCACTCTGAAAAATTGACACTAAGTATTTAAAACTTTCCTTTTGGGGGATGCAATGTGTGCCGATTTTAATTTCTATATCATCTAAAGTAACCAAATGATCAAACTTACATTCCATATATTCTGTCTTTGTTCTACTAAGTCGAAGACCTTTGCCTTCTAATGTTTCTCTCCATAGTTCCAATTTTCTATTAACTTTTTCCTTAGACTCCTCCCCTAACACAATGTCATCTGCAAATAACATACACCAAGGTACTTCATCTTGAATATATTTTGTTAACTCATCCATCACCATTATAAATAAGTATGGACTTAAAGTTGATCCTTGATGTAACCCAATATTAACTTTAAAGAAGTCTGTCGTTCCTTCATGAGTCCTCACACATGTTTTTGCACCATCATACATGTCTCTTATAAGGTTAATATATGACAATGGGATACCTCTTTTTTCCAAAGTTCTCCAAAGAACCTCCCTCGGTACCCTATCATAAGCTTTTTCTAGATCAATAAATATCATGTGAAGGCCTTTCTTTTTTGCTCTAAAATGTTTCATAAGACGTAATCACTTCAACAACATATCTGTTTGGCATGAATCCAAATTGGTTCTTTGTTGTACTTGATACTTGTCTTAACCTACGTTCGATAATTCTTTCCCATAATTTCATAGTATGGCTCATTAACTTGATACCTCAATAATTCGCACAATTCTGAATGTCTCCCTTGTTCTTATATATGGGTATAAGTATACTCACTCTCCATTCTTCGGGCATCTTTTGGTTTCTCCATATTTTATTAAATAGTCTTGTGAGCCAAGTGATTCCTATTTCTCCTAGTATTTTCTAAATTTTTATAGGAATATTGTCTCGTCCTACCGATTTACCTCCTTTCATATGTTTAAAAGCCTCTTTGACTTCATTCTTTTGAATAAGTCGGTAGAAATTATGGTTTATATATTTTTCTGATTTGGCTAACTCTCCTAAGCTAATACTAACATCTTTATTTTCATTAAAAAACTTATAAAAATAGTTTTTCCATCTATTTCTTATATCATCATTTGCCACTAGAATTTTTTCATCCTCGTCTTTGATGCATCTAACAAAATTAAGATCTTTAGTTTTCTTATCTCTAGCCCTAGCTATCCTAAAAATATCTCTTTCACCCTCTTTTGAGTTGAGTTTTTTATATAAATCCTCCCAAAATTTAGCTTTTGCTTCACTAACGGCCTTTTTCATTTCATTCTTTGCTTTCTTATAAGTCTAAAGTTTCACTAGTTTTCTTAGCATAATATAATTTGTAACATGTCCTCTTTACCTTGATTTTATTTTACACTACTTCACTCTACCACCAAGCTTCTTTTTTGTGTCGGTACACCTCTCTTAGATTCACCTAACACATCTTTTGTCATTTTTCTAATATGTATAGCCATATTGTTCCACATCACAAGGTGTACCAACATAATTCCAAGCATCTTCCTGAAGGACTTTCTGATTAAATATATCTTCTTTCTCGCTTTTGAGGTTCCACCATTTAGTCTGAATAGCTCGATGCACTCTTTTATTCTTTGTCCATTTTTTTATTTGTAAATCCATAACTAAAAGTCGATGTTGGGTGGTTAAGCTTTCTCCTAAAATTACCTTGCAATCTTTATAACACGCTCTATCTTTTTTTTACAAATAAAATAACAATTTGTGTTTGTGATAAGCCACTCTTATAAGTAATTAAATGTTCATCTCGTTTTTTGAAGATTGTATTGACTATAAAGAGATCAAATACCATAACAAAATTTAAAATCTCCCTACCTTCCTCATTTATATCTCCAAAACAAAAGTTTTCATAAATACCTTGATATCCTAATGCCTCTTTACCGACATGTCCATTTAAGTCTCCTCCTAAACAAATCATCTCTCTTTGTGGAATCATTTGAATCACCTTATCTAACTCTTCCCAAAAAGTTGTGTTTATACATTCTTATAGTCCTACTTAGGGTGCATAAGCACAAACTATATTCAAAACTTCTGCTCGTAACACTAATTTTAACGTCATGATTCGGTCACCATATCGTTGTATGTCTACTACACTATCCTTTAAATCTTTATTTATGATAATACCAACTCTGTTTCGAGCATTTCCCTTACCTGAGTACCATAATTTAAAACCTGTATTCTCTATCTCCTTTGCTTTTTCTCCAACCCACTTTGTCTCTTGTAAATATAGAATATGAATTTTTCTCCGAATCATAGTATCTACCACCTCCATTAGTTTACCGGATAATATTCCGATATTCTAAGAACCAATATGAATCTTATATCTAGGACTAGCTTCCTTACTCCCGCATCTATCCATATTAAAAATTCAAAGACCCTTTCTGTAAATTATTCACTACATTCTGACGGCAATGTAGCGAGATTAACTTCTTTACCCACACCCATTCATGATGTGGAAACCCTCTCTGCAATTGATTCACTACATCTGGGCGAAAATGTAGTGGCCCTTGCTTGCTTATCACTGCATTTGGGCTCTGTAGCGTGTCGTTAGGCGGGAACGCCCCAAAACAATGCTCATAATTTGTGTAATCCATGGTAATAAAAATACGACAAAGTTTTACGCTGACTGTCGGAAGCCTAACACAACCCTCCTCCTTTATCCGGGCTTGAGAACGGCAATGAAAGGGTGATCCCTTATATGGGGAGAGTTAATCATAGCACTCCAAGTCACTAAATTTCTCTAAGCCATTTCACCGAACAATTGATGTGCATCACAAACCTTCCCACATTTCGCATACATACTCACCATTGTGACATTTATGTGAGAACTCCTTAAACGACTACTCTGATAATGCAAGAAAGACTCTTGGCGGAGCAACAACATCACCATTTTCGGACACCTATATGCACCAGCCATCTTTCGATGGCGATGTTGTTTATGCCACCTTTCTCGGCGCTCCATGCTTGCTCGAGCTCGAGCTTCGGCAGTTGCTTGTTCTACAACTGCTCTTGTGCGTGCGCACGCTCTTCCGTAGCTCTGGTACTATGTTTAAAATTGGAGGCAACATGCAATGAGAGAAAGAACATGAGAGGGAGAAGATGAAAGGAGGTGGAGGGCCATCCCCCTCTCTCTTCTATTACGTATTGCCCTAATCTCTATTACAGCATCAAGTCCTTATATAATGGACTATGCATCAAAAGGACAAAAATGCTTATAATAAGAAAAAATAAATTACAGTAATATCCTAACTAATTGCTGTCTTCAACACTCTGCTCGTGGTTGAACTTGAAACAATAATCAATGCTAGGACCTAATAAAATGTTTGGATTCCCTGAGATGATGGAAAGGTATGTAGAAGCTTGAATTTGTGATTTTCTACTCAGGTAAGTCATTTTCTATTCTGAAGAAAGCGTTCCACTTTCTGACATTACTGTCAAACTCTTCACAGCTTAAGTGATTTAAAATATTTAATTAGGTCTACTTATTGACTGACTTAAGAAGCATAATGGATCATACAATAATGTTGTTTTACTTGGTTGACCCCTTTCCTCATAGATTGCGTATGCTGGAGTTGGTAGTGACTTACTGTAGATGGAAATATTGACTTAAAAGTAATGAGCATTTTGTCTTGTTGATGGTCGCACCTGGGAAAACTTCTATTGCATATCTACATAAATATGCACACACATGTTTTCCTTTATACTTAATTAATTTGGTGTGAGCATAATTCAGTACAACGAAAGTCCAGATTCTACATTTCCCATTTACAACTGAATATTATCTAATTCCGATTATTAATCTGGCTGTAACTCTTTTGGTAATTCAACTTGAGGATTTGGTTGTCTTTTGGTGAAAATTGAGGAACATTTATCACATCAGGAATGACAGGTTCCATGAGTCCAGTTCTCCATATTTCCAGAATTTGTTCTCAAACATGCACGAAGTTCTAGAGATTTAACAGGATTTTATTAGACTTTGAACTCTCTAGTTGATCTGTCTTCAAAAATTGATTGTAATTTGATAAGTTTATTCTCTTATCTGACAAGTATGTCGGCACTTGTTTACATCAGGCATTTACCTTGTTAATCCATGAAACTCTTGTAGTTTGTTCTGTTATTTCTTGCCATCTGTACAGTGTTTTGAAACATCATTTTCTTGAATGTTTTGTTTACAATATATTTATTAATTTCGAAACCCCACACTATTTGCAGGTTCCAAAGCTCTTGCTGCATCGGCTTTTTCCCAATGTTCGCTTCTCTATATGGATAGATGGGAAACTAGAGCTTGTCAGAGACCCATTCCAAATACTTGAGCGGTACCATTCTTGGTGCTTTACAATTTTTTGTTTTGATGAGCTGTTTGGACATATAAGTGTTACAAACCGCTCAGTGTGTGTTTGTATGCAAATTACATGCATTTGTTTCCATTCATATGTTCAAGGAACAAAAGCTTAGAAGCAACATAGATTTTCTTCAACAGTGGAGCCAAATTCCTCACTTTGACAGTCATCAGATATGACAAACGTGAACCAAACTACATCTATTTCCTTCATTCAGACATGCAGTTGAAAGATTTAATTTGAATGAGTTTTTTCTAACTGGGTTCTATGTATTGCTTTGTTTGGTAGATTCTTGTGGAGAACAAAGGCTACTTTTGCAATCTCTAGGCATTATCGGCGGTTTAATGTTTGTGGAAGCAGAGGCTAACAAAGCTGCAGGAAAGTATGACAATGCCTCCATTAATGCACAAATTGAATTTTACAGGAAAGAGGGTCTCAGTCCCTATTCTTCTGCCAAGCTTCCCATAACAAGTGGTACGTTTTATATTTCATGATACTTTTAGGTATTTTAAGTACTTTTCTCAGGCACTTCTGAAACTGAGTCTTTTGTGTTGATTTCTTGCTCTCAGATGTGCCTGAAGGATGTGTGATCATAAGAGAACACATCCCCCTGACCAACCTCTTCACTTGTCTGTGGTTCAATGAGGTTGACCGTTTCACTTCCAGAGACCAGTTAACCTTTTCAACTGTAAGAGATAAGATCATATCAAAGGTGAATTGGACCATAAACATGTTTCTGGACTGTGAAAGACGCAATTTTGTAGTCCAGGTAAAATTTCCCCCAAATATGTGATAGCTTTTCACAGCAACAAGTGACGGATCTTTTATTGATAGTTGTCTTTGTTCTTTATGACATGTTGCCTCACTGATATATCATGTCTTAGCATCCAGATTTAGAGTGCTAGTGACTTGAGAATTCGCTTAGTAATTCAAGACTCACAGGATGCAGGTCTAGTAGAATCTATTTTAGTTGTTTTACGATTGTGGCATTTAGTGTTGGATCTTTGTTAGTGGCTAATAGTATATGTGGAGGTCCCCATATGTATGTATGTGTGTGTTCATGCATGCGTGCATGGCACACACACATGTGCGGATGCACATGCGCATGCCTACATGCATGATGTGCGTGTGTGTGTTGGCCTTAACGGGCCACCCCTTGTTAAGAGAGGTTTCCCATTTTATGGAGCAGTATGTTAATAAGGTTCAGATCCGTAGTTGGTATGATGAAAAATTTGTCATAAGCCGTTGGCTAGCCACTAACGTTGATTCCTCAGTAGAAGCTGTGTAGCTCATCAAGAGTCTGGACTTTGTGCTGCAAACACCTCCATACGATCTACAGGCATCTTCAAAGTTTGGTCTGATCTATAATCTGTTTGTTGAGTCCGGTTGAATTTTGTTTTTTGAGTCATTTTCCTGTAATGATTGCTCGGCCTGCTGCTTTGCTAGAACTGCATTTCACGGGATGTAAGCATTCCTGCATTTGAATTGTGACTTCCTATTTTTCCAAAGTCGTATGCAATTAATTAGTGGTGCCAATTTCACAGTCAGTTGCCTTCCATTGCCATAGCTCATTTGCGTATACAACAACAACAACAACTAAGCCTTTTCCCATACTAGACGGGGTCGGCTAGATTCTTTGTTTTCACAGATCTCTATCGTGTGCCATGTTACAGTTAACTGCTAGATCATTCTTTATTGTTTCTTTCCAACACTTTTATGGTCCTCATTTGCATATATCATAACAAATTAATCACTCGTATTGCAGGCTTACCATAGAGATGTGTTGGAGCAGAAGAAGAATGAAATGAAAGCTGCAGCTGCAAAATCGTTGCCAGTCAATCTACCAAAACCTCCTCTGTCCCAACTTGTCAACGACAAGGCCGTTATCAGAAGCCCAGTTCGAAAGGTGCCAGAAAAGCACCCCAGAGAGAGGAAATCAGGCTCACGACGTCGACGGCCTACACCTTCTGGCTCTAAGGAATCTGATTTTGCTTGAATTATTATTTCTGAATCTAATTCTTTCATCCATTTTGAAATCATTCATTGTTCGAAGCAAGAACCTGAGGGGTGAGTGAACCGGCCGGTGAATTCTGAAGATCAGAACAGAGCTTCCCCATCGGAAAAATGTGGCGTTCTTTTTCATGTAGCTGTAAATATATTTTTGAAACAATAAAATGCAAAAGGACGTTGTATTGCTTGCCTCCCAGCCGTTGGCTACAGTTTCCAGTGGTTTATTTTTGCTTCTGTTAATGCCGACAAATATGTATATTTGTGAACCTTAAAACATTCTTGGGTCTGAGTACGTACATGGAATTCATTGTTTAAGCTTCTTGTTTGGATATCATTGTGCGAACGCAGTAAAGACTTTAGAAGCAAAATGTTACGGTTGTGTATGAAAACCGCAACCAAAACTTATCCAACACCAACCGGAGTCGGCTAAGTCGATACTTTGCGATCTGTCCTCTTGACCTGATTGCTGGAAGCCTAATTTCATCCAGTGGTGGGCTTACTGCATTAACGATACGATAGACTACATCCACGATAATGCGAAACCACATAAAGCCATAATTATCCTTCCAGGCAATGACTGTTTATCATATTCCCAACAAGTAACTTGCACCAACAATGGAAAGATATATCATCGCTATGTATGAGGTTACCAAACTGGTTGCACGTAGGGACTTGCTCTTGATGGGCAAACGCCTCAGATGACCATGCAATGCGTGCTGCTTTGGGTCGTTCAGGTGCTGGCGTGTCAGGGAGGGGGCTATAATCTCTGCCCTTGAGTGTGGCAAGTCTCATTGGTGCTTGCGTCCTTTGTGCCTACGCGGGGACACAAGGGTACTACTAGAGAGAGAGAGAGAGAGGACTACTTTATTGACCAGCAAAGGAAATGTAACATGCAAAGGCTAAGTGACAGTAGTGTAAGTAGTGGGTGGCCACTATAGGCCCCATTACTAACAACAACCATGAAGTACGAGAAGAAGGGCCTTCTTTTCGGATTTCATGAGTTACATTTTCAAAAATATAAATGTTATTAAAACTGTTTTCATTTTGAAAAGATCCTAGCATCTCTCGGATGAAACAAAATTACTATTAAAAAAGAAAGCCTAGAGAGAAAAACTCGAAAGATGAAAAAAGTAATGTATAAATACAAAAGCAATATACAGAAAATACGAGTAATGCACAATACAATCTTCTAAAAATACCCATTGCTGGTAACCTTGACCCTATCTCTCTCCTCTCTTCTTTTCTCCCTCATCTCATTTTACACAAATACAAGAGAATACAAAATTCGGTACACAGAACAAAAGAAACATAACACGGAAGAAGAAAAAAACCGACAACACTATGACAGTGGGCTTCGGAAAATGAAACTGCGGCCCCAACATCTGGTATCAGAGCCTCGTTGAAGCTCTTCGGCAACTCCAGCACTCTCTACTTGTTGTCTCTACCAAAAATTTAAAAATGACTTCTAGAATTTATGTGTCTGAATTGACAAAGACTGAAAAGTTAAATGACCTAAATTTTCAAACTTCAAAAAGAAAAATTTCATTGGCCTTAACTTTAGAAGGAGTTGATTATTTACTTAGGAAAACAATTTTACCCCTTACTCCAATTGTAATAGATAAAGAAAAGGAAAAATATAAGACATTTCTCAATGATTATACTACAATGATTATACTACAGAACCATAATATTGACCTACATAGAAGATGACTTGATTAAAGTCTTTGAGTAATATGAAATTGCTAAAGAGTTATTTGATTCCCTGACTACTAAATATGATACTACAGCTAAGCTGCATATACAACTACTCCTTCAGAAATATAATTCTTATAAAATAAGAAAATGTGATAACGTAGTTGAATGTATTAATCAAATGTTGATAATGGCTAGAAATTTAGCTATAACAAAACCAATCATTCCTAAATCAATACAGATATCCACAATTCTAAACATCTACCTCCTTTTTGGAATATGGTAATCACAACGTTTAGACTTGGACTAGATTTTATCCTTGTGAACTCCCACTGAAACTAGCAATTGAAGAAGAATATATTAAAACAAATAAAAGAGAAATATTGCTAATTGTTTAAGATGATTTAAGGTTTAGCTCTAAAAAAGACCAGGATAAAAGAAAACCAAATAAGAAATTTGGTAAGAATAAAAGACATAGTGGTCAAAACTTTAAAAAATCGCAAGAATCCGCTTTTCGGGTAAAGTGCTTCAACTGTAGCAAGATGGGGCACTAAAAAAAGGATTGTCGCAGTAAGAAGACCAATGCTACAAACAATCAATTATGCGGCCCAACAGAAAAATAGGACATAATCTGCGTTATTTTTAAGTATCTCTATATGGACTGCTCGGTGACTGATTTATGGATGACTCTAGAGCGACCCAACATATATCAAAGAGCAAAGAGGGAGTAATGGACTTAAGAAATACAAGCCTGATGAACGTCGAGTATATATGAGAATAATACATTTTCTGATGTTCTTGAGGTTGGGTCATTTAGGCTTCTTGTATAAGGCACATCGATTATACTTATTGATGTATTAATTGTGTCCACTATTAGGTGCAATCTTTTATCGGTCATTGCCTTAGTAAAGAAAGAGTTTGATGTCAAGTTTGTCTCTAGCAAAGTCACTATGGGAAAACATGGCAGGATAACTTTTTATGGTTTATTTGATGACTGTTCAAACTTAACATAAATGAAAATGAATGTTTTTCTTCTGCTTATATTGATAGTGTCTATGTGATTGATGTGAATGTATGGCATAAAAGATTGAGTCATGTAAGTTTGAAGAAGTTGAGAAAATTAACTAACTTGAACTTGTTGCCCAACTTTCATGAAAACACTCTTAATAAGTGTGAAGCTTGTATATAAGAGAAAATGACTATAAAATCTTTTCCCAAAGACATGATGAGGGCAACAACCCTACTGGAGATTATTTACATTGATTTATATGGACCTTTTAGAGTAAGATCATATCGAGAAAAGATTTATTTTATTTATAACCTTTATCAATAATTACTCAATATATATATATATATATATATATATATATATATATATATATATATATATGGTCCGAAGCCCGGATAAAGGAGGAGGGTTGTGTTAGGCTTCCGACAGCTAGCGTAAAACTTTGTCGGATTTCTACAACATGGATTACAAAAATTATGAGCATTGCTTTGGGGCGTCCCCGCCTAGCGACGTGCTGTAGAGCCCGAATGCAGTAAGAAGTAAGCAAGGGCCACTACATTTTCGCCCGAATATAGTGAATCAATTGCAGAGAGGGTTCCCACATCATGGACGGGTGTGGGTAAAGAAGTTAGTCCCGCTACATTGCCGCCCGAATGTAGTGAAAAATTTTCAGAGAGGGTCTTCGCATTTTGATTATGGATGGATGCGGGGGGTAAGGAAGCTAGTCCTAGATAATAAGATTCGTATTGGTTCTTGGAATATCGGAACATTATCGGGTAAGCTAATGGAGGTGGTAGATACTATGATTCGGAGAAAGATTCATATTCTATGTTTACAAGAGACAAAATGGGTTGGAAAAAAAGCAAAGGAGATAGAGGATACAGGTTTTAAATTATGGTACTCAGGTAAAGAAAAGGCCTGAAACGGAGTTGGTATTATCATAAATAAAGATTTAAAGGAGAGTGTAGTAGACATACAACGATATGGTGACCGAATCATGACATTGAAATTAGTGTTAGGAGCAGAGGTTTTGAATATAGTTTGTTCTTACGCACCCCAAGTAGGACTAGAAGATAGTATAAAGACAGTTTTTTGGGAAGAGTTGGATAAGGTATTTCAAAAGATTCCACAAAGGGAGATGATTTGTTTAGGAGGAGATTTAAATGGACATATGGGTAAAGAGGCATTAGGATATCAAGGGATTCATGAAAACTTTGGTTATGGGGATATAAACGAGGAAGGTAGGGAGATTTTAAATTTTGTTATGTCATTTGATCTCTTTATAGTCAATACAATCTTCAAAAAATGAGATGAACATTTAATTACTTATAAGAGTGGCTTATCACAAACACAAATTGATTACTTTATTTGTAGAAAAAAAGATAGAGCGTGTTGTAAAGATTGTAAAGTAATTCCAGGAGAAAGCTTAACCACCCAACATCGACTTTTAGTTATGGATTTACAAATAAAAAAATGGACAAAGAAGAAAAGAGTGCATCGAGCTATTCGGACTAAATGGTGGAACCTCAAAAGTGAGAAAGAAGATATATTTAAACAGAAAGTCCTTCAAGGAGATGTTTGGAATTATGTTGGTACACCCTGTGATATGTGGAACAATATGGCTATACATATTAGGAAAGTGGCGAAAGATGTGTTAGGGGTATCTAAGGGAGGTGTACCGGTACAAAAAGAAGCTTGGTGGTGGAGTGAAGTAGTACATTATATTATGCTAAGAAAACTAGTGAAACTTTAGAAGCTTATAAGAAAGCAAAGAAGGAAGCAAAAAAGGCCGTTAGTGAAGCAAAAGCTAAGATTTGGGAGGACTTATATAAAAAACTCAACTCAAAAGAGGGTGAAAGAGATATTTTTAGGACAGCTAGGGCTAGAGATAAGGAAACTAAAGATCTTAATTATGTTAGATGCATAAAAGACGAAGATGAAAAAATTCTAGTGGCAAATGATGATATAAGAAATAGATGGAAAAACTATTTTTATAATCTTTTTAATGAAAATAAAGATGTTAGTATTAGTTTAGGAGATTTAGCCAAGTCAGAAAAGTATATAAACCACAATTTCTACCGACGTATTCAAAAGAATGAAGTCAAAGAGGCTCTTAAACATATGAAGAGTGGTAAATCGGTAGGACCAGATAATATTCCTATAGAAGTTTGGAAAATACTAGGAGAAATAGGAATCACTTGGCTCACAAGACTATTTAATGAAATACGGAAAAACCAAAAGATGCCCGAGGAATAGAGAGCAAGTACACTTATACCCGTATATAAGAACAAGGGAGACATTCAAAATTGTGCGAATTATTAAGGTATCAAGTTAATGAGTCATACTATGAAATTATGGGAAAGAATTATCGAACGTAGGTTAAGACAAGTATCAAGTACAACAGAGAACCAATTTGGATTTATGCCTGGTAGATCTACTATTGAAGCGATTCACCTTTTGAGACGTCTTATGGAACATTTTAGAGCAAAAAAGAAAGACCTTCACATGATATTTATTGATCTAGAAAAAGCTTATGATAGGGTACCGAGAGAGGTTCTTTGGAGAACTTTGGAAAAAAGAGGTATCCCATTGACATATATTAACCTTGTAAGAGACATGTATGATGGTGCAAAAACATGTGTGAGGACCCATGAAGGAACGACAGACTTCTTTGAAGTTAATATTGGGTTACATCAAGGATCAACTTTAAGTCCATACTTATTTATAATGGTGATGGATGAGTTAACAAAACATATTCAAGATGAAGTACCTTGGTGTATGTTATTTGCAGATGACATTGTATTAGTGGAGGAGTCTAAGGAAAAAGTTAATAGAAAATTGGAACTATGGAGAGAAACATTAGAAAACAAAGGCTTCCGACTTAGTAGAACAAAGACAGAATATATGGAATGTAAGTTTGATCATTTGGCTACTTCAGAGGACATAGAAATTAAAATTGGCACACATTGCATTCCCCAAAAGGAAAGTTTTAAATACCTAGGGTCAATTTTTCAAAGTGATGGAAGAATTGATGGAGATGTTACACATAGAATTAATGCTGGTTGGTTAAAATGGAGAGGAGCATCAGGTATTCTTTGTGATAAGAAGATACCATTAAAATTAAAAGGTAAATATTATAGAGCAGCAATTAGGCCTGCCATGTTTTATGGTTCTGAGTGTTGGGCAGTTAATCATCAACATGTACAAAAGATGTCTGTGACAGAAATGAAGATGTTGAGATGGATGAGTGGTCATACAAGAAAAGACCGTATACATAATGAGGTTATTAGAAACAAATTAGGAGTGGCACCAATAGAGGATAAAATGAGAGAACATCGTTTAAGATGGTTTGGACATATAGAAAGAAGATCAAAAGAAGAACCTGTAAGAAGGGTAGAAAAGCTAAATTTGGAAAGTATTAAAAGAGGTAGAGGACGACCACAAAAGTGTTGGAAAGAAACAATAAAGAATGATCTAGCTTATTGGGAGTTAACTGCTAATATGGCACACGATAGGGATCTGTGGAAACAAAGAATCCATGTAGCCGACCCCGTCTAGTATGGGAAAAGGCTTAGTTGTTGTTGTTGTATATATATATATATATATATATATATATATATATATATATATATATATATATATATATATATATATATATATATATATATATATATATCTTATAACATAAATCTAAAGCACTTGAAACATTCAAAGAATATAAGCAGGAAGCTCATAACCAATTGGGGCAAACAATCAAACTCTTAAAATCGGATAAAGGTGGAGAATACACCTCTGCAAAAATTTTAAAATTCTTCAAAGACTTCAGTATTGCAAAGGAAAATACAATGCTTAAGACACCTCAACAGAATGGTGTAGTAGAGAGATATAATAGAACCCTATTGAATATGACAATATCTATGTTAGCAGGTACTTCTTTGTTTAGGGTATTTTGGGGAGAAGTTGAAAGTATAATTGTGTATAATGTAAAGTTATATTCTCTACACTATATGAGATATTGTTTTGAAGAAAACCAAACTTAGGTCATCTCAGGAGGTAAGAATCTATCATTCATGTGAAGATCCTTGATCAGTCTAGAGACAAACTAGATAGTAGCTCCTTAAGATGTATACTCATTGGATATCTTAAAGGATCTAAATGATATCAATTTTATAATAAGAATCATGGACTGATAGAAAATAGAGATGCGAAATTCTTAGAAGATACTAAGAATGACATTCTTAAAAATATTGATAAGTATGTTGATGTCTAGTACATCTAAATCAATTATCATTTGAACCCATAAATGTGCTTTATGAATAAACTAAAACTTTAAGTAAACACAAAAGACCTAAGATCACACTAACCTATTTAAAGGATTATCACACTTTTCTTATATAGTTAATGTGTAATTCAGTAGATTTAGATGAGTTGACTAATAACTTAACATATCAGTAGGCTATTGACTCCTCTAAATCTACAGACTAGGAAAAAACCATGGATGAAGAAATTAAATCCATTGAGAAAAACCAAGTTTGGGAGTTGACTGTTTTGCTAAGAGGAAGAAAAACCATAGACTATAAATGAGTTTTTAAAAAGAAATATAAGATCGATAAAACAATTGACAAGTTTAAAGCGGGGTAGGTTGCAATGGGTTTTTCGCAGAAAGAGGTGATAGATTATGTTGAGACATATTTCTCTGTTACAAGATTTGTATCAATAAGAATAATCCTAACGATATCAACATATTATGATTTGGATTTACATCAGTTAGATGTAAAAATTATTTTTCTAAATAAAGATTTAGATGAAATAATATATATGCATCAACCTGAATGATACATAGTTAAAGGCCAAGAAAATAAAGTATATTGGTTGAAAAAATCCCTATACGACCCTTAAACAGTCACCTCATCAATGGTATTTAACTTTTCAAAATGCCATTATTGAACTTGGGTTTTATGACTAATGAAGTTGATCACTGTGTACATGTCTGGAACAATGGGAGTCACTTTGTCATCTTATCATTATATATAGATAACATATTGTTGACTGGGAATGACAACGAGATAATTGTCAAAACTAAGTTATGGTTAAACTCAAGGTTTGAAATGAAGGATATGGGGAAAGCATCCTGTATCTTGGATATAAAGATTTCTCAAGATAGAGAATCTAAACTTCTATATCTAAGTTAGGAGAGAGATATTGATTATATTCTCAAGAAATTTAAAATGGGTGAATCCAAGTCTTTATCTACACCTATTGTGAAAGGGGGCAAATTAAGTAAGGCTAATTGTCTCGGTGAAGGAGATGATAAGCCTAATGTTGTAGGTAGCTTGATGTATGTTATGTTGTGTACAAGACCTGATATCAGTTTTGTTGTTGGTCCCGTAAGTAGATATCAAAGTAATCCTGAATGACAACATTGGATAACCGTGAAAAGGATTCTAAGATATCTTAAAGGAACAAAAGACTTGAAACTTTGTTTTCAAGCAAATGAATTGAAAGTAATAAGATACTTGGATGCTAATTTTGATGGGAGTAACGATGACAACAAATCAACCCCTGGTCAAATATTTTTATGTGGAGGTGGTACAATTTCTTTGGCATTCAAGAAACAAGGTTGTGTAGTATTTCATACACAATAGGTTGAGTATGTTGCTTGCAGTATGGCTACTATGAGTACCGTTTGGATAAGCCGCTTCATACGTGATTTGAAGCTGAACATAACCAATGAGGTAGTTATTACTTATTACGATAACAATGCAGCAATTACTCTTATTAAGAGCAGAGCTGATAGCTCAAGAAGCAAGCATATAATGGTTAAATATCACTACGTTCATGATATGCTCAAAATAAATGAAATAATTATAAGTTATATGTTAACTACTAATATGTTGGCTAACTCCTTAACAAAAAGCATCTCAGAAAAACTATTTACTAAACATGTAACCCATATGGGGTTGAGATATGCCTGGTGTATAAGCGTAGAAAATATACTTTGTTATGAGTTATGTAGAAAAAACACATTGTTTGTTGTAAAACCGCATAACAGATAAAAGTTGCAACTTACATGCAATAAGGAAGAATGATACAACTTGGTAAACCCTAAAGTAGTGGGAGGTAAAACCAGTGTATCAAAGGTTGACTCTAGTGACCAAGTGAGAGATGTAAGTAATGGATGGCTACTATCGGCCCTATTACTAACAACAATCATGAAATACGGGAGAAGGGCCCCTCTTCCCGAATTTCATGAGTTGTGTTTTAAAAAATATAAACGTTATTAAAACTGTTTTCATTTTGAAAAAGTTTTAAGCATATGACTGTTAAAAAGCAAAGCTCGGAACATGAAAAAAGCCATACATAAATACAAAAGCAATATACACAAAACAAAAGTAATACACAATAGAATCTTGTGAGAAAACCCTCCACGGGTAACCTCCAACCCTCTCTTCTCTTCTCCCTATCTCATTTTACACTAATACAATATTCGGTACACGAACATAAGAAACATAACACACAAGAAGGAAAAAACCGGGCAACACTGCTGCGACAGTCGGCTGGGAAACAAAACCGCAGCCCCATGCCATGCTAGAAGAAAGAAACCGAAATGCAATTGAGCTGGTGTGTCGTCTGTTGGCACCTTGAGGCGGTTTAGTGGGGGCTCGATGATTTTTCCTTACATAAGATATGTTCTTCTTCTCGTTCTTTTACAGTTTTAGGGGACATTCCTCCATGAAGTGAATCCTTGAGTCTCCGCCGTATCCCGTTGCTCCATCTTTCTTCAAAGAGGCCCCTCACACTCCAATCATTTTCCGTTTGGTGGTTGTCTCATGGCAAGGCAGTTTCGAGGTATTCTTCTCTTCACAAGGGCCCCCCATGTATTTCACCCTATTTGTGTCGGGGGATCATGCTTGGCCTTGGTTGGCTCATCTTCTTAGAAGACTTGGCTGACGTATCTTATTGCACATCCATTTATGCATGCATGTTTGCTTCTCAATGACCCAATCTAGCAGGAAAGCACTTCGGGTTACGGAATCCTGCTGAACACTTTGACCCCCTACAACTCGCATTGCATAGGAAACTTTTGATGACCTGAGTTGTACGTTATCAATTCTCAACCTAAGATTTGATGGGGTTTCAAAAAAGATTTGATATGGAGATTTACTTAACATTGAACATCCAACTGCTACCTTTATAAAATGGGGTTGGATGCATGCCTATTTACTTGTCAAATTCATTTTTGCTCCCACGAGGCGCGACCCCTGAGTACATCCCAGGTCATCTTAATAGGCCACCAACATAGCTTAGCTATCATGCCTCTTGAAACGCACCTTTTTAATTTTGAAAATCCCTTTTACAACCTGCCACCATCTTCAAATAATGAAAATTTCATCATACTAGATCTTATGCTTTTAATAAAAAGTATCTCACGGATTTGAACATTTGTCTTGTAAGAGATGAGTTTTACTCATTTTAACTCAAATGGTAGACAAGTTTTGGACCAACCAATCCATTTAAACGAGTTGTATAATTTGCATATGGGATCAAGGTACTAGTTAATGTCATAATTTAACTCGACACATTTAAGAAACCTTGTGTCTTAATATCCTTTTTGCAAGTGCTGGAAGAGTCTAAGCCCAAGAGGCCTTGTGTTTTAATATCCTTTTCTCAAGTGCTTGAAGAATCTAAGCCCAACACTAAATAAAGCAACTTACTTCACACTCACATAGGTAGACTATCAAAAGTGCTTTCCACATGAGTACTCCAACATATATTTGCTGGAGGTCTAATAAGAGTAAAGCTCCACCTAGTCATATTGCTCTTATATGACAAAGTACCTTATACCATATGATGTTAAATATAGTTTAGCTTGAAGAACTCAAGACTTGAAACTTGTTGAAGTACAAGTTGAGTTTCAACCATTTATGATTTCACTTAAATTATATTCCAAAATCCTTGTCACACCTTTTGTCAAAAATTTGCAAGATATTGGAGATTACTTGATTATACACCAAATATTTTATATAATATGTTTAAGCTTTCAAAGTGCTCATCGATATTGGTACCCATTTTAGATTTGAAGAAGGAAATTTCTTACGTTACTTTGCTTCTTTAAATATGCAATTCTGATTGTATTCATGGTGGTTATTGTAATGCTTACTAGTTTCTTTTAATTTTCAAGAAACTGCACTCTACTATAAACCAAGACCCAACCTCTTTTACAAGCCTGGTATTTTGAGTAGTTTACTCAATTTGTACATTCGTATCCTTCTAAGATCAAAGAATTATCACTATATTTTAAAACTATAGTTAATTATTCATCTTGAGTACTTGCACTCTTTGAACATCATGCCAACCTTTATTACTTGGATTTGCTTAGATATATTGATTCAATTTATTAACATCATTGTAGATGTGAATTTTTGTTTCAAAGCCTATGTAGAGACTTGAAACTCAATTTGCAAACTACAAGTGTGTGAGCGTGCTAATTAGTTTGCTAAAAGTAGCAAAGTTTAGTAAAATTTTTTGACTTCTTGGCGAATATGGACAAGTGAGTTTTTATCGACGTAGGCCTTCTTGAACCGATGCTCAAAGGCCAGCCTAGATGCTTGAAAAATTGTCTTAGGATCTGGTAAGTTTTTAAAACAAGTTTTCAATTGAAATGATCTTTCCAAAATTGTGTGATCTTTTCGTTGACACAATTTCAGGTTCAAATTAGAAACACAAAAATACTTATGTTTCTAGCAACAAATGTTCCTAAGTTTTTGACAGTATTCGAATCACTAAAAATCCTCAAAATTTTGTGAGAAATAGACCAGAATGTGAAGATTCTTAAACTATTTTTATTTTTATTTGACGTTTTGTGGATGTGTGATATTAAATATGAAAATATCTCTTACTTTGGCACTCGGATAGATCTATAGCATAAACACAAAGGCTTAAAGAAGTGACTTTATCTCAGAACTGAGACCTTAAATTTTTATAAAATTAGTCTGGTTGGAAACATATGGATCTCAACTTTTCAATGAGACATTTTTCAATCAAATTGAATCACTGCAAACAAAGTTATAGGATTTTGAGTCTTGACCCAACCTCTCTTGCATGATGTGTAGGGTTTATAGAATATGTTTCATTTTCATTTGGTTTTCCTCAATTATATTTATGGCCTTAAACGATCTTAAAATTTTTGAAAATTTTATGGAGTGTTGGCTGTGTATGTAGATAGGGTGTGCCAAATTTCATTGTATTTGGATTGCAGAGTAAGGAAAAAAAAATCAGCAATCGAACATATGCAAGATGTAGAAAATAGAGTTTTTAATTTCTAGAAAATACATGGATGCATTGAAACAAATTGAAATACACAGTAATCAAAGCATAATGAAATGAAATAATCAAGGAAATTATCAGTATAACATAAGCATAGAGGAGATTAGGGATATAAGATCGTATAATATATATTGGGATAGAAGAACTATGAATAAAACATGGAGAAAACGTGAAAGAAATCGGGCAGCATAACCCCTTAAATATTATATCAAGAATGGAGACATAAGCTCCTTAATGACAACCCCTTTGAATGTAATTGAAAGGAACAAGAGAGTAATATAAAAGGAGAGGAGAAGGATTGACCTGAAATCGGAAGAAGGTTGGAAGCTTAGAGGCCGGCGGATGATGGTTGGATGCTTGGGAAGGGGCGACTCCCTCTTCTCTTCTTTTCTCTCTCTTTCTCCTTCTTGTTGCTAGAGTTTCTCTCTCTCTTGGCTCAATTTTTGATGCCTTGAATTAGCCACCTAAGGCCCCCTTTTATAGATCTCAAGGGGAGCTATAGGCCCTTTCATGGGTCGGTTTTGAGCTCTCAATATGAGGCCGATTTGAATCATGATCCACATGATGTTTGCAGATTTTGGGGCTGCACATGGGCCATGTGGGGCATGAGGAGGGGTCCCCCATGAGCCCATGTTGATAGTGTAAAACCGAGTGCAACCATATGGGCTAGGTGCGGTTTGGTGGCTCGCCCTTGGTTTGATGCAACTCGAGTCTAGGTGCAGCCCATACTTGATTTGCCCCTTTGCTTTGACTTGACATGTGTCCTTGTCACTTGATTTGGCTACGATGTAGCTCATCATAGCCCTCCACTTGCTTGGTTTCATTTGGACTTGGATTGACTTGAATGCAAACCAAGTGCCTCTTGATGTTGAACCATTTTCGCCCAACCATGTGCCTTAGTCATGACTTGGTTCAACACTTCTTTGGGCTTTGGTGATTTGACTTGAATTTAAGACTTGCCTTGAATCAAATCAACTTTATGCATTTGACCTTGGACACTCCTCTTCTTAGACCAAGGTTTGATTTGGAGCTTTGAGTAATTCTTTCCTTCAAGCTGGGTTGGAGTCTTGAGCTTGACTTGCCTTGAGCTTCAATCGGACCCTACTTGGGTTTTGATTTAGATTTGCCTTGCCTTTGAATTGAATAAGGTTTCGTAGTTGGTCTCGAGACTGATTTGATTTTGTGTGGGCTTGGTCATGTGCTACCCACTTTGACTTGGTATGGGTTGGTCATGAGCCCATCTTTGATTTGATGTTGATTTGATTTGGGGCTTGATTTGAATTGATCCCTTACAAGTGTTGGAGTTGCTTTCGTCCAAGCTTTTTGGGATTCTGCTCCGCTTGATTCAGGTAAGATTTCATTTTATGGTTTCAAACATTTTCTTTTTTATTATTTAAAATCATTTCATTTGAGATATATTTGAAAATATTCAAGTTTTTATCGAAATCTTCAAATACTTTTGGAGAACAAACGAGTCTCATCTCCAGCTTTTGTTTGCATGGGTGACCTTCTTTCGCTCTATGAGTTAGTCTACCATTTTGACTACTTTAACCCTTTGTTGGGTGTAAGGTATCGGACCACTTTAACCCTTTTGATGGGTATAGGGTCTCGAACGCGGGTGTAGGGTCCCAAAGTAAGACTACTCTTGATTGGGCAAGTTTTTGAGTTCTGGTTTGGATTTTATTTGTTTTAGATTTCAAAGGTTTTCGTAATTTTGTAAATTTGACATTTTGCAAACATTTTGTGGGTTTGGTTCCCAATGTCTTATTTTCATTTATTTTTTTGAAAAACTTGTTTGAAACCATCCTTTTTTTGAAAGAAATCATTTGAATTCGCAAAATTTCTCCAATTTGGCCTTAAGGACATAGTAGTCATTTTTTAGTCTTTTGCCAAAATTGAATCTTTTTGAGAGTGGTGCAAAGTACCCTGATTTTGAGGCTCCTACAAAATTTTGGCATGGAAATAAGTTCGTTTAAGGCATCTTTATTTGAAAAACCTTAAAAGACCTAGAATTGCAATGTTTCTTGAAAATGTATAATTTTTAAAAGATAAAATCTTTTGAGAAATTTTTGGGTGTTTACAATCATTTGCAAAGATTGATCATAAATGTATGATAGCACATATCAAGCATCAATTATTTAAGCATATGTGGAGCTAAGCTCCTCTGTATTAGGCACTATGGGGATGCAAAGAGAACACAAGCAAGATAACACAACAATCATTGTGCTTTATATAATAACATTTGCTTATCCTATCAGGTTATAATCTCTATATGAGAAATTTAAGTACATTATACCTCAACTACCAAACACATCATGATAATGAATTTAATCAATAAAATTGTGAAATTTACTATGCAAGTGTTTATTATACATCATTAGCAAGAAATACTAAATACCATATCATGATTATTTTGAGACTTTGTCTTGCCAAAGGGTTATGTATCCTTTGAATAATCCCATATATATATATATATATATATATATATATATATATATATATATATATATATATATATATATATATATATCTTTTGTCTAAATCACCATTAATATCCTTCTAACATTTATTTAGTAAATGATAAGGTTATATAAAATATAGCACTATAGTTGTAGCAATTATATCTACGTGTGTAATGTGTCAAAACAAACATGTCTTTTTCCATGAATATAGCCCTTAACTAACTTTGTCTTAAAGTTATAGAAGGACATCCATTATATCAAAATGATATATGACTTATGTTCCTTTAATTAGAAATATTATTTAGGTTCAAAGGTTTTAACATTTTTATAGCCACAACTTCTTCTGGCTTTTGAACTCTTTGGCATATCGATACAAGTTCTAACTAGTGCTTGGCTATGCTCTTTATAATGAACATTTCTTTTGGGTATTAGAATCAAGATAAATCATCTTATGGTAAAATTATGAGTAATTTTATTCAACTATTATAAATCTATATGGAGGTATAACCCAAAATGATACATTCAATTCCATTATACTCATATTAATAATTTTAAGGTTGGACTTTTATTTCTCTAGAGCTCATATAGTTGGGGCTATTATATTCTTTTTGTTAGAAAAACAAGTAATAATATTACATTATCCCCAAAACTATGTACTATACCAAAATTATATATTTACCATTTGTAACACTTTTTTCTTTCCTTCAATGCCATTAGTGTTTAAGGAGCTCATGATTCATTGGTATTCAAATTAGAAGAGTATATAAATCGTAATCTCTATCGATGTATTCAAAAAAATGAAGTTAAAGAGGCTCATGAATTTATGAAGATGAGTAAATACATAGGGTGAGACAATATTTTTATAGAAGTATGAAAAATCTAGAAGACATGAGTATCACTTGACTTATAAGATTAAGATTATTTAATAAAATATAGAAAAACCAAAAGATAACTAAGGAATGGAAGAATAGTACAATTATACTCATATATAATAACAAGAGAAACATTTATAATTATGCAAATAATAAGGGTATCAAGTTGATAAGCTATACTATGTAATTATGAAAAAGAATTATTGAATATAGGTTGAGTCAATTACGAGGTATAATAGAGAACCAATTTGGATTCATATTAAGGATATCTACTATTGATGCTATTCACCTATTGAGACATCTTAGGTAACATTTTAGAATAAAAAAAAGGAACCCTCACATAATATTTATGAATAAAAAAAGCTTATGATAGGGTGTAAAGATATATTCTTTGGAGAACCTTAGAAAATAGATATATCACATTGACATACATCAATCTTATAAGAGACATGTATGATGATGCACAAACATATAAGGACCATATGAAGAAACAATAAATTTCTTTGAAGTTAATATTAGATTACATCAATGATCAACTTTATATCTATATTTATTTATAATGGTCATTGACAAGTTAACAACATATATTGAACACAAAATACCTTGGTGAATGTTGTTTGAAGATGATATTGTGTCAGTGGATGCATTTAAGGAAAAAAGTTAATAGCAAATTTGTAGCTATAAAGAAAAGCATTAAAAAGTAAAGGCTTCCATACCTAAAACAAGGATATAATATATGAAATGTAAGTTTGATCATTTGATTACTTCAAATGACATAAAAAGTAAGATTGACACATATTCCATTTCTTATAAATAGAACTAAGATCATTTTTTCAGAGTGATGAAAAAATTGGAGATATTATGTATAAAATTAAAAATGTTTAAAATAGAGAGGTGCCCTAGATATTTATGTAAGATTCATTAAAGTTAAAAGGTAAATATTATAAAATATCAACTAAACCCACTATGTTTTATAGTTCTAAATGTTGGGCAATTAATCATCAACATGTATAGAAGATGTTTATGGCGAAATAAAAATATTGAGATGAATGTGTGGTCATATAAGGAAAGACCCTATACATAATGAGGTTATTAGAAATATATTAGGAGTGCCGTCAACAGATGATAAAACAAGAGAAAATCATTTAAGATGACTGAACATGCATAAAGACGATGAAAAACAACTTTGGTAAGAAGGTATGAAAAACTAAATGCTAAAAATGCTAAAAGAAGAAGAAGATGAAGACCACAAAAATGTTGGAAGGAAGCAATAAAGAATGATCTAACTTATATTTAGTTAACTCTTAGCATGACACATGATCGAGCTCTATGAAAACAAAGAATCCATGTAGCCGATCCCATCTAATATGGGAAAAGGCTTAGTAGTCTTATAAGGATGGCTTATGGTGACGTGTTTTTGGAAAAGTATTCCATCAGCAATGATTTGAGAGGTTGGGTAATGAATGAATATGCAACACTGTTGATATCTTTCTTGTGTGCTATTAAAAGACATTGATTGAGCCTTAGTTGCTGATTCGTGGAAAGCAGTTCGTCTCTACTGAAACCAAGGACTTTTGGAGGATCACTATCTAGAAAGAGATCTTTGCCATGAAGAGGACAGAAGCAGGTGGTTGCCGCCACTATTGAAGGATGAACGGATCTGTTTTACTATGGCTGCATTATTGACCAAGCAACATATTCTGGTGTTGTTTCTATGCCACAAAGAAGAACTGATTGTGGTTGCTGACTTTTGGAAGAAGCATGTGAAACAGAACCGGACGTGTAGTTGCTGTTGAACATGTGTTGATTAGTATTGTTGCATTGATTTAGAGAAGAACATCGTTGGTTGGTGTTTTTGAGGAGCGGTCCGTGCTTACTCATATGAAGTCCATGTTGAAGGCGAGAGTCACCTTAGACAAAAGGATTGAACCTTGTGGCTTTGCGGGTGTGAAGAGGTGATAAACTAGGACAACTATTTCTACCTTCGATATGCTGCATTTTTTCTCCCATCTAGAGTCAGATATGCCTCATTTAATAGATCAAGATTTCTTTAAGCCAGCAAAATTCATACAAGCTACTTGGCGGTTGAGAAGTTGTATACATATGGTTTGTTTGTTAGTCACCGGCATGTGTGGTTGGCCCAGGTCCACATGAATCCAAATTGACAAAAAGCAAATGCTGCATACCATGAAGAAACAACTATCTTACACCAAAGGTGAATGTGATGGAAGCACAAGTTGCAAAAATGAATGAGCTGCAAGCTCAACTTGAGAAGATGGGAGAAATGGAAGCCTGACTTCAAACAATGAAGATTGCAGTCACGAGGCTGCTGAAGTGAACAACCATGTAGGCTTAGTGAAAGAGTACGATGAAGTAGTTGATGAATGTTTCCATTAGGTTAAACAATAGAAATGCACATAGAAAAAAAGATAGTGCAAAAAATCAGTTTTTCATCACATATGCTTGAAAATCAAATCATAGAAGAGGCAGATGCAATGCAATGATTCTTATGGAATGTGACAATATCACCAAGAAGCATGAAGTTTAAACCCTAGAGTTGCTGAAGTACCAGAAGAGCTGGAAAAATCGACTGCAGCCATAATGTGAAGGGACACAGAACCAACTAGTATGAGCAGATATTTGTATTGTGCTATTATTTGAGTGGTAGAGAGAGGACACTCAACCAACACACCGGCAACAACTACCATGTGAAGGGGAGCAGGAAGAGCCGATTGAAGTGTTAATAGTGGAGATAGTACCTCCTACTATGAAAATCAGTTTCTCAAGAAGAAGAAAACATAAATTTTGAAGTATTGCCGTCCAGTCACTTCATGGAGAAGAAAGAATAAGGAGAGCAACCGACGCCCATAGAAGGGTCGTGTGCTACCCAAGTGTGTTTGTAATTATTCAAGTTCATTTAACTGTAAGTGTGATGAAGAAAGAACCAGTTTTTTTGTAAGTTTGGAGTTCGAAGTATCTCATTCCCAACTTGTAAGTGTGTTAAAGAATATATTGTTTAGTGCTATTTTAATAATTTTAATGTTTTAGGTATTATTATAATAGTCCTTATTACTAAGAGCAGTTTGAGTATTTTATGTTTAATAGTCCTTTATATAAGGACTGGATAATTTGTATTAGTTTTAAGGAATCATATTAAGAGAGAGAAAGATAGAGGAGGTGATCTCCATTAGAGGGCCTACCCCCTCCTCTCATCTCCACCATATTTTCCTTCCATGGTTCATGTGCATAGTCCCTATTGCAACCCGTCCTTGGTTAGCTGCCTTGCAGCCCGTCTTGACCTGGTGCAGCCCGCCTTGTGTTGATGCGACTGACCTTGGCTTGATGCAACCTACCTTGACTTGGTTTTGCCAATTTGTCGTACCTTGGTTCAGCCTACTGACCACACCTAGGTTGATCCATTTTGCTGTACCACGAGCCATCTGGCTGAACCACACCCCCAACCTAATTCTCTCAAATTGTGTGGAGCTAGTCTTTGATCTGATGAGCTTCTTGAGATCCTGCTTTCTGTTTTTGTAGGTAAGAATTTATTCTAGCTTCAAATATTTCCTTTTTGAAAAATATTTTTGAAAACAACAAAATTTTCAAATATTTGATTCTTTAAAACTATTTCTTTTAAAGATATATTTGAAAATGGAGAGATTTTAAAATACTTCCTTTTTGAGTGTTTTGTTTTTTTAAAAACATTTTTTGAAAACAACGAAAATTCGAAAAGACCTGCTACAACGAAAAAAAAATTGTGAGGGAAAATTCTCTAAATTTAGTTGACAAAATTTTTGGGTGTAAACAGAACCTCAACTAGGTTTAGCCAAGTGTAGGTAGACCTAGGAAAAGGAGCCCTTGACTTAGATTACCATGCAAAAGTGTAGTAGATTATGACCACAAATGACATTTGTCCATACACAAGTTCGTATGTCTACCATTGAGCTTATTAGGACTTCTCTAAAACACACGAAGGTTTTGAATTGAATACTAATAGATATTTGAAGGTGTGTTGTTCATCTTAAAAAATACTAAAAGATATTTGAAGGTGTGTTGCTCATCTTAAAAAATTGATTGGTACACCTTTTGTGTCACACACAAAATACTAAGGCTTTTCACTCTTTGCTATGGGATACATTTCTTGGGTTTTGATGCAGATTATCAAGGCATATCAAAGCCTATTAATACCGTAATTTCATCATATGAGGTATGAGCTTGATATTATTCCTCAATAAACCACTTGCATCATCTGATCATCCACTCGTCTAGGTTAAGGATCATGCAATATGAATTTAATACGTCACCCTATTCAGGGTTCCCCCTGACCCTAATCTTGATGATCTTGTTCTACAACGTTTGTTCTCATACTAATCAATACTTTTTGATTGACGATCTCCTAAGGAGAGTTTTCCCCTTATCATATATGAGGTACATTTATACCTAGTTATGTAGATAGTTATTGCATAAAATCACATAAAATTAAAGCATGCACACACAAAAATAATGTTCAAGTCCATCTAGGAAATCTACCTTAGAAGCAGAGGTAGCACCTTCCATTTAAGGGTTATATCTGCATGTGTCCTCATCACATATTGTTTCCTTCTAAGATCCTAGATATACAGCACTCCTTCATGACTGCATAAGGTGGCTCCATACCGTTCGCTATCTACTCCTCCAATCCATACTGTTACGAATATGTTTCTAGAAGTAAGATCTCAAAATATCTTACATCATGTAGGAGTAGCCTTCCAAATTCTCCTACTACATTGAGCTTCAATTGCCTTCTTGAGACGTCATATAATTGCTCTCTTTTTGTTGCAGCATTATTCCTCAAGATTGGATGTCACCAAGGCCCCCATCTGACTTTGGCAGTGAGTTTGACATCACTCTACTAGTGATTCTTGGCTAGGGGAGCAAATGGGATCAACCATGGACCAGCCAAACCTGTGGAACACTCTAAAAGGATGCCATTCTTTAATTTAGAGACTTCTTGGGCCAGTCAAGAATTCTATAAATACCAACCTCGGGCTGGGATTCAAGGGTGGCAATTAGAAAAAGAAACCAACAAAAGAGAGGAGACAAAAGAGAGGAAAGCCAGAGAGAGAAGAAGAAGACATGGAGGAGGTAGCCAGCCCAAGTCACTGGCCAAGAAGGAGAGTCATCCAACGATAAATCCAACCGGGTTTTTTTCCCTTTTCCCATTTTTCTAATTCATTCCTTTGTAATCTTTGGAGTCTTCATCTCCAATTTCTTGTAAAAGCCAAAGGAGTGCTACACAAATCTACACAAAAGACCATCAATAAGAGGATCTACCCTTTATGACATTCTGTTTCTTCTACCTCAATATAAGCCGTATCTTATACTTCCTCATCTTTCCTATGCTTAAATATATTATCACCCCTTCTCCCCTTTCTTCGTTGATGTAATTGCCTCTAAATTAATTCAAGAAGCCATTAGAGAGACATAGCCACCATGTTTACATGTAATGATATGAGTATGTAATCACTCTTATGGTGGATTAATTACCTATAAGTTTGTGTAAGGGCAGGCACTGGGCTATGATCGCATATACTTTCTAAGAGAGCTATCCTCCTCGATAGAGATTCCCCAAGGATTTATATGTAGATGAGCACCTCTCCAAATGAGCACAAGTCTCCAACAAAAATTCTTTGAATGATTGTTAATTCATTAAGGATCAAACCGGATGCATCATTAACTTTTATAAAGAAAACTTTACGGATTTTAGCATCCTGCATGAACATTGTTTTCTCATTGAATTTTCTACCCTCATCTCTCTGTAAAATATTATGAAATTTTGTTCCAAAGTCGGATACACACTGGTTAACATCCAAGAAAAGTTTCAAAAATTTTGTACACGGGTAAGGTCGAGTAAAAAAATTATAAAGAATCAAACTCAACCCGAAACAACACCTGCCTGAGCTCAAATGCTTGCCATAGACATTTAGTAAAACTTTCATAACCCGGTCTGTAGACATCTAAAAATCTTGAAAATGGTTTCGTTGGAAAGCTAACATCAATAACTTTCAGATATGATAAATTTCATAAAAATCAGAATCCTATATATAGAGATACGAGTATTTTACTCAGACTCTGTTTCTTAGTTACAGAAACTGTTCCGAATTTCAGAATTGCATTCGGTTAAAGATTTCTCTGATTTAATTTTGATCATTCAAAGATCCAAAAATACAAATAAAAATCCTTAATAAATAAATATTCATACCTAGTTATTAATTAGGTAAAATATTTGGGATTTTTGCATTCCCACAAATCCATTTTGGTTGAAAATTATTTTGAGAAAATCTCAGATCCTAAATCGCTCTTTCTAAGCATCTAAGCTGACCCTTTAGTGCCAGTTCAGGAAGGCCTGTGAAGATAAAAATCTACTTTTTCACAACCACAAATCCATAAAAAACACACTGGTTAAAATTCATTTTGCAAGTTTAAGTAAACTTGCTGGCATGCTCGCACATAAATTTTTCAAACAAAATTTTAAGTCTATAAAAGACCAATTTTTTTTGTTTATAGACTAATTTTGTTTCAACTTGTTCATCCGATCACCTTCTTTCAAAACAAATTGACTCGAAAACTTTACTAAACTTTTTTTTTCAAAACTTGGTCAGGTCTGAAATTTCCATCAATAGCGATGATGAAGTGCTAAGCTTCCATAAATATGATGGCAATGGAGATGCTAGATCTCACTTACAACTCTTTTTTCAAAGGGCCTATAAGAAAAAGAGAGACTCTTCCAAATAGGTCTATTGGTTCCCACATTCCCTCAAAGGGAATACACATTTAAATGGTTGGCTTCCTACGATCCAATTCATCACTTTTGAAGAGTTGTCTAATTGTTTCTTGTAAAGGTTCTCTCACAATGTTGAAGTTACTCCAACTCTTAACACGTTGTGATATGCTAGACAAGCCTACAATGAAGACAACCACGCCTTCATTGTCAGATGGAGATCTATGGTTGGGCAAGTTAACGAGCCCATTTCCGAAGGTCCTCCTCTCCATAAAATCAACACTTTTAAAAAGCTTATAAAAAGGTATCGCTTTTCGAAGCAAACTTGAAAAAGAGTGTATGAGGATTTGTGGAAGGGTAAAGGCTTTTCTTGAAAACCAAAACTAGCAGTGTATGGTCACACACCCCGAATGGAGTGGTGAAATCTCAAAAAGTGACAAATGTTTGAGTGGAGCCTTCCTCTTCCAACCCTACTAAACCTTCCAGACCCAAACCATCCATCCCAAAAACACAAAAAAATAAAAAAGGATATGAAAATACAAAAAGAGTATATGCATCTAGGACAACTACCCATAGAAGTCCTAGACCTTCTTCTTTAGCGAGGCTTTGTAAGCCTACCACTGGTTCCCTAAGTTAGGGGCAGCTCGTAAGAGACGATTTCTCAATGAGTTTTGTAAGTATCATAGGTTAAAGGGCTATGATAAAAATAGTTCTTTTCTTTCAAAAATAAGATTGAAGACTTCATTGAGCATGGCAAGCTCTACATTTTCAAAGAGACAGAGCCTTCCCAAGCCATCTTCAAAGAACGTTTCCCAAAGCATGCAAGGAAAACTCCAAAGAGGTATGTCTCTCTCCTAGGAATTCTCACGAAAGCGCTATGAATACTCGTGATCATGCATTGCATATGGGTTCAATCTACTTGCTACATACCACATGTTTCTCCCGCAACCTAAAAAAACCCTAAGGAAGTAGTGATCCGGAGAGCACTTAGAGTCTCGCCCCTTGCTAGAGCCTTAATAGTGATTTGTGATGTGCTGAAACATCAAAATAGAACTCAAATAGGATCGAGGCATAGGAAAAGTATTGAGGAGGTTACTAGGTCTAGAAGGATCTACCAAGAGGTGGTCATTTTACATGGCCCTGAAAAGCATGCATCATTCCTCATTTATCCCAGGAAATGGACAAGGGTAAAGACGTTGTGTTGCCTCAATAGGATCTGGAAAAGTATTCGACAAAACTCCCAATCAATATGTCTATTTTAGAGTTGATCAAAATCTCGCCTAAAAAAGACACGTATTGTAAGAAATCCTAGAGAAAACCAAGGTTAACAGATCCATAACTCTAGAGTCATTGTCCTTCTTGGTCTCACCAATTCTCACCCAAACTCCAATCATATTTTCAGAGGATGATTGACTAAATCCATAATAACCCACAATCATATTTTCTGAGTATTGAATCACCACTCTCTTGGAAAGTGTTTGGTTGATGGGAGAGGAGGTCTAAACATCCTTCCTTTGCACGTAGTATTTCAAATTGGAGTTTCCTTAAAAAGGCTTGAACTAAGTACAATTGTCATCACAGGGTCAATTCTTGTACCAAAGGAAAGGCCATTCTTGCAATTGTTAAAATCCCATGGGAAGTTAACCCAAACCTCAACATAATTCAAAGTTCCCCATACATCACAAGTGAACCATGTCAAACCCAATATTGCAACAAAGGAAAGGCCATTGTGGAACCTACCCCTAATGGGCTGCCCTCTTCCTCAAACATTCGTATCCTAGACTACTCCCAAAGGCCTAAGGTGTATAGTACATCCCACACCATTGACGATATCAGGTTTCAAAATCATCCTCTTTATCCCAAGTTTTCCAAATTTGAAAAACCTTGGAACATGATGCTAAACATGGGCTATGCACCTTACCAAGGTCTATGAAGTGAGGGCCAAGGGCGGTTGGAACCTCTCATTCCATCTCCAAACCAACGTCGACATGGGTTAGGCTTTGACCCATTGAAATATCCCACACCTCCACTTGAAACCACTTGGGTTAAGGGTAACCTAGAGCCCACTAAAACCAAAACTTATGGTTTAGATCTCCTCTTTGGAATCTAACTTATAGTGTTTTCTTTGTAGGCTTGATGGAAGACCCCTTTGTTTTAACAAAAATAAAAAATATATATATTTGGAAAAATAAAAAACATTTGAAAAATATTGAAAAACCAAAAACAATAGAAAATCTTGAAAATCCCAAAAAGAAAGTATTTTACATTTTCTCTTTAAAAGTCTCTCTTGAAAATACCAAAGAAAATGACAAAAATTTAAAAAGTCAAAAATCCCAAAATTCGGGTTTTCAAAATCATGTACCACCTAAAAATTTGATTTTGCCAAAACCTTTCTACATCCTCAATCCGAAATCATGTTCTTCCTCATCCCTTGCCGATAATTCTTCCCAAAAGGTCAAAACAATTGAGAGTCAATATAGGAACCGAGTCTAATCCAAGTGTGTCAAGATAGGAACTCGTTTGCGTGAATCCGAAAGGGTATCCTTTATAAAGTTTCTCAAATCATACATTGATGTGTTTGCATGGACCAATGAGGATATGCCCGGATTAGACCCTAGGATAGTGGAACATCGTTTACCTTTGAAATCTGGTGTAACTCGTCAAGCAAAAATTTAGAAAAATCCATCCCGATGTCTACCTTCAAGTAAAAGAGGGTTTAGAAAATCTTTTAAAGGCTAGTTTTATAAAACCCATTGCTTATTCTGAATGACTTTCAAACATGGCTTTTCGAAAATCCTACAAAATAATTAGGATTTGCATTAATTTTAGAAATTTGAACAAAGCCACACTCCAAAAGACAAATTTTCGCTACCCAATATCGATTTGATAGTGGATAGCATAGTTGACCATGAATGTTTCTTTTACAGATAACTATTCGAATTACAACCAAATCAAGTTGGCTTCAAAAGTTCAACACAAAACCACTTTTACCACAACTTGGGGCACATACTATTACACCGTTATACCTTTTGGTTTGAAAAATGTCGGGGCCACTTACCAAAAAAACATGATGACCATTTTTTATGACCAAATTCATAAACTTTTGAAAGTATATGTAGATGATCTTTTGGTAAAATAAAAATACCATTGCACTCATATAGAATCTTTGCAAAAAGTTTTTGAAAGACTTAGGCTTTACAAAGTGAAACTAAACCCTCAAAAGTGTGTTTTTGGAGTGGAGTCGAAAAAACTTTTTGGGTTTATGGTTAGCCAAATGGGTATAGAGACCCTCTAAGTGTTAGCCATCATAGACATGCCACCACCCTCCAATCTAACCCAAGTTTGGAGCCTTGAGGTCGACTCCAAGCCATTAGATGCTTCATTTCCAATTTGGCAATAGGATGTGAACCCTTTAACAAACTCTTGAGAAAAGCTGTCAAATTTCTTTGGGATTTTGAGTGTAAAGAAACTTTTGAAAGATTGAAAACATATTTGGTGAATCCTCTAATTTTAAAACCTCCAAAGTTGGGAAAACCTTTTCTTTTATACCTCTTTGAAAAGTTTAGACATTATTTCTTGAACCATGAGATTTGAATAGTATCTAAACTCGACCCTATCAAACACCTTTTCAAAAAACTATTGTAATGGTAGGTTAGACAAATGACAACTTCTTTTGATGGAATATGACTTAAAGTTTCATTATCAAAATTTTATTAAGGGCCAAGCCCTACCCGACCATGTTGCTAATCTACCCCTTGAAGATGCATATCCCATACTTGATGAAATACCCGATGAAGGTATACTAGTGAATGGTTGGGACTACTATGTGTTGTTCATATGTTATAATGAGAATAAAGTATAAAAAATGTATTTTGATGGGGCAAGAAATAGACAAGGAGCAGGAGTCAACATCATCATCATATCTCAAGAAAGGGGGAAATCCCAATGTCATTTTACCTAGATTTTCCTTGCTCTAATAATGTGACTCAATATGAGGCACTTATACAAGGCCTAAAAACTTTACAAAAACTAGGGGCATCATGTGTTGTAATCTTTGGAGACTCTATGCTTGTTTTAAACCAAGTTTCAAAAATTTGGTAAGTCAAAAATGAAAAGTTGATTCTCTACTACGAGTTGGCCACTAAATTGGTCGACTTGTTCAACTCATGCACACTCACACACATACGTAGAGAGGACAACACTATGGCAGATTCTCTCTCCTCCTTGGGGTCCTCCATAAGGATTGACCCCACCATCAACGCCCGATCCATTGAACTTCTGCGTCTACCCATTCCGTACTCTCTAGATTTTGAGATTTACCAAAATGACCAAAATCAAGAAGAAAATCCTTTGTTTCAAGATGTTAAAAACTTTTTAGAAAATGGAGGATTTCTTGAATTTGCTTCTTTTAAAGACAATAGAAAAATTTCAACACGACATGTCATTTTCGAAGTGGTTTTATATAAAAAGATTTTTCGAGTATGTTGTTAAGATGTGTTGACCACAATGAGGCTAAAATCTTTTTTTTGCATGAGTTTCACGATGTAGAATGTGGAGGTCATGTCAATTCAAATATGATGGCTATGAAAATATTTAGAGTGGGTTATTTTTGAACTACCCTCAAAGAGGATTGTCATGATGATGTCAAGAAGTGTCATCAATGTCAAGTGCATGGGCATGCGATCCACATTCCATCATCTTCATTACATTCCATCACTAGTCCATGGCTCTTCACCATGTGGGCATTCGACATCATCGGACCAATTTCCCTAGTAGCATCCAATGGACACAGGTTCATCCTATGAGCCACCGAATATTTTTCTAAATGGGTCGAAGCTACGTCCTTGGTAAATGTTCAAGGGCAGCATGTAGTGACATTCATTAAGAAAAATATCATGGCTCTATTTGGAGCCCCAAGGGACCTAGTGTTGAATAATGACACCCCGTTCAAAAAATGAGAAGGTGGAAATGTTGTGTAAGACTTATGGTATTACACAACACTTCTCATCACCCTACTACCCTCAAGGCAACGGCCAAGCCGAAGCCACAAACAAAACCTTCATAAGCATCATTAAGAAAACAATAGGAAAGGGTATGACATGGCATGTGAAGTTAGATGAGGAACTGTGGGCATATATATGCCTCATAAGTTGATTGTTTTTAAAATCATTAAATAACATTTTAAAAGTCCTTATTTTATAAGATAAGGCCTAGTTCAAAATAGCAAAATATTTCCAAATAGTATGTATTATTATAAAATAGGGCATACTTAGTTAGACCGAGTATCAAGAGGGACAAGTTGTTTCCCCATCTCATTCTATCCAAATAAATTGGCAAAACCCAAATACCTCAAAAGCCAAAAGAAGAAAAAAAGAAAAAGAGAAAGGAAAAAAATAAAGGAAGAAAATAAACCTCTAATATAGAGGTCTACCTACAAAAGAAAGAAAAGAAAATCCAAAGCTCAAATTGCATTTCCTCAAAAATCTCCTCATCTTTACACCACGGGACCCTTAAGAAGGGACAATGAAAATTCTAACCATACTTCAAATTGATAGGTTCCATTCCTACTTTAGGATTATAATGACGACTTTTTCTTTAACTTTGGGAAGTTAAGGTACCTACATAGTGGGCTAACCATAATATTTGTTTGTCCATTCCATTCAAAAGGGACAATGCAAATTTAGAACCTACAAAGTAATGAAAAATTAAGACCGAAGTGAAGGAACATATATGAGACGAAGGTCCTTTTAGATGAAAACAAAAGGAATGGGAAAAGTTCATACTCTAAAGTGAACTCTGGGAAGAAAAATGTTGAGGGTGTTATTCTTTAACGTTAACCAAACAAATTTGATTAATGACAAAGAGGGGCATCTGTAATCACTCAAAAATTTGTCAACGAAATTTGCAGAATTTCTCCTCACAAGAAAAATTTGTTTAGCATGTCTTTTCGAATTTTCATTGTCTTCAAAAATATTTTTAAAAAAACAAAAGACTCAAAAAGAAGTATTTGAAAATCTCACCATTTTCAAATATATCTTTAAAAGAAATGGTTTTAAAGAATCAAATATTTGAAAATTTTGTAGTTTGTAAAAATAAATATTTGAAACCAGAATAAAATCTTACCTACAAAAATGGAAAGCAGGATCTCAGGAAGCTCACTAGATCAAAGACTAGCTCCACACAATTCGAGGGAATCAGGTTGGGGGTGTGATTCAACTGGATGGCTCGTGGTACAACAAAATGGATCAACCTAGGTGTGGTCAGTAGGCTAAACCAATGCACGACAAATTGGCAAAACCATGTCAAGACGAGCTACACATGATCAAGCCTAAATCAAGTCAAGAGGAGTCACATGATTAGCCCAAATCAAGCCAAGGTCTGTCGCATAAATATAAGGCGGACTGTACCAAGTCAAGGCCAGTTGCACCAACTCAAGACGGGCTGCAAGGCACCTAGCCAAGAATGGGCTGCAAGAGGGACCATGCACATGACCAACATAAATCATGTTCATGTGACCATGTGGACCACCCATGTGACCAGCAAACTGAGCTGTATTAGGAGCAAATGGGATCAACCATGGACCAACCAAACCTGTGGAACACACTAGAAGGATGCCAAGAATATTCTTTGATCTAGACACTTCTTGGGCCAGCCAAGAACTATATAAATACCAACCTTGGGCTGAGATTGAAGGGAGGTAATTAAAAAAGGAAACCAACAAAAGAGAGGAGAGAAAAAAGAGGAAAGAGAGGGAAGAAGAAGACGTGTAGAGGAGGAAGTCAACCCAAGTCATCGAACAAAAAGGAGAGTTGTCCAAGGAGAAATCCTGCCAGATTTTTTCTCTTTTCCCATTCTTCTAATTCATTCCTTTGTAATCTTTGGAGTCTTCATCTCCAACTTCTTGTAAAAGACAAAAAAGTGCTTCAAAAATTTGTGCAAAAGACCATCGGTAAGAGGATATACCCCTTGTATGACATTCAGTTTCTTCTACCTCAATATAAGTCATATCTTATACTTTCTCATCTTTTCTATACTTAAATATAGCATCACGCCTTCTCCCCTTTCTTGGTTGATGTGATTGTCTCAAATCAATTCAAAAAGTCATAAGAGGGGCATAGCTGTTACATTTACATTTAATGATATGAATATGTAATCACTTTTATGGTAGATTAATTATCCATAAGTTTGTGTAAGGGCAGGCATTAGGCTATGATCGCATATACTCTTTAAGAGAGGTATCCTCCTCAAGAGAGATGCCCTGAGATTTATATGTAGACGAGTACCTCCCCAAACGAATACAAGTCTCCAAAAAAATTCTTTGAATGATCATTAATTCATTAAGGATCAAACCGGATGCATCATTAGCTTTTACAAAGAAAATTCTGTGGATTTTAGCATTTGCATGAACCCTGTTTGCTCATCGAATTTTCTAACTCTCATCTCTCCGTGCAATATTCTGAAATTTTATCCAGAAGTCGCATGCATACTGTTAACATCCAGTAAACATTTCAAAAATTTTGTACATAAGTAAGGTCGAGTAAAAGAATCATGAAGAACCAAACTCAACCCGAAATAGAACCTGTTTGTGTTGAAATTCCTGCGATAGTCCTTTAGTAAAACTATCACAACTCGGTTCATAAACATCAAAAAATCTTGAAAATGGTTTCGGTAGAGAGATAATATCCATAGCTTTCTGACCCGACCAATTTCATAAGAATCTTACGTACAAGATACAAGCGTTTTACTCATACTCTATTTCTTAGCCATAGAGACTGTTATGAATTTTAGAATTGCATTCGGTAAGAAGATTTCTGTGATTTAATTCTTATTATTCAGAGATCCAAAAATACAAATAAAAATCCTCAATAAAGCTTCATACCTAGTTCTCAATTAGGTAAAATTTTTGAGATTTTTGGATCTCAAAGTAACAACCAGAAAAATACAAACTCCTTTGTTGGAAAATAGAACCAATTCTGTTTTTACTAAACTAGTTTGGCCAAGTGAAAAACGTACCTTCTCACAAATCCTACCTTTTTATGAGATTTGTGGGGTGTGGATTTCGTGCCCCACTGTGTTTTGTGCCCAGAATCAGGAACTTCCTTTCTATTTTTCAGAATTTCAAAGTTTTGAATAATCTGGCTGTTTACAGCACGAGTGCTTTTTTCTTAGGCATGGGGAACCCAAAAGTTTGTTGCTTTGAAGACTTTTGTCACACTTAATCAAAAGACATTGAGGATTTTCGGACGCTTTGTCTTCTGTAAGGGGTGAATAAAGTCCTTCCCGTGCTTTGATAGTGGTGGCGAGCCAAGACTGTTTTGCTCTTGAGCAACTTTGAAACAGTAAAACAAGCCGCGCAAAGGGCAATTGCTCACCTGGCTATTCGGAGCATTAAAGCACTGCCTCTTTGGAATGAATACAATGAATAGGCAAAAGAATTCAGGGCTTTAGACCATCTAACAGAGCTCTCAACTCCACAAGATGTTGGGTGCGAGTTCCGTTCCCGGGGCACGCATGCCTTTGGCCTCGGTTGGGAGATGGAATGTGCGATGCTTTACCGGAGATCAAATCTGGGTGATTGAATGCGAGATCCTTTACCGAGATGGGGACGCTGATCCAAGAAAAATGATCGAAGAAAATGAGGCAACGATTTATCGAATAATAATGTGGAAATTTGAGGAAAATTCGAGACTAATCTGCATCTTCTCACTTGATGGCTCCAAGTGCGGCACAAAGAAATCGCTGGACTTTCGAATTGGTAACCGATTTTCAGGAGAAGTCAGGAAGTTGAAATAAAAGAACAGATAGCTTCACGTTCAATCGTGATTCCCTCTAAATTTCGACAGACAGAAGTATGCTCTACCTTAGATGCTGATCTCAATGATAGGCACACCCAATCTCGATCAGAACGAGCTCTATGCCTGCACCTCTCTCTCTCTCTTCCAAAATTTCCAAGCTCCCACTTCTTCCAACCTGATTTTGCAATTCGCACCACAATAACTGAACGCGTCAGCTTTTCACTTGATTTCTTCCTCCATAAGATGCTTCTTCAATAATGCACTTTAACATGAAGAGAAACCCGTTATGATCAAGCTTCCTCACAACATAGAATAACAAGGGGAAAATACAGAGACCCTAAAATAGTGGGAGGAGTTGTTTCAGCTCGGAATCCCGAATTTCTCTTCGCCGAGGATTCAAGGAGAAGGAACCAAAGAAGAAACTCGACTTTCCGCTTTCTGGTAGAAACACGAAAAAGGGAATCTAGGGTGAAAGGAGTCACTGCTTGGCTCGAGCACATGTGGAAGAGGGGGAGGGCATGCGAGAGAGGTTTTCTGCGTGCTTCTCTCTCTCTCCAAAATTATTTATAGGCCAAGGGTGGTTCTTTGGATTTGGTTTGGATCCTAGGATCCAAACCCAATCCAATCTTCAGTGGGACCTGAATCTGAATTTTTTGGTCCAGATCCAATCCAAACTTTTCTTTTTGAGTCATTTGGTGCATGAAACAGACAGTTTTCGAGCGGGCTCCGGTTCCTCGGTGACCCAATTTTAGCCTGGGTTTTTCCTAGCTTCTTTAACCGGTCGATGTTATGCTTTTTAGGACTTTTTGATGTTGGATTTAGTCCATTTGATCCTGTCTTGGGCTTATTTTTTATGAGGTCGATCCCATATTTTCTAATAGACTCTAATTTTCATTTTGACAGGCCTGATTCTTGATTTTTGATGGCTTTATCAGGGTCTTGGATTCATTTCGCCCTTTTGAGGTTTGAACTTGCTTTGATATGGCCACAGGATTCGATCTTCAATCTGGCTTTCCTCTGAACAGGCTTGGGCCTTCCTTTTTTTTTCTTGATTTGATCTTGAGCTGGCTTTTTTGGAATTCAGGAGTTTTGAAAAACATGAAAATTTTAGGTGTTTACAGTGTGGAGTGTGTGGGCCTAGTTTCAACGTCATTTTGAGCGAGTATCGAGGGATTTACCGTGATGAGCGGATGTAGAGATGCTATAAATCTTGTTTTGGGTTTTTGAGAATGATGATGCGAACTCACCCGAATTGAAATTGCACCCACTCTACATCCAAAGTAAAACACATGCGAATTGAAAGTGCATTCACTCTACTTTCACGAAAGTAAAACTCACGCGAATTGAAAGTACATTCACTCTACTTTCACGAAAGTAAAACTCACGCGAATTGAAATATATATATATTTAGCTTAAGAGAGCGAATGGCTCGAGTGCACGTGAGTGTAAAGAGTGAAAAGGCTCGAGTGCTCGTAGGTGTGATCGTGTTCAATCCACCAATTAAGAGCGAAAAGGCTCAAGTGCTCATGGGTGTGATCATGTTCATCCACCAGTTAAGAGCGAAAAGGCTCAAGTGTACGTGGGTGCAATCGTGTTCATGCACAAATTTAAGAGCGAAAAGGCTCAAGTGTACGTAGGTGCAATCGTGTTCATCCACCAATATTACAACATGGGGGGAGGCTTCGCTCTATTAATACAACCCCTTTTCAAATTGAATTTAATAGAGAACATGGCTTAAAAACAAAGTTTTAAAACCACTTACAAGTTTTCCCCGTTCATTTTGCTCTTTGGTGCAGCCCCTTTGCTTCACTCGAGCTTCTTCTCTCTCTAGGTTCGGTCTAACTTGGCCCACGGCTGGCCTTGGTGCAGCCCACCTTTTGGGCTTGGTTCAGGCCAAGTCAGTCCACGTTTTGAGCTTAGTGCAGTTCGGTCAGCTTCAAGCCTTCAACCTTTAATGCCTTGCTCCTTGGTGCAGTTCAGCTAGCTTCAAGACTTCAACCTTCAATGCCTTGGTGCAGTTCGGTATAAATATGAAAATTTCCACTCCCAAGTTATAAAACTCGAAGTGAACCTTTTCGTGCCTACGCTTGTGCGAGCGTGCCAGCTAGCTTACTCAAACTAGCGAAGGTTTTTAAACGTTTTCTAACTTTGGCGATTATAGGCAAGCGGACTCTTTTCGCTTTAAACCTTCTTGAACCGATGCTCAAGGGTCGGTTTAAGCGCTTAGGAACTTCGATTTTCAAACAAGTTTTACTTCAAATGACAAGTGTTTTGAATAAATTCGGTTTATGCACTCTTGGCCCATTTTATTAGGGGGTTGGACGACCCTAAGATTCTTGCAAGTTTTACTTATTTTAGCTTGATGTGTGTGGAATGTGTGGCCTAGTTTCTACGTGATTTGAGCGAGTGTCCGAGCGATTTTTCGCAATGAGCGGATGCAGAGGTGCTGGAAATATTGTTTTGGGTTTTTGAGAACGATGATGCGAACTCACCCGAATTAAAATTGCACCCACTCTACATCCAAAGTAAAACTCACGTGAATTGAAAGTGCATTCACTCTACGTTCACGAAAGTAAAAACTCACGCGAATTGAAAGTGTAACCACTCTACTTTCACAAAAGTAAAACTCACGCAAATTGAAAGTGCAGCCACTCTACTTTCACGAAAGTAAAACTCACGCGAATTGAAAGTGCATTCACTCTACTTTCATTAAAGTAAAGCTCACGTGAATTGAAAGTACAACCACTCTACTTTCGCGAAAGTAAAACTCACGTGAATTGAAAGTGCATTCACTCTACTTTCACGAAGGTAAAACTCACGTGAATTGAAATTTGTATACTTGCTTAAGAAAAGAGGGGGTTTGAACTATAGAATATTTATAATGTATATTGAGGCAAAGAGCGGAAAGGCTCGAGTGCATGTGAGTGTAAAGAGCAAAAAGGCTAAAGTGCTCGTGGGTGCGATCGTGTTCATCCACCACTTAAGAGCGAAAAGGCTCAAGTGCTAGTGGGTGTGATTGTGTTCATCCACTAGTTAAGAGCGAAAAGGCTCAAGTGCTCGTAAGTGCGATCGTGTTCATGCACCAATACTACAATATAGGGGGAGGCTTCACTCCATTAATACAACCCCGTTTCGAATTGAATTTAATGAAGAAAATGGTATGAAATCAAAGTTTTAAGAACTTACAAGTTTTTTTTCTTCAATCAAGCTTTTGGTTCAATTCGTTTGGTTCACTCGAGCCCTTTTGTTTGGTTCAATGCAACCCTCTTGCCGGGCCCCCCACCTTGATCAGTCGGGTCCTTGGTGCAGCCGGGTTCTTGGTGCAGTGGGGTTCTTGGTACAGCGGGGTTCTTGGTGCAGCGCCCCCCTGGTGCAATGCCCCCCTTGTGCCGAGCAGCGCCCCCCTCCATTTGGTGCAGCCGGGTCCTTCGCTTGGTGTAGCCGAGTCCTCCACCTTCGTCAGCCGGGTACTCCATTTGGTGCAGCCCCAAGCCAAGTCTTCCTTCACTAGGCTCCAAGATCCTTAGTTTAGGCTTACCTCCACCTTCTTACACGAGCTCCCAAGGCTCAAGTCGGCCAGCTTCAAGGTTCTTCTCCCTTTGCTCCAAACCGTGCCAAGCTACTTGTGCTCCAAGGTTCTTCAAGCCAACTCACGTGAACTCCACCTTTGGCCTCCCAAGCTTCTTCACGTGAAGCCCTTCTTGAGCTCCCACCTCTCTCCTCTCTCCTCAAAACTTCGACCCCCTCTCCAGCCCCCCCCTTGGCCTTATTTATAGGCAAAGGGAGTGGATCCTTGGATTGGGTTGGACCCAAAAGATTCTTCTTTAGGGCATGGATCTAGATCCTTTGGTTCGGATCCAATCCAAATTTTTTCTTTTGTGTCCTTCTTTGGGGCATGAAATTGACGGTTTTCGAGCGGGCTTCCTCGGTGACCCGATTTTAACTTGGGCTTTTCTCAACCCCTTTAACCGATCGATGCTTATTTTTAGGACTTTTCTTTTGATGTTTGGTTTGATCTGTCTGGCCCTGTCTTGAGATTGCACTTGATGAGGTTGATCCCAAATTTGAAGTGGATACTGATTTCAGTTTTGACAGGCCCAGTTCTTGATCTTAGTTTCTTACGGTGCTTGATTTTCGAGGGCTTAATCAGGGTCTCAGCTTCATTTTGCATTTGTGAAGTTTACTCGTCTTTGAAATGGGTACCGGGTTCGATCTTCCATCTCGCTTTTATCCGGATAGGCTGGGCCTCTCCTTCACTTTTGACTTGATTTCGAGTTGGATTTTGGATCGGGTTTCACTTGTCCGTTTGATTTGTTTTGAAATCCATGGGTTTTTTACTTGAATTTAAAATATTTATTTTAAAATATTTTCTGAAAAGGTTTAAGCTTCAAAATTTTGGGGTTTTAAAAGTTCAAAAAGGTTGTAAGTTGGTTTTTGAAATTTAGGAGTTTTTGAAAACATCACCATTTTCGGTGTTTACATTCGGCCAACCTTCAACCTTCTAGGCTCCACTTGGCTTCAAGGTGTAGCAACCTCCAACATGGCCAAGCTTCTTGTGCTCCAAGGCTCACACGTGAGCTCCACAGCCAAGCTTGCTCCACCAGCTTTCACTCGGGTTTCACCCTTGCTCCACAAGCTTTCACTCGAGTTTCACCCTCCTGGCCGAGCCCAAGTTAGAGTCTAGGCTTACCTCAACCAAGCTTCTTCTCCTTTTGCTCCAAGCCGGGTCCGCCAAGGCGTCTCCAAGCTCCAACCATGAGCTCCAAGTCTTCACACCACTTCACGTGAGTTCCTTGGCCTCCAAGCTCTTCACGTGAACTTGCTTGAGCTCCAGGCCTTAAGTGCCACCTTGCTCCTTAAGCCTCCAAGCTTCTCACGTGAAATCCACCTTTTGCTTTTTCCAAACCACGTTCTCTAAGTCTTCACATGGAACCTTTCTTGAGCTCCACTCCTTCTCTCTCCTCAAGCCTCCCACTTTTGAAAACTCCTTCACGTGAACCCCCTTCGCCCTGTTTATAGGCCAAGGGTGGATCTTTGGATCGGGGTTGGATCTTTGGGTCCAACCTAATCCAATTTTTAGTGGGACATGGATTTGGATCCTTTGGTCCAGATCCAATCCAAATTTTTTCTTTTGTGTCCTTTGGAGCATGAAACGGACGGTTTTTCGAGCGGGCTCCGGTTTCTCGGTGACTCGATTTAAGCCTTGGTTTTTCCCAGCCCCTTTAACCGGTCGATGTCTGCTTTCAAGACCTTTCATTTGATTCTTGATTTGATCTGTCTGGTCCCGTCTCGAGCTTGTTTTTAATGAGGTTGATCCCAGATTTTGAAGCGAACACTGATTTATGTTTTGACAGGCCTGGTTCTTGATTTTTGATGGCTTCATCAGGGTCTTGGTTATATGTCGCCTTTTTGAAGTTGAACTTGCTTCGATATGAACATAGGGTTCGATCTTCAATTTGGCTTTCATCCAGATAGGCTTGGCCCATCCTTCACTTTTTGACTTAACCTCGAGCTGGCTTTTTGGATCAGGTTTCACTTGTCTGTTTTGATTTGCTTTGAAATCCATGGGCTTTTAGCTTGAATTTAAAACCTTTATTTTGAAATATTTTCCAAAAGGTTTAAGCTTTAAAATTTTGGGTTTTTAAAGGTTTCAGAAGGCTATAAGCTGGATTTTGAAACTTAGGAGTTTTAGAAAACATCACCATTTTTTGGGTGTTTACAATGCATCACATACATATCATTCACCCAAAAAGGCCCCAAAAGGTGGCAGCCTAAGTAGGAATGTCCCCATGTCATAAAAAGGGCAAAAAAAAAATCGGTAATGCATATTGATTGCTTGATGTCAAGGGTAGAAATTTAGTAGACCCTGAAAATGCCCAATACTTGAAAAAAATATTATGTATGGGGTCTATGTTAAATTCTTTCGAAAAGATTTTTAAATGGATCTCCTTTGAAACTTCTTGAAAGAAGCCTAAATGAGGGAATTAGTTCTTTATGCAAAGTAGAGTTTTCAAAATCAATTGGTTACACTTCAAAAATCCTTGGCTTACAAAATGAAGCCTTGTTCAAAATAACAAAATATCTTCAAATGGTAGATGCTATTAGGAAATGGGATGATCTTGGTTGAATCGAGTAACTAAAGGGATAAGTTTTCCCCCCATTTTACTTCTCTCTTCAAAAAAGAAAATTGGCAATGTTCAAAAGAAAAAGAGAATACAAAAACTCCTCTGAAAGAGGTCCTCTTTGAATGAAAAAAAAGAAAAGAAAAGAGAATGCAAAAACTCCTCCAAGAAGAGGTCTTTCCCGAATAGACAGAGGGAATACAAAAACTTCTTCGAAAGAGGTCTTCTCTTCGATTGAAAAATGAGAAAAAAAGATAGAAAAAGGAAAAGCCAAAGTTCAAAAGAGCAATTTTCCATCTCTTTGCCTTAAACCATGAGACGCTTCAAAAGGGACCGTGGTAACTCTTTCCCATATCCCTACAACTTATCCCAATGGAAAAAGGTTTATCCATGAAAATCCTAAAGTGGTAATGGAACTTTGAAATGTTTTCCAAGTAGTAGGTATTGAAACCCGAATGGAGGGTAATATGAAAAATTGGAAGTCATTTTTTATGGAAGATGAATTCCTTTTGAAAATAGATTTTGAAAACCCAAAATGTCAAAATGACGTGGGATCATTCTGCTTGGGGTAGCCGGCCTTTAAAGGCTCTCCCCAAGCTCATTAACCCCTCAATTGAGTCTCTAAAAACTCACCTCACATCACTCATACCATGCATGCATGCATTCAAAAGTCATTCATGCATGATCCTGCCTAGGATAATATACCCCATGTAAGTCAAGTCCCTTTTGGTTGAAATCTCTCTTCTACGATCTAAGAAAAAAGGAGTTTATGAAATGAAAGACAATTTATATTCTCAAGAAAATTTGAGAAGTAATCCATAAAGGGTGTTTTCTTCTTTGTCATTATCCAAATAAATTTGGATTAATGCCAAAGAGGGGCATCTGTAAACGCCCAAAAATTTCAAATGTTTTCAAGAACTCCTACATTTCGAAAACCAATTTAAAGCCTTTAAGAACCTTTAAATTCAAAACCCCCAAATTTTAAAGTTTAAGCCTTTTGGGGGAATATTTCAAAATAAAGGTTTTTAATTCAACATCCCATGAGTTTCAAAGCAGATAAACAGGTGAGGCCCAATCCTAGATCGAGATCGATTCTCAAAAAGCAAAGAAGATAAGGTTGAAGCATATCAAAATCAAGATCAAGTTCGAATTCAGATATGGGATCAAGCTTATCAATAAAGATCAAGTCCAAATCCAAACATGGGTCGAGCTTATCAAGATGAGATCAAATCGAAGGTTCAAGTTTATCAAGATCAAACTCAAGCCTATCCGGATTCAGATAATATCAAGTGAAAGATCGAATTTCTCAAGAATTGAACTCGAGGCCATGATGAAGTCGTGGAATCAAATAAAGAAGAAATTGAGCTAAGGATCAAGATAGGGCCGTATGGAATCAAAGTCAAGGTGGAGCCAGACCATTCAAGAATCAAATTCAAATACCAAGTATGGCAGAATTTATTGAATTGAAAGAACCTAGCTATACCCAGCCACAACAAAATATGTTGTAGCAAGTTGTTAGGGTTGTCAAAGTATGCTAAAGTCGGTTGCACCAAAGGCCCAACCGGCTGCACCCCAGACCAGCCCACATGGGGCTGGTCCAAGTCACAAATGGCGGGACCACTTGCATTGGATCAAGTGGACCAAATGAAGGAAGGAGCTGGTCCAACCCACCCCATGGAAGGGGCTAGAAACCAGCCCCCTTGGCCTATAAAAGGGGCCAAAGGGGGGGGGGGGGGCGGGTTCCCCATCTTGGGTTGCTTAGAAATTTTGGAGTCTTGGAAACTTTGGGGAAATCTTAGGGCTGATCTTGGAGCTTAGGCAAGAGGGTTTTCCAGTAAGAGGGTCGCGAGTTGCATGTAATTGGGAAAGAAATGGTAGATAGGTGAGTGCAAAAAAAGCTTGGAGGAAGAAGAAGATCAATTGGCCGGATTCATTCTTGAATCACCGGCCAATCCTATTCCATCGTGTAAGTACATTCTTAATTCAATTTCAAATCTCTCTTCCTTCCTCTAATTCAATTAAATTGGGGTTGTATTATTGGAGCACAACCTCCCCCCACGTTGTAATAGTGATTAGATTTGATGCCCTTCCATTACATTTGCTGAATTTTCACTATTGCACACACGCACTCTATGTGTTTGCTTATGTGCTTCTACTCCAATATAATTTATAATCACTCTATATTCTCTTCACCCTCTATGCTTATGCTTATAAATATAATTTTCCTTCATTTCAATTTAGCAATTTAATTTTGGAATGTAGAGTTGTTGCAATTTCAATTCGGGTGAGTTTGCATCATGTATATTCCTAAAACCTGAAACTGAATTTCCAGCATCTCTGCATATGTTGTTGTAAACACCCCGAAATCCCATGAATTTCTCAAATAACCTGGTTTTGTAAAAGCAGCCCCAAAGGGCTATTTTGAGTCTGGAAACCCAGGAGCTTTCCAGGAAAACCCCGTACATATGCTTTAAACTATATATGTTTTAAATATGTATAATAGTTTTAAAACCCTTTTAAAAGATGTTTTGAAACCCCACAAAGCAACTTGACCTGATGAAAGTAGGACCAGAAGAGTAAAAGAGAGCCCGGAACCGGAGCACATGTCAAGCCCGGCACAGCAACTCTCGTGTTAGATTCATCCCCAGAATCTCGAACATCCAAGCCCCTGTTATCAATAAAACTCTTTGAAATCATCTCCGGAAGGTGAAAACAAAAGCAGATGACCATGTTGGCGAAGACCCAACGCAAGACGGAGTATTTATGCTGTCAGGCCCCGTACAAACCGTTTGTTTCGAACATATCCTAAAGGAGTCAGAATTCAGCTTTGGATTGGATCTGGACCATATATATCCAGATCCCAATCCAAACATATATGTGGATTTGGATCCAAAGATCTAATCCAATATCCACATCCAGGGCCCACATCACCTTCTCATAAATGGAGGTGGGGCCCACAAGAAATTCACGTGAAAATCTTGGGCATGAGAGAGAATGGGAAGGGTGCAATGTGTTAAGCTTGACTTGTGTGTCAAGTTTTGGGTTAATCATGTGGGTTAGCCTAATTAGTGTGGGTTTAAGCTTGTATGAACCTACATCTAACCTAGGGTTGCACCAACATGATGCAATTAAGCTCATGGGCCATGCAAAGGGATGCTCCTAACCCAATCCTAAGTTAAAACCCCTAATCCTAGCCATATGCCCTAAACCTAACCTAATCCTAGCCTAATCACCTAACCTACTACCCTAATCTTTCCCTAATCCCAACCTAATTACCTAACCTACCTCCCTAATCCTTCCCTAAACCTAGCCTAATTCCCCTAATCCCGACCTAATCCTAGCCTAAACACCTAACCCACCTCACTAAACCTCACCCTAAACCCAACCCATCTAGCTAAGCCCTAAACTACTAAACCACCCCACCTAGAACCCTAGCACACCATATCCCTAAAACCACCTAACCTAAATATCTGGCATGCCCTTTTGCTTAAATAGGACTTAGACACACGAAAAGATTCGCTTCAGGCCTAAGAACCATAAGCGGGAACTTTCTACGTCTACATGGATTTGGCACGCCCGGTGGGACGTGAGTCTTTTGAAAATCGAGTCACATAAGAAACCTTGCGAAAAAATTTCCAAAGGTGTCGTTTTTAACTCTTTTATTGTGCTTCATACGTGTAGGATTTTTGAAAAGCTTGAAAGCATGTCGAAATCCAATCCAAGTGAAGTGTCGAGCCAAGGCTCATGAGCATCAAGTTCTCACTCTAGGAGGATTTTGAAAAATAAAATCAAGCTAGAAGAGATAGAAGATTTGAGGAGGGAATTCGAGGCCAAAATCGATGCTCTCAGCCAAGAGGCTGAGGCAGGCGATTCATGTTCATCGAATGGTGAACAAAGGGCCAAGAAAAAAACTGAAAAACCTCGCAAACATAAAGAGGCCTTCGTAATGGAAGGCAACCAATACCTCGAGTCCTTCACACAAAAGGACCGTAAAGCCCTATAGCAGCTGCTGAAAGGGCAAAATAAAGAGAAAAGGAGTTATGCCCTGTCTAATTTCCTACCTATGGATTATGAAATAGACAGTGATGATGAAATATCGAACTTCCATCGGTATGATGGCATAGGGGACCCAAGGTCTCACTTGCAACTTTTCTCACGTCGAGCCCATAAGAAGAAAAAGGACTCGATGAAATGGGTGTATTGGTTCCCTTTATCCCTTAAAGGCACAACTGCCAAATGGCTGGCTTCCTACGATCTAAGCCAATTCGCTACTTTTGAAGAGTTAGCGAACTGCTTTATGCAAAGATTTGCACATAACGTAGAAGTCACGTCGACTTTAAACACTTTAAGAGATACAAAGTAAGGCATGAACAAAGACTTGCATGCCTTCATTATTCGATGGAGGTCCCTTTTAGGGCAAGTGCGAGAGCCAATATCTGAAGGATGCGCAGTCATGCTCATCCTGGATAATTTTAAAAATGAGCTAAAGACCCTTCTCTCGCTTCACGAAATCTCAACTTTCCATAAGTTGATAAAAAAAGCATCCCTTTTCGAAACCAATTTGAAGAAAGGGATATACGATCACCTATGGAAAGGAAGTGCCATTTCAAAAACCCGCTTGGAGAAGCCCATCACTTATGGGCTACCCACGATGGACAAAGGGGCAAAGCCCCATAAAATCGCCAATGTCCGGGTGGATCCAGGTCTAGCGGGCACTTTGAAAAATTTTAAAAAACTAGAAAACAAAAGGGAGAGAAACTTCCAAAAACCTATTGAAAAATGGGAGTACACACCGCTAGGGCAACCTGTGTCGGAGGTCCTAGACCTCCTGCTTGCCTAGGGCATGATTGAACTCCCCGAAATCCCCGAGGGAGTCACTTCCAAAGGGGGATATTTAAACCGCTTTTGTAAGTATCATCGGCTCAAAGGCCATGATACAAATCGTTGTTTCTCCCTTTTAAACAAAATCGAGAACTTGATAGCGGAGGGCCGGCTCTAGGTCACTACGGAACCTGGGCCAACTCAAGCTATCTTTAAAGAACCCTTTTCCAAGCATGCCAGTAGCAGTGGGAAAGGAAAAGAGGTATGTACCCTCACCTTCTTGAAAGATCTAGCGCATTCATCGGAGTCTAGTCGACCCACTTGTGCGTCTACTCTTGTACTTTACAAGAAACCCGCCCAAGTAGTTATCCGGGGACTACCAAGAGCTGAATCCCCGGCTAAACCAGTTTTAAAAATCCAAGGTGCTCCAAAACTCATGATTAGAGCCAGTTTAAGTGCGAACCCTAGGTTGGTCGTGGGGGAAGTGACCAAATCCAGGAGGATCTATCGACCCCCACACCTACAAAGTGCTAAAAAGGTGGCCAGTGTGCCTGACACCTCAAAAGCATGTATTCCTAGAGTTCTGCCGAAAGCAGACAATGGAAAAATCGTTTTAAACCCTTATGATTTCGAAAACCATCTTTCAAAGATTCCTATCCACATATCCATCCTAGAGCTTATACAAACTTCGCCTAGGCATAGACTCGTGCTAGAGAAAATTCTAGAAAGAGCTAAGGTTAGTTCAAACATAAGTCCTGAATCCCTGTCTGACCAAGTGGCATCAATAGGAGCAAAATCGCCTATCACTTTCTCGGAAGATGATGTAGATAGACCCTACGAGTCCCACAACCAGGCCCTGCATATCGAGGTGGTTCTGAATAACCACTCTCTGGGCAAGTGCCTTGTCGATGGGGGAGGAGGGCTCAACATCCTTCCACTTCATGTGGTGTACCAAATCGGAGTCACCTTGACTTCTGTGAACCCAAGTCCCATCGTTATCACTGGATACGATGGGAATGCGTTTAGACCCTTAGGATCGATCGAACTCCCGATGGAAATGGGAGGGATCACACACACGGGGGTGTTCCATGTCTTGGACATCCACCCCCACTATAACCTGTTGTTGGGAAGGCCCTGGATACAAAGCTTGTGCGTTGTGCCATCCACCTTCCACAGGTGTGTAAAGATCCCTTTCAGGGACGAAGTCGTGGTGATCCTAGGTGAGAATCACCCTCAGCTTCAGGGGATCATAAACTCCCCTTGTTTGTCGAGTTCCCAGGCCCATGAGGCTAACCTGGGGCAGACCATGATTGAGCAGGCAAGGCTCGTGTTAGAAAACCCTAGGAAGGTTGTATACGTGAGTGGACCGCCCAAAGCTGGCCCCCTCCCAGTCCTGACCCTTCTAGGAAAACCCAAACATCCCTTATTTCCAAAACCCCTGGACAAAAAGCTATGTGTGCATGATATGGACGACTGCAAGTTCCAGGACCACAAGTTATATTCTAACTTTTGAAAAAACAAAAAATCGTGGAACATTCTGTTGAACATGGGCTACACGCCCTATAAAAGTCTAGGGGCACAAAACTAGGGTCTCCTAGAGCCGATACTTCCTAGGGCCAACCCAAGCCGATATGGGATCGGCTATACTCCCAAAATACCACCAGAGCCACCCCATGTGACCACCTAGGTCAAGGGTGCCCTGGAGCCTACCCTAGAAGAGACCTACGATTTAGACCTCTTATTCCGAGTCTAACCCGTAGTGTTTTCCTTTGTAGGTATGATGAAATATCCCTTTTACAAAAATACAAAAACATTTGAAAAACTTAAAATCAAAAAAATGGAAAAATTGCAAAAACCAAAAACATTAGAAAATCAAAAACTCAAAAATAGAGTAGTTTGTATAGTTCCTAAAGTTCTTGTTTTGAAAAACCCAAAAGAATCAAAAATCTACGAAATACCAAAAAGATTTTGTAAATAGCTGCTCCTAGTAGGACCTTGGAAAAAGAAAAGGGTTTTGAAAGGAACGTCGTCTTCATAGCCAGACCAAAAATTTCAAAATCGATTGAAATTCCAAGTGTAAAACCAGGTCTTTTGAAAACTCACGCATCAAATTCCCTCGGGTCTATAACCAACGAGAATGATCGAAGCCCAGAAGTGGATCCCCTTGAGGAAGATCCCACTTCTGAGCTCCCAAAATTTCATAAAATTCTCGATTTGGAGGACCTTCCAATTCAGTAGGAGGAGATTTCATAGAGGTGAACCTAGGGAGTGATTCCAATCCCAAACTCATCAAGATAGGTGCATGTTTGCATGAGCATGAAGGATCAGCATTCGTTGCATTTCTACGAACCTATTTAGATGTGTTTGCATGGACGTATGAAGACATGCGGGGCATAGACCCCAGCATTGTCGAACATCGTCTTCCCTTAGATGCGGATGTAAAACCCATAAAGCAGAGGCTTAGGAAAATACATCCGAATGTACACGCACAAGTTGAAGAGGGTTTAGAAGATCTGCTAAAAGCCGGATTTATAAAACCCATTGCGTATTCTGATTGGTTATTAAACATTGTTGTAGTTCGAAAAACCAATGGGAAAATTTGAATATGCATCGATTTCAGAAACCTAAATAAGGCCACTCCAATCTCACACAAATTCGTACCCTCCAGGGTCGGTTACAATCTGTTCGCCGATTTATATCAAATCTGGCGACTAGATGCGAACCCTTCAACAAACTGTTGAGGAAGGGCACGAAATTTTCATGGGATGACGACTGCCAAAAGTCTTTCAAGAGACTAAATGGATACCTGGTTAATCCCCCTGTTTTGAATCTTCCGAAGCAAGGAAAACCTCTTTTACTTTACATTTCCGTGCATACGAATGCTTTGGGAGCCCTATTGGCTCAATACGAGGATAACACGCATAAGGAGTATGCCATCTACTATATTTCGAAAACTCTCTTGGCTTATGAAAGAAATTATCAAGCCATGGAGAAGACGTGCTTGGCCCTAGTCTGGGCCTGCCAAAAATTTCGACACTATTTCCTAGATCATGAGATCTGGATAGTGTCCAAGCTTGATCCAATCAAGCACTTATTCGAAAAACCCATTCTCACTGGTAGATTGGGCAAATGGCAACTCCTTCTAATGGAGTATGACCTGAAATACCATCACCAGATCTCTATTAAGGGGAAAGCCCTAGCTGACTACGTGGCTGAGTTCCCCCTAGAGGACGCATATCCCACGCTTGATGAAATGCCTGATGATGGCATATTGCAAAATCATTTTCAAAACCACATTTTGGCAAACTCTTTCAAAAACCAAGTGTGGAAGATGCACTTCGATGGGGCACGAAACCAACGAGGGGCTGGTGCTGGGGTCATCCTCATCTCCCCTAAAAAGGGCGAGATTCCCACAGCAATCCGCCTAGATTTCGAATGTTCCAACAACATAGCTGAGTATGAAGCACTCATACAAGGCTTAAGGGTTTCAAAAACTCTAGGGGCATCATGCATCGAGGTCTTTGGAGATTCGCTCCTTGTTATATACTAGGTTTTGAAAATTTTGACAAGTGCGAAATGAAAAACTCCTTTCATATCACGAGTTGGCCACTCGATTGGTTGAGTCATTCCAATCGTGTAAACACACACACATAGGAAGAGAGGATAATGGCATTGCCGACGCCCTCTCCTCCTTGGGTTCAGCCCTAAAAGTCGATCACATTTTAGGGACCCGATCTTTAGAAATATGGCATGCGCCCAACCCATCCACACACGATTTGGATGTTTGCCAAAATAACCCAGATTCTATCGAAAAACCTTGGTTTTATGACATCAAACGATTTCTAGAAAATGGGGGATTCAACGAGGATGCCACATCCAAAGATAAGGCATTCATCCGTAAAATTTTGACCCGATACACCATTCTGGGTGGGGTTCTATACAAGAAAAGCTTTACCGGCATCCTACTTAGATGTGTCGATCTAGAGGAGGCTAGGATAGTTATGCATGAGTTCCACAACGGAGAATGTGGAGGTCATGTTAATGCCAACATGATGGCAATGAAAATACTTAGAGTGGGCTATTTTTGGTCCACCTTGAAAAAGGATTATCACGATCATGTTAGGAAGTGTCATCCATGTCAAGTGCATGGGCACGCCATTCATATCCCATCATCTGCATTACATTCCGTGGTCAGCCCCTGGCCATTTACCATGTGGGCATTCGATATCGTAGGCCCAATTTTTCCAAAAGCCTCGAATGGGCATCGATTCATTTTAGCAGCCACTGAGTATTTCTCCAAGTGGGTGGAAGCCATCTCCCTGACCAACGTATAGGGGAAACATGTGGTGGCTTTCATTAGGAGGAATATCTTGGCTCGATTTGGGGTTCCACGAGACCTTGTGTCCAATAATGGCACCCCATTCAAGAACAAGCGGATGGTCAAGTTGTGCAACACGTATGGCATAACTCACCACTTCTCCTCGCCCTACTACCCTCAAGGCAACGGCCAAGCCGAAGCCACGAATAAGACTCTCATTAGTATAATTGAGAAGACTTTAGAGAAGGGTAGGACGTGGCATGAGAAGCTGGATGAAGCCTTATGGGCTTATAGGACTTCCATCCGGACTCCCACGAATGCCACACTATTCGAATTGGTCTATGGCACAAACGCCATTCTTCCCATCCATACACAATTGCATTCATTCCATACATCCATCGCACTCGACCTCCCCCTAGAGACACTTCAACATGCTAGGATGGCCAAACTAGATTTGCTAGATGAGAGGCGACTCCTTGCTATGGATCATGCTCATGCATACCGACAAAGGATAGCCCGACATTATGGCAAACACATGAGACCTCGCCACTTTGAAGTGGGAGATCTGGTTTTGAAAATCATCCACTATCGTGGCCCACATCCGCTTGGAAAGTGGCGCCCCAAGTGGGATGGACCCTATGTTGTACGTGCAACCACCAGGAACAACTCGTATTGGTTGATCGATGTAGAAGGTAGGAATTTAGCAGATCCTATCAATATTCAATACTTAAAGAAGTATTATGTATAGGATTTGGGTTAAATTCCAATTTTTGAAAACCTTTAGGGATAGCTGCTTTGAGACTTAGAAGTGAGGTTCAAAAGCAAATCGTGTGACCCTGAGTGAGAGAATTCGCACTTGTGAAAGAGTGGTGTCTCCAAATCGTGGTTACATTTCAAAATCCTTCTTCTTACAAAGAAAGGCCTAGTTCAATATAGCAAGATACTTGCAAGTAGTACGTGCTATTTCTAAATAGGTTGATCTGGAATGGATCGAGTGTGACCTTGGGATAAGTCCTCCCCTCTTCACTTCTCCTTCCAAAAAGGAAAACATGGCCAAAATAAAGGGAATTTTCCCATCCAAAGTCTCTTTCCAAAAGAAAGAAACCAGAATCCAAAAGAAAAGATCGATTCTCTTGTGAAAAAGAGGAATTAAAGAAAAAATACTCCCAAAGGGAGACCCTCTATGAAAAAAAGGAAAAAGAGGCCAAAAAGCTCAAAAAGTGCAGTTTTTCGCCTTCTATGCCTTAAACCACGGGACGCTTCAGAAGGGACCGTAGTATCTCTTCCCCATCCCTGACTTATCCCAAGTATAAACATGGTTCATTTCGAGGAATCCTAAAGTAAAAATAGGATTTACATACTTAAATTTCATTTTGTTTGAGAATTCGACGTTTCGAGTAAGACGTAGGAATCTTGAAATGTAGCTTGTTTTCTTATAAAACCTCCGCTAGATTAGCGAGTGTCAAGACTCAAGCAAAGGCAAACACGACGAGCTCGAGATCCTTAGGATTGAGACTGAAGACAGTTTTCCCTTTTGTAAATAGATTTTGAAAGATCGAACATCGAACAACATAGGATCTGCTCACTTGGAGCAGCAGGCCTTGTAAGTCTCGAGAGTTCGACCATATCTGGTCCCTGGGAGGTCGCCACTCTTGGCACCCCACCCATGTCATGCATCTGCATTTCCACACATGGCACTTGCATAAACATGATCCCATTTTAGGACCAGAAACCGTTTTGTATATCCCTTTGGCGTGATATCTCCTCCTACCAGGGTTTTAAAAGTGAGATTTTGCTAAAGATTGGGACGATCTCGTATTTTCGTGGATAGATTTAGGGAGACATTGAAAGGGGTGTTTGTCGTCTTTGCCATTATCCAAATCAATTTGGATAATGACAAAGAGGGGCATCTGTAAACACACCGGAATCCCACGAATTTCTCAAATAACCTGGTTTTGTAATCCTAGCCTAATCACCTAACCTACTGCCCTAATCTTTTCCTAATCCCAACCTAATCACCTAACCCACCTCCCTAATCCTTCCCTAAACCTAGCCTAATTCCCCTAATCCCGACCTAATCCTAGCCTAAACACCTAACCCACCTCACTAAACCTCACCCTAAACCCAACCCATCTAGCTAAGCCCTAAACTACTAAACCACCCCACCAAGAACCCTAGCACACCATATCCCTAAAACCACCTAACCTAAATATCTAGCATGCCCTTTTGCTTAAATAGGACTTAGACACACGAAAAGATTCGCTTCAAGCCTAAGAACTAGAAGCGGGAACTTTCTGCATCTATAGTTGTTTGCTGTAATTTTAATTTCGGAATCCTTGCTCCTATTTGTCTTAAATTTTTTCCACTTGTACTACACATAGAGGCCCACATTAAATAAAATTTCCAAGAATTTTAGGGTCGTCCAGCTACGTAAATAAAATTGGGCAAAACCAAACAAAAATCTATTTACTGTCTGCACATTTCCCTGCAATAGAGTTTGGGTTTCTATCTCATAACTCTGTCTGTAGGAGTCCAAATCAGTTGAATTTTTATCTCATTGTAGACACCGAAAATTCTCACTTTTGGTTCTTAGGCCTGAAGTGAACCTTTTCGCAATCTACGTTCGCTTTTAGGGCATGCCAGCTAGTTTACTTTAACTAGCAAAGTATATTTTGAAATAATCTGACTTTTTAAAGGTAATTGTAGGCAAGCGAGATCTTTTCGTCGCAAACCTTCTTGCATCGATGCGCAAGGGTAAGTTTGTACGCTTTAGAGACTTCGTTTGAAACACGTTTAAACTCAAATTCGATTTTTGAACAAACAGCTGTTTGAAAATCCTTTTGAAAGCATGCACTTGGCGAGTTTTTGATTTTACGAGGGTTGGGCGACCCTAAGTCTTTCAATTTTAATCTACTTAGGCACGATGTGCGTGCATCAAATGGCCTAAGTCTTGGCGTGTTTGCGCGATTGATTTGGGGTTTGTTTTGATGCAGGGATGCACTCTAGCTCGAGAATGGCGAGTATGCAATGCAACTCACACAACTTAAATGTAAAACCCGAATTTGAAAGACATAACAGAAGGAAATTGCGTAATGTAAATTGCAAAAGGGAAATTGCAAAAGGGAAATATGGCTATATCTTAAGAGCGGAAAGGCTCAATTGTGTAAGTGTGTGTCGTGTATATATTGAAGGACTACTCACACAGCTGAACCTTAAAACCCAAATCTTAAAGACATAGCGGAAGGGAAATACTTATAATATATATGGGCCCGAAGGTCGCCAACGTGTGTGTGGGTGTTGTGTATATATGTAAAGACAACTCACATGACTTGCAATGTAAAACCCAAATAAAATTGCAATATGGCCCTTACTAGGGTCTTGGGAGTAAGAGCAAAAGCTCAATGTGTGTGAGTGTAGAATTGAAAGACCACGCACACAACTTGAATTAAAACACCCAAATGAAATTGCAATATGGCCCTTACTAGGGTCTTGGGAATAAGAGCGAAAGCTCAATGTGTGTGAGTATAGAATTGAAAGACAACACCCACGACTTAAGTTAAAACCCACGTAGCTGAATATATATAAGTATAATTATATCTTAGGGGCTATCAAGGCCCATGTGTGTGCCAAAATGGTGTGCAGCTAAGAGCAGAAAGGCTCAAGTGCACGTGTGTGTTGGTGTGCCAAACCACATTATTACAATCGGGGAGAGACAAAGCTCTTTTACTACAACCCCGTATCAAAATTTAATAAAATACCAAATGTAAGGACTTACAACTCACCTAGCCCACTATGTGGGGTGTGTCTAGGACGCGTACGCCTTGCATGTGGAGTTCGGATCACATGGAAGTGGAACCGGCTAGCTTGGAGGCTTGGGAACCTTTTGAGGACTTGGGAGAGGTGTTTGAGTGGGCTCGTGTGGGCTTTGTATGGGCCTGGTATGGGCCTGATATGGGCCTGGTTTTAGGATGACTCGAGCCAAGGTGGCTCGAGTTGGGTTCTAGGGGAGCTTGGGGCAACTCGGGCTGTCTTGGTGCAGCCCGGACTTTGGGCTTGTAGGGGGTGTCTTTGGATGACTCGAGCCAAGGTGGCTCGAGTTGGGTTTTAGGGGAAACCCTAAGTAGGTTAGGTTCAGTCGGTCAAGGCCAAGGCAGGCCGGCCAGGGCTTGGGGGTTGAAGATGATACACGGCCTGCTCTAGCAGGCCATGGAGGGGGTTTGGGAATAGGTGGCCTGCCGAGTGGCAAGCCATGGGGCTTAGGCTGAATGACCTGCCGAACAGTAGGTCCTGTTGGGATGGATGGCCTACCTTAAGGTAGGCCTGGTATGGGCTTTAAAAGGGGTAGCACACGGCCTGATTTGGCTATGTGTTTAGGTTTAGGTGGCCTACCTCAAAGCAGGCCAGGTTTTGGCAAAGAACCAAGGAAGCCCGACCACCTTTAGCCAGGCTGTTTTAGGTAGGTAGGTAGGGACCAACCCAGCCAACGGCTGGACGGTTTAGGGTAGGTGGCCTGCCTTTAGGGCAGGCCAGACCTTGGGTAAAAAAGGATGGGACACGGCCTGCTGGTGCAGGCCGTGGGTCTTAGGGAAGGCTCGAGCCAAGGTGGCTCGAGCTAGGGGCGTTTTAAATGGGAAGTTCGGCCAAAGCTGGCCAAACTTGGTTGGGTTCAAGGGAGAGTTCGGTGGATGGTTGAGGCGGTGAAGTGAGTGAGGTGCAGGTGGAGTTGGGTGGTTAAGGGCAGGTCGGCTAGGGCAGGGGTGCAGTTGGGGTTCGGCCAACTTGCAGCCAGTGGTGGGCGAGGCGACTAAGGAAGGTTCGACTAGCTAGGGTAGTGAGGGTTGGGCTAGGTAGTGGCTTGAGTTGAGTGGAGCCTTGGATGGTGGCGGGTGTGGTGGAGTGGAGTGGGGGTGCTAGGTCTAGGCGGGTTCCATGGAGTGGGTTACGTTAGGTTTAGAGGGGTGTAGAGAGAAGGGTTAGGTCGGTTAGGCTTACCTTAGGTGTAGTCCACTAGGTCCAGCCCACTTCCACACCCGAGGTCCACCTCTTGGTGCAGCTAGGCTCAAGTTGGTGCAACCCCTTGATCTAGTCTTGGCCAGCATGGCTCAAGCCCACTTCACTCATGAGCCCACATGGCTAGGTCTATCACTCCCTCTCTCTCCTCCCAAACATTTGCATGAACCCTTTACATGGACCCCCTCACCTCTATTTATAGAGATTTGAGGTGTGTCTTTGATTTGGGTTTGGGTTTGGGATTTGGATCCAGACCCAAATCCAAACACTATTTGGATCTGGATCGTGGATCTCGGATATTTTGAGATCCGTATCCGATCCAAACCCAATATTTTTATGGATATGGATATGGATATTTTGGTCTAGATCCGATCCAATCCAAACACTATTTGGATCCAATCCAAATCCAAACACTATTTGGATCGACCCAAACACTATTTGGATTGGCCCAAATCCAAACACTATTCATTATATGGATATGGATTTGGATATTTATGGTCCAGATCCAAATCAAAATTTTTTCGGACAGTCCTTCTTGGCTTCTCGAGGCGAATGATCTGTGTGGGCACTGGCTTCATCAGCGCTCCGTCTGGTGCTGGGTTTTCCCCAACTTTGTCATTCGGACTCCGTCTCGCCATTCTGGACTCCGTTTTGCTTGATTTTCACCGTTTTTGGCTTTTCTTCAAACGGGCTCTGCTTTCTCTTGTTTTTGATCAAGGAGTGGCTTTTTGAGACTTCGGGCTTGAATCCTTCTTCTTGCCGGGGCTCTCCTTTCGCCTTTTATACCTGTTTTTGCATTTAAAACACGTTGTCATTTTGGGTCAAACGAGCTTTTTGTGTTTTTGAGAGTTTTTGAATTTTGGAAAATTCGGGGTGTTTACACTCATAACTTTGTCTGTAGGACTTGTTCATTTCAAAGTCTTGAATCAAAGCGCACATACAATTTCTTTCACAAACACCGAGTCTTCATGTGAATTGGAGTTCACCATTTTCCAAAATTGAAATTCTTAAGCACTTAGACTAACCCTTGAGCATCGCTTCAAGAAAGTCTAAAGCGAAAAGAGTTTGCTTGCCCACAATCGCCTAAGAAGTCATATATTTTCAAAAACTTTGTTAGTTTTTCAAACTAGTTGGCACACTCGTGCAATCAAGTAGATAAGAAAGTTTCGCTTGAGGTTTCTACATAAGTTTGAAGTGAAAATTTTCGTGTCTACAGAGACAAAGCAAAACAACCCTAGTCACCCATTACGGAGCCTATGAATAACCTTTGGGTTAACCAATGCTCCATATATATTTTATTGTCTTATGAACGAGGTATTACACGATTACTCGATGACATAGTGATTTATAGTTAAACATTGGAGGAATATGTTCAACATATTACCTTGGTCTTTGAGAGACTAAAGGAGAGTTCTCTCTATATAAAAAGGAAAAAATGTGAATTTGGGAAGAACACCTTAACATTCTTAGGATATATCATCAGTAGGGGGCAAATAAGGATGGATCCTAAGAACGTTAGTGCTATCAAATGTTGGGAAACACCTAAGATAGTGGGAGAGTTAATGAGCTTATTTGGACTAGCTAATTATTATAGAAAATTTATCAAATTTTTTGTTAAGATGGTTGCACCTCTTACCAAATTAGTAAAGAAAGGCAAGACATGAAACAAAACTTCAGAGTGTGTGGAGTCACTAGAAGCCCTAAAGGTAGCAATCTATAGTAAGCCAATGTTACACCTTCCAAACTTTTTCCAACCCTTTGAGGTACATACAAATGCAAGTGACCAAGCACTTGGGGGTGTTCTCACACAAAACAAACATCGTATAACATTTGAAAGCCAAAAACTAAAGGATGTAGAGACTCGGTACCCCACATACAAGCGTGAATTGCTGGCAGTAGTGCATTGCCTGATGATTTGGATTGTATACCTCTCATGATCGTCATTCACAGTAGTAACTGATAATGTGACCAACACATTCTTCACGACCCAAAAGAAACTAACACCTAGACAAGCTAGATGACTTGAAACACTTAAAGAATATGACTTTGAATGGGTGTATCATCCAAGACGAGACAATACAGTAACTTATACACTCAATCAGAAGAGAACGGAGGAAGTTCTCTAGGCCATAGTCAAGATTAGGGGTGAGATGGCAAATAAGATAAGGGAATACACCCTGAATGATGCCTCTTATGTCCAAATCATGAACTTCAAGAAGTGTTAATAAGAACTAAACAAAAACTCTTAATACCTGAACTAAGATGGCTAAGAAGAGAGCTAATGCACGAGGTACATGACGCATTATATGCAGGACCCATTGTAGTAGAATGCACAATAACACTCCTCAGTCATGAGTATTATTGGCCCTGCATGATGTGAAAAGTAGCCGAATACATACATGTCCCACATAAGATAAAATAGAGAGACATAGACTAGTTGGGCTATTACAACCTCTTCACATCCCAAAAAGACCTTGGAAATCGATCTCAATGGACTTCATAGCTGGATTACCTAAAGTAGATGAAAATGAAACCACATTCGTGGTAGTAGATCGATTTTAAAAATACGGAGTCTTTATGGCATCATCGAAAGATTGCAATACAAAAGGCACTGCATGACTATTTCTAAAGAACGTAGTCAAACATTTCGGTATGCTAGAAAAGATTGTTAGTGATCGTGATGGGCGGTTTACTAGCAGGTTCTAGGTGGAACTCTTTAGAATGTTGGGTACAAAGCTTCTTTTGTCATCGTCCTAGCATCGTCAAATGGTCAAACCGAAAGGTTGAATGCAATGCTTCAAGAGTACCTACACCATTATGTCACTTCAAGCCAAAAGAACCGAGTAGCACTTCTAAAAGTAGAATAGTACAACTACAACTCTCACAAACGTCCACAAGGAAGAGTCCCTTCGAACTAACCCTAGGCTGACAACCCATAGGACTACTAGAGTTGGTACAAGGGGATGGAGATACAAGTTATCCAGCTGCACTAAGAGAGTTGAGAGAGAAGAACCTTATATGAAGAGGTTAAGGTTTCACTCGAGAGAGCTTGAGCCAAAATGGTAAAGTACACGGACAACATCGCAAACTGGTAGAATTCCAGGTAGGAGATCAGGCATTACTTTGAATTTTGAAATATATCTATCGGTAGGATTACAAAGAGAGCCACTTGGGGCTCATTTCGAAGTACGATGAACCCATCAGAGTAGTACAGAGAGTGGGATAGGTAGCTTATAGAGTAGAGCTCCTAGATAGATTGAAGATCCATCTAGTGTTCCACGTATCCCACCTAGAAAGGTAATTCGAGGATCCATTAAGAACTAATCGTCAAACATCACCAAGACTGAGATGACCACTTCAGTACCTAGTACGATGGACCGAGAAGAGTTTGGACGATGACTCATGGTTTCCCAATACACAATTGTGGCGACACAAATAGCTGATTCAAGCATATAATGAGGCCTCGAGAACGAGTTGTGACTTAGTTAGGGAGAGTTGTCACAAGCCAAATCCTAATGTGCACACACGCATGCAACGGCCAAGTCACGATGCTGCACGCCCAACCATTGCAACCCTACCGCACCCTGGGACATTCCTAGGTGCCGCACACAAGATGCCTCCAAGTCATTACACACAACCTATCTTGGATGCCAGTCGTTGGATGGAGCAACCCATGTTTGGGCTTGGGACATTTGTACAACCTCACTTAGTTATGCTAGCAAACCTATAACTAGGTTGACCTAGCTAAGTGGGTTGGGTCTAAGCTAGAAGGGGTACTATGTCTTGTAACCAACGAAGGGGCTAGAAATGTCTAGAGGCTAGCCGACGTGAGCCTGGCACTAGCTAGCATGTGCCAGCCAACACCAACAGCACCAAGGATATTCTGAGGAATATCCTGGCTAGTAACCAGCTCCCTGTGTATAAAAGGGGCAAGCCTTGGGATATTCTGAGATTGGCGTACTTTGAGACTAAATCCCAGTCTAGAGAGAGTGGAGTGTTGTCCAATTATAATGACTAAGGGTGGGGTCCTTTGCCGAGTGTACATCTTGAGTTGAGTAATGATAATGGCGATCTTCTTCTCTTCACTTGCTGCCTAACTAAGTTGTGACTTGTGTGTGTAATCATGGCTAAGACTTATGTAGATAGAAGGCCGAAGGGAAAGGAAAAGCTTCCACATTGGCATTTGAATCCAAGTAGAGTAGAAACTCTCATATGTGCAGTTTCCTGCATGCATTGGAGTCGGCTGAAAGCATAAAGTGATCTACTTGCCATCACGAGGAAAGTAACCTAACTTGATTTGGGGTTAGACTTAATTTTGTGACAGTGTGGGGGGAGGGGCATGTGGTGGTAGCACACATGGTGGCCGACGATGTCGTGCTTGGTGCTTTTATCCTTTTCAACTCCGTGGGTTGATCTGATCTATTTAACCTTTTGTAAACACCCAAAAATTTTTAAATAAAATTTTTTACCTTCTAGAAAATTGGTTATTTTTGGCAGCTTTAGATTTTAAATAAAAATGCATCCAATGAGCTCGTTTTGGTATCAAAATTTTATAGTAGCCTCAAAATGATGAAATATTACATCTCTTTCAGAAAAATTCGTTTTGCACAAAATTTTATAAAAATGATGATTTTGCCCTGAGGACCAAATTGATAGGATTTTGCCTTTTTAAATGATTACCTTCAAATAAAGGATGATTTCAAACAATTCCTTTTGTATGAGCAAGTAAAAAGGTAACATTGGGAATCAAACCCAAAAATGTTTGCAAATTATAAATTTATGAAATTTCAGAACCCCTAATATTCAAAAACAAGTTATATTCAAACCAGACCTCAGAAATTCACCCAATTGAGAAGGGTGTCATTCCAAGTCTGCATACCCAGGGTTAAAGTGGTTCGATGCCCTACACTCATTAAAGTGGTTAATGTACCTCAATACCCTACACCCGTTAAAGTGATTAAAGTGGTTCGATACTATAGACACAAAAAATTCTCACTTCTAGTTTTTAGGCCTGAAGTGGACCTTTTCGCATCTACTTTACTTTATATGGGCATGTGAGCTAGTTTACTTTAACTAGCAAAGTATGTTTTGAAATAATCTGACTTTTTAAAGGCAATTGTAGGCAAGCGAGATCTTTTTGTCGCAGACCTTCTTGCACCGATGCGCAAGGGTCAGTCTGTAAGCTTAGAGACTTCGTTTTGAAATAAGTTTAACTCAAAATATATTTTGGATGAAGAAGTGTTTTAAAACCTTTTGAAAATCATGCACTTGGGCGATTTTGATTTTAAAAGGGTTGGACGATCCTAAGTCTTTCAATTTTATGTGCTTAGGCGTGAGATGTGTGCATCACGTGCCTAAGTCTTGGCGGGTTTGTACGGGTGGTTCGAGGTTACTTTGATGCAAGTATGCACCCTATCTCGTGGTATGGCGAATATGCAATGCAAACTCACACAACGGAACCTTAAAACCCGAACTTAAAAGACATAACTTAAGAGAAATTGCGTAATGTAAATTGCGAAAGGGAAATTGCAAAAGGGAAATATGGCTGTATCTTAAGAGCGGAAAGGCTCAATTATGTAAGTGTGTGTCGTGTATATATGGAAAGACTACTCACACAACTGAACCTTAAAACCCAAATCTTAAAGACATAGCGGAAGGGAAATACAACTATATATATATGGGCCCGAAGGTCGCCAATGTGTGCGTGGGTATTGTGTATATATGTAAAGACAACTCACACGACTTGTAATGTAAAACCCAAATAGAATTGAATGAAACACTCAAATAAAATTGCAATATGGCCCTTACTAGGGTCTTGGGAATAAGAGCGAAAGCTCAATGTGTGTGAGTGTGGAATTGAAAGACAACACCCATGACTTAAATCAAAACTCACGCAGTTGAATATATATAAATATAACTATATCTTAGGGGCTGTCAAGGCCCGTGCGTGTGTGCCAAAAGGGTGTGCAACTAAGAGCGGAAAGGCTCAAGTGCACATGTGTGTGGGTGTGTCAAACCACATTATTACAATCGGGGGGAGACAACGCTCCATTATTACAACCCCGTATCAAAATTTAATTAAACATAAGCAAGTTCATATAATAGACCAAGTTAGGACACTTACATGTAACCGGTCCATGTTCAACTTGCTGGAATTTGTGATTCAACTCTGGCAGCCAAGAGGAGCTCCTTAGGTGGTTTGAGAAAAGCTAGGATTTGAGTGCTTTAGGGACAGGTAGGGGGCTGGACGATTGGTTTATGGGAGTTAAGGGAAGGTAGGTTAGGTGTTTGTAGACGAGCGAAAATCCCCGCCTCTCACCTTTTCAGGGCTTGGAGCGGATCCTCTCGTGTGTCTAAGGCCTATTTATATAAATAGGGCGTGCCAGCTAGCTTACCTAAGCTAGCGAAGATATATTCTAAACTGACTTTTAACGTAGCGACTGTGAGCAAGTGAGCTCTTGTCGTCGCAGACCTTCTTGCACCGATGCGCAAGGGTCAGTCTGTACGCTTTGCAAAAATCAAGTTTTGGGATAGAAAAACCTACGAAGCGGTTCGAGGTGTAAATTTTGGGTTTTTTAGATGCGATTACAGATTTTAGATCACGTGGATTTGCACGTGCCTAAGTCTTTCCTTTTATCCCTTTATGGGCCACCTAGTTTGTGTGTTATGAACACTCCACTACATGGGCGAATTTGAGCGGGGCTTGCTTTGATGCGATATGCGTCCTACCTCGTGGTATGACGTAGATGCAATGCAAACTCACGCTACTCCAAAGGGAAAACCCGAAATGTAAAGACAATACCGAAGGGAAATAACCGAAGGGAAATAACCAAAGGGAAATGACCAAAGGGAAATAACCAAAGGGAAATGACTTGAAATGTAAATGCCGAAGGGAGACATGTATATAGAGTATGTATATGGGTCCTTACTCGGGTCTTGCAAATAAGAGCGAAGGGTCAATGTGGGTGCGTGCTTGAATTGAAAGACAACACACACGACATGAAATTAAACCCAAATATAACTTGCAGTATGGCCTTAACTAAGGTCTTGGGAATAAGAGTGAAAGCTCAATGTGTGTGAGTGCTTGAATTGAAGTACTACGCACACAACATGAAATGAAACCCAAATATAACTGCAGTAGGCCTTGACTAAGGTCTTGGGAATAAGAGTGAAAGCTCAATGTGTGTGAGTGCTTAAATTGAAGTACTACGCACACAACATGAAATTAAACCCAAATAGTATAAGTCGGCCCTTACTTGGGTCTTTCAAATAAGAGCGAAGGCTCAATGTGTGTGAGTGCTTGAATTGAAAGACTTACACACACGACATGAAATAAAAACCCAAATAGTATAGGTCGGCCCTTACTTGGGTCTTTCAAATAAGAGCGAAGGCTCAATGTGTGTGAGTGCTTGAATTGAAAGACTTACACACACGACATGAAATGAAAACCCAAATAGTATAGGTCGGCCCTTACTTGGGTCTTTCAAATAAGAGCGAAGGCTCAATGTGTGTGAGTGCTTGAATTGAAAGACTTACACACACGATATGAAATGAAAACCCAAATAGTATAGGTCGGCCCTTACTTGGGTCTTTCAAATAAGAGTGAAGGCTCAATGTGTGTGAGTGCTTGAATTGAAAGACAACACACCCAACTTAAGCAAAACCCTACAAAATTAAATTATATGTATATACTTATGTATTAGGGGCTGATTAGGCCCGTGTGTGTTCAAAATCGTGCACAACTAAGAGAGTGCACGTGTGTGGGTGTGCCAAGCCACTTTATTACAAGCGGGGGGAGACTATGCTCCGTTATTACAACCCCGTATCGAATTGAATCTCAAGCAAGTATACAACTAAAGACCGAGTTAGGCACTTACTAATAGCTGGTTCGAAGATGCCTTGCTTGAGCGTGGGCTTGGCCTTCGCCTTGGGCTGCAAAAGGGAGCTCCGCGAGGTTGAACGGCAAGAGGTGCTGGCCGAGTGTCCTTGGCGCGCGGAAGAGCGCCTTGAAGATGGCCGGTTACTAGAGATGGGCTGTTTTTGGTGTGTTTGGTTAAAGGACCTAAGTACGGTCACTAAGAGAGTATGGCACTAAGGGAAGCTCAAAGGAAGACCTAATGGGGCACTTAAGGTTGGCGGGTTGCTAAGGCGGCTGGGAGTGATATAGGGGAAGGGAGTGGCCGGCTAAGGGAGTTTGGTGGTGGCGGGCTGCTAGGGCGGCTAGGAGTGATGTAAGGGAAGGGAGCTAGCTAGGAGATGGGACCAAGTGGTAGTGGGTATGGCAAGTGTCTTGGGGTGATGTGGGCAGGTTTTAGGGAGTCGGATAGGGTGGCCGAATGGGACTAAAAGGGCTAGGTGGTGGTGGGTAGTTAGGGAGCTATGGGTTCGGCTGAGTGAGAAGGGTGGCCGCGAGTGGAAGGGCTGATGTTAGGGTGGTAGGGGAGTGGATTAGGTGGCTGAGAGTGGAGAGGGAGTGAAGAAGTAGTAAGGTAGGATGTAGGGGACTTACCGGGTGAAGAAATGGTGGTGGGTGGAAGAGAATCAACCGGATGATGGTGGCGATGGTGGTGGCGTTCGGCTGAAAGGCAGTGGTGTAGGTGGTGGAGGGATGTGGAGCAGGCGGTGGTGGGATGTGGAGCAGGTGGGGCAGGTGGAGCAGGTAGGATTCGGCTGGACTTGGGGAAGTAGAGGACCCAGCTGGGAATGGGTGGGGTTCTTGGTTGTGAAACCCGCCCCCAAGGGGGGGGGGTTTATATAGGGCTGGGTTAGGTCGGTTAGGGCTGGGTTTGGGGTAGTGGTTAGGTGGTTTAGGTAGGGTGGTATGATGATAAGGTGGGATGGAAAGGGTAGGGCCAAATATTTTAAATACAAGTGGTTTGGGTAGGTTGTGGGCTAGGGGTGGTTTAGGGGTTTAGGGTTTGGTTAGGTGGGTTGGTTCTAGGGTGAGGTTTAGTGAGCTAGGTTAGGTGATTAGGCTAGGATTAGGCTAGGTTTAGGGTAATTAACCTAGGTTTAGGGAAGGATTAGGGAAGTGGGTTAGGTGATTAGGTTGGGATTAGGCCGGGATTAGGGAAGTAGGTTAGGTGATTAGGTTCAGATTAGGGGCAGATTAGGGTGGAAGGCTAGGATTAGGTATTTTTGGTTAGGTTTAGGTGAAGGAGCTCCCTTTGCATGGCCCATAGACCTTAACCACATCATGTTGGTGCAGCCCTAGGTTAGGTTTTGGCTAATTACAAGCTTAAACCCATTCAATTAGGCTAACCCACATGATTAACCCCAAACTTGACACACAAGTCAAGCTTAATTATAACACACACTTGATCTTATCCACCCCCACTCTCTCTCATGCCCATAATCCCACGTGAAATTCAAGTGGGCCCCACCTCCCTTTATGAGAAGGTGATGTGGGCCATGGATATGGATATTGGATTGGATTTTTTAATCCAAATCCAAATCCAAGTCCATACATGGGTTTGGATTGGGATCTAGATATATATGGTCCAAATCCGATCCAAACTGAACTCTGACTCCTTCGAGCTGTGTTCGAAACGAACGGTTTGTGCGGGGCCTGACAACATCAGTGCTCCGTCTGCGTTGGGTCTTCGCCAACATGATCGTCCGCCTCTGTTTTTGCCTTCCGGAGATGACTTCAAACGATGTTTTGATGATAACAGGGTCTTGGACGTTTGAGATCCTGGGGGTGTGAATTTGATACAAGAGCTGCTGTGCGGCTCGACTTTTGCTCCGGTTCCGGGCTCTCTTTATCTTCTCTGGTCCTGTCTTGATTAGGCCAAGCTGCTTCGGGGTTTCAAAACATGTTTTAAAAGGGTTTTCGAAAGCCATATTATGTATTTTTGAAATATAAAGTGTAAAACGTATATACAGGGTTGTTTGGAAGGCTCCTGGGTTTCTAGACTCAAAATAGCCCTTTGGGGCTGCTTTTACAAAACCAGATGGGTTTGAGAAATTCGTGGGATTTCAGGGTGTTTACAGATGCCCCTCTTTGGCCTTGTCCAAATCGATTTGGATAAGGGCAAAGATGACAAACACCCCTTTCAATGTCTCCCTAGATCTATCCACGAAGAACATGGGATCTCCCCAATCTTTTAACAAAATCTCAATTTAAAACTCTGATAGGAGGAGATATCACGCCAAAGGGATTTACTATGGAATCTGGTCCTAAATGGGATCATGTTTATGCGAGTGCCATGTGTGGAATGCAGATGTATGATATGGGTGTGGTGCCAAGAGTGGCGACCTCCCAGAGACCAGATGTGGTCGAACTCTAGAGACTTACAAGGCCTGTTGCTCCAAGTGAGCCAAAATCCTATGCTGTTCGATGTTCGATTTTTAAAACTTATTTACAAAAGTTATTTACAAAAGGGACAACTGTCTTGAGTCTCGATCCTAAGGATCTCGAGCTCTTCGTGCTTGCCTTTGTTTGAGTCTTAACACTCGCTTATCTAGCGGAGGTTTTATAAGAAAACAAGTTTGTATTTCAAATTCCTACGCCTTACTCGAAATGTCGAATTCTCAAACAAGATGAAATTCAAGTAAGTAAATCCTATTTTTACTTTAGGATTCCTTGAAATGAACCATGCTTTAGCTTGGGATAAGCCATGGATGGGAAAGAGATACCACGGTCCCTTTTGAAACGTCCCGTGGTTCGAGGCACAGAAGGCGGAAAACTGCTCTTTCTAAGCTTTTTGGCCTCTTTTTCTTGTTTTTCATTAAGGGTCTCCCTTTGGGAGTATTTTTTCTTTAATCCCTCTTTTTCATAAGAGAATCGATTTTTCTTTTGAATTCTGGTTTCTTTCTTTTGGAAAGATACTTTGAATGGGAAATTCCCTTTTGTTTGGGCCTTTGTTTTCCCTTTGGAAATAGAAGAGAAGAGGGGAGGACTTATCCCAAGCCTACACTCGATCCATTCCAGATCAGCCTATTTAGAAATAGCACATACCACTTGCAAGTATCTTGCTATGTTGAACTAGGCCTTTCTTTGTAAGAAGAAGGATTTTGAAATGTAACCACGATTTTGAAGACTCCGCTCTTTTACAAGTGCGAATTCTCTCACTCAGGGTCACACGAGTTTGCCTTTGCACCTTATTCACATGTCTCAGGGCAGCTATCCCTAAAATTTTTGAAAATTAGAATTTAATCCAAATCCTACACATGATACTTCTTTAAGTATTGAACATTGATAGGATCTGCTAAATTCCTACCTTCTACATCGATCAACCAATACGAGTTGTTCGTAGTGGTTGCTCGTACAACATAGGGTCCATCCCAGTTGGGGAGCCACTTGCCTAGGGGGTGTGGGCCACGATGATGGATGGTTTTTAAGACCAGATCTCCCACTTCAAAGTGGCGAGGTCTCATGTGTTTGCTATAATGTCGGGCTATCCTTCGCCGGTATGCACGAGCATGATCCATGGCAAGGAGTCGCCTCTTATCTAGCAAATCTAATTCGACCATCCTAGCATGCTGAAGCGTCTCTAGGGGGAGGTCGAGTGCTATGGATGTATGGAATGAATGCAGGTGAGTATGAATGGGAAGGATGGCGTTTGTGCCATAGACCAATTCGAATGGTGTGGCATTCGTGGGAGTCCGGATGGAAGTCCTATAAGCCCATAAGGCTTCATCCAGCTTCTCGTGCCACGTCCTACCCTTCTCTAAGGTTTTCTCAATTATGCTAATGAGAGTCTTGTTTGTGGCTTCGGCTTGGCCGTTGCCTTGAGGGTAGTAGGGCGAGGAGAAGTGGTGAGTTATGCCATACGTGTTGCACAACTTAACCATCCACTCGTTCTTGAATGGGGTACCATTATCAGACACAAGGTCTCGTAGAACCCCAAATCGAGCCAAGATATTCCTCTGGATGAAAGCCACCACATGTTGCCCCATCACATTGGTTAGGGAAATGGCTTCCACCCACTTGGAGAAATACTCCGTGGCTGCTAAAATAAATCGATGCCCATTCGAGGCCTCTGGAAATATTGGGCCTACGATGTCAAACGCCCACATGGTAAATGGCCAGGGGCTGACCACGGAATGCAATGCAGATGATGGGATATGAATGGCGTGCCCATGCACTTGACATGGATGACACTTCCTAACATGATCGTGACAATCCTTTTTCAGGGTGGACCAGAAACAACCCCCTCTAAGTATTTTCATCGCCATCATGTTGGCATTAACATGACCTCCATATTCTCCATCGTGGAACTCGTGCATCACTATCCTAGCCTCCTCTAGGTCGATACACCTAAGCAGAATGCCGGTAAAACTTTTTTTGTATAAGACCCCACCCAAAATGGTGTATCGGGTCGAAATCTTACAAATGAATGCCTTATCTTTGGATGTGGCATCCTCGGTGAATCCCCCATTTTCTAAAAATTGTTTTATGTCATAAAACCAGGCTTTTTCAATAGACTCTGAGTTGTTTTGGCAAATATCCAAGTCGTGTGTGGATGGGTGGGGCGCATGCCATATTTCCAAAGATCTGGTCCCTGAAATGGGATCGACCTTCAGGGCTGAACCCAAGGAGGAGAGGGCATCGACGATGCCATTGTCCTGTCTTCCTATGTGTGTGAGTTTACACGACTGGAAGGATTGGACCAATCTAGTGGCCAACTCGTGATATGGAAGTAGTTTCTCATTACGTACTTGCCAAATTTTTAAAACCTGGTTTATGACAAGGAGCGAATCTCCAAAGACCTCGATGCATGATGCCCCTAGAGTTTTCGAAATCCTTAAGCCTTGTATGAGTGCTTCGTACTCGGCTACGTTGTTGGAACATTCGAAATCTAAGCGGACTGCTATGGGAATCTCGCCCTTTTCAGTGGACATTAGGATGACCCCAGCACCAGCCCCTCGTTGGTTTCGTGCCCCATCGAAGTGCATCTTCCACACTTGGTTTTCGAAAGAATTTGCCAAAATGTGGTTTTGAAAATGGTTTTGCAATATGCCTTCATCAGGCATTTCGACAAGAGTGGGATATGCGTCCTCTAAGGGGAATTCAGCCACGTAATCTGCTAGGGCTTGCCCCTTAATGGAGATCTGGTGATGGTATTTCAGATCATACTCCATTAGAAGGAGTTGCCATTTGCCCAATCTACCCGTGAGAATGGGTTTTTCGAACAAGTGCTTGATTGGATCAAGTTTGGACACTATCCAGATCTCATGATCTAGGAAATAGTGTCTGAATTTCTGGCAGGCCCAGACTAGGGCCAAGCACGTCTTCTCCATGGCTTGATAATTTCGTTCATAAGCTAAGAGAGTTTTCGAAATGTAGTAGATGGCTTACTCCTTATGGGTGTCATCCTCGTATTGAGCCAACAGGTCTCCTGAAGCATTTACATGCACGGAGATGTATAATAAAAGCGGTTTTCCTTGCTTTAGAGGATTCAAAACGGGGGGATTAACCAAGTATGCCTTCAATCTCTTGAAGGACTTTTGGCATTCGTCATCCCATAAGAATTTCGTGCCCTTTCTCAACAGTTTGTTGAAGGGTTCGCATCTAGTGGTCAGATTCGATATGAATCGGCGAACGGATTGTAAACGACCCTGGAGGCTACGGATTTGGGTGAGATTGGAGGGTGGAGCCATGTCTATGATGGCTCGACACTTAGAGGGGTCGACTTCTATTCCCCTTTGGCTCACCATAAAGCCCAGAAGCTTCCCTGATTCTACCCCGAACACACATAATTTGCCCCAGGTTAGCCTCATGGGCCTGGGAGCTTGATAAACAAGGGGAGTTTAAGATCCCCTGAAGATGTGGGTGACTCTCACCTAGGATTACAATGACCTGGTCCCTAAAAGGGATCTTAACACACCTGTGGAAGGTGGATGACACAACGCACAAACTGTGTATCCAGGGCCTTCCCAACAACAGGTTATAATGGGGGTGGATGTCCAAGACATGGAACACCCCCGTGTGTTCGATCCCTCCCGTTTCCATTGGGAGTTCGATGGATCCTAAAGGTCTAGATGCATTCCCATCGTATCCAGTGATAACGATGGGGCTTGGGTTCACTGAAGTCAAGGTGACTCCGATTTTGTACGCCACATGAAGTGGAAGGATGTTGAGTCCTCCTCCACCATCGACTAGGCACCTGTCCAGAGAGTGGTTGTTTAGAACCACCTCGATATGCAGGGCCTGGTTATGGGTTTCGTAGGGTCTATCTACATCATCTTCCGAAAAAGTGATGGGCGATTTTGCTCCTAATAAAGCCACTTGGGCAGACAAGGATTCCAGACTTATATTCGAATCAACCTTGGCCCTTTCTAGAATTTTCTCTAATACAAGTCTATGCCTAGGCGAGGTTTTTATAAGCTCTAAGATAGACATGTGAATAGGAATCTTTGAAAGGTGGTTTTCGAAGTCATAAGGATTTAGGATGACTTTGTCCTTATCTGCTTTTGGTAGAACACTAGGGATACATGCTTTTGAGGGGCCAGGCACACTGACCACCTTTTAAGCACCTTGAAGGTGCGGGGGTTGATAGATGCTCCCGGATCTAGTGACTTCCCCCATGACCAGCCTAGGGTTCGCGCTAATTTTTGCTCTAAGAATGAGCTGAGGAGAACCTTGGGTTTTCAAAACTGGTTTTACCGGGGATTCCACTTTTGGTGGTCCCCGAATGATGATTTGGGCGGGCTTCTTGTATAGTAAAAGAATGGGCGCGCAAGTGGGTCGACCAGGTTCTGGTTTTTGCGCTAGTTCCTTGGAAATGGTGAGGGTACATACCTCCTTTCCTTTCCCACTGCCACTGGCGTGTTTGGGAAAGGGTTCCTTGAAGATAGCTTGAGGTGGCTCAAGTTCCGCAGTGACCTGGAGCCAGCCTTCTGCTATCAAGTTCTCAATTTTATTTAAGAGGGAGAAGCAGCGTTTCGTATCATGGCCTTTGAGCCGATGATACTTACAAAATCGGTTTAAATACCCCCCTTTGGAAGTGACTCCTTCGGGGATTTCAGGGAGTTCTATCATGCCCTGGGCATGTAGGAGGTCTAGGACCTCCGACACAGGTTGCCCCAGCGGAGTGTACTCCCGTTTTTCAACCGGTTTTTGAAAATTTTGCTCCCTCTTATTTTCTATCTTTTCAAAATTTTTGGAAGTGCCCGCCATGCCTGGATCCACCTAGACATTGGCGATTTTATGGGGCTTTGCCCCTTTGTCCATCGTGGGTAGCCCATATGTGATGGGCTTTTCCAAGCGGGTTTTTGGAATGGCACTTCCTTTCCACAAGTGATCATATGTCCCTTTTCGCAAGTTGGTTTCGAAAAGGGAGGCCTTTTTTATCAACTTATGGAAAGTTGAGATCTCATGGAGCAAGAGAAGGGTTTTTAACTCGCTTTTAAAGTTATCCAGGATGAGCATTACTGCGCATCCTTCGGATATGGGCTCTCTTACTTGGCCCAAAAGCGACCTCCATCTTATAATGAAGGCATGTACGTCTTCGTTCATGCCTTGCTTTGTATCCCTTAAGGTATTCAGAGTCAGCGTGACTTCTACGTTGTGTGCAAATCTTTGCATGAAGCAGTTCGCTAAGTCTTCAAAAGTAGCGAACTGGCTTAAGTCGTAGGAAGCCAGCCATTTGGCAGCTGTGCCTTTAAGGGATAAAGGGAACCAATACACCCATTTCATCGAGTCCTTTTTCTTCTTATGGGCTCGACGTGAGAAAAGCTGCAAGTGAGACCTAGGGTCTCCCATGCCATATTACCGATGGAAGTTCGGTATTTCATCGTCACTGTCTGTTTCGTAATCCATAGGAAGGAAATCAGACAGGGCGTAGTTTCTTTTCACTTTATTCTGCCCTTTTAGCAACTGCTGTAGGGCTTTACGGTCCTTTTGTGTGAAGGACTCGTGGTATTGGTTGCCTTCTATTACGGAGGCCTCTTTGTGCTTGCGAGGTTTTTCAGATTTTTTCTTAGGCCTTTGTTCACCGTTTGATGAACATGAATCACCTACTTCAGCCTCTTGGCTGAGAGCATCGATTTTGGCCTCAAACTCCCTTCTCAAGTCCTCGATTTCATGTAGTTTTATTTTATTTTTGAAAATCCTCCTAGAGTGAGAACTTGATGCGCATGAGCCTTGGCTCGACACTTCACTTGGATTGGATTTTCACATGCTTTTCAAGCTTTCTCAAAATGTCCTAAGTACAAGCAAAGAAAACAAGTTAAAATGATACCTTTTTTACAAAATTTTCGCAAAACTTCTACCTTAAAAACTCGATTTTTGAAAGGCTCACGTCCCACCGGGCGTGCCAATCTCTGTAGACGCGCGAAAAATCCCCACGCCTCTCCTGCCTTTTCTGGGCTTGGATCGGATCCTCTCGTGCGTCTAAGGCCTATTTATGCAAACAGGGCGTGCCAGCTAGCTTACCTAAGCTAGCGAAGATAGATTCTAAACTGACTTCTAATGTGGCGACTGTGAGCAAGTGAGCTCTTGTCGTCGCAGACCTTCTTGCACCGATGCACAAGGGTCAGTCTGTACGCTTTGCAAAAATCGAGTTTTGGGATAGAAAGTCTACGAAGCGGTTCGAGGTGTCTAATTCGGGTCTTTTAGATGCGGTTGCATATTTTAGATCACGTAGATTTGCACGTGCCTAAGTCTTTCCTTTTATCCCTTTTCGGGCCACCTAGTTTGTGTGTTATGAACACTCCACTACATGGGCGAATTCAAGCGGGGCTTGCTTTGATGCAATATGCGTCCTACCTCATGGTATGGCGTAGATGCAATGCAAACTCACGCTACTCCAAAGGGAAAACCCGAAATGTAAAGACAATACCGAAGGGAAATAACCGAAGGGAAATGACTTGGAATATAAATGCCGAAGGGAGATATGTATATAGAGTATGTATATGAGCCCTTACTCGGGTCTTGCAAATAAGAGCGAAGGCTCAATGTGGGTGCGTGCTTGAATTGAAAGACTTACACACACGACATGAAATTAAACCCAAATATAAATTGCAGTATGGCCTTGACTAAGGTCTTGGGAGTAAGAGCGAAAGCTCAATGTGTGTGAGAGTGCTTGAATTGAAGTACTACGCACACGACATGAAATTAAACCCAAAGATAACTGCAATAGGCCTTGACTAAGGTCTTGGGAGTAAGAGCGAAAGCTCAATGTGTGTGAGAGTGCTTGAATTGAAAGACTTACACACACGACATGAAATGAAACCCAAATAGTATAACACGGCCCTTACTTGGGTCTTTCAAATAAGAGCGAAGGCTCAATGTGTGTGAGTGCTTGAATTGAAAGACTTACACACCCAACTTAAGCAAAACCCTACGAAAACTAAAGTACATATATATATTTATGTATTAGGGGTTGATTAGGCCCGTGTGTATTCAAAATCGTGCACAACTAAGAGAGTGCACGTGTGTGGGTGTGCCAAGCCACGTTATTACAAGTGGGGGGAGACTATGCTCTATTATTACAACCCCGTATCGAATTGAATTTCAAGCAAGTATACAACTAAGGACCGAGTTAGGCACTTACTAATAGCTGGTCCGAAGATGCCTTGCTTGAGCGTGGGCTTGGCCTTCGCCTTGGGCTGCAAGAGGGAGCTCCGCAGAGTTGAATGGCAAGGGGCTGCTGGCCGGGTGCCTTTGGTGCGCGGAAGAGGCGCCTTGAAGGTGGTCGGCTACTTGGAAGGGGCTGGTTTTGTGCGTGGGGCTAAAGTGAGTATGTAGGGTCACTAAGGAAGGGCGCGGTGTTAGGGAGTATGGCACTAATGGGAAGCCTAAGGGAAGGTCTAATGGAGCACCTAGGGGAAAGGAAGTAGCTGGCCAAATGGAAGTGATAGTCGGTTGGAGTGGCCGACTAGGAGAACTTGATGGTGGCGGGCTGCTAGGGTGGCTGGGTGTGGTGGAAGGGAAGGGAACTAGCTAGGAGATGGGGTAAGGTAGTGGTGGATGTGGGGAGGTAATATGGGCAGGTCTTAGGGAGTTGGATGGGGTGGCCGGGTGTAGCTAGGGTGTCTAGGTAGTGGCGGGTAGTTAGGGTGGTTATGGCCTGGCCGAGTGGGAGTGGTGGCGGCAAGTGGCTGGTATTAGGGTAAGGTGGTGGTATGGTGGGTGGCTGAGAGTGGAGAAGGAGCAAGGTGGAGTGTGGGGTACTAACCGAGTGAAGAGGCAGTGGCGGATGGAAGGGGAGCAGCCGGGTGGTTGGGATTAGGCTAGGATTAGGTTAGGTTTAGGGAAATTAACCTAGGTTTAGGGAAGGATTAGGAAAGTGGGTTAGGTGATTAGGTTGGGATTAGGCTGGGATTAGGGAAGTGGGTTAGGTGATTAGGCTCAGATTAGGACCGAATTAGGGTGGAAGGCTAGGATTAGGTGTGTTTGGTTAGGTTTAGGTGAAGGAGCTCCCTTTGCATGACCCATGGACCTTAACCATATCATGTTGGTGCAGCCCTAGGTTAGGTTTTGGCTAATTACAAGCTTAAACCCACTTAATTAGGCTAACCCACATGATTAACCCCAAACTTGACACACAAGTCAAGCTTAATTACAACACACACTTGATCTTATCCTCCCCCACTCTCTCTCATGCCCATAATCCCACGTGAAATTCAAGTGGGCCCCACCTCCATTTATGAGAAGGTGATGTGGGCCATGGATATGGATATTGGATTGGATCTCTGGATCCAAATCCAAATCTAAATCCATACATGGGTTTGGATTGGGATCTGGATATATATGGTCCAGATCCGATCCAAACTAAACTCTGACTCCTTCGAGCTATGTTCAAAACGAACGGTTTGTGCGTGGTCTGACTGCATCAGTACTCCGTCTGCGTTGGGTCTTCGCCAACATGATCGTCTGCCTCTATTTTCGCCTTTCGGAGATGACTTCAAATGATGTTTTGATGATAATAGGGTCTTGGACGTTCGAGATCCTGGGGGTGGATTTGATACGAGAGTTGCTGTGCCGGGCTCGACATGTGCTCCTGTTCCGGGCTCTCTTTGGCTTTCCTGGTCCTATCTGGATGGGGCCAAGTTGCTTCGGGGTTTCAAAATGTGTTTTAAAAGGTTTTTAAAACCATATTATACATATTTAAAATATATAAAGTTCAAAAGATATGTACAGGGTTGCCTGGAAGGTGTAAACACCCCGAAATCCCACGAATTCCTCGAAACAATCTGGTTTTGTAAAAACAGCCCCCAAAGGGCCATTTTGAGATTGGAAGCCCAAGAGCCTTCCAGACAACCCTGTACATATATTTTGAACTCCGTATTTCAAAAATATATAATATGGCTTTTAAAACCTTTTTAAAACATGTTTTGAAACCCTGAAGCAGCTTGGCCTAATCTAGACAGGACCAGGAAAGTTAAGGAGAGCCTAGAATCGAAGCACATGTCGAGCCCGACACAGCAACTCTCGTATCAAATCCACACCCCAGGATCTCGAACGTCCAAGACCCTGTTATCATCAAAACATCATTTGAAGTCATCTCCGGAAGGCGAAAATAGAGACGGACGATCATGTTGGCGAAGACCCAACGCAGACGGAGCACTAATGCTGTCAGGCCCCGCACAAACCGTTCATTTCAAACACAGCTCGAAGGAGTCAGAGTTCAGTTTGGATCGGATCTGAACCATATATATCCAAATCCCAATCCAAACCCATGTATGGACTTGGATTTGGATTCAAAAATCCAATCCAATATCCATATCCATGGCCCACATCACCTTCTCATAAATGGAGGTGGGGCCCACTTGAATTTCACGTGGGATTATGGACATGAGAGAGAGTGGGGGGGTGGATAAGATCAAGTGTGTGTTGTAATTAAGCTTGACTTGTGTGTCAAGTTTGGGGTTAATCATGTGGGTTAGCCTAATTAGGTGGGTTTAAGCTTGTAATTAGCCAAAACCTAACCTAGGGCTGCACCAACATGATGTGGTTAAGGTCCATGGGCAATGCAAAGGGAGCTCCTTCACCTAAACCTAACCAAAAACACCTAATCCTAGCCTTCCACCCTAATCCGCCCCTAATCTGAGCCTAATCACCTAACCTACTTCCCTAATCCTGGCCTAATCCCAACCTAATCACCTAACCCACTTCCCTAATCCTTTCCTAAACCTAGGTTAATTTCCCTAAACCTAGCCTAATCCTAGCCTAATCACCTAACCTAGTGTAAACACCCCGAAATCCCACGAATTTCTCAAACCCATCTGGTTTTGCAAAAGCAGCCCCAAAGGGCTATTTTGAGTCTGGAAACCCAGGAGCCTTCCAAACAACCCTGTATATATGTTTTAAACTTTATATTTCAAAAATACATAATATGGCTTTTGAAAACCCTTTTAAAACATGTTTTGAAACCCCGAAGCAGCTTGGCCTAATCCAGACAGGACCAGGAGAGCTAAGGAGAGCCCGAAACCGGAGCACTTGTCGAGCCCGGCACAATAGCTCTTGTCTCAAATTCACACCCCCAGGATCTCGAACGTCCAAGACCCTGTTATCATCGAAACTTTGTTTGAAGTCATCTCCAGAAGGCGAAAACAGAAGCGGACGATCATGTTGGCGAAGACCCAACGCAGACGAAGCACTGATGCTGTCAGGCCCCGCACAAACCGTTTGTTTCGAACACAGCTCGAAGGAGTCAGAGTTCAGTTTGGATCGGATCTTGACCATATATATCTAGATCCCAATCCAAACCCATGTATGGACTTGGATTTGGATTTGGATTCAAAAATCCAATCCAATATCCATATCCATGGCCCACATCACCTTCTCATAAATGGAGGTGGGGCCCACTTGAATTTCACATGGGATTATGGGCATGAGAGAGAGTGGGGGTGGATAAGATCAAAGAGTGTTGTAATTAAGCTTGACTTGTGTGTCAAGTTTGAGGTTAATCATGTGGGTTAGCCTAATTAAGTGGGTTTAAGCTTGTAATTAGCCAAAACCTAACCTAGGGCTGCACCAACATGATGTGGTTAAGGTCCATGGGCCATGCAAAGGGAGCTCCTTCACCTAAACCTAACCAAAAATACCTAATCCTAGCCTTCCACCCTAATCCGCCCCTAATCTGAACCTAATCACCTAACCTACTTCCCTAATCCCGGCCTAATCCCAACCTAATCACCTAACCCACTTCCCTAATCTTTCCCTAAACCTAGGTTAATTTCCCTAAACCTAGCCTAATCCTAGCCTAATCACCTAACCTAGCTCACTAAACCTCACCCTAGAACCAACCCACCTAACTAAACCCTAAACCCCTAAACCACCCCTAGCCCACAACCTACCCAAACCACTTGTATCTAAAATATCTGGCCCTACCCTTTCCAGCCCACCTTATCATCATACCACCCTACCTAAACCACCTAACCACTACCCCAAACCTAGCCCTAACCGACCTAACCCAGCCCTATATAAACCCCCCCCCCCTGGGGGCGGGTTTGACAACCAAGAACCCCACCCATTCCCAGCCGGGTCCTCTACTTCCCCAAGTCCAGCCGAACCCCACCTGCTCCACCTGCTCCACCTGCTCCACATCCCACCACCGCCTGCTCCACATCCCGCCACCAGCTACACCACTACCTTTCAACGGAATGCCACCACCATTGCCACCATCATCCGGCTGATTCCCTTCCACCCGCCACCACTTCTTCACTCGGTAAGTCCCCTACATCCTACCTTACCACCTCTTCACTCCCTCTCCACTCTCAGCCACCTAATCCACTCCCCTATCACCTTAACACCAGCCCTTCCACTCGCTGCCACCCTTCTCACTCAGCCAAACCCATAGCTCCCTAACTACCCGCCACCACCTAGCCCTTTTAGTCCCATTCGGCCATCCTATCCGACTCCCTAAAACCTGCCCACATCACCCCAAGACACTTACCATACCCACTACCACTTGGTCCCATCTCCTAGCTAGCTCCCTTCCCTTACATCACACCTAGCCGCCCTAGCAGCCCGCCACCACCAAACTCCCTTAGCCGGCCACTCCCTTCCCCTACATCACTCCCAACCGCCTTAGCAACCCGCCAACCTTAAGTGCCCCATTAGGTCTTCCTTTGAGCTTCCCTTAGTGCCATACTCCCTTAGTGACCCTACTTAGGTCCTTTAACCAAACACGCCAAAAAGAACCCGTCTCTAGTAGCCGGCCACCTTCAAGGCGCCTCTTCCGTGCACCACGGACACTCGGCCAGCACCTCTTGCCGTTCAACCTCGTGGAGCTCCCTTTTGCAGCCCAAGGTGAAGGCCAAGCCCACGCTCAAGCAAGGCATCTTCGGACCAGCTATTAGTAAGTGCCTAACTCGGTCTTTAGTTGTATACTTGCTTGAGATTCAATTCGATACGGGGTTGTAATAACGGAGCATAGTCTCCCCCCGCTTGTAATAACGTGGCTTGGCACACCCACACACGTGCACTCTCTTAGTTGTGCACGATTTTGAACACACACGGGCCTAATCAGCCCCTAATACATAAGTATATATATATACTTTAATTTTGTAGGGTTTTGCTTAAGTTGGGTGTGTTGTCTTTCAATTCAAGCACTCACACACATTGAGCCTTCGCTCTTATTTGAAAGACCCAAGTAAGGGCCGACCTATACTATTTGGGTTTTCATTTCATGTCATGTGTGTAAGTCTTTCAATTCAAGCACTCACACACATTGAGCCTTCGCTCTTATTTGAAAGACCCAAGTAAGGGCCGACCTATACTATATGGGTTTTCATTTCATGTCATGTGTGTAAGTCTTTCAATTCAAGCACTCACACACATTGAGCCTTCTCTCTTAGTTGAAAGACCCAAGTAAGGGCCGACTTATACTATTTGGGTTTAATTTCATGTTGTGTGCGTAGTACTTCAATTCAAGCACTCACACACAGTGAGCTTTCGCTCTTACTCCCAAGACCTTAGTCAAGGCCTACTGCAGTTATATTTGGGTTTCATTTCATGTTGTGTGCGTAGTACTTCAATTCAAGCACTCACACACATTGACCTTTCGCTCTTATTCCCAAGACCTTAGTCAAGGCCATACTGCAAGTTATATTTGGGTTTTCATTTCATGTCGTGTGTGTAAGTCTTTCAATTCAAGCACGCACCTACATTCAGCCTTCGCTCTTATTTGCAAGACCCGAGTCAGGGCCCATATACCTACTCTATATACATATCTCCCTTCGGTATTTACATTATAAGTCATTTCCCTTCGGTTATTTCCCTTCAGTATTGTCTTTACATTCGGGTTTTTCCTTTGGAGTAGCGTGAGTTTGCATTGCATCTACGCCATACCACGAGGTAGGATGCATATTGCATCAAAGCAAGCCCCGCTCGAATTCGCCCATGTAGTGGAGTGTTCATAACACACAAACTAGGTGGCCCATAAAGGGATAAAAGGAAAGACTTAGGCATGTGCAAATCCAGGTGATCTAAAATTTGCAATCGCATCTAAGAGACCCGAATTAGACACCTCGAACCGCTTCGTAGGCTTTCTATCCCAAAAACTCTATTTTTGCAAAGCGTACAGACTGACCCTTGCGCATCGGTCCAAGAAGGTGTGCGACGACAAAAGCTCACTTGCTCACAGTCGCCACGTTAGAAGTCAGTTTAGAATATATCTTCGCTAGCTTAGGTAAGCTAGCTGGCACGCCCTGTTTACATAAATAGGCCTTAGACACACGAGAGGATCCGCTCCAAGCCCTGAAAAGGTGAGAGGCGGGGATTTTTCGCGCGTCTACACCTAGCTCACTAAACCTCACCCTAGAACCAACCCACCTAACTAAACCCTAAACCCCTAAAACACCCCTAGCCGCCAACCTACCCAAACCACTTGTATTTAAAATATCTAGCCCTACCCTTTCCAGCCCACCTTATCATCATACCACACTACCTAAACCACCTAACCACTACCCCAAACCCAGCCCTAACCGACCTAGCCCAGCCCTATATAAACCCCCCCCTTGGGGGCGGGTTTCATCATCTAGCAGCCCCACCTTCCAAGCCGAGTCCTCCACTTCCCAGCTCAGCCGAACCATCACCTGCTCCACATCCCGCCACCACCTGCTCCACGTCCCACCAATACCTGCACCACTACCTTCCAGTCGAGCGCCACCACCACCACCATCACCCGGCTGATTCCCTTCCATCCGCCACCACCTTTTCACTCGGTAAGTACCCTACATCTTGCCTTACTCCTTCACTCCCTCTCCACTCTCAGCCACCTAATCCACTCCCATATCACCCTAACACCAACCCTTCCACTTGCTGCCACCAGCCCCACTCAGCCAAACCCGTAGCCACCCTAACTACCCGCCACCACCTAGACACCTTAGCTTCATTCGGCCACCCTATCCGACTCCCTAAAGCCTGCCCACATCACCCCAATACACCTACCATACCCACTACCACCTGGTCCCATCTCCTAGCTAGCTCCCTTCCCTTACACCACTCCTAGCCACCCTAGCAGCCTGCCACCACCAAGCTCCCCTAGTCAGCCACTCCAACCGACTGTTGCCCCTTCACTCGGCCAGCAACCTGCCAACCTTAGGTGCCCCATTAGATCTTCCCTTGAGCTTCCCTTAGTGCCATACTCCCTTAGTGACCCTACTTAGGTCCTTTAACCCAACACACCAAAAACAACCCTTTGCTAGCAGCCGGCCACCTTCAAGGCGCCTCTTCCGCGCGCCAAGGACACTCGACCAACACCCTTTGCCGTTCAACCTCGCGGAGCTCCCTTTCGTAGCCCAAGGCGAAGGCCAAGCCCACGCTCAAGCAAGGCATCTTCGGACCAGCTATTAGTAAGTGCCTAAGTCGGTCTTTAGTTGTATACTTGCTTGAGATTCAATTCGATACGGGGTTGTAATAACAGAGCATAGTCTCCCCCCGCTTGTAATAACGTGGCTTGGCACACCCACACACGTGCACTCTCTTAGTTGTGCACGATTTTGAACACACACGGGCCTAATCAGCCCCTAATACATAAGTATATACATATACTTTAATTTTGTAGGGTTTTGCTTAAGTTGGGTGTGTTGTCTTTCAATTCAAGCACTCACACACATTGAGCCTTCGCTCTTATTTGAAAGACCCAAGTAAGGGCCGACCTATACTATTTGGGTTTTCATTTCATGTCGTGTGTGTAAGTCTTTCAATTCAAGCACTCACACACATTGAGCCTTCACTCTTATTTGAAAGACCCAAGTAAGGGCCGACCTATACTATTTGGGTTTTCATTTCATGTCATGTGTGTAAGTCTTTCAATTCAAGCACTCACACACATTGAGCCTTCGCTCTTATTTGAAAGACCCAAGTAAGGGCCGACCTATACTATTTGGGCTTTCATTTCATGTCATGTGTGTAAGTCTTTCAATTCAAGCACTCACACACATTGAGCCTTCGCACTTATTTAAAAGACCCAAGTAAGGGCCGTGTTATACTATTTGGGTTTAAATTCATGTTGTGTGCGTAGTACTTCAATTCAAGCACTCACACACATTGAGCTTTCGCTCTTATTCCCAAGACCTTAATCAAGGCCATACTGCAAGTTATATTTGTGTTTAATTTCATGTCGTGTGTGTAAGTCTTTCAATTCAAGCACTCACACACATTGAGCCTTCACTCTTATTTGAAAGACCCAAGTAAGGGCCGACCTATACTATTTGGGTTTTCATTTCATGTCATGTGTGTAAGTCTTTCAATTCAAGCACTCACACACATTGAGCCTTCGCTCTTATTTGAAAGACCCAAGTAAGGGCCGACCTATACTATTTGGGCTTTCATTTCATGTCATGTGTGTAAGTCTTTCAATTCAAGCACTCACACACATTGAGCCTTCGCACTTATTTAAAAGACCCAAGTAAGGGCCGTGTTATACTATTTGGGTTTAAATTCATGTTGTGTGCGTAGTACTTCAATTCAAGCACTCACACACATTGAGCTTTCGCTCTTATTCCCAAGACCTTAATCAAGGCCATACTGCAAGTTATATTTGGGTTTAATTTCATGTCGTGTGTGTAAGTCTTTCAATTCAAGCACGCACCCACATTGAGCCTTCGCTCTTATTTGCAAGACCCGAGTAAGGGCCCATATACCTACTCTATATACATATCTCCCTTCGGCATTTACTTTACAAGTCATTTCCCTTCGGTTATTTCCCTTCAGCATTGTCTTTACATTCGGGTTTTCCCTTTGGAGTAGCGTGAGTTTGCATTGCATCTACGCCATACCACGAGGTAGGACGCATATTGCATCAAAGCAAGCCCCGCTCGAATTCTCCCATGTAGTGGAGTGTTCATAACACACAAACTAGGCGACCCACAAAGGGATAAAAGAAAAGACTTAGGCACGTATAAATCCACATGATCTAAAATATGCAATCGCATCTAAAAGACCCGAATTAAACACCTCGAACCGCTTCGTAGGCTTTCTATTCCAAAAACTCGATTTTTGCAAAGCGTACAGACTGACCCTTGCGCATCGGTGCAAGAAGGTCTGCGACGACAAGAGCTCACTTGCTCATAGTCGCCACGATTAGAAGTCAGTTTAAATATATCTGCGCATGCCCTGTTTACATAATTAGGCCTTAGACGCACAAGAGGACCCACTCCAAGCCTAGGAAAGGCGGGGAGGCGTGGGGATTTTCACGCATCTACAGAGATTGGCACGCCCGATGGGACGTGAGCCTTTAAAAAGTCGAGTTTTTAAGTTAGGAGCTTACAAAAATTTTCAAAGAGGTGTCATTTTTAACTTGTTTTCTTTGCTTGTACTTAGGACATTTTGAAAAAGCTTGAAAAGCATGTCAAAATCCAATCCAAGTGAAGTGTCGAGCCAAGGCTCATGCGCATCAAGTTCTCACTCTAGGAGGATTTTCAAAAACAAAATAAAACTAGATGAAATCGAGGACTTGAGAAGGGAGTTTGAGGCTAAAATCGATGCTTTCAGCCAAGAGGCTGAAGTAGGCGATTCATGTTCATCAAACGGTGAACAAAGGCCTAAGAAAAAATCTGAAAAACCTCGCAAGCACAAAGAGGCCTCCGTAATGGAAGGCAACCAATACCACGAGTCCTTCACATAAAAGGACCGTAAAGCCCTACAATAGTTGCTGAAAGGGCAGAATAAAGAGAAAAGAAGCTACGCCCTGTCTGATTTCCTTCCTATGGATTACGAAACAGACAGTGACGATGAAATACCGAACTTCCATCGGTATGATGGCATGGGAGACCCTAGGTCTCACTTGCAGCTTTTCTCGCGTCGTGTCCATAAGAAGAAAAAGGACTCGATGAAATGGGTGTATTGGTTTCCTTTATCCCTTAAAGGCACAGCTGCCAAATGGCTGGCTTCCTACGACTTAAGCCAGTTCGCTACTTTTGAAGAGTTAGCGAACTGCTTCATGCAAAGATTTGCACACAACGTAGAAGTCACGTCGACTCTGAATACCTTAAGGGATACAAAGCAAGGCATGAACGAAGACGTACATGCCTTCATTATAAGATGGAGGTTGCTTTTGGGCCAAGTGCGAGAGCCCATATCCGAAGGATGCGCAGTAATGCTCATCCTGGATAACTTTAAAAGCGAGTTAAAAACCTCTCTTGCTCCATGAGATCTCAACTTTCCATAAGTTGATCAAAAAGGCCTCCCTTTTCGAAACCAACTTACGAAAAGGGACATACGATCACTTGTGGAAAGGAAGTACCGTTCCAAAAACCCGCTTGAAAAAGCCCATCACATACGGGCTACCCACGATGGACAAAGGGACAAAGCCCCATAAAATCGCCAATGTCCGGGTGGTTCCAGGCGTGGCGGGCACTTCCAAAAATTTTGACAAATTAGAAAATAAGAGAGAGCGAAACTTTCAAAAACCGGTTGAAAAACGGGAGTACACTCCGTTGGGGCAACCTGTGTCGGAGGTCCTAGACCTCCTACTTGCCCAGGGCATGATAGAACTCCCTGAAATCCCCGAAGAAGTCACTTCCAAAGGGGGGTATTTAAACCGATTTTGTAAATATCATCGGCTCAAAGGCCATGATACCAAACGCTGCTTCTCCCTCTTAAATAAAATTGAGAACTCGATAGCAGAAGGCCGACTCCAGGCCACTGCGGAACCAGAGCCACCTCAAGCTATCTTCAAGGAACCCTTTCCCAAACACGCCAGTGGCAGTGGGAAAGGAAAGGAGGTATGTACCCTCACCATTTCCAAGGAACTAGCGCAAAAACCAGAGTCTGGTCGACCCACTTGTGCGCCCATTCTTGTACTACACAAGAAGCCCGCCCAAGTCATCATTCGGGGGCCACCAAAAGTGGAATCCCTGGTAAAACCAATTTTGAAAATCCAAGGTTCTCCTCAGCTCATCCTTAGAGCCAAATTTAGCACGAACCCTAGCCTGGTCGTGGGGGAAGTCACTAGATCTGGGAGGGTCTATCAACTCCCGCACCTTCAAGGTGCTAAAAAGGTGGTCAGTGTGCCTGGCCCCTCAAAAGTATGTATCCCTAGTGTTCTGCCAAAAGCAGATAAGCACAAAGTCATCCTAAATCCTTATGACTTCAAAAACCACATTTCAAAGATTCCTATTCACATGTCTATCTTAGAGCTTATACAAACCTCGCCTAGGCATAGACTTGTATTAGAGAAAATTCTAGAAAGGGCCAAGGTTGATTCGAACATAAGTCCGGAATCCTTGTCTGCCCAAGTGGCTTTATTAGGAGCAAAATCGCCCATCACTTTCTCGGAAGATGATGTAGATAGACTCTACGAAACCCATAACCAGGCCCTGCATATCGAGGTGGTTCTAAACAACCACTCTCTGGACAGGTGCCTAGTCGATGGTGGAGGAGGGCTCAACATCCTTCCACTTCATGTGGCATACAAAATCGGAGTCACCTTGACTTCAGTGAACCCAAGCCCCATCGTTATCACTAGATACGATGGGAATGCGTCTAGACCTTTAGGATCCATTGAACTCCCAATGGAAATGGGAGGGATCGAATACACGGGGGTGTTCCATGTCTTGGACATCCACCCCCATTATAACCTGTTGTTGGGAAGGCCCTGGATACACAGTTTGTGCGCTGTGCCATCCACCTTCCACAGGTGTGTTAAGATCCCTTTTAGGGACCAGGTCATTGTAATCCTAGGTGAGAGTCACCCACAGCTTCAGGGGATCATAAACTCCCCTTGTTTATCAAGCTCCCAGGCCCATGAGGCTAACCTGGGGCAAATTATGGTCGAGCCACCTCGGCTCGTGTTGAACAACCCTAGGAAGGTTGTATATGTGAAGGTGCCGTCCAAAGCAGGCCCCCTCCCGATTCTAACCCTTCTAGGACGACCCAAGCGTTTCCTATTTCCAAAGCCCCTGGACAAGAGGCCATATGAGCACAATATGGACGATAGCATGTTCCAGGACCACGACTTGTATCAAACTTTTTTGAAAAACAAAAAGTCGTGGAACATGTTGTTGAACATGGGCTACACGCCCTACAAGAGTCTACGGGCACAGAACCAGGGTCTCCTAGAGCCCATCCTTCCTAGGGCCAATCCAAGCCGATATGGGATCGGCTATACTCCCCGAATACCGCCGGAGCCACCCCCTGTGACCACCTAGGTCAAGGGTGCCCCGTGACCTGCCTTAGAAGAGACCTATGATTTAGATCTCCTATTCCAAGTCTAACCCGTAGTGTTTTCCCTTTGTAGGTATGACGGAGGATCCCTTTTCTAAAAATACAAAAACATTTGAAAAGCTTAAAATCAAAAAAATCGAAAAACAAGAAAAACCAAAAACAATGGAAAAACAAAAACTCGAAAATAGAGTGCTTTGTATAGTTCCCAAGGTTCTTGTTTTACAAAAAACCAAAAAAATCGAAAATCTGGAAAATACCAAAAAGATTTTGTACATAGCTACTCCTGGTAGGACTTTGGCAAAAGAAAAGGATTTCGAAAGAAACGTCGTCTGCATAGCCAGACCAAAAGTTTCGAAATCACTTGAAAATCCAAGTACAAAACCAGGTCATTTTGAAAACCACACATCAAATTCCCTCGGGTCTATAGCCCACGAGAATGATCAAAGCCCAGAAGTGGATCCCCTAGAGGAAGATCCCACTTCTGAGCTCCCAGAATTTCATAAGATTCTCGATTTTGAAAAACCTTCCCAATCAGTAGGAGGAGATTTCATAGAGGTGAACCTAGGGGATGATTCAAATCCCAAAACCATCAAAATAGGTGCATGCTTGCATGAAACTCAAAGGTTAGCATTCATTGCATTTCTACGAACCTATTTAGATGTGTTTGCATGGACATATAAAGACATGCCGGGCATAGATCCCAGCATTGTCGAACATCGTCTTCCCTTAGATGCAGGTGTAAAACCCATAAAGCAGAAGCTTAGGAAAATACACCCGAATGTACACACGCAAGTCAAAGAGGGTTTAGAAGATCTACTAAAAGCCGAATTTATAAAACCCATTGCGTATTCTGATTGGTTATCAAATATCGTTGTAGTTCGAAAAACCAATGGGAAAATTCGAATATGCATCGATTTCAGAAACCTGAATAAAGCCACTCCAAAGGATAATTATCCTTTACCAAACATAGATTTGATAGTCAATAGTACTGCAAATCATGAAATGTTTTCATTCATGGATGACTATTCAGGCTATAATCAAATCAAACTAAGTCCACGAGATCAGGGTAAGACCGCCTTCACAACCCCATGGGGCACGTACTGCTATACAGTCATGCCCTTTGGTTTAAAAAATGCCGGCGCAACATACCAACGAGCCATGACCACGATCTTCCATGATCAGATTCATGAGCTTGTAGAAGTGTATGTAGATGATCTCTTGGCGAAGTCCAAAACCCGATGCACTCACATCGAATGTTTACAAAAGATTTTTGAAAGGCTTAGGCTTTACAAAGTAAAGCTAAACCCTCAAAAGAAGTCGGCCCTCTAAATGTCGAGCCATCATAGACATGGCTCCACCCTCCAATCTCACCCAAATCCGTAGCCTCCAGGGTTGTTTACAATCCGTTCACCGATTCATATCGAATCTGGCCACTAGATGCGAACCCTTCAACAAACTGTTGAGGAAGGGCACAAAATTCTTATGGGATGACGAATGCCAGAAGTCCTTCGAGAGATTGAAGGCATACTTGGTTAATCTCCCCGTTTTGAACCCTCCAAAGCAAGGAAAACCACTTTTATTATACATCTCCGTGCATGCGAATGCTTTAGGAGCCCTGTTGGCTCAATACAAGGATGACACCCATAAAGAGTATGCCATCCACTATATTTCGAAAACTCTCTTGGCTTATGAACGAAATTATCAAGCCATGGAGAAGACGTGCTGGGCCCTAGTCTGGGACTGCTAGAAATTCAGACACTATTTCCTAGATCATGAGATCTGGATAGTGTCCAAGCTTGATCCAATCAAGAACTTATTCGAAAAACCCATTCTCACAGGTAGATTGGGCAAATGGCAACTCCTTCTAATGGAGTATGATCTAAAATACCATCACCAGATCTCCATTAAGGGGCAAGCCCTAGCAGATTACGTGGCTGAGTTCCCCTTAGAGGATGCATATCCCACTCTTGTCGAAATGCCTGATGAAGGCATATTGCAAAACCATTTTCAAAACCACATTTTGGCAAATTCTTACGAAAACCAAGTGTGGAAGATGCACTTCGATGGGGCACGAAACCAACAAGGGGCTGGTGTTGGGGTCGTCCTCATCTCCCCTGAAAAGGGCGAGATTCCTATAGCAGTCCGCTTAGATGTCGAATGTTCCAACAACATAGCCGAGTATGAAGCACTCATACAAGGCTTAAGAATTTCGAAAACTCTAGGGGCATCATGCATCGAGGTCTTTGGAGATTCGCTCCTTGTCATAAACTAGGTTTTGAAAATTTGGCAAGTACATAATGAGAAACTACTTCCATATCACGAGTTGGCCACTCGATTGGTCCAGTCCTTCCAATCATGTAAACTCACACACGTAGGAAGAGAGGATAATGGCATCGCCGATGCCCTCTCCTCCTTGGGTTCAGCCCTGAAGGTCGATCCCATTTTAGGGACCAGATCTTTGGAAATATGGCATGCACCCCACCCATCCACACACGACTTGGATATTTGCCAAAATAACCCAGAGTCTATTGAAAAACCCTGGTTTTATAAAATCAAACAGTTTTTAGAAAATGGGGGATTCACCAAGGATGCCACATCCAAAGATAAGGCATTCATTCGTAAGATTTCAACCCGATACACCATTCTGGGTGGGGTTTCTACAAAAAAAGTTTTACCGGCATTCTGCTTAGGTGTATCGACCTAGAGGAGGCTAGGATAGTGATGCACGAGTTCCACGATGGAGAATGTGGTGGTCATGTTAATGCCAACATGATGGCAATGAAAATACTTAGAGGGGGCTATTTTTGGTCCACCCTGAAAAGGGATTGCCACGACCATGTTAGGAAGTGTCATCCATGTCAAGTGCATGGGCACGCCATTCATATCCCATCATCTACATTGCATTCCATGGTCAGCCCCTGGCCATTTACCATGTGGGTGTTTGACATCGTAGGCCCAATATTTCCAAAGGCCTCGAATGGGCATCGATTTATTTTAGCAGCCACGGAGTATTTCTCCAAGTGGGTGGAAGCCATTTCCCTAACCAATGTGATGGGGCAACTTGTGGTGGCTTTCATCCGGAGGAATATCTTGGCTCGATTTGGGGTTCCACGAGACCTTGTGTCTGATAATGGCACCCCATTCAAGAACGAGCGGATGGTTAAGTTGTGCAACACGTATGGCATAACTCACCACTTCTCCTCGCCCTACTACCCTCAAGGCAACGGCCAAGTCGAAGCCACAAACAAGACTCTCATTAGCATAATTGAGAAAACCTTAGAAAAGGGTAGGACATGGCACGAGAAGCTGGATGAATCCTTATGGGCTTATAGGACTTCCATCCGGACTCCCACGAATGCCACACCATTCGAATTGGTCTATGGCACAAACACCATTCTTCCCATTCATACTCAACTGCATTCATTCCATACATCCATAGCACACGACCTCCCCCAAGAGACGCTTCAGCATGCTAGGATGGCCGAACTAGATTTGCTAGTTGAGAGGCGACTCCTTGTCATGGATCATGCTCGTGCATACCAGCAAAGGATAGCCCGACATTATAGCAAACACATGAGACCTCGCCACTTTGAAGTAGGAGATCTGGTCTTAAAAACCATCCATCATCATGGCCCACACCCCCTACCCAAGTGGCGCCCCAACTGGGATGGACCCTATGTTGTACGAGCAACCACTACGAACAACTCGTATTGGTTGATCGATGTAGAAGGTAGGAATTTAGCAGATCCTATCAATGTTCAATACTTAAGGAAGTATCATGTGTTGGATCTGGATTAAATTCCAGTTTTCGAAAATTTTAGGGATAGCTACCCTGAGACATGTGAATAAGGTGCAAAGACAAACTCGTGTGACCCTGAGTGAGAGAATTCGCACTTGTGAAAGAGCGGAGTCTTCAAAATCGTGGTTACATTTCAAAATCCTTCTTCTTACAAAGAAAGGCCTAGTTCAATATAGCAAGATACTTGCAAGTAGTACTTGCTATTTCTAAATAGGCTGATCTGGAATGGATCGAGTGTAGGCTTGGGATAAGTCCTCCCCTCTTCTCTTCTATTTCCAAAAGGAAAACAAAGGCCCAAACAAAAGGGAATTTCCCATTCAAAGTATCTTTCCAAAAGAAAGAAACCAGACTTCAAAAAGAAAAATTGATTCTCTTATGAAAAAGAGGGATTAAAGAAAAAATACTCCCAAAGGGAGACCCTCTATGAAAAAAAGGAAAAAGAGGCCAAAAAGCTCAAAAAGAGCAGTTTTCTGCCTTCTGTGCCTGAAACCACGGGACTCTTCAGAAGGGACCGTGGTACCTCTTTCCCATCCCTGGCTTATCCCAAGCTAAAGCATGGTTCATTTCGAGGAATCCTAAAGTAAAAATAGGATTTACTTACTTGAATTTCATCTTGTTTGAGAATTCGACGTTTCGAGTAAGGCGTAGGAATTTGAAATATAGCTGGTTTTCTTATAAAACCTCCGCTAGATAAGCGAGTGTTAAGACTCAAACAAGGGCAAGCACGGAGAGCTCGAGATCCTTAGGATCGAGACTCAAGACAGTTGTCCCTTTTGTAAATAGTTTTGTAAATAAGTTTTGAAAATCGAACATCGAACAACATAGGATCTGCTCACTTGGAGCAACAGGCCTTGTAAGTCTCTAGAGTTCGACCACATCTGGTCTTTGGGAGGTCGCCACTCTTGGCACCACACCCATGTCATCTGCATTCCACGTATGTCACTTGCATAAACATGATCCCATTTTAGGACCAGATTCCATAGTATACCCTTTGGCATGATATCTCCTCCTACCAGAGTTTTAAATTAAGATTTTGTTAAAAGATTGGGGCGATCCCATATTCTTCGTGGCTAGATCTAGGGAGACATTGAAAGGGGTGTTTGTCATCTTTGCCCTTATCCAAATCGATTTGGACAAGGCCAAAGAGGGGCCTCTGTAAACACCCCGAAATCCAACGAATTCCTTGAAACAATCTGGTTTTGTAAAAACAGCCCCCAAAGGGCCATTTTGAGACTGGAAGCCTAGGAGCCTTCCAAACAACCCTGTACATATATTTTGAACTCCGTATTTAAAAAATATACAATATGACTTTTAAAACCTTTATAAAACATGTTTTGAAACCCCGAAGCAGCTTGGCCTAATCCAGACAGGATCAGGAAGGCTAAGGAGAGCCCAAAACCGGAGCACATGTCGAGCCCGATACAGCAACTCTCGTATTAAATCCACACCCCTAGGATCTCGAACGTCCAAGACCCTGTTATCATCAAAACATCATTTGAAGTCATCTCCGGAAGGCGAAAATAGAGGGGGACGATCATGTTGGCGAAGACCCAACGCAGACGGAGCACTGATGCTGTCAGGCCACGCACAAACCGTTCGTTTTGAACACAGCTCGAAGGAGTCAGAGTTCAGTTTGGATCGGATCTGGACCATATATATCCATATCCCAATCCAAACCCATGTATGGACTTGGATTTGGATTTGGATTCAAAAATCTAATCCAATATCCATATCCATGGCCCACATCACCTTCTCATAAATGGAGGTGGGGCCCACTTGAATTTCACGTGGGATTATGGGCATGAGAGAGAGTGGGGGGGTGGATAAGATCAAGTGTGTGTTGTAATTAAGCTTGACTTGTGTGTCAAGTTTGGGGTTAATCATGTGGGTTAGCCTAATTAGGTGGGTTTAAGCTTGTAATTAGCCAAAACCTAACCTAGGGCTGCACCAACATGATGTGGTTAAGGTCCATGGGCAATGCAAAGGGAGCTCCTTCACCTAAACCTAACAAAAAACACCTAATCCTAGCCTTCCACCCTAATCCGCCCCTAATCTGAGCCTAATCACCTAACCTACTTCCCTAATCCCTGCCTAATCCCAACCTAATCACCTAACCCACTTCCCTAATCCTTCCCTAAACCTAGGTTAATTTCCCTAAACCTAGCCTAATCCTAGCCTAATCACCTAACCTAGCTCACTAAACCTCACCCTAGAACCAACCCACCTAACTAAACCCTAAACCCCTAAACCACCCCTAGCCCACAACCTACCCAAACCATTTGTATTTAAAATATCTGGCCCTACCCTTTCCAGCCCACCTTATCATCATACCACCCTACCTAAACCACCTAACCACTACCCCAAACCCAGCCCTAACCGACCTAGCCCAGCCCTATATAAACCCCCCCCCCCTTGGGGGCGGGTTTCATCATCTAGCAGCCCCACCTTCCCAGCCGAGTCCTCCAGTTCCCAGCTCAGCCGAACCATCACCTGCTCCACATCCCGCCACCACCTGCTCCACGTCCCACCAATACCTGCACTACTACCTTCCAGCCGAGCGCCACCACCACCACCATCACCGGGCTGATTCCCTTCCATCCGCCACCACCTTTTCACTCGGTAAGTACCCTACATCTTGCCTTACTCCTTCACTCCCTCTCCACTCTCAGCCACCTAATCTACTCCCATATCACCCTAACACCAGCCCTTCCACTTGCTGCCACTAGCCCCACTCAGCCAAACCCGTAGCCACCCTAACTACCCGCCACCACCTAGACACCTTAGCTTCATTCGGCCACCCTATCCGACTCCCTAAAGCCTGCCCACATCACCCCAATACACCTACCATACCCACTACCACCTGGTCCCATCTCCTAGCTAGCTCCCTTCCCTTACGCCACTCCTAGCCACCCTAGCAGCACGCCACGACCAAGCTCCCCTAGTCGGCCACTCCAACCGATTGTTGCCCCTTCACTCGGCCAGCAACCTGCCAACCTTAGGTGCCCCTTTAGATCTTCCCTTGAACTTCCCTTAGGGCCATGCTCCCTTAGTGACCCTACTTAGGTCCTTTAACCCAACACACCAAAAATAGCCCTTTGCTAGCAGCCGGCCACCTTTAAGGCGCCTCTTCTGCGCGCCAAGGACACTCGACCAACACCCTTTGCCGTTCAACCTCGCGGAGCTCTCTTTCGCAGCCCAAGGCGAAGGCCAAGCCCACGCTCAAGCAAGGCATCTTCGGACCAGCTATTAGTAAGTGCCTAACTCGGTCTTTAGTTGTATACTTGCTTGAGATTCAATTCGATACGGGGTTGTAATAATGGAGCATAGTCTCCCCCCGCTTGTAATAACGTGGCTTGGCACACCCACACACGTGCACTCTCTTAGTTGTGCACGATTTTGAACACACACGGGCCTAATCAGCCCCTAATACATAAGTATATACATATACTTTAATTTTGTAGGGTTTTGCTTAAGTTGGGTGTGTTGTCTTTCAATTCAAGCACTCACACACATTGAGCCTTCGCTCTTATTTGAAAGACCCAAGTAAGGGCCGACCTATACTATTTGGGTTTTCATTTCATGTCGTGTGTGTAAGTCTTTCAATTCAAGCACTCACACACATTGAGCCTTCACTCTTATTTGAAAGACCCAAGTAAGGGCCGACCTATACTATTTGGGTTTTCATTTCATGTCATGTGTGTAAGTCTTTCAATTCAAGCACTCACACACATTGAGCCTTCACACTTATTTGAAAGACCCAAGTAAGGGCCGACCTATACTATTTGGGCTTTCATTTCATGTCATGTGTGTAAGTCTTTCAATTCAAGCACTCACACACATTGAGCCTTCGCTCTTATTTAAAAGACCCAAGTAAGGGCCGTGTTATACTATTTGGGTTTAAATTCATGTTGTGTGCGTAGTACTTCAATTCAAGCACTCACACACATTGAGCTTTCGCTCTTATTCCCAAGACCTTAATCAAGGCCATACCGCAAGTTATATTTGGGTTTAATTTCATGTCGTGTGTGTAAGTCTTTCAATTCAAGCACGCACCCACATTGAGCCTTCGCTCTTATTTGCAAGACCCGACTAAGGGCCCATATACCTACTCTATATACATATCTCCCTTCGGCATTTACTTTACAAGTAATTTCCCTTCGGTTATTTCCCTTCGGTTATTTCCCTTCAGTATTGTCTTTACATTCGGGTTTTCCCTTTGGAGTAGCGTGAGTTTGCATTGCATCTACGCCATACCACGAGGTAGGACGCATATTGCATCAAAGCAAGCCCCGCTCGAATTCGCCCATGTAGTGGAGTATTCATTACACACAAACTAGGCGACCCACAAAGGGATAAAAGAAAAGACTTTGGCACATACAAATCCACGTGATCTAAAATATGCAATCGCATCTAAAAGACCTGAATTAAACACCTCGAACCGCTTCGTAGGCTTTCTATTACAAAAACTCGATTTTTGCAAAGCATACAGACTGATCCTTGCGCATCTGTGCAAGAAGGTCTGCGACGACAAGAGCTCACTTGCTCACAGTCGCCACGATTAGAAGTCAGTTTAAATATATCTTCGCTAGCTTAGGTAAGCTAGCTGGCACGCCCTGTTTACATAAATAGGCCTTAGACGCACAAGAGGACCCACTCCAAGCCCAAGAAAGGCGGGGAGGCGTGGGGATTTTCGCGCGTCTACAGAAGGCTCCTGGGTTTCCAGACTCAAAATGGCCCTTTGGGGCTGCTTTTACCAAACCAGGTTATTTTGAAGAATTCGTGGGATTTTAGGGTGTTTACAGATGCCCCTCTTTGGCCTTGTCCAAATCGATTTGGATAAGGGCAAAGATGACAAACACCCCTTTTAATGTCTCCCTAGATCTATCCACGGAGAATATGGGATCGTCCCAATCTTTAGCAAAATCTCAATTTACAAACTCTGGTAGGAGGAGATATCACGCCAAAGGGATTCTGTTATGGAATCTGGTCCTAAATGGGATCATGTTTATGCAAGTACCATGCGTGGAATGCATATGCTTGACATGGGTGTGGTGCCAAGAGTGGCGACCTCCCAGAGACCAGATGTGGTCGAACTCTAGAGACTTACAAGGCCTACTGCTCCAAGTGAGCGAATCCTATGCTGCTCGATATTCGATTTTCAAAACTTATTTACAAAAGAGACAACTGTCTTGAGCCTCGATCCTAAGGATCTCGAGCTCTTCGTGCTTGCCCTTGTTTGAGTCTTAACACTCGCTTATCTAGCGGAGGTTTTATAAGAAAATAAGGCATATTTCAAATTCCTACGCCTTACTCGAAATGTCGAATTCTCAAACAAGACGAAATTCAAGTAAGTAAGTCCTATTTTTACTTTAGGATTCCTCGAAATGAACCATGCTTTAGCTTGGGAAAAGCCAGGGATGGGAAAGAGATACCACGGTCCCTTCTGAAGCGTCCTGTGGTTTAAGGCACAGAAGACGGAAAACTGCTCTTTTTGAGCTTTTTGGCCTCTTTTTCCTTTTTTTCCTAGAGGGTCTCCCTTTGGGAGTATTTTTTCTTTAATCCCTCTTTTTCACAAGATAATCGATTTTTCTTTGGAATTCTGGTTTCTTTCTTTTGGAAAGAGACTTTTGAATGGGAAATTCCCTTTGTTTTGGGCTTTTGTTTTCCTTTTGGAAGTAGAAGAGAAGAGGGGAGGACTTATCCCAAGCCTACACTCGATCCATCCCATATCAGCCTATTTAGAAATAGCACGTACTACTTGCAAGTATCTTGCTATATTGAACTAGGCCTTTCTTTGTAAGAAGAAGTGTTTTGAAAAGTAACCATGATTTTGAAGACTCCACTCTTTCACAAGTGTGTATTCTCTCACTCAGGGTCACACGATTTTGCCTTTGCACCTTATTCCCATGTCTCAAGGCAACTATCCCTTAATTTTCGAAAACTAGAATTTAATCCAAATCCTACACATGATACTTCTTCAAGTATTGAATATTGATAGGATCTGCTAAATTCCTACCTTCTACATCGATCAACAGATACGAGTTGTTCGTGGTGGTTGCTCGTACAACATAGGGTCCATCCTAGTTGGGGCGCCACTTTCCCAGGGGGTGTGGGCCACGATGATGGATGGTTTTTAAGACCAGATCTCCCACTTCAAAGTGGCGAGGTCTTATGTGTTTGCCATAATGTCGGGCTATCCTTTGCCGGTATGCACGAGAATGATCCATGGCAAGGAGTCGCCTCTCATCTAGCAAATCTAGTTCGGCCATCCTAGCATGCTGAAGCGTCTCTAGGGGAGGTCGAGTGCAATGGATGTATGAAATGAATGCAGTTGGGTGTGAATGGGGAGAATGGCATTTGTGCCATAGACCAATTCGAATGGGGTGGTATTCGTGGGAGTCCGGATGGAAGTCCTATAAGCCCATAAGGCTTCATCTAGCTTCTCATGCCACGTCATACCCTTCTCTAAGGTTTTCTCAATTATACTAATGAGAGTCTTGTTCGTGGCTTCGGCTTGGCCGTTGCCTTGAGGGTAGTAGGGCGAAAAGAAGTGGTGAGTTATGCCATACGTGTTGCACAACTTAACCATCCGCTCGTTCTTGAATGGGATGCCATTATCGGACACAAGGTCTCGTGGAACCCCAAATCGAGCCAAGATATTCCTCCGGATGAAAGCCACCACATGTTGCCCCATCACATTGGTTAGGGAAATGGCTTCCACCCACTTGGAGAAATACTCCGTGGCTGCTAAAATAAACCGATGCCCATTCGAGGCTTTTGGAAATATTGGGCCTACGATGTCAAATGCCCACATGGTAAATGGCCAGGGGCTGACCACAGAATGCAATGCAGATGAAGGGATATGAATGGCGTGCCCATGCACTTGGCATGGATGACACTTCCTAACATGATCGTGACAATCCTTTTTCAGGGTGGACCAAAAATAGCCCCCTCTAAGTATTTTCATTACCATCATGTTGTCATTGACATGGCCTCCACATTCTCCATCATGGAATTCATGCATCACTATCCTAGCCTCCTCTAGGTCGATACACCTAAGCATAATGCCGGTAAAACTTTTTTTGTATAAAACCTCACTCAGAATGGTGTATCGGGTTGAAATCTTACGAATGAATGCCTTATCTTTGGATGTGGCATCCTCGGTGAATCCCTCATTTTCTAGAAATTGTTTTATGTCATAAAACCAGGGTTTTTCAATAGAATCTAGGTTATTTTGGCAAATATCCAAGTCGTGTGTGGATGGGTTGGGCGCATGCCATATTTCTAAAGATCGGATCCCTGAAATGGGATCGACCTTTAGGGCTGAACCCAAGGAGGAGAGGGCATCGGCGATGCCATTGTCCTCTCTTCCTACGTGTGTGAGTTTACACGATGAGAAGGACTGGACCAATCGAGTAGCCAACTCGTGATATGGAAGTAGTTTTTCATTACGTACTTGCCAAATTTTCAAAACCTGGTTTATGACAAGGAGCGAATCTCCAAAGACCTCGATGCATGATGCCCCTAGAGTTTTCGAAATTCTTAAACCTTGTGTGAGTGCTTCATACTCAACTACGTTGTTGGAACATTCGAAATCTAAGCGGACTGCTATAGGAATCTCGCCCTTTTCAGGAGAGATGAGGACGACCCCAACACCAGCCCCTCGTTGGTTTCATGCCCCATCGAAGTGCATCTTCCACACTTGGTTTTCGTAAGAATTTGCCAAAATGTGGTTTTGAAAATGGTTTTGTAATATGCCTTCATCAGGCATTTCAACAAGTGTGGGATATGCGTCCTCTAAGGGGAACTCAGCCACGTAATCTGCTAGGGCTTGCCCCTTAATGGAGATCTGGTGATGGTATTTCAGATCATACTCCATTAGAAGGAGTTGCCATTTGCCCAATCTACCCGTGAGAATGGGTTTTTCGAATAAGTGCTTGATTGGATCAAGCTTAGACACAATCCAGATCTCGTGATCCAGGAAATAGTGTCTGAATTTCTGGCAGGCCCAGACTAGGGCCAAGCACGTCTTCTCCATGGCTTGATAATTTCGTTCATAAGCCAAGAGAGTTTTCGAAATGTAGTAGATGGCATACTCCTTATGGGTGTCATCCTCGTATTGAGCCAACAGGGCTCCTAAAGCATTCGCATGCACGGAGATGTAAAGTAACAGCGGTTTTCCTTGCTTTGGAGGGTTCAAAACGGGGGGATTAACCAAGTATGCCTTCAGTCTCTCGAAGGACTTCTGGCATTCGTCATCCCATAAGAATTTCGTGTCCTTCCTCAACAGTTTGTTGAAGGGTTCGCATCTAGTTGCCAGATTCGATATGAATCGGCGAACGGATTGTAAACGACCCTGGAGACTACGGATTTGGGTGAGATTGGAGGGTGGAGCCATGTCTATGATGGCTCGACACTTAGAGGGGTCAACTTCTATACCCCTTTGGCTCACCATAAAGCCCAGAAGCTTCCCTGATTCTACCCTGAATACACATTTTTGAGGGTTCAACTTTACTTTGTAAAGCCTAAGCCTTTCGAAAATCTTTTGTAAACATTCGATATGGGTGCATCGGGTTTTGGATTTCGCCAAGAGATCATCTACATACACTTCTATGAGCTCATGAATCTGATCATGGAAGATCGTGGTCATGGCTCGTTGGTATGTTGCGCCGGTATTTTTCAAACCAAAGGGCATGACTGTATAGCAGTACGTGCCCCATGGGGTTGTGAAGGCGGTCTTACCCTGATCTCGTGGACTTAGTTTGATTTGATTATAGCCTGAATAGACATCCATAAATGAAAACATTTCATGATTTGCAGTACTATCGACTATCAAATCTATGTTTGGTAAAGGATAATTATCCTTTGGAGTGGCTTTATTCAGGTTTTTGAAATCGATGCATATCCGAATTTTCCCATTGGTTTTTCGAACTACAACGATATTTGACAACCAATCAGAATACGTAATGGGTTTTATAAATCCGGCTTTTAGCAGATCTTCTAAACCCTCTTTGACTTGCATGTGCACATTCGGGTTTTACATCCGCATCTAAGGGAAGACGATGCTCGACAATGCTGGGGTCTATGCCCGGCATGTCTTCATACGTCCATGCAAACACATCTAAATAGGTTCGTAAAAATGCAATGAATGCTAACCTTTCAGTTTCATGCAAGCATGCGCCTATTTTGATGGATTTGGGATTGGAATTATCTCCTAGGTTCACCTCTATGAAATCTCCTCCTACTGATTGGGAAGGTCTTTCAAAATCGAGAATTTTATGAAATTCTAGGAGCTCAGAAGTGGGATCTTCCTCGAGGAGATCCACTTCTGGGCTTCAATCATTCTCGTGGGCTATAGACTCGAGGGAAGTTGATGCGTGGTTTTCAAAATGACCTGGTTTTGTACTTGGATTTTCAAGTGATTTCGAAATTTTTGGTCTGGCTATGCAGACGACGTTTCTTTCGAAATCCTTTTCTTTTGCCAAAGTCCTACCAGGAGCAGCTATATACAAAATCTTTTTGGTATTTTCCAAATTTTCGATTTTTTGGGTTTTTGTAAAACAAGAACTTTAGGAACTATACAAAGCACTCTATTTTCGAGTTTTTGTTTTTCCATTGTTTTTGGTTTTTCTTATTTTTCGATTTTTTTATTTTAAGCTTTTCAAATGTTTTTGTATTTTTATAAAAGGGATCTTCCGTCATACCTACAAAGAGAAAACACTACGGGTTAGACTCGGAATAGGAGATCTAAATCGTAGGTCTCTTCTAAAGCAGGTTCTAGGGCACCCTTGACCCAAGTGGTCACAGGGGGTGGCTCCGGTGGTATTCGGGGAGTATAGCCGATCCCATATCGGCTTGGATTGGCCCTAGGAAGGATGGGCTCTAGGAGACCCTGGTTCTGCGACCCTAGACTCTTTTAGGGCGTGTAGCCCATGTTTAACAACATGTTCCACGATTTTCTATTTTTTGAAAAGGCGTGGTACAAGTCGTGGTCCTGGAACATGCTGTCATCCATATTATGCTCATATGGCCTCTTGTCCAGGGGCTTTGGAAATAGGAAACGCTTGGGTTTTCCTAGAAGGGTTAGAATCGGGAGGGGGCCAGCTTTGGGTGGCCCCTTCCCACATACAACCTTCCTAGGGTTGTTCAACACGAGTCGGGGTGGCTCAACCATAATTTGCCCTAGGTTAGCCTCATGGGCCTAGGAGCTTGATAAACAAGGGGAGTTTATGATCCCCTGAAGCTGTGGGTGACTCTCACCTAGGATCACTACGACCTGGTCCCTAAAAGGGATCTTGACACACCTGTGGAAGGTGGATGGCACAGCGCACAAGCTATGTATCCAGGGTCTTCCCAACAATAGGTTATAATGGGGGTGGATGTCCAAGACATGGAACACCCCCGTGTGTTCGATCCCTCCCGTTTCCATTGGGAGTTCGATGGATCCTAAAGGTCTAGACGCATTCCCATCATATCCAGTGATAACGATGGGGCTTGGGTTCACTGAAATCAAGGTGACTCCGATTTTATACGCCACATGAAGTGGAAGGATGTTGAGCTCGCCTCCACCATCGACTAGGCACCTGTCTAGAGAGTGGTTATTCAGAACCACCTCGATATGCAGGGCCTGGTTGTGGGATTCGTAGGGCCTATCTACATCATCTTTCGAGAAAGTGATTGGCGATTTTGCTCCTAATAAAGCCACTTGGGCAGACAAGGATTCCAGACTTATGTTCGAATCAACCTTGGCCCTTTCTAGAATTTTCTCTAATACAAGTCTATGCCTAGGCAAGGTTTGTATAAGCTCTAAGATAGACATGTGAATAGGAATCTTTAAAAGGTGGTTTTCGAAGTCATAAGGATTTAGGATGACTTTGTCCTTATCTGCTTTTGGCAGAACACTAGGGATACATGCTTTTGAGGGGCCAGGCACACTGACCACCTTTTGAGCACCTTGAAGGTGCGGGGGTTGATAGATCCTCCCGGATCTAGTCACTTCCCCCATGACCAGCCTAGGGTTCGCGCTAAATTTGGCTCTAAGGATGAGCTGAGGAGAACCTTGGATTTTCAAAACTGGTTTTGTCGGGGATTCTATTTTTGGTGGTCCCCGAATGACAACTTGGGCAGGCTTCTTGTACAGTACAAGAGTGGGCGCACAAGTGGGTCGACCAGACTCTGGTTTTTGTGCTAGTTCCTTAGAAATGGTGAGTGTACATACCTCCTTTCCTTTCCCACTGCCACTGGCGTGTTTGGGAAAGGGTTCTTTGAACATAGCTTGAGGTGGCTAAGGTTCCGCATTGACCTGGAGCTGGCCTTCTGCTATCAAGTTCTCAATTTTATTTAAAAGGGAGAAACAGTGTTTGGTATCATGGCCTTTTGGCCGATGATACTTACAAAATCGGTTTAAATACCCCCCCCTTGGAAGTGACTCCTTCGGGGATTTCAGGGAGTTCTATCATGCCCTGAGCAAGTAGGAGGTCTAGGACCTCCGACACAGGTTGCCCCAGCGGAGTGTACTCCCGTTTTTCAACCGGTTTTTGAAAGGTTCGCTCCCTCTTGTTTTCTAATTTTTCAAAATTTTTGGAAGTGCCTGCCACGCCTGGATCCACCCGGACATTGGCGATTTTATGGGGCTTTGCCCCTTTGTCCATTGTGGGTAGCCCGTATGTGATGGGCTTTTCCAAGCGGGTTTTGGAAACGACACTTCCTTTCCATAAGTGATCGTATGTCCCTTTTCGCAAGTTGGTTCGAAAAGGGATGCCTTTTTGATCAACTTATGGAAAGTTGAGATCTCATGGAGCGAGAGAAGGGTTTTTAACTCGCTTTTAAAGTTATCCAGGATGAGCATGACTGCGCATCCTTCGGATATGGGCTCTCGCACTTGGCCCAAAAGTTACCTCTATCTTATAATGAAGGCATGTACGTCTTCGTTTATGCCTTGTTTTGTATCTCTTAAGGTATTCAGAGTCGGCGTGACTTCTACGTTGTGTGCAAATCTTTGCATGAAGCAGTTCGCTAACTCTTCAAAAGTAGCGAACTGGCTTAAATCATAGGAAGCCAGCCATTTGGCAGTTGTGCCTTTAAGGGATAAAGGGAACCAATACACCCATTTCATCGAGTCCTTTTTCTCCTTATGGGCTCGACGTGAGAAAAGCTGCAAGTGAGACCTAGGGTCTCCCATGCCATCATACCGATGGAAGTTCAGTATTTCATTGTCATTGTCTGTTTCGTAATCCATAGGAAGGAAATCAGACAGGGTGTAGCTTCTTTTCTCTTTATTTTGCCCTTTCAGCAACTGCTGTAGGGCTTTACGGTCCTTTTGTGTGAAGGACTCGTGGTATTGGTTGCCTTCCATTACGGAGGCCTCTTTGTGCTTGCGAGGTTTTTCAGATTTTTTCTTAGGCCTTTGTTCACCATTTGATGAACACGAATCGCCTACTTCAGCCTCTTGGCTGAGAGCATCGATTTTGGCCTCAAACTCCCTTCTTAGGTCCTCGATCTCATCTAGTTTTATTTTGTTTTTGAAAATCCTCCTAGAGTGAGAACTTGATGCGCATGAGCCTTGGCTCAACACTTCACTTGGATTGGATTTTCACATGCTTTTCAAGCTTTTTCAAAATGTCCTAAGTACAAGCAAAGAAAACAAGTTAAAAACGACACCTTTTTGAAAATTTTTGCAAGCTCCTAGATTAAAAACTCGATTTTTGAATGGCTCACGTCCCACTAGGCATGCCAATCTCTGTAGACGCGCGAAAATCCTCGCCTCTGGCATCTCAAGGCCTGGAGCGGATCCTCTCGTGTGTCTAAGGCCTATTTATATAAACAGGGCGTGCCAACTAGCTTACCTAAGCTAGCGAAGATATATTTTAAGCTGACTTCTAATCGTGGCGACTGTGAGCAAGTGAGCTCTTGTCGTTGCAGACCTTCTTGCACCGATGCGCAAGGGTCAGTCTGTACGCTTTTGAAAATCGAGTTTTTAGGGTATAGAAAGCCTACGAAGCTGTTCGAGGTGTCTAATTCGGGTCTTTTAGATACGATTGCAGATTTTAGATCACGTGGATTTGCACGTGCCTAAGTCTTTCTTTTTATCCCTTGATGGGCCTCCTAAGTGTGTGTTATGAACACTCCACTACGTGGGGCGAATTTTGAGCGGGAGTACGAGGCTTGCTTTGATGCAATATGCGTCCTACCTCGTGGTATGGCGTAGATGCAATGCAAACTCACGCTACTCCAAAGGGAAAACCCGAATGTAAAGACAATGCCGAAGGGAAATAACCGAAGGGAAATAACCGAAGGGAAATAACCGAAGGGAAATGACTTGTAATGTAAATGCCGAAGGGAGATATGTATATAGGGTATATACGTGCCCTTACTTGGGTCTTTGAAAGTAAGAGCGAAGGCTCAATGTGGGTGCGTGCTTGAATTGAAAGACTTACACACACGACATGAAATAAAACCCAAATATAACTTGCAGTATGGCCTTGATTAAGGTCTTGGGAATAAGAGCGAAAGCTCAATGTGTGTGAGTGCTTGAATTGAAGTACTACGCACACAGCATGAAATTAAACCCAAATAGTATAACACGGCCCTTACTTGGGTCTTTCAAATAAGAGCGAAGGCTCAATGTGTGTGAGTGCTTGAATTGAAAGACTTACACACACGACATGAAATGAAAGCCCAAATAGTATAACACGGCCCTTACTTGGGTCTTTCAAATAAGAGCGAAGGCTCAATGTGTGTGAGTGCTTGAATTGAAAGACTTACACACCCAACTTAAGCAAAACCCTACGAAAACTAAAGTACATATATATATTTATGTATTAGGGGCTGATTAGGCATGTGTGTGTTCAAAATCGTGCACAACTAAGAGAGTGCACGTGTGTGGGTGTGCCAAGCCACGTTATTACAAGCGGGGGGAGACTATGCTCCGTTATTACAACCCCGTATTGAATTGAATTTCAAGCAAGTATACAACTAAGGACCGAGTTAGGCACTTACTAATAGCTGGTCCGAAGATGCCTTGCTTGAGCGTGGGCTTGGCCTTCGCCTTGGGCTACAAGAGGGAGCTCCGTGGAGTTGAATGGCAAGGGGCTGCTGGCCGGGTGCCTTTGGTGCGCGGAAGAGGCCCCTTGAAGGTGGCCGGCTACTTGGAAGGGGCTGGTTTTGTGCGTGGGGCTAAGGTGAGTATGTAGGGTCACTAAGGAAGGGTGCGGTATTAGGGAGTATGGCACTAAGGGGAAGCCTAAGGGAAGGTCTAATGGAGCACCTAGGGGAAAGGAAGTAGCTGGCCGAATGGAAGTGACAGTCGGTTGGAGTGGCCGACTAGGAGAACTTGATGGTGGCAGGCTGCTAGGGTGGCTGGGAGTGGTGGAAGGGAAGGGAACTAGCTAGGAGATGGGGTAAGGTAGTGGTGGATGTGGGGAGGTAAGGGAGTTGGATGGGGTGGCTGGGTGTAGCTAGGGTGTCTAGGTAGTGGCGGGTAGTTAGGGTGGTTATGGCCTGGCCGAGTGGGAGTGGTGGCGGCAAGTGGCTGGTATTAGGGTAAGGTGGTGGTATGGTGGGTGGCTGAGAGTGGAGAGAGAGTAGAGAAGGAGCAAGGTGGAGTGTGGGGTACTAACCGAGTGAAGAGGCAGTGGCGGATGGAAGGGGAGCAGCTGGGTGGTTGGGATGCGCAGGATGGGGTTCGGCCGAACGGAATGGTGGCGATGTGGACCTTGGCTGGAGTGGTGGTGGTGGTGGTGCTCGGTTGGGAGCTAGTGGCACAGGTGGTGGCTGGCTGTGGGGCAAGTGGAGCAAGGTTGGAGTCGGCTGGGCTGGAAAATGGAGGAACCAAGATAGGAAAACCCGCCCCTTAGGGGGGGGGTTTATATAGGGCTGGGCTAGGGCGGTTGGGGCTGGTATTAGGGTAGTGGTTAGGTGGTTTAGGTAGGGTGGTGTGGTGATAAGGTGGGCTGGTATTAGGGTAGGGCCAGATATTTTAAATACAAGGGGTTTTGGGTAGGTTGTGGGCTAGGTTTAGGTGGGGTGGTTTAGAGGTTTAGGGTTTAGCTAGGTGGGTTGGTTTTAGGGTGAGGTTTAGTGAGGTAGGTTAGGTGATTAGGCTAGGATTAGGTTAGGTTTAGGGAAATTAACCTAGGTTTAGGGAAGGATTAGGGAAGTGGGTTAGGTGATTAGGTTGGGATTAGGCCAAGATTAGGGAAGTGGGTTAGGTGATTAGGCTCAGATTAGGACCGGATTAGGGTGGAAGGCTAGGATTAGGTGTGTTTGGTTAGGTTTAGGTGAAGGAGCTCCCTTTGCATTACCCATGGACCTTAACCATATCATGTTGGTGCAGCCCTAGGTTAGGTTTTGGCTAATTACAAGCTTAAACCCACTTAATTAGGCTAACCCACATGATTAACCCCAAACTTGACACACAAGTCAAGCTTAATTACAACACATACTTGATCTTATCCTCCCCCACTCTCTCTCATGCCCATAATCCCACATGAAATTCAAGTGGGCCCCACCTCCATTTATGAGAAGGTGATGTGGGCCATGGATATGGATATTGGATTGGATCTCTGGATCCAAATCCAAATCTAAGTCCATACATGGGTTTGGATTGGGATCTAGATATATATGGTCCAGATCCGATCCAAACTGAACTCTGACTCCTTCGAGCTGTGTTCGAAACGAACGGTTTGTGCGGGGTCTAACAGCATCAGTACTCCGTCTGCGTTGGGTCTTCGCTAACATGATCGTCCGCCTCTGTTTTCGCCTTCCGGAGATGACTTCAAATGATGTTTTGATGATAACAGGGTCTTGGACGTTCGAGATCCTGGGGGTGGATTTGATACGAGAGTTGTTGTGCCAGGCTCGACATGTGCTCCGGTTCCGGGCTCTCTTTGGCTTTCCTGGTCCTGTCTGGATGGGGCCAAGCTGCTTCGGGGTTTCAAAATGTGTTTTAAAAGGTTTTTAAAACCATATTATACATATTTAAAATATATAAAGTTCAAATGATATGTACAGGGTTGCCTTGAAGGCTCCTGGGTTTCCAGACTCAAAATGGCCCTTTGGGGCTGCTTTTACAAAACCAGGTTGTTTTGAGGAATTCGTGGGATTTCGGGGTGTTTATAGGTAGGCTAACTTAGGGCTAGGTTTAGGAACCCACTTCTTGGAACAGGTCGACCACTTTAGTTGCAACCATATCCAAGTTGGTGCAGCCCTAGGTCAAGTGTAGGTACATACAAGCTTAAACCCGCACTCTTGGCTAAACCCACAAGGCTAACCCATTCTTGACCAAAAGTCAAGCCTACCAACTTTCTCACTCTTACTTTATGCCCCTTTTCTCTCTCTACCAAGCCTTCCAAGGCATTTCACGTGAAATATTTGTGGGCCCCTCACCTCCATTTATGAGAAGGTGATGTGGGCCCTGGATATAGATATTGGATTTGGATCTTTGGATCCAAATCCAAATCCATGTTGGGTTTGGATCTGGATATATATGGTCCAAATCTGACCCAAATTTGATTTTTTGATTCCTTCATGGCGTTTCGAAACGGACGGTTTGTGCGGGGCCTGACTTCATCAGTACTCCGTCTTGCGTTGGGTCTTCGCCAACATTGTCATCCGCTCTTCTTCTCACCTTCAGGAGTTCATTTTGAGTATATTTCTGATATCTGGGGCTTGGATGTTTGAGAATCTGGGGATGATTTTGATATGAGAGTTGATGAGCCGAGCTTGAAGCATGCTTCGGGTCCGGGCTCTCCTTTGCCTTTTTGATCTGCTTTATCAGGCCAGGAGGCTTTTTGGGCTTTTTCACTCCTTTCTCTGGCTGCTTTTGATCAGGTTGTACCTGTTGGACTCAGCTCTTTACAAAATTGGGACTTGGGCCAAGTATAATATATTTTATATCAAAATGGGGTTTTATACAAAATTTGGAGTTTTTACAACTCCTAGGATTTCGAAAACTCAAAATCTGGTCTTGAAAAGGGGATTTTAAAACCAAGTATGTTTTCGAAAATTAAGGAAATTTGGGGTGTTTACAGATACCCTACACCCGTTGAAGTGGTTAAAGTGGTTCAACACCCTATACCAATGAGAAGGGTTAAATGGTCAAGGTGGTTATAGAGTAACTCACGGAGCAAAAATAGGTCACCTTTGCAAACAAAACTAGGAATGAAACCCAGTGTTTTTCCAAAATAATATTTGAAGATTTCATTAAATTTGACATTTTCAAATATAAAATGTTTTTTTTTTTAAATGTTTGAAACCTGCCATATATAAAACTCAGACCGTATGGAGGCAAATTCCCCATAAAGAGGAGATGGCATTAACAAAAAAAAAGCCAACGATCGAACACCTGCCAATTTCGGCATTGTTGGGCAAGATAACTTGTCATTTTTAATTTCAGGTACAAAAAAGGAAGGTCGGCGTCAAGAAAGGAAAACTAACATTCAGAAGGAAAGACAACATAAAAAAAGAAGGTCGACATCAAAAAAGGAAGTCGACATTCAAAAAGGAAAGTCGACACCCGAAGAGGAAGGTCAGCATCCGAAAAGGAAAGTCGGTGTTGTCCATGAAAAAGAAAAATGATACTTGATTTGACAAGAAGTGACGCTTAATTTGGTAAGTTGCCAAGCCTTACCAATCTCAACATGGAAGGGTCAAGGCAACCTTTATACAATTTAGCAACTTTGAAATGGGATTTGGAAGCCCAATTCGGCAAGTCATTAAGCCACAAGACCTAGCCGATTCCAGCATGGTGGGAGGAGGGCCACTTACCATTACAAGTATCAAGGGCCTTACAAACAACAAAAGAATGTTGCCACATATAGTGATGAATACGATTGGGATGGAAACGAAGGAGGTATGTAGACGCAGAAAATTCCCGCTTCTGGTTCTTAGGCCTGAAACGAATCTTTTCGTGTGTCTAAGTTCTAATTAAGTAAAAGGGCGTGCCAGCTAGCTTACTTAAGCTAGTGAAGAGAAATTTAAATTTGACTCCTAACGTGACAACTGTGAGCAAGCAAGCTCTTTTCGTAGCAGACCTTCTTGCACCGACGCGCAAGGGTCAGTCTGTACGCTTAAAAATCGAGTTTTGAAATATGAGAACCTATGAAAACGTTTTGAGGTGTTTGACTCGGGTTGTTTCTGTATGATTTTCATATTTTATTTCACGTGGATTTGCACATGCCTATGTCTTTCTTTTATCCCTTTTCAGGCCAGCTAGGTGTGTGTTATGAACACGTAGCCTAAGTAGGGTGACTTTGAACGGGAGTATGGGGTTTGCTTTGATGCAATATGCGTCCTAACTCGTGGTATGGTGTATATGCAATGCAAACTCACGCAACTCCAAAGGGAAAACCCGAAATTGAAAGACAATGCGGAAGGAAAATGACTTATAATGTAAATTGCTAAAGGGAAATTGAGGAAGGAAAATTGCAAAAGGGAAATATTGCTATATCTTAAGAGCGGAAAGGCTCAATAGTGCAAGTGTGTGTCGTGTATATATGTAAAGACTACGCACACTGCTGAACCTTAAAACCCAAATCTTAAAGACATAGCCGAAAGGGAAATACTTATAATATATATGGGCTCGAAGGTCGCCAACGTGTTGCGTGGGTGTTGTGTATATATTGAAAGACAACTCACATGACTTAAATGAAACCCAAATATAAATTGCAATATGGCCTTAACTAAGGTCTTGGGAGTAAGAGCGAAAGCTCAATGTGTGTGAGTGTATAATTGAAATACTACACACACGACATAAAATTAAACCCAAATATAAATTGCAATAGGCCTTGACTAAGGTCTTGGGAGTAAGAGCGAAAGCTCAATGTGTGTGAGTGCGAGAATTGAAAGACAACACACACAACATGAAATTAAACCCAAGGGAAAATATAACACGGCCCTTACGTGGGTCTTGCAAATAAGAGCGAAAGCTCAATGTGTGTGAGTGCGAGAATTGAAAGGCAACACACACAACTTAAGCAAAACCCCATGCAACTTAAATTATATAAATAAGTTTATATCTTAAGGGCTGATTAGGCCTGTGTGTGTTGAAAATCGTGCATGACTAAGAGTGAGATAGGCTCAAGTGCACGTGTGTGTGGGTGTGCCAAGCCACGTTATTACAAGCGGGGAGAGACAATGCTCCGTTATTACAACCCCGTATCAAATTTAATTAAGCTTAAGCAAGTCTATATAAACAAGGACCGAGTTAGGCACTTACGTACAGCTGGTCCAGAGGTGACTTGCTTGAGCTTGGGCTTGAGTGTCGCCTTGGGCTGCAAGAGGGAGCTCCTCGGAAGGGCACGGCAAAGGAGGTGTTGGCCGGGAGACAAGGGTGCAGCGGGTGTGGCGGCTTGGCGCTAGCCGGGTGACAAGGGTGCATCGGGTGTTGCTGCCTTGGTTGGGGTAGTTAGGGGGTGCTTAGGAAAGAAAGGGGAGCTAGGGTGTGTCACTAAGGAGTGGGGGCTGTCTAAGGAAAAGGAGGGGCAGGTCCTAGGGAAGGTAGAGCTAAGGGTCTTGACTAGGGGTTGTCTAAGGGAGAAGTAAGGTGGCGGGTGGCAAAGGAGGATGTGGTAGGTTTAAGGGAAAATGGTGGCAGGTGGTGGCCGGCTGGATGAAGTGGAGGTTAGGCTAAGGAAGGGTGGTATGTGGTGGCTGAGAGTGGAGGGGGACTGAAGAGAGGGTGATGTTCGGATAGGGTACTAACCGGAAGATGGCTGGTGAAGGTTGAAGTGGCGGGTGTCCAAGAGAGGCAGCCGAACTGTGGCAGGTGGGTGCAGTCGGGTGGAAGGAGTGGAGTTGGCCGGGCAGTTGTGGCGTGGAATGGTGTAGGCCGGGAGGTGGTGGCGGCGTGGAGTGGAGCAGGCCGGGAGGTGGTGGTGGAGCAGGTGAGAGAAGAGAGCAAGAGGAGAGGAAGGGCTCGGCTGGCCCAAAGTGCTGGAAAAAATTGAAAAACCCGCCCACTAGGGGGGGGGGTTTATAGGATTTTCAAGAGTCGGTTTGGGCTGGTTTTGAAAGGGTAGTTTGGTGGTTAGGTGGTGGTGGTTTAGTGATAAGGTGGGCTAGATATTTAGGGGAGGGCAGATATTTAGTTTAGGTGGTTTTAGGGATATGGTGTGCTAGGGTTTAGGTGGGGTGGTTTAGTGGTTTAGGGCTTAGCTAGGTGGGTTGGTTTTGGGGTGAGGTTTAGTGAGGTGGGTTAGGTGTTTAGGCTAGGATTAGGTTAGGATTAAGGGAATTAGGCTAGGTTTAGGAAAGGATTAGGGAGGTGGGTTAGGTGATTAGGTTGGGATTAGGCCAGGATTAGGGAAGTGGGTTTGGTGATTAGGCTAGGATTAGGCCGAGATTAGGGTAAATGGCTAGGATTAGGGGTTTTGGCTTAGGATTGGGTTAGGAGTCTCCCTTTGCATAACCCATGGACTTCATTGCATCATGTTGGTGCAGCCCTAGGTTAGGTGTAGGCTCATACAAGCTTAAACCCTCATTAATTAGGCTAACCCACATGATTAACCCAAACTTGACACACAAGTCAAGCTTAATACATCTCCCTCATGCTTATCCTCCCCATTCTCTCTCATGCCTATAATCCCACGTGAATTTCAAGTGGGCTCCACCTCCATTTATGAGAAGGTGATGTGGGCCATGGATGTGGATATTGGATTGGATCTTTGAATCCAAATCCAAATCCAAATCCACACATACGTTTGGATTGGGATCTAGATATATATGGTCCAGATCCAATCCAAACTGAATTCTGACTCCTTCAGGGTATGTTCGAAATGAACGGTTTGTGCGGGGTCTGACAGCATCAGTACTCCGTCTTGCGTTGGGTCTTCGCCAACATGGTCGTCCGCTTCTGTTTTCACCTTCCGAAGATGATTTCAAATGATTTGCTGATAATAGGGGCTTGGACGTTCGAGATCCTGGGGATGGATCTAACGTGAGAGTTGTTGTGCCGGGCTCGACATGTGCTCCAGTTTCGGGCTCTTTTTAGCTCTTCTGGTCCTGCTTTCCTTAGGCCAAGCCACTTCGTGGGGTTTCAAAATGTATTTTTAAAAGGGTTTTGAAAGCACATTATACATATTTTAAAGCATATAAAGTTTAAACATATGTACAAGGTTGCTTGAAAGGCTCCTGGGTTTCCATACTCAAAATAGCCCTTTGGGGCTGCTTTTACAAAACCAGGTTATTTTTGAGAAGTTCGTGGGATTTTGGGGTGTTTACAAGGTAGAAAAGGCATTTCAGGGTAGGTATGGGAAGAAAATCCATGAAGCAATTCAAGATAACCTGCCAGATGGAGAGTGTAAAGATTTCCTTGCTGCTCGAGCCATGTCCTCAATTATTATCGGTTCCCCTTTGAAGATGTGATTAGAACAAAATTCAACACAACTAATTCCCATCGACTCCAACATGGAAAGTACCCTGGCCAACTGAAGCAAGAGGACAACTCCACGTCCAACCACTTACCATTTGATTGCAGCTGACAAACAACAATCATCTCAAGGTTCAGCCACATTTCCAATCTTCCTAAAGTGGGCCACATACTATAGCAGGTGTTGGACGATTTCAGTACCAAATCCAGAGAGCCAAGTTTTAGCAAGGTGGACAACTTTCCAAATCTTAGCCAGCTAAATTTAGTAGCAAGGAAAACATATGAAATCCCAAAAGGGTGAGAGCCCACTGGAAAATGCCAGCAGTTCTTTCGGTGGATTCATAAAGCTCAATACAGCAACATCAAACTTGCTTGGCTGAACACAACTGTTTTTCTAGTTTTAGCCGAATTCAGTAGTTAAATTCAGCCAGGGAACAGCGTTGCCCCATCCTTGGACGAATGTATTGAGTTTTCCCAGGACTTGACCAATTTCAGCCAAGTTGGGGAACGTACCATATCACGTGTAGAATGGTTTTAGTAAGAGAGTGCCGCATGCCTTGGCTCGATTTCGATGGCCATGAGCAGCATTCTCTTTCCCATTTCAGAAATTTATAATAAGGCAAGTTGCCTTATGGATGGCAGTAGGTAATGGGCAATTCGTGGCCTATAAAAGGGGGCTCAAGAAGGCTCCAAAGCATCAAACAAATCATGAACAAATCATCGATCAAATCATTATAAAATCATCAATCGATCTGCCACGGATCAAGAAATCCATCATGCAGCAGCAGCAGAAATCCAAGTTCGGTGAGTTTCCAGCAAGAGAGAAAGAGAGGGAGAGAGAGAGAGAGAGAGAGAGAGAGGGAGGAAAAGGGGAGAGAAAGAGGTTGCTGCCTACCTCCGAACACCTACCGCAGATCCTCCTCCACCGGCTGCCACAGGTCATTCCCTCTTCTTTTGTTTGCAGTAAAGTAACAGGCTGAAATTCAGGAGTTTGATACTCCAATGAATGTATTTATTCGAATGACAGCCCTTTTATGCTTTTCTTCCAGATTCTTTCGACTCAATAACATGATTGAAGATCGTAAACCTCTTATTCTTATGGATTCATGCTAGTAATTAAGCCATAGATTCGTTTAAATCGATGTTAGAACACACACATTTTTGTGAAAATCTAAAAATTTCCATTCTACACTATGCACACGTCTAATCAAAGGTTTCTCTGTAATTGTCTACAGCTCCAAATAAGTTGAAATTTGGCTCATCTAATCTAGACATATACATGGACATTTGGTAAAATTTGTAGGATTTTAGGCCTTATTAAACATTTTAATTAAATCTGAAAAAATTTACAAAAAACATAATAGATTCTGAAAGTATTTTCTGATTTTATACATGAATGTCTATCGTCCGTTAAATTTTTAGAAGTTTTGAAAACTCAAAAGTATTTTAAAAAAATCTGGAAATAGGCCTCTGAAAACAGAACGAGTTTTTGTTTTTTAGAACCTGAAATTTTTCTAAGTCAAGAACTAAATCACGATTTCTTCAAACTTTTAAGTTGAGACTTTTTTTTTGAAATTTACTGGATTTCAAATAATTTTCCAAGAGTCTAGGCTGGCCCTTGAGCATCGGTTTAAGAAGGCCTACGTCAATAAGAGCTCACTTGTCCACAATCATTTAACGAAGTCAGAAATCAAATTTTTGTTAGTTTGAGTAAACTAACTGGCACGCTCGCACACACAACATAGTTTTGAGAATTTCTTTTCAAATCTCTATAGGTTTTAAAATAAAAATTCGCGTCTACACCTTTCTTGGACCACTTTCACCTGATGGATGTAGGATCGCTTGATATAAGATCTTTCTTGGTTAGGGGTGTTTCGGGTTTTTTGATTTTTAGTTCTGGATTGACAATTTTGTCATTTTAATTCTGTGGGTTGATCTCATTAACCTTTTTGGGACCGCTTTAATTTTCTGATAGGTGTAGGGTCGCCTAGTGTATGATCTTTCTCGGTGATGGTTATTTTAGACTTTCCACTTGGGCTTGAACCATCACCGAACCTGAGTCTTCTAAGCTTATGAGGTCATGCTTTTTTTCTCCTCCATGTTTTAAGCCAGTTTGTTCTAATTTTTGTTTTTTAATTCAAGTATTTTGTAGGGGTAAAATAGTTATTTTATAAAGGTTTTGCAGGTAGAATCTTATTTTGGTGGTAAATGCCTTATCAAGATTTCTACAAGCCCTTCTTTAAAGAAATCATGCTTGAAACAATGAAATTTTGCTAGCAGCCCTAAGGGCAAAACGATCATTTTTAGATTTTGTCAAAAGTTTGAACTTTTTTGAGAGGCTTGAAGTACCCCTCATTTTGAAGTTCACACAAAATTTTGGGTGTTTCCAATAACCTCCTAAGAGATGGGCAAAGAAAATGGGTCAACTGTGGCCTTCAATCCATGATTCATGACACTAGTAACACTTTTTGTATTGTCTTATCTAACTCCATATTGATTATCTTAAAGAAGTGTGAGAAGGTTTTCCCCTATATTGATGTGGCTTGGATGATGGATGATGAAGATATCACACAGTCAAATTATATTGAGTTGGGTTAAGCGAACTGTAAACACCCCGAAATCCCATGAATTTCTCAAATCAACCTGGTTTTGTAAAAGCAGCCCCAAAGGGCCATTTTGAGTCTGGAAACCCAAGAGCCTTCCAGACAACCCTGTACATATGTCTTGAACTTTATATGTTTTAAATATGTGTAATACAGCTTTGAAAACTTTAAAATAAGTTTTGAAACCCCACAAAGCAAGCTTGGCGTGATCAAGACAGGACCAGAAGAGCTAAAGAGAGCCCGGAACAGGAGCACAAGTCGAGCCCAGCATAGCAACTCTCGTATTGAATCCACCCCCAGGATCTCGAACGTTCAAGACCCTATTGTAAACACCCCAAAATCCCACGAATTTCTCAAATCCATCTAGTTTTGTAAAAGCAGCCCCAAAGGACTATTTTGAGTCTGGAAACCCAGGAGCCTTCCAGGCAACCCTGTACATATGTTTTGAACTCTGCATTTCGAAAACATACAATATGGCTTTTAAAACCTTTAAAACATGTTTTAAAACCCCGAAGCAGCTTGGCCTGATCAAGACAGGACCAGAAAAGCAAAGGAGAGCCCCGGAACTAGAGTGCATGTCAAGCCCGGCACAACAACTCTCGTATCAAATCCACACCCCCAGGATCTCGAACGTCCAAGACCCTGTTATCATCGAAACTTTGTTTGAAGTCATCTCCGAAAGGCGAAAATAGAGGCGGACGATCATGTTGGCGAAGACCCAACGCAGACGGAGCACTGATACTGTCAGGCCCCGCACAAACCGTTTGTTTCGAACACAGCTCGAAGGAGTCAGAGTTCAGTTTGGATCGGATCTGGACCATATATATCCAGATCCCAATCCAAACCCATGTATGGACATGGATTTGGATTTGGATTCAAAAATCCAATCCAATATCCATATCCATGGCCCACATCACCTTCTCATAAATGGAGGTGGGGCCCACTTGAATTTCACGTGGGATTATGGGCATGAGAGAGAGTGGGGGTGGATAAGATCAAAGAGTGTTGTAATTAAGCTTGACTTGTGTGTCAAGTTTGGGGTTAATCATGTGGGTTAGCCTAATTAAGTGGGTTTAAGCTTGTAATTAGCCAAAACCTAACCTAGGGCTGCACCAACATGATGTGGTTAAGGTCCATGGGCAATGCAAAGGGAGCTCCTTCACCTAAACCTAACCTAAAACACCTAATCCGCCCCTAATCTGAGCCTAATCACCTAACCTACTTCCCTAATCCCGGCCTAATCCCAACCTAATCACCTAACCCACTTCCCTAATCCTTCCCTAAACCTAGGTTAATTTCCCTAAACCTAACCTAATCCTAGCCTAATCACCTAACCTAGCTCACTAAACCTCACCCTAGAACCAACCCACCTAACTAAACCCTAAACCCCTAAACCACCCCTAGCCCACAACCTACCCAAACCACTTGTATTTAAAATATCTGGCCCTACCCCTTTCCAGCCCACCTTATCATCATACCACCCTACCTAAACCACCTAACCACTACCCCAAACCCAGCCCTAACCGACCTAACCCAGCCCTATATAAACCACCCCCCTTGGGGGCGGGTTTCATGAACCGAGCAGCCCACCCATTCCCAACCGGGTCCTCCACATCCCCAAGCTCAACCACATTTCACCTGCTCCATCTGCTCCACCTGCTCCACATCCCGCCACCACCTGCTCCATATCCCACCACCACCTGCACCACTTCCTTCCAGCCGAGCGCCACCACCACCACCACCTTCATCCGGCTGACTCCTTACTACCCGCCACCCTCTCTTCACCCGGTAAGTCCCCTACATCCTACCTTACCACTTCTTCACTCCCTCTCCACTCTCAGCCACCTAATCCACTCCCATAGCACCCTAACACTAGCCCTTCCACTTGCTGCCACCAGCCCCACTCAGCCGAACCCATAGCACTCCAACTACCCGCCACCACTAAGTCCTCCTAGTCGGCCACTCCAACCGACTATCATTTCACTCGGCCACCGTAGCAACCCGCCAGCCATCACCATCTACTAGCTAGTTCCTTCTTCTTAGTGCCATGCTCCCTTAGTGACCCTACTTAGGCCCTTTAGCCCAACACGCCAAAAAGAACCCGTCTCTAGTAACCGGCCATCTTCAAGGCGCTCTTCCGCGCATCAAGGACACTCGGCCAGTACCTCCCCTTGCCGTTCAACCTCGCGGAGGTCGCTTTTGCAGCCCAAGGCGAACGCCAAGCCCACGTTCAAGCAAGGCATCTTCGGACCAGCTATTAGTAAGTGCCTAACTCGGTCTTTAGTTGTATACTTGCTTGAGATTCAATTCGATATGGGGTTGTAATAACGGAGCATAGTCTCCCCCCGCTTGTAATAACGTGGTTTGGCACACCCACACACGTGCACTCTCTTAGTTGTGCACAATTTTGAACACACACGGGCCTAATCAGCCCCTAATACATAAATATATACGTATACTTTAATTTTGTAGGGTTTTGCTTAAGTTGAGTGTGTTGTCTTTCAATTCAAGCACTCACACACATTGAGCCTTCGCTCTTATTTGAAGGACCCAAGTAAGGGCCGACCTATACTATTTGGGTTTAATTTCATGTTGTGTGCATAGTACTTCAATTCTAGCACTCACACACATTGAGCTTTCGCTCTTATTCCCAAGACCTTAGTCAAGGCCATACTGCAAGTTATATTTGGGTTTAATTTCATGTCGTGTGTGTAAGTCTTTCAATTCAAGCACGCACCCACATTGAGCCTTCACTCTTATTTGCAAGACCCGAGTAAGGGCCCATATACCTACTCTATATACATATCTCCCTTCGGCATTTACTTTACAAGTCATTTCCCTTCGGTTATTTCCCTTCAGCATTGTCTTTACATTCGGGTTTTCCGTTTGGAGTAGCGTGAGGTTGCATTGCATCTACGCCATACCACGAGGTAGGACGCATATTGCATCAAAGCGAGCCCTGCTCGAATTCGCCCATGTAGTGGAGTGTTCATGATACACAAACTAGGTGGCCCATAAAGGGATAAAAGGAAAGACTTAGGCACGTGCAAATCCACGTGATCTAAAATCTGCAATCGCATCTAAAAGACCCGAATTAGACACCTCGAACCGCTGCGTAGGATTTCTATCCCAAAAACTCGATTTTTGCAAAGCGTACAAACTGACCCTTACGCATCGGTGCAAGAAGGTCTGCGACGACAAGAGCTCACTTGCTCACAGTCACCACGATTAGAAGTCAGTTTAAATATATCTTCGCTAGCCTAGGTAAGCTAGCTGGCACACCCTGTTTACATAAATAGGCCTTAGACGCACAAGAGGACCCACTCCAAGCCCAGAAAAGGCAGGGAGGCGTGGGGATTTTTCGCGCATCTACAGAGATTGGCACGCCCAGTGGGACGTGAGCCTTTCAAAAATCGAGTTTTTTTAAGGTAGAAGTTTTGCGAAAATTTTGTTAAAAAGGTGTCATTTTAACTTGTTTTCTTTGCTTGTACTTAGGATATTTTGAAAAAGCTTGAAAAGCATGTCAAAATCCAATCCAAGTGAAGTGTCGAGCCAAGGCTCATGCGCATCAAGTTCTCACTCTAGGAGAATTTTCAAAAACAAAATAAAACTAGATGAGATCGAGGACTTGAGAAGGGAGTTTGAGGCCAAAATCGATGCTCTCAGCCCAGAGGCTGAAGTAGGCGATTCATGTTCATCAAATGGTGAACAAAGGCCTAAAAAGAAATCTGAAAAACCTCGCAAGCACAAAGAGGCCTCCGTAATGGAAGGCAACCAATACCACGAGTCCTTCACACAAAAGGACCATAAAGCCCTACAACAGTTGCTGAAAGGGCAGAATAAAGAGAAAAGAAGCTACGCCCTGTCTGATTTCCTTCCTATGGATTACGAAACAGACAGTGATGATGAAATACCGAACTTCCATTGGTATGATAGCATGGGAGATCCTAGGTCTCACTTGCAGCTTTTCTCGCGTCTAGCCCATAAGAAGAAAAAGGACTCGATGAAATGGGTGTATTGGTTTCCTTTATCCCTTAAAGGCACAGCTGCCAAATGGCTGGCTTCCTACGACTTAAGCCAGTTCGCTACTTTTGAAGAGTTAGCGAACTGCTTCATGCAAAGATTTGCACACAACGTAAAAGTCACGCCGACTCTGAATACCTTAAGGGATACAAAGCAAGGCATGAACGAAGACGTACATGCCTTCATTATAAGATGGAGGTCGCTTTTGGGCCAAGTGCGAGAGCCCATATCCGAAGGATGCACAGTCATGCTCATCCTGGATAACTTTAAAAGCAAGTTAAAAACCCTTCTCTCGCTCCATGAGATCTCAACTTTCCATAAGTTGATCAAAAAGTCCTCCCTTTTCGAAACCAACTTGCGAAAAGGGACATACGATCACTTGTGGAAAGGAAGTGCCGTTCTAAAAGCCCGCTTGGAAAAGCCCATCACATACGGGCTACCCACGATGGACAAAGGGGCAAAGCCCCATAAAATCGCCAATGTCCGGGTGGATCCAGGTATGGCGGGCACTTCCAAAAATTTTGTAAAGTTAGAAAATAAGAGGGAGCGAAACTTTCAAAAACCGGTTGAAAAACGGGAGTACACTCCGCTGGGGCAACCTGTGTCGGAGGTCCTAGACCTCCTACTTGCCCAGGGCATGATAGAACTCTCAGAAATCCCCGAAGGAGTCACTTCCAAAGGGGGGTATTTAAACCGATTTTGTAAGTATCATCGGCTCAAAGGCCATGATACCAAACGCTGCTTCTCCCTCTTAAATAAAATTGAGAACTTAATAGCAGAAGGCCGGCTCCAGGTCACTGCGGAACTAGAGCCACCTCAAGCTATCTTCAAGGAACCCTTTCCCAAACACGCCAGTGGCAGTGGGAAAGGAAAGGAGGTATGTACCCTCACCATTTCCAAGGAATTAGCGCAAAAACTAGAGTCTGGTCGACCCACTTGTGCGCCCATTCTTGTACTGTACAAGAAGCCCGCCCAAGTCGTCATTCGGGGACCACCAAAAGTGGAATCCCCGGTAAAACCAATTTTGAAAACCCAAGGTTCTCCTCAGCTCATCCTTAGAGCCAAATTTAGCGCGAACCCTAGGTTGGTCGTGGGGGAAGTCACTAGATCCGGGAGGATCTATCAACCCCCGCACCTTCAAGGTGCTCAAAAGGTGGTCAGTGTGCCTGGCCCCTCAAAAGCATGTATCCCTAGTGTTCTGCCAAAGCAGATAAGGACAAAGTCATCCTAAATCCTTATGACTTCGAAAACCACCTTTCAAAGATTCCTATTCACATGTCTATCTTAGAGCGTATACAAACCTCGCCTAGGCATAGACTTGTATTAGAGAAAATTCTAGAAAGGGCCAAGGTTGATTCGAACATAAGTCCGGAATCCTTGTCTGCCCAAGTGGCTTTATTAGGAGCAAAATCGCCCATCACTTTCTTGGAAGATGATGTAGATAGACCCTACAAAACCCATAACTAGGCCCTGCATATCGAGGTGGTTCTAAACAACCACTCTCTGGACAGGTGCCTAGTCGATGACGGAGGAGGGCTCAACATCCTTCCACTTCATGTGGCGTACAAAATCGGAGTCACCTTGACTTCAGTGAACCCAAGCCCCATCGTTATCACTGGATACGATGGGAATGTGTCTAAACCTTTGGGATCCATCGAACTCCCAATGGAAACGGGAGGGATCGAACACACGGGGGTGTTCCATGTCTTGGACATCGACCCCCATTATAACCTGTTGTTGGGAAGGCCCTGGATACACAGTTTGTGCGCTATGCCATCTACCTTCCACAGGTGTGTTAAGATCCCTTTTAGGGACCAGGTCGTTGTAATCCTAGGTGAGAGTCACCTATAGCTTCAGGGGATTATAAACTCCCCTTGTTTATCAAGCTCCCAGGCCCATGAGGCTAACCTGGGGCAAATTATGGTCGAGCCACCTCGGCTCATGTTGAACAACCCTAGGAAGGTTGTATATGTGAAGGGGCCACCCAAAGCAGGCCCCCTCCCAATTCTAACCCTTCTAGGATGATCCAAGCGTTCCCTATTTCCAAAGCCCCTGGACAAGAGGCCATATGAGCACAATATGTACGATAGCATGTTCCAGGACCACGACTTGTATCCAACTTTTTTGAAAAACAAAAAGTCGTGGAATATGTTGTTGAACATGGGCTACACGCCCTACAAGAGTCTAGGGGCACAGAACCAGGGTCTCCTAGAGCCCATCCTTCCTAGGGCCAATCCAAGCCGGTATGGGATCGGCTATACTCCCCGAATACCGCCGGAGCCACCCCCTGTGACCACCTGGGTCAAGGGTGCCCCGGAACCTGCCTTAGAAGAGACCTACAATTTAGATCTCCTATTCCGAGTCTAACCCGTAGTGTTTTCCCTTTGTAGGTATGATGGAAGATCCCTTTTCTAAAAATACAAAAACATTTGAAAAGCTTAAAATCAAAAAAATCGAAAAACAAGAAAAACCAAAAACAATGGAAAAACCAAAACTCGAAAATAGAGTGCTTTGTATAGTTCCCAAAGTTCTTGTTTTACAAAAAACCAAAAAAATTGAAAATTTGGAAAATACCAAAAAGATTTTGTATATAGCTGCTCCTGGTAGGACTTTGACAAAAGAAAAGGATTTCGAAAGAAACGTCGTCTGCATAGCCAGACCAAAAGTTTCGAAATCACTTGAAAATCCAAGTACAGAACCAGGTCATTTGAAAACCACGCATCAAATTCCCTCGGGTCTATAGCCCATGAGAATGATCAAAGCCCAGAAGTGGATCCCCTGGAGGAAGATCCCACTGCTGAGCTCCCAGAATTTCATAAAATTCTCGATTTTGAGAGACCTTCCCAGTCAGTAGGAGGAGATTTCATAGAAGTGAACCTAGGGGATGATTCCAATCCCAAATCCATCAAAATAGGCGCATGCTTGCATGAAACTGAAAGGTTAGCATTCATTGCATTTCTACAAACCTATTTAGATGTGTTTGCATGGACGTATGAAGACATGCCGGGCATAGATCCCAGCATTGTCGAACATCGTCTTCCCTTAGATGCAGGTGTAAAACCCATAAAGCAGAAGCTTAGGAAAATACACCCGAATGTACACACGCAAGTCAAAGAGAGTTTAGAAGATCTGCTAAAAGCCGGATTTATAAAACTCATTGCGTATTCTAATTGGTTATCAAATATCGTTGTAGTTCGAAAAACCAATGGGAAAATTCGGATATGCATCGATTTCAGAAACCTGAATAAAGCCACTCCAAAGGATAATTATCCTTTATCAAACATAGATTTGATAGTCGATAGTACTGCAAATCATGAAATGTTTTCATTCATGGATGGCTATTCAGGCTATAATCAAATCAAACTAAGCCCACGAGATCAGGGTAAGACCGCCTTCACAACCCCATGGGACACGTACTGCTATACAGTCATGCCCTTTGGTTTGAAAAATGCCGGTGTAACATACCAACGAGCCATGACCACGATCTTCCATGATCAGATTCATGAGCTCGTAGAAGTGTATGTAGATGATCTCTTGGCAAAATCCAAAACCCAATGCACCCATATCGAATGTTTACAAAAGATTTTCGAAAGGCTTAGGCTTTACAAAGTAAAGCTAAACCCTCAAAAATGTGTGTTCGGGGTAGAATCAGGGAAGCTTCTAGGATTTATGGTGAGCCAAAGGGGAATAGAAGTCGACCCCTCTAACTGTCGAGCCATCATAGACATGGCTCCACCCTCCAATCTCACCCAAATCCGTAGCCTCCAGGGTCGTTTACAATCCGTTCGCCGATTCATATCGAATCTGGCAACTAGATGCGAACCCTTCAACAAACTGTTGAGGAAGGGCACAAAATTCTTATGGGATGACGAATGCCAGAAGTTCTTCGAGAGACTGAAGGCATACTTGGTTAATCCCCCCATTTTGAATCCTCCAAAGCAAGGAAAACTGCTTTTGTTATACATCTCCGTGCATGCGAATGCTTTAGGAGCCCTGTTGGCTCAATATGAGGATGACACCCATAAGGAGTATGCCATCTACTATATTTCGAAAACTCTCTTGGCTTATGAACGAAACTATCAAGCCATGGAGAAGATGTGCTTGGCCCTAGTCTGGGCCTACCAGAAATTCAGACACTATTTCCTAGATCATGAGATCTGGATAGTGTCCAAGCTTAATCCAATCAAGCACTTGTTCGAAAAACCCATTCTCACGGGTAGATTGGGCAAATGCCAACTCCTTCTAATGGAGTATGACCTGAAATACCATCACCAGATCTCCATTAAGGGGAAAGCCCTAGCTGACTATGTGGCTGAGTTACCCCTGGAGGATGCATATCCCACGCTTGATGAAATGCCTGATGAAGGCATATTGCAAAATCATTTTCAAAACCACATTGTGGCAAACTCTTTCGAAAACCAAGTGTGGAAGATGCACTTCGATGGGGCACGAAACCAACGAGGGGCTGGTGCTGGGGTCATCCTAATCTCCCCTGAAAAGGGCGAGATTCCCATAGCAGTCCGCTTAGATTTCGAATGTTCCAACAACGTAGCTGAGTATGAAGCACTCATACAAGGCTTAAGAATTTTGAAAACTCTAGGGGCATCATGCATCAAGGTCTTTGGAGATTCGCTCCTTGTCATAAACTAGGTTTTGAAAATTTGGCAAGTACATAATGAGAAACTACTTCCATATCACGAGTTGGCCACTCGATTGGTCCAGTCCTTCCAATCATGTAAACTCACACACGTAGGAAGAGAGGACAATGGCATCGCCGATGCCCTCTCCTCCTTGGGTTCAGCCCTGAAGGTCGATCCCATTTCAGGGACTAGATCTTTGGAAATATGACATGCGCCCCACCCATCCACACACGACTTGGATATTTGCCAAAATAACCCAGAGTCTATTGAAAAACCCTGGTTTTATGACATCAAACAGTTTTTAGAAAATGGGGGATTCACCGAGGATGCCACATCCAAAGATAAGGCATTCATTCGTAAGATTTCAACCCGATACACCATTCTGGGTGGGGTTTTGTACAAAAAAAGTTTTACCGGCATTCTACTTAGGTGTATCGACATAGAGGAGGCTAGGATAGTGATGCACGAGTTCCACGATGGAGAATGTGGACGTCATGTTAATGCCAACATGATGGCAATGAAAATACTTAGAGGGGGCTATTTTTGGTCCACCCTAAAAAGGGATTGCCACGACCATGTTAGGAAGTGTCATCCATGTCAAGTGCATGGGCACGCCATTCATATCCCATCATCTGCATTGCATTCCGTGGTCAGCCCCTCGCCATTTACCATGTGGGCATTTGACATCGTAGGCCCAATATTTCCAAAGGCCTCGAATGGGCATCGATTTATTTTAGCAACCACGGAGTATTTCTCCAAGTGGGTGGAAGCCATTTTCCTAACCAATGTAATGGGGCAACATGTGGTGGCTTTCATCCGGAGGAATATCTTGGCTCGATTTGGGGTTCCACGAAACCTTGTGTCTGATAATGGCACCCTATTCAAGAACGAGAGAATGGTTAAGTTGTGCTACACGTATGGCATAACTCACCACTTCTCCTCGCCCTACTACCCTCAAGGCAACGGCCAAGCCGAAGCCACGAACAAGACTCTCATTAGCATAATTGAGAAAACCTTAGAGAAGGGTAGGACGTGGCATGAGAAGCTGGATGAAGCCTTATGAGCTTATAGGACTTCCATCCGGACTCCCACGAATGCCACACCATTCGAATTGGTCTATGGCACAAACGCCATTCTTCCCATTCATACTCAACTGCATTCATTCCATACATCCATAGCACTCGACCTCCCCCTAGAGACGCTTCAGCATGCTAGGATGGCCGAACTAGATTTGCTAGATGAGAGGCGACTCCTTGCCATGGATCATGCTCATGCATACTGGCAAAGAATAGCCCGACATTATAGCAAACACATGAGACCTCGCCACTTTGAAGTGGGAGATCTGGTCTTAAAAACCATCCATCATCGTGGCCCACACCCCCTAGGCAAGTGGCGCCCCAACTGGGATGGACCCTATGTTATACGAGCAACCACTACGAACAATTTGTATTGGATGATCGATGTAGAAGGTAGGAATTTAGCAGATCCTATAAATGTTCTTTAAAGAAGTATCTTGTGTAGGATCTGGATTAAATTCCATTTTTAAAAAATTTTAGGGATAGCTGCCCTGAGACATGTGAATAAGGTGCAAAGGCAAACTCGTGTGACCCTGAGTGAGAGAATTCGCACTTGTGAAAGAGCGGAGTCTTCAAAATCGTGGTTACATTTCAAAATCCTTCTTCTTACAAAGAAAGGCCTAGTTCAACATAGCAAGATACTTGCAAGTAGTACGTGCTATTTCTAAATAGGCTGATTTGGAATGGATCGAGTGTAGGCTTGGGATAAGTCCTCCCCTCTTCTCTTCTATTTCCAAAAGGAAAACAAAGGCCCAAACAAAAGGGAATTTCCCATTCAAAGTATCTTTCCAAAAGAAAGAAACCAGAATTCAAAAGAGAAATCGATTCTCTTATGAAAAAGAGGGATTAAAGAAAAAATACTCCCAAAGGGAGACCCTCGATGAAAAAAAAGGAAAAAGAGGCCAAAAAGCTCAAAAAGAGCAGTTTTTCGCCTTCTGTGCCTCAAACCACGGGATGCTTCAGAAGGGACCGTGGTATCTCTTTCCCATCCCTGGCTTATCCCAAGCTAAAGCATGGTTCATTTCGAGGAATCCTAAAGTAAAAATAGGATTTACTTACTTGAATTTCATCTTGTTTGAGAATTCGACGTTTCAAGTAGGGCATAGGAATTTGAAATACAACTTGTTTTCTTATAAAACCTCCGCTAGATAAGCGAGTGTTAAGACTCAAACAAGGGCAAGCACGAAGAGCTCGAGATCCTTAGGATCGAGACTCAAGACAGTTGTCCCTTTTGTAAATAGCTTTTGTAAATAAGTTTTGAAAACCGAACATCGAACAGCATAGGATCTGCTCACTTGGAGCAACAGGCCTTGTAAGTCTCTAGAGTTCGACCACATCTGGTCTCTGGGAGGTCGCCACTCTTGGCACCACACCCATGTCATCTGCATTCCACGTATGGCACTTGCATAAACATGATCCCATTTTAGGACCAGATTCCATAGTATACCCTTTGGCGTAATATCTCCTCCTACCAGAGTTTGTAAATTGGGCTTTTGCTAAAGATTGGGGTGATCCCATATTCTTCGTGGATAGATCTAGGGAGATAGTGAAAGGGGTGTTTGTCATCTTTGCCCTTATCCAAATCGATTTGGACAAGGCCAAAGAGGGGCATCTGTAAACACCCCGAAATCCCACGAATTTCTCAAATCCATCTGGTTTTGTAAAAGCAGCCCCAAAGGACTATTTTGAGTCTGGAAACCCAAGAGCCTTCCAGGCAACCCTGTACATATGTTTTGAACTCTGCATTTCGAAAACATACAATATGGCTTTTAAAACCTTTAAAACATGTTTTGAAACCCCGAAGCAGCTTGGCCCGATCAAGACAGGACCAGAAAAGCAAAGGAGAGCCCCGGAACTGGAGCGCATGTCAGGCCCGGTACAGCAACTCTCGTATCAAATCCACACCCCCAGGATCTCGAACGTCCAAGACCCTGTTATCATCGAAACTTTGTTTGAAGTCATCTCCGGAAGGCGAAAACAGAAGCGGACGATCATGTTGGCGAAGACCCAACGCAGACGAAGCACTGATGCTGTCAGGCCCCGCACAAACCGTTTGTTTCGAACACAACTCGAAGGAGTCAGAGTTCAGTTTGGATCGGATCTTGACCATATATATCTAGATCCCAATCCAAACCCATGTATGGACTTGGATTTGGATTTGGATTCAAAAATCCAATCCAATATCCATATCCATGGCCCACATCACCTTCTCATAAATGGAGGTGGGGCCCACTTGAATTTCACATGGGATTATGGGCATGAGAGAGAGTGGGGGTGGATAAGATCAAAGAGTGTTGTAATTAAGCTTGACTTGTGTGTCAAGTTTGAGGTTAATCATGTGGGTTAGCCTAATTAAGTGGGTTTAAGCTTGTAATTAGCCAAAACCTAACCTAGGGCTGCACCAACATGATGTGGTTAAGGTCCATGGGCAATGCAAAGGGAGCTCCTTCACCTAAACCTAACCTAAAACACCTAATCCTAGCCTTCCACCCTAATCTGCCCCTAATTTGAGCCTAATCACCTAACCTACTTCCCTAATCCTAGCCTAATCCCAACCTAATCACCTAACCCACTTCCCTAATCCTTCCCTAAACCTAGGTTAATTTCCCTAAACCTAGCTAATCCCAGCCTAATCACCTAACCTAGCTCACTAAACCTCACCCTAGAACCAACCCACCTAACTAAACCCTAAACCCCTAAACCACCCCTAGCCCACAACCTACCCAAACCACTTGTATTTAAAATATCTGGCCCTACCCCTTTCCAGCCCACCTTATCATCATACCACCCTACCTAAACCACCTAACCACTACCCCAAACCCAACCCTAACCGACCTAACCCAGCCCTATATAAACCCCCCCCCTTGGGGGTGGGTTTCATGAACCGAGCAGCCCACCCATTCCCAACCGGGTCCTCCACATCCCCAAGCTCAACCAAATTTCACCTGCTCCATCTGCTCCACCTGCTCCACATCCCGCCACCACCTGCTCCATATCCCGCCACCACCTGCACCACTTCCTTCCAGCCGAGCGCCACCACCACCACCACCTTCATCCGGCTGACTCCTTACTACCCGCCACCCTCTCTTCACCCGGTAAGTCCCCTACATCCTACCTTACCACTTCTTCACTCCCTCTCCACTCTCAGCCACCTAATCCACTCCCATAGCATCCTAACACTAGCCCTTCCACTTGCTGCCACCAGCCCCACTCAGCCGAACCCATAGCACTCCAACTACCCGCCACCACTAAGTCCTCCTAGTCGGCCACTCCAACCGACTATCATTTCACTCGGCCACCCTAGCAACCCGCCAGCCATCACCAACTCCTAGCTAGTTCCTTCTTCTTAGTGCCATGCTCCCTTAGTGACCCTACATAGGCCCTTTAGCCCAACACGCCAAAAAGAACCCGTCTCTAGTAACCAGCCATCTTCAAGGCGCTCTTCCGCGCATCAAGGACACTCGGCCAGCACCTCCCCTTGCCGTTCAACCTCGCGGAGCTCCCTTTTGCAGCCCAAGGCGAACGCCAAGCCCACGTTCAAGTAAGGCATCTTCGGACCAGCTATTAGTAAGTGCCTAACTCGGTCTTTAGTTGTATACTTGCTTGAGATTCAATTCGATACGGGGTTGTAATAACGGAGCATAGTCTCCCCCCGCTTGTAATAACGTGGTTTGGCACACCCACACATGTGCACTCTCTTAGTTGTGCATAATTTTGAACACACACGGGCCTAATCAGCCCCTAATACATAAATATATACATATACTTTAATTTTGTAGGGTTTTGCTTAAGTTGAGTGTGTTGTCTTTCAATTCAAGCACTCACACACATTGAGCCTTCGCTCTTATTTGAAGGACCCAAGTAAGGGCCGACCTATACTATTTGGGTTTAATTTCATGTTGTGTACATAGTACTTCAATTCAAGCACTCACACACATTGAGCTTTCGCTCTTATTCCCAAGACCTTAGTCAAGGCCATACTGCAAGTTATATTTGGGTTTAATTTCATGTCATGTGTGTAAGTCTTTCAATTCAAGCACGCACCCACATTGAGCCTTCACTCTTATTTGCAAGACCCGAGTAAGGGCCCATATACCTACTCTATATACATATCTCCCTTCGGCATTTACTTTACAAGTCATTTCCCTTCGGTTATTTCCCTTCGGTTATTTCCCTTCAGCATTGTCTTTACATTCGGGTTTTCCCTTTGGAGTAGCGTGAGTTTGCATTGCATCTACACCATACCACGAGGTAGGACGCATATTGCATCAAAGCGAGCCCTGCTCGAATTCGCCCATGTAGTGGAGTGTTCATGACACACAAACTAGGTGGCCCATAAAGGGATAAAAGGAAAGACTTAGGCACGTGCAAATCCACGTGATCTAAAATCTGCAATCGCATCTAAAAGACCCGAATTAGACACCTCGAACCGCTGCGTAGGCTTTCTATCCCAAAAACTCGATTTTTGCAAAGCGTACAGACTGACCCTTGCACATCGGTGCAAGAAGGTCTGCGACGACAAGAGCTCACTTGCTCACAGTCGCCACGATTAGAAGTCAGTTTAAATATATCTTCGCTAGCTTAGGTAAGCTAGCTGGCACGCCCTGTTTACATAAATAGGCCTTAGACGCACAAGAGGACCCACTCCAAGCCCAGAAAAGGCGGGGAGGCGTGGGGATTTTTCGCGTGTCTACACCTGTTATCATCAAACATCACTTGAAGTCATCTCCGGAAGGTGAAAACAGAAGCGGACGATCATGTTGGCGAAGACCCAACGCAGACGGAGTACTGATGCTGTCAGACCCCGCACAAACCGTTCGTTTCGAACACAGCCTGAAGGAGTCAGAATTCAGTTTGGATTGGATCTGGACCATATATATCTAGATCCCAATCCAAACCCATGTGTGGATTTGGATTTGGATTTGGATCCAAAGATCCAATCCAATATCTACATCCATGGCCCACATCACCTTCTCATAAATGGAGGTGGGGCCCACTTGAAATTCATGTGGGATTATGGGCATGAGAGAGAGTGGGGGAGGATAAGATTAGGGAGTGATTGTAATTAAGCTTGACTTGTGTGTCAAGTTTGGGGTTAATCATGTGGGTTAGCCAAATTAACATGGGTTTAAGCTTGTAATTAGCCAAAACCTAACCTAGGGCTGCACCAACATGATGCAACAAGGTCTATGGGTTATGCAAAGGGAGCTCCCTAACCCAATCCTAATAAAAAACCCCTAATCCTAGCCTTTTACCCTAATCCTAGCCTAAACCTAGCCTAATCACCTAACCCACTTCCCTAATCCCGGCCTAATCCCAACCTAATCACCTAACCCACTTCCCTAATCCTTCCCTAAACCTAGCTTAATTTCCCTAAACCTAACCTAATCCTAGCCTAATCACCTAACCCACCTCACTAAACCTCACCCCAAAACCAACCCACCTAGCTAAACCCTAAACCCCTAAACCACCCCACCTAAACCTAGCACACCATCTACCTAAAACCCTTGTATTAAAATATCTGGCCCCTCCCCAAAACCAGCCCACCTTATCACCACACCACCACTACCTAAACCACCTTACCACCTCTTCAAAACCAGCCCCAACCGCCATCTCCAACCCTATATAAACCCCCCCCAGTGGGCGGGTTTTTGGATCTCTTCCAACCCACCTTGGCCCAGCCGACCCCAGCCACCTTCCAGCCAAGCCTCCCGCCTTGCTCCACCTGCACCACCACACCCCGGCCAGCTCTACCTCGCACCACCACTGCCTCCCGGTCTGCTTCACTCCACATCGCCACCATTTCCATCCAGCCGAACCCCATCCACTTCAATCGCCCGGCTGCTTTTCTTCCTTGGACATCAACTCCCTACCAGCTAGTTAGTATCTCAACCTAACTCTACCTCTTCTTCACTCCCCCTCCACTCTCAACCACCTGTACCACCACCGCATCACCCCATCACAGCCACCCGCCATCCTCACCCATTCGGCAAAACCTCCACCTTACATCACCTGCCTTGAACCACTTCACCTAGCAACACCCGGCCACCCCACTTGGCTCCCTAGGACCTGCCCATATCCCTTTTCACCAGCCCTTAGCTCTACCTTACACCACACCCTAGCTAGCTCCCTTCCCATCCACAACATCCCTAGCCATCCTAGCAGCCGGCCACCACCAAGCTTCCCTTAGTCGGCCACTCAAACCGACTGTACCAAACCCACTTGGCCAGCCATACACTCCCTTACGCTCCCACTTAGTGCCACCTTTCCTAGCACTACACCCTCCCCTAGTGACCCTCCTTAGACACCTTAACCCAAAGCACCAAGGCAGCCCCTTCCTAGCAGCCGGCCACCTTCAAGGCGCCCTTCCCGCGCACTCAAGTCACCCGGCCAACATCTCCCCTTGCCGTTCAACTCCGAGGAGATCCCTCTTGCAGCCCAAGGCAAAGCCAAACCTACGCTCAAGCAAGTCACCTTCGGACCAGCTATAAGTAAGTGCCTAACTTGGTCCTTAGATTGTAGACTTGCTTAAATTAAATTTGATACGGGGTTGTAATAACGGAGCATTGTCTCCCCCCGCTTGTAATAACATGGCTTGGCACATCCACACACACGTGCACTCTCTTAGTTGTACACGATTTTGAACACACACGGGCCTAATCAACCCCTAAGATATAAATTTATGTATATACTTTAAATTACGTAGGGTTTTGCTTAAGTTGGGTGTGTTGTCTTTAAATTCTCGCACTCACACACATTGTGCCTTCGCTCTTATTTGTAAGACCCAAGTAAGGGCCGCGTTATACTATCCTTGGGTTTATTTCATGTTGTGTGCATAGTACTTCAATTCAAGGACTCACACACATTGAGCTTTCGCTCTTACTCCCAAGACCTTAGTTAAGGCCATACTGCAATTTATATTTGGGTTTAATTTCATGTTGTGTGTGTAGTACTTCAATTCAAGCACTCACACACATTGAGCTTTCACTCTTATTCCCAAGACCTTAGTTAAGGCCATACTGCAATTTATATTTGGGTTTAATTTCATGTTGTGTGCGTAGTACTTCAATTCAAGCACTCACACACATTGAGCTTTCGCTCTTATTCCCAAGACCTTAGTTAAGGCCATATTGCAAGTTATATTTGGGTTTTATTTCATGTCGTGTGTGTAGTACTTCAATTCAAGCACGCACCCACATTGAGCCTCCGCTCTTATTTGCAAGACCCAAGTAAGGGCCCATATATACATTATATACGTATTTCCCTTCGGCATTTACATTACAAGTCATTTCCCTTTGGCAATTTCCATTACAAGTCATTTCCCTTCGGCATTGTCTTTAAATTCGGGTTTTTCCTTTGGAGTAGCGTGAGTTTGCATTGCATATACGCCATACCACGAGTTAGGACGCATATTGCATCAAAGCAAACCCCATACTCCCGCTCAAAGTCACCACATTTAGTGGAGTGTTCATAACACACACCTAGGTGGCCCGTAAAGGGATAAAAAGAAAGACTTAGGCACGTGCAAATCCATGTGATCTAAAATCTGAAAATCGTACAAACAAGACCTGAATCAAACACCTCGAACCGCTTTCGTAGGCTCTTTCCACTCCAAACTTGATTTTTAAAAGCGTACAGACTGACCCTTGCACATCGGTGCAAGAAGGTCTGCGACGACAAGAGCTTTCTTGCTCACAGTCGCCACATTAGAAGTCAGGTTAAAATATATCTTCGCTAGCTTAAGTAAGCTAGCTGGCATGCCCTGTTTATTTAAATAGGACTTAGACATACGAAAAGGTTCGCTCCAGGCCTAAAGAAACCAGGAGGCATAGATTTTCTGCGTCTACAAAAGATTGGCACGCCCGATGGGACGTGAGTCTTTCAAAAATCGAGTTAGTCTAGAAACTTACGAAAAGATTTTCAAAGAGGTGTTGTTTTAACTTGTTTTCTTTACTTGTACTTAGGAAATTTTGAAAAAGGTTTGAAAGAATGTCAAACTCCAACCCAAGTGAAGTGTCGAGCCAAGGCTCATGCGCATCAAGTTCTCACTCTAGGAGGATTTTCAAAAACAAGATCAAACTAGACGAGATAGAGGACTTGAGAAGGGAATTTGAGGCCAAAATCGATGCTCTCAGCCAAGAGGCTGAAGTAGGTGATTCGTGTTCATCGAATGGTGAACAAAAGGCCAAAAGAAAATCTGAAAAACCTCGCAAGCACAAAGAGGCCTCCGTAATGGAAGGCAACCAATACCACGAGTCCTTCACACAAAAGGACCGTAAAGCCCTACAACAGCTGCTGAAAGGGCAAAATAAAGAGAAAAGAAGTTACGTCCTGTCTTATTTTCTTCCCATGGATTACGAAATAGACAGTGACGATGAAATACCGAACTTCCATCGATATGATGGCATGGGAGACCCTAGGTCTCACTTGCAACTTTTCTCGCATCGAGCCCATAAGAAGAAAAAGGACTCGATGAAATGGGTGTATTGGTTCCCTTTATCCCTTAAAGGCACAGCTGCCAAATGGCTGGCTTCCTACGACTTAAGTCAGTTCGCTACTTTTGAATAGTTAGAGAACTGCTTCATGCAAAGATTTGCACACAACGTAGAAGTCACGCCAACTCTAAATACTTTAAGGGATACAAAGCAAGGCATGAACGAAGACGTGCATGCCTTCATTATACGATGGAGGTCACTTTTGGGCCAAGTGCAAGAGCCCATATCCGAAGGATGCGCAGTCATGCTCATCCTGGATAATTTTAAAAGCGAGTTAAAAACCCTTCTCTCGCTTCATGAGATCTTAACTTTCCATAAGTTGATCAAAAAGGCATCCCTTTCAAAACAAATTTGAGAAAAGGGACATATCCATCTTCCATATCGTGCTCGTATGGCTTTTTGTCCAGGGGTTTTGGAAATAGGGGATGCTTGGGTCTTCCTAGAAGGTTTAGAATCGGGAGGGGGTTTGCTTTGGGTGGCCCCTTCACATATACAACCTTTCTAGGGTTGTTTAACACGAGCCTTGGCGGCTAAATCACAGTCTGCCCCAGGTTAGCCTCATGGGCCTGGGAACTCGACAAACAAGGAGAGTTTATGATCCCCTGAAGCTGAGGGTGACTCTCACCTAGGATCACCATGACTTGGTCCCTAAAAGGGATCTTGACACACCTGTGGAAGGTTGATGGCACAGCACACAAGCTGTGTATCCAGGGCCTTCCCAGCAACAGGTTATAATGGGGGTGGATGTCCAAGACATGGAACACCCCCGTGTGTGTGATCCCTCCCGTTTCCATCGGGAGTTCGATCGATCCTAATGGCCTAAACGCATTTCCATCATATCCAGTGATAACAATGGGGCTTAGTTTTACAGAAGTCAAGGTGACTCCGATTTGGTATGCCACATGAAGTGGAAGGATGTTGAGCCCTCCTCCCCCATCGACTAGGCACCTATCTAGAGAGTGGTTATTCAGAACCACCTCGATATGCAGGGCTGGTTGTGGGACTCGTAGGGTCTATCTACACATCTTTCGAGAAAGTGATGGGCGATTTTGCTCCTATTAAGGCCACTTGGTCAAACAGGGATTGCGGACTTATGTTCGAACTAACCTTGGCTCTTTCTAGAATTTTCTCTAACACGAGTCTATGCCTAGGCGAAGTTTGTATAAGCTCTAGGATAGACATGTGGATAGGAATCTTTGAAAGATGGTTTTCGAAATCATAAGGGTTTAGGATGACTTTTCTCTTGTCTGCTTTTGGTAGAACTCTAGGAATACATGCTTTTGAGGGGTCAGGTACACTGACCACCTTTTTAGCACTTTGTAGGTGCGGGGGTTGATAGATCCTCCCGGATCTAGTAACTTCCCCCACGATGAGCCTAGGGTTCGCACTAAAATTGGCTCTAATTATGAGTTGAGGAGCACCTTGAAGTTTTAAAACTGGTTTAACCGAGGATTCAACTCTTGGTGGTCCCTAGATGACGACTTGGGCGGGCTTCTTGTATAGTACAAGAGTGGGCGCACAAGTGGGTCAACCAGACTTAGAATTTTGCGCTAGTTCCTTTGAAAAGGTGAGGGTACATACCTCCTTTCCTTTCCCACTGCTACTGGCGTGCTTGGGAAAGGGTTCTTTGAAGATAGCTTGAGTTGGCTCAGGTTCCGCAGTGACTTGGAGCCGGCCCTCCGCTATCAAGTTCTCGATTTTGTTCAAAAGGGAGAAACAACGTTTGGTATCATGGCCTTTGAGCCGATGATACTTGCAAAAATGATTTAAATATCCCCCTTTGGAAGTGACTCCTTCGGGTATTTCGGGAAGTTCGATCATGCCTTGGGCAAGTAGGAGGTCTAGGACCTCTGACACAGGTTGCCCCAACAGTGTGTATTCCTATTTTTCAATTGGTTTTTGGAAATTTCTCTCCCTTTTGTTTTCTGGTTTTTCAAAATTTTTAGAAGTACCTGCCACGCCTGGATCCACCCGGACATTGGCGATTTTATGGGGCTTTGCCCCTTTGTCCATCGTGGGTAGCCCATAAGTGATGGGCTTTTCCAAGCAGGTTTTAGAAACGGCACTTCCTTTCCATAAGTGATCGCATATCCCCTTTTTCAAGTTTGTTTCAAAAAGGGATGCTTTTTTGATCAACTTATGGAAAGTTGAGATCTCATGGAGCGAGAGAAGGGTCTTTAACTCGCTTTTAAAGTTATTGAGGATGAGCATGACTGCGCATCTTCCGGATATGGGCTCTCGCACTTGGCCCAAAAGTGACCTCCATCGAATAATGAAGACATGTACGTCTTCATTCATGCCTTGCTTCGTATCCCTTAAAGTGTTCAGAGTCAGCGTGACTTCTATGTTATGTACAAATCTTTGCATGAAGCAGTTCGCTAACTCTTCAAAAGTAGCGAACTGGCTTAAATCGTAGGAAGCCAGCCATTTGGCAGTTGTGCCTTTAAGGGATAAAGGGAACCAATACACCCATTTTATCGAGCTCTTTTTCTTCTAATGAGCTCGACGTGAGAAAAGTTGCAAGGGAGACCTAGGGTCTCCCATGCCATTATACCGATGGAAGTTCGGTATTTCATCGTTACTGTCTGTTTCGTAATCCATAGGAAGGAAATCAGATAGGGTGTAACTCCTTTTCTCTTTATTTTGCCCTTTCAGCAGCTGCTGTAGGGCTTTACGGTCTTGTTGTGTGAAGGACTCGTGGTATTTGTTGCCTTCCATTACGGAGGCCTCTTTATGCTTGGAGGTTTTTCAGATTTTTTCTTGGCCCTTTGTTCACCATTCGATGAATATGAATCGCCTACTTCAGCCTCTTGGCTGAGAGCATCGATTTTGTCCTTGAATTCCCTTCTCAAGTCCTCTATCTCGTCTAGTTTGATCTTATTTTTCAAAACCCTCCTAGAGTGAGAACTTTATGCGCATGAGCCTTGGCTCGACACTTCACTTGGGTTGGATTTTGACATGCTTTCAAGCCTTTTTCAAAATTCCTAAGTACAAGTAAAGAAAAAAAAAAGAGTTAAAACAACACCTCTTTGAAAATCTTTTCGCAAGTTTCCTAGAGTGACTCGACTTTAAAAGACTCAGGTCCCATCGGGCGTGCCAAATAACTGTAGACGCAGAAAATTTCCGCTTCCTAGTTCTTAGGCCTGAAGCGAACCTTTTCCTGTGCCTAAGTCCTATTAAACAAACAGGGCGTGCCACCTAGCTTACTTAAGCTAGCGAAGATATATTTTAAAACCTGACTTCTAACGTGGCGACTGTGAGCAAGCAAGCTCTTGTAGTCATAGACCTTCTTGCATCGATGCGCAAGAGTCAGTTTGTACGCTTTTAAAAATCGAGTTTTTGAGTCTAAGGACCTACGAAAGCGGTTTGAGGTGTTTGATTCGGGTCTTTTTGGTATGATTTTCAGATTTTAGATCACGCGGATTTGCACGTGCCTAAGTCTTTCTTTTTATCCCTCTTTGGGGCCACCTAGGTGTGTGTTATGAACACTCTACTAAGATGTGGCGACTTTGAGTGGGAGCATGGGGTTTGCTTTGATGCAATATGCGTCCTAACTCATGGTATGGCGTATATGCAATGCAAACTCACGCTACTCCAAAGGGAAAACCCGAATTTAAAGACAATGCCGAAGGGAAATGACTTGTAATGGAAATTGCCAAAGGGAAATGACTTGTAATGTAAAATTGCCAAAGGGAAATTGCAAAAGGGAAATATGGCTATATCTTAAGAGCGGAAAGGCTCAATAGTGCAAGTGTGTGCCGTGTATATATTGAAAGACTACGCACACTGCTGAACCTTAAAACCCAAATTGAAAAAACATAGCCAAAAGGGAAATACGTATATAGTATATATGAGCCCTTACTTGGGTCTTGTAAATAAGAGCGAAGGCTCAATGTGGGTGCGTGTGAAAATGTAAAGACAACACACACGACTTCAAATGAAACCCAAATATAAATTGCAATATAGCCTTAACTAAGGTCTTGGGAATAAGAGCGAAAGCTCAATGTGTGTGAGTGCTAGAATTGAAGTACTGCGCACACAACATGAAATTAAACCCAAATATAAATTGCAATATGGCCTTAACTAAGGTCTTGGGAGTAAGAGCGAAAGCTCAATGTGTGTGAGTGTATAATTGAAATACTACACATACGACGTGAAATTAAACCCAAGGATAGTATAACACGGCCCTTACTTGGGTCTTGCAAATAAGAGCGGAAGCTCAATGTGTGTGAGTGCGAGAATTTAAAGACAACACACCCAAGTCAAGCAAAACCCTACGCAACTAAAAGTATATACATAAACTTATATCTAAAGGGCTGATTAGGCCCGTGTGTGTTCAAAATCGTGCGCAACTAAGAGCGAGGTAGGCTCAAGTGCACGTGTGTGTGGGTGCCAAGCCACATTATTATAAGCGGGGGGAGACAATGCTCCGTTATTACAACCCCGTATCAAATTTAATTTAATTTAAGCAAGTCTACAACTAAGGACCGAGTTAGGCACTTACTTATAGCTGGTCCGGAGGTGACTTGCTTGAGCGTGGGCTTGGCTTTGCCTTGGGCTGCAAGAGGGAGCTCCTCGGAGTGGCACGGCAAAGGTGTGCGGCTGGGTGACAAGGGAGGATTGTGGCGCCTTGGGGACTCGCCGGCTGCTAGGAGGAGGCTGCCGTGGTGTTTTGGGCTAAGGTGATTAAGGAGGGTCACTAAGGGATAGGCTAGTGCTAGGGAGGGTGGCGCTAAAGGAGAGCCTAAAGGGAAGTCTAAGGAAGAGGGTGTGGCTGCCGAATGGGTTGGGTGCAGTCGGCTATGACTGGCTGACTAGGGGGAGTTTTAGTGGTGGTCGGTTGGGGTAGTGGGGATGTTATGGATGGGAAGGGAGCTAGCTAGGGTGTTGTGGAAGGTGGGGTTAATGGGTTGGTTGAGAGTAAAAGGGGCAGGTCTTAGGGAGCAAGGTAGGGTGGCCGGGTATCACTAGGGGAGAAGGTAGAGAGCCGAGTGGCTAAGGGGTTATGTCTGGCCGAATGGGCAAGGGTGGCGGGAAGGTGGTGTTGGCGAGGTGGAGTGGTGGTATGGGCGGTTGAGAGTGGAGGGGGAGTGAAGAGGAGGTGGAGCTTGGGTTGAGATACTAACCGAATGGTAAAGGAGTTGGTGGATGGAAGAAGGACAACCGGATGATGAAGGAGGATGGAGCTCGGCCGGGTAATGAAGGTGGCAGCGTGGAGTGGAGCAGGCCGAATGAAAGTGGTGGTGCGAGGTGGAGCTGGCCGGGTTGTGGTGGTGCAGGTGGAAGATGAGAGCACGGTAGAAGGGGGCTCGGTTAGCCCAAGGGTGGGCTGGAAGAGGATGGGAGAGGATCGGCTGGGCCAAGATAGAAAAAGCCCAAGATGGAAGAAGTTGAAAAACCTGCCCACTAGGGGGGGTTTATATAGCTTTTTGAAGGGCGGTTGGGGCTGGTATTTGGAGGGTGGTAAGGTGGTTTAGGTGGTGGTGGTGTGGTGATAAGGTGGGCTGGTTTTGAGGAGGGGCCAGATATTTTGCTTAAAGGGGTTTTAGGGATATGGTGTGCTAGGTATAGGTGGGGTGGTTTAGGGGTTTAGGGCTTAGCTAGGTGGGTTGGTTTTGGGGTGAGGTTTAGTGAGGTGGGTTAGGTGATTAGGCTAGGATTAGGTTAGGTTTAAGGAAATTAGGCTAGGTTTAGGGAAGGATTAGGGAGGTGGGTTAGGTGATTAGGTTAGGATTAGGCCGAGATTAGGGAAGTGGGTTAGGTGATTAGGCTAGGTTTAGGACAGGATTAGGGTAAAAGGCTAGGATTAGGGGTTTTGGCTTAGGATTGGGTTAGGGAGCTCCCTTTGCATAACCTATAGACCTTATTGCATCATGTTGATGCAGCCCTAGGTTAGGTTTTTGGCTAATACGAGCTTAAACCCATACTAATTAGGCTAACCCACATGATTAACCCCAAACTTGACACACAAGTCAAGCTTAATTACAATTACCCTCAAATCGTATCCTCCCCATTCTCTCTCATACCCATAATCCCACGTGAATTTCAAGTGGGCCCCACCTCCATTTATGAGAAGGTGATGTGGGTCATGGATATGGATATTGGATTGGATCTCTGGATCCAAATCCACACATAGGTTTGGATTGGGATCTGGATACATATGGTCCAGATCCAATCCAAACTGAATTTTGACTCCTTCAGGATGTGTTCGAAACGAACGGTTTGTGTGGGGTCTGACAGCATCAGTACTTCGTCTGCGTTGGGTCTTCGCCAACATGGTCATCCGCTTCTGTTTTCACCTTTCGGAGATGATTTCAAGTGATGTTTGCTGATAACAGGGTCTTGGACGTTAGAGATCCTGGATGCCGGGCTTGACATGTGCCGGGGGTGGATTCAACACGAGAGTTGCTATGCCGGGCTTGACATGTGCTCTGGTTCCAGGCTCTCTTTTGCTCTTCTGGTCCTGCTTTTATCAGATCAAGCCGCTTCGTGGGGTTTCAAAACATATTTTAAAAGGTTTTAAAGCATATTATACATATTTAAAAAGCATATACAGTTTTAAACATATGTACAGGATTTGTCTGAAAGGCTCTTGGGTTTCCAGACTCAAAATGGCCCTTTGGAGTTGCTTTTACAAAACCAGGCTTTATTTGAAAAATTCGTGGGATTTCGAGGTGTTTACATCTTCTTATTACAAAGAATACCTAATGCTCCTCTCCATTTTAACCACCCATCAATAATTCTATGTGTAACATCTCCATCAATTCTTCCATCCCTTTGAAAAATTGACCCTAGGTATTTAAAACTTTCTTTTTGGGGATGCAATGTGTGCCAATTTAATTTTTATGTCCTCTTAAGTAATCAAATGATCAAACTTATATTCCATATATTTTGTCTTTATTATACTAAGCCGAAAACCTTTAACTTCTAATGTTTTTGTCCATAGTTCCAATTTTCTATTAACTTTTTCCTTAGACTCCTCCACTAACACAATGTCATCTGCAAATAACATACACCAAGGTACTTCATCTTGAATATGTTTGTTAACTCATCAATTACCATTATAAATAAGTATGAACTTAAAGTTGATCCTTGATGTAACCCAATATTAACTTCAAAGAAGTCTGTCATTCTTTCACGAGTCCTCACATATGTTTTTGCACCATCGTACATGTCTCTTATAAGGTTTATGTATATTAATAAGATACCTCTTTTTTCCAAGGTTTTTCAAATAACTTCCCTCGGTACCCTATCATAAGTTTTTTCTAAATCAATAAATATCATGTGAAGGTATTTTTTTCGCTCTAAAATATTTCACAAGACTCTCAAAAGGTGAACCGCTTTAACAGTAGATCTACTTGACATAAATCCAAATTGGTTCTCTATTGTACTTGATACTTGTCTTAACCTATGTTCGATAATTCTTTCCCATAATTTCATAGTATAGCTCATTAACTTGATACCCCAATAATTCGCATAATTTTGAATGTCTCCCTTCTTATATATGGATATAAGTGTACTCACTCTCAATTCCTCGAGCATCTTTTGGTTTCTCCATATTTTATTAAATAGTCTTATGAGCCAAGTGATTCCAATTTCTCCTAGGATTTTCTAAACTTCTATAGGAATATTGTCTGGTCCTACTGATTTACTACCCTTCATATGTTTAAGAGCCTCTTTGACTTCATTCTTTTGAATACATTGGTAGAAATTATGGTTTATATTCTTTTTTTATTTGGCTAACTCTCCTAAGCTAATACTAACATCATCATTTTCATTAAAAAGCTTATACAAATAGTTTTTCATTTTATTTTTTATATCATCATTTGCCATTAGAATTTTCTCATCCTTGTCTTTAATGCATCTAACATAATTAATATCCTTAGTTTTCTTATTTCTAGCCCTATCTATTCTAAAAATATCTCTTTCACCCTCTTTTGAGTTGAGTTTTTTATATAAATCCTCCAAAATTTTAGCTTTTGCTTCATTGACAGCCTTTTCTGCTTCCTTCTTTACTTTCTTATAAGCCTCTAAAGTTTCACTAGTTTTCTTAGCATAATGTAATTTGTAACATGCTCTCTTTTCTTATTTTGCACTACTTCGCTCCACCACCAAGCTTTTTTTTGTGCTGGTACACCTCCCTTAGATTCACCTAACACATCTTTTGCCACTTTCCTAATATGAATAGCCATATTGCTCCACATATCACAAGGTGTACCAACATAATTCCAAGCATCTCCTTGAAGGACTTTCTGTTTAAATATACATTCTTTCTCGCTTTTGAGGTTCCACCATTTAGTCTGAATAGCTCGATACACTCTTTTTTTCTTTGTCCATTTTTTTACTTGTAAATTCATAACTAAAAGTCGATGTTGGGTCGTTAAGCTTTCTCTTGTAATTACCTTGAAATCTTTACAACATGCTCTATCTTTTTATTTACAAATAAAATAATCAATTTGTGTTTATGATAAGCCACTCTTATAAGTAATTAAATGTTCATCTCATTTTTTGAAGATTGTATTGACTATAAAAAGATCAAATATCATAGCAAAATTTAAAATCTCCCTACCTTCCTCATTTATATCCCCAAAACCAAAGTTTTTATGAATACCTTGATATCCTAATGCCTATTTACCGACATGTCTATTTAAGTCTCCTCCTAAACAAATTATCTCCTTTTGTGGAATTCTTTAAATCACCTTATCTAACTCTTCTCAAAAAGCCATCTTTATACTATCTTCTAGTTCTACTTGAGGTGCGTAAGCATAAACTATATTCAAAACCTCTACTCCTAACACTAATTTCAACAACATGATTCGGTCACTATATCATTGTATATCTACTACACTATCCTTTAAATCTTTATTTATGATAATACCAACTTCGTTTCGAGCCTTTTCCTTACTTGAGTACCATAATTTAAAACTTGTATCCTCAATCTCCTTTGCTTTTTCTCCAACCCACTTTGTCTCTTATAAATATACAATATGAATCTTTCTCCGAATCATAGTATCTACCACCTCTATTAGCTTACTGGACAATGTTTCGATATTCTAATAATCAATATGAATCTTATTATCTAAGACTAGCTTCTTTATCTGCCGCATCCATCCATATTGAAAATGCATAGACCCTCTCTAAAATTTATTCACTATATTTGAACGATAATATAGCGAAACTAACTTTTTTACCCACACTCATTCATGATATGAAAACCCTCTCTACAATTGATTCACTATATCCGAACGAAAATGTAGTGACCCTTGCAGTGAAGGCTCTACAGCGCGTCGCTAAGAGGGGATGCCCCAACGCAATGCTCATAATTTGTGTAATCTATGGTATAAAAATCACACAAAGTTTTACGCTGACTGTCAGAAGCCTAACACAACCCTTCTCCTTGATCCGGGCTTAGGATCGACCATATAAGAGTGATCCCTTACATGAGCAGAGTTAGAATTGATTTAGACCATTCTAGATAATTTTTTACATCTAATTTAGTGTTTGTGGTAAAAAATGAATCACTTCTATCAATCTACCCTAATCTATCTATCATGATTTAGTTGTATCTCAAATTTTTTTAAATCAAACTTGAAGACTAATTTGTTTGCAGGAACTGTTGAGGAAAAAAAATTTACTAACCTACTACCTCTTCTTTGTTATTTGGAGCAAAACTGCAACCCGATTCTTCTTCCCTTCAATTTGCCGGCTCTAATACCATATTGAATAAGATTGATAGATCAAAGATAGTACATGATATTTAGATCGATAGGGGATAAACAAGGTAATGCACGACCACCTTCTTGGGTGGTTGCTCCCTCTTTCTTTATTCCTTCTTAACACTTAAACCTAAAACAGAATTACAGTTATATAGTGTTTTTTAACTTAAAAGATACTTATACCCTTACTACGTCTTACTTAACATATAATTGGGTTGTTAAAATTTGAAACCCTTTTTATTGGATTTCGAGTCTAACAACAAGATTAAAGGGGGTTTATTTCAAGTTATAGCTATACTTTACGAAGTAAGGAAAAACAACAACAAATCACTCACCAACTTATGAGTTATCGAAGTGCCTTGAGTGGTTTTAGACTCGAATTAGCTATAAGTTCGAGGAAAGCATATACACCAAGTAATTAATCCAACCAGCTTTGCTATATTTTATTATTAACAAATGATTTAGTGTTTCGAATTTGATTATTGTTTATACATATTTTTTTATAGTTGAATGATGGATGACCTTGGCTATAGATGTCCTGAACTGCAAAATTTTGCTATACAAATTTTAAGTGTTACTTGTAGTGCCATCCATGTGAATGTAATTGGAGTACTTTCGAAATGGTAAGAATTATATTTTATTATTTATAATGTAATACAATTAAGTTTTTTTATTGAGTTAACAACTTACCTGAATTTTTTCTCTTATCTTAGATTCATACGAAGAAGCGGAATAGATTATTACATCAATAATATAATGAATATGATGAAAATATAAGAACAAGGTACGAAAAGAGAAAAGCTAACAAAACAAATTTTGATAGTGAAATTTGTTTGTTGGTGGCGATAACTCACTTATATAGTGAAATATTGATATGGCATCCGAAGCATCAAGAGGGAGAGTTGTATATAAAAGATCAAGAATACAAAAGCGACAAAGAAGACAAAGCAAGGGAAATGATAAGATACCTATGGAAGATCAAGAAGAAGAATTTAATTTTGAAGAAACAGATGAAGAGGAAAAGAAATTGTATTTGTCTGAAAATTAATGAACATGATTAATTTCTTATAGAATAGTTTTTTAGTTTATCTTAAACAATTAAGTGAATATTATAATCATACTTCAATCTTGATGATGGATGCTATGTTTTAAACTTATTATTTGTTAAGTTGTTAGTTGTTATATTTGATGCATGTTGAAGTTGTTGCTTCAAACGTATTATAAATATTTTAATCAATTGGTATATTGGTCCATTAGCCCACCCTAACATTATTCTCATTTTTTTGCACATAAGTATAATTCATTTCATTCCTCAAATTATATTGGAATCATGGACCATAGTCACCATACTTAAACAAATACAACAACAACTAAACCTTTTCCCATACTAGATGGGGTCGGTTATATCAATTCGCCCTATCATGTGCCATGTTAGCAATTAACTCATAATAAGCTAGATCATTCTTTATTGTTTCTTTCCAACACTTTTGTAGTCGTCCTTTACCTCTTTTAATACTTTCAAAATCTAGTTTTTCATACCTTCTTACAGGTTCTTCTTTTGATCTTCTTTCTATATGTCCAAACCACTTTAAACAATATTCTCTCATTTTATCTTCTATTGGTGTCACACATAATTTATTTCCAATGACCTCATTATGTAAATGGTCTTTTCTTTTATTATCACTCATCCATCTCAACATCTTCATTTCTGTCACAGACATCTTTTATACATGATGATCATAAAACATGACAGGTCTAATTGTTGCTCTATAATATTTATCTTTTAACTTTAATGATATCTTCCTATCACAAAGCATACTTGATGCTCCTCTCCATTTTAACCAACCAGCATTAATTCTATGCATAACATCTTCATCAATTCTTCTATTACTCTAAAAAATTAACCCTAGGTATTTAAAACTTTCCTTTTGGGGGATGCAATATGTGCTAATTTTAATTTCTATATCCTTTGAAGTAACCAAATGATCAAACTTACATTCCATATATTTTGTCTTTGTTTTACTAAGTCGGAAGCCTTTACTTTCTAATGTTTCTCTCTATAGTTCTAATTTTCTATTAACTTTTTCCTTAGACTCCTCCACTAACGCAATGTCATATGCAAATAACATACACCAAGGTACTTCATCTTGAATATATTTTGTTAACTAATCAATCATCATACTTAAACAAATAAGTATAATATATATTAGTTCTTTTAGTTCTTCTGCTTAGTGCATAGAATAATTTGGTTACATTTATGTTTTTGTTTATTAATGTAAGTTTGACAATTCAATATGTATATGCCACATGAAATTTATGTTTGTATTTTTAGAATTTGTTTATTTAGTTTGATTCATATTTATGAAAGAAGTGGTTGCGTAGAATAAATAAAAATACACCGCTAAATCCGCTATACCTCTATATCAGGGTCAATCACTAACAACCCGCTAACCGCTATTAATAACATAGTTACATAGTACTTTTGTTATCATAATACATAAGGAGAGTGATCTCGTGTTATACCAAGATCTTGAAGAAGTCTTTTTAGCTAGGTTAATTCTGCAGTTGTGTTGGTCATGGCTAAATATTGAGCTTTAGCAGAGGAGAAAGACACATGTTGTCGCTTTTTGCATTTCTATGAGATAATAGAGTCTCTAATGAAGACAGTAAGATATGTCATAGTAAGATACGTCAGAAATCCAATCATTTGTATATACGGAATGGGATCACTAAGTGGTTCTCCACATGTAAGCCTCATTTTTTGATTAACCACCTCTGGTGTTTTCATTATCTAGTCAATTGTTAATCTTAATCTAACATTATTAGCAAATTCAGTTTGAAATAAGAAAAGCCTCTATCATTACGTGTTACCTCAATACCAAAGAAGTACAGTAGATGATCTCTTTATTTCAAATATCATATCATCTATATATAGTAAAAGATTATAATACTTGATTTTCTTATAAACAACGAAGTATCAGTATAACATGTAGTAAAATCATGGTTTGTCATAAATTCACTCATTTTATCAAACCAAGCTTTAGGAACTTATTTAAGTTCATATAAAACCTTCCTAATATGAAGAACATTATCTTTTTGAAATAACAAGAACAAGAGAAGGTTCTATGTAGACCTCCTCTCTTAATCATTCATTCAAGAAAACATTCTTAACATCCATCTGAAAGATATTTCAGTCTCTAATACCTAATGGCAATAAGAGTTCTTACTATGTTCATTCTAGTTATTGGGGCAAAATTTTCTTCATATTCTATTTCATATTCTTCATAATATCCTTTGGCCACTAAGCGAGTTTTAAAATTTTTCTAGAGTACCATCACTATTAGTCTTAACTTTATATACCCACCTACATCCTACAGGTTTTTTAGTATCGGAATGAATAATAATCTCCCATTCAAGGCATCTAGTTCCTTATCTATAATATCAAGCCAAACTTGGGATGCTTGTGCTTCCTTAAAGGTATTAGGTTCTCTAATGGCCAAAATAGTAGTCAACGAAGCTCTATGTTATGTTGAGAAAGTTTCCTAGGAAACGAATCTATCGGTGAGAAGTCTCTAGATTTCACCTAGTGTAATATCTCTCAAATGGAATCACAATGTTTCTTAAATGCAAAGACTCATCATCATATTGATTCTCCACATTCGCTTCTTGATTTTCATTATTACCTACAACATCAATCAAGGAGTATCTAATCTAGAGTCATCAACAGAACTAGAGACAATATTTTGAAAAAAATATTTCCCTTCAAAACACTAAATGTCTCTTAACACATAATGTTTATTATTCCTGAGATTATAACACATATATCCTTTTTTCTCCTTCTCATATACTATGGAAACATATTCAATAGCACGAGGAGAGAGTTTATCTCTTCTGTTTGTGAAAAAAAAAACATTTCCATCAAAAAAACTTTCAATCCAAAGTAGTTGAGAGCAATTTTAAATAACTTTTCAACATATAAGATATTTTGCAATATAGAGGATACATCCGATTTATTAACAAACAAACAACAAACAACTAACAACTAAGCCTTTTTCCATACTAAACGGGGTCAATTACATGGATTCTTTGTTTCCACAGAGCCCTATCATGTGTCATGTTAGCAGTTAACTCACAATAAGCTAGATCATTCTTTATTGTTTCTACATAGCCCTATCATGACATCCGATTTATTAAATAAACAAATGTCATGATCACTTCAGCTCAAAGGTTTTTAGGAACTCCACTAGACACTAGTAAGGTTCTTGTAATTTACATTGTGTCGATATTTACGTTCGATAAGGGGTTCTTCTATAAGATGTTTGATGAAAAATACTATTATTTTCAAGATATTTTTCACTCATTTAATACAAATTCACCTTTAGAGTTGAATCTAAAAATCTTATTGTCATAATCAAATTGATTTTTAACAAGATTGTGAAAAATAACAAAGTTCTTAAAAACACCCGATTTGTTTTTTAATAGATTTACCAATGTATATCTAGTAAAGTAATTAACAAAAATCACATAATAAAAGATTCCTCCTTTCAACAAGATAGGTACGGGCTCTGAACATCAGGGTGCACAATTTCAAAAGGTTTGTTTATAATATATGTTCTATTAGAAAATGAAAGATTGTTCACTTTACCAAGAACACAAATTTTGTAAGAGAATTTTTTTAATATTTGTTATTCTAATGGAAGTCAAATCTATACAACTTTTGAATATAAACTTGACAAAGTCTCTAGTGGCTTTGAGTACATAAATAGTCCAACACATAAAGACCTTCTCTATGGCCACATCTAATCACCTTCTTCAAGAGGCGATCATTTATAATGAAACCCATAGATAGAAGGTAGAAACACCCATTATCTAAAATTTGTGACACAGAAAGTAAGTTTAACTTTGAAACCAAACTTACTTTAAAAACTGAAAAATTTATGTTTTTATGATGGCTCATTTTATCTCTTAATTTTGTTCCATCGACAGTAAAAATACACTTAAAAGGTTTTCTTTGCATGTAGTTATGCTTTTCATCACATATCATGTGAAAGGAAGCCCCAGAATCAAGTAACTATGGATTCATACCTTGAGTATCGTGAGAAGAGGTAGAGAATACTGCACCAATAAACACCTTTTCCTTTAATTGACCTTCAAGTTGCTTTACTTTGTCTTGAAGTGAAAGAAAAATGGAGGTTTGTTTTAACTCTCCATCAACAAAGGCTATCATTTTCTTCAATTTCGAACATCTAGGCTTGATATGTCCCACCTCCTTACAATAGTGACAAATCACTTCTCTCTTAGTTTCATGTGTTCCTTCTATCTTAAAGTACAGCGAATGATATGGTTTTATATTAGTTCCAAGTCTAGATGTGGTTAATGTGGAGTTCTTTTGAAGCCTAGCTTCATTAAGCCTTGTTTTTGCCATTTAAAGATCTGTAAGCACTTCTTTAGTAGAAAATGATTTTAGGTGTACGAGAGAAGATCTTATTCCTTTCAATTCTTCCCTTAGGCTCCTAAAAAATTGATAGATAAAATCTTTATTCTGTTTCCATTACCTTATATCAAGACAATGTGTACATTTCTTTTCATAACCACGTAGTTGATTCCAAGCATTTGAAAAATTATTAAAAAACCATTTATCCCCTTGTCTAAGGAATGAGATTTTGTCCCGAAGTACCATCCTATACGCCATATCATTTTGAACATGAGATTTCTTCAAATATTCTCATGCATCTCTAACATTTGTAAAATCATGTCACACAGACACCTCTAGAAGGTGGAGTGTCGGCCTCGATACTGGTGCGACACTGACACCAACACCGTGTCGGTGTGATACCGATATGGTATCGTAAAATGCCGACACAATCAACGCGTCGAAGCTAATTCTAGGTGTGGTCAACATGTCGGAATTCATATGTACCCAAACTCTTTAGATCATTTGGTATAAAAGGATCCCGTCCAAGTCCAGAAGTCGTTCCTCTTCGCGTCCCAGCCTTCCTCTTCGCCTCCCACGCTCTTCGACTACAACCTACACTCTTCGACGGCCTCCCACGACGTTCAGCCTTCCATGCCAACATATTAAATGTAATAGGATCACGGGCCACTAGGACCTATGACTAATTATAGGAACGGCACGGGCCACTAGGGCCCATTGCCATGTAGCAGTTGGGACCCCCCACCAACTACTAGCCATTGGTGGTCCTAACGGCTCTCTCTCGTTGGTGTTGGCCCCAACTAGTTGTTTACCTTCTTATCTCTCTCTTATTTCTTCTTTGTTGTATTTTCCTTCTCCTTGCTATATAAATAGAGCTCCTCTATACATATGGATGAATGGATGGATGGATGGGATGGTTTGAGAATGCACCAGGAAAAAAAGACAATCCCATGGTAATGCGATGCATAATGCATCCTATTAAATTGAAGTTCAATTATTAATCCAAAACTAAGGAAGAAATGAGCAGAAAAGCCTCCCTACCGCTCTCAGCAAAATCATCTAAATTCAAATCCTAGGAAAACAAAGCAAATAGAAATAAAATATTCACAAAGCTTTTGTTATTCTAAGACTCTACTTCGCAGAGATGGTTCCGGATGTCTCGAGGCCGAAGCCAAAAGGAAACAGTGGATCGTAATGCTTGTCACCAACATTCATTGGAAGCTGATCAACACTCTTGAACCATGTCCTCGGCAACTTGCCTGAGAAACCATAGTCACCAAACAGCACATCTGCAACTCCTTGTCCTTCAGTTCCCGGCAACCAAGCCGCAACCAATGCATCCATCTGTGATACATACGGCTCAATGACAACCGGCCGTCCGGAGATGATCACCACCACACACTTGACAGAGCCACACACATTCTGGATAATGCTAGGGCCAGGCTCAGAAATAGTCAGGTTCTGACTGTCACCATCGGTTTCTGCATAGGGAAGCTCACCAACAAACACAACAGCATAAGAGAATCCACCACTCTTGACCAAATCAGAATCAGGATTCTCTTCATAAACAACTGTACTTGAAGGGCTCACTGTTGATGTTATAGCACTAAGAATAGTTGTTCCTGTAACCAAGCAGAAACTTTTATTTGTATGAATGTGTATAGTAGTAAAAGAACACCACAAACTATAGATAGATGCTGAGAATGTCAACTTGGTAGTAGTGAACTACTTACCAATGGTCAGATTGTTTCCTGATACGCCTTGCCATGCGATTGTCCATCCACCACATTGGTAGCCCAAGTTGTCTGCATGGGCACCAGCAATAAGGATCTTTGGAGCAGTCCGGTCAAGTGGCAAGAAAGGCGCATCGCCCGGCTTTCCATTCTTAAGCAACACAAGTGATTTCCTTGCAGCTTCCCTAGCCAATTCTCTGTGAGCCTGTCATCAATGTGGTTGCTTAGTTCATATAGAAAATTCACTTTTTCTTTAAGAAAAGGAATAATGGAACTATTTCAATGTATATTGGTTGCAAATATGGTGCGCACAACTTGCTTTTGTGAAGATTTGCACACACAAAACATGGCTAGATTCATTAGATTACTAAGTTGCGATATTGACAATATGCACATCTAAACATATATATCTTGGGGTTATTGTATACGAATATGGAGACTGACCTCGCTACCGAGTTCATCAACAAAACTGTAATCAGCATAGGGATTTTCAAAGAGGCCCATAGTGAACTTGACGCGTAGGATCCTGTAGACGGCATCGTCGATTCTGCTCATTGGTATCAACCCATTTTCAACATGATGGGTGATGTCGCGAATGAAGTCTGTGTAGTTCAGTGGAACCATGACCTGCAAATTTAAGAAAAAACCACTGTTAATCAACTAAAATTTAGAATCTTTTTGGGTTAAATTGCAAAGAGAAGCATAGTCAACAGAAAGGTCAGGTTTAGCTCTATAAACTTCTCAAATATCATTTAAGTATTTGATTATCTCCAACCAACATGGTGTTTCCAAAAGCATGCTGCAAAAACTAAGAGAAGACCTTGACCAAGGAAGAAATACAGCTTACCATATCAATACCCGCGTGAATTCCTTTTAGAACAGAATCAGAGTAGTTTGCACCTGCTGGAGTGGTAATCCTATCAATACCTTGCCAATCTGAAATAACAAAGCCCTGCAATATAATCATGACCTCGAAATTAGCAGACTAACTCGATCAGGAACGATTAATTCAAGTTCCAAAAAGTATGAACTTATAAAGATGATACAGAGAAGAGACCAACATACCCTAAACTTGAGGTGCTCCTTGAGATAACCAGTAACCAACTCGCGGTTCGCATGCATTTTCTTCCCATTCCAACTTGAGTAAGAAACCATGACGGTGGCGACGCCTTTATAAACAGCTTCATAGTATGGAGCCATGTGGATGTGAAGCAAGCGATGGCGGTCGATAATGGTGTTGTTCTCGTTGATTCCATGTTGTGTGCCACCATCACCCACATAGTGCTTAGCACAAGCTACTACATGATGACTGCAGAACAATCACAGGGAAACAGAAGCCATGATAAACATGAATACAAATCCAAATTAAATTTCAAAGGATAGTTAGGCACCAACGTTCCGTTAACAAAAGGGATGCCCTTTCTGGAGTCTGGTGGCAATTCTCCCTGTAAACCAGGAATGATCTCTGTCATAACTCGAACGACTTCGGGATCCTCACTGTAGCTCTCATAGCAGCGGCCCCATCTCGGATCCCTACACACCTTTTTGTGCGAAAATTATAACCATTAGTTAGAATGCTCAAAGATGATTGCAATTGTATGCAATGTTATTTGTTTTAGAATTGCTGTGAAATTTTACTGGCTATATCTTCATTCTTACCGCAACACATGGTGCAAAGATATAAGGGATGCCAGTGGCCCTGACTTCAAGAGCAGTTGCCTCACCAATCCTCTTAACAAGATCAGGGTCCCTATAATAAGAAAAGACAGCAATTTATAACTAGGAAACGTGTATTATTATGGGGATAAACATTCTCTGAAGAGTAACTTAAAGTTAAGATGCATACATGATCGAGTAGTAATCTCCAACATTAGGGTGGCAACTCTCTCTCTCTCTTTCTCTCTCTCTCTCTCTCTCTCTCTCTCCCTCCCTCTGTGTGTGTGAGAGAGAGTGTGAGCCCGCGATCGTTGCATATAATGCTTTTAAGTTGTGTAAAATATTTCGAATTCGCTAATAGCACGTATGTAATGTTCAACTCTAAAGGTATCGGCCACATAGCACCGCTAAATGCTATTGGTAAATAAGAAAAACATTGTGGTTAACATAAAAACAGTAAGTGAAATAACAAGAAAAAGATGATTGAATTGATTATGGATGTGATGACTACTTACCTTGTAGCTCCAAGACCAATGTTATGAGGGAATATAGTAGCACCATACACATTGCCATGTCCATGAACAGCATCAATGCCATAAATCATTGGGATTTGAAGCCGTGTCGACATAGCTCCTCTTTGAAACTCATTTACCATGTCAATCCAGTCTTTTGCAGAAGCTCTAGGAAGAGGCACGCTTCCACCCCCACTCAGTAGACTTCCTGCTCAATTCGTCTTACATTTAACAATATAAAGATCGAAATTAAAACTATGCCTATATATGGAATATAATTCTGTACCTATAAAATATTGTTTGACGACTTCAGCAGAGGCAACAACACGATCAATTTGTGTCATCTGTCCGATCTTTTCTGCGAGACTCATTCGATTCATCAGATCTTTGATTCTAACTCCTATTGGCTCATTTGGGTCCTTGTACATAAGGTGGTCTGCTGTTCCAATAGGCATCCACGCAGAAAATATTATAACGCAGAGAACAAGCACTTTAAACTTCGGCATTTCCTGAAAAGATCGTTGCAAGTTAAGCTCAATACATGGAAAACTTAGGGAAATCATGGAAACTATAGGAGATAGATATTTGTCTAGTAACATAATAAAGATAATTATGTTCATTGTATTGTGAAAGCAGCATCGGAAAGAAGCGATAAAAACAATGTGGTGAATATTACATCAAACCCATGGTAACCATGTGTTTTGAAGGTTATTATTCTTTACTTAATGAAGAGAAACTATTATAAGAAAATCCAAATATATTAAAAATCAGTAAAGATCAAAATAACACGATATGCACCAAAGTGTGCACTATATGCCGATAAATACGTTAAGATGATACAATTGGCTGGATTGGTATCTAAGGTGTGTATCGTGTACCATATGCCAAAAATTAGGTGAAAACGATATAGGTGTCTCAATCGGTAAACTAAGACCTTTGACAGGCAGCCATATGCTCTGTGACCACCAACCTGTGGCAGACCTATTAGTGGGCAAGGTGAGAAGTCACCGAAGCCAACAAAATCAACAAACTAGACACACTGTGTACACATGAGAGAGAGAGAGAGAGAGTGTGGTCGCGTTCATGAAAATCAACAGAATCAAGGAAAGAACCACCGAACTACGAACACCGAAGGAATTACTGAAAATTAATTAATACATCTAAATGAAGCAAACGATCAACCTATCTCCTCTAAGATTATTTTATAAACTCAGAAACAAAATTTACTCCCACAAATATGGAAGTTTTATTAATAAGATACAAATCTTAAAGCTGCATCACCAACTTCAGATTAGTAAAATCAAACATGTAGAAAAATATAATCACGAAAGCCTCATGACAGTTCAATACAACTAAACCGATGATACAGACCACCACCCACACGATACCACAAATCAATAAACAATAGCTGATACAGAAGAAATCTCTAACCTTCTCTTTTTGGAGAAACTCAATCACGAAAACAATGACAAACGTCAAAGCGTAGAAAGAATTTATAATGCAGGCGGTAGTCTTTTAGAGGCAGAAGGAATCCAAAATACGGATAAAGCAACAACGGAAAAATGATCTAGATAGGATTTTTAATTAGAAGAGGATAAGGATTACAACAAAATACTCGGATTTTACCTTCTATCAGATACTATCTTATCTAGAAAGCAGTTACAAGAAAGAAAATTTCAAAACTATTCTTTAGATTAATAACATACTATGGTTTTAGAAGACAAAAATATAATGGTCAGGAATAGAAACGACATTTACGTGTAGAAGCATAAATGGTGAAGTCTGAGAAGAAGAGTAGAGAAAAAGGAAAAGGAGAAAAAGGAAAATAGAGCGGGCGAGATAATGGGGAAAAGGAAGGTAGAGAGTGTCAATCAATCAAATGTTGATGTATCATATCCGTCCGTTGTGATCAAACATAGAGATAGAGGTGATTAGTTGGACTTGAAATCCAAAATGTGATCCAATTCTACTTTAATTTTTTGGTGCAGTTGAGAGTGAGACGACCTCCTAACCACGTGAGCTATTGGCTCTTTGTGCCAATTCTACTTTTTCCTGATATATCAAATGGATATCTCAAAATGCAAGATATCTTCCTTGGCCATTCTCAACAACCTTATCTGGTAACGGTTGGACTGGCCATCCAGTCCGTTACCAGAGGGGGTTACCGAATAGAGCCACGTGTAACCGTCAGACGGTTACCGGATTTCACGGTAACCGTCCGGATTCGGACTGCTGCTCAAAAGAGGGAAACCCAATATGCAAGTCAGGAGATCATGAGCAGAGCAGAGAAATGACATGGTTGTGTGTGGAAAAATATAGAGAGACAACAAAAAGAAAAATACAGATCTCCTTGGAGTAAGCCGCTGTGAGGAAATCTCATAAAGCTGCAACTGTAACTTACGCTTCCGCTACTGCAACCCACAGACGACTATCGACGACCATCCATTCTGCATCAAGAAGGCAATAGGGTCTTCCTCGCAGGAGGTCATCGGTGTCATCATTGGTATCAGAGCCTAACAAACCCTGCAAAAAGAGGAAGAGAAGATAAGCAGAAAAAAAAAAAAGAGAGAAAGGGACAACGAGACCGAAAAAGAACATAGAAAGGAAAAAAAAAACTAACAGCAAGGTATCGGTGGAGACCAGATATGAGGCCAGTGGCAATGACTAGATCTGAGTAGCAAGAAAGCAGTAATGGCCAGATCTGTGTCCAAAGCAAAGCAAGAACCATATCTGAGGCCAGAAGCAAGACGACGGCCTAACTAAGCCAAAAAGGCCGAAACATACTGGAAAGGGTCAGCCACTGCACAAGCCTAAGCGAAGGTGACTGCCTCATTGAGCCAGAAAGGCCAAAACAGGCCGAAAAGGGTCAGCCACCGCACAAGCTGAAACGAAAGGCGACGGCCTGACTGGGCTAGAAAGGCCGAAACAGGCCAGAAAAGGCAGTCGGAGCTCTCTCTCTCCCTCTTTTTCTCCGTGTACACTCTCTCTCCTCCCTTTATAGTAAATAAAAAAAACCCTAGCGGTTTCAAAAAACCACGAGCCGAAAACCGATAGTGTTCTGAAACCGCCTCAGGGAGTGGACTAAAAAGTCCGTTTTGCCTCGGCCGATTTTGATTATTTACAAGCAAAATTACAGAATTGTCCAGATACTTTCTAGTAAAAAGAATTGTGCAAAAAGTTTGTTTTACCCTTTGGCTATTTGTGAAAATTACGAAATATCAGTTGTCACTTTACCTTTATACCCTTCCTAATTTAGATAATTTCAGTTCTGCCATCTGTCAAAAGACAGATTTATCCCTGTACTTTTGAAAAAAATTATAAATTCAACCTGAGAGTTAAAATTACAATTTTACAGAAATATCAAAGAGTAATTTTATGAGTTTATCCTGAAGTTTTTACAAAATTATAAAAAAAGGAAACAAATAGATAAAATTATATATTTGCCCTTGGTATTATTTTAAGGGGTACAAAGGCAGAAACTCTTCGGGAAAAATTTCAAATTTTTCCCAAAGAGCTTATGAAATTATCATTTGCTTACTTGGTTGATATTATGCATCATTCTAACATGATTCTTGCTATGCGTGCTCTTGGTTTTGTATTTGTTTCCTTTTTAGATCGTTTAATTGTTACCATTGCCAAATAGATAAAAATGAGTTATAGGATATGTGTGTCTGAGTTGTCAAAAACTGAGAAGTTGAATGATCTTAACTTCCAAACGTGAAAGAGAAGAATCCCACTAGCTCTAACACTTTAAGGTGTTGAGTATATATTAAAGGAAACCATGTGTCTGCCACCCCTAGATGCAAATGAGCAACAATTAGAAATGTATAAAATATTTCTAAAAGATGATACTATAGCAAGGATAATCATGTTAACCTACATGGAGGATGACTTTATCAGGGTCTTCGAAGAATACGAGACCGCTAAAGAGCTGTTTGACTTAATAATAGCTAAGTATAATACAACTACAAAATTGCATGTGTAGTTGTTACTACAAAAGTATAACTCCTTCAAAATGAAGGAATGAGATAATGTAGTAGAGCATGTAAACCACATGCTGGTAATGGCTAGAGACTTAGTCGTAGCAAAATCAATCATCCCTGAATTGATGCAGATATCAACCATATTAAACAACCTACTAGGGCATGAGATTAACCTTTTAGAGTTGCCTCTAAAACTAGCAATAGAGTAAGAACACATGCTCAAAAATAAGAAAGAAAAGTTATTAGTGGTACACGATGAGATAGCGTCTAGCTCCAAAACCAATCAGAAGAAAAAACCAAATAAGAAGTTTGGCAAGAATAACAAGAAAGGCGGTCAAAATTTTAAGAAATCACAGGAAACCGCTTCTCGAGTTAAGTGTTTCAATTGTGGAAAGATGAGATACTACAAAAGGGACTGTTGAAACAAGAAAGGTGGAGGAAACAACTCACAGTGCGGATAGTCAGAGAAGTAGGACATAATCTGCGTGATTTCAGAATGTTTATATTTGGATTGCCTAGTGACAAGTTGGTGGATAGACTCAAGAGCTACGCGACACATCTCGAAGACTAAGGAAGGGGCAATGGATCTGAAGGAATAAAAACCTAGAGAACATCGAGTTTATATGGGAAATAGTACTTTCTCGGATGTTCTGGGTATTGGGTCATTCAGGATATTTATAGAAGGCAACTCAATTGTATTGACTGATGTGTTAATTATATCATCTATAAGGTGTAATTTAGTTTGGGTCCCTGTCTTGGTAATGAAAGGTTTTGAGGTTAGTTTTATTCCTAACAAGGTGACTTTGGAAAACAACAACAACTAAGCCTTTTCCCATACTAGACGGGGTTGGCTACATGGATTCTTTGTTTCCACAAATCCCTATCGTGTGCCATGTTAGCAGTTAACTCCCAATAAGCTAGATCATTCTTTATTGTTTCTTTCCAACACTTTTGTGGTCGTCCTCTACCTCTTTTAATACTTTCCAAATTTAGTTTTTCTAACCTTCTTCCAGGTTCTTCTTTTGATCTTCTTTCTATATATGTCCAAACCATCTTAACCGATATTCTCTCATTTTATCCTCTATTGGTGTCACTCCTAATTTGTTTCTAATAACCTCATTATGTATACGGTCTTTTCTTGTATGACCACTCATCCATCTCAACATCTTCATTTCTGTCACAGACATCTTTTGTACATGTTGATGATTAACTACCCAACACTCAGAACCATAAAACATGGCAGGCCTAATTGTTGCTCTATAATATTTACCTTTTAACTTTAATGGTATCTTCTTATCACAAAGAATACCTGATGCTCCTCTCCATTTTAACCAACCAGCATTAATTTTATGTGTAACATCTCCATCAATTCTTCCATCACTCTTAAAAATTGACCCTAGGTATTTAAAACTTTCCTTTTGGGGAATGCAATGTGTGCCAATTTTAATTTCCAAATCCTCTGAAGTAAACAAATGATCAAACTTACATTCCATATATTCTTTCTTTGTTCTACTAAGTCGGAGGCCTTTGCTTTCTAATGTTTCTCTCCATAGTTCCAATTTTCTATTAACTTTTTCCTTAGACTCCTCCACTAATATAATGTCATCTGCAAATAACATACACCAAGGTACTTCATCTTGAATATGTTTTGTTAACTCATCCATCACCATTATAAATAAGTATGGACTTAAAGTTGATCTTTGATGTAACCCAATATTAACTTCAAAGAAGTCTGTCATTCCTTCATGAGTCCTCACACATGTTTTTACACCATTATACATGTCTCTTATAAGGTTAATATATGTTAATGGGATGCCTCTTTTTTCCAAAGTTCTCTAAAGAACCTCTCTCGGTACCTTATCATAAGCTTTTTCTAGATCAATAAATATCATGTGAAGGTCTTTCTTTTTTGCTCTAAAATGTTCCATAAGACGTCTCAAAAGGTGAATCGCTTCAATAGTAGACCTGTCTGGCATGAATCCAAATTGGTTCTTTGTTGTACTTGATATTTGTCTTAACTTACGTTCGATAATTATTTTCCATAATTTCATAGTATGACTCATTAACTTGATACCTCGATAATTCGCACAATTTTGAATATCTCCCTTGTTCTTATATATGGGTATAAGTATACTTGCTCTCTATTCCTCGGGCATCTTTTGGTTTTTCCATATTTCATTAAATAGTGATTCCTATTTCTCCTAGTATTTTTCAAACTTCTACAGGAATATTATCTGGTCATACCGATTTACCACCCTTCATATGTTTAAGAGCCTCTTTAACTTCATTCTTTTGAATACGTTGGTAGAAATTGTGGTTTATATACTTTTCTGACTTTAAATCTCCTAAACTAATACTAACATCTTTATTTCCATTAAAAAGATTATAAAAATACTTTTTCCATCTATTTCTTATCATCATTTGCCACTAAAATTTTTTTCTCCTCGTCTTTTATGCATCTAACATAATTAAGATCTTTAGTTTTCTTATCTCTAGCCCTAGCTATCCTAAAAATATCTCTTTCACCCTCTTTTGAGTTGAGTTTTTTTATATAAGTCTTCTCAAATCTTAGCTTTTGCTTCACTAACGGCCTTTTTCGCTTCCTTCTTTGCTTTCTTATAAGCTTCTAAAGTTTCACTAGTTTTCTTGGCATAATGTAATTTGTAATATGCCCTCTTTGCCTTGATTTTATTTTGCACTACTTCACTCCACCACCAAGCTTCTTTTTGTGCCGGTACACCTCCCTTAAATACCACTAACACATCTTTCGCCACTTTCCTAATATGTATAGCCATATTGTTCCACATATCACAAGGTGTGCCAACATAATTTCAAACATCTCCTTGAAGGACTTTCTGTTTAAATATATCTTCTTTCTCACTTTTGAGGTTCCACCATTTAGAATGAATTGCTCGATGCACTCTTTTCTTCTTTGTCCATTTTTTTATTTGTAAATCCATAATTAAAAGTCGATGTTGGGTGATTAAGCTTTCTCCTGAAATTACCTTACAATCTTTACAACACGCTCTATCTTTTTTTCTACAAATAAAGTAATCAATTTGTGTTTGTGATAAGCCACTCTTATAAGTAATTAAATATTCATCTCGTTTTTTGAAGATTGTATTGTCTATAAAGAGATCAAATGCCATAGCAAAATTTAAAATTTCCCTACCTTCTTCGTTTATATCCCCAAAACCAAAGTTTCCATGAATCCCTTGATATCCTAATGCCTCTTTACCGACATGTCCATTTAAATCTCCTCCTTAACAAATCATCTCCCTTTGCGGAATCTTTTGAAATACCTTATCTAACTCTTCCCAAAAAATTTCTTTATACTATGTTCTAGTCCTACTTGGGGTGCATAAGCACAAACTATATTCAAAACCTCTACTCTAACACTAATTTCAACATCATGATTCGGTCATTATGTCGTTGTATGTCTACTACACTCCTTTAAATCTTTATTTATGATAATACCAACTCCGTTTCGAGCCTTTTCTTTACTTGAGTACCATAATTTAAAACCTGTATCCTCTATCTCCTTTGCTTTTTCTCCAACCCATTTTATCTCTTGTAAACATAGAATATAAATCTTTCTCTGAATCATAGTATCTACCACCTCCATTAGCTTACCGGATAATGTTTTGATATTCCAAGAACCAATACGAATCTTATTAAATGTGGGAGAATATTATTCTTTGGGGAATTCGATGTAGAACAAGGATTGTTCAAACTTTGTGATAATGAAATAAGTACATCTTCTGCTTATATTGAGAGTGTCTTTACTGTTGATGTGAATATGTAGCATAAACGCCTAGGGAGTCTGAAAAAGTTGAGGAAATTATCCAACTTTGACTTATTGCTTGGATTTGAGGAAAACACTTTCAACAGGTGTGAAGCTTGTATACAAGAAAAAATGACAAGAAAAGTTTTTTCCAATGAAACAACAAAGGCAACAACCCTGTTGAAGGTTATTCACACAAATTTATGTGGACCCTTTAGAGTAAAGTCACAACGTGGAAAGAGTTATTTTATAACCTTTATCGATGATTACTCCATATATATGTATTTATATATTTTGATACATAAATCTGAGGCACTTGATGCTTTTAAAGAATATAAGCAAGAAGTGGAAAACCAATTAGGGCATTCGATCAAAGTCTTAAGATCAGATAGAGGAGGTGAGTATACCTCGGCAGAATTCTTAGAATTTTTCAAAGACTTTGGTATTGCAAAACATAATACAATGCCCAAGACAACTCAGCAAAATGGTGTAGCTGAAATATATAATAGAACCTTGTTGAATATGACAAGGTTAATATTGATTAATGCCTCTCTTCTAAGGGTATTTTGGGAAAAAGTAGTAAGTACAATGTTTTAAATACTCAATAGAGTATCATGTAAAGTTGTATGCACTACAGCATATGAGACGTGGTTTGGAAGAAAACCCAACCTAAGCCATCTCAGGAGGTGGTGGGGATCTGTTGCACATGTAAAGATCCTTGATCAGTCTAGAGATAAGCTAGACAGTAGGTCCTTGAGATGTATATTCATTGGATATCCAAAAGTTTCAAATCACGGACTCATTGAAAGCAGAGATGTTGAATTCTTAGAAGATACTAAGAATGACATCTTGGAAAACAATGAGGATTGTGTTGATGATCTGGTAGACTTAGATCAATCATCTTTTGAGCTCATTGAAGATCTTCCTAAAAATATCGATACCTTAAGTGGACATAAGAGGCCAAGAGCCACTCCGTCCTACTTAAAGGATTATCACACTTATCTTACAAAAGAAGTGTGTAATTCGATAGATCTAGATGAGTTGGCTGATAACTTTATCAGCAAGCAATGAACTCATCATAATCGACAGACTGGGAGAAAGTCATGGATGAGGAAATTAAATTCATTGAGAAAAACCAAGTTTGAGAATTTATTGATTTGCAAAAAAGAAGGAAAGCCATAGACTGTAAATGGGTTCTGAAAAAGAAATATAAGGTCAATGGTACAATCAACAAGTTTAAAGCGAGGTTGGTTTCAAAGGGTTTTTTGCAAAAAGAGGGAATAGATTATGTTGAGACATATTCTCCAGTTGTGAAATTTGCATCCATACGTATAATCTTGGCAATATCTACATACTATGATTTGGATTTACATTAGTTAGATGTAAAGACAGCTTTTCTAAACAGAGATTTAGAAGAAATCATACACATGTAGCTGCTCGAAGGAATCGTGGTTGAAAGCCAAAAAGATAAAGTATATAGGTTGAGAAAATCCCTATATGGCCTGAAACAGTCACCTCGTCATTGGTATTTTACTTTTCAAAATGCTATAGTTGAACTTGGGTTTGTGGCTAATGAGCTTGATCACTGTGTATATGTTTGGAATAGTGGGAGCCACTTTGTTATCTTGTCATTATATGTAGATGACATATTGTTGACTGGAAACGACAACGAGATGATTGTCAAAACCAAGTCATGGTTGAATTTCAAGTTCAAAATGAAGGATATGGGGGAAGCATCCTATATCCTGGGAATAAAGATCTCTCGAGATAGAGAATTTAGACTCTTATGCCTGAGTCAGGAGAGATATATTGACTATATCTTCAAGAAGTTTAAAATTGGTGAATGCAAGTCTGCAAATACACTTGTTGCAAAATGGGTCAAATTGAGTAAGGCTGATTGTCCCGATAAAAGAGACGATAAGCCAAATGTTCCTTTGCACAAGCTGTTGGTAGCTTGATGTATGTTATGTTGTGTACAAGACCTGATATAAGCTTTGTTGTTGATCTTTTAAGTAGATATCAAAGTAATCCTGGTTTGCAGCATTGGGTAGTTATGAAAAGGATTTTAAGATATCTGAAAGGAACAAAAGACTTAAAACTGTGTTTTCAAGCAGTTGAACTGAAAGTGATAGGATACTCAGACGCTAACTTTGCTGAAAGTAAAGATGACAGCAAATCAACCTCAGAACAAATATTCTTATTTGGAGGTGGTGCTATTTTTTGGGCATGTAAGAAACAAGATTGTGTAGCATTGCATACATAGGAAGCTGAGTATGTAGCTTGTTGTATGGTTGAAATGAGTGTTGTCTGGATAAGCCACTTCATACAAGAATTGAAGTTGGAAATAATAGACGAGCCAATAGTTATCTACTGTGATAACAATGCAGCAATTACTCTTATCAAGAGTGGAGTTGATTGCTCGAAAAGCAAGCATATAATGGTGAAATACCACTATGTTCATGATATGGTTATGAGAAAGGAAATATTCATCTCATACATGCCAACAGAAGACATATTGGCAGACCCCTTAACAAAAGGCATAACAAAGGAACTTTTCTCAAAACATGTTACAAACATGAGTTTGAGATATGTTTGATTGTTGTGTAGGGAAATAACCACACAACGGATGACTGGTATTGTATAGGTAAACAACCATAAAACAGATAAATTGTTGTGGAGGAAAATAACCACACAATAGGTTCTGATTGCAATAGTAATCTTGAAATGACATAACTAGGTAAAACCCAGGAAAAGTGAGAGGAAAACTAGTATGTCAATACACTTGGCTCAAATAGCCAAGTGGGAGATGTAACAGATAGGGTGGTCATTCTCGGCAACCTTATCTGGTAACGATTGGACTGGCCATCCAGTCCATTACCAGAGGGGGTTACCGGATAGGGTCATGTGTAACCGTCGGACGATTACCGGATTTAAACCCAGGAAAAGTGAGAGGAAAACTAGTATGTCAATACACTTGGCTCAAATAGCCAAGTGGGAGATGTAACAGATAGGGTGGTCATTCTCGGCAACCTTATCTGGTAACGATTGGACTGGTCATCCAGTCTGTTACCAGAGCGGGTTACCGGATAGGGTCATGTGTAACCATCGGACGGTTATCGGATTTCACAGTAACCATCGGACGGTTACCGGATTTCACGGTAACCGTCCAGATTCGGACGGCTCAAAAAAGGGAAACCCAGTAGGCAAGCTAGGAGATCATGAGCAGCCTCTACTCTGATACGGTTGTGTGTGAAAAAATACAGAGAGACAACCAAAAGAAAAATACAGATCTTCTTGGAGTAAGCCGCTGTAACGAAACCTCGTAAAGCTACAACTGCAACTCATGCTTTCGCTGCTGCAACCCACAGACGACTATCGACGACCATCCGTTCTGCATCAACAGGGACTTTCTCACAGGAGGCCATCGGCATCATCAGTTCTGTCCTTTTATATCCTCTTTTGAGTGTGACTGTAGATTTGATGAATGATCCGGATATTGATAATGTTTACCCAAATGTGTCTCGAGATGTGCTTTCTCTAGTCAAGTGCACTTAGTAACCAAATGCGTCTCGAGATGAGCGCTACAAGCAATAAGTTGCCTGGCTACGGGCCAACTGACAAGTTGAACGCCCCACAGCTTGCATCCTAGTATAGTGGAAGATGAATTGAAGGTGCTCAAATGGCAGTCAGTGGTTCAATTCCCATGGATGTGCATACTGAAGACAGACACCAGGGACTTGGGGTTGGCAATTCTTTATTCAACTCAAGGTGCTCCAATGGCAGTCATTGTACTGTTTTCCCTTCTCCTTTTATAATCTTCTATTTCATGATAGAACGTGACGTAGACGACCTCACCAAGTGTGCCATAAGGCTTGGTTTTTGGTTCTTTCTTTTGGACCCAAATGCATCTTGAGATGGAATATAATCAAATTCTGGGACTACTAACTCTGATAAGGACAGAAAGTGTCATATTGTCAACAAAGCAATTCAAGAATGCAAAGCAACTCCTTTTGAATCCACAGTCCCAATCGTTTTGACTTGAAAATCGACTCTCATGACCTTGATTAAGCCTGTTGCTTTCATAAATGACAGAAAGAGGCGTCCAACTATATTCATGGAGTCCGGGCCCTGGTGGTGGACCTATATTAAGCTGAGGCGAGGCATCGCCCGAGTCCGTGAGCTATTAGCATAGTATCCAGTTAAAAGCTTATGGTAAAGCCGTGGGCCCTGTTGTTGATAATTTTGTATAAGATAGTCATAGCAGACACCAAATTCAAGAACATGGTTGAGATTTTTGAAGAATTTGCTCACAAAACCTTCAAAGTAGGACTTACATTTTCAAACATTGACAACTATATATGAATCAATCACAAGTGGGGTTGTACCATGGAAATGCTGGTGTACACACTTTGACTTTACAAGACGGACTGCCTGCCTGGCCCATTTGTCTTGCTGACATGGATCGGCTTCAGTTATAAGTGCACCCGTAGTCAGCGGCGGTCCAAATAGAGATATTCTAATGAGGAAAAGGATCTAGACACAACAACTTGCACTAAAAATGGGAATCTAAAACAAGAGGGAAAATCTGGACAACCCATGTCCGGCACGAGCACCTGCCCGTTCATTGAGGGTGCCATGGGAATACTAGAATGCCCTCACCTATTTGAAGGGAGTGAGGAACTAGATGCCCGGAACGGCGCCGTTTAAGGTTCACACATTGAACCTGCTCTACGTCACTGTTTTGGTGATCTGTGGCCCACAAGCCAACTTGAATGCAAAAGCAAAAGGTTCAAATCCTGAAAGTCTGCATGCTAGCATGTATGAGGCCTCTGAAAACGATTGACCGCCATACATAAATACAGTTTTGCTTCTTCTTTTTTTTAGTTAAATGATCGCACACATATAATGTATATGGAGAGAGAGAGACAGAGAGAGGAAGAGGAGGGAGAGAAGTGTACTTTTTTGTTTTTTTAATCTAGAACTCTACCGTTAATTTGAGTATGCTTATATACTAATTTCTCTCTCTCTCTCTCTCTCTCTCTCCTCTCTCTATATATATATATATATATATATATATATATATATATACTTGTTCATGCACGTGTAGAAGTACCATATACGTGAGCTTTATGATTCCAATTCATGTTCTCCTTTAGAAAATTAACATGAAACAACCGAACCTAAGATTCAACTACATACGTACCTTTTTTTAAAAGATTGATATGTGCACATCCTTTTTACTATACACACACTTTTTTACTATTTTTCAAAATATTTCTTGTTATTTTTAGTAATTACGAAAATACCCTTCAACCAAGAAATGACACATTATCTTTGCTCATATGTGAATGTGCTTCCGGCCCTCATTTCCAACCGTTCTTCCTTCTATTCTTCGTTTTTCAGTTCATTTCAACCACCTATCACTCGACCTATAACTATTTTCAACAAAAAAACGGATCAAAATCTATCAAAAATAAAAAAGAGAGAAACGAAGGAAAAAAGGATGAAAAAGGTCAATTCAAAGGGGATCATCGATTTATTGATTTATGTTGTTGATTTGATTTTGATTTTTTTGTTTTTTACTTGTTTTTATTGATTTCTCGACTGAAATTGAAAATGAAGAACTAGGGCATCTCGAGAGAAGAGATGCGGCTTGTATACGTCCCCTAATGGGAGAGACATACTTGAGCTGCAACTCTTTTGTCGAGACGTCCTAGTTTTGAATTTTCAATTTTTTCATATGTTTCTTGATTATCTTTTTCTTCTTTTATTCTAGATTCTTATGGTTGTTGTTTTCGTATTATTGAGTAGTCTCTTTTTATTATTGGTTTTGTCTTTACTTTCTTTCTTTTTTCTTTTTTGTTCTACCTTTTTTCAATAAGATTTATGGATTAAGCTGCAAAAAAGAGAACCATGATAAATGAAATCTCTGTGGCTTGAGCAAAAATATCGGGCTAAATATACTTTTTGGTGTTATTGGGTGAGAGGAGATTTGATGCTCAAATTGAGTGGGACAGGAGAGAGAAATGTTGGGATGGAATGTGAGAGAAAATAATATTTATATTGAAGGTAATTTTGGTATTTAGTAAAAAAAGATGTATGGATTGTAAAAAGAGTGCAAATAGTAATATTTTTGTTTAAGTAACAAAAAGTTTACTAGCAAAAAAAAAACTAACGGCAATGAAGATAAAACCTTTATAAACTTGGGCATACTTGTAAACGAAAAAGTGCATGCAATGCAAGTGCAGACCCTGTGCTGTACTTTACGAGCAACTTGTGTTAAACTCCATGGCCTGGACTTCTTCTCTTGCTCTCTGCTCAGCTCGACTCAAATGAGCTGACTAAGGGCTAAACATGTGACGAAGAGTCGGTGTTCGGTTGGTTCGCCCAGCTTGTTTAACAGCCCTATTCATATGCAAAGTCATCTGCCACATTCTTAACATGATTTTAGAGTTTATATCAACTAAAAATTGATGCATAATGGTCTATTACGCTAATTTCTCAAATCCAACTTTATTCTTTAAAACTTTTTTCCATTCAATTTCTAGTAACACCTAGAGTTGTAATTTGTTTCACGGACCAGCTAGCCACTCACTGCATTGAGTTTCTGCATCCTTGCAGCTTCAGCACTCTCCATACCGATGCAATGGACTACATTTTGTTCATCATAAATGGTTGGCCAAGACAGCCGGTTCATGTTTTCCTGAGACCAGGAATCAGAATCGAAATCGAAGCGGCATTCAAACCAAAAATCTGTGGTTTCGGTTTGAGTTTTAAATTGTGTGGATTTGGAGAAAGCATTAACAAGTTGAAATTTCAGAGAAAAATAAAAATTATGGAACCAGTTCCAATTCCGATCCGGTTTTAGTTTCATGAAAGGTGGAACCGAAACTGAACAGGGTGATTGCTGGGTTCCTTGTTTGGTTCCAGCGGGTTCCTGACCAGCTTCGATTCAGTTTGGAATGCTCAACTAGGACTGGCCATGTTTATGCGTTGACTTGGATCCAAACCAAAAAAAGGAAAACCCTCGAGTAGTAGCTTCCGTGGGAATTTGACCGCCGTTATTTTGTCCTTCATCAATATCGTCCTCTCTCTCTCTCTCGTTAGTGACTTGTGATGGTCATCTTTCTTCAACTGCGGCACTCGGGGCCCACTTGAACAATTGATTGCGTTTGCGCGTGCAGAACCGGCAAAGGCAGCCACACTTTGGATAGACAAACGAAACGAGCTACAAGCTTTGGCTGCTCACATTTTTTGAAGTTTTCTTTTCAAAACGAACGGACAAAGTGTGTCTCAATAACATTTTATGCTCAAGTTAAGTGGCTAAGCTCGCAAACCCAGTTCTGCTTACCAAAAATATATGGCCCAATTGGAGCTTGTGATAATCTCTCTGTCATATAAACGAACTTGAATGAGCAGATTATATTTTCCATGTAATAGAGTTTTGTGAGCCCATTAGAAGCTATGGTGAATGAGCAGATTTAGTGAACTTATCCTTGCATTAATTTCTTCACCAATAAGATCGACTTCCCTATGTTGCTCCTAATTTATTGTCTTGTGTGATATGGTATATAAGATATAATTGTCTTATACCATTGTTCGATATTTTGTTTATTTTATTGAAACTTTTCCTATGCTAAATGAACAAATACATACCTATAGGACTCACATTATTCTGGCCCCATATGGCACTGCCGGCCCCATTGCACTCTTCCTTCCTTTTGGGAATCCGTATAAAAAGGGAAACGCTTGTAATTAAGTGTAACCTACTTTGCTACCTCACGTGAAGTTTACACGTCTTTGTTTAATGAAATATGCCAAGCCTATTATAGGCTGCAAATAAACAAATCAAGTGCAAACCATATACTACGGAGTCTAACTTACCATTCTCTTCCATGAGCTCAAGCTCAGCGTGAGTATTGAGGATGGCTCGAACTCGAGTTGAGTTACGTAAATGTTAAACGAGCCAAGTCGAGCTTGACTATACGCGACTTCGACTTAGTTCCATTACACCCGCTGCTCAACAGTTTGATATCCGAAGCTGTGTTCATATGAAAAGTCCCAACTTGACGTAAGTGAAAACTTGGTAACTCCCAATAATTCAACGAACGGTTCTATGTTTCAAATCTTTGAGTCCAATCCACTGTGTACCCGACCCAATGAGAATCAAAGCTGACCGCATCAAATAGGGAGCAAGTAATAAATGATAGTATCTCTACTTATTCAAGCACCCAACACGACCAGTAATGGACGGCCAAGATGGAAGCAAACGAGATAGCACTCCCTGACCAACTCACAAGCCACCCGACTTCCTCAGCGTAAAGCAACCAACTTGGTGAAAGCTTCTTTTTTATATCAGTTAGCATCTATTTCAAACGTGACCCGAAAACATCCGTATTTATGTACATCCAAAGTGACAAGAAGGTGTGTGAGAAGTTGGACTTTTTTGAAACAAACACGAGACATCACGACCTAAAACATGAGATTAGTAACTGTAATGTAAAGGTAGTCATTCTCGACAACCTTATCACAGAAACGATTGGATTGGTCATCCAGCCGTTACTTGTGGGGGACGTTACAATAATGATTGTAACAGCCAGTCTGTTACGGATTAGCACCATAACGATTGAATGAGTTTCTAAACGAAAAGCCCAACTAGAAAACCCGAGAGGAAAGGAGTCTGCGCTGCTCTATAAATACAATGCAACACACAAGGATTAAAAATAGTGAAAACAGAAAGAAAAAACCTCTCTGAAAATCTGCTTGTGTGGAAACCGAAAAAACTCAAAAATTCATACATTTGATTCCGCTACAAGAAAGAAGAAAGTTCTTGCATACCAAGAGCAATGAACTCGGATCGTTGCAGAAGTTTGCCTAGAACGCCATCAAAAAGTTGTTGCATACCAGAAGCAAGGAACTCGGATCCTTACAGAAGTTCGACTAAAGAATACCTTCAGTGGTATCAGAGCCTAGTTCATTCCGAAATCTACAAAACAAAAGAGGTATGCTTAATAAAAAAAATTAAACAGAAGGAAGAAGGAAGAGAACTCCCTCTTACGGCAAGTCGGCCCAGGTCAAGACAAAAAGCTGGCCCAAGTGAAAACATAGAGAAGAGGACCCTCGAACAAAAGGTCGTTGGAAAAAAGCACAGGCGAAACCCCAGCCAAAAGGCCACAGGCAGGCCACCAGCGGAGCCCTGCTCTTCTCTCTCTTCCTCTTGAAAATTCTCTCTCTCTCTCCTCCCATTTTATACATGTTAGGAAACCGCCCACCAGTTTCAAAAATCATGAGCGAAAATCAGCGGTTTTTCGCCTTGGGCAGTGGACTCAAAAGTCCATTATGCCCCGACCGGTTACCAAAATATTCAGATATTTTCAAATAAAAAAATAATTTTACCCTCAAATGGGTGAAAAATTTGTTTTGCCCTCTAGTAGTTTATGAAAATTATGAAAAACTGAGAGACTAAATTACTTTCCTGCCCTTACTTGATAGAAAAATTATAGTACTACCATTGTATCAAAATACAAAGTTGCCTTTGTCTGTTATGGACTGAGGGACAAAATTACAAATTTACCCCCATTAGTAATAAATTTTTTCAGAAATAACCTAATACAAATTTTATTGTGCTATCCTTGGTCTTTTTGAAAAATTACAGAATTGAATAAACATATAAAATTATAATTTTACCTTGGTGTTTTGGAAAATTATCGGATGTAGGAATTTTTGGAAAAATTACAGAATTATCCAAGCTTGATTTTACAATATAACCATGAGTTATTTGCAGTTCAGTATTTGGATATTGTGCATTATGTTAATCAAATTTCTACTATTTGTGGTTTGTTGCTTGGTAAATATTTTCCTTCTAAACCGTTTATTTGTTAAATTTGTCAAACACATAAAAATGACCTCCATAATATTTGTATCAGAATTGGCAAAGACAAAAATTAAATGGTCTAAACTTTCAAACATGAAAAAGAAGAATATCGTTGGCTTTAACACTTAAAGGTGTAGTGTATGTTTTGAAATAAATGATGCATCCACTACCACCTGACGCCACAAAGCAACAAAGAGAAATGTACAAAACATTTCTCAAAGATGATATGATAGTAAGAACCGTCATATTGATATACATAGAGGATGACCCGATTAAGGTCTTCGAAGAATTCAAGATCGCAAAAGAGTTGTTTGACTCTATAACAACTAAATATGATACAATTGCGAAACTACATGTTCAATTATTGCTACAATAATATAACTCCTACAAAATGAAAGAAGGAGATAATATAGTGGAACATGTAAACCACATGCTGGTAGTGGCAAGAGATTTAGCTATGGCAAAATCAATCATCATACAACCGATGCAGATATCCACCATATTTAACAATCTTCCCCCGTCATGTAACATGGTCACTACTGTCCTTAAACTAGGACCTGAAATAAACCTTTCTAAATTGCCCCTAAAACTAACAATTGAGCAAGAACATATGAACAAAAATAGAAAAGAAAAATTACTAGTAGTGAAAGATGAAATAGGTCTAGCTCTAAACCCAACCAAAGGAGAAACAAACCAAACAAAAAGTTTGTTAAAAATAACAAAAAGGGCAGTCAATCTTTTAAAAAAATACAGAAAATCACTTCTCAGGTCAAGTGTTTTAGTTGTGTAAAAATAAGACACTACAAGAGAAATTGCCGCAATAGCAAGAGTGGAGGAAACAACCCATAATGTGGATAATCGAAAAAGCAAGACATAATCTAAGTGATATCAGAATAAATAGATCACCTAGTGATTGGTTGGTGGATGGACTAGGGAGCGACCGGACACATCTTAAAGAGCAAGGAAGGAGCAATGGATCTAAAGGAGTACAAACAAGAAGAACATCGGGTGTACATGAGAAATAATACTTTCTTAGATGTTTTAAAAATTAGGTTCTTTAAAATTTTTGTATAAGGCATATCGGTTGTATTAACTTATGTATTGATTGTGTCATCTATAAGGCACAATCTGTTATGGTCCCTACCTTAGTGAATAAAGGTTTTCAGGTTATAGGTTTCTTCCTAGCAAAGTGATTATGGAGAAACATGGGCGAGTATTTTTCTGTGAAGAATTTGATGAAGAACATGGATTGTCCAAAATGAAAATCAATGAAAATGAAAATTCTTCTACTTATATTAATTGTGCCTTTAATGTTGATGTGAATGTAATGCATAAACGCCTAGGGCATATAAGTTTGAAAAAGTTGAGAAAATTATCCAATTTTAACTTACTACAAAGATTTGAGGAAAACACTTTTAACAAGTGTGAAGCTAGTATATAAGAAAAAATTACAAGAAAAGTTTTTTCTAAAGAGACAACAAGGGAAACAACCATGTTGGAAGTCATTCATACTATTATTTGGACTCTTCAAAGTAAGGACACATCGAAAAAATGTTTATTTCATAACCTTTATCAATAATTACTTGAGATATACGTATATATATCTCCTATCACATAAATGTAAGTCACTTGAAGCATTTAAAGAATATAAATAGGAAGTTGAAAATCAACTAGGGTATTTAATAACGTCTTAAGATTAAATAGAGATGGTAAATATACTTTTGCAAAATTTTTAGAATTTTATAAAGACTTTGGTATTTCAAAGCAAAATACAATACGTAAGACACCTCAACAAAATGGTATTGCAAAAAGATACAACAGATACATATTAAACATGACAAGGTCAATGGTGTCTTTACTCAGATATAGATGCCTCTCTACCAAGGATATTTTGGGAAGAAACAGTAAGTATAATGGTGTACATACTCAATAAAGTACCTTGTAAGGTTGGATTTACTACACCATATGAGATGTGGTTTGAAAGAAAACACAACCTAAGTCATCTCAAGAGGTGGTGATCTATTTATCATGTAAAGATCCTTTATCAATCTAGAGATAAGATAGACATCCTGTCCTTTAGAAGTATATTCATCAGATATCCTAAAACCTCAAAGGGATATCAATTTTATCATAAGAATCATGGATTGATAAAGATCTGAGATGTTGAATTCTTAGAAGATATTAAGAATGATATCTTAGAAAATAATAATGAGTATGTTGATGATCAAGTAGATATAGATCAATCATCATTCAAACCCACAAAAGATCTTCTTATGACAATCGAAACTTTAAGTATACATAAAAGGCATAGGGTCACATCGTCCTACTTAAAGGATTATCACAATTATCTAGCATAAGAAGTATGTAATTTGATGAATTTAAATGAGTTGACTGATAACTTGACTTATCAGTAGGCTATAAACTCATCGCAAGCAATACACTGAGAGAAAGCCATTGATAAAGAAATTGAATCCATTGAGAAAAACTAAGTTTGAGAACTAGCTGATTTTCCAAAAGGAAGGAAAGTCATAGGCTGTAAATAGATTTTGAAAAACAAATATAAGTTTAATGGTTTGACAAGTTTAAAGTGAGGTTGGTTGCAAAGAGTTTCTCACAAAAGGAGGTGATAGATTATGTTGAGACATATTGTCTTGTTGCAAAATTTGCATATATCAGAATAATCCTTGTGATATCAACATATTATGATTTGGATTTACATTAGTTAGATGTAAAGACTGCTTTTCTAAACAGAGATTTAGAAGAAATCATATATACAGTGGCCTGAAAGATATATAGTTGAAGGCCAAGAAGATAAAGTATATAAGTTGAGAAAATCCCTATATGGCCTGAAACAGTCACCTCGCCAATGGTATTTGACTTTTCAAAATACCATTATTCAACTTGAGTTTGTGGCTAATGAGCTTGATCACTATATATATGTCTAAAATATTGGGAGTCACTTTGTCATCTTATCTTTATATATAGATGACATATTGTTGACTGGGAATGACAATGAGATGATTGTCAAAACTAAGTAATAGTTAAACTCAAGGTTTGAAATGAAGGATATTGGGGAAGCATCCTATATCATGAGTATAAAGATTTCTCGATATAATCTAAACTTTTATGCTTAAGTTAGGAGAGAGATATTGACTATATCATCAAGAAGCTCAAAATGAGTGAATGCAAGTCTGCTATTACACCTGTTGCAAAAGAGATCAAATTGAGTAAGGTTGATTATATTAGTGAAGGAGACGATAAGCCTAACATTCCTTATGCATAAGTTGTAGATTGCTTGATGTATGTTATGTTGTGTATAGGACCTGATATCATTTTTACTGTTGGTCTTGTGAGTAGATATCAAAGTAATCTTGGATGACAATATTGGATAGCTGTAAAAAGGATTTTAAGATATCTCAGAAGAACAAAAAGACTTGAAATTTTGTTTTCAAACAGATGAACTGAAAGTGGTAGGATACTCAGATGCTGACTTTGTTGGGAGCAAAGATGACAAAAAATCAACCTTGGGCCAAATATTTTTATTTGAAGGTGGAGTTGTTTCTTGTGCATGTAAGAAACAGTGTTATGTAGCATTGTATACACAAGAAACTGAGTATGTGGCTTGCTTTATGCCTGCAACAACTGCCGTTGCATAAGCCGCTTAATAAGAGATTTGAAGCTAGAAATAGCCTGCGAATCAATTGTTATTTACTGTAATTACAATGCAGCAATCACTCTAATCAAGAGTAGAGCTGACAACTCTAAGGGCAAGCATATAATGATTTAATATCATTATATTCATGATATGGTTATGAGAAATGAAATATTCATCTCATACATGCCAACTCATGATATGTTGGCAGGCCCCTTGACTAAAGGTATAGCAGAGGATCTTTTCTCAAAACATGTTAAAAACATGGGTTTGAGATATGTTTGATTGTTGTGTAGGTAGGAAAGACCAGACAACGGGTGATGATTGCAATAGCAATCATGAAATGACATTACTAGGAAAACCTCATAAAAGTGGGAGAAAAACCAGTATATCAGTTCATTTGGCTCGAATGGCCAAGTGGGAGATGTAACGTAAAGGTGGTCATTCTTAGTAAGCTTATCATAGGAATGACTGGATTAGTCATCTAATCATTACTTGTGAGGGACATTACAATGCTTATCGTAACAGTTAGTCTATTACCGATTAACACCATAACGGTTGGATGAGGCTCCAAACGGAAAGCCCAGCTAGGAAACCTAGGAGGGAAGGAGCTTGCACTATTCTATAAATATAAAGCAACGCACAAGGATTAAAAATAGTGAAAATAGAAAGAAAAACCCTCTCTGAAAATCCGATTGTGTGGAAATCGAAAAAACTCAAAAACCCTCTATACAAGCACGATCGATCTGAAAGTTTGTGTTCACGTCCATCAACTGAGGCAAAAAAAGAAGAAGAAGCATGTCATGCTTAGGTGAACATAGGAGGAAAGGGTGCGACATGGACATGATTAGGGACACAAAATAGTCACTGTTGCATGACACAACTTGCCAATACAAAAGATACCACCTCTCTACTTAGTGGGAGATAAGACTTGGATTTGGTTCTGACTTTAGCTGCTTCATGCTTACCTACCCACAAAAACTTTGCAAGTCAAAGTCAAGTTCTCTCTTTGTTCTTCTTCATTACCCACTTATTTGCTTATATAACAACACCCAAGATAGTCCTTTATATGAGAGAGAGAGAGAGAGAGAAATGGTTGAAGCCATGTTTAGTGTTGGCAAAGAGAGAAACTTGTTCATGCAAGTTATGAGAGGAAGATGGTTTATGATCTTCTCTTGTTGCCTGTCATGACCATAGCCGGTGCAACTTACATCTTTGCCATTTACTCCCCAAGAATCACGCCTTCACTTTGGCTATGACCAGCAGACACTCAATACACTAGCAAGGATCTTGGCGTGAACGTCAGCGTCATCTTCGGCCTTATCAGTGAGGTCACACCTTTGTGGTTCATTTTATCCCTCGGTGTGACCATGAACTTTGTTGGCTACTTCATGATCTAGTTGGCCATGACCAAGCGCATCCATCACCACAAAGTGTGGCACATGTGCCTCTACATATGCCTGGGTGCCAATTTGGAGATGTTTGCCAACACCGGATCCTTGGTGACTTGTGTTAAGAACTTCCCGGAGAGTCACGGGATCTTACTCGGCTTGCTTAATGTAAGTTGTTGGTGGCCAAGTTCGGCCCTAATAACAACAACTATGAAATGTGGGAAGAAAGGTAATCTTCTTAGATTTCATGAGTTGCTTTTATAAAAGATAAGATTTCATAAAAATAAGTTTTGTTTTTTAAAAAAATAAAGTATCTCCGAGATAAACATAAAGTGACTTTAACGGAAAACTCAAAGAGAAAAACTCAAAAGTGAAAAAGTTGATTATATATATCAAAAAGTAATGAAAATAGATGCAATAACAAAAGACTCTTCCTGAGAAAACTCTCTACGGATAATCGTGTACCCTTCTCTCCTTCCTCTGTTCGTGTTCTTCTTCTTCTCCCTTATAGTGATACTGCTTTCGTATTATTCACAAGATTGTAGAGACTAAGCTACATCGAGTGGGCCGACATTGGTATTAGAGCATTAGGTTATCCTCCACAACTGCTTATGGTATGCAATTCCAATTACAAAAAGAAGGAAATAAAACGATGCTGGAAAAAAAATTGACATAAGTTTTTTTTAAAAAAAAAGGAAGAAAAATGAAAGAGGGTCAGAAAAACTCCTTGTTGCAGTTGACAACTGGAAGTCGCCTTTGATGATGCGGCCTAAGGCAATCAACCATCAGAAGCCACCTTCGATGAGATGGCCTAAGGTAGGTCACTAGTTTATAGCCAGAAGTCATCCATTTAGTAATGACCTGAGGCTCACAACCAAGAGAGACAACACTCTCTTTTCAATAGAGACAGAGAAGAGAGACAAATGAAGCACAATCATGGCGGCACCCCATGTTGAGGGCAAGGCATCGCCGTGACTTCATCTATAATGGTTAATCTAGTACCGACCGAAAGAAATTTTGTAAATGGCAATTGGACGAGATGAAGGGGAAGGAGATCGGCTTTGATCTTCTTAGACAAAAGCAAAGAATTACATAGAGTGCATACTAAGCACGAGGAAACAAAAGGCAGTGGCTGAGAGGTATCGACGAGAAAGGAAATAGAAGACAATGGCTGAGGGGTTGACGACCCTTCCCTTCTCCCACTCTCTTTCTCTCTTCCCCTTTTGCCTCTCTCTGGTTCTCTCTCCCTCTAATGCAGATGACAAGAAAACCACGGCTTTTCCAACAAAATCGTGGGCTGAGAAACTGGTTTCAAAAAACCACCAGCGATAAACCACCTTGGCTGACGATTTTTCTCAAAACTGTCGGTAGTAAATTGCCTCAGCCAATAATTTTCTAAAACCACCTCGGGCAACAGACTAAAAAGTTTGTCCTGCCCTTTAATGAAATAAAAATCATGCAATACCATGGGACAAAATTATTATAATGTTCAAATATTTTCAAATAAAAATATTGTTTTACCCTTAAAATGAGGAAATGTCATTTCAATCCTCTAAAATTCTATAAAACTATGAGATACTGTAATGTATATTTACATTTTTGTCCCTGTTTAACATGATGATTTATGGGACCCAGTATTCAAAAGTATTTCATAGTTTTTTCTGCCTGACTGTTTGTCATACTTTTCGTTATGCCACCTAACAAAAGTATTTTTCTACCCTTATACTTTCTGCAGAATACCGTGAGACAAAACTACTATTTTATCCTTAACTATTTATTTAAATTACAGAATAAACATAAACTATAGTTTGAAAGTTTTGTCCCTAATTCTTAGATGAGTTGTGTTTGTATAAGCAATAATATCTTTCATGATGATATGGGGATTGGTTCATTTAGAGTTTTTGTAGAAGACACACCAATTGCACTCATTGATATATTGATTTTGCCCTCTATTAGGCGCAATCTTATATTGGTCAGTGCCTTGGTAACTAAAATTACCTAGTTTTTATGAAAACACTTTTAATAAGTGTGATACCTATATAAAAGGAAAAATTACTAGAAAATTATTTTCTAAAAAAATAATTAGGGTAATAATCCTATTAAAAATTATTCACACCGATTTATGTAGACCCTTTAGGATAAGATTTCATCGTGGGAAGGTATATTTCATAACCTTTATTGATGATTATTCGAGATATACAAATACATATATCTTGGCACATAAGTCTGAGGCGTTAGAGATATTCAAAGAATATAAGTAAGAAATAGAAAATCAATTAGAAAAGATAATCAAAGTCTTAAGGTCAGACCGAGGTGGTGAATACACCTCTATAGAATTCTTGAAATATTGTAAAGAATTCGGTATTTCAAAATAAAATATCATGCCTAAAACACCTCAATAAAATGGTATAGTAGAGAGTTATAACAAGACCTTATTGAATATAACTAGGTCAATGTTAATGAATACTTCTCTATCAGGTATTTTAGGGAGAAGCGGTTTGTACAACTATCTATATTCTAAATAGAGTATCGTGTAATGATGTATTCTCTACCATATGAGATGTGGTTTGGAAGAAAACTATACCTGAGTCATCTCAAGAGGTGGGGATCTATTATGCATGTGAAGATCCTTCATCAGCCTAGGGATAAACTAGACAACATGTCCTAAAGATGTGTATTGATTGGATATCCTAAAGGTTGCAAAGGGTATCAGTTTTATCATAAGGATCATGGATTAATAGAAAGCAAAAATGTGGAATTCTTAGAGGAGACTAAGAATGACATCCTTGAGAATGATGATGAATGTGTTAATGATCTAGTAGATGTAGATCTATCATCATTTTAACCCATAGATAATGAAGATCTTTCTAAACGAATTGAAACCTTAAGTGGACATAAAAGACCTAGCGTCACACTGTCCTACTTAAAGGATTATTATACTTACCTTACAGAGGAAGTGTTCAATTCTGTGGATTTATATGAGTTGACTAATAACATCACATATGAGCAGGCTATCAACTCATCTAAATCAATAGAATGGGAAAAGTAATGGTTGAAAAAATTGAATTCATTGAGAAAAACCAAGTGTGAGAAGTGGTTAATTTATCGAAAGAAAAGAAAGTCATAGGCTTAAATAGGTTCTCAAAAAGAATGTAGAGTTGATGAAGTAATCGACAAATTTAAGGTGAAGTTAGTTATGAAGGGATTATTACAAAAGGAAGGATAGATATGTTGAGAAATATTCTTTAGTTGTGAAATTTACATCCATTAGAATTATTTTGGCTATTTCAACATATTATAATTTAGACTTACGTCAGTTAGATGTAAAGACTAATTTTCTAAATAGAGATTTAGATGAAATTATCTATATGCAACAACCAGAATGATATGTTATTAAAGGCTAAGAAGATTAAGTATATAGGTTGAAAAAATCCCTATATGGCCTTAAAGAGTCACTTCATCAATGGTATTTGACTTTTCAAAATATCATTCTAGAATATGGGTTTGTAGCTAATGAACTTAGCCACTATATATATGTTTGGAACAGTCAAAGCTACTTTATCATTCTATCTTTATATTATAGATGACATATTATTGACTAAGAATGACAATGAGATGATTGTCAAAAACACGTCATGGTTAAACTCAAGGTTTGAAATGAAGGAGATGGGAGAAGCATCCTATATTATGGGTATAAAGATTTCTCGTGACAAAAATCTAATCTTTTGTGTTTGAGTCAATAGAGATATATTGATTATATCCTCAACAAGCATACATCTATACTTATTGCAAAAGGGGTCAAATTAAGTAAGGATGATTGTCCCGGTGAAGGAGAGAACAAGCCTAATGTTCTTTATGCACAAGTTGTGGGTAACTTGATATATGTGATACTGTATATAAGACCTAATATTAAGTTTGTTGTTGGTCTTGTGAGTAGATATCAAAGTGATCATATATGACAACATTGGATATCCGTGAAAGGGATTCTAAGATATCTTAAAGGGATAAAAGATTTTAAACTGTGTTGAAAGTGGTAGGATACTCAGATGCTAACTTTGCTAGGAACAAAGATGACAACAAGTCAACCTTCACTCAAATATTTTTATTTAGAGGTAGTGATGTTTCTTTGGCTTGCAAGAAAGAGGGTTATGTAGCATACAAAAGAAGCTGAGTATGTTGCTTATAGTATGACTACTAAAAATGTTATTTGGATAAGTCCCTTCATACATTATCTGAAGTTGAACATGGCCAACGATCTAGTTATCATTTATTATGACAATAATACAACAATTACTCTTATTAAGAGTGAAGCTGATAGCTTAAAAAGCAAGCATATAATGGTTAAATATCACTATGTTCATGATATGCTCAAAAGAAATGAGATATCTATATCTTATATACTAACTAATGATATGTTGGTTGATCCCTTGACAAAAGGCATCTTAGAAGAACTTTTTATTAAACATGTGACTCACATGGGTTTGAGATATGCCTAGAGTATGAGTATAGAAATACACTTTGTTAATTGTTATTCAGGTAAAACATATTTATTATGAAAAAACTATATAACAGGTAAAAGTTACAATTTACTTGCAACTAAAAAATGGTACAACTTGGTAAAACTTCAAAATAGTGAGAGGCGAAACTAATGTATCATAGATTAGGTGGTCAAGTAGAAGATGTAAGTTGTTGGTGGCCATTTTTAGCCCCAATAACAACAACAATAAAATGCAAGGACTCTCTTTCCAGATTTCATGAGTTGCTTTTATAAAGATAATATTTTCAGAAAAATCAGTTTTGCCTTTTGAAAAAGATACAAACATCTCCCTAATGAACATAAAATAGTTTAACGGAAAGCACAGAGAAAAACTCGAAAGTGAAAAACTGGTTATACATAGATCAAAAAGTAACGAAAATAGATACAACAAGACTCTTCTTGAGACAAACTCTCTGCGAGTAACCGCGTATCTTTCTCTCCTTCTTCCTTTGTTCCTGTTCTTCTTCTTCTTCTTCTTCCTTGCAGGGATATTGCTTCCACATCATTCACAGGACTCTAGAGGATCAGCTACATCGAGTGGACCAACACTTAAAGGGTTCATAGAGTTGAGTGGAGCCATCTTCACCTAATTGTACTACGCTATCTATGGGCAAAATCCTAAAGGCCTCATTCTTCATGTTGCTTGGCTCTCCAACCTCATCTCATTTCTATTCCTTCCTAATATCTGAGTTATGAAGGTAAACATTCTATCAGTGTCGGATCCAAAAATTCTTTTAGAGTGGGGCAAACAACATGTGAAATTGTCCAAGTTATATAGCTCGAAGGATTCAACTGCCTCTTATAGCTTTTTTGTTGATCTTTTTGAATTTTGGCTCCAATGGATAATCAATCCTCGCCTTCGATTAATGAAAAATGAACTTAAGGAAATCAATTGAAAATTTTGTGAAGGTAAGCATTGAAATGTGGTATCATTGTTCTTACTTTGGGACTAAATGCTTGGCAGACAGAACGCCAAAAGGATGAGGTGAAAGCTTTCTATTCAATCCTCTACCTTAGGCTTACGTAATTGGCAAGCCTAAGGAGGCTGATAGAGAACTCAAAACCATGCCGATACCGGCACCGATTCAGCAAGTGACGACGACCAATAGTATTGGACTAATTGGTTGCCTAAAGTAGATGTTCAAGTCTCCTGATAGAGGGGAGGATTATACCATCCTACAAGCACTAGTGAGCATTGACATGTTGATTCTCTTCTTTGCAACCATATGTGGCATAGGGGGAACCTTGACAACCATCGACAACTTGGGCCAGATTGGTCAGTCGCTCAAATACCCGAAGCAGAGATCGGAACATTCGTGTCCTTAATCAGCATTTGGAATTTTGGTGGTTAGGTTCTCATTGGATTCAGGTCGGAACACTTCCTAACCAAGTACAAGCTCCTAAGGACCCTGATGCTAAATGGTGTCATACTGTTCTCTTGTGTAGGGCACCTCCTCATTGCCTTTGTAGTGCCAGGGGCTTTATACATTGCCTCAATCATAATTGGTCTATTTTTTGGGGCACAATGGGCTCTATTATTTGCTATTATTTCTAAACTCTTTGAGCTCAAATATTATTCCACATTATTCAACTTTGGAGGGGTGTCTTTACCAATAGGGAACTACATTTTGAATGTAAGGGTTGCAGGGTACCTATATGACAAGGAGGCCCTAAAACAAAGGGCAGCTAAGGGCATTACAAGCAAAACTGGTGAGCTCACTTGCATTGGGCCAGAGTGCTATAAGTTGTCCTTCATCATTGTGGCAGCCGCAACCTTCTTGGGGTTCTTGGTGTCTATAATATAGGTCATGAAGACTAAGGCGTTCTACAAGAGTGACATCTATGCCAAGTGCAGAGAGGCCAATATCCCGAGCTTCGCTTACAATTCGAATTGCAATGATCCAGGTTCTGGCTGTGCCGTCCTCCAGTGTGAAGATCACGGTAGAGAGAGCCAACATAAGGGGTAGTTTAGTACAATGTATTGTAGAAAGAATGTGAGGAGTTGAAATTTATGATTGAAAATGTGGCCATTAAGCAAGCAAAAGTCATATCATTCGAAACTTTAAGCAAATTATTGTGGGATAAATTATGACGTGCAATATGAACGATTGACCCCATAAAAGAGGTTGACTAGATTATTTATGGGGCCGAAGTAGTTTGCATTTTTAAGTAGATTTAAAAAAAAAAATTAATAATATTTTTTATTGCCAATGGTTTAGGACAGAAACCAGAATTGACTGGTTTCCGTTCCTCACAATGTTTAAGTTTGAATTCACAAAAGAATGTACAAACGTAAGAGAGAGGCTGATCCTAGACATGTTCGGTTCTGAAACCATCAGTTTCGGGGTGGTTCCACGTCTGATTTGAAAGCCAGTTTTAGGGTGGTTCCACGGTGGTTCCAGTTATGCTTTGAAGGCCGGTTCTGGGGTAAGCCTGATTATAGTTTGAAGGTCGATTACGTGACAGCTTTGGTTCCAGCATAGTTCAGAGGAGGGTTCTTGTGTGTATCATTTTATGTATACCGTGTGTGGTCACATATGCCGTGGCCTCTCCACTCTACTTCATGAGGCAAAACGAAGAGCCTAAGTAGTGCGTATGCATGCACTTCTCATCCGTGCCAGGATGATGCATATTTCCTTATGCTTTGTAATAAGCCCCTATCTTGCCCATGCCGATGTATTGTGCATGCGTAGGGCAAGTCTGTTGTCAATGCCCATGTGTAGGGCAGGTCTAGTGTAAACCCTTCTTTAGTGTGGGTTAGGTTTAGGTAGTCTAACTAGTTCTAGATTAGCTAGGATTAAATGGAATTGCTTGAGCCACTTAGATTGGATCCATGATCCATATCACATTCACTAGAGTCGTCTAGAAAGTCCATCGGATGGTTATATAAGCCATCCACTTACCATATAAATACTTGGCTTATAATGAGTGAGCGTTTTTCATTCCTTCTTCTGACTGAGGGAGTAATTTTCAGGGGCAAGAGTACTAGGGGATTCCTATGAGGGTGTCGCCAATGTAAGTAGCGGGTGACTACTATCGACCCCATTACTAACAACGACCATGAAATGCGGGAAGAAGGGCCCTCTTCCCAGATTTCATGACATCTTATTATTTTGAAAATACAAACTTTTATAAAAAACTATTTTCCCTTTTGAAGAGGTTGCATACATCTCCCAAGTAAATCAAAATGACTGTTAAAAAGGAAAGCACGGAGAGAAAAACTCGAAAGATTGAAAAGCCATGTATAAATACAAAGAAACATACACAAAGTTAAGTGCGTGATTCATACTTATAGTCTTCTCATAAAACCCTCTGCGGGTAACCTAGAAAATATCATACGCTCTGCTTTATTCCTATCTTTTCTGCATTACAGGAAATACAGAAAGAGACAGAAAATAAAAAGCATAACCGAGGAATAGTCGACTTTCACTGTACCATAACCGAACATCGGCAACCTCAAATAGCTTCGACAAATAGCGACTGCTCCAATATCTAGTATCAAAGTTTGTTTAAGCTCTACGACCTAAATTTTTAAATCTAAAAAAGAAGAATTCCATTGGCCTTAACTTTAGAAGGAGTTGACTATGTACTAAAGGAAACAATGTTACCTCCTACACAAGTGCAACAGATGAAGAAAAAGAGAGATATAAGATATTTCTAAAGGATGACACAATAGCTAGGACCATAATGTTGACTTACATGAAAGACAACTTGATTAGGGTCTTTTAGGAATTTAAAACTGCTAAAGAGCTATTTGATTCCCTAACCACTAAATATGATACTACAGCTAAGTTGCATGTACAACTACTCCTTCAGAAGTATAATTCTTACAAAATGAAAGAAGGTGACAATATAGTTGAACATATTAACTAAATGTTCGTAATGGCTAGAGATTTGACTATAGCAAAGTCAGTTATCCCTGAACCGATGTAAATATCTATGATTCTAAATAGTCTTTCCCCTTCCTATAACATGGTAACCATAACTCTAAGACTTTGACTTGATTTTACCCTTTCTGAACTCTCATTGAAACTAGCAATTGAACAAGAACATATGAATAAGAATAAAAGAGAAAAATTACTAGTTACTCAAGATGATCTAGAGTCTAGCTTAAAGAACAATCAGAAAAAAGAAAACCAAATAAGAAATTTGGTAAGAATAAAAAGCAAAGTAGTGAAAATTTTAAGAAATTATTAGAATTTGTTTCTCGGGTAAAATTCTTTAACTATGGTAAGATGTGGTACTACAAAAGAGACTGCCGCAACAAGAAGACCAATAGAGATAACAATCAACGATGCTGCTCAACAGAGAAGCATGACATAATCTGCATCATTTTTTAGTGTCTCTATATGGACGGCTCAGAGATTGGTTGATGGATCGACTCTAGAGCAACCTAACATATATCGAAGAGCAAAGATGGAGCCATTGACATGAAGGAGTACCAGTCTGGTGAGCATCAAGTATTTTTATGATGTTCTTAGGGTTGGGTCCTTTAGGATTTTTATATAAGGCATACCAATTGTACTCATTAATATATTAATTATGCCCTCTATTAGGCACAATATTCTATCAATTCTTGCCTTAGTAAAGAAAGGGTTTGAGGTCAGGTTTGTCCCTAGGAAAGTCACTATAGGAAAGCATGGTAAAATATTATTTTATGGTTTTTTTGATGTTCAGCATGAGTTGTTTAAACTCAACATCAATGAAGGTTCTTCTTCTGCTTATATTATATTGAAAGTGCATATATGATTGATGTGAATGTATGACATAAAAGATTAGGTCATATAAGTTTAAAGAAGTTGAAAAAATTAACCAACTTTAACTTATTATCCAATTTTCATGAAAACACTTTTAATAAGTGTGAAGCATGTATACAAAGAAAAATTATTAGAAAATCATTTCTCAAAGAAGTAACTAGGGTAACAACCTTATTAGAGATTATTCGCATCGAGTCTCGAGATAACCTTTATCGATGAAAGGTTATTTCATAACCTTTTTTGATGATTACTCGAGATATACTTATATGCAGAAAATAAAGAACCAATTTGAGCATACAATCAAAGTCTTGAGATCATATAGAGGTGGAGAATACCTCTACAGGATTTTTAGAATTCTACAAAACTTTGGTATTGCAAAGCAAAATACAATACTCAGGACACCTCAACCAAATGGTATAGTAGAGAGATATAACAGGACTCTGTTGAATATAACAAGATTTATGTTAATAGATGCTTGTATGCCAAGGATATTTTGGAGAGAAGCGGTAAGTACAACCGTGTATATACTCAATAGAGTTTTTAAGTAAAGTTGTATTCATTATACCATATGAGATGTGGTTTTGAAGAAAGCTAAATCTATGTTATCTTAGGAGGTGGGGATCTATCACCCAATGTGAAGATCCTTGATCAGTCTACAGACAAACTAGATAGTAGGTCCTTAAGATATATATTCATTGGATATCTTAAAGGATCTAAAGGATATCGATTTTATAATAAGGACCATGGACTGATAGAAAGTACGGGTGTATAATTCTTAGAAGAGACTAATAATGACATCTTTGAGAATGATGATGAGTATGTTCATAATCTAGTAGGTCTAGATAAATCATCATTTGAGACCATTGATGAACTTCCTAAACAAACCGAATCTTTTAGTGAACATAAAACACCTATGATCATATCATACTTACCTTGCAGAAGAAATGTGTAATTCTGTAGATTTAGATTAGCTGATTGATAACTTGACATATCAGCAGGCTATTGACTTATCTCAATCGTCAAATTGGAAAAAAGTCATGGATGAAGAAATTGAATCAATTGAGAAAAACCAAGTTTGGGAGTTGACTCATTTACTAAGAGGAAAGAAAGTCATAGTTGTAAATGGGTTCTCAAAAAGAAGTATAAGGTTGATGGCACAATCAATAACTTTAAAGTGAGGTTGGTTGCAAAGGGTTTATCGTAAAAGGAGGGGATAAATTATGTTGAGACATATTTCCCCATTGCGAAATTTGCATCCATCAGAATAATCCTTTAGCATATTATGATTTGGATTTACATCAATTAGATGTAAAGACTGCTTTTCTAAACGAAAATTTAGATGAAATCATATATATGCAGCAGTCCGAAGGATATATAGTTGAAGGTCAAGAAGATAAAATATATAGGTTGAGAAAATCCCTATATGGCCTGAAATAGTCACCTCATCAATGGTATTTTACTTTTCAAAATGCTATAGTTGAACTTGGGTTTGTGGCTAATGAGCTTGATCACTTTGTATATGTATGGATCAATGGGAGCCACTTTGTCATCTTATCTTTATATGTAGATGACATATTATTGATTGGGAATAATAAGAAGATGATTGTCAAAACCAAGTCATGGTTAAACTCAAGGTTTGAAATGAAGGATATGGGAGAAACATCCTATATCTTGGGTATAAAGATTTCTATAGATAGAGAATCAAAACTTCTATGTCTAAGTCAAGAGAGAGATTGATTATATTCTCAAGAAGTTTGAAATGGGTGAATGTAAGTATGCATCTACACCTATTGCGAAAGGGGTTAAATTGAGTAAGTCTGATTGTCCCTATGAAGGAGATGATAAGCCTAATGTTCCTTATGCACAAGCTATAAATAGCCTGATGTATGTTATGTTGTGCACAAGACCTCATATCACCTTTGTTGTTGGTCTTGTGAGTAGATATCAAAGTAATCATGGATGACATCATTGAATAGCTGTGAAAAGGATTCTAAGATATCTAAAAGGAACAAAAGAATTGAAACTTTGTATTCAAGCAGATAAACTGAAAGTTATAGGATACGCTGATGATGACTTTGCTGGGAGCAAAGATGACAGTAAATCAACCTCATAATAAATATTTTTATTTGGAAGTGGTGCAATTTCTTGGGCATGCAAGAAATAAGGTTGTGTAGTATTGCATACACAAGAGGCTGAGGTAATATAGCTGCTACTAGTGTTATTTGAATAGGTCGCTTCATACGTGATTTGAAGCTGGATATAGCCAATGAGCCAGTTGTTATATATTGTGACAATAGTGTAGCAATTACTCCTATTAAGAGTGGAGCTGATAACTCTTGAAGCAAGCATATAATGGTTAAATATCACTATGTTCATGATATGCTCAAAAGAAATGAAATAACTATATGTTATATGCCAACTATTGATATGTTGGTTGGCCCCTTAACAAAAGACATATCAGAAGAATTGTTTACTAAATATGTAACCCATATGGGGTTGAGATATGCTTAGTATATAAGTGTAGAGAATACACTTTGTTGTGAGTTATGCTGAAAAAATACATTACTTGTAGAAAAATCGCATAACGGATAAAAGTTATAATTTAGTTGCAACAAGAAAAAATGATACAACTTGGTAAACCCCAAAGTAGTAGGAGGAAAAACCATTGTATCAAAAGATTGGCTCTAGTGGCCAAGTGGGAGATGTAAAGTAGTGGGAGGTCACTATCTATCACACCCGCTCGAGTCACGACCACGACTCGACCCGAGCCGATGCCACGTGATCACTTCTAGCGCGGGCGTGATGGTGAGCAGTAACCAAATACAATACTAATTTAATTCAAACTCAATGAAATATCTAACTGAAAGAAATATTCATATCAAAGTTCTAAACAACACGTCCAAAATGGTGCGGGGCTCACATAATAATAACCCCGAATAACAAGATTTTATAAATCGTTTAACACTTATCATACCATCTAAAATAAAAATGCACCTCTATCCAACTCCTACTCTCCTCCGTGTGCATTCGAAGTACTAGCTTTAGGATGAGCTGTAAAACAATGGGGTGAGCTCCTATACATAGCCTAGTAGGGAGGTTAAACATCTTTAAATAGAAATCATACTAAAAGCATGCATAGTTTCACAATCATTTTATAGCAAAGCATAGTTACCTTTAAATCATGATCTCAAATTCATACACACACATGCACACATCATTAGTTACGATAATTACAACCCATACTGTGCTTGCCCCAAAGGCCACAGGAGTCATTCGGCCCTCCATAACGTGACCTCGGTAACCTCATCCACGATGGTAACCACGTCGACTCTCACAATAGAGTGCCCAAGAACACGCCCTATATTTGCCCCAAGTCGGATCCTCCGAGGGACTTGCAAGTCTCTAGAGATCCCACACAAACCACACAAGTACAGCTCGTATATTCACACATCATTACCTTTCTAAAACCAATTACGATTCATCACATTCACAAATCATATCTAGATCCATGAATATCCAAAAACAAATCTATATCCATACAAAATTTAAATACCATGTTCATACAACACATGCATATCAAAACATGCTCTTTATCAATCAATGTCATAAACATGTTCTATTTGAAAAGCATATCAAATAACCCATAATTGCGAATAGCATTTCACAAACATCAATAAAACATTTATCAATCATGCACATTTAAATATATCTAAAACAAGTAAAATCACTTCTAGCATAGTTCTGTAAAAGAATGCATAATCTCCTACCTAAAGGAGGGCTAAGATCTAGTCCCCAAGCAGCTAAGCCACTCTTATCACCACCAAATCCTCCAATTTTAATCTCTAAACAATTATAAATAATTAAAATATTAAAATTTATTTAACTATGAATCTAATGCAATAAACCGTATCCAAATCAGATTCCAAATGACCCTAAAATCACCCAAAACCCAATCTGGATCGGTTTAAGCTATCTAAGATCCAAACTGATACTTAGATCTATATTTGATCCAAAATGAGTGACACAGTAGGTAGCTTGTGTCACTGTATCAACACAGAACCTATAACTACTGACAGGGGTCTTGTTTCTAACCCAAAAACCCATTTCAAGACATGACCCAAACTTGACCCGTTTTTGACACAAAACCCGACACGAAACCTGTTTCGACACAGAATTGGTTCTTAACATGCGACATGAGGACACGACATGAATCAGTGTTGGTTCATAATATTTTAGACACGACACATCGTGTCTGACACGACACAACACGGACACGAGGGACATGTCCAAAAGGGCCGGTTCCCATGGTTTTCCAGCATCGATTTTGTCGGTTTTTGTGTTGTGATTAAGGCCGACGATAGTCCTCAACCAATTTTACCTACCCTTCTTCTTCCAACCCAATCCATCAATGGTCGTCGACGGTGTCGTTTTAGCCAAAAAAATCATGAAAAAAAAGAGTAACTCAGATTTAAGAAAATTTTCATGAATCTACGCTTGTTTTGAGCCAATTTTCGGGTAATAAGGCTTGTTTTCGAAGGTTTAGCATGAAACAAACAAAAGTCCTATGATCTAACTCGGTTTTAGCAACTAAAAATGAAAATTTTGACAAAAACAAAAATGGAAATTTTCTTACCGGATTCCGGCGACTTCAATGTTTTTCGGCTTGCTCGTGCGGCTGCTCCTGAGGTCTCTTCCTAATAGGTCAACCCCTTCAGCCACTTATATGGCCTGGCCAAGCTGCCTCGGCCAGCCATGAGCATCAACGCATAAGCAGTGATGCACAGGCGTTGTGCAGTGCACAGCCTAGTTATGCAGTAACGCTCGGGCGTTACTGCACAACTACTATATTCTACCCCCATTAAAGAAATTATGTTCTTAGAATTTGGAAAGTACTTGAAGAGATGTGGATACTTCTCTCGTATCTCATCCTCGAGCTCCCAAATAGTTTCGCTTGGCAAATGATGACTCTAGTGTATTTTTACTGTCCTCAAAACTCGGCGACGTAAGACTTGTTCTTTTCTATCGAAGATGGCTATGGACACCTCTTCATAAGACAAATCTGTGAAATACATTATGAAGATTGGATAGAAAAAGTGGTAAAGCTATTTGATAAGCTACAGGACCTATCAGACGAATATTTGATAAGGTCCTATAAACTTGGGTGTAAGCTTCCTCTGATTTAAGAACTCGAGTCGGAGCCCCGGTCGTAGGCGTAACTACTTAAAGAATACATGATCGCCTTCCTGGAAAATTCAGGGGTCTTCTCTTTTATCTGCATAAGCTCTTCTGGCGGCTACGAGTGGATCCTCATCTTTCTTGTATCATCTTCACTTTCTCGGTCGTGTTTGCACAAGATCGGGTCCAATAGTCGATACTTTCGCTCTTGTCTGGAACCAACACAACGGTGTTTTGCATCGTCGTCCATATAAGTGCTTCATAGGGCGCCCCGTTTCACATGCTCAAATGAAAACTATTGTTGTAGGTGAATTCTATCCAATGGACGAAATTCATCCCAACTGAGTTTGTTCTAACACGCAAACTACGGCAGATCTTCCAACGGCCCGAATGGTGTTCTCTACTGTTTGACCATCGGTCTGCGGATGGTATGCGAGCTCAATCGCAATTTGGTCCCCGTAGCTTCTTGCAAACTTTGCCGAGTCTTGATGTGAACCTCGGATCTCGATCGAGGAAACTATATACTGCGGCACACCATGAAGTCTAACAATTTTCAGTCGATGTATATATCGACGGGTTAAAGCGTTTTCAATGGATACTTAATATTGATCCGGTGAAAATGCGGTGATTTAAGTAAGCCGATCAATATAACCCATATCAGAATCATGAACCTTTACTCGTCCTTGGAAATCCGTGTGAAATCCATTGAGATGTCTATCCCACTTCCACTACGGGAATGAGCCAAAGGTTGTAACATACTAGGCGGGTGGGTGGTGTTCCACAACTTTGCGCCGCCGACGAACAAGACAAGACGGCTGACACGTACTCGGCTACATCTCTCTTCATTCTTGGCATGCCACCATACATCGCTTCAAGTCTTGATACATCTTCATGTCATCCCACAGGATGCGTGCTCAAATTACTTCTATGAGCTTCATTCAAATGACGATCTCTTGAGTTCGGGATCATGTTTGGTATACAAACGAATTTCAAAATTCCTTGAAACCTCTGATTCCATCGGATCGCCTCCTCCGTTGCTTTATGACGCTTGCTTAAAACGGGGTGCTTCGTTCTGTAGAAGCATGCATCACTATCTTGTTTCTCCTTTATTATCTCCAATAAATCATTCAAGACTACAACTCTACTTAACACGAATCTTTCAAGGTACCAATTCTACGAGATAATCCATAGATCTACGGTGCTTCATCAACTCCTCTCTTTCAATCATCATAGTACGAAACATTAACGACTTTTCTACGCTTAAGACGCATCCGCCACACATTCGCCTTTCCTTTGGATGGTATTGGTAGCGAAAATCATAGTCCTTCGAAAAATTCAACCATCGCCTACAATGTCTCGTATTCAACTCTTTCTACGATCAAACAACAAGTATTTTAAGCTTTTATGATCACTAAAGACATTGAACCTAGCTTTATCTGAGAAAATGCCTCCATGGCTCAGCGCAAACACTCTGCTAGCTGGCTCAAATCATGCGTTGGATGGTTTCTCTCATGAACCTTCAAGCTGTCTTGACGCATAAGCTACAACGTACGGCGATTTTGCATCAGTCACACATCCTAACCGATCCATTCTGAGCGAGCATCCTGGTTACCTCAAAGTATTTCATTAGGATCCGGCAAGAGTAACCAATTTGGTGGTCATACCTATCTTTCGCTGGTTTGAACTTCATTCCGTTCACGAGCCTGAGTCCAATCAGAAAAAGCTTTCCTCGTAGGTGTGTAAGTGGTCGGACCCGATCTTGGAAAAACCTTCACATGAATCCTATCAGCAATGCTAGCAGAGCCACAATCCATGAAAGCTTCGAACCTCGAGTCACGGTCTTAGGCCTTTCCCATCGCAAACGTATCTCTCTGCTTTTGGATCCATCTACTTCAATGTCCATCCTGTGGATAATACATGACCTAAAATTTGCGTACTTCATCAACCAAAACTCACACTTGACAACTTGGCAAATAACTATCAAAATATCATCAAAAAATACAAGGACAAACTTCCTCAAATAAGGTTTAAGAACTTCATTCATAAGGGCTTGGAATGTTGAAGGAGCATTTGTAAGTCCAAAGGGCATAACCACAAATTCATAATGTCCTTCATGTGTTCTAAAAGCAGTCTTAGGTATATCTTCCTCTCTCATCCTAATCGATGATACCCGGATCCGAGGTCAAGCTTAGAAAATATTACAGCCCCTCCCAACTCATCTAACAGTTCATCAATGATAGGAATAGGAATTTATCCGGAATTGTAATCTTATTAAGAGCCCTATAATCAACACAAAATCGCCATCCACCATCCTTCTTTTCACCAAAATAATTGGACTTGAATAAGGACTTACACTAGGCCTAATTATTCCAGTATTAAGCATATCATCCACAAATTTTTCAATTCTCATTCATTCTTTGGTAGTGTGGATACATTGTAAGGCCTCAAATTAGAATATTGGCTCCTTCCTTTAGCACAATCGCATGATCCTGTCTCCTTAAGGGTGGCAGCTCCCGAGGTTCTTGAAAACCTCTTCATACCCCTGTAATACTGTTGTAATCCAAGAGGGAAGCTTCTCCTTCATTTCGAATCTGCTTGTAAACCACAATACTGCAACCAGTATCCTTGTCCTTCATCCTGCAATGCTTTCAGAACTGCTCTAAAAGAAGCTGAGGATCTTGCTAAAGCAGGTTCTCCTCTTAATAATTTGGTACCCCCTGTTGTAGGTACCTTTATTGTAAGTTCCTTGAAATTAGCCTGGATCTCACCAAGGCTAGCTAACCATTCCATGCCCAAAACTACATATAGAGAATCCATCTAATGGTTTCGAGTCTAAACCCATACGACTTACAAAAGTAAGTGAAAAAAAGCAATGTGTTGCACTAGAGTCAAACAAATACCACAAACTGATAAGGTACTGATAATGAAATGAAAGGTACCGTACTCTCGGCCCTCTACAAAATCAACACGTCCCGAGTTAGTTACTTAAGGCTGAGGCAATCGAGGTGTCTTTGTTGACGAATAGGTACCGGAGGATGAGGAGGCCCCATAATGCTTTCCTTAACTGAAGAAGAAGGATAATATACAGCTCGTGGACAATCAACCTTATGAGGACCAAACTCTTTGCATATGAAACAACGACCTCTCATATCTTTCTTCTACACACTGCTAAATGTCTGAGTCTGACCTTGCTTAAAGTTCTTCTCTCAAGAATAGTCTCTAGCTATATGTCTCATGCCTCTACAATTATAACAAGTGATCCCACAATTTTTTTGGTTGCTTTGCTCTCGTGAAGGTCCACTCCTCACCTGAGTCAGATTACCTCTGTTTGTCCACTGATGAGCTTGGGCTGGTTTACTCTTCTTTGTGCCTTCATGTGAGTTGCCAAAGTCTGTTCTGTTGGCCTCTTCTTATCCTTATATTACAAAATATCTGTCTCTACATAGGTAGCAGCAGCTTTTAGCTCGTCAATGTCTGCATATATCTTTTCTCTCAGTGACTTACGGATCAGATTAGAAAGTCCCTAGAAATACTTATTTGCTCGCGTCTTAGGAATTACCATACCATATAGCTCTCCACCACTGTTTTGCATTTCCTTCAAAAAGACTCGATGACCATTGTTTTGCATTTCCAGTTTATCAATCCAGTCATAAGGTTCTAACGGATCTGTAATTACTCCTTTAAACTCCTTACAACCATTCTTTGTCAAGTGTTGAATGGTTATAGTAGATTCTCTCGGAACGTGTTGCAATAAGTTGATCATCTAGCCAATTAATATTGCAGCATCCTAACTACCTTATACAAGTGGAATATGTGGTGGCTCTAGAGGTCCTTGAGGTGTACCAGATGGTGCTTCAACTGCCACAACAGATCTGTACGATGATATTTCCTCGTTATCATCACCTATAACGCTCGGAGTTAAATTCAAATACAATCCTGGCGAGCCCTACAGATAAATATAATATTATATTTTTACAATTAACTCACTATAAAATATATTTTAATAACCATGGGCTCTGATACCAAGTTGTCACACCCGCTTGAGTCACGACCATGACCCCGCCCGAGTCGATGCCAGGTGGCCATTTCTCATGCGGGCGCGATGGTGAGTAGTAACCAAATATAATACTAATTTAATTAAAACTCAATAAAATATCTAACTGAAACAAATATTCATATCGAAGTTCTAAATAACACGTCTAAAATGGTGCGGGGTCACCTAACAATAACCCCGAATAACAAGATTTTATAAATCATTTAACACTTATCATACCATCTAAAATAAAAATACAGCTCTTTCCAACTCCTACTCTGTTTCGTGTGCATTCGAAGTGCTAACTTCAGGATTAACTGTAAAACAATGGGGTGAGCTCCTATACATAGCTTAGTAGGAAGGTTAAACATCTTTAAACAGAAATCATACTAAAAGCATGCATAGTTTCACAATCATTTCATAGTAAAGAACAATTACCTTTAAATCATAATCTCAAATTCATACGCACACACTCACACACACACACACATCATTAGTTATGATAATTATAGCTCATACTATGTCTGCCCCAAAAGCCACAAGAGTCGTTCGGCCCTCCCTAACGTGACCTCGGTAACATCATCCACGATGGTAACCACGTCGACTCTCACAATAGAGTGCCCAAGAACACACCCTATATTTGCCCCAAGCCGGATCCTCCGAGGGACTTGCAAGTCTCTAGAGACCCCATACAAACCACACAAGTACAGCTCGTATATTCACACATCATTACCTTTCTAAAACCAATTACGATTCATCACATTCACAAATCATATCTAGATCCATGAATATCCAAAAACAAATCTATATCCATACAAAATTTAAATACCATGTTCATACAACACATGCATATCAAAACATGCTCTTTATCAATCAATGTCATAAACATGTTCTATTTGAAAAGCATATCAAATAACCCATAATTGCGAATAATATTTCACAAACATCAATAAAACATTTATCAATCATGCACATTTAAATCTATCTAAAACAAGTAAAATCACTTCTAGCATAGTTCTGTAAAAGAATGCATAACCCCCTACCTGAAGGAGCGCTAAGATCCGATCTCTAAGTCGTTGGGCCACTTTTATCGCCACCAAATCCTCTAATTTTAATCTCTAAATAATTATAAATAATTAAAATATTAAAATTTATTTAACTATGAATCGAATGCAACAAACCGTATCCAAATCGGATCCTAAATGACCCTAAAATCACCCAAAACCCAATCTAGATCAGTTTAAGATATCCGAGATCCAAACTGATACCTAGATCCATATCTGATCAAAATTGAGTGACACAGTAGGTAGCTTGTGTCACTGTGTCAATACAAAGCCTTTAACTACTAACACGGGTCCTGTTTCTAACCCAAAAACACATTTCAAGTCACGACCCAAACTTGACCCGTTTCCGACACAAAACCTGTTTTGACACAGAACTGATTCTTAATATGCGACACGAGGACACGACACGAATCAGTGTCGGTTCATAACATTTCAGGCACGACATGTAGTGTCCGACACGATATGACACAGACACGAGGGACACACCCAAAAGGGTCAGTTCCCATGGTTTTTCGGCGTCGATTTCGTCGGTTTTCGGTGACAATTAAGGTCGGCGATAGTACTCAACCGATCGCCAACCCTTCTTCTTCCAACCCAATCCATCAATGGTCGCCGATGGTATCATTTTGGCCGGAAAATTCATAAAAAAAAAAAAGAGTAACTCGGATTTGAGAAATTTTTCATGAATCTATGCTTGTTTTGAGCCGATTTTCGCGTAATAAGGCTTGTTTTCGAAGGTTTAGCATGAAACAAATAAAAGCCCTATGATCTAACTCGGTTTTAGCAACTAAAAATGGAAATTTTGACAAAAACAAAAATAAAGATTTTCTTACCGGATTCCGACGACTTCGACGTTTTTCAGCTTGCTCGTGCGGTTGCTCCCGAGGTCTCTCCCTAGTAGGTCGCCCCCTTCTACCACTTATATGGCTTGGCCAAGCTGCCTCGGCCACCCATAAGCATCAATGCATAAGCATTGATGCATAGGCGTTGTGCAGTAACGCCTGCACAACCACTACACTATCTACCCCATTACTAACAATGACCATGAAATTCAAGAAGAAGGACCCTCTTCTCAGATTTCATGAGATCGTATTATTTCGAAAATACAAACGTTTATAAAAAACTGTTTTCGAAAATACAAATGTAGTAGGATAAAAAGGTTGCACGCATCTCCCGGATAAATCAAAATGGTTGTTAAAAAGAAAAGTCTAGAGAAGAAAACTCGGAAGATGTAAAAGTCATATATAAATACAAAAAAACGTAAACACAGTTAAGCGCGTAATTCATAGTTAGAGTCTTCTAAGAAAACCCTCTACACGAACCTAGAAAACATCATACAGTTTGCTTTGTTCATATTTTTCTATATTACATGAAATACACAAAGAGGTATAAAACAAAAAGCAGCACCGAGGAACAGTCGACTTCCGCTATACCATAAGTGAACTCTGGCAACCTCATACGGCTTCGACAAACAGCGACTGCTCCAACAGCCAAGACAAGCAACTAACCGTGAGAGAAAGAGATTCGAAGAAGCTCCCATAGGTCCACTGCAGTCTTTCTGCAACTGTGGTTTGAAGGCTGAGCTTCGGTTGAGAGAGAACCATTGCTGCCGGGTGTTGCTTCGACGCTTCTCATCTACAGGAGCCGATTGAAGTCGTGTCACAAAAGACCGAAGACCCCACTTTCTGGCTTCTGACCTGTGCGTGCAAGCGTTGCACGAGCAAACACCCGCTTAGGGAGGAAGTTCTGAACCACTACGTCACCCAAGCATCGCTGAAGGTGTACACTTTTTATTCAATGATAGATGTCATCGCTCACACAGATGAACCCTGTATTTGTCGGTCTTGATATGAATTGTTTCACCAGTTTCACTCATTGGTCAGATAAATGGCAACTAACGATTTGCAGGAAGAGAACGCTAACCCAGCAAAGATTTGACTCATAGGTTGAAGATGATGAGTGTGATACCTGGGGCACACAATCAACCTCCCCACTATACCCAAAAGGAAATGGCAATCCAACAACCCAGAGAAGTGGGCAAAATAAGATCTCTTCGCATGAATGTATGCCCATGACATGGGGGCAAATGTCCTATAATTGGGGCTTAGCTTTTATATTGGGTGCCACAATACATGAAATTATCATTTGTCAATTTATGGAAAAAAGTTCTAATTTTGAGGTTCACGTTTGGAATTCTTATAATAAGAAACAACCTTTTAGTTTTTTTAATTAGGGATGGCAATGGACCGGCTTCGGGATGGGTATACCTGCACCCAACTCCATAGATGAACCGCAATTTTATGCTCTCTCATAACCACCCTGTTTACCCCACGAGGACAGTTATGGACTTGGGTTTTTCTTCTCGTCAGGTAACAGGACTAGTATGGGTTACTCCATACCCAACTCCAACCCCAATAAAAACGTTGGATGAAAAGTATTTTATGTTAAATTAATTCATTTGTAAAACTAACCCAAGTAATTGAGAAAATTAAAGTTAGGCAATTAAACTTTTGAAGATTCAAAGTAGTCACGTCTCCGCTTTGCTTTTTGTGGGTATAAGTCAGAAACAATGGATTGTGGCAAAAAATGAGTGACTCGGGTAGTGCATGTGGTGTCCTCCTTTGCCATGTTGTGTCAAACTATATCAAATACTATAATGTCTTGGTTATGTGTTTTCGGGAGACACAATTCATATTTGGGTTGGTTTAAGATGGATATAAAACAAAATAACAAAAACAACTCGGATCTTGACATATCCAAATAGATTCAATTTGAATTTTGGAGTCATTCTAAGGCCATTTGAAGTTAGATTTTGGAGAAATTTGATCCATTGAGTCTGTAACCGAATATAGAATATTATTGTTATATTTTTATCATAATTTATGAACTAAATCAAGGTGATTTATAAAGAGATAAAGAATATGAGATTTAGATTTGTATATAAGTAACAGGTAGATTGGATGTGTTCTTGTTTTATATAATTGCTAGAGATAGTTATGATTGACTTTAAATAATGTATATGATTATAAATTATCTTGTAAATGCCTTGAAATGATTATCGATTTACTTAAAGTATATACTAGAAATTATTTTATTATCTTTATTAATGCATTGAATGAGTACACCTGAGTGCGAGTGAACATTATTGGATATGGATCTACTTGCTTTACAACAGTATGAGATATTATTGAATGGTAGGTTATTGGATCTGATAGTGCCAACTCGTGGGTCTTAGTGTGTGGGGGTGAAGCATCAGTCTACATGGAGTCGTGGTATGTAATTCTAATTATCAAAACATGTTGTGTTATTGGGGAGGGTTACAAGTTCTTGAATGGGAATGTTGGATGATGTTAACCCATTGGCTACTTCATTGATCATGCATGCTCACTTTAAGCTTATATTTAGCAACTTGTGGCTTGTTGTATGGTATGCTTAGATTGGAGGATATGTTGAGTCGTATAATACACCAACGAAATTAGTGAGTGTTTTAAAAAGAAATAGTTTGGATATTGGATTTGGGTATATGGTTTTGAAACTTAAAGATGAAAATATGATATGGACCATTATAAGTGGATTGAGATTAGGAGATGTCTCAAGTGATTGGATATGACTTTGGTTTGTTTACATAATTGTGTTAAAGCATGACCCCACTTATGTGGTTTCTGAAAATTGTTTTCTTGTAGATCTGGGTAAGACTTAATATGTTGTTTTACAGTCCATCAAGGTTCAGAACTCGATTAGCTTGTGTGATGACTATTGGAGGCCACATGTTAAGATAGGAGGAGGGATCGAGGGCTTCCTACAATGTAGTTGTAGTTAGATATGATAGTGGTCATAATATCAAAATTAATTTTGTATTACTGAAGTGTGTTTGATTATGCATGCATAATTAAGTTTATAGCATTGATTTGGACTATGGTATATATTTTTATATGATGTGTGATTTGAAGTATGCATATTTTTAGTATTTTTGTGACAACATCACATCTATGTACAAGCTTGATTGTTTGTACTCATAGTTTATAATATTATAGGATATAGTCACTAAAAATGTTAAGAGGATTGTGGAGGTTATAGCATCGGCGATACTGCACTAGCATCACGATGATAAAGATAGATTGTAAATAGTTTACTATTTTAGTTGTATCACCATATGTACTTGTATGTACTTGAACTTTGATTGTAAATAAATAAATAAATAAATAAATGTTGACTCTATTTTTATTTTACTGGGTTATGCTAATTGTGGTCCATAGAATTTGGTCAGTGGTATAAAGAGACCGTATGTTCAGGTCAAACAAGTTTTGTAGGGCACAAAGGTGGTACAATAAAATTATCCTTTATAATTTTTAAATAATATTATAACTTTTTAAATAATATCATCTTACATAAAGTAAATGAAAGGCACGACTATTTAGTACTTTAAGTATAAAGTATGTGCATATATATAAGTGTACAATATGTGCATATATATAATGTAGAGAGAGATTGAATCCTATATGTTGCTTACTCATACCGACCATATAAGTATAATAATATTATCTTTCATACTTTTTTGAAAATTCTTACATTTTCTAAATTTCACCCATACCATCAGAAACAATGAATAAGTATTACCAGGTGAGCAAGATCTGGTTTTCATATATATATATATGAATTAGGCTTGTACGTAAGGTAAGAGAAGGTGGCCTGAAAGAGGGAAGCTTTGGCACTTATCTTGCAGGTAAATCAAAGCTTTCGACAAACAAGGATGGCTGCTCCGTAAGACCACTAAGGCTTTATAAAGAAAATAAAGAAAACAAAAAGGACCACTAAAACAACCTCTTTAGGCCCTGAAATTTTCAGCTCTTGTTGTAATATCAATTTTGTAGGAGGCTCCAAGTTTTTTCATACATTTAAAACCCAAATTTGCGCAACACTTGTGATACCCAATTCTTTAGGTCTCAAAATGTGAACACTCTTATAATTTTCTAGGGCTCGGTCCAAGGAAGGACGGAGACCTCCCACTTAACCGAGAAATAATTAGGTAGCTAGAAAAGAGAAAGCAGAGATATCCAGTACTTTGCATGCAGAGAAAGAGAGAGAGTAAGCTCATCTGGTAGGCAGGCCTCTCTCACTCCCATGATACAGCTGGATGTATGCGCGTGTCAGAGACCTCAGCACCCCTTGTAACGTGGAGTCCTAAAATTGGGGCTTTGTGCCAATGAGTTTGTGACCATGTCATGCCTCTTAAATGGAGTTTCCCTACGACGACAAGGGAAAAAATAGAGAAAAAGTCGGTGCAAATACCTCTCGAAAGAAAGATTAACTGGCGTTCACGGACCATTGCATCATCCGCCCCAGAATGAGAGATGGGCAAACAGTTACAAGGTCCACGCCATTCTCCTTTGAATAATCCCAGGCACATTTTCCCGACGCGCACACACACACACACACACATATATATATAGACATGTCCAGTTAGCTCAGAACCTAGAACCGATAATTTTATTAAAAAAATCATTTTTTGTAAGAAAGAAATTTGAAAAACATACAAGAACCGGTTGTTTGGAACCGCCAGTTCTAATTTGGTAAAAGGTGAAACCGGAACCAAACCGGGTGAGTCCCGACTTTGGTTAGAACTACTGGGCCGATTAGAATTTGGTAATGTTTATATATTATTAGGAAATTGAGAGTTGCTAGACACCCTCATATGTCAAATTTTATTAAACGATATGTATTCTTCATGCAATTACATGAACGACATAAATCGAGCCTCCCGTTAACATTGAAATGAGAATCGATACTATTTAATGTACATTAGTGTATTAAATGTGACACGAGATGAGTGTCTTGATCACCACGGTTCGATAAACGTTACATATCATTCATGCAATTACATGAATGACGTAAATCGAGCCACTTATTAATATTGAAACGAGGATCAATGTCATTTAATATATATGAGTATATTAAATGTGATGCGAGATGAGTGTCTTGATCACTATTGTCCGATTGATCGTAAGGATGGTAATGATGATTAAGCAATGTCTAATATGAGATTGTCTCTCTCTCTCTCCATATATATATTATAGACGTGCCCAATTATGGAACTGGAACCTAAAACTGGTAATTTTATAAAAAACCAAATTTTATAAGAAGCTTTTTTTAAAAAGTACCAAAACCGATGGTTTGAAACCGCCGGTTCTGGTTTGGATCATGTTCCGGCTTGGTAAAAGGTAAAACCGGAACCGAACCGGGTAAGCTACAGTTCTGGTTTCACCCATTCTGGGTCCAATCAATCCTAGGCTGGTTCAGTTCCAGTTAGAACCGCCAGTTTGGTTAGAAATCGCCACCCATATATATACATAATATACATAACACTGTTTCACAAGGTGAACTGTTTTCTCTTGAACCTTCTTCTGAATTTCTTAGCTGGGACACTAAAATTTGGGTCTGTATTGGAGACAATATATATTCCAAATTTTTGGGGTTTGTTATTATTCCGGTATCCCGGTATCCTGTTATTGCGTCCATTTTCGTTTTCATTTCAATGCAACATAGAAGGTAATTAGGCGGCAAACCTGAGGGATCTCTGACGGTGCCATGAACGGTGTATTTTTTAGAGAGGAGGCGACATAACTACCGGCGCTGGTACAAACACCACCTTCCCCTTGCTATCCTCCATGGATGAAGCAAAGAGATGCGAGTTTGTGCAGTATGTAATCAGGATTTATGTACACTACAGGGTGCCGACCAACCCCATATCGTAGGGTTCCATTCCTAGCAGGTTCTGGTTCTCCTTGACATGGTTCGCCTCCGTCTCATGCGAGGTGCATGCCTGTGCATGACATTTTTATCCAACATTAGGCATTTTGTATGAACTGTACCTATTCTTAAGTATGCTTGATGTTTTCTCATATACACTATAACAACAAAAAGCATCCGTCGGTCACGCCTTTTCTGTTGTATATCATACTTTAAAGCGACCCAATTTTTGTTTCCCGCACTTGCAAAGCATCGCCAAAATGAGTGGATAAATCAAAGCGATGATAATCATCCACATTTTTCTCTACGCTTTAAAGCATGAAAAACTTCTACCACATTTTTTGTATATGTTACAAAGCATGAAAAAATGTCCATGTTTTTCCTCACGCTATGATGTGTGGGAAGCTTTCCTCTTTTTCTCCAGTCTCCAAAGCATGAATACTTACCGAGCTTCCTCGCCAATGCCAGAAAGCATAGAAGAATGTCCAGATTGTAAAACTTTCTGCATTATTTGTCCATACTTTTAAATCATGTAAAACTTTCCGTGTGCCGAGTTTTCGTGACTCTTTGAAACGTATAAATTGATAGTTCAAGTTTTCCTGACCCTCAGATATGGAGATTGATTACTAGTATGTGGAGGTTTCAAAAGCCCAATTATGTTTTCATTACAGCATAATTGTTGCCTTGAATTCATAGCTTTGTCATAAGAACTCTTATTTGAGTATGTGAACATGAATTAAGTTCGAATACAAATATAATAAAAAATACTGATGCATTTCTTTAATAAAAGATCTGTGTCTTAAACTAAGTATAGATGTTCGAAACAACCAAAGATATTTAATGCATAAAAGGTTTAGTCCTCGATAATAAAATACAAATATTGTCGCTACTAGCTTGTCCAAATCATAAAAGGTTTAGTCCTCGACAACAGTCCTAATTACTTTAACCAACTTCACTCATTCTGTATCTTCAAATAGTAACATCAGTGGAGCTTCACTATATCTTCAATAGAGCTTCATCCATTTGAGGTATCTCATAGCACCTATAAAGTTATAAATAAAGGTACTAATATAATAGTACGAGAAACAATTAAGAACTAATCACAATAAAATTCTTATATAAGGATCCCCCCGCTCTCTACAGGGCCCTGCCTGAACGAGGCAGATTTGGGGGCCATAGTCGGGGATCAGGGTCGGGGACAAGCAAGGAGAATCCTCAGAGATCAGGATGGAAACAGAGACAGTACATCCCGCTTCACGAACAAGAATGGTGTGTGTTTTCATGGAGATTAAGTTTGTGTACTTGTTTCTGTATTTTGATGCATTTATATGGATCCATACAAATTTTGGTTTGGTTGAAGATGAAGAATCATGATATTTGATGTTATTCAACTATTATTTTTATTTGATTTGGATTATTCATAAATTTAACAACAAGAATAAGCTTCTAAAGATAGATAGATAATACTAGCAAGAACCACTTCTCAGCAAGTAATCGAAATTATCCAGGAGAACTAAACATGTGGGCTGACGCATAGAGCAGAGCAACAAAAGAAAAACCATCATGATAAACATGGCTCCCAAGATCAGCAAGAAAAAACGACAAATTGAGTGACAGAAAACCGGTATCATGGAATTAACCATCACGTCACATATGCTAAAAGATAATGAACTAAAGTTTCAATGCCTTGGAATCCAGATTTCTGCAGGCCCCTTGCCGATTTATACAAACCTATACATACGGCCATCCCCTCAACGCAAGGTAGATGCGATTTCAGGTACCAAAACAATTTGAATTCATTTTTGTATGATCCTCTCTTAGAGAAAACGTCAATTATCAAATGAATCATGGCAACAAGAGTGAGTGACATAAGGACCATTATTACTTATTGGAGCCTGTGGGTTGTCACTTGCCAAGGGCCCAAAAGAGCTCTTGTAAACCAACTAGTTATGCCTAGGCTTTCTAGGCCTTTTTGCCCCAATGCAGCAACCAGTGACTTTTATGATATTAGGTATCAGATTTTGAAATTAGCGAATGTTGGAGCTGCCTGCTAGCCAAAACTGAACATCTAAAGCTAATTTCATGCACACAACTCTTCAATTGTGGATTAAGCAAGGCAACACTAGGATGCATGGAAACGTTTGGGAGGCCATGTTTCCCGTTTCCACAACACTGAAATGCGAAACCTCCCAGAAAAGTTCCGGCTTTTCGAAAAATGACCATATTAAAAAAAAGCGCAATAATTACATCGGCTGCCATAGCTCAGTTGGTCAGAGCGTTCATGCGTAAATAGAGGGTCCAGAAGTCAACCTCGATGGGAGCATTTTGTATTATTTTTTAGGTTTGCACTTTAAAAGATGTTTTCTATTTTTACATACACAATATAACAACAACAACGCCTTTTCCCATACTAGATGGGGTTGGCTAACATACACAATATAATATATATATATATTATATTGTGTATATATATATACATATTTGTTTCCCATTTCTTAATTGCTGGAGATTTGTCATTTTCTGTTTCATTTCCATTTCTATTTCCAATTTTCCATGCAGCATAGATGCATTACCATATATATCTAGTCTCTCGCTCTCCAATCCCCCAAAGCGATGTTACCTACTGCAACTTAGAAAGCACAATTACGTTGACTGTCCTGTACCAATCACCAAACATGAGATGATTGTGCCATCTTAACCCATCAGCAATGAACAAAGCATACCATAAACACACGACATAGATATCAACAAATCACAATACGAAAATCATCTCCTGCATGAGAAATCGTACTGCCATAATACATGGATTAGGAAAAATAAGAGAACGATAAATTATTCAAAAACGAATAGAAAACTTTCCACTAGCAAGCAATTGACATCCGAAATAATCATTTGAGACTAACCGATCCCGTAACATATATAGTAGTTTGAAACAGTCTGTCTAAGAATGCCTGACCAATGAATCTAAGAAAACCCAACAAAACCAACCATGCTAACAACTCTCTCTCTCTCTCTCTCTCTCTCTCTCTGCTGTACAATGAACAGAAAATTGACCACTTAACAATCAACAACGTAAAAAGAAGCAATCAAGCTATCCATCACAGCAATGACACCTTCGTTGATCAAACAATGTAAAGAAAAGAAATAAAATAAGGAAATGGCAATTTTCAACGAAAGAAGTGAAAAATAACTCCTAATAGCACAAGTAGCTACATGACCTACAAGGAATGCAAGAATTAAACTCGAAGAACAACAGAACATGTACAGTAGAAAATATGATTTGTTTACATCTTGTTAAGTTTGTGGACACAGACCAAAAAGAACAATCCGAATCTAGAACTAACGGCTATTTCCTATTGAGAAGTTTATATCAGAAACTTAAAAACCAATCTAGAGTAATTGTGCTGTACAATGTTTCATAGAAAAAGACATCACACCAGGGCACAAAACAAATAGAAGGATTTGAACAGATGACTAAAAAGATTAGGTCTCCTAATGTGGGAATAGAATTGCTTGCCTACTTGCTGTATCGTTCACAAATCTTCCTTATTTTGCAGTAGTTGACATTTTTGCATCCTCAAAGGTTCTGAAATAAACGGAAAGAGGAACTAAAACTGAACAGAAACAGATCAAAATTGAAAAGGGGAAGTTTGAAATTGAACCAAAGGGAAACAGATAAACAGAAACAGGAAATTTAACAGTATGCGAGAAACAGAAACTATAATGATCCTAAAGGGACTCAACAGGGGCATCTATTAAGTATACCTTAAAACTAAACAAGAATCTAGACTCAAGTTCTGGATGAAAAGACAACCCTAATTAAAGAGAGGTACAGGTAACTAATAGGCACATAAATCTTAACTCAAAGAACTAATGATGCCGCACACGTAACAGATGACACATAACAGAAACTTAACTCAGGCAAATCTGAGTGCAGAAAACAAACAATATAAGGTGACAAAATAGAAGCAATTATACAAAGAAAAAAATCTAGGACAGGGTTGAATAAGACATAATTAAAAAAGAGACGGTAAGAATGAAATAAAACTACAAGAATACAATAATTAAAAGCTATTGCTAAGGAGAAAGATGACAGAATCCATGTTATTCCTTCATTGGCAACTTTAAAATATAGAAATTTACAAATTCTTCTGAAATACAATTGAATCACAGGTTTACCTGATTACGAGTCATGTTTCTGGTAGATCGGATTCATCTCCAGGTGTGGTGTCTGATGGACTACCAAATACGATACGTGTTTTGACAGTAAAGCAATCAAGTTCTCAAATTTCTCTTTCAATTCTAAAGAAATTTTCTCAAGCATTTCACTTCTTTTTGTGATAGTAAGCATCTCAATTTTAAGTACTTCTATGTCACCATAATCTTGTATTATCCTACAAGTAGTCTTTCGCAATGTTGTAAAACTCGTACTATATCATATGATACGATACGAGTTTATCGTATATCATAGGGTAGCACAATACTGTATCGTGCTCTGTAATTTATCAGATCGTATCATATTGTATCGCACAATACGGTATGATACGACCCGTATCATACGAGTCAATATTAGGTCGCAGGATATAAAACCCAAAAAACTTGGGGGGTTTCTAATGTTTTGCTTACTCCCAAACCCTTCCTTACACCCTGTCTTACTCGCAAACGGTCTTTATACCTTTTATTTACTCGATTTCGTAGAGAAATCACACGTTTTTGGTATCAAACCTGAAAATTCATAAGGTTTTTCTCAAATCCGTGGCGTACTTCCTTGCTTTCATCCTTATTGCTTTGTAACCTTATTTTTCACTTGAAAAATTTGGGGCTTTCATAGATTTTGAGATGACCATTTAAATAGAAAGTCCTTCAAGGAGATGTTTAGAATTATGTTGGTACACCCTATGATATGTGGAATAATATAGCTATACATATTAGGAAAGTGGCGGAAGATATGTTAAGGGTATCTAAGGGAGGTGTACCGGCACAAAAAAAAAGCTTGGTGGTGTAGTGAAGTAGTACAAAATAAAATCAAGGCAAAGAGGGCATGTTACAAATTACATTATGATAAGAAAACTAGTGAAACTTTAGAGGCTTATAAGAAAGCAAAGAAGGAAGCGAAAAAGGCCGTGAGTGAAGCAAAAGCTAAAATTTGAGAAGACTTATATAAAAAACTCAACTCAAAAGAGGGTGAAAGAGATATTTTTAGGATAGCTAGGGCTAGAGATAAGAAAACTAAAGATCTTAATTATGTTAGATGCATCAAAGACGAGGATGAAAAAATTCTAGTGACAAATGATGATATAAGAAATAGATGGAAAAACTATTTTTATAATCTTTTAATGAAAATAAAGATGTTAATATTAGCTTAGGAGAGTTAGCCAAATCAGAAAAGTATATAAACTACAATTTCTACCGACATATTCAAAAGAATGAAGTCAAAGAGGCTCTTAAACATATGAAGGGTGGTAAATCGGTAGGACTAGATAATATTCCTATAGAAGTTTGGGAAATACTAGGAGAAATAGGAATCACTTGGCTCACAAGACTACTTAATGAAATATGGAAAAACCAAAAGATACCCGAGGAATGGAGAGCAAGTACACTTATACCCATATATAAGAACAAGGGAGACATTCAAAATTGTGCGAATTATCGAGGTATCAAGTTAATGAGCCATACTATGAAATTATGGGAAAGAATTATCGAGCGTAGGTTAAGACAAGTATCAAGTACAACAGAGAACCAATTTGGATTCATGCCAGGCAGATCTACTATTGAAGCAATTTACCTTTTGAGACGTCTTATGGAACATTTTAGAGCAAAGAAAAAAGACCTTCACATGATATTTATTGATTTAGAAAAAGCTTATGATAGGGTACCGAGGGAGGTTCTTTGGAGAACTTTGGGAAAAAGAGGTATTCCATTGACATATATTAACCTTATAAGAGACATGGTGCAAAAACATGTGTGAGGACTCATGAAGGAACAACAGACTTCTTTGAAGTTAATATTGGGTTACATAAGGGATCAACTTTAAGTCCATACTTATTTATAATGGTGATGGATGAGTTAACAAAACATATTCAAGTTGAAGTACCTTGGTGTATGTTATTTGCAGATGACATTGTATTAGTGGAGGAGTCTAAGGAAAAAGTTAATAGAAAATTGGAACTATGGAGAGAAACATTAGAAAGCAAAGGCCTCCGACTTAGTAGAACAAAGACAGAATATATGAAATGTAAGTTTGATCATTTGGTTACCTCAGAGGACATAGAAATTAAAATTGGCACACATTGAATCTATCAAAAGAAATGTTTTAAATGCCTAGAGTCAATTTTTTAGAGTGATAGGAAGAATCGATGGAGATGTTATGCATAGAATTAATGTCAATTGGTTAAAATGGAGAGGAGCATAAGGTATTCTTTGTGATAAGAAGATACCATTAAAGTTAAAAGGTAAATGTCATAGAGCAGCAATTAGATATGCCATGTTTTATGGTTCTGAGTGTTGGGCGGTTAATCATCAACATGTACAAAAGATGTTTGTGACAGAAATGAAGATGTTGAGATGGATGAGTGGTCATACAAGAAAAAACTGTATACATAATGAGGTTATTAGAAACAAATTAGGAGTGACACCAATAGAGGATAAAATGAGAGAATATTGTTTAAGTTGGTTTGGACATATAGAAAGAAGATCAAAAGAAAAACCTGTAAGAAGGTTAGAAAAACTAAATTTGGAAAGTATTAAAAGAGGTAGAGGACGACCACAAAAGTGTTGGAAAGAAACAATAAAGAATGATCTAACTTATTGTAAGTTAACTGCTAACATGGCACACGATAGGGATCTGTGGAAACAAAGAATCCATGTAGTCGACCCCATCTAGTATGAGAAAAGGCTTAGTTGTTGTTGTTTCATAGATTTCGAGATTCTCTACCTTCGTAAAACCTTTTACTTATTGTGGTTTATTTTTACTTGGCTTGATGGCATTAGAACAAAGCGATCCAACATAGAAGTATTGTACTCTAGTGTACGAAGGCAATAGGCTTGTGAATAAGTATATGTTATGTAATAAGGTGAAGCATGGAGGTATTTCCCACATTAAACATACTCGCAAACGGTCTTTATACCTTTTATTTACTCGATTTCGTAGAGAAATCACACCCAATGATTTGTTGTCAATGATACCAAATCTTTCAATTATATCATTTGCAAATTTAGTTTGAGACATAAAGTAACCACAATTGTTTCTAAGAATTTCAATACCTAAAAATAGTTAAGAAGGCCTAAGTCTTTCATATCAAAATCTTGGTGAAGATTATGTTTAACCTCTTCAATCTTTGCTTCATCACTCTCAATAATGATCATATCATCCACATATAAGAGAAAAATAACAATATTTATATCTGTCTTTCGTACAAACAAAGCAATATCAGTATAACAAGATATAAAGTTATGCAGATGCATGAATTTTTCAAATCGATCAAACCAAGCCTTGGGGGCTTGTTTGAAGCCATACAATGCTTTTTGCAGTTTAAGAACATGATCTTGGAGAACATCAAAACCAGGAGCGAAAGTCATATAAATATCTTGAGTTAAATGTCCATTCAGAAAAGCATTTTTAATAGCACTAAGAGTTATGAGAATTCTAATAATAGTCATTCTAGCAACTGGAGCAAAAGTTTTATCATAATCAATTCCATACTCTTGGGCATAACCTTGGCAACCACTCTGGCCTTATATCTCTCAATATTACCATTGCTATGAGTTTAATTTTATAAACCCATCGACATCTAACCTTCTTATCCTTAGGCATAGGTACAACAATTCATGTATGAGCTTTGTCTAAGGCTCTAAGTTCATCACTCATAGAATCTTTCCATTTCGGAATACCCTTAGCTTGATGATAGAATTTGGGTTCTTTTACTTGACGAAGAGTTGTAATCAAATTTTTTTGTTGAGATTCAAAGGATTCATAGGAAACAAAACGTTGAGGAGGTTTTGAAATTCTAGGTTCTAAACATGTGTTATTAGATTCTCTATGTTGTCTAGTATAATGTAATGGAAATGGTTCAATGATGGGTTGTGGGTCAACAGTTCCATTTTGGACTTCACCAAACTCACGAAGACTATCTTGATAAGCTTCAGAGTCACAATCATCGTATACTTTTAGATTAAAGAAATCTTGAGATAAACATGATTCAGAATTTTTGAAAGATTTAGTCTTATAGTAAGCATCATTTTTTTAGAATGTTACATCCTTAGAAACATACAATTTATCATTAACAGGATCAAAACATTTGTAACCCTTTTCATCTATTTTATAACTAAGAAATACACATTCAATGACCCTGAAAGATAATTTATCATTTTTGTCCATATAAACAAAACATTTGCACCCAGAAACTCTAAGTCTTTTATAATAAGGAGAAAGATTATACAGTTTTTCAAAAGGAGAAATATTTTCAAGTTTGGTTGAAGACATTCTATTAATAAGAGATATATAGCAGTAAGAGTAGCTTCAATGGCCCTGAGACATATATTTGTAAAATTCGATTAGTTTCAATAAACTTTTGAAACTCATTTGACACATATTCTCCTCTTAAATAAGATATAAAAATATTAATAGTAGAACCAAATTGATTTCTAACCATGTTGCAAAAGATTACAAACTTTTCAAATACTTCTGATTTATGCTTTAAAAGATATATCCAAGTAAAACAAGTAAAGTCATCCACAAATATTACATAATATTGAAATCATCCCTTAGAAACAACAGAAGGACCCCAAACATCAGAATATATCAATTCAAAAGCTTTGCTTGGTACATAATTTCTTTCTCCAAAAGAAATATGATGTATTTTTCCATGAACACATTCTTTACATTCAAACTTTTGTTCTCCAATTTTTTTCAACAAAGAAAAATTACATAGTTTATGCATATTCAGATATCCAAGTCGTTTATGCCAAACAGTAGCATCTTGGGCTACATTATAAGATTCAAAATTTGGCATAATTAAACAATCTATTTTGTATAGTCTACTTTCTCTATGGCCTTCCAATCACCTTCTTTAATAGGTGATCCTGTACCACAGAATGCTTGTATGAGAAAGTGACTATACAATCATTATCACAAATTGGAGCAACCAAAAGTAAGTTTAAATTGAGTTTAGGTATAAAACTTAAATTTTAAATTTTAAAATTGTCTTTTTCAAAATTTCTTACTTTTTCAATTTGAAGTTTTGTACCATCGACTGTAAACACATGCTTTCCAAAGATATCATGTGAGTTACCAATAAATTTATCACAATAAGTTATATGAAAAGAAGCTCTCAAATCTAAAAACCAAGACATACCTTGAGAAGTAGAGAGAGCATTTTCGGAAATGCTTGCCTTTTATGTAAACATTTCCTCTATATATGCTTTGATATTGGTAGATAAAACTCTATTGAAGAATATGAATATTTGTTGTTTTTAGTGTTAGTTTTAGTATATTTGATGTTTTAAGTATTATTGTAATTGCCTGTAGTACTAAGGAAATTTTGGTTATTTTATGTTTAACAACCCATTATATAAGGGTTGAACTTCTTATATTAGGGTTAAGAGACTAAGATTAAGAAAGAGAGAAAGAGAGGGGGGTGGCCTCCATTGGAGGGCATGCCCCCTTCCTCCTATCTTTATATTTTATCTTCGTCATTCTTTTTGTGTGTGTGATATTTGATCTTCCACTACGCTACCCATGATTTTGAACATGATATTAGAGCCTTCTACTGATGAGAGCAGCGGCTACGAGAGTTTTGCTGGAGAAGGTTCATGATTCTAATGCAATATCTCTTAAAGAGGATGATATAATGTGGTCGAAGGGGCACCATCCTGTTTAAGTGTCAATGTCATTAGTGTGAAAGGCCACAATTCTGACGAAAAGTTGCGGGCTGATGGTACAACTGTTGAGTCATTCAAACAGGAGGTTGATTCTCATGACGACAATTGTGGATTTGGCAGATGTGGCTGCTAAAGATGCACAAAAGAGTTCTGCTGGTTTTATGTTTGAATTCGTGGAGACTAAAAAAGCTTTGCTTGTAAATGATTATCCAGCAACTTGTCTATTCAATCCGATAAATGATTTAGTTGCTCACCTTATTCCAGTAGATGATATTTGGGATGCTTTGGGTCCTGATGGTGCTCAGGATGCGATTTTTCTCCTGATGAAATTATCAACATCGAATGGATTGAAGGTTCTCAACTCATATTGGGTGAACCATGACTCAACATACAAATACTATGAGATCATCCTAGTTGATGTTGCACATAGTGCCATCCACAATGACCCAAAATCAACTGGATTTGCAAGCCAGTCCACAAGCACGGTGGGCCCCGAGGCCGAATGCGATGCCATGGATTTGAAGCTCCAACATGTTTTTTGGAGTTGCAGATTACTTCTGAGGAAGATGGTATTTCACTACTGGAGCAGTTTGCTGAGAATGTTGCAGTTTCTGCTGATTCAGCCATAAAGGATGTGCAAAAAAAGAAGAAGAAAAAATTTAATGATAGACATAGAAGGCTGCTTGAATCTAAATTGAAGCCAATATATGTATTTGATGGGAAAGCCTCGGATTTAAAGAAGCAGGAACTTGCAAAGCCCTTCTCCAAAAGAGCATATGCCACTGATGATTTAACACAACTTATAGAGACAGGAGTTAAAGAGGACAAAAGAATTGTTGATGTTGTATGTGGATTTGATGAGGCAAGATCTGGAATCTACATTGGATAGGATAAGATTAGAGAGTGAAGCTCTAGAGACCAAAAAGAGATGTTGACTATGCAGGACAACTGTTTGATGATATACCTCATAGAAGCTTTAACCTTGCACATCAAGTGTTTGATGAAATGTTCAAGAGGGCTGAAAATTCAGAAAAAAAAATATTTACAAAATATAGGCAGTAGTACATGATGATTGTCTCAATTGAAAAATAGCAGAATGCACATATAAGAAAAGATAGAATACAGAAAATTATTTTTTTGTCACCTCATATACTAAAAATTAAATCAGAGAAGAGGCAGATGCATTGTTTCTTATAGAATATGGCAGTATCACCAAGAACATAAAGATTAAGACATTGAGTTGTTGAAGTGAATAGCGAGGAAGGCTGAAAAAATTTACTGTAGTCACAAAGTGAAGGGGTGCAAACCGACTAGTATGAGCATATGTGTGTATTATGCTATTTGAGTGGTAGAGAGAGGATACCCAACTAACACACTCATAGTAGCCACCTTATGAAGGGATGAAAAAAAATCGTTTTAAGTGTGTATGGTGGAGATAGTACCTCCAACATCAAGAAGTTGCAGACCCTAGTGGCCTACAGGCCTATTACATTTAATATATGCATACCCAAATGTCCAAGTTATTTATGCCAAAGAGTAGCATCATGGGCTACATTATAAGATTCAAAATTTGGCATAAATAAACAATCTATTTTGTATAGTCTACTTTCTCTATGGGTCATTGGCCAGCACTAGCCGTTGGAGGCTGTAGCCCTCCAACAGCAATGGCAATAGAACCTGGTGGCCCATGCCAAACCAAACCATTACATGGGCCCTAAGGACCCGTGTCATACCTATTACAATTAACATTCTTACCTCTAACCCTAGCTATCCTAAAAATATCTCTTTCACCCTCTTTTGAGTTGACCTTTTTATATAAATCCTCCCAAATTTTAGCTTTTGCTTCACTCACGACCTTTTTTGCTTCTTTCTTTCATTTCTTATAAGGCTCTAAAGTTTAACGTAATTTGTAACATGTTCTCTTTACCTTGGTTTTATTTTACACCACCATGTTCTCTTTGCCTTGATTTTATTTTACATCACTTCACTCCACCACCAAGCTTATTTTTATGCCAATACACCTCCCTTAAATTCACCTAACACATCTTTCACCACTTTCTAATAATAATAGCCTTATTGTTTCACATATCACAAGGCATACCAACATAATTCCAAGCATCTCCTTGAAGGACTTTATGTTTAAATATACCTTCTTTCTCGCTTTTGAGGTTCCTAAGTTTAGTTTAAATAGCTCAATGCACTCTTTTTTCGTTATCTACTTTTTTACTTCTAAATCCATAACTAAAAGGCGATGTTGGGTGGTTAAGCTTTCTTCTGAAATTACCTTGCAATCTTTACAATATGATCTATCTTTTTTTCTAAAAACAAAATAATCAATGTGTTTGTGATAAGCCACTCTTATATGTAATTAAATGTTCATCTTATTTTTTGAATAGTGTATTGATTATAAAGAGATCAAATGTCATAGCAAAATTTAAAATCTCCCTAGCTTCCTCATTTATATCTCCAAAACCAAAGTTTTCATAAATATCTTGATATCCTAATGCCTTTTTACCAACATGTTCATTTAAGTCTCCTCCTAAACAAATCATCTCCTTTTGTGAAATTCTTTGAATCACCTTATCTAACTCCTCCCAAAAAGCCGGTTTATACTATCTTCTAGTCCTTCTTGTGGTGCGTAAGCACAAACTATATTCAAAACTTTTGCTTCTAACACTAATTTCAACATCATGATTCGGTTACCATATCATTGTATATCTACTATACTATGCTTTAAATCTTTATTTATGATAATAACAACTCCGCTTTAAGCCTTTTCCTTTCCGGAGTACTATAATTTAAAACTTGTATCCTTAATCTCCTTTACTTTTTCTCCAACTCACTTTGTTTCTTATAAACATATGATACGAATCTTTATCTGAATCATAGTATCTACCACATCCATTAGCTTACCGGATAATGTTCTGATATTCCAACAACCAAAATGTATCTTATTATCTAGGACTAGTTTCCTTACCCCTGTATCCATCCATGCTGAAAATATGGACCCTCTCTGTAATTTGTTCAATATATTCGGACGATAATGTAATGGGACTAACTTCTTTACCCACACCCATCCATGATGTGAAAACCCTCTCTACAATTGATTCACTATATTCGGATGAAAATGTAAAAGTCATTGCTTACTTTTCACTACATTCAGGCTCTGTAGTGCGTCACTAAGAGAGGACGTTGCAACACAATACTCATAATTTGTATAATCCATGGTATAAAGATCCAACAAAGTTTTACGTTGGCTATCAAAAGTCTAACGTAACCCTCCTCCTTTACTCGTCCTTGGGACCAGCCATGCAAGGGTGATCTCTTATACGAGCATAGTTAATCTCTCAACTACAACCAAATAAAAAAAGAAGCAAACTTTAATAAGTAGAGATAAAAAATAATCAAACCTTAAACTTCACCTGAAAAGTTAACATTATGTAGGCCTAATGCTAAGATGCTCTTTCTAAGTGTCCTTAAGATATGAGTCTAGCCATACCTCACGGCTGCTACTAAGGAGGACCTGAGCGAACCTGAGAGACAAAACCGAATGAACACTTGTAAGACTCATTTATATTCAGTTTTAAACTACTCAATTCAATTCAATTCGGAATGGGGTTGTAGTAATGGAGCGAAGTCTCCCCCCAAAATGTAATATCCGTGGATGAAACACGACCACACACGTGCACTCGCTCTTAACTGCACACGAGTATACCCACATGCACTTGAGCCTTTTCGCTCTTAGATTGCACACGATTGCACTCACGCACACTCGAGCCTTCTCCCTCTTAAGCTAATTATATATACTTTTCATTCGGGTAAATTTACTTTGTGAAAGTCGTGTGAGTTGCACTTACTTCCGGGTGGATTTACTTTAAAGTCATGTGAGTTGTAATTACATTTCGAGTAGATTTACTTTCAAGTTGTGTGAGTTGCCATTTAAATTTCACACAAGAACACCCACGACCACTCGAGCCTTTTCGCTCTTCACACTCACACACATTGAACCTTTCCCCTCTTAAGCTAAACATATATACTTCAATTTGGGTAAATTTACTTTGTAAAAGTCGTGTGAGTTGCACTTACTTCCGGGTGGAGTCGTGTGAGTTGCAATTACATTTTGGGTGGATTTACTTTCAAATTGTGTGAGTTGCCATTTAAATTCCACACAAGAACACCCACGAACACTCGAGCTTTTCCGCTCTCTACACTCACACACATTGAGCCTTTTCACTCTTAGGATAAAATATATATATTTTCAAGTCATGTGAGTTTACTTTAGTGGAAGTAGAGTTGCACTTTAAATTTGTGTGGGTTTACTTAAAGTCGAGTGAGTTGCTATTTCAATTTGAGTGAGTTCGTATCATCGCTCTCAGAAAAGCCCAAAAAGGATTTCTGCATCCCTGCATTCATTCGCTTTCAAAAAGCCCTCGAATCCTCACTCAAACCATGTTGAAAATAGGCCACACATTCACACACATATTAGGCCTAAATAGATAAAACTCACAAAGAATTAGGGTCGTCCAGCATCCGTAATAAAAATTGTAAACAAGGCACAAATCGAATTCATCAAACATTGATCATTCGAAGTTAACACTTATTTTGAAAAATCGAAGTTTCTAAAGCGTTTAAACTGACCCTTGAGCATGAATTTTCATGTTTACAGAATTGGCACGCCCAGTGGGACTCGGGTCTTAAGCAAACTTCGATAAAAACAAAACTTTGAAAATTTTTTCCAAAGAAAAGTGTATAACTTTTGCCTGTTTGCACTTATAGAATTTCAAAATTCTGAGTCATGTCGAGTTCAGACTCTAATGAAGTGTCTAGCCGAGCCTCGTGCTCATCAAGTTCCTTTTCGAAAAAAATTTCAAAAACCAATCTCAAATGCAAAAAAGAAGAGCTCAAAGACTTGTGAAGGGAATTCGAAGCAAAAATCGTTGCCCTTAGCCAAGAGGCTGAGGCAACTGACTCTTGTTCGTCTCATGGCGAACCAGCTAAAGCTAAGAAAAAACCTGGCAAGTCCAAAAAGCCCAAAGAAACCTCCACAATGGAGGGGGACCAATATCACGAATCCTTTACACTGAAGGATCAAAAAGCCCTTCAACAACTGTTGAGGGGCCAAAACAAAGAAAAGAGATCGTACGCCCTATCTGATTTTCTTCCTATGGATTATGAAACAGATAGTGACGATGATATACCGAATTTCCATCGGTATGATGGCATGGGGGATCCTAGATCCCACCTGCAACTCTTTTCTCACAGAGCCCACAAAAAGAAGGACTCTGCGAAATGGATATATTGGTTTCCCCTCTCCCTCAAGAGGACTACTTCAAAATGACTTGCTTCTTACGACCTAAGCCAGTTCGCAACTTTTGAAGAGTTAGCGAACATCTTTATGTAAAGATTTTCCCATAACGTAAAAGTGACGCCCACTTTGAACACCTTGAGGGACACAAAACAAGCTTCGAACGAGGATGTACATGCATTCATCGTTCGATGGAGGTCCCTCCTCGGGCAAGTACGAGAGCCCATCTCTGAAGGATGCGCAGTAATGCTCATCCTTGAAAATTTTAAAACGAAGTTGAAAACGCTTCTTTCTTTGCATGAAATTTCAACTTTTCACAAGTTAATTAAAAAAGCTTCTCTCTTCAAAACAAATCTGAAAAAGGGGGTCTACAATGACTTGTGGAAAGGAAAAATTCTTCCAAAACCAATATTTGAAAAACCCGGAACTTCCGGGCTACCCACAGCGGACAAAGGGAAAAAACAACAAAAGATTGCAAACGTTCAAGTGGAATCAAACCCGGCCGGCACTTCAAAGAAGTTCGAACAAAAAAATGAAAAAAAGTTTCAAAAACCATTTGAAAAAATGGAGTATACCCCACTGGGGCAGCCTGTCTCGGAGGTCCTTGACCTCCTGCTCACCCAAGGATTGGTAACGCTCCCCGAAATTCCTGAGGGGACACTTCCAAAAGGGAGATTTCTAAACAAGTTTTGCAAATATCATCGGCTCAAAGGCCATGATACAAACAAATGTTTCTCCCTTTTGAATAAATACGAGGACTTGATAGAGCAGGACCGGCTCTAGGTCACTGAGGAACCGGAGCCTGCCCAAGATGTGCTTAAAGAACCCTTCAACAACCACGCAAGTACTAGTGGGAAGGGAAAAGAGGTATGTGCTTTCTCGGCTTCCTCAAAAGGTTTAGTACATGCATTGCATACAGGCTTCACTACTTGTCACACACCACCTTCTCTCATCATATTTAAAAAGGCCAAACAAGTAGTAATCCGAGGAGCGGTTAGAGTCCCGCCCTCGACTAGAGCCATCTTAGAAATTTGTGGTGCTCTGAAGCACAAAAATAGAGCCAATATAGGAGCGAGCCTTAGGGAATGTGTGGGCGAGGTGACCAGGTCCGAAAGGATCTATCAACCCCACATCTAAAAAAAAATGCAACTAAAGAAGTGGTTAGTATTCCTGGCCCTTCAAAATCATGCATTCCTAGGACATTGCAGGTCATGGATAAAGGAAAAAACGTGTTAACCCCATATGATTTCGAAACACATCTTTCCAAGATCCCCATAAACATATCTATCCTAGAATTAATCCAAACTTCTCCCAGGCATAGACAGGTTTTAGAAAAAAATTTAGAAAGAACCAAGGTTAACTCAACTATAACCCCTGAGTCCCTTTCCTTCCTAGTGGCACCTATCTGTGCTAAAACAACCATCGTGTTCTCGGAAGATGAGATAGAAAGACCGTATGAAACCCATAACCAAGCCTTGCATATAGAGGTGGTATTGAATTACCATCCTCTAGACAGGTGTTTGGTTGATGGGGGAGGAGCTCTAAACATACTTTCATTATACGTGACTTGTCAAATCAGAGTCTCCCTGACCTCTGTAAACCCAAGCCCCATCGTTACCACAGGATACGATGGAAATACATCTAAACCTTTGGGAGCTGTAGAGTTACCCATGGAAATAGGGGGCATAACCCATGCAGGGGTGTTCCATGTCTTAGACATACACCCCATTACAACCTACTTCTAGGAAGACCATGGATACATAGCCTTCGGGCCATGCCATCCACCATCCATAGGTGTATCAAAATCCCCTATAAAAACCAAATTGTGGTAATTCTAGGCGAAAACCATCCTCAACTTAGGGGAGTTCAAAACTTTCCTTGCTTGTCAAGTCATCAAGCCTATGAGAACAACCTCGGGAAATACTTAGACGAACCATCCAAGTTCATCCTCAAAAGACCTAGGAATGTCATATATATCAAGGGGCAGCCCAAAGTTGGCCCGCCCAAAATCGTGACCATCCCAGGTAAAACCTATTTGAATCTCATTTTTTTTGAGAATTAGACATTGTTAGGTAAGGCATAGAAATTTTGTAATGTTTCCTAATTTCCTTATAAAACATCTGCTAAAGTAGCGAGTGTTAAGACTCAAGTGAAGGGAAACGCAAGAAGCTGAAAATCCTTGTGATTGAAGCTAAAAGGGTTTTCCCTCTTTCGAAATCGAATTAAGAAAAATCCCGAACATCGAGCAACATGAGACCAGCTCACTTAGGGCAACCAGTCTTCATAAGCCTCCCAAGTTCGATCATTGCATGATTAGGGTCTCTAGAAAATCATTTTTTCAGCATATCATCCATGTCACCCACTCATGCGTGTAGACAAGGTCGTCAAATACATGATCCCAATTAGGGCTATAACCACATTAGAAAAAGTCCCCTTTGGCGAAAATCCCCTCTTAGCTGTCATAAGAAAACGTTTTTTCAGAAAACTGGGATGATCCATATTCTCAAGGACAAATCCAAGGAGAAAACAAAAGGGGTGTTATCTTCTTTGCCATTATCCAAATCAATTTGGATAATGCCAAAGAGGGGCATCTCTAAACACCCCAAATAGGATTATTTTCAAACAAACGCCTGATTTTCAAAAACCATTTCACAACCCTATTTTGAACTTTTTAAAACCTCAGAGTTTGGAATTTTTAACTTCTTTTTCAAAATCTTTCGAAACAAAGGTTTACAAACCCGGGCTAAAACCCAAGTTTTGTAAAGCAGCTCAAACAAGCAGGTGAAACCTAATAAAAAAGCAGCTCAAGAACGGGTCAAAAAGCAAAAGGAAAGGTTCAGCCCGTCCGGATGAAAACAAGGTCGAAAAGCAAAATGAGCATCCAGGTCAGAATTAGATTTCAGCTATGAAACATAAAAGACGAAGCCAAAGCCCCGATAAAGCTATCAAAGATCAAACCCCAAGCCTGTGGAAACAAAAATCAGACGAAAAAGAGTCCGAAAAGTGAGAAGCAAGTCGGCCAAGAAGACTGGGAAAAAACCAACCTAAAACGAGTCACTGGTGGAACCAGGGCCCGTTTAAATCCGCCCGTTTCAAACACCCAAGAAGGACTGAAGAAAGAAAATTTTGGATTGTATCTGGATAAAAATATCCAAAACTAGATCCATTTAAAATTTGGATTGGTAGCCCGACCTTCCACACGCTCAAATCAAGTTAGCTCCAAGAGATCAGGCTAAAATGCTTTTACTACACCCTGGGGCACATACTGTTACACAGTTATGCCCTTTGGATTGAAAAATGCCGGTGCCACATACCAAAGAGCCATGACTATCATTTTTCACGACCAAATTCATGAGCTTTTGGAAGTATATGTGGATGATCTTTTGGTAAAATCAAAAACCCGATGCATACACATCGAATCTTTGCAAAAAGTTTTTTAAAAGGCTTAGGCTTTACAAAGTGAAACTAAACACTCAAAAGTGTGTCTTCGGAGTGGAATCAGGTAAGCTTTTAAACTTTATGGTAAGCCAAAGGGGCATTGAAGTCGACCCCTCTAAGTGTCGAGACATCATAGACATGCCTCCACCCTCCAACTTAACCCAAATTCGAAGCCTCCAAGGTCGCCTCCAATCGATCAGAAGGTTTATTTCAAACCTGGCAACGAGATGCGAACCTTTCAATAAGCTTTTAAGAAAAGGGGTGAAGTTTGTATGGGATGACGATTGTCAAAAAGCTTTCGAAAGATTAAAAACTTATTTGGTAAATCCTCCGGTTTTAAAACCTCCAAAGCAAGAAAAACCACTGTTGCTTTATATTTCCGTGCATACGAATGCATTGGGTGCTTTATTATCCCAATATGAGGATGATAGCCATAAAGAATATGTTATTTACTACATTTCAAAAACTCTATTGGCATATGAATGAAATTATCAAGCCATGGAGAAAACGTGCTTAGCCTTGGTATGGGCCTGCCAAAAATTCAGACACTACTTTCTAGATCATGAGATATGGATAGTGTCTAGGCTTGATCCGATCAAGCACTTATTTGAAAAACCTATCCTCACGGGTAGGCTTGGTAAATTGTAGCTCCTATTAATGGAGTATGATTTAAAATTCCATCATCAAACCTCCATTAAGGGACAAGCCCTAGCTGATTATGTGGTAGAATTCCTCCTCGAAGAGACATATCCCATACTTGATGAAATGCCCGACGAGGGCATCTTTGCAAACGATTTTCAAAACCATGTTTTAGCAAATTGTTTAAACGAAAACCAAGTATGGAAAATGCACTTTGATGGGGCAAGAAACTAAATAGGGGCAGGTGTGAGAGTCATCCTCATATCCCTTGAAAAGGGAGAGATCCCCATCGCCATTCGCCTAGATTTTGAATGTTCCAATAATATAGCCGAATATGAGGCACTCATACAAGGCTTGAAAATTTTGAAAAATCTAGGGGCATCATACATCGCAGTCTTTGGAGATTCTTTACTTGTCGTAAACCAAGTCTTGAAAATTTGGCAAGTCAAAAGTGAAAAACTCCTTTCATACCACGAATTGGCCACCAAGTTGGTTGGTTCTTTCAAATCATGCACACTCACTCACATAGGTAGAGAGGACAACGGCATAGCAGATGCCCTCTCATCCTTAGGATCAGCCCTAAGGGTCGATCCCACCTTGGAAACCCGATCCTTAGAAATATGGCACTCACCCACTCCATCCATCCGCGATTTGGAGATTTGCCAAAATGACCAAAATTCCACTGAAAAACCCTGGTTTCAAGACATCAAAAACTTCTTAGAAAATGGAGGATTTTCAAAATTTGCTTCTTCTAGGGATAAAACTTTTATCCGAAAGATTTCAACCCGATACGTGATTTTGGGAGGAATTCTCTATAAAAAGAGTTTTACTGGCATCTTGTTGAGGTGTGTAAACCTCGAGGAGGCTAGGACTATAATGCATGAATTCCATGATGGAGAATGTGGAGGGCATGTCAATGCGAATATGATGGCTATGAAAATACTTAGAGCTGGTTATTTTTTATCCACTCTCAAGCAAGATTGTCATGATCATGTTAGGAAATGTCACCCATGTCAAGTGCATGGACATGCCATTCATATCCCATCATCCACCTTGCATTCCATTGTCAGTCCATGGCCTTTCACCATGTGGGCATTTGACATCGTAGGACCAATCTCCCCTAATGCATCAAATGGGCATAGGTTCATCCTAGCAGCCACCGAATATTTTTCTAAATGGGTTGAAGCTACCTCCTTGACTAATGTCCAGGGGCAACATGTAGTGGCATTCATTAAGAAAAATATCTGGGCTCAATTTGGAGTTCCAAGAGACCTAGTATCTGATAATGGCACCCCTTTCAAGAATGAGAAGATGGAAAAGTTAGGTAATACCTATGGCATAACTCAACATTTCTTGTCGCCCTACTACCCTCAAGGCAATGGCCACAAACAAAACTCTCATTAGTATCATTGAGAAAACCTTAGAAAAGGGTAGGACATGGCATGATGATGAAGCTTTATGGGCTTATAGGACTTTCATCCGAACACCCACAAATGTCATGCCATTTGAGTTGGTCTATGGTACAAACGTTATTCTCCCCATTCATACCAAATTGTATTCATTTCATACATCACTCTCACTCGACCTCCCACTAGAGACTTTTCAACATGCTAGGATGGTTGAGCTTGATTTGTTAGATGAAAGAAGGCTCCTTGCTATGGATCATGCGCATGCATACCGGCAAAGGATAGCCCGATATTATGAAAAGCGTATGAAGCCTCGCCACTTCAAAGTAGGAGACCTTGTATTGAAGATCATCCACCATCGTGGCTCACATCCACTTGGAAAGTGGCGGCCCAAGTGGGATGGTCCCTATGTTGTAAGGGGAACAACCACCAATAATGCCTATTGGTTAATCGATGTCGAGGGTAGGAATTTAGCAGACCCTATAAATGCCCAATATTTGAAAAAATACCATGTGTAGGGTCTAAGCTGAATACCTTTTTAAAAATATTTTGAGGGGATCTCCTTTGAAACTTCATAAAGGAATGATCAAGGTGGATCGTGTGACCCTGAATAAGGGAATCGATGCTGGTGAAAAGCGGAGTTTTCAAAAAAATCGATCGGTTGCATTTCAAAAGTCTTCATCTTACAAAGGAAGGCCTTGTTCAATATAGCAAAATATTTTCAAGTAGTATATGCTATTTCAAAATAGGGTGATCTCGGATGAATCAAGTAAGTCATTGGGATAAGTCTCTCCCCTCTTCATTTCTCTTCCCCAAAGGGAAAATTTGGCAAAAAGCAGAAAAAGAGGTAAATCCCCCCAAAAAGTCGCTTTCCAAAGGAAGGAAGAATAGGAAAAAAGAAGAAAATCATTCTTCGATTGAAAAAGAAAAGAGAGAAAAACAAAAAGAAAATTTCTCCCAAATGGGAGGCCCTCATGAAAGAAAAAAAAAATTGCCAAAAAAGCTCAAAAGAGCAAAATTTTCTGCCTCTTCGCCTCAAACCACGTGACGCTTCAGAAGAGACCGTGGTAACTCTTTTCCCTATCCCTACAATTTATCCCAATGGAAAAAGATTCATTTCAGAGAGTCCTAAAGTAAAAATAGGATCCGCTTATTTGAATCTCATTTTTTTTTAGAATTAGACGTTGTTAGGTAAGGCGTAGAAATTTTGTAATGTTTCCTGATTTCCTTATAAAACATCCGCTAAAGTAACGAGTGTTAAGACTCAAGTGAAGGGAAACGCAAGAAGCTGAAAATCCTTGTGATTGAAGCTAAAAGGTTTTTCCCTCTATCGAAATCGAATTGAGAAAAACCCCGAACATCGAGCAACATGAGACCAGCTCACTTAGGGCAACCAGTCTTCATAAGCCTCCCAAGTTCGATCATTGCATGATTAGGGTCTCTAGAAAATCATTTTTTCAGCATATCATCCATGTCACCCACTCATGCGTGCACACAGGGTCGTCAAATACATGATCCCAATTAGGGCTATAACCACATTAGGAAAAGTCCCCTTTGGCGAAAATCTCCTCTTACCTGTCATAAGAAAAAGTTTTTTTCAGAAAATTGGGACGATCCATATTCTCAAGGACAAATCCAAGGAGAAAACAAAAGGGGTGTTATCTTCTTTGCCATTATCCAAATCAATTTGGATAATGCCAAAGAGGGGCATCTCTAAACACCCCAAAATAGGATTATTTTCAAACAAATGCCTGATTTTCAAAAACCATTTCACAACCCTATTTTGAACCTTTTAAAACCTCGGAGTTTGGAATTTTTAACTTCTTTTTCAAAAAATTTCGAAATAAAGGTTTACAAACCCGGGCCAAAACCCAAGTTTTGTAAAGCAGCTCAAACAAGCAGGTGAAACCTGATAAAAAAGCAGCTCAAGAACGGGTCAAAAAGCAAAAGGAAAGGTTCAGCCCTTCCGGATGAAAACAAGGTCGAAAAGCAAAATGAGCATCCAGGTCAAAATCAGATTTTAGCTCTGAAACATAAAAGACGAAGCCAAAGCCCCGATAAAGCTGTCAAAGATCAAACCCCAAGCCTGTGGAAACAAAAATCGGACGAAAAAGAGTCCGAAAAGTGAGAAGCAAGTCGGCCAAGAAGACTGGGAAAAACCCAGCCTAAAACGAGTCACTGGTGGAACCAGGGCCCGTTCAAAACCACCGATTTCAAACACCCAAGAAGGACTGAAGAAAGAAAATTTTGGATTGAATATGGATAAAAATATCCAGATCTAGATCCATTTAAAATTTGGATTGGGTTTGATCTTTCGATCCAAACACAAATCCAAGACCCACCCCTTAGCCTATAAATAGGGATAAAAACAATACCTATCAATAAGAATATGCTGATAACCTGTTAGAAGCCACGAAAAAAGAAGAAAAAGCATATCCTCAGTTTAAAAATAAAAGCTTGAATAAACAAGCAATAGAAATCGCTTACACATGTTGATGTCATGGCAGGTTTACAGGCTGGAAGTCGCTGCTGCATGAACATATATGCTGAAAGATAAAATAATAAGCTCCAAGCAGTCAAACATGCACTAAGTACCTTTCAGGGAAGAAAAAGTATTGCATGCATCAAAAGAAGCTGGTGCATATAGCAAGTAGTACATAGTTCATGTTAAAATTGCAGATTCCAATATCTCAAAGATATAAGAGGAATGTTTTAGCTCTTTATGAATCGCATCTACAATAAGAAGGTTAAATGCAGCTTCTCTCCGGATACAGTTAATACTCCCTAGTTCACTACCTATATTAAGGAGCCTATTTATCTGATATCAAACAGGCAATTAGATGGAAGCATGCTTTGTCTTAGAGATACAAACATCCCAAAAAAGTGGAACACATGCATCTTGTATCAAACACCAGATACATCTATATGTGGACACTAGATCCAAAGGTAATATTGGTGCCAAAAAGAAAAAGAAAAAATATTCATATTTCTATCCAAACCCAAGGGGTAGGACAGTAACATCAGGGGCACCCAGGACAGTACTCACTGCATCCATCTCTTGCCTTCACTCAAGATCCCTATGTTCTAATCGAACATTTGATGGAAGCTTCATAGAGTTGCCTGTCCAAGGACGCTGACATCCATGGCAATCCTATTGATTTTAGATATCTTCTCGGAACACCTTTGCAATCGAATAGGGCAAGAAAGATAGGTTTTCTTCCAAAGCACAAACTACTAAAGCATTTTGAAAAGAAATTTATTGCTGTTCATAACAGCAAAATATGTTAAGGGTGAAAGGAGATGTATATGCTAATTAACGTATCAGGATCACAAGAATATCATGACAATATGGCAAGGTCAAGGATATGACCTTAACAGAAAAGGCGTTCAAAAGTGCAGGTATTTACCATAGGCTTCATTGGCTATGAACTTCGAACCCATTAAACTAGCAAGATCATATGAAACTGTACATGATGTCATTTTCGCTCTTTCCGCACGCTATGATCAAGGTGCTACAGTAATAGATGCATAGTTGAGATCGGAACGAGCCAAAACGAAATAAAATCAAGTACCAAGAGTCACAAGGAAACATAAATAAGCACACAATGAACCTTCAGCCTATGCAATTTTTGTGGCGTGACCAACATATATATGCGTTCCAGCACCCAATCAGATCAAATTGAAAAAGCTGATAACCAGAATGAATGCTACTTAAGTATAGATTGCAAGTTTGATCAGTAAGAGGTGATCGAACGAAAAACAAAAAGAAGAAACGAGAGGAGAACCTGTCTCATCCGGAGTTCGAGAGGGTACGTCGAATGCAAATTCGGACTCGAATGGGGCATGCAGGCCACGGCCCTGTCTCATGATTTCCACCGTTTGAAGATTATGAAACTCGGTCCTCATATGGCTTCTCAAAGAAGTCAGTCCTTCACTTTTTCATATTTTTTTCCATATTTTTAATTGAAGCCCCTCTTTATGATCAATTACTAATATGTTCTCATGTTAAGGACATGACGATTATGTATTTGCTATCTGACAGTCGGTATTATTTGCAAACATACTTTGAATCTTTGATGTTTAGTTGTTATTTATGCCAGATACTACGGGTTCGTGATCGTTTGCATTTTTTTGGATCATGAAGACTGCTGTTAAATGGATCATGATATAGTTATGTATCAAAAAGTTTAGATAAAGTTTGACTCAAATTTGAATAAATGATGAATATTATATTTTCATTTTACTAAAGATCCGTACTCATTTTAGACCTTATTCATTCGATCCATTTGGGTGCTTTAGACCCAATCCATTATCTCATTTAGATCCAAATATAATTTGTATTATATTTAGATAAGGATTGAGTTTGAATTCAGTGTCGAATCAAATTCATTTGGTGATCCATTTAAGTTTGGATCGACATTTGGATTTTGGATATGGTTTTGGAATTACAAATGTTTTTTGAATCCTAATTTGAATTTAAATTTGGGTCTAAGTTTAAAAGTGGGCTTAACTTTCGATCTTAGATTTGAACATTAAGTTTGGTTTTGGATCCAAATAAATTTGAGTTACACGTTGAGATTTAAGATGTGTTATAAGTATGTGTGTATGCATATATACTTATGGAATATGCATATGACCAATTTAGGTAGCATGAAATGTTTTGTAATATTTATTAATACATTGAAGCAAAAGCTAAAATTTGGGAGGATTTATATAAAAAACTCAACTCAACAGAGGGTGAAAGAGATATTTTTAGGATATATAGGGCTAGAGATTAGAAAACTAAAGATCTTAATTTTGTTAGATGCATCAAAGACAAGGATGAAAAAATTCTAGTGGTAAATGATAATATTAGAAATAGATGAAAAAACTATTTTTATAAGCCTTTTAATGAAAATAAAGATGTTAGTATTAGCTTAGGAGAGTTAGCCAAATCAGAAAAGTATATAAACCACAATTTCTACCAACGTATTCAAAAGAATGAAGTCAAAGAGGCTCTTAAACATATGAAGGGTGGTAAATCGGTAGGACGAGACAATATATTCCTATAGAAGTTTGGAAAATACTAGGAGAAATATGAATCACTTGGCTCAAAAGACTATTTAATGAAATATGGAGAAACCAAAAGATGTCCGAAGAATGGAGAGCGAGTATACTTATACCCATATATAAGAACAAGAGAGACATTCAGAATTGTGTGAATTATCGAGGTATCAAGTTAATGAGTCATACTATGAAATTGTGAGAAAGAATTATCGAACGTAGGTTAAGACAAGTATCGAGTACAACAGAGAACCAATTTGGATTCATGCCAAGTAGATATACTCTTAAAGCGATTCACCTTTTGAGACTTCTTATAGAGCATTTTAAAGCAAAAAAGAAATACCTTCACGTGATATTTATTGATCTAGAAAAAACTTACGATAGGGTACCGAGGAAGGTTCTTTGGAGAACCTTAGAAAAAAAGGTATTCCATTGACATACATAAACCTTATAAGAAACATATATGATGGTGCAAAAACATATGTGAGGACTCACGAATGAATGACAAACTTCTTTGAAGTTAATATTGGGTTACATCAAGGATCAACTTTAAGTCTATACTTATTTATAATGGTGATTGATGAGTTAACAAAACATATTCAAGATGAAGTACCTTGGTGTTTGTTATTTACCGATGACATTATGTTAGTGGAGGAGTCTAAGAAAAAAGTTAATAGAAAATTGGAACTATAGAGAGAAACATTAGAAAGTAAAGGCTTTAGACTTAGTAGAACAAAGACAGAATATATGGAATGTAAGTTTGATCATTTGGTTACTTTAGAGGACATGAAAATTAAAATTGGCACATATTGCATCTACCAAAAGAAAAGTTTTAAATACCTAGGGTCAATTTTTCAGAGTGATAGGAAGAATCAATGGAGATGTTACACATAGAATTAATGTTGGTTGGTTAAAATGGAGAGGAGCATAAGGTATTCTTTGTGATAAGAAGATACCATTAAAGTTAAAAGGTAAATATTATAGAGCAGCAATAAAATGAGAGTATTGTTTAAGATGGTTTGGACATATAAAAAGAAGATCAAAAAAAAAATCTTTAAGAAGGTATCAAAAACTAAAATTTGAAAGTATTAAAAGAGGTAGATGACGACCACAAAAGTGTTGGAAAGAAACAATAAAGGATGATCTAGCTTATTGTGAGTTAACTGCTAACATGGCACATGATAGGCTATGTGGAAACAAAGAATCCATGTAGCTGACCCCGTTTAATATGGGAAAAAGGCTTTGTTGTTGTTGTTGTTGTTATACACAAAATGCTCAAAATATAGCAAATGAATAGTCAATACTTAAGGCAAAACTTGTTTTATGCATTATTTTCAAATACTTATATCAAATACAAGGTTATCAAGATAACAATAAGTGTGTTTTCAACATTGACTCATCTCCAACCAATACCCAACATTAAGCACATTAATCACAAAGGTTTTTAACAAAAGGCCAACAACAGTAACATATAGCCACAACACGAAGATTTTAATCACATGAAAATATACCTTCAAAGTTATCCAAATCTCAAATTATCAAATATCAATAAGTGAATCTCCAAACCGATCTCCAACCAATAGCCAACAACATGAAGTACCTTAGTCACAAAAGTCTTCAACAAAAGGCCAATAAAAGTGACATATAGCCACAATACAGATCTTAATCATACAAAGATATCCAACTTATTTTCTAACAATTAACAAATAAAATTTTCTTTTAAACGAGACACTAAACCATTGATTAAACAAATATTAAAAATAAACAAGTTGGAAATATCACACTTGGATTGACTCGAATCTGAATACCAAGCAAGATCAAATTGAATCTAAATATAGGCCCGAGTTTGGATCTAGTGTAACAAGAATCTCATATTTAACACATAACGAGTCTGGATCTTGAACCGGATCCATGACCCGACTCTATATAAATGCATCCCCATCTTTCTCTGCCAAATGTAGAGAAGTGAAACCCTCTCTCTCCTCACCTCTCTCTGTAGCAAAGAGTCTTCATCCGTCGCTGCATCGCCTCCATTCCCTCTTCCTTACCATATAACCAAGGTTACCACTCAGCAATCCCCTGTCACCAGAATCACACCCTGCCATTGACCTCAAAGTCATCGTCGCTAGGGAGATTGAGGGTAGCAAAAATCTTCTCAATTGACTCAATGGAATCTGAAAGCACAAATGAAAGTTTTGGAACAGATTTGATCCGATGCCCACGGCCTATGACAAGGGACGACATTGTTGAAGACTCTCTCACCAGCACGATGAGTTTCTCCACAAAAAATGCGAGACGGCACATGTCTTGTGCCCCAGGACTCGGCGGAGGTTTGGTGGTCAGCACGCTTCGAGACATGTCAGCCTACCGCTTGTTCTTTGATAGATTATCGTGGACAAAAGAAATGGCGTTCAGTTGGATCGAAGCCCGAAGAACGTCTTGCAATGGAACCGAAGCCGACTATCCATCGATGGCCATGTCTCCTTCCACCTTGTGTACGGTGACCAAAGGGCAAGCAGTGGCGGTGGGAGACATACTCTCTTTGTTATTCCATTTTCAAGACCTCGACCCAACTGCTGCAACACCAGAGCCACTGCCAAGAGTCAATCACCGCCTCACCAACACCGTCACCTGGACCACCGAATGCCTCCCCAACTCAAGTGAACAACACCATCAACTCTAAGAAAGCAAAACCCTAATACCATGTTAAAAATACAGTTATAAGTCAAACTTTATTCAATAATCAGCTATAGAAGGCTTCTTTACAATGTTACAATGATGTGTTTATATCAATGTTGTTCGACATGTATCACATCGTGTATTGTTTTGGTCCACGATACGAATTGTATTGTTCTATATCGTAATTTAATAATAAAAATTTAGTAAAAATCTTTTAAAACTTAAAAAATAAGAAAAAAATATGATAATTGCAAAGAATTCATATAATGCAAAAGTTTAGTATATATTCATTATTTACCATTCAATAATTGAAAAAGAATTACATATTTTGAAGCAGAATTCTTAGAAAAAAGTATAATTTTTATAATTGAAAAAAATATATTTACACATTATTAATAATGATCATCAACTAAATAATCTGTATCTTCTCCTTGCTGAAGATCCTCACCACCTTTTGTTTCAAAATCAAAATCTTCATCCCATTAATGATGTTGTTGCACTCCTTCCAAATTAATCCATGCAATGTCTTCTTTAGTTAGGAGTGTATTTGCTTCATTATCTTCCATAATCTACTCCTCTAATATATCAAAATTATCCAAACTTATTCGATCAAATTGATTTTCTTCTTTATTTAACTTTTTTAATTGCCTACAAGAAAGAAAGATAAGTAATTAGTAAATAACATTAAAAATTGAAGTCAAACAAAATATTGAATTGAATCTTTAAGTCGTAACTAATATAAGATTACCTTTGTCTGAGCCACATATTAGAACGGATGAAAACTAAGTCATTGAACCCTTATGTTCCAACCTGTTGTGCTTTTTTTGTAGATTCAAAGACACTCCAATTCATTTCACAACCCATTACACTAAAGGTTTGGCTTCTAACTCTTACTATAAAATCTCTAAGGTTTGGGCAATCACTTCTAAACTATTCCACCAAACATGTGATAGAAAAAGAAAAACATTAGAGACTTAATCTAAAATAAATATAAGATTTAATAAACTTAAATACAAAGATAAACAGTTTACCTGGGCACATATTAGTGCGGTTGCTAATTTCTACAAGCAAACTCATCAAGTGAAGAGCATTATCATAGATCTCAATCTCTCAATGTATAGCATTTGCTCTACTCTCATTAGGGACTAATTTGTCTATACAATCAATGATACCTCGGTTTACTTCATCATCCATTTTAAAGCTTGTTGAGTACCTGAATGTTGGGTTTAGATAATAAGTTGTTGCATGAATAGGCAGATGCAATTGTTTGTTCCATCTATTATCTATAATGTTCCACACGGGCATATAATCCCTCTTCTAATAGCTTCTTTTGTCCTATCCATGGCTTCATAAAGATAACCTATAGATGGTTTCTCCTTGCTATCAGTCAATCTCAAAACTTTCACTAAAGGACATGTAATCCTCAATGCATTCCTATCTGAAATCTCATTTAACTTTTTGTTTCTTATATTTTGAGACAACTTTGTAAATTGTTGTCATTCATCTAAAGAGAGCATTCTTTTAAATGCTTGCTTTTGTTTCACAGTGCTCTGTACATATAAGAAATTAGTTGCAAACTGAGTTGCAACTAGACGAAGGAGGTTTATATTATCTATATATCTCCTCATCATACATAATACAAAAGCATGGTTGTAGATAAATTTGGTGATATCTTGGCAAGACTTAGTTGTTTCCTTTATCTCATCCATCTCACCAATATCCTCAAGAATGAGATCTAAACAATGGGTTGCACAAGGTATCAAATAGAAAGTCTCATAAGTATATGCTAACTCCTTATAGTTAACCGTATTATCTATAATGAATTAGACTATATTCTCTAGGCCAACCTCGGATATCACCTTATCAAACTCTTGCCTTACGACCTCTACAGTATGCCTCTCTTCTGACATGTCTAGAGATCTCAAAAATATAAGTTCTTTAGGACAATAGATAAGAATGTTTAACAAAATCCTTCATCGCCTATCTCTCCATCTATCTATCATGATAGTGCATCATGTCTCCTTTTATGACTCCCTCAAATTTAAACAATATTCTTTCACTTCAAGGACACTCTTATTTAATAGTTTTTCTCTCAACTTTTAATAATAGGACATCTTATATTATGAACTAATGTTAGCAATTTCATCTGTCATTGCTTGAAAATTAAAATTGTTTGTTGCATTAAATGAAATGTATCTATCATAAAACCATATGCTCATTGCAAGGTTTGTTTGATCATGCAGTTGTTCTGAAGCCATAATAGTACAAATTCCAGGTTGAGCACCATGTATAGTACAAGGAGGAAAAAATGATTGTATGCTAGAGAAAGCTCTTCCAGAACTCCTTCCTCTTCTACCACTTCTTGCAACATCTTCAATAACCCTCTTTCTCCTAGTTGGTGGTCGAGAACTATTACTATCAACCTCTATCCTACCATCAAAAAGAATACTATCACACAATCCAACAACATCATTATCATCTTCCTTAAACTATCTCTAAATCATCCTTCTATTATCTCCTCTCATGTATGCTCTCAATCATCTATAAACATTGTCGTTTAATGGCTTTTGACAATTTATCAACTATGCCTGTAGGAACAACATTTTTTCTAATCCTTGTTAGGTGATGTTTCAATCCTAAAATTCCACCACTAATAACCTTCTTATAAAACAAACATTTTATCTTCAATATGTTTCCCTTAAGTGTTGTAGCCCACTACCATGTTGAATCATTGAACCGAGATTGAGAGTCCCTAACACCCCTTCTTATCTTCTCAATTAAACACTTCAATCTAATAAAAAACCTAAAAATAAAAGCACTTCATAAATCTCAATCTTCACGTAACATTCAAATAAAGTCTCCCACTTCACGAATACAATAAAAATCATATCAACGCACTTCATAACTTCATATTTTGTCATTGAAAAAAAATATAAAAAACAACAAATACAAAAAAAATAAAAAATAAAAACTCAAAATGTATACCTACAACTTGGGTTGGGAGCCTTGCACGAATGTCGTAAAACACTTTTTTTGGAGGCTTGAACACTAAGAAAGGAGGGAGCCTTAAATAGAACCTAAAAACCCACAAAAATGTGGGTTTTTGTTTGGTCATAAGAGTCCCTAATTGTATCACCCGTATCGTACGATACAGACAATACTAGTTGTATCATGTGATACAGTGTCATATCGCACGATATTGTACGATACTTTCTGAAGTGCAATATATTATGTTGTATCGTATCGTGGTACGTATCGCACTGCACTATTTTATCAATAACACTATAGCATTTTATTAGGTCTGAAAACGCTATAGCGGGCAACTCTTAGCGGGCGGCCAGCCATGACCATTGTAAGCGGACATATGAACTGGCTTGGATTGGGTCGATCTGAATCGACCAGATCCCAATGATATACGTTCATCCCACACCCTCTTCTCTCTCTCTCATATCTACTGTTAGCATTTAGGGTTTGCAAGATAAGCACGTAACGGAGCTCGTTGCATCATCCTCATCTATTCCTTCACTTCTACGAGGTTTTGTTCGGATAATAAGGGTTATGCTGGATTTTATATATATATATAAAGTGAGGATTCCGTCTTGCCTTCTTCAGATCTACTCTTAGTGTCTCGTCCTCCAACAACACAATGACTCTCCATGGTTGTGTTACCGGTTATCATCGCCGACCGGCTGAGATATCAGTAAAAGTGGGCAGCCATGAGGTGACTTCCGGTTTGTACCATCGGCAGGCGTCTCATTCTCTATCGGATTAGTACCTTCACGAAAAACCCCTAGCACGAGTGGGTTTTTCCCCTGCTAAGAGCACAGATCCGCAGTAGTATGCAGTAGTTCGGTGTCTTCCAGCCAGTAATGCTCTCTCTCATTTTCTCTCTTCGCCATTAGAGGCATTTCATTTTTACTGGTGCGGGTACTTATGCTGTAGTTTCTTTTTCACAGTTTTCGTCATAGAAGGAACTTGGGAATTCCAGATATCTGCATTGTTGTGTGGGAATAAGAAGAGTTTTCAAGTACGGTGAGTGGATTGGTTATGTCGGTTCTGTTAGAAGAAGAAGCTGCAAGGGTATGAAATTTATGCTCATCTTTGATAATAACGCGTTCTTATTTAATCTTTTACATGAACAACAGCTTGGTCTGTGATGGTACACTCTATGGAAGGCGTATTTCGTAAAATCCCTTTTCAAGAGGTTAAAGCTTTTCAGAAAATTTGTCCATTCATTCACAGAGCAGACTCCTTAGGTATCACCGAGATTTCAGAATTGGAAGCATATACTAGTAGCTCGTATGAGTATTAAAGCAGAGTAGAAGTGTCTTGCGGTATTACTGTAGACATGAATTTATTTCAAATCGTGGGATTTGAAGCCAAACCCTCGAACTATGTTGGGTTGCGCGAGCGTGCAAGTTAGTTTGCTAAAACTAACAAATTATGTTTTTCTGACTTCTTAGAACGATTGTGGACAAGTGAGATCTTTTCGACTTAGGCCTTCTTGAACCGGCGCTCAAGGGTCAGCCTAGATGATTGAAATTTATTTGAATCCGTTAAATCGAAAAAGGAAAAACCAGATTTTCCAAAGTTTCAGATTTGTGCCTAAGTTCTTGATTTCTGAAAAATTTCAGATTCCGAAATTTGCAGGACCTGTTCAGTTTCAGAGCCCTGTTATCTAAATTTTTAAAAATACTTAAATTCTGAAGATTTTACAAAATATAGACACACGTGTGTAGAATCAGAATATATTTTTATTTTATAATTTCATTCTTTATTTTTTGAGAATTAAATACAGAATCAGAAACTATTATAAAATTCAGAACAACCCTGTTTCTGTGAATCAGAAGCTCAGAAAAACAACCATATCTCAGCACTCAGGCATCCAAATTCGATAAAATTTATTTTGTTAGAAAGATACAGATCTTAGATTTCCAAAGATCAAATTTCATCCAATTTCATTAAGCGGTTGCAGAGATATGAGCAAAAGAACAGAGGTCTGTTACTGAACATTATGTTTCTGTAAAACACAATCTGAATTTTGTATAAACTTCACGGATCTAATTGACTAGGAAATAGTTCATAAAAATTCCTCAAAATTTTATCTAATAAAGTCTGATATGTCTAGATCATTCATGCAAAATTTTGAAGCAATTGGATTATCCGTTTGTCTATAAAAATTCTGTAATCAGACGTATGTGCGCAGACAGTTTCAAAAACCAGTTTTACAGAAAATTTCAGAAGGTTCCTAACTTGATTCTAAAACGAAATTCAACGAGTATCAGTCCTAATGATGCATGGAAATCATCTCAACATGGCGTGTTGTATCGATATAAATGAAGAACATGGGCTCGAGGACTTGATTCATATACAAATTTCCAGAATTTGTGAATTTTCATATTCATATGAACTAAAACCAATTTGTGCAAGAATTCCAACCTGTGTGAGTAAGAGGGAACGTGGAAGAGCTTCATCCGATAATCGTCAGACATCGGAACCAGGCCGACCTCCCTTTTTCTTCTTCTTCCCCTCCTTTCTCTCCCTCTCTCTCTCTCTATTTCTCCGTATTTTCGGACTGAATGTTGATGTGTCTTGGTTGATCATTCCCTGTTGATGCTTGCTGGTTGATCATCGCTGGTTTGCCCCTTGTTCCTTCCCGGTTCCTTTCCTTGTTGTTCCTGGCTGATTGTCGCTGGTTCATGGGAGAGCCCTTTTATAGGCTCTAGCTGGGAAATGGATAAGCCTGATCTTGGTTGTTTTGATAAACTCAATCTGCTAACTGATCTCGTCTAATCTGGAATGTGATCTGCACATGATCTTCTTTTGGTTTTATCTTTGTTAGGTAAGCCTTGAACCTTATCTGATTTGATAATCATGATCTTCTGTATTTGATTCCATTTGAGTTGCTGAATATGATCTGTAATCTGAGTTGTTACGTTATCTATAATTTGAGAACGTTATCTGTAATCGTCATCTGCATTTGATCTCATCATGATCTTTAGAGCCTTCATCCATTTGTTGCAGATATGCTGCAGCTAGTAATCGGTTGAAGGTTTGTTGAGGTAGTTGAACGAGGTAGTCAGCATGTTGGTGAGACCAACTGCACCGTTGTTGCGTAAGAGAAGCTTGACCTTGGACCTTCACCATTCTGAGCTGCCGTTTCCTTGATTACCAACACTCCCAAGTTGTTGGACGTTTGACATGGCAGCTAGAAACTGTTGCTGTGCAATCTCTTGTTCCTTCATCTAGATGCATTGAGGAGATTTTCAATGTTACGAGATGATATAGTCATCATGTTTACGGCTTTCAATAGTTCATAAAAGCAATTTTGCTGATAGAACCAACTTTTTCAAAGCCATTTTAGCGGATATCGTAGTTAGTTCTGCATTTCGAAGTGAACCTTCAGTAGATTCCCAATAACTTTCCTCTAATGGTAGTCTCTAGAACTTCTCACCAGTTATTGCTGCAGAAAATGGTTATGCAAATACATATTACATGCCTTTCTACTATGAACGTGTTCTATTAAGCCCATGTTACGTTTTTGAAAAACCATCTATTTATGCTCACCAGATTTCCTTCATGAGTGTTGGAATACTAACATTACTCTTAACATCAAAGTGACATAACAGTGATGGATGATAATGCCAAACTGGTGCATATCAATACTTAATTACCTTAATAACCAAGCATAACGTGGATATGTTAAGAAATGCTTTCGATACCAAACCTTTATTTTCGGAAGCAATCGTTCCTTTCTTTTGATAATACCGACCTTACCCTCTGGAAATTGATTTCTTTCCAAATGTGAGCTTTTCTTTCTAGGAAGCTCACTTTCACTTTTTAATGCCCGTTTTCCCTTTCTAGGCGTCCACCTTCTTTTTTAGGTGTCAACTTGTCTTTTCAATGCCTTTTTCTTTTCAAGAGGCAAATTTTCAATATGCTTTGCAACAAAAATCTTTTGAGGAAACAAAATTATGTTTCTCCAGTGCTAAGGGCAAAATCGTCATTTTCATCCAATCTAGTCAAAATTCGAAATTTTTAGAAAGGAAAGTATTCTTTCATCATTTTAAAGCTTCCATAAAATTTTGGTACCGAAACAAACTCGTTTAGTGCCTTTTTCATTCAAAAACCCAAAATTACCAAAAATGGACACTTTCCTAAAAATGTAAGAATTTTAAAAGAAAATTTTAGGTGTTTACAATTACCTCTAAGCTAGCTTAGTTACAAAACTTGTTCACCTCCGTAGAATCCAAATACCAAGTCCCAGTTGCTTCATGCATCGCAAGTACATGACTTTTTAATGGATCCGATTGTCAACATAAAAAATAATGCATAATACTAATTAATGACAATAACGTTGCTAGTGAAACAATAACGCTAAATGGTGATTACTGATTGTGATCATCATCCGTCTAGTTTACACATCGATAGAGGCGGTAGGTGTCATCTCTTTTGCTTGTTTTGAGTTGTATCATAAGATTCGTAACTATCGTTGTATTGTTGGTGAGTTATATGGTATTCTAGTTCCCTATAGTCATTCCTCCGATCAACGCCTCTTTGTCGGCCTGCAACCTATCCATCTAGGAGCTAACGGAAGACCTTGCTGCTCTCCTTTCCCCTGCATCTTCAACCTACACAACCTCAGCTGTAGCACCCAATTAAAGCCGATGCTTGCTCTTGTTGTTACTTGCACATGGCTTGTTGATCAACCCCTTACCTGTGAACCTATGGTTCTGCTAGTTTTGTGTTATTACTAGCTAACTGAAGAGTTATTCTTATTTTTTTATAGTGAATATGGAATCATCAACATCTGGGAATCTCGTGTGCCTTTGATATGTCTGTCAAGGTCCTATTGCTTTAATCTCTCATTATTTGAACTGTTGAACATGTTGGTGACAAGAGTTTCTGATCTTCTTTTACCTTTTTTTTATGCTTTAATGTTCGAACTTTCATGCACTTTGGCTGGAGACGAGGCATACTATAAATAATATGGGCTAAAAGGTGAGTATGTGTCATTCCTCCTTTACTACTTTTTCGTGTTTATTAGTGAGTGTTTTGCTTGTTCATTTATGAAAGAACTGGTTATGTTTCTTGATATTTCTTAGAAGTTAGAAAACCCATTATATATATATATATATATATATAATTTTTTAATCATAGATAAAAGTGTACCACTAAATCCACTATATCCCCACTACCGTTATATCAGGGTCAACCGCTAACAACCCGCTAACCGCTATTGATAATATAAGTAGGTATGATTTCTGGTTTTCCAAAGCCAGATTTTTTATAGAACATTTTTGCTTTTATGTATTTAGTTCAATACATTGCTTTCTATTTATAGAGCAATGCTTGGCTCTATCCTTTCGAATTCTCTAGCTGGGCTTTTCGTTGGGAGTCCTAATCACTTGAGTTGTAACTATCCTACGAAAAGCGGCTAGATGACCGGTCTAGCTATTTTTCATGGATGAAGATGCTGATAATGACCATCCTCTTATCTTTACATCTCCCACTTAGCCATTCGAGTTAAATAGTCTAACAATATTGTTTTACCTCTCACTTTTGTAGGGTTTTCTTATTCATGTCATTTTATGATTACAATCATTACCGGTCGTGTGGTTTCTTACCTACACAACATTCAAACATATCTCAAACCCATGTTTGTAACATGCTTTGATAAAAGATCCTCTGTTATGCCTTTAGTCAAGGGGTTTGCCAATATATCATCAGTTGGCATATATGAGATGGATATTTTTTTTCTCATAAACATATCATGAACATAGTTATATTTAACCATTATATGCTTGCTTTTGGAGTTATCAACTCTACTCTTGATAAGAGTAATTGTTGTGTTGTCACAATAAATTATAACTGGATTGTTGGTTATATCCAGTTTCAGATCACGTATAAAATGGTTTATCCGAACAACATTAGTTGTAACCATACAACAAGCCACATACTCAGCCTCTACCGAATTGCACACTTTCTATGCAAGGTAAGTGTGATAATCGCTTAAGTAGGACGGTGTGACTCTAGGTATTTTATGTCCACTTAAAGTTTCGATTGATTTAGGAAAATTATCTATGGGTTCAAATAATGATTGATTTAGATCTACTAGATTGTCAACATACTCATAATTACTTTCAAGGATGCCTTTCTTAGTATCTTCTAGGAATTCAACATCCATGCTCTTTATAAGTCCATGGTCCTTGTGATAAAATCAATATCCCTTAGAGCCTTTAGGATATCTGATGAATATACATCTCCATGATCTATTGTCTAATTTATCTCTAGATTGATCAAGGATCTTCGCATGGGCAATAGATCCCCACCTCCTGAGATGACTTAGGTTGGGTTTTCTTTCAAACCACATCTCATATGGTGTAGAGAAAAAATTTTATAAGATACTCTATTGAGTAGATAAACAGTTGTATTTACTGCTTCTCTATAGATCCAACATGAGTCACCATGATGTAGAGACGTGGATCACCCAATTCGAATCAAAATTCCCTCTTTCGTTGGATCAAGATCACTCCAAGAGTTTCTTGACTAGGAACAGTGGGTGGATAAGATCTTCAAGTATTATCAATACTTTGAAAAAAAGAAAATATCACCTGACTCTTTGGAGTTTATCGATTATACTAATCTCTGGTGGAGCAAAATTAAAAATCAATAGCACAAGGAAGGAGATGGGATATAATGAGTTGAGGCTTGATGAAATGAATCATGTGTAAGAGATCTGTTCTCGACTACTATAAAAAAGAGCTTTACCTTTGATTGCAAAGCTTGTGACAAGGTGGGCTCAGCGTGGATGTTTACGTCAAAGAATTTGACACCTTGCATTGCAAAGTACAAGAACCACGGGACCAAACCATTACCCAATTTTTCAATGGGCTAAACAAATAACTAGTTGACGCTATGGAATTACAACCTTATTCATTCGTTGAGGACGTTTTTCAACTTGCTATTAAGGTCGAAAGACAATGGAGAAGGGAGAGCTATTTATGGAAGACTCTATGAAAGCGGCTCGAAACCAAACTCCTCTTCAGCACGTTATGCCATCCTCAAACTAACGGGCAAACTGAAGTGGTGAATCGCACTCTCACCATGCTTTTGCGAGCTTTTATCTCCACTAATCTGCGTGGGAGGAGCAACTTCCTTCGGTCGAACTGCCATGGCGGCTCAAATTTGGATTAATGCCAAAGAGGGGCATCTGTAAACACCCGAAATATTTTCAAAATTCCCCAAAATTCAAAAGCCAATTTAAAACCTTTGTTATTTTCCAAGTTGAAAAACCTAGCCTTTTAAGGTTTTAAGAAGTTTTCAAAATAAAAGTTTTAAATTCAATAGCTCATGAGCAGACAGACCCGATCCAAGCTCGAATCCAGATCAAGGCCTAAAAGCAAAGAAGATAAGATCAAAGCCTATGAAGATCAAGTTCAAATCAAGATAATATTCAGTTCAAATTCAAATATGGTATCGAGCTAAGATGAGATCAAGTGGAGGATCGAGTTTATCAAATCAAGATCGAGTTCAAGCTTATCCAATCAAGATGAGATCAAGTGGAGGATCGAGCTTATCAAGATGGAATCAAGATCATGATGGTGTCGAGCCTATCAAGACGATATTGAGTCAAGTTCAAATTAGGGCTGAACTTATCAAACCGAGAAGGAACCTAGCAGATGCACACGGCCAACACCTGATATCAAGTTGGAAAAATTGTAAATCAGGAAGTCAAGCCAAGGCGAGATGGTTTAACATGCACTACGGGCCGGTCAACTTGGTGTATCCGGTCAAGCCAAAAGCACAAGACTTGATCAAGTTCAAGAACATGAAGTGGCTAGGATGAATCATGTTCCACCAAGTAACATGATTCAAATTAAGGCAATTAAAGAAGCCAAGCATCAATCAAGTTGAAGTAGGCTAAAGAGTCTTGGCCGACTAACAAGGTGCAGCCGGTTTGAGCCCAATCAAGGCCGTCCACTCTAGAGAAGCCCAACCCACATGGGGCTGGTTCAAACCATAAAAGGGGACCACATGCTATGGATCTAAATCAAAGCCATGGGGCTGACCCAACCCGCCCCAAGGAAGGGGCTAGAAGCCAGCCCCTTGGCATATAAAAGGGGCCAAGGGGGGGGCGGGTTCCCCATCTTGGGAGTAGCTGGAGAAGGGTGAGAATTTGAGACTTGGTGAGAGAGCTAGTTAGGGGATTTTTTCCAGCAAAGGAGGCTGATCCCAAGAGGGCCGTGTAGCACCAAGAGGGATTGGGGAAGAAGGGTAGAATTAGATGAGTGCAAGAGAGCCTTGAAGGAGGAAGAAGGAGCATTGGTCGGACTTCACTCTTGAATCTCCTACCAGATTCTGTCCATCGTGTAAGTATCATTTCGAATTCAATCTTAAAACCCTTCTTCTTCCTTTGATTAAATTGATATGGGGTTATATTAATGGAGCATCGTCTCCCCCCAAGTTGTAATAAGGCTTACATTTGCATATTTTTCATTTCATGGATGGATTGTCAAGTTCACACACATGCACTCAACTTATTTGCTTAAGTGATTCTACCCCAATATATTTTATAAACAATCTATACTCTACCTCCTCTATGCTTAAGCTAATATATACATTTTCATTCCTTTAATTTCAGCAATTTATTTCGGGAGTAGAGTTGTTGCATTTAAATTTCGTGTGAGTATGCATTTGCACGTATATTCTATGAAACTAAAACCCTGTTTTCTGCATCTGCATACTTGATTGTTTCAATTTTAATTCTCTACTCCGTAATCCAAATGTGCTGAAATTTTAGGTACAACACCTCCACACAAGACCCTCTTAGAAATAAAATTTGCAAGAATTTTAAGACCGTGCAACCTCATTAATAAAATTAGAAAAAATCAGATAAATTCATTTCTATTTCTGCACAGTCGGATTTCCAGAGATAGGGGTTGGGTAAAAGTCTCATATCTCTGTCTATAGGAATCCAAATTGGTTAAAATTAGTCTCATTGGAAAGCTAATATCCATAGCTTTCCAAAAGGACTAAAATCATAATATTTGGAGGTATGTACACCGAGATATAGAGGATTCTTTGAGCCTTTATATTTCTGTCACAGAATTTTCTGAAACAAGGAGTTAGTCTTACTTCCCGATTTAATTTTGCAGATCTGTCAGTCCAAAATTAAAAACAAAAGTCTAGGATCCCAAGACATCAGAAAACCTCCTGTAAAATTTTTATGAATTTTGAAGATCCTTAAACCATCAAGAAAAATTCGAGAACAAGGGTTAAAAACAGACGCAGTTATGTTTTTCAGAACTTGATGAGTTTCAAGTTTTAAAACCAAAACACATTGCATCCTTACTTTGTCACTTTGAAAACACCAAATTTTCATGTGAATTGGAGTTCACTCTTTTCAAAATTGAAATTCCTAAGTGCTTAGGCTGACCCTTGAGCATCGGTTTAAGAAGGTCTAAAGCGAAAAGAGCTCGCTTAGTCCAATCGCCACAAAAGTCAAATTTTCAAAACTTTTCTAGTTTTGGCAAACTAGCTTGCATGCTCGCGCATTAAGTAGATAAGAAATTATCATTTCAAGTCTCTACATAGGCTTGGAGTGAAAAATTTTGTGTCTACAATACTCCTTATCCAATTTCTCAATGTGTCTCTTACAATAGTACTTTAGAAAATTATCAACGATTTGTGATGAATGCAGAATTAAATTATATTCTATACCTAAGAATATTGAGGAGGAAAGCTGGTATCAAAGGTTGAAAGAAACCATGCAAAATGAGTTCGAAGCATTGGAGAAAAACAATACTTGGGATATTGCTAATCTATCCTAGGAAGAGAACTAGTGGTTGTAAATGGGTGTACACTGTGAAATTTAAAGTAGATGGGAGTTTGGAACGCCATAAGGCAAGGTTAGTTGCTAAAGGATATAGCCAGTCATATGGTATATATTACAATGAAACCTTTATGGTATATATTATAATGAAACCTTTGATGTAATTGCAAACTAACCGTTGTAAGAGGTGTCATGAGCCTCGTTGCTCATAAAGGATGGGATATATGACAGTTATTCGTGAAGAACACTTTCCTATAAGGAAATCTCAATGAAGACATCTATATGCAATTACCTCCATGATTCTATGCTGAAAGACAAGGTATACAAATTGAATAAAGCAATCTATGGCCTCACACAATCACCAATAGCTTAGTTTAAATGATTTAGTGAGAGTATAAGTAGCTTGAGATTTCATAGAAGTGTGAATGTGTTAATGTAATAGGGGCACGGGCCACTAGGGCCCGTGCAGCCCAAGTATGAAGCAAGGGCCAGGGCCACCATGGCCCTAGCCACCACCATTGGGAGCTCCAACGGCTAGTGTTGGCCGGCCAGCACTAGTTCACTCCTTTGCTCTTTGTGTTGTTTATTTTACACCTCATGAACAATGTAAAACCTCTATAAATACCACTTTAAAACATGAATAAGTATGTAGTCTAGTACTGCTTTTTGACTTGTTTCGTATACGCTTTCGCTCTTGTTTGTTATTCTTGAAGATCGGCATTCGGGATTGAATGCCATTTGACTCTTGGTGACTTGGTGATCTTGATTCGTGCTACATCAATCTTTGATCATTGACGAATATTTACATGGTATCAGAACCTCAGATTGAAGAAATCGGGTGCATTGAGAAGCATGCCATCGGTGCGAAATTTGAAGAATTTTACCAAACTTGAGGTTAGTTCATAATTTGTTATTTTTTACAAAATAGAAGGTAAAAATGAGTCGTTTAGATGTATCCTAGACCCGAAATGCTACCAAAGTTGGGTTAGGATCATGAAAAAGTATTTTTTGTTAAAGGATTTTTGGGATTACATTGATGGAATCATAAAGGAACAATTTTGAACATTGATGATTTAGACGATGATGAACTCATCAAAGCCCATGAAAAATACAAGTTAGATTTAAAATTGTGGGAAAAAATGAACGCAAAAATCACATGGATTATTTACCAAAATGTGGATGAAAAGCTTAGAAATAGGATTAGTGCAATTGAAAACGCTTTTGAAACTTGGGAATATTTGAAAAAACTTCATTCTCAATATGACTTTGTTTTCCAAATTGATTTAATGGAAAGAATGGTAATGCTTAAACAAAGGAACCTAAGTATTATAGACTACCATAATGAATTTTCGAAATTATGTGATAACAATTGTATAGTCATTTTCTCATCCAAACATTGTATGGTGCAGGATCACCTATCGAAGAAGGTGATTGGTCAAGGCCATAGAGAAAGTGGATTATACAAAAGGCTTGGTTACTTGAATGAAGAAGTCTACATGAGTCCTCCTCCTGGGGTCAATCTCCCTCTTGGTCATGCTCTTAAATTACGAAAGGCTTTCTATGGTTTGAAACAAGCTCTGAAAGCTTGGTTTGATCGATTTGAAAAAATCATGCATTTGCATAATTTTGTGACTTGCTATACTGATACTGCATTGTTTGTACGAAAAATACAATCTGGTATTGTTATCTTGCTTTTATATGTGGATGACATGATCATCACATGAAGTGATGAAGTGGGAATTGCTGAAGTTAAATTCAATCTGCATCACAAATTTGAAATGAAAGACTTGGGCTTGCTGAATTACTTTTTAGGTATTGAGATAACCAAAAATAATTGTGGATACTTTATGTCTCAAACCAAGTTTACTAACGATATTGTTGAAAGGTCTGGTATTATCGATACTAAGGTTGTTGACACACCGGAAATCCTAGGCACCAAACTACGATTCACTGATGGTGAGAAATTGGAGGATCCCACTCCTTATCGACAGCTCATAGGTCCACTCACTTATCTCACCATTACTAAACCAGATATTTCTCATGCAGTACACATAGCAAGCCAATTTCAACAGGCACCCACTTCTGTTCATATGAGTGTTGTCTTGCGCATCATTTGATATATTAGAAACACTGCCCACAAGGGGGTCCTCTTAACTTCCTCCTCAACTTTTGATTTGTTTGTATATATGGATGTTGATTGGGGTGGAGATGTCAACAATAGACAAGGTAGTGACCTGGCCTCTGCTTTGCGTCACTGCATCTCGTAAGGCTACTCCTACACTGTTAGGGTAGGGCTATAGGATGAAAAAGCATCATTAATGAAAGCTAGCGAACCTTTGACATCAACACTCGTAACTCCTAACTATAAGAAAGAGGTGCCAGCGTCAGCCGCCGTTTTCGTTTGGTTGTCAAATAAGCAAAGCAACGAGTTCGTTGCGAGCCACCCGAGAAGCAAGCTATTAGAGTTCACTATATTTATGGTTTCTAAATTTCAAAAATGAATTATATTCTTGAATTTGGAAAGTTTAAAAATCTGAAGTAGGGGTTTGGAAAGTTTAACCTAAATTTTGGGTTTGTAAGGTTAAAATCCTGTTTTTGAATTATATATTTATGGCCTCTACATTTCAAAAATTTGAAATGTGTTCATTCGCTTGGACAGTTTAAAATCTTATTGAGGTTTTTGAAAGTTAAAAATTGATTTAATGATTTGAAAAGTTAAAAACTTGATTTTTGGATTTGGAAAGTATATATTCACATATATATATATGTGAATTATATGTTCATAAAATTTGAAAAGTCATAAATTTTAATTATATGTTCATGGATTTGAAAATTTATAAATTTAAATTGTATATTTATGAATTTAGAAGGTTACAAAAAATGTTTTCGTAAGCTATGACATATTCAATGAATTTGGAAAGTTATGGTTTGGAAAGTTATCTTATGAATATGAACTTTGGGTATTCGACTTGTATATTGTAATACATCCATTTGACTTTCATAAAATCTGAATTATGAGCCTATGTATGTGTTGTATGGTTGAATAAAAAGTAACTAATTTTATAAAGTCAAATTGGTTCATCTAATTTGTTCACTTAACCATGGTTCCATCCCTTCATGACCTTGATCTTCTTGATACTTGGTTAACCTACATCCATATACCCTTTTGTTGCTAAAATTAAGTGTATTGAAATTTTTTATTTGAAATAGCCAAATTAATTATTAGTGCAAAGGATTGATCCTTATCGATGCAAAAGAACCAATACGGCCCACATGCATTGGGAGCAACTCAAAGTTAGTCCTACAAACTCTACTTCTAGTTCATTTTTTTCTTTTAAGAAGGTTGTGAATTAAGGTTTCGTATAATCGGAATTTCCACGAAATTCTCTTTTGGCATGCTCGATTAGACCCAAAGGTCTATTGATTCATTTGGCTAGTCTAGGTTTGAAATTTTTGCTTTTCTTGTGAGCAAATTGATTGAAATCTTGCATAGGATGCACTTGAAGTAGGACATACCTACTTGTTTTTCACACACTCAATTACACCATTATTTGCAACACTTAGACAAATTTTGTGTATATTAAGCCTTATATTCTATATCATACATACACACACAAGCACTTAAAATTGTTGCTCAAGAATTTGCTTGCAATTTGTGTAAATTAGATATGACTTCATATGCTCAATACAACTTGTGGTCTAGTGAGAAAGATGATTTTGATGACTTTAAATATATAAATAACAAATAACCTAGGAAAAGTAGAAATGGTAGCATAGTTTTGGAAAAAAAATTAAAGCATCTAAAAAGAATGAGGTTATTTTAAATAAACTATTAAATGATAAGAAAATAGTAAATAAATATGTTAAAGATTGTCTAACCTCTGAGGAAAAAGCTGAACTTAAATCTTGACTCAATAGAGGAGAAAGCGAAAATAAGATATTGTCCAACTCAAGATCCAAAGGTCCACCTACAACTTTCAGAGTTATCGTTGTCTCCAATCCAATTATAAAAAAATGTGATAGATTTATTAATTGAGAAAAACCTATCAATCTTGTGGTCAAAATCACAAAAGTCAGTATTTTACTCCCATGGCCACCAAAGTTAAACCTAAAGATCAAATTTTCACTCATATGGTTATGAAGAGAAAAGCTAGGGATCAACCTTTCACTTTAGCAGTCATTCGTAGACCACCTTCTTCAACTCCACAAAATTCATAAAGAAGTCAAACTAAACAAGAAACAAAGCAAGTTCTCATAGATCAAACAACAATGGTCTCTTCTATAGTCATATCTCCAGTCTCTTTTGTTCCCTAAGTTCCTACTCATACTTAGTTAGGATCCTCTATAACATTCACCCCTCAAGCATCTCATCTGCCTTATGTTTAACCTTTAAAATCTTTTAGACATATCATTCCCTCTAGGCCATTTATGGAGGCTAATGCTTCTTTTGAACTCTCAAGATACCCACATTATAGGGTCCTACCCTTTTCATTTTAGGTTGAGTGCCTTTCGTGTCTACCTATCAAGACATCTTCACCCCCTACATCTCCTAAATGTTTAAGTCGCCTATCCTTATCACCAACATTAGAATCTCCTTTTATATCTCTAGACCATCCTCTGGAGGCATCTTTGTTTTCTCCAAACCACAATCTAGGTTCTTATTCTTCCTCCCTAAACTATCCTCTAGATATTTGTTTGTCTTCTTCAGACCATTCCTTGGAGACCTTATCACTCATTTGTATTCTCTGACCCATTCATCAAAAATTCCTTTATCTTCTTTCATGGAATGTTCTCCTAACATGCCATCATAGTATGAGTCATCTTTTCCTAAGTATTATTCTAATAGTGGACCCTCGAGTCCTAGACTCCACTCTTCCAATCCTGACCAAGATTCTTCTCATGTACGAGTCCATCCTGAGTCTCCATCTACTAAGTCATTATCTCCAACTATTAATGGTTCATCCCTAGATTTAGTGTCTCCAAATGCATCATTGCTTTCTTCTTTTGAGACCCCATCATCTCTACCATCACATTTGTTATTATCATCACCAGAATGTAGAGTTAGCCTTGACTCACCTAAGTCTATGGTCTCTTTATCTTCTAATTAAATATGTATCGTGATCAAGTCTACTATAGTGCTAACTCCACCATTAGTCATGCATAGACATTAGATACCCCTAGATCCTAGCTAGTATGTGTCCATTGCATTAGATCTACCTACCCAGTCTCCCTTCAGTACCCACAGTCGGTTGTCATTGATCTTCCCGCAAGCATTGATTCCTTACAAGAGACTTTAGCTCAATTGCATCAAGATTGGCTCATAGAGCTTGAGGATGATGACCTTGATGGCCATCATCCTTCAACTCACCCATTTGGAGCGAATAGAGTTAGTTTTCTTCTCTCCTCAATCAATCACTATGTCTCAATAAGTGGACCTAGTCCTCTCCCTCAAAGCATATCTTTCCTTGACTAAGATCTACCCATAGAGTCTCCATCTCCTGAGAATCTACCATCTAGTGTGACATCTACTTCTCCTCTATCATCCTACCTACTAGGTCCTGTGAGCATATTATCATTATATGATAACATGGACCTCTCACTCAAGTCTCAAGCATATCGAAGCTTCGATGAGCTTTTAGTCATTATTATGGAATTTGGTCCAAATAATGCTCTCGACACTCCATCACTCCCTCTAGGAACAAATTTTGACCTCAACATTTCCTCTATCCCTGTCATTGGGGCAAACAAATCTCACTCTTCTCTCTCCATTACTTTGTCTAGAAAGGTATCCTTCAACTTGGATGTTGGAGTACATCCTACCTTTATATGATCTTGCATTTGTGTTATGGGTCCCTAGTTACACTGACAACTACTCTCTTAGTTTAGGGGATACATGTGGATACTATGTTTGTTAAGGACACACTTATGATGCTCCCACTCCTCCAGGCCCACCTTAGTCCTGACCACCTTTTGAGTGCTTTCAAGTAAGTGTGAGATCTTGGTTGTACAGTATTATTTCAAAAATCTAAAAACATTGAAAAAATAAAAAATCTCAAAAAACTCTAGAAAATCAAAACCAATGTCAACTTCCTTCTTTTAGATCTTAGAGTCGTTAGGTTGTCTAATACACCCTCATAGTCATCTTCTTTTGTTCATAGTACTTTACTTCTTGAGTCTAATTCTTCTTCACATGTTTATATCACATCTTCACTACCCTTTACACATGTCTCTTCATCTTTTTATATACACATCAGTTCTCCTCACCATCCACAACTCTTCAGTCTCTACTCATCATCCATAACTACAAGGAGAGAGTCCAAGCAATAATGATGTAATTCTCCCATTTGGAGAAGACAATGATGATATTGTTGCCCATCTTGAATTCAATCAAGCCATAGAGTGTTAAGCAAAACCCTTTAGCTTAGTAGGAGGAGACTTCATAGAATTTATGGTCATACTATTCATACATCTATATCTTCACACATCTATATCTTTTCATCAGTCCCCACTTTCATCACTTTACATATTCATACTTCATGCATTTTATCTATCCTTACATCATTCATATGTGTTCATGCCTCAAATCATAAATTATTTTCTATATACATATCTCATGTCATTCCTTCCTATTTTTTCCCGTCTAGGTTGGTCATAGCATGTTTATAGTTGTCTGCATGCAATGAAACACATAGTAGGTGATTTGTCATTTGATTGATTACATTACCTTACTCATTGATGCTGAGACTTGTCAAACCCAATAAGCATCCATAATTAAAAACAAATGTGTTATCTATGATGTTTTTTGCCTTACTGATTTTGTGTGGATGATAAGGTCATATCTCTTAAAAATATTCTCAAAGGAGGGTTTAGTACAATACTTCTAGTGTTGTGCTCCTGTGGCTTGATTATTTCAAGTTGTTGTCATGATGGACGGAGGTATTGTTCTTAGAGTCCAAATTTTATATGGATAATAAGACAATGCTTCTTAAAATCACTGAAAGAAGGGATCTGCACGATGCTTCTAGCATTATTCACCTACACTTGATCTCATCGAGTCGTTGCTTCCGTAGCCAAAAGTACTATTCTTGGAATCCAATTTTGATATCCTGATGTGCTTATGTTGTTTTATCTATTTGCATCTTTTGGATTTGATTTTGAAAATATGGGCTTTACTTTGTTTTGAACTACCTCAAATTAATACCTTTTAAAAAATTCATTTTACTTGATTTTTAGGTTTTGGAAAGTTTAGGAAATTGTAAGTATCTATATTTTGGTAATGTTATCTTAATTTTTAAAATACTAAAATAATTTATCTTTGGGACATCTTAGCTTGTAGTTGAACTTGTGCCCTCTTGATTCAATGTTGTGGTGGTAGTGTTTGTACTCAGTGTAATAGATTTTTTAAATCTATCTCACACATCCATGTTTAATGTATTTTGATATATTCATTTTGTATATTTGTCATAATGTTATTGTGAAAAAATGTAAAAAGTTGAAAGGCATGAAAAAAGAGGAAAAGTAGGAAAGAAAAAGGAAAAAGAAAAGAAAGAAAAGTTTAAAAGTGAAAGAAAAAAAAGCAAAGTAAAGTTCTATTTTTGGATTATCATCCTTTGTGCACTCGGGACAATTCATAAGGGATTGAGTGAGTCTTATTTTATATCTTCTTGTATTTGAAAAATATCATGACTTTATATATATTCAACCTTGAGATTTTATTAAATTTGAGGAATGACACATGCTCCATGTGGATTTAAGAATCCTAACCTATCTATTTTCTATGGGACACTTGATGGTTATTTTTAGAATTTTGAAAATTAAGATGTTTATCACCAAAATTGGTATTGCCTTCTTCTATTAGTATACAAAGAGAGTTAAGTGAAAATATTTTTTCCTTTTAGATTTTATTTGAAATGGTTCATTCAAAGAGGGATTGATTTTCAAAAACACTTATAGTTTTTTAAAACCAGCACATGAGCCATGATCACCTACAAATAATTAACTTATATGATTGTTTTATCTTAGTACTTGGATTTATTCTAGTATTTGTAAAGAGGGCATGGGATTTTGTGGATGATCGTGATGTTGATGCTGCTATTTGATGTATTGCATATATGAGAGATGGGTCCCTAGTCAATATTGAATGTTATGCTAGATATGGGTTCAATTATCACTACTCTCATGTATTGCAATATTGAATGTCCATGGAACATAGCGTTGGTACTCCTCTCTATGAAAGGTTCAACAATATTTCTACTATTAGTGATGAACACTCAATAGCAATATGTTTTATTATGTTATTTAGATATTTTGTAGATTGAAGTAGCTATTAATCGTTTCTTTTGTTTATTTTTATCACATATATACATGGTTGATGGCTCTGTGATGCCTCTTACCTTCTCAAAATAGTAGTGTTATCGAGATGAAAGTGTTAGGAATTAGTCAGTTTCATTTTAAGAATGTATCGAGTTTTATATACAAATAAGAGGACTAAGAGACGATGTTGAGGATTATGACTAGATGTTATGGTTTATTTATATATGTAATTGCACGATTTCTAGATTTGAATAGAAATCATGTATTTTGTTGATTGAGAGCACGATTTCACTACAATCATGCATGTTATAAGCAGCAAAAAAACCAAATTTCTTTCATTACAATCGCTATTTATATATACAATGTTTGGAAATTACTATATTATATCGCACATACAACCCAAAAAAAATGTCATGCATAATCATCATCATCAAGTATCAATCGATGGATTCATTCATGACATTGCTCATATATCTCTATCAGGTTCAACAACATAGGACCACCTGATAATATCTATGGCATAAGCTTTGAATGTACTAAAGCAATTGCAAGTCTCCCACGTATTGTAGTAGGGCGTTGGTATAAAAAATTCAGTGGAGAAAAGTTAGTACGTGGGGTTAAAGAAAAACAAAGTTTGAAATATTACTAATATAGATATAATAATTTGTTTACATGTGCGTAGGTTGCCTAGCTAGGATAGTCTGAGCAAGATGCAACTAATTGCTCAAATCTCTGAAAATAAATTGATGCATCATCTGAATCTACCAAGTCACATCATGTGTCTCATATTGTACATTATATATGTGGGACTTCGTAGGTCTCTTTGCAGTGAAGGGTCTTATCGATGCAATTGGGATACCTTGACGACAACTAAACCGGTGAACTACACAATCTAACATATAAGGTTTTGCAATATCTACGCAACAAATGTATTTGTGGTACTTGGACAATTTATATGCATTATAATCCAAGTATTTTATATAACTATATAGTTGGCAATCAATTTGCATTACACAAAATAGCAAGCCAGAATATATAATACATAAGATTGCATTTAATTAAAAGATTAAGAATATAATTAAAATTTTGTGGAATACATATTTTGTCATCATCAAATATAATTGCTTGCGGTATTTAGTAAGCCGATCAACATGAGATTTCCTGTGACACATGCTTCCTATCCATCGGCCTACTCGTGGTTCTCCATCTAACTATTTTGATCGCATGCTAACTCTGAATGCAAGGAAGTAGTCATAAATTCATTCTTATAATTAAAACATATAACTTATTAAATTCTAAAAAATGACTTTAAGAAAGATACATATAGCAAGCAATAATAACGTAAGTTCTTACTTAGAGCAAAGAAATATGTTCACTAAGTTGTTGGTCTTCTATTCAGGATACCTTTTCTAGTTGTCTATACAAATAGACTAGTGTTGTTACCCCACGCCTAATTGTCAATCCTCTAAACATCATGTGCTAGCAGATTCATGAGTATCATTAGTATTCTATCTTTAGACTTATTATGATATAACATGTATCCTAGTTGACACAACAAATAATATAAAGCCTTATTTTCGTTACTCGCTCTCTTTCTTGAAAAGTTAGTTTGGAGCACCTCAAACTTAATGGCCCTACACTTAATCTCACATTAGACTTCAACGATGCTCGTCCCAATATATCACTCAAGATATCTTTCTTGTTTCTAGTAATCATCGCATATGTCAAGGTAACAAGTTGTCTCTCTATCAGAAGACCAAATATCTCATAAAAATCATGAAGTGTGATAGTCATCTCACCCCATGGCATATAAGAATTGTTTGTGTTTGGTTGCCAATGCTTAATAAAAGTAGTAAGCAACTATCACTTTGTATAGCAAATCAACTTATCCAATCAACCCACTCCTATATGCTCTTAGCCCAATTACCAGGCCTCAAATATGTTCTCTTCACTAGCCAAGCTCTGCCAACAGTGTAGTGTGAGGGCTATTACCACTTTTTGTATTGTTTGTAAGTATACATTTACATAGTTAGTTAGAATAGAGAGTATTAATATTGAATATAAAATTAACTAAAGTTAAAAATTACTTATTTTTTTCAAATCTTATAAGCAATGTAACCTTTAAATCTTGAGAGTAATCCTGGCATATTAGAGGATTATTTATTCTCACTGTCTGTAATATCAAATCTCAGAATCTAAGGTTGATGTATCCTCCTCATAATATGAAGGATCAACTTCTTCTTCTCCTCATTGTTGTTTATAGAGATGTCCTCCATAAGACATGAAGTTGCGTCTTCTAGATGAAGTGTGACATTACACTCTTATATTCGTGTCCTATCAGCCATATCTATATAGCAAAAAAGAAAATTTATTATACCATATACAACAAATAAGGTTTACTGGTGACGTGACCTTGGCACATCTCTCGCATGAGTGAGACACACCATAGGCCTGTGTACCAAATGCGAGAGACGAGTTTGAGATGAATCTCTCAACATGCTGCAGGCATGTCTCCCTCACACGAGAGATGCCTTGAGCACATCTCTAGTCGAAAAACTTAATGGTTTTCCAGCAACAAATCAAGCGAAAATACATGAAAATTACTGAAAAATAAAAAACAATACCAAATCAACAACATACCATAATAAATCAAAGAATCCCACTTCGAATCGGCACAAGAAATCTTATTTTCTTCTTTCCCCTCTTTTTCTTTCTTCTTCCCTTTTTTTACGTTTCGGCCCTTTTCAATGGATTTCAATCTATTCTTTTGTTGGAAATAGTAGACCGAGTAATACGTGCTTGGAATGAGGTGGGAAGCGACAAATGGATAGAAGAATAGAAAAAATGAAGACCGGCAGCCAGTTACTACAGGAGGAGAGAAGCTCCTGATTTCTATCTTAGGGTAATTCCATAATTACTGAAAAAAGTGGGGTATTTTGGAAAAGTGGGAAAAAGGAGTGTGCCTGCATCAATCACGTAATTTATATATTGATCCTAGGGTTGAACATGTTTTGGGATAGAAAATGACGGTTAAGAGCTAACTATAAGCTGGATTACAAACATTTCAACATACACTTTACCTATAGTGCCAAAATAAATGTGATTTAACAAACATTTTGTGGATCAAAAGGGTTGTGCATATAATTTGTATGCTTTGTGGCTTAAAAAACACTTTGTGTACAATATCTACAAGATGCGTTTGGCTTAATTTAACAAATTAGTTGAAAAAATGTCTAGACAAAATATGAAGAATAAACTCTTTTGAGAAAGCTTTCTTTCTGGCAGACACTTCTCCTGTGACTGGTTTGTATCTAAAAGAACTCGTGGTTCTGAAAAAGGTAGTCAAATACTTGATATGATGATGATTATGACCCACCATCGAGGCACAACAAGAGAAAACACTTGATATGACATTCACTTAAACAATAGAAGCCAAATGCAAGTAAATTTTTTAATCAAAGGTAACTAACTACCAAAGGCAATGGTATTTAATTTAGCCACCGTAAATTATTCAAATTGATTTCTACTTTTGCTCATTAAGATCGAAATTTGTTGCTACAAGTTAGCACGTGACAGTTTTGTGTAGAAAGCGACATGACGTGGTAGAGAGGTTGGTGCTCAACACCAAAGACATGCAAAATCTTAGTTGACTGAATGGAAACCTAACACAATAGATCGATCACTCAAGAGCAAATGCGAATGTTGAAAAAGAATGCGTATGCCGGACAGTTTCAAACATCTTCTCCTTAGCAATGTAATAAAAGTTTCACCAAATGCAAATTCAAATGTCAGATTTATTTGGTGCACGTAAACCCAGAAGTATGCTCACATTTCAAATAGAATGTGCTTTCCTAATTTTGCCATGAGATAAACTTGGATTAGTACAATTGAGAGAAATCTAAATGCCATAATCTTATCATCAGCTACAATTCAGCGAATACGCTGAATGTTGGTACAAGATGTGGTTTCTTACTATATGAAACCTGCATAGGTTGTTGAAACTTCACTCAATAAAAAAAGATACGAAAACACTCCGCATACAATCAAAGAAGTGGATCTCCTAGTTAGTAGATAAAACTTTACAGCATAAATATAAAAAAAAGTAGAAAAACACACACACGCAATAGTAATTATCCATCTTGTCATAACCTTCTATACTCAACAAGAAAAGATACAAAAACACTGCACACAATCAAAGAAGTGAATCTCCCAGTGAGAAGTAGTTAAAACTTTACATCATAAATGTAAAAAAAAGTAAGAAAAACATATTGCGTAGTAGTAATTGTCTATCTTGCCATAACCTTCTATTGAAACACTGCAGGATATGATTTGCTCACACAAGAACAACTCGCTAACACCTTCGACAAGCACAAAAGGGGAAAACATTTATAACAAAAAAACGTTCAGCCCCACCCTCCCTCATCTTCAAAAAAACGTTATCCTAGTGAAAGAGAGACACAAGAAAAGAGAGAGAGATTGCAGAGTTTGATCAACCATGGCCTCCGTCTATTCTAAATAGACTCCTCTCATCTTCAAAGTTCATCATTTGAATAGTGGTACAACTGGATGGTGAATTTTTATATCGAAGTGGCTACGCAGGTGAATGATATCTCACACCGGGTAAATCCTTTGAAGGCAAATTAATTTTTGTCCCATAATCATACTCATTGTTTTGTCATCTAGACGACTCAAAATATCAAAATGCCAAGCATAACCAAATCAACAATCCACAGTTATTTGTGGATTGGATCGGTCCATCTACAGCATACTCATGTTTCCTTTCGTGTCTTTAATCTACTGAACACAAATAGAGTGTGCTTGTTTCGGTTTGCCGCATGAAGTTCATAATGGTTTAGTTGTTCATGAACTATCGTTTCGTTCAGTCACATCCTGTAAGACATTCTCTCCCACCACGTCTCTTTGTCAGTAAGAAAAAGGCAGAGTATACACTTTAAAATACATCATCTTTTTCTACGCTTTTCCACTTGCCAACAGACTAGCCCTGCTTTCTACCAACTTAGGCGCTATCTTTGCGACACGTCTTGTACGGCACCGACTTTGCACGGGAGGCTGTGCTTGACCTTGACCACAGCAAGACGTGCGTGGCGATAGTGACAAGCTCTTCTTCTCCCGAAAGTGATCCGTTATTACGGTTAAACTAATTTCTGAAAAAGAAATTCTAAAAATTAGATATATTCGTGTAATTTGGTAATAATTATCTAATTATTTGAATAAAGTTCACCAACAAAGTTCATTTGGGAGTTGGTATCACGAGTAGAAGATAATAATGGGAGTCGGTATCCCAGGGTTACCATACAGCTTGTGTATGTTGATGGAAGAAAAGAAGTATATATATAGCTCGGATTTTATTTATCATTGACTGTTTCATCATTGTTTTTCAGGGTATGAATATAATAATATTATTTACTTTTTTATTTTTAAAAATTTAAACTATACACATGCTTTTGAAAAGCAATTAATGAACATGAATAAGCATACAAAAGGTGGAGAGGATCCAATTTTCTTATATATATAAAGAGAGTTAATATTCTAGCATATGAAAGTTTTTGTTTTCTTCTTGATTCATAAAACAACATATGAAAGTTAGTCTTCTTTCACTAAATTAGCATATTAAAATTTGGAAAATTTCACAAAGCTACTCTCCCTCTCTCTCTCTCTGCATACGTGCACAATGACACACTATTAGGCCTAACGTAATATCTATCTAATTACTCATTTAAATAAATATTACCTTTTCGGAAAACATTTATTGTGAAAAAATTCTGGCCAATGAAGACTTGTGGACCCATACACTTAGTAGGCTTAGACGCTCTTAGTGGAAGCACTCAATCCAATTCCCTAATTTTTCCTAATCTGATGGAGTTTATTAGTTCAATAAGATGATTCACCTATCTAATTTTGGACAATATCCTACAAAAAATGAGGATAATGCACTACTGCAACTAGGACTTTTACCCGCCAGTATGACTCATCAACTTTGATCGTGTTCCGAGGATGGCTATATAACAGATCATAATATGAACACTGAGTTTGATGAAAAAAATACTTGACAGTGAGACTTTCAACCATAGCGGATTGCTTTCATATATATATAGGGAGAGAGAGAGTTTTACTCTTGAGTGTTTCTGTGCTCCTTGAGGAGTTCCCTACCCGAAGGAGGTGATCTCCTCCTAGGCGGAAAGTACACATAAAAGATCAAGAATCTAACCGCGAGTTGGATGAACCACCATACTACAATCACTACAATAAAATCCAGAATCTGTAGAGTGGTGATATGACCCCTCAGGTGAGAAGGAAGAGAGGGAGATGAGATACGTGGCTGCACCATGGAAGTAAAGGTGTACCTGTGACAAGCCTTTCATTGACAGCTTGCATTGGCGAACTTCAACTTCCCTCGCTCATCTTCTTGGTGATGCCACATATTGTAGTGGATGAAGGAGATATACATCAAGGAGTTGTCTCCTGTGCCCGGAGAATCCTAGGTCTCATGTTGGCCGACCAAACATTCAGTGTTGGGACATCAGAGAGTGTTACAATGAATATGGCAATTCTTGGCTCGGGTAACGACTGGACTGGCCTGAGGAAAGCTTGGATAGAGTAACGAACAGCTGTTACCGGAAAATCTGGTAACGGCCATCCATTACAGCTCCCAGACGAGAGAAGCCATAGGTGAATTAAGCCAGACGATTGGGGGAGCGGCTGCCTATAAAAAGGCAGCCATATACAAATTTCAGGGGGAAAAATACCAGAATACATACAATCGTCTGAGCAAGCCCTTGTGAGGAAACCTCGAGTCATCACCATCACCGCTGCGCTCACACAGAGCACCTAAAACCTCCGGCAACCTTCACTAGAAAGGTGAGCACCGTCCTTCATTGGTATTAGAGTCTGGTTCCCTACAAAACGAAAAAGAGGGAGCCTGGTTCCCTGCAAAACAAAAGAGAGGGAACGAGATAGGTTAGAAACAAAAAAAAATTTAGTAGTAGTCGGAAGTCGACAATCGGATAGGAAAGGTGGAAGACAGAAGGAGGAAGACAGAGCATATCCGGCCGGCGAGTCGGAGCAGCCTGAAGCCCGAAGGCAAGCAAGCCGATAAAAGCAAGTCCGGCAAAAAGCCCCAAAGGCAAAAACCAGAAGCAAGTCCGACAAAAAGCCCTAAAGACAAAATCCAGAGGCAAACCGGCGAAAAGCTCGAAAAGGCAAAAACCAAAGGCAAGCCGGCGAAAAGCCCCAAAGGCAAAAACCAGAGGCAAGCCGGCGAAAAGTCCCAAAGGCAAAAACCAGTGGCAAGTCGGAAAAAGCCCGAAGGCGAAACAGAAACGGCAAGCGACGAACGGCCAGCGACCGACCCTCTCCCTCCCCCTTTCTCTCTCTCTCTCTTTCTCTCTGGAAAAATCCAGAGTTGTAACCCTTTTTTTTATTTTTGCTTTTATAGTGATATTAATAAAAAAAAACTACGGTTTTTAGAAAACCGCCTCAGGTTTTGAAAGAAAAGGACAAAACTGCCCCCAGTCCTTTTTTATTTTTATGCAGTTACCTCAATAAAAAGACAAGTTTACCCCTAGGCCATTTTTGAAAATTACGAAAATACCGAGACTGTTGATTTACGATATTATCCAACCCGATTTGGAAAATTTCATTTCTGCCATTCAGTCAAAAGACAGGTTTACCCCTATTCCTTTTGCAAAGTTATAGATTCGCCTTGAGAGTTAAAATTACAATTTTAACCCCGATCAGTTGCGAATTTTATAAGAATACCAAATAGTAATTTTATGAGTTTGTCCTTGTGATTTTACAAAAATACAAAAAAGGACAAATAGGTAAAAATTATAGATTTACCCTTTGGTATTCGTTTAGGGGTTTGGAGGCAGTTCAACTCTGCATCAAGTTAACGTGTTTCTTGCTTTGTGTTTTTTCTTGTTTCCTTTAGAAAGAGAAAGACCGCTTGATTATTATTTTTGCCAAACGAAAAAGAGTTCTAGGATATGCGTGTCCGAACTGGCAAAAACAGAAAAACTAAACGGTCTGAACTTCCAAACATGGAAGAGAAGAATCCCGCTAACTCTAACACTAGAAGGTGTAGAGTATGTGTTAAAGGAAACAGTGCATCCTCCACCACCAGACGCAAACCAACAATAGTTAGAAATGTATAAAATATTTCTAAAAAACGATATCATAGCAAAAACAATAATGTTAACTTATATGGAGGATGACCTGATTAGGGTCTTTGAAGAATTTGAGACTGTAAAAGAGTTGTTTGACTCATTAACAGCTAAGTATGATACAATTGTAAAGTTACATGTGTAGTTGCTACTACAAAAATACAACTCCTTTAGAATGAAAAAAGGAGAAAATGTAGTAGAACATGTAAATCACATGTTGGTAATGGCTAGGGATTTAGCCATAGCAAAATGAGTCATCCCCGAACCAATGCAGATATCAACTATACTGAACAGTCTACCTCCATCATGGAATATGGTCACCACTGCTTTAAGATTAGGGCCTGAAATCAACCTTTCGGAATTGCCCCTAAAGCTAGCAATTGAGCAAGAACACATTCTCAAAAACAAAAGGGAAAAACTACTAGTAGTCCAGATGAGTTGGTGTCTAGCTCCAAGTTCAACCAGAAAAAGAAACCAAATAAAAAGTTTGGCAAGAATATCAAGAAAGGCGGTCAAGTTTTTAAGAAATCGCAGGAAATTGCTTCTCGAATCAAGTACTTCAACTGTGGAAAGATGGGCACTACAAGAGGGACTGCCACAATAAGAAAGGTGGAGGAAACAACCCACAGCGCGGACAAACGGAGAAACAGGATATAATCTGCATAATTTCAGAATATTTATACTTGGATCGACCAGTTACAGATTGGTGGATAGATTCGGGAGCTACAAGACACATCTCAAAAACCAAGGAAGGGGCAATTGATCTAAAAGAATATCAACCCGGAGAACATCGTGTGTACATGGGAAACAATACTTTCTCAGATGTTTTGGGTATTGGATCCTTTAGTATATTTGTACAAGGCAAACCAATTGTATTGACCGATGTGTTAATTGTGTCATCTATAAGGCACAATTTGGTCTCGGTCCTTGCCTTAGTAAAGAAAGGTTTTGAAACTAGGTTTGTACCTAACAAGGTGACTATGGGAAAACATGGGAGAATCTTATTCTCAGGAGAATTTGATGTAGAACATAGATTGTTCAAGTTATCTGATAATGAAAGTCATCAATCTTCTGTTTATATTAAAAGTGTCTTTTCTGTTGATGTGAATATGTGGCATAAACGCCTAGGGCATATAAGTCTGGAAAAGTTGAGGAAATTATCCAACTTTGACTTATTACCTGGATTTGAAGAAAAGACTTTCAACAAATGTGAAGCTTGCATACAAGAAAAAATGATAAGAAAAATCTTTCCCAAGGAAACAACAAGGGCAACAACCCTGTTAGAGATTATTCACACAGATTTATGTGGACCTTTCAGAGTAAAGACACATCGAGGAAAGGGTTACTTTATAACCTTTATCGATGATTACTCTAGATATATGTATGTATATCTTTTAGCACATAAATTAGAGGCACTTAAAACATTTAAAGAATATAAGCAAGAAGTGGAAAATCAATTGGGGCATACTATCAAAGTCTTTAGGTCAGACAGAGGAGGTGAGTATACTTCAGTAGAATTTTTAGAATTTTGTAAAGACTTTGGTATTACTAAACAAAATACAATGCCTAGAACACCTCAACAAAATGGTGTAGCTGAAAGATACAATAGAACCTTGCTAAATATGACAAGGTCTATGATTATTGATGCATCTCTACCAAGGGTCTTTTGGGGAGAAGCGGTACGTACAGCTGTTTACGTGCTCAACAGAATACCATGTAAAGTTGTGTTCACTACACCATATGAGATGTGGTTTGGAAGAAAACCCAACCTAGGTCATCTCAGGAGGTGGGGATCAATTGCACATGTCAAGATCCTTGATCTGTCTAGAGATAAACTAGACAGTAGGTCCTTAAGGTGTATATTTATTGGATATCCAAAAGGTTCAAAAGGATATCGATTTTATCATAAGGACCAAGGACTCATTGAAAGCAAAGATGTTGAATTCTTAGAAGATTCTAAGAATGACATCTTGGAAAACAATGAAGAGTATGTTGATGATTTGGTAGATTTAGACCAATCATCTTTTGAGCCCATAGAAAAACTTCTTGAAACTACTGATACCTTAATTGGACATAAGAGGCCAAGAGCCACTCCATCCTATTTAAAGGATTATCACACTTATTTTTCATAAGAAGTGTGTAATTCAGTAGATTTAGATGAATTGACTGATAACTTGACTTATCAGCAAGTAATGAATTTATCAGAAGCAACAGACTGGGAGAAAGCCATGGATAAGGAAATTGAATCCATTGAGAAAAACAAAGTCTGAGAATTGACTAATTTGCCAAAAGGAAGAAAAGTTATAGGCTGTAAATGGGTTCTAAAAAAGAAATATAAGGTTGATGGTACATTTGACAAGTTTAAAGCGAGGTTGGTTGCAAAGGGTTTTTCACAAAAGGAGGGGATAGACTATGTTGAGACATATTCCCCAGTTACGAAATTTGCATTCATACGGATAATCCTGGCAATATCTGCATACTATGATTTGAATTTACATCAGTTAGATGTAAAGATAGCCTTTGTAAATGGTGATTTAGAAGAAATCATATACATGCAGCAACCCGAAGGATTTGTGATTGAAGGCCAAGAAGATAAAGTGTATAGGTTGAAAAAATCCCTATATGACCTAAAACAGTCACCTCGCCAATGGTATTTGACTTTTCAAAATGCCATTATAAAACTTGGGTTTGTGGCTAACAAACTTGATCACTATGTTTATGTTTGGAACAGTGGGAGTCACTTTGTCATCTTATCATTATATGTCGATGACATATTGATGACTGGAAATGACAATGAAATGATTGTCAAAACCAAGTCATGGTTGAACTCCAAGTTCGAAATGAAGGATATGGGAGAAGCATCCTATATCCTGGGTATAAAGATCTCTCGAGATAGAGGATGCCTGAGTCAAGAGAGATATATAGACTATATCCTCAAGAAGTTTAAAATGGGTGAATGAAAGTCTGCAGATACACCTATTGCAAAAGGGATGAAACTAAGTAAGGTTGATTGTCCCGGTGAAGGAGACGATAAGCCTAATGTTCCTTATGCTCAAGCTGTTGGCAGCTTAATGTATGCTATGTTGTATACAAGGCCTGATATCAGCTTTGTTGTTGGTCTTGTCAGTAGATATCAAAGTAATCCTGGTTGACAGCATTGGATAGCTGTAAAAAGGATTCTAAGATATTTGAAATGAACAAAGGACTTGAAACTATGTTTTCAAGCAAATAAATTGGAAGTGGTAGGATACTCAGATGCTGACTTTGCTGGGAGCAAAGATTACAGCAAATCAACCTCAGGACAAATATTCTTATTTGGAGGTGGTATTGTTTCTTGGACATGTAAGAAACAGGGTTGTGTAGCATTGCATATACAGAAAGCTGAGTATATTACTTGCTGTATGGCTACAACAAGTGTTGTCTGGTTAAGCCACTTCATACGTGACTTGAAGCTAGAAATAACAGATGAGCCGATGATTATCTATTGCGATAATAATGCAACAATTACTCTTATTAAGAGTGGAGCGGATTGCTCAAAAAGCAAGCATATAATGGTAAAATACCACTATGTTCATGATATGGTTATGAGAAAGGAAATATCCATCTCATACATGCCAACGGAAGACATGTTGGCAGACCCCTTAACCAAAGGCATAACGGAAGAACTCTTCTCAAAACATGTTGGAAACATGGGTTTGAGATATGTTTGAGTTGTTGTATAGGTAAATAACCATACAACGGATGACTTGTTGTGTAGGGAAATAACCATACAATAGGTTCTGATTACAATAGTAATTAGGAATCGACATAACTAGAAAAAACCCCTGAAAAGTGGGAGGAAAAACAGTATGTCGATACACTTGGCTCAAATGGCCAAGTGGGAGATGTTACAATGAATATGGCCATTCTCGGCTCGGGTAACGGCCCGTTACCTGAGGAAAGGCTGGATAGAGTAACGGACAGCTGTTACTGGAAAATCTGGTAACGGCCATCCGTTACAGCTCCCAGACGAGGGAAGCCACAGGTGGATTAAGCCAGACGATTGGGGGAGTGGCCCATATACAGATTTCAGGGGGGAAAATACCAGAATACATACAATCATCTGAGCAAGCCCTTGTAAGGAAACCTCGAGTCATCACATCACCGTTGCGCTCACACAGAGCACCTAAAACCTCTGGCAACCTTCACTAGAAAGGTGAGCACCGTCCTTCAGAGAGCGCTCTCTGTTATTTGGAACCAAACAAAAGGATTTCGTATTCAACACTTGGGGGGAAATGTGTTCCACTTCTTTCAACAAGAGATCGACATGATACGGATCTTGATGGGTTTCCCATGGCTATTCGAAAAATTCATCTTGAACCTTAAACATTGGCAGATCGATCTATCTACTAGTGCCAATCAATCCTCCTTCATACCCATATGGATTTAATTTTGGGTCTTACTGAAACAATGTGTCTCTGAAGATGGCTGAGAAGTTGGGTGCCAAGAACGAACAGATTAAAATATTGGCATGTATGTGATGCAGGGTAAAGAGTCGCATGCATGTTGTGAAGGTATGGGTGTTACTTGACAAAACCAACCGCTTAAGAGACATCAGAATCGCTGGTTCAACAAAGGAGGAAGCGGTAGTTCGTGGTGAAGTATGAAAAGTTGGGTACCCTTTGTACTATCTGCGAGCTTTCGGGACGTTAAGGGAGTGTGGTTCTTTGTTCATAGCACCAAGTATAAAGAATACTTCAATTGATGAAGCATGGGCAGTCGATTTTGAAAGCAACATAAGTTGTATGAAATGTTTTCAAAACAATGCATTTTCAACATAGAATGCCTAAGTTGGCATAGTAATTGTTGATGAAAAGCTTTTTAAATTCCTCTTGAATGAAAAGACATGAGTTAGAAAATGTGATGACTTCTCATGAGAAAACTGAAAAGAGGTATATCTATTGACAGTTTCAAAAGAGCATCATGGATACTCAATCGTGTCTCCTATGTGCTGACAACTGGTGTGTTCGATTTTGAAAGAAATACAAGTTGTGTAGAGATGTTTTCAAAATAACGCATTTTCAACATGGAATGTCTATGTTGGCATAGTAAGTATTGATAATGAGTATTTACATTGCTCTTGAATGAAAAGCTGTGAATTAAAAAATATCATAGCTTTCCATGATGCCATTTAGAAAACTAAAAAGAGATGTCTATTGCAGTTTCAAAAAAACGTTCAAGACCATTTATGTGGCTATTTAGCCACGTCTCTTGGTTGCTAACATCAGTGTGAAACCACTACAAATTGACATCTGCATGGACATATAACAAAATCAGAACCTATCAGAAATTCTCCCTTCCTCTTGCCGATTTTCCTTTACAAAATCTGCTTCTTCAAAATCTTTTATTGGAATATTCTTTAAGCACACAAAAAAAGAGAATAGTACTTAGCCATCTTGGTGTGCGGATATTGCCAAGGACTTAACTACTCTTGTGCGCATTGAGAGTTCTTCATTGTATCTTGAAGGTGATCCTCGAGGTCCTCTATATCGATGGAGTTGGAATCTTGGAAGCCCAAAGGACCACGTGCTCTAGCAGGCCACCTTGAAGAGAGTCGCACGCTAACTCTTTTGTTGCACATGTATTTGGGTGTTTTCTATTGGAGATTCTTGTTTAAACACATTCTAAAACAAATGAAGTTTCTCGACATTCTGAAGCAAAATATCGATTGTCGTTCCCGATGTAGAAGAAAATACCGATTTGAAGTGGGATTATGAAACCGTTGATCTCAGTGAGAAATTAAATTTGCCGATACACTACAAGAAAAGGTCAATCCTGTGTTGCATTCCAGTTGACTGATTTCTCTGAGCAAAAAAATGATTTCCTACAGGCTTAAAGTTTACCAATGTTTACAAGAATTTTGCTTATTTCTCCTAAAAAACTGATCTCTTCTAAAAGAACCTTTCATCAACAAGCCCCCAAAACTCCAACATTCTTTAGGCTTTTTATGTGTCTTCTTTGTGCTCTTTGGAAAGAGTGGCATCCTTGAAGAGATGACTTTTGACTTCATCAAACTTGACCGATTTGTTGACTTTTTTCTAAGATGGTAAAGGAAAATGTGCTTTCTCCTCACCACCTTAAGAGTCGTATATGTCTTGACAACACTATGGCCGACAGGTGAAATATTAACCCCATGAGAGGACTCAGCAACAGTAGAAATGAGACCTCATTACCTTCCATAGAACCTTGGCCTTGAAGAGGGACTCCTTGCTATTATTGATTTGATAAGAAGGCCACCTTTGGGAGAAGTAGTTGGCTCAGGTTTTTCATTATCAGATACTTTGGTGCTACCTTTGCTCTATGAAGGCGATTCACTATGTGATTTAGTAGACTTGTTATAGTATGGGTTTGCTATCTCATGAAACATACTTCTATTGGTTGAAACCTTGTAGACTATGGTATGGATGCATCAATCAATGACAATCCCTGACCGAGCAGTGCTCATCAATAATATGTTAGTGACATTGCCTGTTTGAGATACTACATTTTCTACCAATTAGAGGTTGTGCTCTTACATGTTCTCAAATATCCTTGCTCTGATGCCTGATTCCTTCAATAGACACCCAACTTGATGGGGTTCTAGTAGGAGCATTTCATGGTCTGGCTTTGGGGGTTTGAACTACTCACGACTCTCGCAACCAAAGCTATCCCACCGAAGTTAGTTAAGAGAGTTGACGAGGCTCAATGTATTTGTATAGGTGTTTTTTATTAGATGGAGGCTTGATGACTTTAGAAAGCCTTGACGGAGACTCAACTCATTTTAATTTCTAAGAAAAAAGAGTGAGATAATTCCCTCTTTGATCAGTTCGTGCTCAGAGTGAGATATCAGTTAAGTTCAATGAAGCAGCTCCTTGAATCTAAGAGCTAGAACTCAGCAGATCTTCTACTGGTGTCGAAATTGCTAGCCTTGAATGGTAGCTATGTGACCTTTCTATCCTTTGAAACAAGATTATTGATGACTTTGTCGAGTTTTCTGTGATCTTAATGCCTTGGCATCCCAAGATTCAATTACAGGAGAAGTGAAAGTGCATGATTGTTTATCATTTCTCCATGACTTAGAGGGAATCACATCAAAGGAAGCAACTAGAAAGAGAATCATTACTTAGCAAGCCAATGATATATTACCTACTCAATCGTATCAAAGGAGTTTAGTGAAGGCACAGTGTCTCGCACATATCCAGTCTCTGTAGAGAAAAACAAATAGCTCAACCTTGCATCTACCACAAAGAATGAAGTATTGGAAGTTCTCAATCCGATTGTCAACTAGACTGCCATAACCCCTAGTGTGAAAAAGGTTCTTCTCATAAATTTGACATCCTAAGATTAGTCAGAATCAAATTAGTTACCTCTTTCTTAATTTTTCTGTAGTGTTTAAGATATAATGACAATGCCCTACCATTCGTCAATATCCTTTGGGAAGAAATAGAGGTGATCCTCACGATCAACGACCTCTATGTGGTTAGCCATATTAACTTGCTCGGTTGGTGTTGCACTTTCTCAATCCTTAGCATGATCATCCTACATGGTAATCCTACTTATGTGATCGAGCAACACTAAAGTCTCGTCAGTCAAGGAGTGGGTTTGAGCTCTTTTGGTTGTAGCGTATATTCGCCTCCATGGATAATCATGGGATGACCCAGATTCATCTCTTGATCCTACTTTCATCTGACCTTTCTTTTTAATCGATGTCTTTGGCTTAGGCCATTGTTTGATTTAGATGGTTCGTGGATCAACCCCATATATGGTCTACAATAACTTTGAGGGAGGGACTAGATGGGTACGTTGACTTCGTCAATTTTCTTAATGAATTTGCACTAAGCCCTCTTTTTATATAACATATCTTTGGGTTCTAGATAGACATGGAGGTTGGGGTGATACCATGTGGGCAAATTCTCGACCCATTGGCCCACCATGATATCAGTTCGCGTTTTTACAAATAAGCCTTGGGGAGAAGAGCTCGGAAGAAGATATGTTCAAGGTAGCTACCCCAACCCGGATGTGAATCTCAACTATTCATTCATTATCATGTTGTTAGTACCTAGGTGAAAGGTGGACTTTCTTCTCGAAACAGTTGTACATTTCGTGAGCATCGGGTCGTTCATTGCTCTTATCAGGTTGAGTCCAAACCACATCTCTCATCTTCCTTACAAAAAACAATGATGTCCTCGAAATGGTATGGCATGTTGAGTGAAGCTCCCACTGTCCCTCAACAGGTTTAGGATGACTTTTGTCTTCCCTTTATTTGGGTCCCAACAACTTTGGGGCCTCCAAGCCCTAAACTTAAGGTTTAAGTTGCCTAGATACTTCCCTCTCATCTTCTTTTGGGAAAGGCCATTTAGGTTGGCTAATCTCATCAATACCTTGAGGTTTCTTAGGTATCAATACCCACCTAATGAGGGCACTAATAGGTGGTCCCTTCAAATGGTTAGTTAATTGAAGCTTAGGATGGTTGGTTGAGACCATAGATAGTGGAAGGGTGAGGCTTCTACTTGCGTCATGGAGACAAACGAGAAGGAGTTGGTGTCAATGCTAAATTCTTTATGTGCTATCTTAAATTAACCATCTTTGATAGCCTTTTGTACCATCCTTGATAGCCTTCGTGATGGCACTCAAGGTCTCTACCCTCTTTCAACTCAAAGCATAAGCCATTGCGTTCTCTTTGCCTAGCCTATATACCTAGTCGAAATTGTACTCTTCACGAGTCTTAAGCCAATGAGTTTGTCTAAAGTTTAGCTTCTTCTATGTCTTGAAGAACGTATTTGCCATATTATCCATAATGACAGAAAAGTGGGATCTAAGGAGATAGACTCTCCAAATCTATAGGCAATGCACGACTGCCAATAACTCTCTCTCATGTGCAGGATACTGAGTCTCCACATCTTTTAACTTTCGACTCTCGAAAGTTATAGGATGTTCATCTTATGTAAGAACACTGCCAAGTGCTTGGTCACTCGTATCCATGTGTATCTCGAAGGGTTTTGTGAAATCGGGAAGGTGTAGGATTGTTTCCTTACAAATCATAACCTTGAGGCTCTCAAAGGACTCTACACACTTGAGTGTCTACTTCTAAGTTCTCCCTTTCTTCAACAACACAAGGGGCCCATATGGTGATTTTGCAGGTTGTATCATACCTGCTTTCAGGAGTTCCCCGAACTGTCTCTTGAGCTCCCCTAACTCTAGAGGACTCATCCTATAGATTTGGAAGGCGATCTCGCTCTCAGTTCCAACACAATCTTATGGTTAGTAGCCCGCCTAGGTGGTAGACTTTTGAGAAGTTCGGGTGGCATAGTATCTTCGAATGTATGTAACACTCTATGGATTTCATGTGGAATCTCCTCACCGTGACCATCTCTTTCAGACTCCCTCAAAATGGCTAGTAGTGTAGGATCACCCTTACGTAACCCTGATTTGATTTACATGGCTGATAGAATCATAGTCCCACATGTCGAAGTGGTCGGTGCCTTACCTGGATCACATTGTGGTACGAACCCAGGTTATTGCGAATCCACACACACACCAAGCCTCCAAGGTGTGGGGCAGCAATCATCTTTGTTGCACGCAAGAAATCACAGCCTAGCACCACTCCAAAATCATCAATGGTGCTAACTATGAAGTTCATACTACCGGTCCAACACTCGACTTAGACACGGCAAGCCTTAGCAATTCTAGCAACTCTATTTGCTTGTGTATTGACCATTTTTAGCCTCTGCTCCGAAGGCATGAGTCTTAGACCCAAGAGATTTACCATAGATGTGGATATGATGGAGTGGGATGCGCCCATATCTGCAAGCGCACACCATGGTTGTCCCAATGAGCATCTCTATGAACATAAGACTCCTTTCCGGCTCATTGGTCACATGAGTAATGCCCAAGAGTTAGAAGTTGGTGGCTTGGGCCTCACTAGAGTTGTCCTTTGCCGTCTCATCGTCGGCTAGAATTACTCCAATTTTTACCTTCTTCGGGCAAAACTTCATAAGGTGAGGGCCTTCACATGTGAAGCAAGCACCTGCCCCTTTATTTTTTTTGTTATTTTGGCCATTCTTTCCTTCTTTAGGTTTGATCGTTCTCTCCTTAGAGTTTATAGTTGCTCCTCCCTTTTTTGTGTGGATTTGTCACCCCCACTCTTAGAGGCTTAAAGGTCTACAAAACCTTCCACGACTACAATAGCCTCCAATACGATCGACGAATTTCTCCTCCTTAGCTCCACTTGAGCCTAGGTTGGAGACCCTCTTCAAAATGGAACATCTTATCCTCTTCACTCATATTTTGAGTATCCAATAAAAGAGTGTTGAAAAGAGAGTATCCGTTTGCTTGAGCTTGGTAAGAAGCTCATGAGTCCTATGACTGCAATTTATTGGCACGAACTGAACTCTCAAATCTCTCTTAAAGTCTTCTCAAGTGGAAGGGAGAGTTACACCTCCATCCATGGCAGCTAACTCTCTAGTTCACCACCACACTTTCACATCTTCTCTCAAATATGTAGCAATCAATATTTTGTTGTTTTTTGTTACTTGAGAGACAGTCAAATATCTCTCTAAATCCCACAAGAAGTTCTCAATTAACTTCTTATCCCGAACACCCCCGAATGATGCTGGTTCTAGAATTTTAATTTTCAAAGAAGATAGGTTAGAGTTGTGTGTCGTTTCACACTCAATCGTAAGCTAAACTGGACTCAACTCTTGAGCTTGGTTTGCTTCAGTTTCTGGTGGAATACTGGGTTGTTATACTTGCATAGAGTCCATCTGAACAAACAAACGTTTGTGACTCTCTTACAGTTGAACCTCTGTAGTGTGCAGGGTATATAGTTGTTGTAGAATCTGCATCAACATTGCGTCGGTGGATAGCTTGTCGGAGGAGCTGGCTTCTTCGACAACCTCTTTTCGTGCCTTTTTCATCTTATGTATGCTTCAACCCAACATCTTACAGCTGATTTACAAACTGACTCCACACACAGGAACCTACATGATCAATATACAAATACAGAAATTTTATAGCACAGTTTACAAGCTCGAATGCACTTGGTTTTATAGCGGTATTCAAATGTAATTCTGACTCAACTCCAAATCTACTTCTCAAAATTATGATCACGATGAACAACTACAATATGTGTACAAGCTGCACACCAATTTTCAGTCAAACACTCCAATAATTACCAGTTGAAACTAACTACACGAAACACTGATTTTAGGTTTCTACATTTTTATCAATCACGACTTTAATCAGAGTTTCGCCTGACCTCAACTACTTTTTCCATGAAATTTTGATTGGATTTGCTGCCTCTTGATGTGCCAATCTGTTCTTAGACTTGTCCTTAACCAGATTAATGATTAACCTTTTCAAAAAAAGCAAGAACTTTCAAAGATTCAACGTCGAAATCATTGCAAAATTTCATATATGGAATTTCAGTTTTTCGTCACAAAAAATTCAAACTTCCTCAATCAGATCTAGTCGAATTCCTCTTAGATCTTAGTTCCTTACACTCTTACAAGGTTGCAATGCAAGCACAATTCGGATCAATCAAAAAATTTTCTAGCCGATTAGATTTTCTAGCGTCGTTCTTCAAGAATAGAACGATTCTAGTTTGATCTGGCGTAGATCTACTAGATCTAAGTGTTTATCTATCACTCTTTGATAGATCTACTCCTAAATAAGGCAATTAAACTCTTACCTCATTCGGATCGGTGGAGAAACTTCAAGTCTGAGCTTCTTCACGCATAACTTTCCTGTTTTTCATCGAAATTTTCTACAAGTTCCTGATGTGATCTGATTGCAGCAAGTGTTCTTGTCACGAATTTTTTCTGAAACTAGCTTTTACGCTCTGATACCAAACTATCATGAATCAAATCTTAACATCCATTCAAAGGAGATTTACTAACTTGTGATGGCAAAAAGGGTCACCTCCTTCCTCAATCGATTCTCCAATGGGTTGGACGATGTGAAGCAAGCAATTGTCCTCACTTCGAAGAGAGGTTTCTACTCTTCATACTTTCTTACTATAGTGCAGAAGTATCCTTAGGCTTTCTAGGTTCCACGCACAGATGCAGATGTGCTCACGAAGATCAACTAAGGTACTAGGAACTCTCAAGCTTTATTTCACCAAAGAATCAATACAAGACATGACTAGAGTTGCATATGGCTCTTGATGTTCTCACACACTTTCACTCGGCCAGCCTAGATCTAACTAAGACTCACTCTTAGTTCACACTCACTAGTCTCGAGTCTCTCTCCCTCTCTAAGGATCAAGGATCATCAAAGGATTATCAAGCAATTATCAAGGAATACCAAATACCCAGCCCACAACGAGTATTTATAGACACGAGTCTAGTGCAGCCATCTCACTCTAGAGCCTTCTAACTGGGCAGATATTCCAAGGAATATTCTGACCCTAGAACTCTCTTAAGGTTAGGCTTAACTAGGATTAGTTAACCCATAACCCAACTCCTAGTCTAGTCCATACCCGACTCAACTTGGATGGATCTAGTCACATCTGGTTACAAGACTCCAACCTATGTACATTACATGACTCACATGACTATGTACAAAAGTGTGTATACAAAGGAAGTGTAGTCAAGCAAAGGAGCTTCCAGAGGAAGGGTGCATGCCTCTCTGCACATATGGCATATGGTGCACACGCCATGAAAGTCATGAACGCGATAGTCTAACAACCCCCCACCCATCTATGGAATTGATGGCACTCCATATGGTGACTGAAACAGCTATTTAAGAGGCATTGGCGATAAGGAGAAGGATGGAGCTTATTGTTAACCGGTATTCCACCATCGTATGTAGTGGTCTCCTAACAATATTTACATCATCATACCACAGGTTTGGATAATGGGCTGTCGCTGATTCGGGAGTTGTTGAAACTCCAATGAACATCCAGAAAGTCAGCCAGGGTTGTGATCAAAGCATGGGCGACGGTTTCAGCAACCATTCAGCCATTCCTCATAAATTGGCATGGTCTCCCTCGTGAGCTGGAGAAGAGAATCATGCATATCACTCCTAAAGGATAGGCCTTAGTCGGTCGATGGCAAATATATTAGCAATGGGCGGTTGAGAGTTTGATTATCCTGTCTCATAGTCGGACTCCTCAGATGAGAAGCCAATTTGGGTCCCTGATCATTAGAGGCCTGGGGATGGTTGTCGTGGTGATTGGTGTTCCCGCCTCATAGTTGGGTGGGCTAATATTTATCGTGTGCTATTAGATACTCTTGATGAAATCGGGTTATCAACATGGACAAAGCCAAAATGTAAGAATACCTTCTTTATCCCACCAACATACCAATGAACCTGCTATTGTCAGGAATGGCTCCATTCTTATTGCAAAACGGTCTTATAGGCTTGAACTATGTGTTATTTTGAGTGATTGAGATGCATGGCATGTTAGAGATCATCGACCTCTATTCCCAAAGGGTTCAATAAGGCTAAGGCAATTAGATGGTCCTTAGGGATCTGATTACGCGTATCCCAATACCATTCATGCATCACTTCAAGGAGGAAGACTTAAGGTAGATCCCAAGAGGTGCAAACCCCATTATAGATACGATAACGGACCTAGGTTGCTAAAAGGATCTATGATATAGAAAGAACTCCTACAAATGAAAGGCTGAACAATTGGAATTGGATATTGTCCGATTTGGTCCCACTGCTGCTCCTCTAGCTTCCCCTTTTATAGAGCTATTTGAATGATTTCAGAAAGACACTTTGCATTTCATTGATTCCTGCTCCAAAGACGTTTCCACCTTGATTCTCCTGCTTGTCTTAATGTCTCAATTATTAGCTAATAGTGCCATGTTCGTGCCTTATACATCATTGAGCTAGACTTTTGGGATCCCCTTTCATACATTTCTAGCTGGTTGCATTTTTTGGCGAAAAAGCATAGCAAACAAATAATTGTGCACTAATATTTGGAAGATAAGTGCACCAAGTAAGATTAAAATCTTCCTGGAACTCATGCATGATGCTATTCCAGTTCAGCTGAGGTTGCAGTAGCGTATGCCTATAGATGTTCGACGTTTTGTTTGTCATTGAGAACCAAAGTTGCTATTACATTGCTTTGGTATCCTGTACCTATGCCATTAAAATCTGGTCTGTGGTACATCAAAGAATTATCTAACCATGCAAAATGATTTATACAATCCATGATTGGTAGTAAAAGTAGCTGTTGCTTGAGGCAATGTTGGACCCAAGGATAAATCAAGTTTATTTGCCTTTACCCTACGATTGATATTGTTCAATCGCAACGATATAATATTTAGGGACCTGCATGGATTCTCAGGATCTTAGTGCCTGAGCGGTCAAACTCGCAGATCAATTCAAGATCCAGTCTACCAGTTCATCTGGTGTAGTACCGTTTGTGGGTGAATGTTCCTGATTTCTACTCTGGGATATCCCAATCTGGTTCATGACATTGCTGCTTTCCTGAGCTTTCTAGGTCTTTCAGTTGAATGAAATGCGTACCTTTGATGTAGGAGAGAGAGAGAGAGAGAGAGCTGTGGGAAGGTGGGGTCGGCGTTGCGGGCCCATGGGGTGGCGCAGTGTTTGGTGGGGGTGGCGTTGTGGGCCCATGGGGTGGCACAGTGTTTGGTGGGGGCGGCGCTGTGGGCCTATGGGATGTCGCAGTGTTTGGTTAGATACGTGGGAGTAAAGCCAAAGTCTTCACGTAAACAGATAAAAATTAAGTATGGGGGGCCTACAAAATCTTTTTCTGCTCCTATATCTCTTCTCGTCTCCGCCCTCTCTCCTCATCTCCCCCACTTTCCCTTCTTTTGATTCTACTCTCTCGTCCTAGTTCCGTAGGAGAAAAACTGTGATTCTTTTAGTTGAGATAAGTTTTCTGTTGGTTGGTCCCCCCCCCCCCCCTCTCTCATGGAAAGGCGATTACCAGATAACAAAGACCAGAAGCAGACTGCAATGAAGGATCACCATCGTTCTACAAGGCATCTCTTCGTAAAAGAATCCCCGCAATCGTCATCCTCAAGGCCTTTCAAGAAAATTCGCAATCCAGAGAGAATGGAAAGGAAAGATCAACCCTCTCCTTCCTCATCGTCCCTACCTCTCCCATCCACGTCTCTCATCTCAAAAACTCGCCCCTTTCCTTTTTCTCTTCAGAACGAAACAGCCTCTGGTTTTGGGCCTCAGATTTTGACACCAACGACGCAGCATGCGCCAATGATCTCTTTCGGCCACCATTCATCCTTCCATGTGCATCCCCCTCTTCCTCTGCAAATGATGAGAATGAACAATTCGCATTACCAGGAGCAACTCCTTTTCTACTGGAGCCAAGCCCTGAATCTCAGCCCGCGCGGATTCAATCACCTTCAAGCGAGACCAACGAAGCTTTACCGGGGAGTTCGTCAGAGGCATTGGGGCAAATGGGTGGCAGAAATCAGACTTCCTCGCAACCGAACGCGTCTCTGGCTCGGGACATTCGACACCGCCGAGGACGCTGCCCTCGCCTACGACCGTGAAGCCTTTAAGCTCCGGGGCCGAAACGCCCGTCTCAATTTCCCCGATCTCTTCTTCGGCAAAGATGATTCCGCTTCTCTATCTTCTTCTGAATCCTTTATTCCGCAACACCACCATGAACAGATGGTTGTTGGCGTGAAGCCGAAACAGGAACCAGAAGACAAAGAGGACGACCAGCAAGAGGAAGAGGTGGATCATGATCATGATGAAAATGAATTTTGCGAAGAGATAACGAGTGAAATGGCTGCTTCGTCATCGTCATCGTCCGCTGCAGAAACAGCAGCATATGAATTTCTTCCTTCTTTTTCTTGTCCTATTTCTTCTCCGATTCCATCATCCCCTGCCTTTTATTGGGGGAACATGGATGAAGTCGACGCTGCATGGTTTAACGCCGTTCCGGAATGGGCGTCAGAAGGTTTGTGCTGGGATGAAGAATGTATTGAGGCTCTTCACTCTTCGTGTCGTCGTCTTCCTCCTCCAACTCCTGCTTCAACAGTTCAGATCGTTTCTAGCGACACTGATTCTCCAGGAGTTGATGCTCCTGCTGCCACCAACAACACCGCTGGGTCTCTGGTTTCTTCAGTTCCTCCTGGCTCTCCCTTTTAGATGAGAGACGATTTGTTGATACCAAGAAACCATTTTTTTAGTGCTTCAGGAGTCACCACTGTCTTTGAATTTCGTAGATACCATTGGTTTCCAGTGTCAGGCATCAGTTTCCCATGTGTCATTATCATCTTAAGCAGGATCTGAGTCGTCCAAAATGCCTGCTTTTACCGGTTTTAATGCAGTTGGATGGCTGAGATCCTGTGTAGGATCGTAGGTGCATAAGGGATTCTTTGGAGCTACCATCTATGCTATCTTACCATAATTCTCTTCCTCTTTCACGTGATACACCAAACACGGTTCTTCAAGTGTTTTGGAATCACCGTCGTCCTTGAATTTCCTCACTACCATTCAATCCGAAAATGAACTATGAGTTCTATTTTCACCAAAGTCTACCAAAATGGATGCTGGGGATTCCGTTGGACTTGCAGAAACATGCCGTCATATTTCTTGATCTTTCCTCCTCTTTGAAGACTAGCATACATGATCAATTTCATTTCAAGCATGTTCGCTGCTGTTGCCTCCATTCATTAGACAAAGAAGATCGCCAAGATTTCATGATCTGTTGTTGAAAACGGAACCTTTTGTGGGTATCATTTTCATTCAGTTGGATGATGAAGATAGGGGAGTTTTTCCACCTCTTTCCTTCATTATCTTCATCCAGCTACCGTGTTGACTGCTGATACATGATCAGGGTTGATTTGATGCTTACTCTCTGCGGATACAACATGACATGTTGATTAGGATTATGTTCTCCTTGTGTGCAATATAGTGTTCAGATTGCTTCAGTATATCCTTCCTGGGAGAAAGATATTTGCTTGATTGACTGTAAATGTTTTTCCAAAGCCGTAAGCAGGTTTCACCGTGTCATCTCTAAAAGAGCAGCTACTTGTTTGGCTGCAGTGGTAGATATAGAAAAATTTGTGTGTGTTTGCAAGGCAGCAAGCAAACCATGTTAGGGTGTCTGTTTGTTTCTGCTATTGGAGTGGCATTTATTTGTAAGAATATGTATTGGAGGAAGCTTTTGTGATCTCCTACACATTTTAGTGTACTGCTTGTGTAAATCCAGATACCGCAGCTTAGATATCATAAGTAAAATTTTGCGTCTTTGGGAAGTAGTATATATACACACACACACACACTTCGGCCTCGTATCCCTTGTACACATTCTAACAGAAAATTGTACTGAACTGATGCACCTCGTATCTTAATCAACTAAGCCTTACAACGGATAATTAACCAATAATTCAATTCTCTTCTTTTTCAAACCATCGCTTTTTGACTTTCAAAGCGAAATTGAAAACATCATTTCTCATTTGTAAGCTAACATAGTTCTCTTTGTTCTTCCTCATTTTATAAACATCAAGCAACCTTTACAACGACCAGTGGATCACCAAATAGAACCTTCAGTCACGTTCACATAAATTAACGATTGCATTCTAAACCACAACAAAATACCATTTGCCATTCCTGCATAGCGTACTGGTGAAATACTCAGTAGGATGTTTGTTGAGGAATTTCCATCAGGCATGTCAAGCTCGCAAATTCAGCACAGTAGAATCCAGTGAACTCATGAACCAAATTCCCGGAGGAGCTCTCTACCAGGATTCTTGGGTAGCCAACACTAATGGACCATCAAAATCAGTAAGCAACATGTTCAATTCCACAAACACTCTTGGATCTGAAGAAGCAGCTTAAACTCCATTAAGTGCTGATGGCCGCATCCTTGTGCTGCAAATACAGATAACCAGGCTAATGTAGCTGATCTACTGATAAACTCTTGGATCCGAAGAGGAAACCCAAAATTCTGGTAAGTTCTAATTTCCCCACCAAGCCCTGCCGTGACAATCACCAAACCCCAGGCTGCTCCAGATGGTTTACTGACTTGAACCGTTTTATAGTTGGTGCCTTCCAAGGGGCCCGAATTGGAAATTAGACTATCGCTATTCTTACTATATGCTAGAAGCTTCTCCTCTGGCCATGTTGCGGCACCTCTATCAGATAAATTATTGGCTGGGCTGGAACCTTTTGATGATTGATGCGGACTGCTAGAAATCCTGTTTTGACCAGAATTTGCAACCATTAAGCCTTCAGGTTTATGCCTAGGTGACCGGAAGCCTTTAAGAATTCTTGGAGGAATATGCAACAAGGGAATGGATGCTGCTCTATTCATAGGGGGAAGAGCTGTTTGGACAGTCTACACGCGCAAATCTTTCATTGTCATGCACAGAGATCTGGTTACCTTCACTGAAAGCATCATCTATCAGCAAGTTTCGAGGCCAAGGGATAGCGACTTAAACACCCCAACAATGGAAGTTTTCATAAGAGTGGGTGATGGTTTTAGTTCTGTTTGATGCAGCCCGAATGTTGGTGTCACTATCATGCCTCCAAACAAAAACATGAGCATCTTCGCTGGGACATATCACATACTTGCCATTTGCTGTAAATGATGCTCCTATCTGGCTGCTTGTGTTGGGGAAACCTAATGCCAGTACATTAAAATGAATTTGATTTTAACCTTTGCAAAGAACTCCAGGCACAGTAAACAAATACGCCAAAAAAGGATCAAAGCTTAATGTGCGAGGCGCTCTACTCCAGTCGCACAAATCGATATCATAGTTTCCATAGATATACTTCTCCTATGTACCAAAAGTTCTTAGGCCAGGTATAACCTCCTACTTCTCACAAGGATAAGGAAAGTTTGCAAATGGTAGTTCCTGTAGGTGGCACATGTGGAAGCGGTAGACATTCTGAGAAAGTGGTTCTAGTCTGATGCTTAGGGCTCTTGCAGTCATGATTTGGGAGACCGTCAGATTCTCCACCCTGGGCAACGTAACTGATCCTGTAACTACAGACAAATAGACTGTAGTAACTTTGTCACGTGCAAAAGGTGATGGTACCATGTCCTCCACCCCTTGTTCTCAATCATGCAATCAATTTCCCTCGGTTTCTCCAGCAAAACTTCAGACCAGAGAAGGAAAGAGAAATGATAGGTAGTATTTTCCAAATAAAATAAAAGAGTTAAGATGGCGTGGACCAATTAAACAATTTCAGGAAAAGGTTATCTGGGAGTTAAATGTGTAAAAAAAAAGTTCCGCATTTGGATGTTATCCATACCCATTATACCTGGAGAGGTTCTCCTGTTAAAAGTTTTCAAGATACATCATCAGGGAATCAAAAGATGTGAAATCAAAAGCCTGATAGTAAGGGATAAGGGCAATAATTTGCCCCTGAGAATTTCCCTTAAGAGCAAATATGCTCCTGACGTTATATTTGGCCTAATATACCCTCAACATTAACCAATAACCAAGTATACAAATTTACACATGTAACTTAACGCTCTCTCTCTCTCTCTCTCTCTTGAATCTTCATGTTCTAGTTCGACTGATATTAGTTCTCTGCTAGTTTTTGCAGCCACGCATCTCTTTATGGTGCTTCTGAGAGTTGTCATATTGTGTTTCAACGTCTATAAGTTCAATAAACTTTAGGGTATCATTATCTTAATTTTGTTCTGTTTCAGTAGGTTACATTGTAGGAGTGATAACCGTTTCTTCTGTTTATATTGTTAATCTTCTAGTCTGTCCGATTTGATTGTTTTTCTATGCTGGATACAGACGTTCAACTTCTGTTCCAGTGATTTGTGTTATTTGGCTGTTTTTGCTCCTACTTGTTAGAATCTAGTCTAGAGAAACCAATTATTTGCTTCTACATGCTCTCTGCTATATTATTAGGATAATCATTTTCTTCTTCGTGATTTTCGGTTAGCCCTCGTGGATGGCCTTCTAGTTTTGTATGAATAATTTATCTACAGAAAGCGCTTGAATGCTTACTCATTCTTAACTACATATTATATCCATAAAGATGATGTTAAAATGTAAAATTCTATTTCAGCATTGTTCCTTTTTTATTTTTACATTTCTCCATTTTTCTTTTTTATGTATTTTCCTTTTTCTCTTTTTTATTTTTTCATAGTAAGAACCAGCACCAAGTGCTCCCAATTCTAGGCTTGGTGCTCCAAACAATTCTAGCTGTCGGAGAGATAGTGCTCCCTACAATTCTAGTCAGTATATGTTTTTTCTATAAAACCCTTTCTTGTACATTATCGCTTTCAATCATCTACATCCATCGCTTTCAATCATCCCTTTCTTTCAAGAGGCCTCTTCACGGCAACCTACCTGAGTTCGTTTCTTACCTGATACCAGAGAGGGTGAAGCTGCTGTGGCTGACTATCAACGCTTGTGGGGAGGAAGCAACGTTGATCTGAAGCCTGGCACAGTGAAAGAGCCTCTGCTCTAAGCGGCAAAGCCACATTGCTGCTGTGTGCCGCACTCTGTTATAGAAAAATGGAGGGTAACAGAGTGTAAACACCCCAAAATGGGAATGTTTTCAGCAAACTCCTTAATTTCGAAAACCAGCTCACAGCCTTTCGAACTTTTAAAAACCCTGAAATTTTGAAGCTAAAAACCTGTTTCATCTTTCAAAATAAAGGTTTTCGAACCCAAACTAAAAACCAAAGGTTTGTAAAGCAGTTCAAACAAGCAGGTGAAATCCGATTCAAAAGCAACTCAAGATCGGGTCAAAAAGTAAAGGAGAGGCTCAGCCCATCCGAACAAAAACGTGGCAGAAAATCAAAACTGACATCCATATAAAAATCAGAATTCAGCTCCAAAATACAAAAGAAGAAGCCAAGACCCCGATGAAGCCGTCAGAGATCAAGCACCAGGCCTGTAAAAACGAAAATCAGATGTTCATTGGAAAATTCAAGATTGACCTCATCAAATGAAAACTCCAAACGGGGCCAGACAGATTGAAACCAAACGACAAACAGTCCTGAAAGCGAGAAATTGGCAAGACAAAAGGACTGGGAAAAACCCAGCCTAAAACGGGTCGCCGAGGAACTGGAGCCCGCTCAGAAACCATCCGTTTCGCGCACCAAAGAAGGACTCAAAAAGGAAATTTTAGATTGGATCTGGACAAAAAAATTCAGATCCAGGTTCATTTGGAGTTTGGATTGGTTTGGATCCTAGGATTCAAACCCAAAACCAAGAACCACCCTTAGCCTATAAATAGGGCCAAGGGGGTTCACATGAATAAATCTTTGGCCATTTGAAGCTTGGGGAAAGTAAGAGAGAGAGTGAGTGAAAGTCAACAAAGGTGGACTTGATCTTGTTTGACTTGACCTAGGGCTAAGTGGATTGCAACCTTGTGGCTTTGACCTAGGGGGTGGGCTGCAACCAAAGTGGATTGACTAAGGCTAGGTGGCTGCAACATGATGGCTCGAGGTGGACCAAGGTGGCTGCCCTTTGACCGAACCATGGCTGCAACAAAGGCTCTTTGACTTGGACGTGGGCTGCACCAAGAGGTAAGCCTTTGACCTATCCAACCTAACTCACCTTTTGGCTTAACCGACCTACACCTAACTGAACACGGCTGGGTTTGACGGGACTGAACCGAGCCATTTTTTTGTCGAACCCTAGTGCTGCCCTTGGCTACAACCATGCCCAAACTGAACCTCACGGACTGGCCTGAACCGAGATGCATCACCTCTGAACTGAATCGACTTTGTGTTGACCTGCCATCTTGAGCTGACCACAAAACCAAGGCCAGACCGACTTGAACCTGCTGCAGCAAGAACCAAGTTTGAACCAAGCCTTGGCGCCCACCGAACCCAACTGCAACAAGCTGGCCAAACCCACCTTGCTGCACCCGGCTTTCACTTGGGCTGACTTAACTCACCGCCTTGACTGAACCCATTCGGCTGAACATAAACCCCTTGCTGGCCCATGTGAACCAAGTGTTGAACCTTGAACTGGTTGGCTGACCACGAAGCACCTTGAACCAGTTGACCCAAGCTGCCACATCCCAACCGAACCCACCTTGGAACCCACTTGACTGCATCCTTGGTCGAACTCGGTTGGCTGCAACCGATCTATCTTGGGCTGAACCTCACGGCTGACTGCAAGAGCTGGAACAAGACCCGGTCAACCGAGCCATCTTGACTTGAACTTGGCTACCTTCTCCAGCAAGAACCGAGCTGAACTTGGTTTGAGTTGACCCTGACTTGGGCTGAACGATCTTGGGGCGAGGTGGACTTAAGCTGCACCAAAAGGTGGACCTAGCTCATGGCTGCGACGAAGCGGACTCGAGCGAACCCGACAAACAGAAACAAAAGGCAAAAACCGAACGAAAGACTTGTAAGTTTCTTTAACTTCGGTTTTAAATTACTTGTTTCAATTCCATTCAATTCGGAAACGGGGTTGTATTAATGGAGCGAAGTCTCTCCCCAGGTTGTAATATTCGTGCACGAACACAATCGCACCCACAAGTACTTGAGCCTTTTCGCTCTTATCTGGTGGATCAACACGAATACACCCACGAACACTCGAGCCTTTTGGCTCTTTACACTCACATGCCCAATATACATTATAAAACATTCTATACTTCGAATCTCATCTTTTCTTAAGCAAGCATACGTTCTTACATTTAGGTAAATTTACTTCGTAAAAGTCGTGTGAGTTGTACTTACATTCGGGTAAATTTACTTTGTAAAAGTCGTGTGAGTTGCACTCACATTCGGGTAAATTTACTTTCGTGAAAGCTGTGTGAGTTGCACTTAAATTCGAGTGAGTTTACTTTTGTGAAAGTCGAGTAATCGCACCCACGAACACTCGAGCCTTTCCGCTCTTAAATTGTACATGAGTACACCCACGCACACTCAAGCCTTTTCGCTCTTAAATTGTAAACGAGTAGACCCATGCGCACTCGAGCCTTTCCGCTCTTAAATTCTACACGAGTACACCCACGCGCACTCGAGCCTTTCCGCTCTTAGGATAAACATATATATATATATATATATATATATATATATATATATATATATATATATATAAATTCGTGTGGGTTTACTTTGTGAAAGTCGAGTGAGTCGCACTTAAATTCGTGTGAGTTTATTTTTGTGAAAGTAGAGTCGCATTTCAATTCGTGTGAGTTTACTTTTTGTGAAAGTAAAATCGCATTTTAATTCATGTGAGTTTACTTTTTGTGAAAGTAAAGTTGCACTTAAATTTGTGTGAGTTTACTTTTGTGAAAGTAGAGTTGCACTTAAATTCGTGTGAGTTTACTTTTGTGAAAGTCGAGTGAGTTGTAATTTCAATTTGGGTGAGTTCGTATCATCGCTCTCGAAAACCCAGAAAGAATTTCTAGCATCCCTGCATTCGCTCGCTTCCAAAAGCCCTTGAATAAATCGCTCAAACCACGCTAAAATTTGGCCACACATTCCATACACACATCAGGCTTAAAACCGATAAAACTTGTAAGAAAAGTAGGAACGTTCAGCCTCGTAATAAAAATTACAAAGAGTGCACGAACCGAATTCGTCAAACACTTATCGTTCAAAATAAATACTTGTTTGAAAAATCGAAGTTTCTAAGTGTTTAAACTAACCCTTAAGAATTAGTTCAATAAGGTTTAAAGCGAAAAGAGTCCGCTTACTTATAATCGCCAAAGTCAAAAAATCATTCGCAAAAACGTAGCACAAAAAGGTTCTCTTCGAGTTTGGAGTGGAAATTTTGATCTTTACACGTACCCAAACATTGCGTTGTGCAGGAGAGTCGTGAACAACAGCATCTATTAAACTGAACAGTTGCAGCCGTAACTTGGTTGTTATTTGCTGCTGACCCATATAACCACCTATCGAGAGCTTCCCGCTCATTCAATCGCTTCGGAAAGGCTTTCGACGCCCAGGTCACGCTGGAAAGAGAAGAAACCCACCTGCTTTATTTGGTTGGCATGCTTTTGTGGTGTGCAGCTTTTTGAGGTTGAATGCCTCTGGTGGTAAGAGCATTCTGGTTCTTGTATATGACGCGTTGAGGGCTTTTTTTGGTTGCTGTTAGGGGCTGCCATTTGGGGGTTTCTTACGTTGAAAGGAGGACTCTCAAAGAGGTGACTGAGGCATCTCTCCCTATCTCTCTCTCTTTCTCAGACATACCCACAAGGGGAGAGGCCGATGGATTGAGAGAAAGAGTGTAGGCGATTTTCGGCCCCGGCTGGTGTTGGGTGGATAGAGAGTGGTTTTCTTCCCGTCATCAGTGCGATGGCCGTTGCCGGCGAGTAGGGGGGCCCTGTCAAATGCTTTGGAAGAAATTCTCGGCAGATGCTGGCTTCGCGATGTACAACTTGTTTGTCATGGGGAACACTAGAGATGGAGGCGTTCTAACACTACATATCTCAGGATGTATATTTTCTTCGGGTATTCGCCCAGCCAACGAGATGGCAGAAGAATGCACCGATGACGGCGATGCAAAGGCGTCCATCGGTGACTTGGGGGACGCAATTCTTGAGGAGTTGAAAATGCACAAGTCATATACAGAGGCACGGGGTGTTGATCCTGTGAAAGAAAATGCTCCTAGTCCTGAAACAGTTGAGTTCATCAACATCGTGTTAGAAACAGCTTTTGGCGAGGTTGAAGGTCTACGGCTTAGTTTTTCGTTTCCCTTGGATAGATGGACGAGATGGTGGTAAAATACTCGAAGGCTGAGATGATCTACGACAAGAAGCTTTGCCAGTTGCTGGAAGGGAGTGGCAGAGCGGCGGAGGATGCAAGATGGAGCAAGATGGAGCGATAGATGGCACAGGTGATCTACGACAAGAAGCTTTGCCAGTTGCTGGAAGGGAGTGGCAGAGAGGCGGAGGATGCAAGATGGAGCGATAGATGGCACACGGAAGGTGGTCGTCTGGCCTCTTTATCATCAATGACTATAACGGCCCTCTATTTTTGGTCTATTTACGATGATGCATTCAGAGGAAGCTGTCTCCACGTGGCTTTTCTTTGGTAAAATCAGCCTTCTTTTCGATTTAACTAATTTTGTTTCTATTATTTGCTGTTTCTTGCAGGAGACTCTAGGGTTTGTTAGCCACTAAGTTGTATTTCTTTATATGATTAAGATCTTCATGTTGTATTCTTGGTCATTTATTGAAGGTTAAGGTGATTCGATTAGAATTACTAGATCTTATATGTTGTTGGCCTATGGTTGGAAACCAATGAATTTTTAAATATGCACTTAGTTAATTGCTATTTGATCATCTTGTGCTTGTGAGTATCATCTACATAGCTTATGCTTATCTTGGTTATGATAATTTTGTATTGTGCTTAATAGGTAACTGTTTTCTATAACTTTTATGTGCAAAGTGTTTGAAAAGAATGTATAAAAAGAGGGTCTTACTTTGACTATTGACTATTCTTTTGGTTTAGTTTTTTTAGTGTATATTGTGTGGTGATATTTAGGAGTCACTCTTCAAAGACTTGCATATCTTATTATCAAACAAAACACTTGAGGTAATGAAAAGAATTTTTGTCAAATATTGTTTTTTTAGAATAAAATCTTGTTGGATTCTCTTATTCTTGGATTTATAGTTATGTTTGAGCTTGCGAGTCGTTTAAGTGCCTTGGTATTTTGTTGGCTTGTGATTTGCCTAGATGGTTTGAGTTTCATCTTAAAGCTCAATTAGGTGTAATTGCTTAGATTGTTTGAGCCCAATCTTAAGCTTGGTTGGTGTTTGGTTATCAGATTGATGCACATTCTCCTTTTATAACATATCATCAGTTTGTTGCGACTCGTAACTTATTTATCATAATAGAGTATTATACTTAAGTAACCAATGTTTTTCATTAAATAAATATTTTCCTTATGTTTTTAATGAAACATTTTGAAATCTTAAAAACTTACTAAGTTCCAAGTTTCTATAATTTTTTTTTAATTCTTTTCGATGAAGTTATATTTCATAATTTTTATATGTATTAAAATAAAAGATTACAAATCTGACATGAACTTCAGCAAAGAAATGAAATGAAAAGCAATGGAGACAGTTATAAGGTTGATAATGTTAATATGTTTCAAGGCAAAATACATAAGCTACCTATTGAGTTATAAATTTTTCACCAAACCATTCATCTCCAAAATTTCAGTTTTTAATTAGCAAATAGTATCATCGGTTTGAGGAAGATGTTAAAATGTATATATTTCATTATTTTTCTTTTTATATTTCTATATTTTTGTATTGTTTTTTAAAATTAATAATAAACACCAACACTAAGTGCCTCCAACAACTAGAATTCTAGGCGTTGAAGAGGTGGTTGCTGGCTTCTTATTTCTTCTATAAAACTCAACCTTCTACGTTGAAACTTATGAGCTTCATGGCTTGATTCAATCATCCCTCTCTTTCGAGAGGTCTATATTCTTTCCATGGCAACCTCCTTGTGTATGCTTTTCTTACAGATGACACCCACTAAACAAAGTGAAAGCGACAAACAAAAACCGATAACCCCTAACAACATTCTGTTCGTAAAACCAAGAACAAAGAAAGCCAAAAGCTTCAAGCCCCACACCGTAAACAAGTGTCACTCACTCATTATGATCCCAACCATGGATTATGAACAACGAAAGCTAACTATAATAAAGCAAAGTTTACTTTGCACGGGTACACCACATAGGGTGGAGTAGCCGTATCGGGTATGTACCTAGTATGGTACACATACCGATATGTCTGAGTGCATGTGGGTACGTACCAGTCTACATAACCATATTTGGGTATGGTACGTTAAGTACCCGTACCCAATACTTCGGATTAGGTTGACTCATATGGATATGGGTCAATCTGATCCTACCGGGTATGAGTACATGTCTTGATATGTCTGCATACGTGTGGGTACGTACCATTTCACGTAGCCATATTTGGGTATGTTAAATACCCGATACTTTGGATTAAGTCGACTCACATGAATATGGGTTGATCTGATCCAAATTTCAAAATAAGGATTTTTTTAGGTGATATTCATCAACCTTCCACTGCTACATTGAAGCATTGTCTTACAGGATCTTCTAATTTTTCTCCATCTCTAGTTCTCAATTTGGTCCCCATCACCTCCGATGTACTCATATTCTTGTCATCTGTCAATTCTGACCTGTTAACGACATCACTAACAAATTTTCTTTGAGACATAAAATAACCTCTATCATTAAAAGTTACTTTTATTCCCAAGAAGTAACTAAGTACACCTGGATCCTTCAGTTCAAATTCTTCGTGATGGTCTCTTTTGATTTGTAATATCCCATTCTCATCACTTCCAGTAATGATCATATCATCTACATATAGAAGTAGGATCATGTTATCAACATCAGTTATCCTTATAAACAGAGCAGTGTCAAAATAACAAGATTGAAAATCCTGTGCATGCATAAAATTTTTGAATCTATCAAACCAAGCCTTAAGAGTTTGTTTAAATCCATATATTGCTTTTGTTAGTCTAAGGACATGATCACTTGAGTATTGAGTCCCGGAGGAGGAGCCACATATAAATATTTTTACTAAGATTACGGTTCAAAACAATATTTTTATCATCCAATTGATAACACCGACCCGAAGATGCTTGTCTTCTCTTTGAATATGTTTTAATATAGGTCTTGATTTTTGAAGGTAGCACTTGTTAATTGTTATCAATGACAATCACTTGATGAAACCTCCTCAACAAGAGAGAACATGAGGTCTTGATATGTTGACTCTTTGCAATAATGACAAATCATATTATTGTTTGGCCAAGGCATTGTATTACCTTTGAATTGTCTATTTCCTTCACTATTTTTTGCGTATGTAGGCTTGGTTGACAAGATATTTTTGAAATTCATCTATGCTTTAAAGTTTTCTGAATTTGTAAAAACTCCTAAGTTGGTTTCATAAATTAGAAAACTCATTGTGATATTTCCTAATACTCATGAAACCTTATTTGAGCATTATTATTATTTTTATTAAATTTATTTATTTGAAAAACAAAATCGTCTTAAGAATGAATTTTCATAAGATATTTTCAAGTCTCATAGGCATTATCAAACATGCTAATTTTATTATGAAGTTTTTAATTCACATTTTGGCTAATAATCCATGTGATTTTGGCATTGTATTTTTCTCATTTTTTAAAATTTTGTTTGTATTTCTCTTATGTCTTGAGAAACTCATCATAATCAAGCTCTTTTTCTATCCAATTAGGCTCCTTGATTGTACAATCAATATAATCCCAATAGTCTTTAGAGATAAAATATTGTTTCATGGCACATGCCAACTTAGATACGAATCGGAAACCAACAAACAATAAAATATTTCACTTTTTTCTTCCATTTTTGTCAACAATAACAAGAAATACGAAGAATATCTTGATTTCTTCAAGATAGCCAAACTACCGCCTGATTTTGAGAATCTTCTCACAATTGGCATGAATCCCAATGCATTCTAAACGGACCGTTCCGGCTTTGATACCATGTAAAATTAACACTCCAGTCGATAATATCCACAAAACCAAACACCAATGATCGCAAAGACCTTCTACGAATCAAATTACCAAACACTTGGTGACACAATACCAAACAAGTCAAATGAGCACACCAAAAGCTTATTTATTTCATGCTCAACATCCTCTATTTATAGAGGATTTATTACAATAAATGAGAGACCAAGGGAGCAGCTTCTCCCAACAGTCGTTTCACTTGGGAGTACCTGGTCCTGGAGGGCCAGTTCCAAAGGGCCCTCAAGGTGGTACTGCTGGGCCCCAAAGGCCCAGCAAGCCTGTTACATGTTAACACTTCACATGGGGTTGCTGTAGCACCAACTTATGCAATTTCGACCAATGCAATAATAACGCCATGTTTAAAAGAGATGAACCAAGTTGGTCCATTAGAGACTCTGAATGGTGAAAGAGAGCAAAGAGGACCAAAAGATAGGCACATGAAAAGCTTACATGATCCAACTTGTCTGAAGAAAAAAGTGAGAAATGTATCCTTAACAGTATGAGTTATACTGATAACTTATCGTTAGTATCATAGAGTTGGTAAGGTGGCTGGATATGCTTTGCCTTTTGGTCAACTGCTCTGCCCTTTCATTGAACCATCAATCTGCTCAATCCCTTTTCTAATGGTTGAAGTAGGAAATACTTAAAGAAGTATCGTTGAGGGTGAGACAGTGCATCCGTGCCTGTGCCATGAACAGCAGAAGACAAATACATGATTGAGTGATCCATCAAATATATGTCTCCAGCAGTTAAAGAAGTATTGCTGGAGGCAGGTGCCTCGCCTTTTGGATTGTTGCCCTTATTGGTGGAAAAGTACACAAGAATCATCAAAAGGCAACAGTGCTGTTTGAGCCCCTCTGCTTTGTGGTGTGTTGCATAAAGGCAGCCAAAGCACCTCATCATGTTAAGCGGCACTTGTCTATGGTCTGCATTCTTGTTAAATAGGTGCTTACAAACATGATAACCATGACGCAAGCCACTGTTCAACATTAATTATGTCACTTTGTTACAGTGACGTGATTTTTTCCCAGTGCATATATAGTTATCATTATATTATTTTCTTGACTAACTATTATTCTTGTTGTTGTGATGATTATTGTTCTTCTTGATCTCTTCACTCCTATTCTTGTTATTGAGTAATGTCATCATGTAAATCTGTCGCTTATGGATTATTTCTTTCAATAGATGAGTTGTTAGCAGTGTTGTCCGTATCGCACCGTATCGTACGATACGGTGCGATACGTATCGTATCGTGGGCCACCACGATACGATACGGGCCCCCGTATCGCAGGTGCGGGCGTATCGCACCGTATCGTGCGATACGGCCCGTATCGCACGATACGGTGCGTATCGCCCGTATCGTACGATACGGGCGATACGCCCTGGGACCCTTATAAAGGGTCCCGGGCCGAGGGAAACCCGCGATTTTTCGCGGGTTTCCTCTCTCCTTTTGGGTTCTTCAAGCTCCCTAAGAGTCGGTTTTCGCCTCCTTGGTGTTCAAAGCTCTAAAATCGTGTCCTACGGTGTCCGTCCAAGCCTCCAAACTCGGATTTAGGTATATTTTTAATGTTTTTTTCCTTTTTTTCCTTTATATTTATTGTTTTTTGTGTTATTTCGGGTTTTTTTTTTTGAATGACAAAATATGAAGTTATTAAGTGTGTGTATACGATTTTTATTGCATTCATGAAGTGGGAGACACTCGATTTGAGTGTTATTTGAAGATTGGGGGATTTACGAAGTGCTTTTATTTTCAGGTTTTTGTTTGAATTAAAGTACTCCATTGAGATGGCAGGAAGGGGTGGTAGAGACTCTCATTCAAAGTCTGATGATCCGGCATGGCAGTGGGGTATACCAGTTGAGGGTTCAAGGTTAAAAATCAGATGTTTATTTTGTGAAAAGGTGGTTAGTGGTGGAATTTCAAGGTTGAAACACCACCTAGCAGGAACCAGGAAAGAAGTTGCTCCATGCACAGGCAGAGTTAGAAGTGTGCCAGAAGGTATTAAATGGCAATGCTTGCAGATGATTGAGAGCATACAGGAAAGGAGACAACAAAAGGATGATTTCCAGATGTGTGAAGAAGCTGATGATGCTACTGCCACTGGAGTTGGATTCACTGATAGTTTGCCTTCAGATGCTAGAACAAATATTGGTAAAAGCAGTTCGCGTGCACCTAGCAGAGGAAAGAGGGTTGCATCTGAAGACTTTGGAGGTGGCAGAAGAGGAAGTTCAGGAAGGAGTAGAGGAAGAGCTTCTTCTTCTAGCATACATTCGTTCTTTCCTCCTTCCACTACACCTGGTGCTCAGCCAGGAATTCGTGCTGCTATGGCTTCAGAACAACTGCGCGATCAAGCAGACCTTGCAGTGGGCAGATGGTTTTATGATACATGCATTCCATTTAATGCAGCCAACAGTTTTCATTTTCAAGCAATGGCAGATGCAATTGCTAACATTGGTCCAGGATACAGGATGCCCTCTTATCAGAAGTTGAGAGGGAAGATATTAGATCAGACCGTGATTGAAGTGCAGCAATACTGTTCGACTTTGAGACAATCGTGGAAGGAAACAGGATGCACTATCATGGCAGATGGATGGACCGATAGGCGAGGAAGGACATTGCTAAACTTTCTTGTATATTGTCCTAAAGGACTCATGTTTTTGAGATCTCTAGATATGTCAGAGGAGAGGCACACTGCAGAGATCCTACGAGAGGAATTTGATAAGGTTATACAAGAGGTTGGACTAGAAAATGTAGTCCAATTGATTACAGATAATGCAGCTAACTACAAAGCAGCCGGAAAGGAGTTAGCTGATATTTATGGGACTTTCTACTGGACACCATGTGCAGCCCATTGTTTAGATCTCATCCTCGAGGACATCGGTGAGATGGATGAAATAAAGGCAGCAACTGAGTGTTGCCAAGATATTACAAAATTTATTTACAACCATGCATTTGTTTTATGTATGATGAGGAGATACACAGAAGGTGCAGAGCTTCTTCGCACAGCTGCAACTCGGTTCGCAACAAACTTCTTATCTGTACAGAGTATTGTGAGACAGAAGCAAGCTTTAAAGAGAATGTTCTCCTCAGATGAGTGGCAACAATTTGCAGAGTTGCCACAAAACAGAAGGAACAGAAAGTTAAATGAGATTGCAGAAACGGTTTTTAGAAGTTCATTTTGGAATGCATGTATCAGATTATTGAAAATTACTTGTCCTTTAGTGAAAGTTTTGAGATTGGCTGACAGCGAGGAGAAACCATCTATGGGCTACCTTTATGAATCCATGGACAGGGCAAAAGAAGCAATCAGAAATAACTTTAATGGAAAAAAAAGAGATTATGTGCCCGTGTGGAAAATAATTGATAGTAGATGGAATAAACAATTGCATCAGCCTATTCATGCAGCAGCCTACTATCTAAACCCATCATTGAGGTACTCAGCAACCTTCAAAAGGGACGGTGAGGTTAATCGAGGAATCATTGAATGCATCGACAGATTAGTCCCTGATGAGAGCATAGTAGATGCGATACATCGAGAGATGGAGATATATGATAATGCTCTTCACTTGATGGGTTTGCCTGTTGCAATTCGCAACCGCTCTACGATGCGCGTCCAGGTACATTGTTTATTTTCATATTTAAGTTCCATCTTACATTACTGTGGATTATTATGTCTCTAATGTTTATATTTTCTTTACAGATGTTTGGTGGAACAGGTTTGGAAGTGATTGTCCAAACCTTAGAGATTTTGCAGTTAGAGTCTTAAGCCAAACCTGTAGTGCAACAGGTTGTGAAAGAAATTGGAGTGTTTTTGAACACATCCATACAAAAAAGCGCAACAGGTTGGAACACAAAAGGCTTAATGATTTGGTTTATATTCGTTGTAACATGCGCCTTCGTGAAAGGTAATGTTGTATTACTTTCAAATTTTCAATTCGATATTATTTAACTTCAGTTTTCAATTGTTAATATTACTTACTAATTGTTTATCTTTGTTTGTGTCGTAGGCAATTAAAAAAAGTAAATAGAGAAGAAAGTCAGTTCGATCCAATAAGTTTGGATAATTTTGATATATTAGAAGATTGGGTTATGGAAGACACTGAAGAAAATGCCCTCCTAACAGAAGAAGACGTTGCCTGGATTAATTTGGAAGGAGCGCAACAACATTATGGAGATGAAGAATTTGATTTTGAAGAAGAAGGTGTGGGCGTGGCTGATGATGATGAGGATCTGCAACAAGGAGAAGATGAAGATTATTTAGTTGATGATCCTGATTACAATTTGTAAAATGTAATATTATATGTAACTGTAGTGTACTGTAAAGTGTAAACTATGTCTGTATTTTATTTTTTGGATTCAAAATATATAAATTTGGATGCAATTGTTCAATGTTGAATGCTCAATCTGTACTAAACTTACATTATATGAATTTAAAGCAATTATCAGATTTTTCCTGATTTTTTCTTGATTTTTTTCGATTTTTTTCGATTTTTTATTAATTTTTAATTATTTTTACATTATTTTAATATTAAAGTACGATACGATACGATACGATACGATACGCCCGTATCGTGGAGCCCAGCGATACACGATACGATACGCGTCAGACAACACTGGTTGTTAGACGTTCTTAAATCTGCCGCTTAAAATTCAACACCATGTAAGTTTGAGCTTTTCTTGGAGACCATGTAAAATTCACCTTTTTTCTTTCCAGATTGGAACTTATTTGTTATTTCATTTTTACCAAGTTGATGATGTGGCCCAAGAATTTCAGCATTTTTCTTGGAGTAAAATAAGTATTTGACCATCTTTCCTTAGTTTGGTTCATTGTTATCCGTATCGCATCGTAGGAAGCCACAATACGATACGGTAACCAGTATCATACAATCAATTTTTTTTGTGTGCAGGTTTCTGACCTCTCTTCGCCTCTCTTCACTTCTCTCCAAGGCATCCTCTGGTATGCTTGTTTGGGATTACAAGCGGTGTATGTATTCGGATTAGTTTATAAGAAATTTATTGAATAAGAATAATTTATGAACAGATAAAAATTCTGACAAAATTATTTCATTTTCTGTTGCCAACTTTTAGGTATATTTCTACTACCAGTTTCTAATTTCATGAAATCGCAAACAATGAAGAACAATTTGATTGTCTCAATTCATTCAGTGGGCATTTCACAACTTCACTATTTTAGGGTTCACCTTACATGACTTCTATTGAGTTGAACATGATCAACGTGTGTGAGGCTTAACTCAGTCTGTGAAGTGAGATCAGAAGTAATCAGATTACATGATTTTAACCCACAACATCCATCTATCATCCTTCAGTTTCAAACCACTTAAAGCATTAGTTAAAAAGCTAGTCTCCATTAAGAGAAAAAGAGGATATCATTAAGTAACAATATCACATCACTGGGGTGTCATAGACTCAATAATCAAAGAAATGGAGCTCATCGTTTTGCTCACATATGAAAATTAGCAAATGTGCCAACTACATGTACAAAGATAGCAATTTGTTAATTTTGATATATTAGATGAGTGGATTATAGAAGATAACGAAGGAAATGCACTCCTAACCGAAGAAAACATTGCATGGATTAATTTGGAAGGAGCGCAACAACATCATCAAAAAGATGAAGATTTTGATTTTAAAGCAGAAGGTGGTGAAAAACTTTGAATCTTCATGAAGGAGAAGATTGAAGATTATTTAGTTAATGATCCAGATTACAAATTTACAATATGTAAATGTAAATGTATTTCATTTTTTGCTTCAAAATATGTAATTTTTTTTCAATTGTTCAATGGTGAATGATCAATATGTACTAAACTTTGCATTATATGAATTCTTTGCAATTACCAGATTTTTCCTATTTTTTTCTGATTTTTAATAATTTTTTCTAAATTTTTTTTATATATTATATATTTTTTTAATATTAAAGTACGATACGATACACCCGTATCGTGGAGCAAAACGATACACGATACGATACGCGTCGAAGAACACTGGTTTGGTTAAGTTGCTTACTTGTCTACTGTTTAGTTTTGTGCCTCTTGCAGTCATGTAACTTCTTGTGTGCATATCCTCTATTTTCTCAGTTGTCGTGTGAAATTCTTATGCTTGTATTCTTGCTTGGGCTTGGCATCAATTCAACAGGAATATGAAGAAAAATTGCAGGAGAAAGGGGAGGCCCCAGTAATGTTTAGGTAATTTAAGTATTGGGCTGTGGTTTGGTTTATTGTTTTTGCTATCCTTTTATCTGTCTTTGATGTAAAACATTTTGACTACTGTTCTAGTCACTTGGGTCTTCCTCAGAGGCGAACAATTGGTGAAAAGGAAAGAGCAAAGCATCCAAAGCCTGAGGTACTTTTCGTATGTGTATGTTCATGCGTGCACACTCTTATACCTGTTAATTCCTATTGATTTTCATGCATAGGACTCTGTCTACTACCACCCAACCCTCAATCCTACTGGTGCACCACCTCCTGGGAAGCCTCCAATGTATAAATCATCAATAGGTGTGCTTCATTCTGTACTAATACTCTTCTATTATTGTGTCTTATAGAGTTTCCCGCCATGCCTCTTTTTTTTTGTCAATTTCAGGTCCCAGAATTCCCTTATCAGGTTCATCAAGTGCTGCAGCATCAACATCAAATTCTGAGTTTGAAGATTCACCTTTGGATGCCCCTGTTCCACCTCCACCTCCATTGCCAAATGTTGGTGAAGCAATTTCCAGCGAAGATACTTCAGTTCCTGATTCGCTACCCCTATCCCCATCTCCACCACCTCTTCCAAAGCCAGTTGGTGATTCACGTTTAGTATTACTGCCACCCCCACTTCCACCACCACCACCCCCACCTGGACCGCCCCCCAAAGATCCAATTTCTGCCCAGGCCATACTACCACTACCACCACCACCATCTAGACCTACACAGCGACTTCCACCAGGAACTGCAGAGAATGTCAAGGAGAATGAGAAGAATGCTTCATCGGATGGACAAAATACTAAAGAGTCTGATCGGGTTAGTATACGTTTAAGACAAGTTCATTCTCTGCTGCCTCTTTCTAAGTGCTTTTGTATGGTATTGTTTCAACATGCAGTGTTATGTTCTCACGCTCATGATGTTACTTTGCCTTGTGTTTTTTTGTAACGATTTTCTTGTCAAGACGTTACACTTTTGCATTTTAAAGTTTCTCCATGATGGTACGAACTCTTTGTTCTTTCATTGTTCTCTTCCTGTTTCATCCAATCCATCATTGTCGCGAACCTTTTTCATTGGCCAAACTTACGATGACATTATGTTGTCTGTTGACTGGAAAAACTGAAAGATTTCTTCATGCTTTCTCGCTATGTAACCTGTTGGTTCCCTTGCTAGATTAAACAAACGAGAACCAGAACCACCATGTGACGTTATACAGAAGAGCGAAGAATTAGATGGCGTGTAGCAGAATGTTTAAGGCCCACGAGTAATCATGCCAGTTGGCTATGTATCACTTAAAATGATGTCCTGTTGTCACCAAGGTTGAGTATGCAATTTCTGCACAGGGGTAAAATGTCTAGTTTGACTGGAGATCTCAGTCATTCCTTGTGAAAAGACATTCTGTTGCTCCCTGGAGTCATTCTTCTTTAAAATGACAACTGAAATCCTCATTTAGGATATCATATTTGGAGTGATGTAAAACTGAGAAAATTTTGGTATTTTTCATGAAAATGGTTCAAATAGTTCTATTTTAAGGCAAAGCTATCAGAACTTGACGAGTTGCCCTTTTATGCATTTAATATGCAACTTTTGCAAAAATGCTACTATGTTTCATGGTGGATTTTATTGTGCAGGCTGCAGCTCTGCTTCCTCCACCACCTGGATTACCTCCATCACTGGCAAAATCTCAAATCGGGGTTGCAAACTCTGGTTCTGAAGCTGTTGCTGCTGGAGTACAGGATGCTAGTAAACTTCCATTGCCTCCACCTCCACCGCGCCCACCCCTACCCCATCCCATGCAAACTGATGTTTTGCCGCCTGGTGTGTCACGGTTTCCACCAATGCTGCCATCAACTGATATGAGGTCGCCATTGCCTCCTCCACTATCCGTTTGAGCTGTTCCTGGAATGATGCCACCTGGACCTCCTCTTTTTCCTCAGATGCCTTTTGCTCTGCCTGGTATGTTGAGACCGCCTCTCATTGTTCCGGGACCTCCTCCTCAAGAAGATGACCATTCTGCTGCGAGACCCTCTGTCCCTCAAAAGTCTTCCTACGTCAAATCTGCTGTTTCCACTGTCGTAAAAAGGCCTCTTGCACAACATACTCCTGAACTCACAGCTATGGTAAGGTGCCATGCCTTGTTTTCCTAGATTAGGCTCCATTATATGATGCTTTAAAGTAACCTGGTTGGAGCATGTTGTATGTTTTCTTTTGATCAGTTACTGGTTTTCTGAGCACTTGTTTCTATTGTCGCCCTCCTCTGTCCTTGAGCTCTTCTGTGATGTGTATATTTATGCATGCGTGTGTGTGAGAGAGAAGCCAGTTCAATACGAAATGTTTTAAATCATAGTAATTTGTCTACTGTTTGTGACACTTTCATTTGTTCAAGACTTCTATTTTGGTATGACAAACATGGTATTGTGCTGTTTCTTGTGTGAAACTATAAGATTCAATCACTTGTACTAGAACTCACTGTTTGTTGCAAATGTGCAGGTTCCAGCTTCTGTTCGAGTGCAGAGAGAGAGTATCCAGAAGCCAAAGCCGAAATCTGCACTTGTTTCTTCTACACCTAGTCCATTATTAGCGCCTGCAAAGGCCGAGCCATCAGTTCAAGCTCAGGCTGGCAAGCCTGGGCCTAAAGCGCAGAGCATTGATGATTCCTACATGGCATTCTTAGAAGACATGAAGGCCCTTGGTGCCCTTGACAGTTAGCCATTTAGACCAGTGGAAGATGTAAATAAATCAGGTCATCTCGGATGCAGCCCTGATTGCAAATTCTGTTTATAGGGTTTCCCTTTTGCCTTTTGTAGGAGAGGCTGCTCACTCTTGACCAGGCGCTTTAGGAACTCCCAGAGAAGAATAGCATCGGAGCTACTACTACCTTTAAGTGATCTATCTACTAGCTGCATCCCTTTAGGAGCTGTCAAAGTGGTTGCTTTTTGCTGCATTCATAGGCAAGGCTCACCGGTACTGTAGGTCACGCAAGCTGTGGAATCCTTTGTTTTTCAATTTGCTAAAGAACTCTTGCATTTGCCAACTGGGTTATCTTTTTCAATACGTTGATAAGTGACTAATGATTGGAGTAAGCCCTAAACCACTAAACTTGCCCACCTAAATCCCTAGCACACCATATCCCCAAACCACTGGCCCACCTAAATGTCTAGCCCACCATATCCCCAAACCACCACCATCATACCCCCAAACCACCATCCTCAATACCAGCCCAAACCGACCCCACTAAAGCCTATAACCCCCCCCCCTCTTTTGGGGTGGGTTTTGCATGAAATCTTGGGGGGGGCAACTCAGCCCTCTCTCTCTCTCTCTCTCTCTCTCTCTCTCTCTCTCTCTCTCACCCATTCCACTCCACGCCACTTCCATCCTTCAGCCAGCCTTTATCCCGGTTAGTACTCCATCTCAAACGCCACCTCTTCTCCACTCCTCTCCATTCTTAGCCACACACCCGCCACCTTTCCTTGGCCTAGCTAGCATCCCACCTACCCGGCTACACCACATGCCACCTTCCATCATTCGGCCCAAACCTGTCACCTTCCATCATTCGACCACTCCACTCGACTGCACCACCTGCCCTCTTCCCTTAGACGACCTCCATCTCAACACCCAAATCCTTACCTCTCCCTAAGACCTACCCCAAGCATTAGTGGCAGCCCCTAACTAGCACTCTTACCTTCCCTAAGCACCCCAACCCCAGCCAAGGCAGCACCCCATCCACTCGGTCAGTGCCAAGGCGCCACCCGCCTGCACCTTCAGCCTTCGGCCAGCACCTTCCCTTGCCGCGCCCATCCAAGGAGCTCCCTCTTGCAGCCCAATGCGACTCTCTAGGCCAAGCGCAAGCAAGTCACGCCCGGACCAGCTATACGTAAGTGCCTAACTCGGTCCTTGTTATAGACTTGCTTATGCTCAATTTGATACGGGGTTGTAATAATGGAGCGTTGTCTCCCTCCGCTTGTAATAATGTGGTTTGACACATCCACACACACGTGCACTTGAGCCTATTCCGCTCTTAGCTGCACACGATTTTGACACACATGGACCTAATCAACCCTTAAGATATAACTATACCTATATAATTTGAGTTGCGTGGGTTTTTGTTTAAGTTGTTTGTGTTGTCTTTCAATTTTCACACTCACACACATTGAGCTTTCGCTCTTATTTCCAAGCCCTAGTAGGGGCCTATTGCAATTTCGTTTTGGGGTGTTTTACTTCAAGTCGTGTGCGTAGTATTTCAATTCTACACACACACATTGAGCTTTCGCTCTTACTCCTAAGACCTTAGTCAAGGCCTATTGCAATTATATTTGGGTTTCATTTCATGTTGTGTACATAGTATTTCAATTATACACACACACATTGAGCTTTCACTCTTACTCCAAAGACCTTAGTCAAGGCCATATTGCAATTATATTTGGGTTTCATTTACAAGTCGTGTGAGTTGTCTTTTCAATATACACACAACACCCACGCACACGTTGGCGACCTTCGGGCCCATATATATTATAAGTATTTCCCTTCGGCTATGTCTTAAAGATTTGGGTTTTAAGGTTCAGTAGTGTGCGTAGTCTTTACATATATACACGACACACACTTGCAAAATTGAGCCTTTTCGCTCTTAAGATATAGCCATATTATCCTTTTCGCAATTTCCCTTTTGCAATTTACATTAAGTCATTTCCCTTCCGCATTGTCTTTCATCGGGTTTTCCCTTTGGAGTTGCGTGAGTTTGCATTGCATACCATACCATGAGTTAGAATGCATATTGCATCAAAGCAAACTCCACACTCCCGCTCAAAATCACCCAACTTAGGTCACTTATGCACACACACACCTAGTTGGCCCGAAAAGGGATAAAAAGAAAGACATAGGCACGTGCAAATTCACGTGAAAATAAAACTTGAAAACCATGCAAATCAGCTCAATCGAATACCTCAAACATTTTCCCTAGGTTATCATGTTTAAAACTCGATTTTCTAAGCGTACAGACTGACTCTTGCGCATCGGTGCAAGAAGGTCTGCGACGAAAAGAGCTTGTTTGCTCACAGTCGCCCTGATAAGAAGTCAGATTTTAAAACATTTCTTCGCTAGCTTAAGCAAGCTAGCTGGCACGCCCTTTTGCTAAAATACGACTTAGACACACGAAAAGATTTGCTTCAGGCCTAAGAACTAGAGACGGGTATTTTTTCGGCGTCTACAGGATTTGGCACGCCTAGTGTGACGTGGGTCTTGAAAAATCGAGTCATATTAGAAACCTTGCGAAATTTTTTTCAAAGGTCTCATTTTAACTCTTTTTGTACTTCATACGTAGGATTTTGAAAGCTTGAAAGCATGTCGAAATCAAATCCAAGTGAAGTGTCGAGTCAGGACTCATGCGCATAAGTTCTCATTCTAGGAGGTTTTTGAAAAATAAAAACAAACTAGAAGAGATAGAAGATTTGAGAAGAGAATTCAAGGCCAAAATCAATGCTCTTAGCCAAGAGGCTGAAGCAGGCGATTCATGTTCATCGAATGGTGAACAAAAGGTCAAGAAAAGACCTGAAAAACCTCGCAAATATAAAGAGGCCTTCGTAATGGAAGACAACCAATACCACGAGTCTTTCACACAAAAGGACCGTAAAGCCCTATAGCAGCTACTAAAAGGGCAAAGTAAAGAGAAAAAGGAGTTACGCCCTGTCTGATTTCTTATCTATGGATTATGAAACAGACAGTGACGATGAAATACCGAACTTCCATCGGTATGATGGCATGGGAGACCCTAGGTCTCACCTACAACTTTTCTCACGTCAAGCCTATAAGAAGAAAAAAGACTCGATGAAATGGGTGTATTGGTTTTCTCTATCCCTTAAAGGTACAGTTGTCAAATGGCTGGCTTCCTACGATATGAGCCAGTTCGGTACTTTTGAAGAGTTAGCGAACTGCTTTATGCAAAGATTTGCACATAACGTAGAAGTCACGCCGACTTTAAACACTTTAAGGGATACAAAGCAAGGCATTATTCGATGGAGGTCCCTTTTAGGGTAAGTGCGGGAGCCAATATCTGAAGGATGCGCAATCATGCTCATCTTGGATAATTGCTAATGGACTTTCAGTTGTCATTTTCACTTTTTTCGCTGCATGCATGGGCAGATGGCTTGGTGCCCTTTCTTTCTGCCGGAGCTTCGTCGTTGCCGCCCTTCCTTTTTTACCTATGAGATGTTTGTGTGCGAGGTATTGTTTTTCGAGTTGAACTGCTCTTTGGTTTCATGTTCTCCATCTCAACTGCACCACTGTAGCTGTTAGTGAGCTGTGAAATTCTTTAGACTTTGCCTGTGGGTCTCTACCGTCTCATATGCTCTACCCTTGCCCGCTAAGGGCGAATCAAAGGGTTGCAGGAGCACTGTGCCGCAAATTAGAAGCAAGTCAGCAGGCAGAGTGACCAGAATCACAACGAAAGTCTCAGCCTGCAGGTAGACGTTCAAGACTGCCGAGTTGACTCGCATCTCCTATAATTAGGTGGTGGTGGGTTTCCAACCTTGTGTTGGGAGCATTGATAAGTTAAAAGAGTTCTTAAAGATCTTCAAATGAAGTTTTGATGTCAGTTTAACGTTTACCTTTAATTGATTGCGAATCAGGTCTGCATTATAAAGTTTAGGGTATATTAAGATGATGAAAATGTGGGCTAACCGTGGCATGCTAGTTATGCTAGCCTACACTAAGTGCTCCCATTCACCTACGGGTTAGAGCAGAAGGTTGACGCAGATTCTGTTAATGATTGGGGGCATTGTTGTACGTTTCTCGTCTAGATTGACAGCTTTCTCTACCAAAGACAACAGTTGGAGGAGGGGAAAAGGGCAGTGATAAGAGAAGAAGGAATTAAATACAGGATGGAGATCCAAAGTCAAAACCAAGCCTTTCTGAACGCTGAATGGGATCAATCTTGCGTAGTATTAGCATTAATTTCTGATAAAGTGCATGCTTTATTTATTTTCTTCTAACACTTTTGAGGCCTCACTCTTTCTTAAAGTATTCAAAATGGGAATTCTCAAATCCACTAATTGGAGCCTCACATCGGCTGCCTTTCTAATGTCTGAACCGCGATTAAAGTGTAGTTTAACTAGTAACTTTATTAGCGCTCTTTTCTAATAACCTTATTAACGCATCATATTTTCCTAGTTGGCATTACATGGCCTCAACATCTTCCTTGTTGCTACGGATATTCTCTACGTATGTGGAGGATAGTTAGACCACCCGACACTTGACACCATATAAAATTCTCTTGGATGAGCTCCCATTTATTCCATCAAGTACTAATACTTTTCTAGGCTGAAATGACATGGAACCGAGATGATGAACCAAAACAAAAATGAAATCTTAACGTAAAGAGTTTGTCGCTCGTCAATCAATTGTCTAACCTAATTTAGATAGAAGGGATAAAAGCACCCTGCTATATAGTCGTTGTTTCGAAATAATCGTTCCACAAATATGTCCAATTCAATTTCACCGATTTGATTTTAGATGAACTGCTACTAATGCTGTTGTTCAGAGGTTACCAGCCAGCTCTTACGAGAATACATTGCTCCCACCGAGAGAGAGAGAGAGAGAGAGAGAGAGAGAGAGAGAGAGAGAGAGAGAGAGAGAGAATGTTATCCGTGCGGTCGTCGTCTCTCGTTTGCATCGACCCGGTATGGCGGGAGGTGAACAAGAAGAAAACGGAGATGGTGAAAGAGAAGACCATCCACAAAGAAGCAGCAGCAATATCGGGTATCATGCGTACTAGAGGAGAAAGAAGAAGAGGGAGATGACGTCCTGGGCAAGAAGCTCAGGTGGGTTGACAGACCGGTAGCGGTGAACGAGAAGAAGGCGGTGTCGGAGTTGCCAAAGAAGATGAGCAACCGATGCAAGGCCGTGCTTAGGAACATCATCTGCCTTTCGGAATCCAAAGAAGACGAGCCGTCGGATTTGTTGGCGAAGTGGGCTTCCGTTACGAGACCCAAGAGAGCGGATTGGCTGTTGGTGATCAAACACCTCAAGAAATTGCAGCACCCTCTGCTCTTTAAGGTTAGCTGCTCTCTCTCTCTCTCTCTCTCTCTCTCTCTCTCTCTCTCTCTCTCTCTCTCTCTCTCTCTCTCTGCATATTTTTTATTCTGGTTTTCTTGGTTGTTTTTGAGACTTTATTATGAATTCGCTATTCGCTATGTTTTTCGCTTTTGCTTGAAGTATAAGATGAACGGCGGGTAGGCTTAGGTTCCGACTTTGTTCTCCTTGACATTAGAGTGTGCATAGAGTTAGATAGGCAGTGGTAGTGGGATGCGAGGAATTCTCTTTTTCGCTCTCGGTTCCTAGTATCCTATAAAATACTTAGGTTGGAGAACTGCTAGTTGCATGATCTTGCCTTGGTTGCACAGAACGTGACATTTGTGAAAAGATTTAGATCCTAGTATTTTCTATTGCGAAATCCATAACTGTTTATTTTTTCTTCAATTTATCTCGCATGAATATGTGGGACTGATTACAGTTAAGTTCTTACGCAAATTCTGCAGCCTCTCATCACAGTAGTTTCCTGAGTAGAACTTACAATGCGAAGGGAGACTAGGGCTGGGTTGTTCCCCTTGTTCTACGGAGCATCTACTAGTAGCGGTAGCGGTTATTAGATGCTTCGCTTTGCCAGTGCTTTGATGACGCAGCTTCCCAACTATTTTGTACTGGTTCTATACTAAACACAAGCGGTAATGAGAGTGCTTTGATCTTTGTCATTCCTCCTTTGAGGAAGAAATAGAAATGCTTGACCTTTCCCTAGTTCACTCATGCCATTCTCTTCTTCCCTCGGGATCCAAAAAAAAGTTGTTGCGAGGCACTCATCTCACAGCAGCAGCAGGTTGAATTCTCCAACTTTTGCAAATCAATCCCACTTGCTCTTTCTAAGGCTGGTTATGCTTTTCACGGGCTGAAATGTTTCTTGCTTTTTCTGTGTAAAATATCTAACAGTCCTGCCAATTGGAACATCTTCGCTAGTTGCAGAAACAATTGATTCAATTTTCTTGTACTGCTGATTATGACCTATCGTGTACTCTTGATTATGAACAAGAACAATTTTGTCACTCGCAGTTCATTGGTTTAACGCACTAAATATTTGATTCCACGAATCGAAAGGCTGCACATACTCCTGTAAAAATTTGGATGTGCTATCTATTCGGTAGGAGCTAATGCTAAGAATTGTCTCATGCATTTGTAAATGCCATATTGAACTGAACTACCGATTGAACATATGCATCTGTGTCTGAGTGGTTTGCTTTCACTATGACATTGCTTCCTGTTGATTGATAATAAACTGGTTTGTTTGTATTTAAAACGTGTTGCCCATTGCTTACATTCTCCAATCAACTTTTGATTTGCTAATTCTCCTTTTCATGAAACATTGGTTTTCAAAAAAGATGTTTCATCTCTTGTTGAGTTTCATGTTTGCTGTGGCTGTTATCAGGTAATGGAGCATGCTCTTCTAGAAGAATCCTTTGAAGCTAATATACGTGATTATACCAAGTTAATTGATGCATATTCTGATATAAGTTGTATCAAAGAAGCTGAACTTACACTTGCAAAGATGAAAAGAAGAGGTTTCCATTGTGATTCAGCTTTGTTAACAGTATTGATTCACATGTACAGCAAGGCCGGATCTCTCAGTCGTGCCATAGAGGCATTTGATGAGATGAGGTTGCAAAGTCTCACCCTGGATAGCCGAGGTTATGGGGCTATGGTTATGGCGTATATAAGAGCAGGAAATACTGAACTTGGAGAGTGCCTTGTGAAACAAATGGAAGCTGTTCAGTTGTTTCCTGGAAAAGAAGTCTACAAAGCACTTCTGAGATCATATTCCAGAGTTGGCGATTCTTGTGGTGCTCAAAGAGTGTTTGATGCCATTCAGTTTGCACTGTATTCTTCCTGACGTAAAAATTACTGCACTCCTGGTCAATGCATATTGTGTTGCTGGTCAAGTCGACAAAGCGAGTGTTGTGTTAAAGAGTTTGAAAAAGGCAGGCCTGATGCCAAATGATCTGTGTGTTTCTGTTATGTTGAATGCATATGAAAAGGAAAACAACCTTAACAAGGCAATAGCATTCCTAACAGAACTTGATAGCGACAGTGTTCAAATTGCTTTGAGTCGATGGCAACTTTAGTTCAATGGTTTACCTGGCTGGGGGTTTCGAAGGAGTTAGACATGTTAAAGGAAATTTGTGATAGCTAAGTTTTGTGTACAAAACCTTCATATATCAGTGGAAAGTTCAGGGATACATTTATGATTTCATGAGACATGCCTATACAGTTACTGGGAAGAGATATTTCCATGTACAGATTCATTCATTAGGAGCTCTTTTGAACTGAATTGATCAATATCTATGTGGCTTCGTGAAGTTGGAACCTGTTTCATCGCCTCTATGTCTTGCTTCCTGCGAGTTGAATAGACTCTTTACACCTTGCTCTGGAGAAGAGTCGACTCTTCCTTTTCTGGCATCTCAGCTGTCATGAACATAGCTTCCTGATGAGTAGCCTTACCTCCCGTCCACCTGGAGAGATCCTTCGTGTGTTATGTTACTTCTCTTCAGTATATGAAGTTTACAATCCTAGTAATCTCTAATCTTTAGCTAATATGAGGGGGGTGGGGCTTAATGCCTAAGCATATATTTTCCAGTAAAAAGAACAAAAGTGCTGCTTGTGAATAATGGCACCGCCTAACTTTATATCCATATTAGTGTTTGTGGATTCAACATCATATTGTTATGGGCAGCTACTTTTCAATTTGAATGCGAAAACAAGCATCTCTTGCAAATTTACATAGGACATCCTTGAGGCTATTTTCATCAGTTATGATAAGTTCTAAAGATATAAGTCGATAGATGCTACATGCTTGCTTTTCGGATGCCAGTCCCGTTGCAAGTTGAGGTCAATAATTCCCCTTGATCGCTTGCATTTCTTATGCAAGAGTTCTCTTACAGGCTTACAATCAGACTGTTTGCAAGGATTATGGTGGAATGTGATGTCTGAATAAGACGAATCATATTTGGTTACTACCATCTAATCTCATGTGAATAAAACATGCACTTGCATTAATGGCGTTAGCCTACCTGGCAAGGCTCTCGACTCCACATGTTGTAGGGCGTGAGTTCGATTCTCCCGGCTTGCTTACCTGTCTCTGGCCTCCCCTTTGTAACCAACCAACATGAATCCAAAGACCGAGAAACATTCATGTAACTGAACTTCATCGACGATTTTTCCTATGTTTACACGAAACACTTGGAATATACTCACAGAAAACACGCATCCTGGCCGCATCCTGATAGGTTAAAAAGAAAAACATTGTACTCTATGGTCAAGGAGGTGACGAACACTACAAAAAATGTCCAATAACTAAATGTTTTCTTGTAGGGAAAGAGAATCCAGACTCGGTGGGCAAATCCATGACCAGCTTGACTTCAAGGCTCAAGGCACCGTTCGGCTCTCTTAATAGGTTCACAGAACCCCTTCCTTTTAGAAACTTTTATATGTGAAGGCCAGACCGTGCGTGATGCCAAGTATGGCCCTATCTTTTGGGTTTCAACTTTGGTCCATTTGGTGCTAACAGAGGCCATAAAATCTGCCAATGGAAGGCGATGCCTGGACGAGTCTCACATGATCTCTCCCAACCGAGTAATCCAAAACAAGCGACATCTTCAAATGCTAGCAGATGCATGCATAAAAACACACAACAACAACAACTACTAATCATTTTTACTAGATGGGATCGGCTACATAGATTCTTTGTTTCCATAGAGCCCTATCATGTGCCGTGTTAGCAGTTAACTCACAATAACTAGATCATTATTTATTGTTTCTTTCCAACACTTTTGTGGTCGTCCTCTACCTCTTTTAATACTTTCAAAATTTAGTTTTTCTACCTCCTTATAGGTTCTTCTTTTGACCTTTTTTCTGTATGTCCAAACCATCTTAAACGATATTCTCTCATTTTATCCTCCATTGGTGTCACTCCTAATTTGTTTCTAATAACCTCATTATGTATACGGTCTTTTCTTGTATGACCAGTCATCTATCTCAACATCTTCATTTCTATCACAAACATCTTTTCTACATGTTGATGACTAATTGCCCAACACTCATAACCATAAAACATTGCAGGTCTAATTGCTGCTTTATAATATTTACCTTTTACCTTTAATGATATCTTCTTATCACAAAGAATACCTGATGTTCCTCTCAATTTTAACCAACCAGCATTAATTCTATGCATAACATCTCCATCAATTCTTTCATCACTGTAAAAAATTGACCCTTGGTATTTAAAACTTTCCCTTTGGGAGATGCAATGTGTGCCATTTTAATTTTAATGTCCTCTAAAGTAACCAAATGATCAAACTTACATTCAATATATTTTGTCTTTGTTCTACTAAGTCGGAGACCTTTGCTTTCTAATGTTTCTCTCCATAGTTCCAATTTTCTATTAACTTTTTCCTTAGACTCCTCCACTACTAACACAATGTCATATGCAAATAACATACACCAAGGTATTTCATCTTAAATATGTTTTGTTAACTCATCAATCACCATTATAAATAAGTATGGACTTAAAGTTGATCCTTGATGTAACCCAATATTAACTTCAAAGAAGTTTGTCATTCCTTCGTGAGTCCTCACACATGTTTTTGCACCATCGTACGTGTCTCTTATAAGGTTAATGTATGTCAATGAGACACCTCTTTTTTCTAAGGTTCTCCAAAGAACCTCCCTCGGTACCCTATCATAAGCTTTTTCTAGATCAATAAATATCATGTGAAGGTCTTTTTTTTTTTGCTCTAAAATATTCCATAAGACGTCTCAAAAGGTTAATCGCTTCAATAATAAATCTGTCTGGCATGAATCCAAATTGGTTCTCTGTTGTACTTGATACTTGTCTTAACCTACATTCGATAATTCTTTCCCACAATTTTATAGTATGACTCATTAACTTGATACATCGATAATTCGCACAATTCTTAATGTCTCCCTTATTCTTATGTATGGGTATAAGTGTACTCACTCTCTATTTCTCAGGCATCGTATGGTTTCTCCATATTTCATTAAATAGTCTTGTGAGCAGTGATTCCTATTTCTTCTAGGATTTTCCAAAGTTTTATAGTAATATTGTCTGGTGCTATCGATTTACCACCCTTCATATGTTTAAGAGCCTCTTTGACTTCATTCTTTTGAATACGTTGTAGAAATTATGGTTTATATACTTTTCTGATTTGACTAACTCTCCTAAGCTAATACTAACATCTTTATTTTCATTAAAAAGCTTATAAAAATAGTTTTTCCATATATTTCTTATATCATCATTTGCCACTAGAATTTTTTCATCCTCGTCTTTAATGCATCTAACAGAATTAAGATCTTTAGTTTTCTTATCTCTAGCCCTAGCTATCCTAAAAATATCTCTTTCACCCTCTTTTGAGTTGAGTTTTTTTATATAAATCCTCCCAAATTTTAGCTTTTGCTTCACGAACAACCTTTTTCGCTCCCTTCTTTGCTTTGTTAGAAGCCTCTAAAGTTTCACTAGTTTTCTTACCATAATGTAATTTGTAATATGCCCTCTTTGTCTTGATTTTATCTTGCACTACTTCACTCAACCACCAAACTTCTTTTTGTGTCGGTACACCTTCCTTAGATTCACCTAACACATCTTTCACCACTTTACTAATATGTATAACCATATTATTCCACATATCACAAGGTATACCAACATAATTCCAAGCATCTACTTGAAGGACTTTCTGTTTAAATATATCTTCTTTCTCGCTTTTGATGTTCCACCATATAGTCTGAATAGCTCGATACACTCTTTTCTTCTTTGTCTATTTTTTTATTTGTAAATCCATAACTAAAAGTCGATGTTGGGTGGTTAAGCTTTCTTCTGCAATTACCTTGCAATCTTTTTACAACACGCTCTATCTTTTTTTCTATAAATAAAGTAATCAATTTGTATTTGTGATAAGCCACTCTTATAAGTAATTAAATATTCATCTCATTTTTTGAAGATTGTATTGACTATAAAGAGATCAAATGCCATAGCAAAATTTAAAATCTCCCTACCTTCCTCATTTATATCCCCAAAACCAAAGTTTCCATGAATCCCTTGATATCCTAATGCCTCTTTACCGACATGTCTATTTAAGTCTTCTCCTAAACAAATCATCTCCCTTTATGGAATTCTTTCAATCACCTTATCTAACTCTTTTCAAAAAGCCATCTTTATACTATCTTCTAGTCCTACTTGAGGTGCGTAACCACAAACTATATTCAAAACCTCTGCTCCTAACAGTAATTTCAACGTAATGATTCGGTCACCATATCGTTGTATGTCTACTACACTATCCTTTAAATCTTTATTTATAATAATACCAATACCGTTTCGAGCCTTTTCCTTACATGAGTACCATAATTTAAAACATGTATCCTCAATCTTCTTTGCTTTTTCTCTAACCCCGTTTGTCTCTTATAAATATAGAATATGAATCTTTCTCCGAATCATAGTATCTACCACCTCCGTTAGCTTACCAGCCAATGTTTCGATATTTCAAGAACCAATACGAATTTTATTATCTAAGATTAGATTTCTTAAACTCCGCATCTGTCTATGTTGAAAATGCAAAGGCCCTCTCTATAATTTATTCACTACATTCGGGCAACAATGTAGTTAGACTAACTTTTTTACCCACACCCGTCCATGATGTAGGAACCCTCTCTACAATTGATTCACTACATCTAGGCAAAAATGTAGTGACTGCTTACTATTTATTGCATTCGGGTTCTGCAGCGCGTCGCTAGACGAGGATGCCCCAATAATTTGTGTAATCCATGGTATAAGCATGTATAAAAACACACAATTATATATATATATGAATGGAAATGAGTGCGCACAACAAATTGATCGCCACACTGATCAAGACAGATATAATCCAAGAATGCCATGGAATTGTTAGTGAAATTGATCTATATGAGCCTTGGCTTCGGATTCTTTTCTCAATAATCATCATATCCATGGGGAATGGCTGCCAAACCTGTTTTATCGTGTACAGGTGTTGAGTACCGTCTATAAGCAAATAGATACTCATTAAGTACCGATTTAAAAGTTATGAGGAAAAACATACTAAGCAGAAGGAAAAGGGAAGCCTTCCCATGTTTTTTCCACCAAAAATGGCATGTGGCCTTGAATGTAACAAGATATGATCATGAATTATCTACACGTTTTCAATTATCATTTTTGCCCTCAGCTGAAAAAGGGGTTACAACTATATATTTCTCGTGAAAGTAATTGACATCCAAGAACCCCTTCATGAGAAATCATCAAAATTATTATACATCCCGGACCTTGAGTTGCAGACCACAACCACCGAGAACAAAGTCCGATTCAGCTACAAGTTACAGGTGCGGAGGGAGTGCTTCATCCTTTAGCTTCTCCTTGAGATCTAATCGCCGTTTTCATCTTTAGCCATGCTACCACCAGGTCCATCATCAAAACCAGTGCCTGGAGCAAGCTCATTCAGGTCCAGAAATCTCCTTTTTGTCTGCCCTTCAATATCATGCCTTGGACTACTTGGTTTCGCAAGGGGTTCTCTGGAGTCTGTGATTGGAGGCTGCAGGTAGTGAGAAGAACCGTTATCCGTTTCCGAAACCTCCTCATCTTGCCGAGAGTCATCGCTTTCCATTGAATAGTCTACACTATCACTTGCATCCGACTGTCTCCCAGTGGAATCAGGCTTTGACGAGTCAGCTTCTGAGTCTGAAAACTCGTACTGCCTGTAGTCAATGCGGTTTCTGGTGGCCCTTCTACTCCTCCCTATCTCATCCACCGATCTCAGCTTTGTTTCTCTTCTACTCCGAGGTGGTTTTCTTGGCACACGAGATTGCCTTGTTTCTCCTCTAAGACTAAGAGAAGCATCTTCCTCTTCATACTCTTCCTCATCGTCTTCTTCCCCAATATCCTCATCACCCCGATATTCCTCATCTCCCTCGGAACTGCTGAGCGCCTTCTTCTGTTTCCGATTTCTAAGATATTCATCATCATACACTGCTTCTCCCATAATATCTTCGTCACTGTCAAAGTCTGCATCATTATCTGAAACTTCTTCCACAAACTCTGAGTACCATTGAGGTCGTTGTCTTCTTCGGTTTCTGCACAATAGTTTGTTTTTCACTATCATGTATTTAAATAAGACACATTAAAACATCGACCAACAAAGAAATCACAGGAATACCTGCGATCAAGAGAACCACTTTTGTGTTCTCCATCGGTTTCCTCATAATCAGTTGACTTGGGTGATGGTGTATCAATTGAAACATGGCGAGTGACTCTTGTAGGGCCATTGACCCTACCATTGGTAGTACCCTCTGGCCTAGAGATAAATTCTCTTCTTGCAGCAGGATCAGGGGAAGGTTGCCTTTTCCTAGAATGCAAAATTGTTATGACAGTTACGCATATAACAAGGTAAATGATCACACTTGAACTGGTAAAGGAAGTCGGTTTTACTTCAAAAATGTTTACCATTTGCAAATACATGTACTTACTTTGTAATTTTTATGGCCTCATTGATTGAGCGGTCAAAATCATCTGAAGGAAAAAAACCAAGACCTCAGATCACGACATAATATAGTGATCGTTTGAGAAACATGAAATGTGTAATTCATACTTCTGGACTTCTTTACAAATGAAATGAGCAGACCGCAGAAATATTATAAACATCGCACACTAAACCATACTCATGAACCAATGATTGCAAGCAATAACGTTCAACTACTAATCGTACGTTACTTTTTCTTTATATACCAATCAACGAATTCATGAAGGTTGGCATATCCAGACCAACATATAAAGGAGCAATTAGTCAACATTGCTAATGAATGGTTTCAATTACTAGATTGCAGCAATGTAGCAGCGAACTTATTTCTAGGATATTGAACTCATGTGCAGGCTTTATACTTGCTTGACTTGATTTCACGAAGGGTTCATTCAGTACAAGTGGAAATCAAGACAAAAGTAGGAAAGGCTCCAGCCAAATCATATCCATAACTGGTTGTAGCAGGAAGCTTATGAATGGATCAGTAAAGGACAAGTTAGTGACCACGCCTAAGTGTGACAGTCCCCTCTATCAAGGTATTGAATCCTCCCTTCTAGTATGGAGAAGTTATTATGTAAAATCCATCTAATCGGAGAGGTGATTGTATTTTCAGGATAGCTAATAAAATTTTCAACAATCAAGAAACTTGTTTTTGCTCTCCTGACCGGATGGAGCTCCTAAGAACAAGCCACAATAAACTGATAAAGAGTATAACCATTGAGTGAAAACAAGAACTGATTAAATAGGCCTATTTAAGAAAGTTCTTAAATGAGTGGCTCCAAACATGAGTCAACAACCAGCTAAATTTTGCAAATAGGAAATATATCCATTCAGTGTTAGGGGTATCTAAGGGAGGTGTACCGGCACAAAAAGAAGCTTGGTGGTGGAGTGAAGTAGTACAAAACAAAATCAAGGCAAAGAGGGCATGTTACAAATTACATTATGCTAAGAAAACTAGTGAAACTTTAGAAGCTTATAAGAAAGCAAAAAAGGAAGCAAAAAAGGCCGTTAGTGAAGCAAAAGCTAAGATTTGGGAGGACTTATATAAAAAACTCAACTCAAAAGAGGGTGAAAGAGATATTTTTAGGATAGCTAGGGCTAGAGATAAGAAAACTAAAGATCTTAATTATGTTAGATGCATAAAAGACGAGGATGAAAAAATTCTAGTGGCAAATGATGATATAAGAAATAGATGGAAAAACTATTTTTATAATCTTTTTAATGAAAATAAAGATGTTAGTATTAGTTTAGGAGATTTAGCCAAGTCAGAAAAGTATATAAACCACAATTTCTACCGACGTATTCAAAAGAATGAAGTCAAAGAGGCTCTTAAACATATGAAGAGTGGTAAATCGATAGGACCAGATAATATTCCTATAGAAGTTTGGAAAATACTAGGAGAAATAGGAATCACTTGGCTCACAAGACTATTTAATGAAATATGGAAAAACCAAAAGATGCCCGAGGAATGGAGAGCAAGTACACTTATACCCGTATATAAGAACAAGAGAGACATTCAAAATTGTACGAATTATCGAGGTATCAAGTTAATGAGTCATACTATGAAATTATGGGAAAGAATTATTGAACGTAGGTTAAGACAAGTATCAAGTACAACGGAGAACCAATTTGGATTTATGCCAGGTAGATCTACTATTGAAGCGATTCACCTTTTGAGACGTCTTATGGAACATTTTAGAGCAAAAAAGAAAGACCTTCACATGATATTTATTGATCTAGAAAAAGCTTATGATAGGGTACCGAGGGAGGTTCTTTGGAGAACTTTGGAAAAAAGAGGTCTCCCATTGACATATATTAACCTTATAAGAGACATGTATGATGGTGCAAAAACATGTGTGAGGACTCATGAAGGAACGACAGACTTCTTTGAAGTTAATATTGGGTTACATCAAGGATCAACTTTAAGTCCATACTTATTTATAATGGTGATGGATGAGTTAACAAAACATATTCAAGATGAAGTACCTTGGTGTATGTTATTTGCAGATGACATTGTATTAGTGGAGGAGTCTAAGGAAAAAGTTAATAGAAAATTGGAACTATGGAGAGAAACATTAGAAAACAAAGGCCTCCGACTTAGTAGAACAAAGACAGAATATATGGAATGTAAGTTTGATCATTTGGCTATTTCAGAGGACATAGAAATTAAAATTGGCACACATTGCATTCCCCAAAAGGAAAGTTTTAAATACTTAGGGTCAATTTTTCAAAGTGATGGAAGAATTGATGGAGATGTTACACATAGAATTAATGCTGGTTGGTTAAAATGGAGAGGAGCATCAGGTATTCTTTGTGATAAGAAGATACCATTAAAATTAAAAGGTAAATATTATAGAGCCGCAGTTAGGCCTGCCATGTTTTATGGTTCTGAGTGTTGGGCAGTTAATCATCAACATGTACAAAAGATGTCTGTGACAGAAATGAAGATGTTGAGATGGATGAGTGGTCATACAAGAAAAGACCGTATACATAATGAGGTTATTAGAAACAAATTAGGAGTGGCACCAATAGAGGATAAAATGAGAGAACATCGTTTAAGATGGTTTGGACATATAGAAAGAAGATCAAAAGAAGAACCTGTAAGAAGGTTAGAAAACCTAAATTTGGAAAGTATTAAAAGAGGTAGAGGACGACCACAAAAGTGTTGGAAAGAAACAATAAAGAATGATCTAGCTTATTGGGAGTTAACTGCTAACATGGCACACGATAGGGATCTGTGGAAACAAAGAATCCATGTAGCCGACCCCGTCTAGTATGGGAAAAGGCTTAGTTGTTGTTGTTGTTGAAATATATCCATTCAAATGTTTTATCATATTAACACCGATTTGAATCATTAAATCGATGGCCACACTAAGTTCACATTGAGTGCATTCACTAAAACTGTGTTCATTCTTGATACACACATGGCATGTTAAAGTTAATGCTTGCCATGTTGCCTTTCCCTAGAGACTCTTACATGGTTTTGGAAAAGAATTAGCTTGAAGAAGCAACATGAACCACAGCAGTTGTACAGAAAGAGTATTTTAATACACAATAAACAATAAATTTCTTTCTCATTTAAATTTTCTGCTAAGGTTAGAAGATCCCTTACCAATATTCCCTCATTGTTTATGTTTCTGAAATTCAGATGCATACAGATACTGTTATTCTTGACCTACACTGCTAGCCATGTCTGCCCTCTAAGGTTAGAAATAATATGGCCCGAGATGATAAAGCTATGGAGACCAATGCTGAGGCTTATGCTGTCAATGCCTCGTCTTTGTGCCCACCTCTTTACCAGGGCAGCGACCAAAATGATACACTTCTTCACTGTTGGTGTTTACGTTTCATTTCTCAGAACTTATGTCTCCTATGACATGATACCCTCAAACTCATTATATGGTTCATCAAGTTTTGCACCAACCTATAACAAGCGATGTACCTTCCAATTCATTTTGTTTTTAAATATTTTCCCATAGCAGTCCATGATATGAAGCGTGTTACTTCTTCTACCTAGTTAGACCAGAGAGGTTTAATCTAGATTCACACAAACTAATCATTGCTAACAACAAATATAATCCACTCATGAAATTTCTAGTGTTCAATGCCGCATTAGTTGGTCAGTTTAGTCCTTTACAGAATCAAAGATAGTTTAAGAACAATGTAAATGACGGTCCGAAGTAAAATATCATTGTAAGATATATTGACAATTTTCTCAGGCTGCACTTTCTGGTGGAATCAAAAGCCAACATGAAGCTCATCTTGGATCCGCAACCAAGCGTATCAATTGGATGGTTGAGATAGGAGGAATTAGTTTCAAACATGAAAAACATCTCTTGGCAAACTACAATAGCATAGCTTCCCGATGTTAATGAATGTGGATCAATATTTAAATTATAAAACTGTTTTCCAAACTAAGAAATGAATCTTTACTTCAATGTCACATGGATACCGGTGCGGATGTGGATGTGGGACACAATACGGCTATAAGTACATGGAACCAATGTTATCCGTATCGTGGAGCTCCATAATACGATACACCCTTGTGTATCACATTGAAAAACTTATCCGGTTGTATCGCACGATACAACCAGTATCACCTGTACCACAAGATATGGGCGATACAGCCAGGGACCTTTATAAAAGGTCCATGGCCAAATAGAAACCCATGTTTCGGGTTTCTGGCATTTGTTGGAGTATGTTGACAGCTCCCAAGGTGGTCTCCGGTGGCTCCCAAGGTACTCTACGGTATCTGTGCAAGGCTCCCAACTCGGGTTATGGTATACATTTTGCGTTTTTTGGATTCTTTTTTATTTGTTATTTTTTAATATTTTTTTTGAATGACAATATATGAGGTTATGAAGTGCGTGGATATGATTTTTATTGTATTCGTGAAGAGGGAGGTGAAGATGGAGGATTTATGAATTGCTTTTATTTTCAAGTTTTTTATTAAATTTAATTGTTCAATATTGAGATGACAGGAAGGCGTATTAGGGACTCTCAATCTCAGAGTGATGATCCGACATGACATTGGGTTACACCGGTTAAGGGAAACAGATTGAAGATAAAATATTTGTTTTGTGAGAAGGTGGTTAGTTGTTGAATTTCATTATTGAAACATCACCTAGCATGGACTAAGAAATAAGTTTCCTTGCACTAACAGAGTTAGGAAATTGGCAGAAGGCATTACTTGAGAGGAGACAACAAAAAGATGATTTAGAGATGTTTGAGAAAGAGGATGATGATGTTAGATTGAGTGATAGTATTCCTTCTGATGGTAGAACAAAGGTTGGTACTAGTAGTTCTCGACCATCAATCAGAAGAAAGAGAGTTGTTGAAGATTTTTCAAGTGAAAGTGATAGAAGAAAAAGGAGTAGAGGAAAATCTTCTTCTGGCATAAAATCATTTTTTCCTCTTACCAGTCACATAGTGCTCAACCTGAATTTGTGTTGCTATGACTTCAAAGCAATTGCATGAGCAAGTAGACCTTGTAGTGGGCAGATGGTTTTATGATACATAACATTTTTCATTTTCAAGCAATGGCAGATGCAATTACTAATATTGGTCCAGGGTATAAAATGTTTTCTTATCAAAAGTTAAGAATAAAACTATTAGATAAGACTATTATTAAAGTTCAAGAGTATTGTTCCACTTTTAGAGAGTCACGAAAAGATACGGGATGTACTATTATGGCATACGGATGGACAAATAGAAAAGAAAGAACTTTATTAAACTTTCTTGTGTATTGTCCTAAAGGACTTATGTTTTTTAGATCCCTAAACATGTCAGAAGAGAGGCATACTGTAGAGGTCCTAAGGCAAGAGTTTGTTAAGGTGATATCCGAGGTTGGGCTAGATAATATAGTTAAATTCATTACAAATAATACAACTAACTATAAATCACCATATGCAACCAATTGTTTAGATCTCATCCTTAAGGATACTAAGGAGATGGATGAGATAAAGGCAACTAAGTGTTGCCAAGATATCACCAAATTTATCTACAACCATGCTTTTGTATTATGTATGATGAGGAGATATATAGATGGTGTAGAACTCTTTCGTACAACTGCAACTCGGTTTGCAACTAATTTTTTATCTGTACAGAGCATTATGTGTTGAAAAACATGGTTGTTCAGCGAAAATTGAAAATCACAAATATAAAGAAGAGGAAATGCGAAGATCGGAGGAGGGGACGGACCTCCAATGGAGGCCGCCCCTCTCTTTCTCTCTCTTTCTTAATCTCAACAACTTAACCCTAATTACAACCTATCAGCCCTTATATAAGGAGTTGTAAAACATAAAATGACCAAAATAACCTTAGTACAGAAAATTATCAAAATGCCCTTACAACTTTGGACAATTACAATAATACCCAAAAACATCAAATTCACTAAAATTGACTCTAAACTCATATTCTTTAACACCCCCCCTCAAGTTGGGAGTGAGATACTTCAAACTCTAAACTTACCAAAGATCTTCATATGTCTGCAACATTCTTCATCTGTCTCCATCACTGGTCTAATCTTCAACGGCTTCTTTGGCTGCAAAATCTTCAACTCAACCTTCTTAGTTGATCATCTCAAGCAGCGTCAGCATCACTGGCTGCAACATCAACTCAGCCTTCCTGGCTGATCATCTCAAGCAGCATCTTTGGTTGCATCATTACCTCTGCCTTCCTAGCTGATCATCAACATGACTTTCTTCACCACACGTGCACGAGCGATCTCTTCGAGGCTTCTGTAAAATAACTTGAGCAATCAAGGACACATGGGTAGCACATGACCCTTCTATGGGTGTCGGTTGCTCCCTCTCTTTCTTCTCCATAAAATGATTCGGCAGCTACACTTCAAAAGTCATGTTTTTCTACTCTTGAGAAAGTTGATCTTATGGTAGGAGGTACTATCTCCACCATACACACTTCACACGGCTTTTCCTGTGCCCCTTCACATGGTGGTTGTTGCCGGTGTGTTGGTTGGGTGTCCTCTCTCTACCACTCAAATAGCAGAATACAGACATCTGCTTATACTAGTCGGTCTGCGCCCCTTCACATGGTGACTACAACCGCTTTTCCAGCCCTCCTGGCTGTTTACTTCAGCAACTCAAGGTTTTAAATTTCATGCTTCTTGGTAATAATGTCACATTCCATACCATCAAATTCCTCTGGCCACTTCTATGACTTGATTTTTCATGCATATGTAGTGAAACAAGACTGATTTTCTGCATTCCATCTTTCCTTCTATTTTCATTCAGTTGTTTTTCCAATGAAGAGATCATCACTACTACTTCATACCTTCTTCAAAGTTTTTCTCTGAATTTTCAACCCTCTTTAGCATTTTAGCAAAATTAATATGCAGGTAAACATCTTTCTTAGGCATTTCATCAAACACTTGATGTGCAGGTGAATATTTCTCTTGAACATTTCATCGAACAGTTGTCCTGCAGAGTTGAAGTTTCTGTGAAACATTTTATCAAACAGTTGGTCTACTGCATCATTTCATCTTGGACGCTATCGACATCTTCTATCTTTACTGTCTTCATCATGCCCTTAAGCTCCTTGTTTGCAGACTTCAGAACTGACATAGTCTGTTGAGCATCTTTCAGTCCTTCAGCAGCAAAAGCAACCTGGTCTAGGTTGAATGTTTGATTGTAAAGCATGTCGCGTTGTCCTTCATACATTCTCTTGTTAAGTTGCACTGCTCTCTGTTAGTTTTCTATCCCAAGTCCTTTGATTGCCACTCGAAGCATTTTTTCAAAGTGTTTCTGCGATTCTGTTAGACACTTTATGGCAACTGTAAGTGCAGATAGATATTCATCGCTAGGATCAGCCTTAAGATCCTTGTTGATATGGTTCTCAAAAGAATCTTTGTAATGGTTTAATGTCGCATTAAGTTGTGGTTTACTGCGTATAGTCAGTATCCTGATGACTTCCTCGTGGTTAATAGAATTGTCCTTGATCTTGTCGTGCAGTATCTGCCCTTCTCACTATGCAAGATCTGTGTTGACCTCAACTCCTCCATAGCGGTATGAACTAATGAGACCCACTAACAGCTTTTGCAGAACACTAGATGTATGAGGTGCAATGTCCTCTTCAATCGATCTCTTGAAATGAGCATGGAGACCTAGAGCATGCTATTTCTATAAGGACGACATCCTTAGGACTCTATCTCCTAATGGCTTCATTGACATGGAATGCATCATGTATATCCTCTACATCCCATGATCATTGAGTTCCAAGAGAATATATGCCTCGATATGACATCCTCAAGAATACAGAACAGGACTCCTCTATGGCACCACACTTTGCATATATTGCAACTACTGCATTTTTTAGATATGTATCCAGCTTGATTGTGTATGTAACACTTTAGCGTGAAATTGCCTCCCTTGACCGAGATCAACCATTGAACCAACAACACCAAGAATGCATGCATATGTGCGATTCAACGGTCTGATTCCATCCACCTTCGGATTTGGGCTCCAGCACGTTCACTGCTTTGTTCCTTGAATGGAACTCATGCTTGCCATTTTTATTTAAAAGAGTCACAGAAGGTTTCTGAAGTTTTCCTTTCTTCTCTTGCATCTTCACCTTTTGTTGTGCTGGCAGAACACTTGTACTTCCTTTCTCTGCAGTAACTTTCTTTATGCAGATAATGGACAGCAGTTACCATTTTTCTTTCCTAAAAAACGTGGGGATACATCCTTATTTTGATTTCTTTCCTAATCATTTCCACCAAATCAGGAAATCAATTTTTCATAACTATCTTTCTAGTTTACTTTCCACAAAATCAGGCAATATAATCTGTAACAGCCATTTCCAGCATTTGAAATTCAAAAGAAATAAAGTTACCTTTTTCAAAAAGATTCAAATCTTCCTTTCCAGAATTTTGTTATAACCACCTTTTGGAAAGAATGGCTCATCTCTTTAGGCAACCAATAGCCTTTCTTCTTCGTTATCTTCTTCTTCTTCTTCCTTCCCATCTATGTGATAGAATTTATGCATCTTAACTTCCATTTGAAGTTTCTGCAAGTATCTGACTGAACATGTAAACTTGACCCTATGTGTCGGAATTGGCGTTATAATTTCATTTTCTTTGTAAGCAATATGTGTGAGCCAAGAAAATGCAGTCTGGTAAACTATGCCTTTGCTCTCTAAATTCACATTCCATGTACAACCACCAAAAATTGCACTTGTAAGAGTGCCTGCCTCTTGCTGTGTTAGGTACCCTTTAGACTTTCTTTATCCTCAAGTTGCTCATCCAAAATGTAATGTCTTCGATGAATTTTGAAATTCTTTTGGACGCTCCCAATAAATTTCCACGGACGTAAAACCATCTTCACAAACAAGATCTTGTATGAAACCGTATCAGATTGGTAGAGCAACCGAGAAGAACTCTTCAGCTTTATCCAGGAAGCTGCTGGGAAATCTACTGTGCAACGTAAAACATGGTGATGGCTCCATCCCTTTTGCACCTCTTGCATGGTCATCTGATTCTTCTCGACATTACAATTGCTCAAGCAATCGTTTATGCAAGTCTTCAGCAGTAGCTTCAATAGGGATACGACCAACAAACATCCTAATTGGCTGAAAAACTTTTTCATGACTAGATTCCATCGGTAATATTCTTAAGAATCTGAACCTTCCACAGTGTTGACGCCCTGACAACAAACAGTTGAAGGGTCACGAGTGTCTGCAACTTTGGTGCATATCAGATTCACTCGTACTGGTTGGTAGATCCATTATGTTGTTGATATAATCCACCTAAAATGTAGTTCAGAATATGGCCTAGCAATCAAAGCAGATCAGGAAAAAGGGGACCACAACACCTTTTGCATAGAAGGCTACACGGAGTACAATAACTTAAAAAATCTGTTAATACACTTCTGGCTTGAAGTCCAAGAACCTGAATCTTTGCCGTTTTAGCGGTAAGATATCTACCACCGGGTCTTCCTCCAAGCAAAAGTTCTTGTTTTAACAACTTATCCATCTGTACCAGGAGCGAACATATTTCCTCGCATTGGGCGTGTAATCTCTCTCCGCCCACAAGGAATTCATCAACAATTCCATTTACTTCAATCTAACTGCAACCAACAGTTTTATGTACCTTCCCATCATTCATCCTCCTCCTCACATTACTGCCTTCAACTAACATTCCAGCATCTTCATACAGGCAATAAGAAGTGTCTTCTAACAGATCGTGAGGACTCTTCGTCGTCATCGTCGTCTTCTCTTCTTCAAATCCTCTACTCCCATCAATCGTATGGCTCTGATACCATATTAGAAAACGTGGTTGCTCAGCGGAGATTGAAAATCACAAATATAAAGAAAAGGAAATGCAGAGATCGGAGGAGGGGGCGGACCTCCAATGGAGGCCGCCCTCCCTCTTTCTCTCTCTTTCTTAATCTCAGCAACTTAACCCTAATTACAACCTATCATCCCTTATATAAGGAGTTGTAAAACGTAAAATGACCAAAATACTCTTATTATAGAAAATTACCAAAATGCCCTTATAACTTCAGACAATTACAATAATACCTAGAAACATCAAATTCACTAAAATTGACTCTAAACTCATATTCTTCAACATTATGAAACAAAAGCAAGCCTTTAAGAGAATCTTTTCTCAGATGAGTGACAATAATTTACAAAGTTGCCTCAAAATAGAAAAAATAAAAAGTTAAATGAGATTTCAGTGACAATCTTTAGGATTACATGTCCTTTAGTGAAAGTTTTGAAATTGACTGACACTAAGGAGAAACCATCTACGAGCTATCTTTATGAAGCCATGGATAGGGCAAAAGAAGTCATTAAAAGCAAATGGAATAAAGAGAGATTATGTGCCCGTGTGCAACATTATAGATAACAGATGAAACAAACAATTGCATTAGCCTATTTATGCAACAACTTATTATCTAAATCCAACATTTATGTATTCAAAAAGCTTTAAAAAGGATGGTAAGATAAACCGGGGTATCATTGATTGTACAAACAGATTGATCCCTTATGAGAGTAGAGCAGATGTTATACATCGAGAGATAAAAATCTACAATAATGCTCTTCACTTGATGGGCTTGCCTATAGCCATTCGCAATCACACTAATATGCGCCCAGGTAAACTGTTTATCTTAATATTTAAGTTTCTTAAATCTTATATTTATTATGCATTAAGTCTCTGATGTTTGTCCTTTTCTATCATATGTTTGGTGAAATATATTTAGAAGTTATTGCTCAAACCTTAGAGATTTTGTAGTAAGAGTTTTGAGTCAAACCTTTAGTGCAATGAGTTGTGAAAGGAATTGGAGTGTCTTTGAACACATCCACACAAAAAAGCACAATAAGTTAGAACATAAGTGGCTCAATGACTTAATTTTCATCCGTTGTAATATATGTGGCTCTGACAGAGGTAATCTTGTATTAGTTACTACTTAAATATTCAATTTAATATTTTATTTTACTTAAATTGTTAACGTTATTTACTAATTATCTTTATTTCTTGCAGGCAATTAAAAAAGTTAAATAGGAAAGAAAACCAATTTGATCCAATAAGTTTGGATAATTTTGATATATTAGAGTAGTGAATTATGAAAGATAATGAAGCAAATGCACTCCTAACCGAAGAAGATATCGCATGGATTAATTTGGAAGGAGCGCAACAACAATATCATCAAGGAGAAGATGATTTTGATTTTCAAGCAAAAGGTGGTGAAGATCTTGAGAAAGGTGACAAGATTATTTACTTGATGATCCTTATTACAATGTGTAAATGTATTTTTTTCAATTATGAAAGTTATATTTTTTTCTAAGGATGTCATGTTATGCTTCAAATTATATAATTTCTTTATAAATTATTGAATGATGAATATGTACTAAACTTTTGTATTATATGAATTCTTTGCAATTATCATGTTTTTCTTATTTTTCTAAATTTTTAAAATTTTTATAATCTTTTAGTAATAAATTATGATATGGGGTGATACAATACGATACCTATCATTGACCAAAACAATACACGATATGATATGCATCGAATAACACTGCATGGAACAACTATTTTGAAGTTCATGGTAGTTAAGTAATTGGGTTGTTTTGTATAATTGATAATCTCATGAAACTATAAGAAAAATTGAATATTGATAATTACTATTAACTGATAGAGTACAGAGGTCGATATGTGTCTTGACATGGCACTAAAGTGTTCTTTAAGTTAGATTTTTCTGTTTAAGAGAATAAACAACAACAACTAAGCCTTTTCCCATACTAGATGAGGTCAGTGACATGGATTCTTTGTTTCCACGTAGCTCTATCATGTGCCATGTTAGCAGTTAACTCGCAATAAGCTAGATCATTCTTTATTGTTTCTTTCCAACACTTCTGTGGTCATCCTCTACCTCTTTAAATACTTCCCAAATTTAGTTTTTCATACCTTCTATCAGGTTCTTCTTCTGATCTTCTTTCTACATGTCCAAACCATCTTAAACGATATTCTCTCATTTTATCCTCTATTGGTGTCACTCCTAATTTGTTTCTAATAACCTCATTATGTATACGTTCTTTTCTTGTATGACCAGTCATCTATCTCAACATTTCTGTCACAAACATCTTTTCTACATGTTGATGATTAATTGCCAACACTCAGAACCATAAAACATTGCAGGTCTAATTGTTGCTCTATAATATTTACCTTTTATCTTTAATGATATCTTCTTATCACAAAGAATACCTAATGTTACTCTCTATTTTAACCAACCATCATTAATTGTATGCATAACATCTCGATCAATTCTTCCATCACCCAAAAAATTGACCCTAGGTATTTAAAACTTTCCCTTTGGGAGATGCAATGTGTGCCATTTTAATTTCTATGTCCTCTAAAGTAACCAAATGATCAAACTTACATTCAATATATTTTGTCTTTGTTCTACTAAGTCGGAGACCTTTGTTTTCTAAAGTTTCTCTCCATAGTTCCAATTTTCTATTAACTTTTTCCTTAGACTCCTACACTACTAACACAATGTCATATGCAAATAACATACACCAAGGTATTTCATCTTAAATATGTTTTGTTAACTCATCAATCACCATTATAAATAAGTATGGACTTAAAGTTAATCCTTGATGTAACCCAATATTAACTTCAAAGAAGTTTGTCATTCCTTCGTGAGTCCTCACACATGTTTTTGCACCATTGTACATGTCTCTTATAAGGTTAATGTATGTCAATGGGATACCTCTTTTTTCTAAGGTTCTCCAAAGAACCTCCCTCGGTAACCTGTCATAAGCTTTTTCTAGAGGTCTTTTTTTTTGCTCTAAAATATTCCATAAGACGTCTCAAAAGGTTAATCGCTTCAACAATAAATCTATCTGGCATGAATCCAAATTGGTTCTCTATTGTACTTGATGTTTGTCTTAACCTATATTTGATAATTCTTTTCCATAATTTCATAGTATGGCTCATTAACTTGATATCTCGATAATTCGCACAATTTTGAATGCTCCCTTGTTCTTATATATGGGTATAAGTGCACTCGCTCTCCATTCCTCGGGCACCTTTTGGTTTTTCCATATTTCATTAAATAGTCTTGTGAGTAAGTGATTCCTATTTCTCCTAGTATTTTCCAAAATTCTTTAGAAATATTATCCGGTCCTATCGATTTACCGCCTTTCATATGTTTAAGAGCCTCTTTGACTTCATTCTTTTGAATACGTCGATAGAAATTATGGTTTATATACTTTTCTGATTTGGTTAAGTCTCCTAAGCTAATACTAACATCTTTATTTTCTTTCCTTAATTAATATCGAACCAGACGCAAGAAAAGGTAAAGACATAAGGTGTAGATTATCGAAAATGGATGCCATACCCTAATAAAAGCGTTCGTTGTTGGAGATTTTCTTTGATTTATGTTTCTGGATTTATTTCTTGTATTTGGATCATACAAATCCTAATGGATCAGATTCTGATTCATTGAGACTATGTATTATTAGTTTTACTAATTAGGGGCATTTAAGTCTTTTAAGTTATAAACTAGTATAAGTAATGCCCTAAGTGTACCGTGTTTTTCAAGTGAATGGAATAAGAGAGAGGGGACAGTAGCCCATGATGATGCCGACACCTCCTTGCATTATTTTGATGGTATTTCTTACTTAGTTTGTTATTATTCTTATTTGGGTTATATCTTAACATGGTATCAGAGCCTAATATATGAGATTAGGGCATTTATACAATAGATTTAAGGAATAAGAAGTGATTAGGGATGCGTTGATTGATCGCAATCAAAAGAAATTTCAATCAAGACTGTTATTTTTCAAAAGGGTTGTTTCTAAAAAACTTTTCCAGTAATATAGAGATGGAATTGTTAAAAAAAAAAGAAAGTTTTATTTCAGCCCCTGAAATAGGGGTTAATTGTTGTGACTGAAATAGGGAAAATAGTAGATTATGGTGAGAATGTTGGTTCAGATAAAAGAGAAGGCTTTCAATTACAAATTTAAAGTTAGATGAAAAAATTATCTCCAATGGTCTAGATCTATCAAACTAATCATCATGACAAGGGGTTGGTAGGATTACTTGTTTTATACATATTTTTGGTAATACGAGAGAAAACTTGATGCTAGGGCGGTCATGTCTATTTTCTTGAAATATTCCTTTAATCAGAAGGGATGACCCTAAAAAGAAGAAGTGGTATATCACCATGGATGTTACGTTTCATGAAAACTTACGGTACTTTGAGGTAGACAGCAATAAAGTATTAAACTCTCTGAATAGTATCGCCAATGAAAGAAAGAAATGAAGAACCAACAGATTCGACTGAAAGAAAGAAATAACAGACTGATTCAAGAGGAGAAAGAAAGATAGTCCTATCAAATCCTAGCGCTACCCTCAACTAAGATTCAATTCGTGAATCAGTTCTAGTAAGTACTCAGGTAAATCTTTCACATCCTTCTAGTAATTCAGATGATTTACCTATTGCTCTTCGTAAAGGAAAAATAAGAGTCAAATATCATATTCAAAAATGATATCATATTCTAATTATCCAAAAGAATATCAGTTGTTTGTGATAAATGCAGATAAGACTTACATACTTAAGACATATGAAGAAGCCGAACAATGTACAGAATGGAAGACAGTTATACGAGATGAAATTCAAGCTCTGAAAAAGAATCACACCTTAGAACTTATAGGATTATCACTAGAGAGGAAGACCATTGGTTGCAAATGGGTATACACTAACAAGTATCGAGCATATGAGAATATAAAAAGATACAAAGCTAGGTTGGTAGCCAAAGGCTACTATACCGAAACATTTGTGCCCGTTGCAAAATTAAATATTATCAGAGTTCTCTTAAGTGTGGCAGTGAATAAAAAATGGGACTTGTGGCAGCTGGATGTGAAAAATGTCTTTCTTCAAAGAGACCTGACCTTACTGAGGATATTTATATGGACTTACCACCGAGTTATAATCAGATGACAGAGTCACACAAAGTATGCAAGTTGAAGAAATCGATTTTTGGATTAAAGCAATGACCTAGAGTGTGGTTTGAAAAATTTAGCGAAAGTGTTCTCCGCTTGGATTTCAAACGCTAAGTGTAATGTGTGAAAGGAATCACATACTTGAAGCGAGATCTGCACAAACTTTTTGGCTGTATATATTGATGATATTATTATTACAGGTAATGTGTGAAAGGAATCACATACTTGAAGCGAGATCTGCACAAACTTTTTGACTTGAAAGACTTGGAAAAGCTACACTATTTTCTGGGTATTGAAATTATTCTATGTAATAGTTGTCTATTATTTAAGTCAACATAAATATATTTTGAATATGTTAAAAGAGACAAAGATGGAAGATTGTTGTATATGTACTCCTCCTATTGAAGCTCAAAGAAGGATTGTTGGAGACTCAGAGAACCTATATAAAGATTAATATAAAAATAATAGCATTCATTAAGATAAGCAATCTTACAAGCCTCCAATCTGCCCCAAAAGTGTAGAAATCGGCCACACTCTGCAGCTGTCCAGACTCTTAATAATTCAACTAAACCCTAATCACTACTACTTATACCCTATATAACTTGAATTCCTAAACTACCCTTAATTAGTACTAATTACTACTAAAGAGACATAAACTATAAATAACGTGAAATACATATGGAATACATTAAAAGACTGCACGTTAACATCCTTTAACACTCCCCCTCAAATTGGGTGAAGGATGTTAATAACACTCAACTTGGATAATATTTCCTTTAATTGCCTGCTTGTAGTTGCTTTCGTTAATAAATCAGTCCTCTGTTTGATGGATTGGACATACTCCAGCTTGAATTCTTGATTATATATCTTCTCTCTGATAAAGTGACAGTTAATTTCTATATGCTTGGTCCTTTCATGATATATTGGATTAGAAGCCATCTAAATTGTTGCACTACTGTCACAGTATAGTGGTATAGAATGATTAGATGGAAATCCCAGTTCACTGGTCAATGAAGATACCCATTTTCCTTCACACATGGCTTGTGCTATGGCCCTGTATTCTGCTTCTGCTGTCGATCTGACAACCCTTGTTTGTTTTTTACTCTTCCACGATATAATATTGCCACCAAGTAAAGTAGCATAACCTATAGTTGATTTTCTGCCATCACGTGAACCAGCTCAGTCTGCATCAGAATAAAGTTCAATGTGCAAATTTCATGACTTTGAATAAAGTAAACCCATTCCTAAAGTTGATTTTAGGTATCGAAGAATTCTATACACTGCATCCATATGATTCTTGGTAGGAGAATGCATATATCTGCTCACAATATCAACTGCATAAGTAATATCTAGACGAGTAATAGTCAAATATATGAGCTTGCCAACCAATTTTTGATATTTGTGAATGTCTTTGAACTCTTCACTATCACCACTAAATAATTTCTGGTTTACTTCCATAGGAATGTCACTAAGTTTACATTCTAACATATGTGTATCTTCAAGAAGATCCATTAAGTATTTACGTTGAGTCAGGAAGATACCTCGATTAGAATAGAGAACCTCTATGCCCAAAAGATAGTAAAGTCTACCCAAATCTTTAAGATCAAATAATGTGTGAAGATTATGTTTTAACTTAGATATTTCTTCAAGGTCATCTCCTGTAACAATCATGTCATCAACATAAACAACAAGTATAGATATTTTGGTTCCTTTCTTTTAGAAGATCGTATGATCATTGAGGCTTCTGTTGTATCCTAGACTGCACACTGTCTTGTTGAATTTCTCAAACCAAGTTCGGAGAGACTGCTTCAGCCCATAAATTGCTTTATTGAGTTTACATGCTTTATTGGCAGACATTTTTATATTCATTCCTGGAGGAATTTCCATATAAACTTCTTCATGTAAGTCACCTTGTAAGAAAGCATTTTTAACATTTAGTTGCCATAGATCCCATCCCAAATTTGCAGCTATATTGAGAAGTATTCTTATTGAGATAAGTTTAGCCACGGGTGCAAAAGTTTCTATATAGTCAATGCCATATGACTGGCTGTATCTTTTGGCAACCAATCTTGCTTTATATCTCTCCATAATTTCATCTGCCTTATATTTAATAGTAAATACCCATTTGCATCCTATAATATTCCTGTCAGGAGGTAATTGTGTGATAGTCCATGTATTGGTTTTCAGAAGAGCATTCAATTCTTCTTCAATTGTAGCTTTTCATAAGGGGCACTTCATTGCTTCTTCAAATCTTAAAAGAATCGTATGTTTTTCAGCATTCATAACAAATCTCTGATAATTCTGAGAGGTATTGGCATATGAAACATATTTAGAAATAGGATAACGTGCACATGTACGCTTACCTTTGCGAATAGCAATAGGAATTTCAAGATCTTTTGTTTCTTTCACAAGAGGATATGAGTCAAGGGAAATATCTTTGGTGCTTGTATGAGGGGTTGATTCTTCTTCAGCGTAGATAATATTTCTCGATCCTCTCTTATACATTAAGATCTCTTCTTGCTTACTGACCTCGTTTCTATTATCATCTGTATCTTCTTTGGCATCACTTGGGACTATTGGTAGGACATATGGAGATAAGGAATAGATTCTGAGAAGGTAACATCCATGGAAACATATAGCTTCTTGGCTAGAGGATCATAGCATTTATAACCTTTTTGAGAGTTAGAATAGCCAAGGAAAATGCATTTAACAGACTTAGGATCTAATTTATCACGATTAGATAAATAAATATGTACAAAACCAGTACAACCAAAGATTCAGGGAACCAAATGGAAAGGTTTTGATTCCTTATCTAGACACTTCAATGAACTTTCACCCTCAAGTACTGTACTAGGCATTCTATTGATGAGGTGAACTGCAGTAAGAACGGCTTCTCCCCAATAAAATTTAGGAACATTGTTATGAAGTAAAAGAGTCCTAGCTACCTCTAGAATATGACGATTTTTCCTTTCAGTGATTCCATTTTGTTGGGGAGTATAAGAATAGGAGGTCTGATGGACTATACCATGTGTTTGTAAATAGTCAGCTAATTGCTTGCTAATGTACTCCCCCCCATTATTTGAACGCAAGATTTTCAAAGGAGTATTGAATTGGGTGAAAATAAATTTATGCACAATTGGAAAAATACATGAGACTTCTGACTTTGATTTCATTAAATATATAATTGTAGACGAGTACAATCATTAATAAAGGAAAAAACAAAGTATTTCTGACCAAACAACGAAGTAACAGGACTAGGACCCCAAATATCTGAATGAAGAAGTTCAAAAGGTTGAGATCGTCTAGAGTCACTCAATAGATAAGTGACTCTTTGATGTTTCCCAAGCTAACAGACTTCACAGTCAAACTGATGTTTATTGACTCTAAGATGAGGTAGAATATAAAAGAAGTTTTGACACAGATGATCTTCTAAAATGTATAAGCCCCTCTGTAGTCTACCATGACCAAAGACTTTTCCCGTCTTCAGATCCTGAAACACACAATCAGTAGGAGTAAAAGTTATATAGCATTTCATGGTACGTGTCAACGAACTGACAGAAAATAGATTTATTGGAAAACTGGAAACATGATAGACTGATGTTAAATTAGCAAAACAAGTGGGCACACTTCCCTGTCCAACCATATATGAGTAAGAGCCTCTGCTAACTTAATAGGTTCTTGTTTTGGGAGGAGTTTGTACTCTAAAACATAAGATGATTCTCCTACCATATGATCTGTTACACCTGAATCAATAATCCAGTCTTTGAATTAGAATAAGAGGAGTTACCCTTCACAATGTGAGTGGCCTGGGCTACTGATACATGAGAGGTAGATGGTTGAGACTGTCCAGATAGCCTTGTCTCGAGTCCTTCTATTCTCTTAATAAGTTCTAGCATTACATCTGTATTAGATGTAGTGGTATTCGCAGAGTGATTTTTGTTTTTATAATATTCTGGTTTGCCATGTAATTTCCAACAATATTCTTTGGTGTCTTGATTTTCCATAATGAGAACAGATGAGTTTTTCCTTTTCTTCTGGTTGAAATCTTCCACGTCCTCGTCCACGACCTTGATATCCTCCTCTTCCACGGTAATGTAAACTTTCTCCTATGGTTTGGAGTGCATGTTGGTCAGTAACAAGAGTATTATTCTTCTCAAGATGTCTTTGATCCTCTTCTCTGATTAATAATGAATATATTATTCCCAATAGAGGTAATTCATCTCTTCCCAAGACATTGAGCTTTATTGATTCATATTCTGAATTTACACCCCACAGTATATCAAATACATTTCCTTTTGTCTCTGCATTTCTTTCAGTTTGACATGAGGGCCACTTGATATTTGTATAGTACATCCCAAAGTCCTCGAAGTTCTGTATATTAGTCACTGATAGAACGTGAGCCATGTTTACAATTTCTAATCTTTTCCAAGATTTCATATTCTTTTACCACATTTCATAAGCTGATTCAAGAAAGATGAAGGTCTTCGCTATTAATAGAATCATGGACTGTAGTAACCAAGACGAAATCACTGCATCTTCTCGTCGCCAAACAGGATAAAGAGGATCATTTATGTCTAGAATAGGTGTCTGACCAATAAGATGAGTCCATCTCCCCCTTGCTATAATAGCCAGTTCCACAGAACGAGACCATTCCAGATAATTTCTTCCATCTAATTTTGTTGTTGTAATCTGAAAACTTTCTCCTTTTTCATTCATGGCTTGTTCGGTCATCGTGACTGAAGTTTCAATTGCCTTGCCTTTACTTGCCATAGATATTTAAGCAGTAAAAGAAAAACTAAAGTCTATCTTATGCACCACTTTAATTGATTCAAACCTCTAATAAGTATCAAGATTAAAAATGATTAGGTATGAGACAACCGCCTCCAAGCATATGTCCACAATGAGTACTCTTCCAAGAATCGCAACAGGTACTACTAAATAATGAAGTCCACGATATTAAGATGTACCAATCCACAAGTTCACCGATATTAAGATGTACCAAATAAGGAATTTCTGAAAGTCCTGAATACAATCACAATGTCAAACTGCACCAAAGAAATGAATATGTAATAAAAATCTGTTCACACGATCTTGATGATGATATTCACGTTCCCAATATTAAACCCAAATCGACCTCTCAATATCACAAACAACCAAACTGATCTTGATGAATGTTTTTGGACGATGATATTCACGTCCAACACAAACTGATATAACAATAAAATGGAAGTCGATACCTAGATATTTCCTTCCAACTAATTTTTCCTTAGTGATCCAACGCAATCTTCGTACTTTCAACAAGAAAAAAATGGAATTCCTCGCCTAATCGGCTCTAATATCATAATAGAAAAATAATCGCATTCATTAAGATAAGCAATCTTACAAAACTTGGCAGATTGGAGGCCTCCAATCTGCCCCAAAAGTGCAGAAATCGGCCACACTCTGCAGTCGTCCAGACTCTTCTTAATAATTCAACTAAACCCTAATCACTACTACTTATACCATATCTAACTTAAATTCCTAAACTACCCCTAATTAGTATTAATTACTACTAAAGAGACATAAACTATAAATAACGTGAAATACTTATGGAATACATTAAAAGACTGACATCCTTTAACAAAGATATGGGCAGATATTAGAGATTAGTTGGTAAACTCATATATCTCACCATTACAAGACTAGATATAAGCTTTACAATAAGCTATGTGAGTAGATGGATGCACTCACCATCTAGACACCATATGAATATAGTGTTCCATATTATCAGATACCTGAAGTCATCTATTACTCCAGGTTTATGTTATTCTCCTTATTCAACTCTCAGTATTGAAATCTATTCAGATACTGATTGGGTTGGCTTTGTGGATGATCGAAGATCTAGCTCTAGGTACATTGTACGACTAGGTGGTAATATTGTATCATGAAAAGTAAGAAACAATCAGTGGTAGCAAGATCTAGTGCTGAAATAGAGTATCGTGTGATTGCTTTGAGTATATGTGCGGAATTATGGATTTTATCGCTATTGGAAGAAATTAGTATGGGAAGGATTATTCCAATTAATTTCTTTCCAGACTGGAAAGTTGCACTTCAAATGGCTTCTAATCTAGTATTTCATGAGAGAACAAAACATATCGAAGTTGACTACCATTTTATGAGAGAAAACTTAAGGAATTTTCAACATTATCCATATTCGTTCTAAAGACCAGTTGGCTGATATAGTTGTGAATGGATTAAAGAAAGCTCTCGGTAAGTTGTGTGTTTCAAGTGTTCAAGACCCAACTTAAGGGGGCGTGTTGGAGCAGTGTTATCTGTATCGCCCAACTGAAGTTATTGTGTCGTATCGTGCCCGTTTCTGGCCTCTATTCACCTCTCTTCACTTCTCTCAAGGCATCCTCTGGTATGCTCGTCTGGGATTGCAAGTTATGTCCGTGTAACATGTAAATTTGGATTAGTTTATAAGAATTTTATTCCATAAGAATAATTTATGAACAAATAACAATTGTAACAAAATCATTTTCCTTTCTGTTGCCAATTTTTAGGTATATTTCTGCTACCAATTTCTAATTTCATGAAATCGCAAACAATAAAGAATAATTTGGTTGCCTCAAAGTTTTGCAACACAATAATTCCCTTATATTCTTTTTGCAAATAAGAGAGATGAATTTTGAATCATTTAATCCTCTAAGCCTCTAAAAATATATGTAAAAACTCTTTTATAGATATTAAGAGCCTTTCTAGAAGAAACATAACTCTTTCATATGCAAGTCCTCAAAGAGATACAAACTCTTCAACATATTATGTCCCGAAAGCCATAGTTCTTCCATATAATTGCCATTTTGAAAGGGACACAACCCTTTGATGTATGAACATCAATTTACTGAACGGGAAGTTGTACGCATGCATATCAATTCATTGAGTGGGTATTTCACAGCTTCACCTTACACGACTTCCATTGAATTGAACATTATCAGCGTGTGTGAGGCTTAACTCAACCTCTGAGGTGAGCATGTCATCATAGTTACACATCGATAATTCATATTTCGATCAAGCAACTCAGAAGTAATCAGATGACCTAATTTGAACCCACAACATCCATCTATGTTATCAATAGTGGTTAGCGGGCTGTTAGCGGTTGACCCTAATATAGCGGTAGCGGGGATATAGCGGATTTAGCGGTACACTTTAATTTATGATTAAAAAATTATATATATATATATATATAATGGATTCTCTAATTTCTAAGAAATATTAAGAAACAAATAACTACTACTTTATCAAACTAAATAAATAAATTTTAAGAAGACAAACAATAAATTTCATGTGGCATATGCATATTGAATTGTTAAACTTTTATTTAAAAACGAAAACAAAAATATAACCAAATTATTCTATACATTAGGCAGAATAAGTAAAAGAAACTAATATATATTAAACTTATTGACTCAAGTATGGATACAAAGGACACTGACAATTGCCTGCAAAAGAACTCTTACTCGTCTTACAAAAAAAAGAGGTCAGCTCTTCGACATAATCAGAACAAACACTATGATAAACTTCTACACGCTGTTTTTGCATGCAAGTTTCATACTTCAATTTGGCATACTACCTCCCCATGTAGAGGTTTTCTTATGACCATTTTATTCATTTAACATGTTTACTCAAATGACTTTTCACATCTCCAAGAGTCACTATATGTATCCCTTTGTAGGACACTAATATAGCTTTGACAGCTACAATGCTTGATGAGATATACATTATTATTTTGAAAATACATCTTTTAGCTATTATGATAAACCATTATACAAATAAGTAGACAATAAAATAAGACTTTTCACATCTCAAAGAATCACCATATGTATCCATTTATAGGACACTAACATAGCTTCGACAGCTACAATACTTGATGAGATATACATTATTATTTTAAAAATACATCTTTTAGCTATTATGATAAACCATTATACAAATAAACAAACAACAAAATAAGCATTTATCAACGTGTGCAAGTAAATCAAGTCAAAATATAACAAAATAAGCATTGATAAACCATCTTTTACGCTATTCTTGATATAGCGGACCGCTATAGTGGTCATAGCACCGCTATTAGCGGCCAAGAAGGTTGCCCGCTAATCTTCCAACGATATAGCAGTTCTCTGGCTGCTAATACGCTATAGCGCGCTATTAACTACTTAGACATCCATCCATCATCCTTCTGTTTTGAACCACTTCAAGCATTAGTTAAAAAGTTAGTCTCCAGTAAGAGAAAAAGAGGATATCATCAAGTAACAATATCATCACTAGGGTGTCATAGACTCAATCAAAGAAATGGGGCTCATCATTTTGCTCATATATGAAAATGAGCAAATGTGCCAACTACATGTACAAAGATAGTAGTTTGTTAATTTTGATATATTAGAGGAGTGAATTATGAAAGATAACGAAGAAAATGCACTCCTGACCGAAGAAGACATTGCATGAATTAATTTGGAAGGAGTGCAACAACATAATCAAGGAGATGAAGATTTTGATTTTGAAGCAGAAGGTGGTGAGGATCTTCAACAAGGAGAAGATGAAGATTATTTAATTGATGATCCTAATTACAATATGTAAATGAAAATGTATTTCACTTTTTGCTTCAAAATATGTAATTCTTTTTCAATTGTTAAATGGTGAATGATGAATATATACTAATATATACTAAACTTTGCATTATATGAATTCTTTGTAATTATCAGATTTTTTCCTATTTTTTATAGATTTTTACTAAATTTTTAGTATTAAATTACGATACACTACGATACGTATCGTGGACCAAAATGATACAATATACGATACACATCGAACAACACTATGTTGGAGATTCTCTTTGATTTATGTTTCTGAATTTATTTCTTGTATTTGGATCATACGGATCCCAATGGGCTAAGTATTATTAGTTTTACTAATTAAAGCCATTTAGGTCTTTTAAGTTATAAACTAGTATAAGTAATGCCCTAAGTGTACCGTGTTTTTCAAGTTAATGGAATAAGAGAGGGGGTGGCAGCCCATGGTGGTGCCGACACCTCCTTGCATTATTTTGATGGTATTTCTTGCTTGGTTTGTTATTATTCCAACAATCGTGTGGCATAGCGTTACTTCCATACCAAGGTCTTGTATAAACTTTGTTGAGTATGACAATATCAGCTTCTTGCGTATGTTCTTATAGTGGGATCTGCAAATTTTAAGGGAAGTTGAGAGGTACATGGACATGGCCTGTATCTAAAAAGCATTGGATTTCTTTACTGATACAGGTGATTGGGATTGTGTACATATTTTTGGCAACCGGAATTCATAATGATGAAATGAAAAGATTAGAGAACTTGTTCTAAAATCCATTGCAAAAGAAAGAAAGCTTACACTTTGCCTTGGCTGCAACCCTTCAATATCAGATAGCAAATTGCTTTTTTGCAAATTTATTTGTTCATATGACAAATGCATGCTTAAGGGCACTGCAAATATTTTACTCGGAAGATATTTCTTCAATTGTTGCCTTGATTTCTATAATCTGTCTTTTGGTTATTGTCTAATTATTAACTCCATCTTGTACCTTGCTTCTCCAATACTTTTTGGCCATCAAAAACGTGTGGTCTATGCCATACACATTTCATAGACAGTAGATATATGTGTTGGAGGAGCAGTTTCTCCTTTTGTTAAGAACCATGTTTTTCCTAATAAGTTTACTTCTAAAGTTTTTCCAAGTGATAGCTACCAGCACTCAGCAATTCCCATACACAGGCTAACAGCAGTCATTCAAACAACCAAACCACAAACGCAGGGTCTTTCAGAACCCAGTTTTACACCAAGTTTCCTCATGACATCACTGAAACTGCATAACTAGAAGGGAATGAAACTGCGCATTCAACTGAGACATTCATGATTGACATTTTCCCTACCCTCAAGTAAGATAATTCATATTGTCATGTTCATCTCCCTCCCTCACACACAGAATTTGATGTAGATTGCAGACATCTGAAAGAGGAAACGTATAAGAAAGAATAAAAGAGTCAAATGGAAAATACATCTACTTACCGAAAGTATAAGTTACAGGCTTTCTGTCACGTAGAGAGCGTCCTGCAGCAAGCCCATCAGCACTAATAAAGCTATCCAAAAGCAAGGCTTGTCTATGTTGTTTCTTGAGTGCTCTCTCCTTTCTCTGCCAATATCAAGATATTAGACTTCAATGGAACATTCCCTTGCACAATTTTGCTCCAGCAAGATAATTATAACTAGTCCAAACTCATAGAGCAACGATGTTGGAAAGAGATGCTATCCATCACAAAATGTTAAAAATTAATTAAGTACCTTATGAATCTTCTCAATCTCTGGAAGAATGTCAATCTTTAGTCTCTTCCCCAATGAAGCCTCCGTCCTATTTTTGCTAGATAAAAGTTTCTCCTGTGAAAAAGAAATAGTGCGAATGGATATCTCAATATGAAATTGGAAACTTTACGCTTGAAGTTCCTCTAGCTTTTCCATAACTTGATGAACGCATGTAAATGCATACATAAACAGTACATCGCATAAGTTTAAAAGCAGTTAGAGGAACTCTCTCTCTCTCATGGGCATCTTTTGCACAAGTCCCAAAAGCACGATAGGATATTACTGGTCTTCTTGTTACTATATAATACTTACGTTCCAATTTCACTGTTATGTTGTCGCTCGTAACACTTAATGCACCTCCCGGATTTAACCAAATCTACACTAATTCTATGTGTCACATGTCCATCAAGTCTCAAATCTTCTTCAGAATGCTGACTGTATCTTTCTTGAAGATACAATGTGCATTACTTTTAATTTCTATATCATTCATTTCATTTAGAATGTCAAACTTATACTTCATATCTTTTCGTTTTTGTCCTATTAAGTTGAAAGGGTTTCATTTATAAGGTATCTCTTTACATGCAAGTTTTTCTGAACTCCCTTGTTTCATCAAACAACAATGTCATGCAGCAGCATCTTCAACATGCTTTCAGTGATCATAATCAAATTAAAAGGATGTGGGCTTAGTGTAGTGATGACTGTAGGTATATCATTCCAAATGAAAGAACTGGGTTATAGATTCATGAGTCCTAACATGTTAGCTACATCATACACATCCTTGATGATATTGATGTACATCTATGTTGCATGGATACAGGTACGGTACCGGATACCGGAGTGAGATATGTGAATTTCAGAAAATCTAAGATATGGGTATGCTACTATTAAAATATAAAATTTTAATATACATTATATATAATTAAATTTGTATAAAATTAGATATGGTAATTCATAATTGACAACTATAAAAATTAAAAGATAAATTAAAGTAATTGCATCATATCATAACAAGAACACTAAACAACATGCAAATATATCAAATCTCATCTATCTAGAATAGGAGGCAATAAATTGCAATATATTATCAAAATGGGGAACCACGCATAAACACAAGCATACTAATTTTTAGAATATACCATTATGAAAATAGGGAACTACAGAATACAGTAAGAAGAGATGCAAACATATGTAGCAGACATACATGCTAATTTTTATTTATCACATTAATTTTTCATTTTCATACTGCTTGAATTTTACATTTTCATTCTGCTTGAATTTTGATCTCAACAGTCTTTCTTTCTCTACTGATTGTTTTTCTCATGTGCAAGTGGCATTAAAGTTGCCTCTTGTTTATGTGAGTCAAGAAGACCAAAACAGTCTGATAAAAAAAGAGATCATTGTGCCTTGTGAGAGAGAGGGAGGGTGAAAGAGAGGATACCAGAGATGGATGCTACCGTATCGCCAGTGGCCTTGTCAAAACTGTGCCTCCACGAAAGTAGAGTCTAATTCACCAGAGGAAAGAGAAATGATATCGTGAAAGGAGAAGATTAGGGATTTTACTGTTTTAATTTCAGTTTTGAATCAGATTTTACAGATTGACCCAATCCATTCTTCAAAATAAGTACCAAGTACCAGCAATCAAGTACCCGGTATGGGTATAACACCCTACGTGGCGTATCCATGCTTCACAGATGTACATAAATACTCATTTCTTTTTAAGATTTATTAAAGTATCCCTTGGTAACATATCACAGTTTCTCTAAATCAACGAATGCTGAAGTTTTCTTCCTTCTATTGGATACCCTAGGCAGTATATCTTCAAATCAACCATCTATTTTGCTGTATATTTACCTGAATTCTCTTTTAATAACTCTTTCCTTATATTGCACGACCAACTGATAGAATTAAACAGCAATGAGGCTTTTATTCTCGATAAAAGCCACTTACCAAGTTTTTCACACAAGTTTCAAGGATTACTTTTAACAAATGTTAATTCCCAAGGTTAAGAATTATTGTCCAGTATTAGATTTTATCCATCCAGTTAGTGATGCAGCACAAGCGTCTGTGGCTGACTTTATATCGTTCGTGGACACAAACACAATTTTCTTTAATAAACAACAAACAAAAAAACTCAAAATACAGAAAACAAACTGCCCAAATCCTTGGCAGCAAACAGCTTTTATAGGCTATCCTAAAGACTTGCAATATTAATGCCATGTCTGCAACTGGTCTGTTAATATTTTCCAAACATCGATTCTTGAATTCTCTATTCTGCTGTTAATAGTTTCCATATCTATTCTGGTCTGTCTGCAATTTCCAGATATCTATTTTGGTCTGTTAATTATTTTCAGACATCAATTCCTGCAACTTTTATTCTGGTATGTATCTTTGGAATCCGTGATTTCTTAATCTTGGAATGATTGGTCTTTGGCTGCATCAGTTAGCACATTGACAATAACCATATAAAAATATATCATACTGTAACAAGCCTTCCACCTAAACTACAAGCTTCTGGTAGGCTGTTATTGCCTATTTTAACCATATTTGAGAAAGCTATACTACCAAACTTTTGTTTAGGTACTCTGTAAGCTTAGAATTGTAGAAAACAAGGCATAGTTAGCATACTAAGATTGTGAAGCATGATGTGAACCGGATAAGTTATTCAAGTCTACCAAGTTGATGACAGGTGCCACTAACAGAGTGCAAGCTTAGCGCTCAAGTAACCCACTTGGACACTGACACAAGTATAATGTGCACATAAAAGAGAAGCATATATTCATTGCTAACAATTGAACTGTTACATCTTATTTCAGTTGAGAGAACAAGAGAATGTAGTACAAACTTCTCTTTTTTCCAAAAATCATTACTTACCTTCTGAATCAAAAGAAAAGTAGAACCACACAAAGAAAAGATGTATGCAGTTACACTATACAGTACTTACTGAAACTTCTTGAAACTCATCCAAGTTAGCAGCAACAGTCTCCCATTGGCAAGATATGATGGGTTCAGTTGGAAGTCCCTTCTTAAACCTTTTAGTTTCAATTTTTCTAATCTCACGGTAAAGACGATGTCCAATAATGGGATCATCCTCATACCTACCAATTCATTATGAATGACAAAACACCAAAACACAAGAAGACATGTTTAGTTTTATAATCTAAAATTTTATTTTACAGATTGGAGAAGAAAAGCAAGAAATTGCTTCTTTATAAGCTTTTTGGGTTACCAGTAATTAGTTCCATGTGAATCACCACCTATTCGTTCATGGCGAAACATTGATAGCTGAGCTCCATGCTTTATAGAATTCTCAATATATTTCCGAATGTCTTCTTGCTAACAATGAGCAAATACAAAACATTCAGTCACCATGGAACAAGAATTCTTACAATTGAACGCAATAAACTTACTTGTAAAGGTTCCATTTTGCAAGTTGAACAGTTACCAAAATCACAAAAAGCAGAAAGGGCCACTTAGAAATATGCATTAATGTGCAGGTGACACACACACAGTTGAGCATGCGTGTATGTGTACATTGTGTGTGTGAGAGAGAGAGGCATGTTATATTATCAATCACCTCCATAACATCAGACTGTTGTAGTAAAGATGAGAATACCTCTACACGAATATCACAGAGAGCTTTCAAAATTACTACACGAGACGAAGGCTCAAGCATTTTGTACAGCTCTATTTCAGTCCTGTAATATATCAGACAATCATTAGAAAGATGTGCAAATACACATTTTTCCTAAATGTAAACCAGTACAGAAGTCACTGACCCATGAGATGCAACAATGGGGATCTCTCCCTCAGCAACCTGCATCAATTGACAAGGCAGATGAAAACAATGTTGTAATTTGCGTATCGGTTCCCATATCATACCGGCACCGATACACGATAATCGTGTTGTATCATTCGATACGGTATGATACAGTACGGCATATTAAAATTGAATTATTTTATAAAATTCAAAAAATCTAAAAAAATGCAATTAAAAAATAGAAGGTAACCAAGTGGTAGAGAACACAATAAGGATGCAACTTAAAATGACATTTTCATGATCAATAAACTAATATTGTGAGTCCACAAGCCTACAAGAGTAAGAAAGTTAAACTTAAAGTTAACAATATACCAATAAGCTTATGAAAGTTTACAAAGTTAAAATTATAATTTATTACATAATACAAATACAAAGTTATAAACTACAACAATCTAATTTCATTGTTTCATTCCACAAAACGTGGACCATAACCAACAAATAAATCATAAGCATTATAATTAAGGTCACCGCCATCATCATCTCCCTCCTCTTCCTCCAAAATTGGGTCATCCAATCCTTCGTCTTGTACACTGTTATCTCTAATCTCTGCTTCTGCTTCTAATGCTCTCTAGTTTGCATCATCTAAAATAATAGGAGACTCTTCTTCTTCGATCCAATCATCAAGAATATCAACATTTTCGTAGCTAAGTGGGTCATATGACACCTTCCTTGCCTTTCTTGCATCTCTTTGCATTTGTTGAAACAATACAATTTACTTAGAAGTTAGAAAATATCATTACTTATAAATTACCGCTTACAAATATAAGGAATAACAAACATATAACAAAAATATATTTTCACCTTTGCCTTAATTCCTGTTTCTCTTCTTTGTGTGAATGCGTTCAAAAATAGCTTCAATTCCTCTCACATTCACTCGAACTACATGTTCGGCTTAATATGCATGGAGCAAACATCGATAAATTCGGTGCATCTACACCAAATCGGGTCCACCATTCATCTAAAATAAAACATAATAAAATGAAAGGATTAAGTCTTAAGAAGCAACACAAGACATAAGAATGATGAAGTAATAATAATTTATCAAAAAACCAAATCATACCTGAACGCATATGGAAGCGAAATTGTATTGCAATTAACCTTCCAAAATCTCCAACGTTATTTATATGTTCCAACCTGTTGCACTTTTTTGTATGGATGTGTTCAAAGACACTTCATTTCTTTCACAACAAGTTGCACTACAGGTTTGACTCAAAATTTTGACAGCAAAATCCTTAAGGTTCAGGCAATCAGTTCCAAATCTATTCCACCAAACATCTGTAGAAAAATACAAACATCAGAGACATAATCCACAATAATATAAGATGTATTGATTTTAAAAACTCAAATACGAAGATAAACAATTTACTTGAACGCATAGTAGTGCGGTTGCGAATTGCTACAGGAAAACCCATCAAGTGAAGAGCATTATCATAGATCTCCATCTCTCTTGATGTATAGCATTTGCTATGCTCTCATCAGGGACTAATCTATCTATACAATCAATGATGCCTCGATTAACCTCACCGTTCCTTTTGAAGCTTGCTGAGTACCTGAATGATGGGTTTAGATAATATGTTGTTGCATGAATAGGCTGATGCAATTGTTTACTCCATCTATTATCAATAATTTTTCACACGGGCACATAATCTCTCTTTTTTTTATTAAAATTATTTCTAATGGCTTCTTTTGCCCTAGCTTCATAAAGGTAGCCCATAGATGGTTTTTCCTCGCTATCAGCCAATCTCAAAACATTCACTAATGGACATGTAATCATCAGCAGTCTAACACATGCATTCTAAAATGTACTCCTGAAGACTGTCTCGAAAATCTCATTCAACTTTCGGTTTCTTCTGTTTTAAGGCAACTCTGCAACTTATTGTCACTCATCGGAGGAGAACATTATCTTCAATGCTTGCTTCTGTCTCACAATACTCTATATAGATAAGAAGTTTGTTGCAAACCGAGTCGCAGCTGTTCGAAGAAGCTCTGCACCTTCTGTATATCTCCTCATCATACACAAAACAAATGCATGGTTGTAAATAAATTTTGTGATATCTTGGCAACACTCAGTTACTGCCTTTATCTCATCCATCTCCCAAATATCCTCAAGGATGAGATATAAACAATGGGTTGCACATGGTGTCCAATAGAAAGTCCCATAAGTATCAACTAACTCCTTCCCAGTTGCTTTGTAGTTAACTGCATTATCTGTAATCAATTGGACTACATTCTCTAGCCCAACCTCGCATATTACCTTATCAAATTCTTGTCGTAGGATCTTCGTAGTGTGCCTCTCCTTTGACATGTCTAGAGATCTCAAAAACATAAGTCCTTTAGGACAGTAGACAAGAAAGTTTAGCAAAGTCCTTCCTTGTCTATCTGTCCATTGATAGGCCATGATAGTGCAACATGTCTCCTTCCATGACTCTCTCAAAGTTGAACAGTATTCTTGCACTTCAATGACGGTCTTATCTAAGATCTTTCCTCTCAACTTCTAATAGGAGGACATCTTATATCCTGGACCAATATTAACAATTGCATCTGTCATTGCTTGAAAATGAAAATTGTTTGCTGCATTGAATGGAATGCATGCATCATAAAACCATCTGTCCACTACAAGGTCTACCTGATCATGAAGTTATTCTGAAGCCATTGCAGCATAAATTCCAGGTTGAGCACCATGTGTAGTGGTAGGAGGAAAAAATGAATATATGCTAGAAGCAGCTCTTCCTCTACTCCTTCCTGAACTTCCTCTTCTACCACCTCCAAAGTCTTCATCAACCCTCTTTCTCCTGTTAAGTGCTCGTGAACTGCTACTACCAATCTCTGTTCTGGCATCTGGAGGCAAACTACCAGTGAATCCAAATCCAATAGCATCATCATCTTCTTCAAACATCTCCAAATCATCCTTTTGTTGTCTCCTCTCTTGTATACTCTTAATCATCTGAAGACATTGACATTTAATGCCTTCTTACAAACTTCTAACTCTGCTTGTGCAAGGAGAACTTCTTTCCTAGTCCCTGCTAGGTGGTGTTTCAACGATGAAATTCCACCACTAACCACCCTCACAAAATAAACGTCTGATCTTTAATCTGGAACCCTCAACTTGTGTATCCCACTGCTCGAATCATCAGACTTAGAATGGGAGTCTCTAAGACCCCTTCCTGCTGACACAACCTGCGTAAACCCAACCCAACCCAATCAAGTTTGGACTTGGGCATGGCGATAAGGTGCCCCAACCTCTACCCAACTCATGCACCTTGTAGTTTCTTTGGATGATCCACGCAGAATATTGACCCAACTGTGCAAACCCAATCCAACCCAACCCGACCCGATCAACTTTGGACTCGGTCATGAGGTAAAGTGTCTCCCACTTCATGAATGCAATAAAAATCATATTCACACACTTAACAACTTTATTTTTGTCATTCAAAGAAAGAAAATTACAAATAACACAAAAAAACAACAAATACAACAGAAAAAGTTTTAAAAAAAAACATAAAAATATACCAAAATCTGAGTTATGAGGCTTACACGAACACCGTAGAGGTCCATTTTGGAACCTTAAACACCAAGGAGGAGAAGAACCACCGAAAGAAGGCTTAGGGAGCTTTGAAGAAACCAAGGAAACCCGCAAAAACGCGGGTTTCTGTTCGGTCATGGGTCCCTGGCCATACGATACGGAGCGATAAGTTCGCATTTGCGATACTATATAATACGGTGCGACACGGATAACACTGATCTCAACCGCCTATTTCTGCTCTCTCTTTGTTGTAATCTCTTATTTTCCTTTGTGTGCTTCAGAACTTATTGAATTTCATACTTCACACTTCACACTTTCAGGCACCCGACGACAAGCACTTACATCCTTTTTAATTTCTCTAAGATGTTTCATGAGGGAAATACCTCCATGCTTCACGTCGTTATAGAACACACACTTATTGATAAGCCTATTGCCTTCATACACCGGGGTACAATACTTTCATATTGGATCGCCTCGTTATAATGCCATCAAGCATTGCAAAGATAAACCAAAATAAGGGCAAGGCTTTACAAAGGTGGGAAATCTCAAAATTTATGAAAGCCTCAAATTTTTTAAGTAAAAAATCGGGTTAAAAGGAGTAGGATGAAAAAAAAGGGTATACCACATATTTGAGAAAGACCCTATGGATTTTCAACCATTTGAGACCAAAAACGTCTGATTCCTCCACGAGATTGAGCTATGTTATCAATAGCACGCTATAGCATTTTAGCGAGTCTGAAAATGCTATAGCGGGCAACACTTAGCGAGTGACCTGTCATGGCCGCTATAGCGTCGCTAAGAGCGTTGTAAGCGGACATATGAACTAGTTAGCGTTTAGGGTTTGCAGGATAAGCACGTAACGGAGCCCTTTCGTTGCATCATCCTCATCGGAGATATCCTCATATATTCCTTCACTTCTGCGTGGTTTTGCTGGGATAATAAGGGTTCTATTGGGATAATATATATATATATATATATATATATATAAAGTGAGGATTCCATCTTGCCTTCTTCAGATCTACTCTCAGTGTCTCGTCCTCCGACAGCACACCGACTCTCTGTGGTTGTGATGCTGGCTAGCATCGCCGACCGGCGGAGATATCGGCAATAGTGAGCAGCCACGAGGCGACTTCCGGTTCGTACCATCGGCAGGCGTCTCATTCTCTATTGGATTAGTACCTTCACGGAAAACCCCTAGCACGAGTGGGTTTTTCTCCCTGCTAAGAGCATAGATCTGCAGTAGTATGCAACAGTCCGGTGTCTTCCAGCCAGTAATGCTCTCTCTCATTTTCTCTCTTCGCCATTAGAGGCATTTCATTTTTACTGGTGTGGGTACTTATGTTGTAGTTTCTTTTTCATCGTTTTCGTCGTAGGATATCTGCATTGTTGAGTGGGAATAAGAAGAGTTTTCAAGTACGGTGAGTGGATTGGTTATGTCGGTTTTGTTAGAAGAAGCAGCTGCAGGGATATGAAATTTATGCTCATCTTTGATAATAACGTGTTCTTATTTAATATTTTACATGAACAGCTTGGTCTGTGATGGTACACTCTATGGAAGGCGTACTTCGTAAAATCCCTTTTGAGGAGGTTAAAGCTTTTCATAAAATTTGCCCATTCATTCATAGAGCAGACTGCTTAGGTATCACCGAGATTTCAGAATTGGAAGCAGATACCAGTAGCTAGTGTGAGTATTAAAGCAGAGTAGAAGTGTCTTGCAGCATTACCTATAAGCTAGCTTAGTTAAAAAACTTGTTCACCTCCGTAGAATCCAAATACCAAGTCCCTGTTGCTTCATGCATTGCAAGTACACGACTTTTTAATGGATCCGATTGTCAATATAAAAAATGATGCATAATACTAATTAATGACAATAACGTTGCTAGTGAAACAATAATGCTAAATGGTGATTACTGATTGCGATCGTCGTCCATCTGGTTTACACATTGATAGAGACAGTAGGTGTCATCTCTTTTCCTGTTTTGAGTTGTATCGTAACTATCGTTGTATTGTTGGTGAGTTATATGGTATTCTAGTTCCCTATAGTCATTCCTCTTATCAGCGCCTCTTTGTCGGATTTCTCTTAAGCGAACTTTAGCAACGCAACCTGATTTAACTCCCCGTTCATTCTCTGTCACACACACACACCGGCCTCATCACACATACCTGACCTTGCTGCTCTCCTTTCCCCTGCATCTTCAACCTACACAACCTCAACTGTAGCACCCAATTAAAGTTGATGCTTGCTCTTGCTGTTACTTGCACACGACTTGCTGATTAGCCCCTTACCTGTGAACCTGTGGTTGTGCCAGTTTTGTGTTGTTGCTAGCTAATTGAAGAGTTATTCTTATTTTTTATAGTGAATATGGAATCATCAACATCTGGGAATCTCGTGTGCCTGTGATATGTCTGTCCAGGTGCTATTGCCTTAAGCTCTCGTTATTTGAACATGTTGGTGATAGGAGTTTTTGATCTTCTTTTGCCTTTCTTTTATGCTTTAATGTCCGAACTTTCATGCACTTTGGCTGGAGATGAGGCATACTACAAATAATATGGGCTAAAAGGTGAGTAAGTGGCATTCCTCCTTTACTACTTTTTCTTGTTCATTAGTGAGTGTTTTGCTTGTTCATTTATGAAAGAATTGGTTATGTTTCTTTATATTTCTTAGAAGTTAGAAAACCCATTATGTATATATATATATATATAATTTTTTAATCATAAATAAAAGTATACCGCTATATCAGGGTCAACCGCTAACAACCCGCTAACCGCTATTGATAACATGGAGATTGAGTAAATAAAATGTATGAAAACCGTTTGGGAGCAAAGTAGGGGGAGCAAGTAAAAAGAAAAAACCCGAGTTTCATGGGTTTTATATCCTATAAGTCAACATCGACTCATACGATAGGGTCGTATCGTACAGTATTGTGCGATACGGCCCGATAAATCATAGAGCACGACACAATATCGTGTACCGTATTGTGCTGACTTACGATATATGATAAACTCGTACCGTATCATACAATACGATACGAGTTTTACAACACCGGATGAAAATGTACTCAAAGTTGAGATAATAGCAGAATTTCTGGCACTATAAAATAGAGTAAGGCACAGAAATTACACACCCAATACCACCAGTCTCTCAGCTTCCTGCATAATACTGTTACCCAGGTCGATCGTCCAAGTGCCATCCTAGTAATAGGAGGAATTGCCTGTAATAGGACGTAAAAATATTACAAATGTAAACCCACTATACACTTTTAGCACAAACTACCACTAGCATCAGACTCCAGGCACTGCAAACTCTTAATAATCAGATAAACAACAATTTGTCCAATCTTACAATGTGTTTTACGCTAATTAGATGACAGTGAGCAAAAGTACAAGAAAAAAGCCCAAGTGTTATCACCACTTTAACACAGCGACCATGTTTGGCAAGTCAGAACAGAGAGGCCACGTTTAGAAAAAAAAGGAAGACAGGAAATTACAAGTCATAAGACAAAAATTAGTTACTGAAGTTTAACATTTCTCCAGCTCTGCCACGACTTCAGCATGATGTTTCAATTTCAAACTTCAATTGTTAACCACGAAATAAAGAATGTCTTGAGCAAAAAGGCAATTATAAGAACATTTACAAGGCCATTTTTGCTCAAGAATCCTCAACTATTTAACTTCTGGTTGGCAACTATCTAAATATATAAAACCTAGATTGACACAAAACAATGCATGGAATAAGATAAGTAAGAAGAATAATTGATTAAAAGGCCCATGCAAGAGGTTACATAAATGTGGCAGAAAAGCACAGTAAGTTGACAAAGGAAGAAAAGAGGATTAGGCACACATATATCGCCTCCTAAGTAGGTATGGAAATTGAGAAATTAAATCTCATCATCTGAAAACTTCACTGGATACATCTACCTAAACACAATTGAAACAATGGAAGATCAAATAAGCAAGAAGCAATTAAGGTTTAGTAGCACCTGGAAAGATCATAAGTGAAGATGTGAGAAGTTGTCAGATGTGTATATATAAGAGAGGCGAAGAAAGTTATTGTTGGAAGTAAATAATAAAACGTGCTCCTCTTCTAAAAATAATTGCAGGAATGCACCCAAAATGCACCACAACAACTGAGAAGCCATGTAGCCAGAAAACCTATTGTCCAAAAGAACGGCTTTTGGTTTTGGTATCTCCAATAGGTACATGCACATATCCAGCAACTACTTTGCAAGTATAACCATGGTTTTAATCCAATGACAACTCTCGACCCAACACTTGTTGACAGGTGACACTTCTGAGGCTTGACAACCTTTGTGTTTTATAAATATTTAAGATATATGTGCGACCAATTTCTTTATGTGTACATTGCATTGCTACAACAATGTCCATCATATGGAGTACATAATGCACATATATTTTTCATTCTTTTCATGAAATTTTTATAGATATAAGATGCTGATGTAATACAAAATTGAATTAATTAATGTATGTACAACCTGTCATATATAATTATCATATATGAATTATTATATAAATATATGATCTCTCTTGCATGTGTGGGTGCAAATGTGACTTGGCCAGGTTTTGTGTATTTTCACGTCATCCAGTTTTTAACCTGGCAGATGACTAAGTTTGGCTGAGTCAATCATGTAATCAGGACACCCCCAGGGAGTTCTTAAACTATGAAGAGCAAAGAAAACATCAGCGAAAGAGAAAAGATGCTACAAATAAATGGAAATTGTTCGGAGTACAATGAACCAAGACACCAGAAATTCATAGAATAGGTGGGAGCTTGATTTGTTAACGTGATACTCATTGCTTCTGAAATATCACAAGAATCTAGCATTCTTCATGCTTACCTTACCTAAGCCTTTCCCCATATTAGGTGGGGTCATCTAGAGGGTGCAAGACGAGGATTTACTAGGAGGTCACCTATCCTAGTACTATTTTCACCAAAGCATGCTTAACTTTGGAGTTTGGATGGGATCTAGTGCATTTATGCTACAAACATTGCATCACTTGAGACCCGACAAAGTTTTAGGCTGGCTGCCGGCTACCTAACGCACTCTCCTCCTTTATCCGGTGGGAATGGCCATAGGATGATCCCTTACATGGGTTGCATTTTGCATGTTATTCCACTGATAAAACGAAAGTACATATTGTTCACTTAGATAACAACTTAAATTTTGTATCACAAGAATGGCATGGAAAATATATTTTATTTAGCTTACCAAACATGACATTCATCTACCTTTCCATCCAATTGCACTTTAAGTTATAGTTTTTAATATGTATTATTTGATTATTGGTTTTGTTTTTTAAGCAACCTTTTCACCTCCTGTTTGAGTACCATTTGGCTTCTATCTTAGATCATGTTTCACGACCAAATGATTCCTAGCTTTTTTATTTTCTTTTATGAATAAGTAAGTTCCACTAGTAAGCACCAAGGAGGTGCACCCGTACATCAAGATGCAACAATACAGGACTTTATATCCTCAATAAATTCTACCATAGAACTCGCAAGAGTACCCCTATAACAAAAAAGAAAAATATAACAACTTTTTCAGTAGCTTGGTAGAGGGTCTTTCCACTCTATCAAACACCCTCATATTCCTTTATTTCCATGCCACTAAGAGAACCATACACTTCCTTTTATGGTAACAAGAGAAATAACTCCATGATCACAATTACTCTCACACATCCAATTCTTCACCTACGCAATCCCAAGCATCAAAGTGATGATGCCATAGATGTCTCCTCCACCCACAAGACAAAAATCTACTGTCTCTAACTCCATCTTGCAGATGGAACAAAACAATTCACCAAGATCACGCCACTACAAATATAGAATCCAACCCCAAGTCGCTTCCCATGTGAAAAAGGCAACTCGAGGCCGAATTCTGGGTTTCCATATGACCTTCCAAGGCATTTCTTTAGTAGGTCTACAAACATCTTGACTGTTAAACTTTCGATAAAACTCACTCATCCTTAAACACCCATCAGCCACTCCTTTCCATCCGTCCCCGATCCATCCACTTTAAAAGCATATAAGGCCTCAAAGATAAAAGAGAAAGACTCCACCTCCCAGTCTTGCAGGTTTGATGTCACCTCACCACCCCATGTCATCACATGATCCACCACCATAGTTTCTCTATCCATCCATAGCCAACAAAAAAGGAAACAGGAAACCTAACCTTCAAAGGCTGATCCCTGCACCAAGTATAGTGCCCTACTCCCATCCCAACTATAAGCAACAAACCTTCCTTAAACTTATTCCACCCTTTCCTTATTGCCAACTATGCACTAAAGTCGTAAGGCTTTCTTCTCGAGAACATGATCCACCCTCCTGTCACCATATCAAATCTAACCATTACCACTCTTCTCCAAATCCCCTCCTCTTGCAAGAAAATCCCCATAACCACTTATTCAACAAGCCAAGTTAAAGGGAGCCAGAGATTTCACACCCAAACCTCCTTTAGGAATTAAACTTTTATCCATGTCCTACCCTACCAAGTGATACTTGGATTGGCCTTTATCATGCCCCACAAAAAGCATTGTTGAATGCATTCAAATCTCATTACCATTAAGCAAGGCATGAGGAGCAATTACATATAACAGATCAGCAAATTCGATAAAGTGCATTTGATGAGAGTAAGTCACCCAGCCTTAGATGAATATTTCCTCTTCCACCTAAGATTTCTCTCAAAGTCACAAGACAGCCACCTCTTTAAATGAAGCACCAAGATGTAGTCTCAAATACTTGACGGGAAAAGAGACTAGCTTGCATCCTGAAATGTTAGCCAACCTCTTCACATTTACATCTCCAATAGAGACTAAATCACTCTTATGTAAGTCTACTTTGAGCCTAGAAACGGCCTCAAACCCAGAAATAATGCACCTCAAATGCAGTCAATTGAGTCCATTCGCCCACAAAGTACCACAGAACCAACAAATAATAGGTGATGCTTGTACCACCTCGACATTACCAACCATGACACTGCCCATGAAGCCCATATACTCAGTTTTCAATAACCTCTCTCTATGCGCGCCTCGATAACCAGAAGAAACAACCACAAAGAAAGGGTCTCCTTGCCTAAGACCTCTAAAAGCACCAAAAGAGGTCCCTAGAGATCCATTGATCATAACTGAAAAGGAGGCCATAGAAATTCAACTCATGACCTATGTCTTCTATGTATGCCCAAAACTCATCCTATCTTTTAGCAAACATGATCACAAGCTTTCTCCATATCAAGCTTACTACCCCCACTCTCCTACTTTTCTTCAAAAAGTCTAGCACCTCATTTGTGAAGAGGGCCACATCTAAAATCTGTCAACCTTGAACATAAGCATGTTGATATTGTCCACCACAGAATGTAAAACTCTCTTGAGTCTTAGACAAAGCACCTCTGAGAGGATCTTCCAAATACAGACCACCAAGCTTATCAATATGACTCTAAAGTCCATCTTTAGAGAGCCCACTCACTTTTAGAATCACAGCAATAAACATGCAATTCAACTATCGAACAAAGGCACCACTCTCATAGAAATCCTCAAAACACATCATATCACTTTTTATCTCATCCCAACAAGTCCCCTCTTATTTCACCAAACATATCACCACATAAATATACACAAAGTGTGCCCCACTTCTCCATTTGCCCTATCCAAAATTGTAAAACTAACACACGCCACCTTGTAAATATCCCAAAATCCCACGATTTTCTCAAATTACCTGGTTTTGCAAAAGCAGCCCCAAAGGGCTATTTTGAGTCTGAAAACCCAAGAGTCATCCAGACAACCCTGTACATATGTTTAAATCATATATGTTTTAAAATATATGTTATCCAGTTTTAAAACCTTAAAAAGGTATTTTGAAACCCCGAAAAGCAATTTGGCCTAATGAAAGCAGGACCAAAGAAGCGAAAGAGAGCCCGGAACCGGAGCATATTTCAAGCCCGGCACATCAACTCTTGTATCAGAATCATTCCCAAATTCTCGGACATCCAAGCCCCTGTTATCAACAAATTTGTCAAAATGACCTCCGAAAGGTGAGAAGAAGAGCGGACGATAATGTTGGCGAAGACCCAATGCAAGACGGAGTCCTGATGCTGTCAGGCTCTGCACAAACCGTTCGTTTCGAAATACCATGAAGGAGTCGTAAAATCAGATTTAGATCGGATCTGGACCATATATATTCAGATTCAGACCCAAATATGCATTTGGATTTGGATCCAAAGATCGAATCCAATATCCACATACATGGCCCACATCACCTTCTCATAAATGGAGGTGGGGCCCACAAAGAATTCACGTGAAAAGCTTGGGAAGAGTGAGAATGGGGGATAAAGTATGAGTGAGAAAGTTGGTGGGCTTGACTTTTGTGTCAAGTTTTAGGTTAATCATGTGGGTTTAGCCTAAGAGTGCGGGTTTAAGCTTGTATACACCTACACCTAACCTGGGGCTGCACCAACATGCTGCAACTAGGTCCATGGATCAAGGCCAAGGGGATGCTTCCTAAACCTAGCCCTGAACTAACCCACTTCACCTAGCCACTCCCCACTAAACCTGACCTAATCCTAGCCACCCTCACCCAAAACCACCCTAACCATACCTAGCCGACCTCACCTAGCCCACCCCACCTAACTAGACCACCTAGACCCTAGCTAGACAAAACCTAATCCCACCTAATTAGACCCTAACCCTTAAATCCCCGCCACCCTAATCGACCTACCCAAACCACCCACCTAGCTGACCTACCCAAACCACCCCACCACCAGCCCACAACATCCTAAATATCTACCCTAAAACCACCCCAACCGACCCAGCCCATGCCTATAAAAAACCCCCCTTTTGGGGCGGGTTTTGGGCGGATCTGGGGCAGCTCTAAGCCCTCTCTCTCCTCTCTCACCAGCCCACTCTTCCAACCCAATTCACTCCCATCAACCCCCAGCAGCACCACCATCCACCGTCGCTCCACCCGGCTCCACTTCCACTCGACTGCCACCTCCACACCCCCGACTGCATCTTTCCACCCGACTGCTACCTTCTTCCAGCTGCCACCTCCTTCCACCACCTCCGGCCACCACCACAGCAACCACCTCCGATTAGTACCCCCATCTCAGCCTTATCTAACCTCTCTTCCTCTTCCCTTCTTACCCAGCCACACATCCCATCCCCCGCCACTGCTACACCCTAACCATCCCCCATACACCCGGCCACTTCACACCCTACACCACCACCTTCCCTCAACCACCCATCTCAGCCCCTAGCTAAGCCTTCACCCTCAACCTGCCACCACCTAGCTAACACCCGAACCTGCCCCAACTTACCTAACATCCAAACTTGGCGACTCACTAGGCCAAAGCCAAGCAAGTCACACCCGGACCAGCTATACATAAGTGCCTAACTCAGTCCTTGTTATGAACTTGCTTATGTTTAATTAAATTTAATACGGGATTGTAATAATGGAGCGTTGTCTCCCCCCGCTTGTAATAATGTGGTTTGGCACACCCACACACACGTGCACTTAAGCCTATTCCGTTCTTAGCTGCACATGATTTTAGCACACACACGGGCCTAATCAGCCCTTAAGATATAGTTATACCTATATGTTTTAAGTTGCGTGGGTTTTAATTAAGTTGTGTGTGTTGTCTTTCAATTTCCACACTCACACACATTGAGCTTTCACTCTTATTCCCAAAACCCTAGTAACGGCCGTATTACAATTTCCCTTGGGCGTTTTAATTCAAGTTGTGTGCGTGGTCTTTCAATTTCCACACTCACACACATTGAGCTTTCGCTCTTACTCCCAAGACCTTAGTAAAGGCCTTATTGTAATTTCGTTTTGGGTGTTTAAATTCAAGTTGTGTGCGTAGCATTTCAATTCTACACTCATACACATTGAGCTTTCGCTCTTACTCCCAAGACCTTAGTCAAGGCCTATTGCAATTATATTTGGGTTTTACATTACAAAGTCGTGTGAGTTGTCTTTCAATATACACACAACACCCACGCACACATTGGCGACCTTCGGGCCCATATATATTATAAGTATTTCCCTTCGGCTACTCTCATACTTTACAAGAAACCCGCCCAAGTAGTCATCCGGGGACCACCAAGAGTTCTGTCCCCGATTAAACCAGTGTTAACCAATCAAGGTGCTCCAAATCTCTCGATTAGAGCCATGATTAGTATGAAATCTAGGTTGATCGTGGGGGAGGTGACAAGATCCGGGAGGATCTACCAACCCCCACATCTACAAAGTGTTAAAAAGGTGGTCAGTGTGCCTGGCCCCTCAAAAGCATGTATTCCTAGAGTTCCGTCGAAAACGGACAAAGAAATGTCGTTTTGAAGGTGTATGATTTCGAAAACCATCTTTCAAAGATTCCTTTCAATATGTCGATCCTAGAGCTAATACTAACTTCGCCTAGGCATAGACTAGTATTAGAGAAAATTATAGAAAGAACAAGGCTTAGTTCGAACATTACCCCTGAATCTTTGTCCAAACAAGTGGCCTCCATAGGAGCGAAAATGCCCATCGTATTCTCGAAAGACGATGTAGATAGACCCTACGAGTCCCATAACCAGGCCCTGCATATCGAGGTGGTTCTGAATAATCACTCTCTGGATAGGTGCCTTGTCGATGGGGGAGAAGGGCTCAACATCCTTCCACTTCATGTGGCGAATCAAATCGGAGTCACCTTGACATCCGTTCATCCAAGTCCCATCGTTATCACAGGATACGATGGGAATGCGTCTAGACCAATAGGATCTATCAAACTCCCCATGGAAACGGGAGGGATAGCACACACGGGGGTGTTCCATGTCCTGGACATCCACCCCCATTATAACCTGTTGTTGGGAAGGCCTTGGATACACAGCTTGTGCGTTGTGCCATCCACCTTTCACAGGTGTGTCAAGATCCCTTTCAGGGACAAAGTCGTTGTGATCCTAGGTGAGAGTCACCCTCAACTTCAAGAGGTCATAAATTCCCCCTGCTTGTCAAGCTCCCAGACCCATGAGGTAAAACTGGGACAAACCATGCTCGAGCCGCCAAGGCTCACTACAACCCTAGGAAGGTTGTGTACGTGAAGGGGCCGCCCAAGGCTGGCCCCCTCAAAGTTCTGACCCTTCTAGGAAGACCCAAGAATCGCTTATTTCCAAAACCCCCTGGACAAGAAGCCCTATGTGCACGACATAGACGACAGCAAGTTCCAGGAACACGATTTGTATTCAAACTTCTCTACAACAACAACAACAACTAAGCCTTTTCCCATACTAGACGGGGTCGGCTACATGGATTCTTTGTTTCCACAGATCCCTATCGTGTGTCATGTTAGCAATTAACTCCCAATAAACTAGATCATTCTTTATTGTTTCTTTCCAACACTTTTGTGGTCGTCCTCTACCTCTTTTAATACTTTCCAAATTTAGTTTTTCTAACCTTCTTATAGGTTCTTCTTTTGACCTTCTTTCTATATGTCCAAACCATCTTAAACGATGTTCTCTCATTTTATCCTCTATTGGTGCCACTCCTAATTTGTTTCTAATAACCTCATTATGTATACGATCTTTTCTTGTATGACCACTCATCCATCTCAACATCTTCATTTCTGTCACAGACATCTTTTGTACATGTTGATGATTAACTGCCCAACACTCAGAACCATAAAACATGGCAGGCCTAATTGCTGCTCTATAATATTTACCTTTTAATTTTAATGGTATCTTCTTATCACAAAGAATACCTGATGCTCCTCTCCATTTTAACCAACCAGCATTAATTCTATGTGTAACATCTCCATCAATTCTTCCATCACTTTGAAAAATTGACCCTAGGTATTTAAAACTTTCCTTTTGGGGAATGCAATGTGTGCCAATTTTAATTTTTATGTCCTCTGAAGTAGCCAAATGATCAAACTTACATTCCATATATTCTGTCTTTGTTCTACTAAGTCGGAGGCCTTTATTTTCTAATGTTTCTCTCCATAGTTCCAACTTTCTATTAACTTTTTCCTTAGACTCCTCCACTAATACAATGTCATCTACAAATAACATACACCAAGGTACTTCATCTTGAATATGTTTTGTTAACTCATCCATAACCATTATAAATAAGTATGGACTTAAAGTGGATACTTGATGTAACCCAATATTAACTTCAAAGAAGTCTGTCGTTCCTTCATGAGTCCTCACACATGTTTGTGCACCATCATACATGTCTCTTATAAGGTTAATATATGTCAATGGGATACCTCTTTTTTCCAAAGTTCTCCAAAGAACCTCCCTCGATACCCTATCATAAGCTTTTTCTAGATCAATAAATATCATGTGAAGGTCTTTCTTTTTTGCTCTAAAATGATCCATAAGACGTCTCAAAAGGTGAATCGCTTCAATAGTAGATCTGTCTGGCATAAATCCAAATTGGTTCTCTGTTGTACTTGATACTTGTCTTAACCTACGTTCGATAATTCTTTCCCATAATTTCATAGTATGACTCATTAACTTGATACCTCGATAATTCATACAATTTTGAATGTCTCCCTTGTTCTTATATACGGGTATAAGTGTACTTGCTCTCCATTCCTCGGGCATCTTTTGGTTTTTCCATATTTCATTAAATAGTCTTGTGAGCCAAGTGATTCCAATTTCTCCTAGTATTTTCCAAACTTCTATAGGAATATTATCTGGTCCTATCGATTTACCACTCTTCATATGTTTAAGAGCCTCTTTGACTTCATTCTTTTGAATACGTCGGTAGAAATTGTGGTTTATATACTTTTCTGACTTGGCTAAATCTCCTAAACTAATACTAACATCTTTATTTTCATTAAAAAGATTATAAAAATAGTTTTTCCATCTATTTCTTATATCATCATTTGCCACTAGAATTTTTTCATCCTCGTCTTTTATGCATCTAACATAATTAAGATCTTTAGTTTTCTTATCTCTAGCCCTAGCTATCCTAAAAATATCTCTTTCACCCTCTTTTCAGTTGAGTTTTTTATATAAGTCATCCCAAATCTTAGCTTTTGCTTCACTAACGACATTTTTCACTTCCTTCTTTGCTTTCTTATAAGCTTTTAAAGTTTCACTAGTTTTCTTAGCATAATGTAATTTGTAACATGCCCTCTTTGCCTTGATTTTATTTTGTACTACTTCACTCCATCACCAAGCTTCTTTTTGTGCCGATAACCTCCCTTAGATACTCCTAACACATCTTTCGCCACTTTCCTAATATGTATAGCCATATTGTTCCACATGTCATAGGGTGTGCCAACATAATTCCAAACATCTCCTTGAAGGACTTTCTGTTTAAATATATCTTCTTTCTCGCTTTTGAGGTTCCACCATTTAGTCCGAATAGCTCGATGCACTCTTTTCTTCTTTGTCCATTTTTTTATTTATAAATCCATAACTAAAAGTCGATGTTGGGTGGTTAAGCTTTCTCCTGGAATTACCTTACAATCTTTACAACACGCTCTATCTTTTTTTCTACAAATAAAGTAATCAATTTGTGTTTGTGATAAGCCACTCTTATAAGTAATTAAATGTTCATCTCGTTTTTTGAAGATTGTATTGACTATAAAGAGATCAAATGACAATAAAAACAAAAAATCGTGGAACATGCTGTTAAACATGGGCTATTTGCCTTATAAGAGTCTAGGAGCACAAAACCAGGGTCGGGATCGGCTATACTCTCAAAATACCACCAGAGCCACCCCTTGTGACCACCTGGGTCAAGGGTGCCCTGGAGCCTACCCTAGAAGAAACCTACGATTTGGACCTCTTATTCCGAGTCTAACCCGTAGTGTTTTCCCTTTGTAGGTATGATGGAAGATCCCTTTTACAAAAATACAAAAACATTTGAAAAACTCAAAATCGAAAAAATGAAAAAATTGCAAAAACCAAAAACATTGGAAAATCAAAAACTCGAAAATAGAGTAGTTTGTATAGTTCCCAAAGTTCTAGTTCTGCAAAAGAACAAAAAAATCGAAAAATTACAAAACTCCAAAAAGATTTTGTGCATAGCTGCTCCTGGTAAGGATTTGGAAAAAGGAAAGGATTTCGAAAGAAACGTTGTCTTCATAACCAGAACAAAAATTTCAAAATCAATAGAAATTTCAAGTGTAAAACCAAGTCTTTTAAAAGTCCATGCATCAAATTCCCTCGGGTCTATAAACCACGAGAATGATCGAAGCCCAGAAGTAGATCCCCTTGAGGAAGATCCCACTTCTGAGCTCCCTGAATTTCATAAAATTCTCGATTTTGAAAGACCTTCCAATTTAGTAGGAGGAGATTTCATAAAAGTAAACCTAGGGAGTGATTCCAATCCCAAACTCATTAAAGTAGGCGCAAGTTTGCATGAGCATGAAAGATCATGCATTCATTGCATTCCTACAAACCTACTTAGATGTGTTTGCATGGACGTATGAAGACATGCCGGGCATAGACCCCGGAATTATTGAACATCGTCTTCCCTTAGATGCGGATGTGAAACTCATAAAGCAAAAGCTTAGGAAAATACATCCGAATGTACACGCACAAGTCAAAGAGGGTTTAGAAGATCTGTTAAAAGTCGGATTTATAAAACCCATTGCGTATTCTGATTGGTTATCCAATATCGTTGTTGTTCGAAAAACCAATGGGAAGATTCGAATATGCATCGATTTCAGAAACCTGAATAAAGCCACTCCAAAGGATAATTATCCTTTACCAAACATAGATTTGATAGTCGATAGTACTGCAAATCACGAGATGTTTTCGTTTATGGATGGCTATTCAGGATATAATAAAATCAAAATTAAGTCCACGAGATCATGGTAAGACCGCGTTCACAACCCCATGGGGCACGTACTGCTATACAGTCATGCCCTTTGGTTTGAAAAATACCGGCGCAACATACCAGAGAGCCATGACCACGATCTTCCATTATAAGATTCATGAGCTCGTAGAAGTGTATGTGGATGATCTCTTGGCAAAATCTAAAACCCGATGCACTCATATCGAATGCTTGCAAAAGATTTTTGAAAGGCTTAGACTTTACAAAGTAAAGCTAAACCCTCAAAAATGTGTATTCGGAGTAGAGTCCGAAAAGCTTCTAGGCTTTATGGTAAGCTAAAGAGGTATAGAAGTCGACCCCTCTAAGTGTCGAGCCATCATAGACATGGCTACACCCTCCAATCTCACACAGATTCGTAGCCTCCAAGGTCGATTACAATCCATTCGCAGGTTTATATCAAACCTGGCGACTAGATGCGAACCCTTCAACAAATTGTTGAGGAAGGGCACGAAATTTTGGGATGACGACTGCCAAAAATCATTTGAAAGACTAAAGGCATACCTAGTTAATCCCCCTGTTTTGAATCCTCCAAAGCAAGGAAAACCTCTTTTGCTTTACATTTCCGTGCATACGAATGCCTTGGGAGCTTTGCTAGCTCAATACGAGGATGACACCCATAAGGAGTATGCCATCTATTATATTTCGAAAACTCTCTTGGCTTATGAAAGGAATTATCAAGCCATGGAGAAGACGTGCTTGGCCCTAGTTTGGGCCTGCCAGAAATTTCGACACTATTTCCTAGATCATGAGATCTGGATAGTATCCAAGCTTGATCCAATCAAGCACTTGTTCGAGAAACCCATTCTCACTGGTAGATTGAGCAAATGGCAACTCCTTCTAATGGAGTATGACCTGAAATACTATCATTAGATCTCCATTAAGGGGCAAGCCCTAGCTGACTACGTGGCCGAGTTCCCCCTGGAGGACGCATATCCCACACTTAGTGAAATGCCTGATGAAGGCATATTGCAAAATCAATTTCAAAACCACATTTTGGCAAACTCTTTCGAAAACCAAGTATGGAAGATGCACTTCGATGGGGCATGAAACCAACGAGCGGCTGGTGCTGGGGTCATCCTCATATCCCCTGAAAAGGGTGAGATCCCCATAGCAATTCGCCTAGATTTCGAATGTTCCAACAACATAGCTGAGTATGAAGCACTCATACAAGGCTTAAGGGTTTCGAAAACTCTAGGGGCATCATGCATCGAGGTCTTTGGAGATTCACTCCTTGTTATAAACCAAGTTTTGAAAATTTGGCAAGTGCGAAATGAAAAACTTCTTCCATATCACGAGTTGGCCACTCGATTGGTTGAGTCATTCCAATCGTGTAGACTCACACACGTAGGAAGAGAGGATAATGGCATTGCCGACGCCCTCTCCTCCTTGGGTTCAGTCCTAAAGGTCGATCTCATTTCAGGAACTCGATCCTTAGAGATATGGCATGCGCCTACTCCATCCACACACGATTTGGATATTTGCCAAAATAATCCAGATTCTGTTGAAAAACCTTGGTTTTATGACATCAAATGTTTTCTAGAAAATGGGGGATTCGTTGAGGATGCCACATCCAAAGATAAGGCATTCGTCCGAAAAATTTCTACTCGATACACCATTCTGGGTGGGGTTTTGTATAAGAAAAGTTTTACCGACATCCTACTAAGATGTGTCAACTTAGAGGAGGCTAGGACTGTTATGCATGAATTCCACGATGGAGAGTCAGGAGGCCATGTTAATGCCAACATGATGGCAACGGGCTATTTTTGGTCCACCCTGAAAAAGGATTGCCACAATCATGTTAGAAAGTGTCTCCATGTCAAGTGCATGGGCACGCCATTCATATCCCCTCATCTTCATTGCATTCCGTGGTCAGCTCCTGGCCATTTACCATGTGGGCGTTTGATATTGTAGGCCCGATCTTTCCAAAGGCATCGAATGGGCATAGGTTCATCTTAGCAGCCACTGAGTATTTCTCCAAATGGGTTGAAGCCATCTCCCTGACCAAATCTTGGCTTGATTTGGGGTCCCAAGAGACCTTGTGTCCCATAATGACACCCCATTCAAAAACGAGCGGATGGTTAAGTTGTGCAACACGTATGGCATAACTCACCACTTCTCCTCGCCCTACTACCCTCAAGGCAACGGCCAAGCCGAAGCTACGAATAAGACTCTCATTAGTATAATTGAGAAGACTTTAGAGAAGGGTAGGACGTGGCACGAGAAGCTGGATGAAGCCTTATGGGCTTATAGGACTTCCATCCGGACTCTCACGAATGCCACACCATTCGAATTGGTCGATGGCACAAACGTCATTCTTCCCGTTCATACACAATTTCATTCATTCCATACATCCATTGCATTCGACCTCCCCCTAGAGACGCTTCAGCATGCTAGGATGGCCGAACCAGATTTGCTAGATGAGAGGCGACTCCTTGCTATGGATCATGCTCATGCATACCGACAAAGGATAGCCCAACATTATGACAAACACATGAGACCTCGCCACTTTGAAGTGGGAGATCTGGTTTTGAAAATCATCCACTATCGTGGCCCTCATCCACTTGGAAAGTGGCACCCCAAGTGGGATGGACCCTATGTTGTACGTGCAACCACCACGAACAACTCATATTGGTTTATCGATGTAGAAGGTAGGAATTTAGCAGATCCTATCAATATTCAATACTTAAAGAAGTATTATGTGTAGGATTTGGGTTAAATTCCCATTTTCGAAAACCCTTAGGGATAGCTACTTTGAAACTTCGAAAGAAAGGTTCAAAGGCAAATCGCGTAAACCTGAGCAAAAGAATTTGCACTTGTGAAAGAGTGGAGTTTTCCAAACACATGGTTACATTTCAAAATCCTTCTTCTTATAAAGAAAGGCCTAGTTTAATATAGCAGGATACTTGCAAGTAGTACGTGTTATTTCTAAATAGGCTGATCTGGAATGGATCGAGTGTGACCTTGGGATAAGTTTTCCCCTCTTCTCTTCTCCTTCCAAAAGGAAATACTGGCCAAAACAAAGGGAATTCCCCGCCAAAACTCTCTTTCCTAAAGAAAGAAACCAGAATAAAAAAGAAAAATTCGATTCTCTTATGAAAAAGAGGGATTAAAGAAAAAATACTCCCAAAGGGAGACCCTCTATGAAAAAAAGAAAAAAAAGGCCAAAAAGCTCAAAAAGAGCAGTTTTTCGCCTTCTATGCCTTAACCCACGGGACGCTTCAAAAGGGACCGTGGTATCTCTTTCCCATCCCTTGCTTATCCTAAGTAAAACATGGTTCATTTCGAGGAATCCTAAAGTAAAAATAGGATTTACTTACTTGAATTTCATTTTGTTTGAGAATTTGACAATTCGAGTAAGATGTAGGAATTTTGAAATGTAGCTTGTTTTCTTATAAAACCTCCGCTAGATTAGCGAGTGTCAAGACTCAAGCAAAGGCAAACACGAAGAGCTCGAGATCCTTAGGATTGAGGCTCAAAGCAGTATTCCCTTTTGTAAATAGCTTTTGAAAAATCGAACATCGAGCAACATAAGGTCTGCTCACTTGGAGCGGCCTCCGTAAGTCTCAAGAGTTCGACCATGTCATCTGGTCTCTGGGAGGTCACCATTCTTACGTCTCATCCATGACATGCATGTACATATCCACGCATAAACACATGCATAACATGATCCCGTTTAGGACCAGATTTCACAGAATTCCCTTTGGCGTGATATCTCCTCCTACCAGGGTTTTAAAAGAGAGATTTTGCTAAAAATTGGGACAATCCTATATTTTCGTGGATAGATTTAGGGAGACATCGAAAGGGGTGTTGTCGTCTTTGCCATTATCCAAATAAATTTGGATAATGCCAAAGAGGGGCATCTGTAAACACCCCAAAATCCCACGATTTTCTCAAATTACCTCGTTTTGCAAAAGCAGACCCAAAGGGCTATTTTGAGTCTGGAAACCCAGGAGCCTTCCAGACAATCCTGTACATATGTTTAAATCATATATGTTTTAAAATATATGTTATATAGTTTTAAAACCTTAAAAAAGTATTTTGAAACCCCGAAAAGCAATTTGGCCTAATGAAAGCAGGACCGAAGAAGCGAAAGAGAGCCCGAAACCGGAGCATATTTCAAGCCCGGCACATCAACTCTCGTATCAGAATCATTCCCAAATTCTCGAACATACAAGCCCCTGTTATCAACAAATTTGTCAAAATGACCTCCGAAAGGTGAGAAGAAGAGCGGACGATAATGTTGGCGAAGACCCAACGCAAGACGGAGTCCTGATGCTGTCAAGCCCTGCACAAACCATCCGTTTCGAAATACTATGAAGGAGTCAAAAAATCAGATTTAGATCGGATCTGGACCATATATATCCAGATCCAAACCCAAATATGCATTTGGATTTGGATCCAAAGATCGAATCCAATATCCACATCCATGGCCCACATCACCTTCTCATAAATGGAGGTGGGGCCCACAAAGATATCACGTGAAAAGCTTGGGAAGAGAGAGAATGGGGGATAAAGTATGAATGAGAAAGTTGGTGGGCTTGACTTTTGTGTCAAGTTTTAGATTAATCATGTGGGTTTAGCCTAAGAGTGTGGGTTTAAGCTTGTATACACTTACACCTAACCTGGGCCTGCACCAACATACTGCAACTAGGTCCATGGATCAAGGCCAATGGGATGCTTCCAAAACCTAGCCCTGAACTAACCCACCTCACCTAGCCACACCCTCCTAAACCTGACCTAATCCTAGCCACCCTCACCCAAAACCACCCTAACCATACCTAGCCGACCTCACCTAGCCCACCCCACCTAACTAGACCACCTAGACCCTAGCTAGACTAAACCTAATCCCACCTAATTAGACCCTAACCCTTAAATCCCAGCCACCCTAACCGACTTACCCAAACCACCCACCTAGCCGACCTACCCAAACCACCCCACCACCAGCCCACAACATCCTAAATATCTACCCCAAAACCACCCCAACCGACCCCAGCCCATGCCTATAAAAAAAACCCCTTTTGGGGCGGGTTTTGGGCGGATCTGGGGCAGCTCTCAGCCCTCTCTCTCCTCTCTCACCAGCCCACTCTTCCACCCCACTTCACTCCCATCAACCCCCAGCAGCACCACCATCCACCGTCGCTCCACCCGACTCCACTTCCACTCGGCTGCCACCTCCACACCCCCGGCTGCATCTTTCCACCCGGCTGCCACCTTCTTCCAGCTGCCACCTCCTTCCACCACCTCCGGCCACCACCACAGCAACCACCTCTGGTTAGTACCCCCATCTCAGCCCTATCTAACCTCTCTTCCTCTTCCCTTCTTACCCAGCCACACATCCCATCCCCCGCCACTGCTGCACCCTAACCATCCCCCATACACCCGGCCACTTCACACCCTACACCACCACCTTCCCTCAACCACCCATCTCAGCCCCTAGCTAAGCCTTCACCCTCAACCTGCCACCACCTAGCTAACACCCGAACCTGCCCCAACTCACCTAACATCCCCATTTACATCGTCCTTACACCCGGCCATCCTCAAGCCTTCATCCGACTCTCACCCTACTTGGCGCCCACACGCATCCAAGGAGCTTCCCTTCAGCTGTCCAAGGCGACTCACTAGGCTAAAGCCAAGCAAGTCACACCCGGACCAGCTATACGTAAGTGCCTAACTCAGTCCTTGTTATGAACTTGCTTATGTTTAATTAAATTTGATACGGGGTTGTAATAATGGAGCGTTGTCTCTCCCCGCTTGTAATAATGTGGTTTGGCACACCCACACACACGTGCACTTGAGCCTATTCCGTTCTTAGCTGCACATGATTTTAGCACACACACGGGCCTAATCAACCCTTAAGATATAGTTATACCTATATGTTTTAAGTTGCGTGGGTTATAATTAAGTTGTGTGTGTTGTCTTTCAATTTCCACACTCACACACATTGAGCTTTCGCTCTTATTCCCAAAACCCTGGTAACGGCCGTATTGCAATTTCTCTTGGGCGTTTTAATTCAAGTTGTGTGCGTGGTCTTTCAATTTCCACTCACACATATTGAGCTTTCGCTCTTACTCCCAAGACCTTAGTAAAGGCCTTATTGCAATTTCGTTTTGGGTGTTTAAATTCAAGTTGTGTGCGTAGCATTTCAATTCTACACTCACACACATTGAGCTTTCGCTCTTACTCCCAAGACCTTAGTCAAGGCCTATTGCAATTATATTTGGGTTTTACATTACAAAGTTGTGTGAGTTGTCTTTCAATATACACACAACACCCACGCACACGTTGGCGACCTTCGGGCCCATATATAAACAAACAAACAACAACTAAGCCTTTTCCCATACTAGACGGGGTCGGCTACATGGATTCTTTGTTTCCACAGATCTCTATCGTGTGCCATGTTAGCAGTTAACTAACAATAAGCTAGATCATTCTTTATTGTTTCTTTCCAACACTTTTGTGGTCGTCCTCTACCTCTTTTAATACTTTCCAAATTTAGTTTTTCTAACCTTCTTACAGGTTCTTCTTTTGATCTTCTTTCTATATGTCCAAACCATCTTAAACGATGTTCTCTCATTTTATCCCAGTGTTGTCTGACGCGTATCGTATCGTGTATCGCTGGGCTCCACGATACGGGCGTATCGTATCGTATCGTATCGTATCGTACTTTAATATTAAAATAATTAAAAATAATTAAAAATTAATAAAAAATAGTAAAAAATCGAAAAAAATCAAGAAAAAATCAGGAAAAAACTGATAATTGCTTTAAATTCATATAATGTAAGTTTAGTACAGATTGAGCATTCAACATTGAACAATTGCATCCAAATTTATATATTTTGAATCCAAAAAATAAAATACAGACATAGTTTACACTTTACAGTACACTACAGTTACATATAATGTTACATTTTACAAATTGTAATCAGGATCATCAACTAAATAATCTTCATCTTCTCCTTGTTGCAGATCCTCATCATCATCAGCCACGCCCACACCTTCTTCTTCAAAATCAAATTCTTCATCTCCATAATGTTGTTGCGCTCCTTCCAAATTAATCCAGGCAACGTCTTCTTCTGTTAGGAGGGCATTTTCTTCAGTGTCTTCCATAACCCAATCTTCTAATATATCAAAATTATCCAAACTTATTGGATCGAACTGACTTTCTTCTCTATTTACTTTTTTTAATTGCCTACGACACAAACAAAGATAAACAATTAGTAAGTAATATTAACAATTGAAAACTGAAGTTAAATAATATCGAATTGAAAATTTGAAAGTAATACAACATTACCTTTCACGAAGGCGCATGTTACAACGAATATAAACCAAATCATTAAGCCTTTTGTGTTCCAACCTGTTGCGCTTTTTGTATGGATGTGTTCAAAAACACTCCAATTTCTTTCACAACCTGTTGCACTACAGGTTTGGCTTAAGACTCTAACTGCAAAATCTCTAAGGTTTGGACAATCACTTCCAAACCTGTTCCACCAAACATCTGTAAAAAAAATATAAACATTAGAGACATAATAATCCACAGTAATGTAAGATGCAACTTAAATATGAAAATAAACAATGTACCTGGACGCATCGTAGAGCGGTTGCGAATTGCAACAGGCAAACCCATCAAGTGAAGAGCATTATCATATATCTCCATCTCTCGATGTATCGCATCTACTATGCTCTCATCAGGGACTAATCTGTCGATGCATTCAATGATTCCTCGATTAACCTCACCGTCCCTTTTGAAGGTTGCTGAGTACCTCAATGATGGGTTTAGATAGTAGGTTGCTGCATGAATAGGCTGATGCAATTGTTTATTCCATCTACTATCAATTATTTTCCACACGGGCACATAATCTCTTTTTTTTCCATTAAAGTTATTTCTGATTGCTTCTTTTGCCCTGTCCATGGATTCATAAAGGTAGTCCATAGATGGTTTCTCCTCGCTGTCAGCCAATCTCAAAACTTTCACTAAAGGACAAGTAATTTTCAATAATCTGATACATGCATTCCAAAATGAACTTCTAAAAACCGTTTCTGCAATCTCATTTAACTTTCTGTTCCTTCTGTTTTGTGGCAACTCTGCAAATTGTTGCCACTCATCTGAGGAGAACATTCTCTTTAAAGCTTGCTTCTGTCTCACAATACTCTGTACAGATAAGAAGTTTGTTGCAAACCGAGTTGCAGCTGTGCGAAGAAGCTCTGCACCTTCTGTGTATCTCCTCATCATACATAAAACAAATGCATGGTTGTAAATAAATTTTGTAATATCTTGGCAACACTCAGTTGCTGCCTTTATTTCATCCATCTCACCGATGTCCTCGAGGATGAGATCTAAACAATGGGCTGCACATGGTGTCCAGTAGAAAGTCCCATAAATATCAGCTAACTCCTTTCCGGCTGCTTTGTAGTTAGCTGCATTATCTGTAATCAATTGGACTACATTTTCTAGCCCAACCTCTTGTATAACCTTATCAAATTCCTCTCGTAGGATCTCTGCAGTGTGCCTCTCCTCTGACATATCTAGAGATCTCAAAAACATGAGTCCTTTAGGATAATATACAAGAAAGTTTAGCAATGTCCTTCCTCGCCTATCGGTCCATCCATCTGCCATGATAGTGCATCCTGTTTCCTTCCACGATTGTCTCAAAGTCGAACAGTATTGCTGCACTTCAATCACGGTCTGATCTAATATCTTCCCTCTCAACTTTTGATAAGAGGGCATCCTGTATCCAGGACCAATGTTAGCAATTGCATCTGCCATTGCTTGAAAATGAAAACTGTTTGCTGCATTAAATGGAATGCATGTATCATAAAACCATCTGCCCACTGCAAGGTCTGCTTGATCGTGCAGTTGTTCTGAAGCCATAGCAGCACGAATTCCTGGCTGAGCACCAGGTGTAGTGGAAGGAGGAAAGAACGAATGTATGCTAGAAGAAGAAGCTCTTCCTCTACTCCTTCCTGAACTTCCTCTTCTGCCACCTCCAAAGTCTTCAGATGCAACCCTCTTTCCTCTGCTAGGTGCTCGCGAACTGCTACTACCAATATCTGTTCTAGCATCTGAAGGCAAACTATCAGTGAATCCAACTCCAGTGGCAGTAGCATCATCAGCTTCTTCACACATCTGGAAATCATCCTTTTGTTGTCTCCTTTCCTGTATGCTCTCAATCATCTGCAAGCATTGCCATTTAATACCTTCTGGCACACTTCTAACTCTGTCTGTGCATGGAGCAACTTCTTTCCTGGTTCCTGCTAGGTGGTGTTTCAACCTTGAAATTCCACCACTAACCACCTTTTCACAAAATAAACATCTGATTTTTAACCTTCAACCCTCAACTGGTATACCCCACTACCATGCCGGATCATCAGACTTTGAATGAGAGTCTCTACCACCCCTTCCTGCCATCTCAATGGAGTACTTTAATTCAAACAAAAACCTGAAAATAAAAGCACTTCGTAAATCCCCCAATCTTCAAATAACACTCAAATCGAGTGTCTCCCACTTCATGAATGGAATAAAAATCGTATACACACACTTAATAACTTCATATTTTGTCATTCAGAAAAAAAACCCGAAATAACACAAAAAACAATAAATATAAAGGAAAAAAAGGAAAAAAACATTAAAAATATACCTAAATCCGAGTTTGAGGCTTGGACGGACACCGTAGGGCACGATTTTAGAGCTTTGAACACCAAGGAGGCGAAAACCGACTCTTAGGGAGCTTGAAGAACCCAAAAGGAGAGAGGAAACCCGCGAAAAATCGCGGGTTTCCCTCGGGCCGGGACCCTTTATAAGGGTCCCAGGGCGTATCGCCCGTATCGTACGATACGGGCGATACGCACCGTATCGTGCGATACGGGCCGTATCGCACGATACGGTGCGATACGCCCGCACCTGCGATACGGGGGCCCGTATCGTATCGTGGTGGCCCACGATACGATACGTATACGGACAACACTGCCCCCAATCTTCAAATAACACTCAAATCGAGTGTCTCCCACTTCATGAATGCAATAAAAATCGTATACACACACTTAATAACTTCATATTTTGTCATTCAGAAAAAAAACCCGAAATAACACAAAAAACAATAAATATAAAGGAAAAAAAAGAAAAAAAATTAAAAATATACCTAAATCCGAGTTTGGAGGCTTGGACGGACACCGTAGGGCACGATTTTAGAGCTTTGAACACCAAGGAGGCGAAAACCGACTCTTAGGGAGCTTGAAGAACCCAAAAGGAGAGAGGAAACCCGCGAAAAATCGCGGGTTTCCCTCGGGCCGGGACCCTTTATAAGGGTCCCAGGGCGTACGATACGGGCGATACGCATCGTATCGTGCGATACGGGCCATATCGCACGATACGGTGCGATACGCCCGCACCTGCGATACGGGGGCCCGTATCGTATCGTGATCGCACCGTATCGTACGATACGGTGCGATACGGACAACACTGTTTTATCCTCTATTGGTGCCACTCCTAATTTGTTTTTAATAACCTCATTATGTATACGGTCTTTTCTTGTATGACCACTCATCCATCTCAACATCTTCATTTCTGTCACAGACATCTTTTGTACATGTTGATGATTAACTGCCCAACACTCAGAACCATAAAACATGGCAGGCCTAATTGCTGCTCTGTAATATTTACCTTTTAATTTTAATGGTATCTTCTTATCACAAAGAATACCTGATGCTCCTCTCCATTTTAACCAACCAGCATTAATTCTATGTGTAACATCACCATCAATTCTTCCATCACTTTGAAAAATTGACCATAGGTATTTAAAACTTTCCTTTTGGGGAATGCAATGTGTGCCAATTTTAATTTTCATGTCCTCTGAAGTAGCCAAATGATCAAACTTACATTCCATATATTCTGTCTTTGTTCTACTAAGTCGGAGGCCTTTGTTTTCTAATGTTTCTCTCCATAGTTCCAATTTTCTATTAACTTTTTCCTTAGACTCCTCCACTAATACAATGTCATATGCAAATAACATACACCAAGGTACTTCATCTTGAATATGTTTTGTTAACTCATCCATCACCATTATGAATAAGTATGGACTTAAAGTTGATCCTTGATGTAACCCAATATTAACTTCAAAGAAGTCTGTCGTTCCTTCATGAGTCCTCACACATGTTTTTGCACCATCATACATGTCTCTTACAAGGTTAATATATGTCAATGGGATAAATCTTTTTTCCAAAGTTCTCCAAAGAACCTCCCTTGGTACCCTATCATAAGCTTTTTCTAGATCAATAAATATCATGTGAAGGTCTTTCTTTTTTGCTCTAAAATGTTCCATAAGACGTCTCAAAAGGTGAATCGCTTCAATAGTAGATCTGTCTGGCATAAATCCAAATTGGTTCTCTGTTGTACTTGATACTTGTCTTAACCTACGTTCGATAATTCTTTCCCATAATTTCATAGTATGACTCATTAACTTGATACCTCGATAATTCGCACAATTTTGAATGTCTCCCTTGTTCTTATATACGGGTATAAGTGTACTTGCTCTCCATTCCTCGGGCATCTTTTGGTTTTTCCATATTTCATTAAATAGTCTTGTGAGCCAAGTGATTCCTATTTCTCCTAGTATTTTTCAAACTTCTATACGAATATTATCTGGTCCTATCGATTTACCACTCTTCATACGTTTAAGAGCCTCTTTGACTTCATTCTTTTGAATACGTCGGTAGAAATTGTGGTTTATATACTTTTCTGACTTGGCTAAATCTCCTAAACTAATACTAACATCTTTATTTTCATTAAAAAGATTATAAAAATAGTTTTTCCATCTATTTCTTATATCATCATTTGCCACTAGAATTTTTTCATCCTCGTCTTTTATGCATCTAACATAATTAAGATCTTTAGTTTTCTTATCTCTAGTCCTAGCTATCCTAAAAATATCTCTTTCACCCTCTTTTCAGTTGAGTTTTTTATATAAGTCATCCCAAATCTTAGCTTTTGCTTCACTAACGGCCTTTTTTGCTTCCTTCTTTGCTTTCTTATAAGCTTCTAAAGTTTCACTAGTTTTCTTAGCATAATGTAATTTGTAACATGCCCTCTTTGCCTTGATTTTATTTTGTACTACTTCACTCCACCACCAAGCTTCTTTTTGTGCCGGTATACCTCCCTTAGATACCCCTAACACATCTTTCGCCACTTTCCTAATATGTATAGCCATATTGTTCCACATATCAGAGGGTGTACCAACATAATTCCAAACATCTCCTTGAAGGACTTTCTGTTTAAATATATCTTCTTTCTCGCTTTTGAGGTTCCACCATTTAGTCCGAATAGCTCGATGCACTCTTTTCTTCTTTGTCCATTTTTTTATTTGTAAATCCATAACTAAAAGTCGATGTTGGGTGGTTAAGTTTTCTCCTGAAATTACCTTACAATCTTTACAACACGCTCTATCTTTTTTTCTACAAATAAAGTAATCAATTTGTGTTTGTGATAAGCCACTCTTATAAGTAATTAAATGTTTATCTCGTTTTTTGAAGATTGTATTAACTATAAAGAGATCAAATGACATAGCAAAATTTAAAATCTCCTTACCTTCCTCGTTTATATCCCCATAACCAAAGTTTCCATGAATCCCTTGATATCCTAATGCCTCTTTACCGACATGTCCATTTAAATCTCCTCCTAAACAAATCATCTCCCTTTGTGGAATCTTTTGAAACACCTTATCTAACTCTTCCCAAAAAACTGTCTTTATACTATCTTCTAGTCCTACTTGGGGTGCGTAAGCACAAACTATATTCAAAACCTCTACTCCTAACACTAATTTCAATGTCATGATTCGGTCACCATATCGTTGTATGTCTACTACACTCTCCTTTAAATCTTTATTTATGATAATATCAACTCCGTTTCGGGTCTTTTCTTTACCTGAGTACCATAATTTAAAACTTGTATCATCTATCTCCTTTGCTTTTTCTCCAACCCATTTTGTCTCTTGTAAACATAGAATATGAATCTTTCTCCGAATCATATCATCTACCACCTCCATTAGCTTACCCGATAATGTTCTGATATTCCAAGAACCAATACGAATCTTATTATCTAGGACTAGCTTCCTTACCCCCCACATCCGTCCATAATCAAAATGCGGAGACCCTCTTTGAAAATTTTTCACTACATTCAGGCGACAATGTAGCGGGACTAACTTCTTTACCCACACCCGTCCATGATGTGGGAACCCTCTCTGCAATTGATTCACTACATTCGGACGAAAATGTAGTGGCCCTTGCTTACTTCTTACTGCATTCGGGCTCTACAGCACGTCGCTGGGCGGGGACGCCCCAAAACAATGCTCATAATTTTTGTAATCCATGTTATAGAAATCCGACGAAGTTTTACGCTGGCTGTTGGAAGCCTAACACAACCCTCCTCCTTTATCTGGGCTTGGGACCGGCAATGCAAGGGTGATCCCTTACACTTCGGGCCCATATATATTATAAGTATTTCCCTTCGGCTATGTCTTTAAGATTTGGGTTTTAAGGTTCAACTTAGTGCGTAGTCTTTCCATATATACACGGCACACACTTGCACAATTGAGCCTTTCCGCTCTTAAGATATAACCATATTTCCCTTTTGCAATTTCCCTTTTGTAAATTTACATTAAGTCATTTCCCTTCCGCATTGTCTTTCAATTCGGGTTTTCCCTTTGGAGTTGTGTGAGTTTGCATTGCATATTCGTCATACCACGAGTTAGGACGCATATTGCATCAAAGCAAGCCCCACACTCCCGCTCAAAAAAATTGCCCAACTTAAGTCACTTATACACACACCTAGTTGGCCCTAAAAGATTAAAAAGAAAGACATAGGCACGTGCAAATCCCACGTGTAATAAAATTTGCAATCGTACATACAAAGCCCAAAAACTTAGGGTATTTTCAAAGAGGTTTAAATAAAAGACCTTGCCAAGCGTACAGACTGACCCTTGCGCATCGGTGCAAGAAGGTCTGCAACGAAAAGAGCTCACTTGCTCACAGTCGCACCGATAGATGCCAGATTTTAAAAACTTTCTTCGCTAGCTTAAGCAAGCTAGCTGGCACGCCCTTTTGCAACATTGCTCACAGTATACCCTCATGACCAGCTGCTATATTCATAAAACAACAGGCCTAATCACTAGGCTTGTTGTAAATGCAATTTAGTATAACCAATTTAATATACTTTTTACAGGAAAAGTTCAAAAGGTGTTGAATTTCAAAATTCCTTTTACTAAATAAAAAAGTTAAAGTATCGTGTTATGCAGTACATTTGTCGTGTATCAGTACCCCATGCAGTATGGGGCCAGATATGATATTTACAACATTGCCTACAACTACTACATTCTCTCACCCTACTCACATTCCCAACTCCTTCACTGCATATACAAATGAAACCCCCTAGACCACTTTTCATGAGGAATCAACCTTCTTCCATCCACGTGCTTCCAGTCCCAAAGGAATCATAATGGGGAACCCTCAGCCCCTTGTAACTACAATCAATGCCAGTGCTCTTCCACACCATTCTCCTTCACCTTGGTTATCCACAAAGAATCCTCCTCCCTCCACTGCTTAACCCATTCCCTCAAGTTCCCCACTTCTTGATTTACTCAAACATTTGAAGAAAACCTTTCTATAGGGACATGGAAATTCCAGAAGATTAACCATTTCTAGGGAAATTGTTCCAACATTTTTCCAATTTCACATGCACAAGGCTTGTATCTAGAAGGCTAACACTCACAGACAGAAAGCCTAAGCTCACAGGTCACAACAGAGTATCCTTACCCAAACTTGAACAAGACAGAACATGAGAACCTATGAAACACACTCTAAGTGAAAAGCATAAAACTTTTCAGCACAACGTAGTTTCTCATTACATATCCAAGCTGGTCTACACTTCAAAAACAAGAAACTTCCTGGTCAGTAAACTTTTACAACTTTATTCAAATGAATACCAGGTATCAAATAAACCAATTCATATTCATACAACGGGTCGAGTTTTATTCTGCATGTTAACTTTTGAAAGGGCAGGAATACTGCATTTCCACCTCATTGATGCAGGAACTTCTTCAAAGTAATTTACAATTTCAAGAAGAATTTAACTTGTAGGGTTAATTTAAAGAAACTGATTCCATACACACGTAATATCCCTCAGCTTTACGCCTTCCTAAGCCTCTTTTTTATGCTTTGTCCTGTACGTGGACCACAATTCTCGAGCACAAGTACTAGGACACGAATTGAAAGAACCATATAAGATGCTCAAAACAACGTATGTAGGGGCACAAACAAACTCGAACAAACAGAATATTGGGTTCAACACATGAAAACTGTGAAGCCACTTCCACCAAAAATAAGCACATTACACACATTTATTGTTGGGTTCCTTCCAAAGGGAAGAAAACAATAGGTGCTCTAGATCATTGGCAATTTAAAGCTCATGCTTTGCAAATGCTCTCTTCCAAGCAAAGAAAACGTTATGAAAATCAACTAAAAGAATATGTAAGTTGCAGTATTTTCCTATCTGAAGCCTCTCAAGGAACGAGGAAAGAATTACACGAAACAACTACGTCGTGGAAATCCAATGCCATGAACTAACATAGAGAAGAAAGTAGAAGAGAGAAACCTTGATTAGAGGCATATGTACGTCATCTAACGTGCTGTTGGGCGTAATAAGCGCCGTCTCCAGCTCCTCCGCCGAAAATTCCACGTTGATATTCAACAGGGGTCGGAAAGTCTGCACCACCAAACAACCCATCGAAAGATCAATCCTGAATCGAACAAAGGCGCCATTTTCCCACAAAGAAGCAACCAAAGAACAGAAAGAAGAAATTATAAACCCAATTCTTCTTGTTTTCCTTACCTTGAGGAAGTTGAAAATGGAAGCAAGCTCCCACATGGATCGGAGAGACCAGCGCTCTTGCTGCGAGGGCGGCGCCGGCCTCGCGAGCGGTGTGATGATTTTATACTTCGGCTCCTCTCTAACAGCAGGACGCGCCGGTCTCCGGGGCGGCTCCGGCGCAGCGGCGGCATTGAAGAACCGGCGGGCGTTTCCCCGGACGGTACAGGATCGGGCGAGGCGCTCCTTCCTCTCTACCTTCGGAAGCCCTTTGAGGTGCTGTTTCCGATCGTCAGGAGAGGACCCTTGGTTGTTGGTCTGGATCCACCCGCCGGAGGGCTCGTCTTCGCCCAACATCACCGATCAATCGAAGGGAGAGAAGAAGAAGAAGAAGAAGAGCGACAATGGAGTAAAAGAGGAGAAATAGGAGATCAAACGTCGGCTTTTAAGGGCGATCGCGGGGAAAGGAAGGAGTGGAAGGATTTGGCAATTCGTAGTGATTTGGATTAGGGAGAAAGAAAAAGGGAGCATGGCGGTCCTGTAGCAAACCCATCCGAGAGAGAGAGAGAGATTGTGTGAATTGTGGCCTTTCTTTTGAATTTTTATCACCGGGACACTTAGTAAGACACGAGATGGTTGCGTTAGAGAGTCAGCTGTCGCACAAGAAGAGACGACACGAGGGGGAGAGAGAGAGAATGACGAAATGACGTCCCAAAAGGAATAGCTTCTCAAGCACATTGACACCACACCATACCGTCAGAAATTAAGCGATGTTCGGTATGTAGAGACACGACACGAAGACACTGATGCGAGTCGAAGCGTCCAATCCACTAACGATTTATTCATTGGTCTTCCTCGACTGCGGGCCTCGCGTTTCAACGCAATTCCCTATTTATTCTTTCGAATTCATGTCTAAGCTTTTGAATGCTCATTTTCGTTCGGTCCCCTACCTCGTTAGTGCCTTCTTCCCCTCACCCTTAAAGTTTAGGGATGACAGTATAGGTACATATCAAACCTCTTCTTTGCTGTAGATCTGTGAGAGTAAATTGAAGTATACCATACAATTCTAACCCTCGTTCTAAAAAAAAAAATGAACAAAGTGACGCATTCCCGTTCAGCAACAGCTTCTCTCGACTCTCAACGAGCCGAGACACTATTCACGAACAATTGGTTTATGAAAAATTCTTGTTCTCTCGCCACATATTTAACTGATAAGAGAGAACTAAGAAAATAATTTCACCACTAATTCTGAACTGAATTAGATAAGAGAACACAATTTCTTCATAAAATGGATGTTGTCTCCTTCGTTACACTAAGAGGTCTATTTAAGCTTCGACAAGGGCCCCAAAGCTGGCCATACAAAAATAAATCAAAACACAAGTTCTCACACAACAATTAGCTCTGGATGTAGCTCCAAAGGTGTTAAATGCATCATCATATTTTCCTAGGCATTCAGAACAAAAAAATTGATTTCCTAGACTATTTCCATGTTTTCCATGTGTTGGACAAATTCGTGCTTTAATTACCCTAGAAAACATCATGAATCAATTCTATAGTTGACAGTTTTCAACATTTAAGTCTTGTGGTTCTTGGAGAGTGAGGACATTTTTTAGACTTTTGGTAGTGGGATTCCAACCACTTTCAATGGAGATGCTCTCATTAACATATTTCTAAACTAATTGGACGAATTGAGAATTTTGTCTCATGGACCTTGTGTGTGGCCTGAGTCGGGCCCATTGATGAGTTTGGATTGATGTCCACATCAGAAAGATTCTGGTGGTGAAATGAGTCCTTAAGAATTTGATTGTGTATATCTCGATTGCCAATAAAGTTGTGTGATGTATTTGTGTTTAGGGAAATGAGATAAATAAAAAATAAAGGAAAAAGAATTATGATTGTATTGATACCTTTTTTCTTAGTTACAAGTGTTATTTATAGATTTTATAGAAACAACAAAGTATGTGCCCATCTTTTCGGGCGTGACTTTTCATAACTCTCTACTTCTATATTAATACTCCCTTTTTGCTGCTACATTGATTGGAGACTTGCTAATTGACCCCACAACCTCTTTATTTTAGGATCAATTTTATGTAGTGGGCTTGATTTACACGTTTTGAGTCTTGACACCTTGAGAGCTATGTCTTTCTCTTTTCTTTGAGGCTCTTGATCTTCTATCATGAATCCTCCTAGACTTTTTAGTGTCAACATATGCCCCCATGACTCTATGTTCATAGTCATCAAGGGCATGAGTCATATCCAAATTGATTACATGTTAAAAAGAGATACTCACACATCATGAATCCTAGGATGTCGATCCATGCCTTAGGAGTAACCATGTCTACCACGTTTTGATTTTTATTTTGATCTTGTTTTTCTTTTTGAATTTTTTTTGTTGATGCGGGACATTCGGCGCACCTTGAAAATCCACATTCTTGGCATCATTTGGTGGGGTTGTGGGTGCATGAGTGTGATTTGATATATAGAATGCATATGAATGATTTACTGATCCTACACTAAGAAGGGAAGGATCGAGTAGAGAGTTTTGGGAAAAGTGAGTTTCTGGCATACCTTTCTCGAGCTTGACTACCTTTCCAAGCTAACTAGTTAGCATCCCAAAATGGCTCGAGTCCTTGTGTGTCTTCGAGCTCACATTGCTTTTGTAGATCTTGAATTTCATCTTTCAAGCCTATGTGTGTGCAACACTCATTCTCCGTCGTGTGTGAAATGGTGCTAATGGAAATGGAACCTATCAGAGCGCATGTTTGTGAAAAATTTGGAGTGACTTGAGTGAAGTGATTCTCATGCCCCTGTTCACTTGTGTGCTTAGGGATGTAGACTCTTTCTTCATTTTAAACTTTAAGAATTTCAAATTTCTGATTTTCAAATGTTTTTTATTTTTGAAGATTTTTTAGATTTTTTAGTTTTTCTCAAATGAAGACTTTTTGCTTTTCAATAAAAAAATGGGTGTTTGGATGATTAACCTGGTTAGATGATTCAATCTCAATACTTGCCGTATTTGTGGCCTCATTTCCTTCATCAGATTTTGAGCTTAATTTAGTTTTCAGGGTATGCTTTTTCTCTCTCTATGTACCCGAGCTGATTTTTCATAGGAATGATGTGCCTTGGCCTTTTGGCTTAGGGCCTCAATTTTCCTTCCAAGTTGCCTTGTTCTTTCTCTTAAAAAGGCAAGGTCTTCATCTCGGGTTTTAGAGGATTTTTTTGTGGTTTTAGAAAATCGATTTGGAAAATGTGATAAGGCTTTCCTTGACATGTTTTCAAAGAAATCATCCAAACTTGACATTATTTCAAAATCAACTTGTGCACAAAAGATAGATCAAAATGATTTTCGAAAAAGTGAATTTAAAACCAATACCAAATCAATCAACCCTCAAAGACTCGAGTTCCACTGGGCGTGCCAATTCTGTAGATGAGAAAATTTTATTCCAAAGCCTATGTAGAGGTTTGAAACAAACTTCTCAATCTACTTCGTTTATGCGCGAGTATGCCAACTAGTTTCACTAAAACTAGCAAAGTATAATTCTGACTTCGTGGGTGATTGTGGTTAAGCGAGATCTTTTCGCCTTAGGCCTTCTTGAACCGATGCTCAAGGGTCAGCCTAGACACTTTGAGGATTTATTTGTGCTGGTATATGTTTCCAAAATTCACTTTGAAATATGGTTTTCAATCAAATCAAACTCGTGCACTTAGTTTAGAGATTGAAGGTTTTCAAGTTCTCAAAAGCAGAAACTGATTATGTTTTCAGAGCTTACTTCTGAATTTTTTTGGGCGACTTAGAGACCTCCAAAATTCATAGAACATGGAATAAAATGTGAAGATTCTAAGCCTATTTTTACTTTGGGCTTTGGTCTGTGGATTTGCAGAATTAAATTCGGAACCGACCACTACTCAAATGTTTCAGGATACTTTGTTAGAGAAACACAGGCAGAGGCCTAAAGAAGCCTTTGTATCTCAGTATACAAAACTCCAAATTATATGATTTTAGTCTTGTTGGAAAGCTATAGATATCAGCTTTCCAATGTGACTAATTTGATCAATTGTGGTTCACTACAAATAGAGTTATGGGACTTTTACCCAACCCCTATTGTAGGAAAATAGTTTGTATAGAAACATAATCTGAACTGAACCGATCTTTTCCTATCTTATTCACGAGTCTACCTGGCCCTAAAATTCTTAAAAATTTTATTTCTATTGGGATTATGTGTGTAGATTTGGTGTCTTAGGTTTTAGATCATTCGGAGCAGCAGTTTAGCAATGAAAAATAAAACAATCAACATATACAGGATGTAGAAAAACAGAGTTTCAGTTTTAGAATCTATATGGATTCATCCATCCGAATTTAAAAGGTATTCACAATGAAATTAAAGACATTACTGAGGAGAAATGAATGTAAATATATATATTAGTTTAAGCATAGAGGGGGTTAGGAGTTATAGGAGTATATAGAATATAGAGAGGTAGAGAATCACGAAAGCAAATAAGTAGAGTGTATAAACACACACAAATTGAAATGGACAACATTTCTACTTGCTATTACAATATGGGGAGAGACAAAGCTCCATTAATATAAACCCTTTCTCAAATTAAATATAAAGAAGATAATCAAGATCATCAATGAAAGAAGAATGCTTACTTAACCCTTGTAAATGCATAAAGTTTCCGCTCCTGGTTCTTAGGCCTGAAGCGAACCTTTTCGTGTATCCAAGTCCTAATTAAGCAAAATGGCATGCCAGCTAGCTTACTTAAGCTAGCGAAGAGAAAATTAAATCTGACTCCTAACGTGGCGACTATGAGCAAGCAAGCTCTTTTCGTCAGAGACCTTCTTGCATCGATGCGCAAGGGTGAGTCTGTACGCTTTTAAAATCGAGTTTTGAAATATAAGAACCTACGAAAATGTGTTTGATTCGGGTTGTTTTTGTATGATTTTCAGATTTTATTTCACGTGGATTTGCACTTGCCTATGTCTTTCTTTTTTATCCCTTTTCGGGCCAACTAGGTGTGTGTTATGAACACGTAACCTAAGTGGGGCGACTTTGAGCGGGAGTATGGGGTTTGCTTTGATGCAATATGCGTCCTAACTCGTGGTATGGCATATATGCAATGCAAACTCACGCAACTCCGAAGGAAAAACCCAAAATTGAAAGACAATGCCGAAGGGAAATGACTTGTAATATAAATTGCTAAAGGGAAATTACGGAAGGGAAGTATGGCTATATCTTAAGAGCGAAAAGGCTCAATAGTGCAAGTGTGTGCCGTGTATATATGTAAAGACTACGCACACTGTTGAACCTTAAAACCCAAATCTTAAAGACATAGCCGAAAGAGAAATACTTATAATATATATGGGCCCGAAGGTCGCCAACGTGTTGCGTGGGTGTTGTGTATATATATTGAAAGACAACTCACACGACTTAAATGAAACCCAAATATAAATTGTAATATGGCCTTAACTAAGATCTTGGGAGTAAGAGCGAAAGCTCAATGTGTGTGAGTGCGAGAATTGAAGTACACAACATGAAATTAAACCCAAATATAAATTGCAATATGGCCTTAACTAAGGTCTTGGGAGTAAGAGCGAAAGCTCAATGTGTGTGAGTGCGAGAATTGAAAGGCAACACACACGACATGAAATTAAACCCAAGAGAAATATATCACGGCCCTTACTTGGGTCTTGCAAATAAGAGCGAAAGCTCAATGTGTGTGAGTGCGAGAATTGAAAGACAACACACACAACTTAAGCAAAACCCCACGCAACTTAAATTATATAAATAAATTTATATCTTAGGGGTTGATTAGGCCCGTGTGTGTCCAAAATCATGCACGACTAAGAGCGAGGTAGGCTCAAGTGCACGTGTGTGTAGGTGTGCCGAACCACGTTATTACAAGCGGGAGGAGACAATGCTCTGTTATTACAACCCCGTATCAAATTTAATTTAACTTAAGCAAGTCTACAAATAAGGACCGGGTTAGGCACTTACGTATAGCTGGTCCGGAGGTGACTTGCTCGAGCTTGGGCTTGGGCTTGGGCGTCGCCTTGGGCTACAAGAGGGAGCTCCTCGGAATGGCACGGCAAGGGTGTGACTGGCCGGGTGACGAGGGAGCACGGGTGTGGCACCTTGGGGCTTGCCGGCTGCTAGGAGGGTGCTACCGTGATGTCTCGGGCTGAGGTGTTTAGGGAGTGTCACTAAGGTATAGGACAGATCCTAGGGAAGGTGGAGTTAAGGGGTGACTAGGGGATGGTTTAAAGAAGAGGGTGTAAGGCCGCGGGTGGTTAGATGCAGTCGGCTATGGCTGGCCGACTGGTGGTAGGTTAAGTGGTGGCCGGCTGGGGTAGCTAGGTGTGTTTAGGAATGGCGAGGGAGCTAGCTAAGGGGTTGGCTAAGGGATGGTTAAAGGGAAAGAAGGACAGGTCCTAGGGAACAAGGTAAGGTGGCTGGGGTACCTAGGGGGTGTCACGAATGGGAAGGTAGGGCAGCGGGTGGTGCGGTTGGGCGTGGTTGAAGGGTGGCAGGTAGTTAGGTGGTGGTCGGCTGAATGGAGTGGAGACTAGGCTAAGGTAGGGTGTTATGGGGTGGCTGAGAGTGGAGGGGGAGTGAAGATAGGGTGGAGTTAGGATAAGGTACTAACGGGATAGGAGAGGGAGGTTGGCGGGTGTCCAAGGAAGGAGTGGATGTAGCCGGGTGAAGCAATGGTGGCGACATGGAAGGGAGCAAGCCGAGAGGTGGTGGCGACGTGGAATGGTGCAGGCTGGGAGGTGGCGGTGGAGCAGGTGAGAGAAGAAAGCAAGGGGGTGAGAGAGGAGAGCTCGGCTGGGCTGGTGCTGGGAAAAAGTTGAAAAACCCGCCCACTAGGGGGGGTTTATAGGATTTGAAAAGGTCGGTTGGGGCTGGTTTTGAAAGGGTAGTTTGGTGGTTAGGTGGTGGGGGTTTAGTGATAAGGTGGGCTAGATATTTAGAGGGGACCAGATTTTTAGTTTAGGTGGTTTTAGGGATATGGTGGGCTAGGGTTTAGGTGGGGTGGTTTAGTGGTTTAGGGCTTAGTTAGGTGGGTTGGTTTTGGGGTGAGGTTTAGTGAGGTATGTTAGGTGTTTAAGCTAGGATTAGGTTAGGATTAAGGGAATTAGGCTAGGTTTAGGGAAGGATTAGGGAGGTGGGTTAGGTGATTAGGTTGTGATTAGGGAAGTGGGTTAGGTGATTAGGCTAGGATTAGGCCAAGATTAGGGTAAATGGCTAGGATTAAGGGTTTTGGCTTAGGATTGGGATAGGAGGCTCCCTTTGCATAGCCCATGAACTTCATTGCATCATGTTGGTGCAGTCCTAGGTTAGATGTAGGCTCATACAAGCTTAAACCCACATTAATTAGGCTAACCCACATGATTAACCCAAACTTGACACACAAGTCAAGCTTAATACATTCCCCTCATGCTTAATCCTCCCCATTCTCTCTCATGCCCAATCCCACATGAATTTCAAGTGAGCCCCACCTCCATTTATGAGAAGGTGATGTGGGCCATGGATGTGGATATTGGATTGGATCTTTGAATCCAAATCCAAATCCACACATACGTTTGGATTGGGATCTAGATATATATGGTCGAGATCCAATCCAAACTGAATTCTGACTCCTTCAGGATATGTTCGAAACGAACGGTTTGTGCGGGGTCTGACAGCATCAGTACTCCGTCTTGCGTTGGGTCTTCGCCAACATGGTCGTCCGCTTCTGGTGATTTTAAAGGATTTTTGCTGATAACAGGGACTTCGATGTTCGAGATCCTGGGGGTGGATCTAATACAAGAGTTGCTGTGCCGGGCTTGACATGTGCTCCGGTTTCGGGCTCTCTTTTGCTCTTCTGGTCCTACTTTCATCAGACCAAGCCACTTCGTGGGGTTTCAAAACGTATTTTAAAAGGTTTTAAAAACATATTATACATATTTTAAACATATACAGTTTAAACATATATACAGGGTTGCCTGAAAGGCTCCTGGGTTTCTAGACTCAAAATAGCCCTTTGGGGCTGCTTTTACAAAACTAGGTTATTTTTGAGAAGTTCGTGGGATTTGGGGTGTTTACACCCCTCCAAGGGAACTCGGACACAAGAAGGAGGTCGTCCCCTTCTTCTTCTTCTCTCACTCTCTCTTTTCTCTCTTCTCTCTTTTCTCTCTCTCTCTAGTTGTAACAACTCCTCTCTCTCCTAAACTCTCTCTTACCCTTCACTCCAGCCTTGGAAAGCCTCTCCAATCTCCAAGATGCTGGAAACATCCCCCCCTTGGCCTCTATTTATAGGCCAAGGGAGGGGCTAGACCCTTCCTTGGTTCGGATTGGGCATGGGTTCCTTGACCCATGTCTTGATCCATTTAGTTGTCCCTAAGTACATCACATGGACAACTTTTTGTGGTCCCATTTAATCAAGTGTTGGACTAGCCCCATGTGGGTTTAGTTAGCTAGGTATACCCAAGCATGGTCGGTTGGACCTTGACTCAACCATGGGCTTGATTCACTCCCATGTGGTCTTGCCTTGGTTGGCTTCATTCAATTGTGGTTCATCCAATCAATTCTTGGGCAGCCTTAAGCCTTATTTGATACGAGCTTGGCTTGGCTCATGATGTGAGGCATCTTCGAGTGTGGCCTTTGATCTCATTTGGTGCAGTTGGGTACCATCTTTGACTAGGAGGGGTCTCTTCCTTACTCCCTGGCTAGGTGAGCTTGCTCCTTGGCTAGTTGAGACTCCTTTTTGGTTCGGTCAATGTGAGTAGGGTTGGCCAAGGTGGGCCTGACCATTGCTTCTTGCTTTGTCTGGGTTTACCTGAGCTCGGTACCTGCCTGCTTTAACTGTTGCTTTGGCCTTTTGCTGAGTCTTCGGCATTTCTTTCGCGTGTTTCATTCCTTCAACCTTATCTTATTTTAAAACCTTAAAATCATTTTGAATTTCCAAATATTCAAAATATCCTTTTTGATTTTATAAGCTGTATTACAAATCATGACTTTTGAAAACAAGCTTATTTTGGAAATTCTAAAAAAGGTTGGGTTAGGTTTTGAAAATATTTTGGGTGTTTATAATCTCCAAGATTCTCTTTGTCTATATTTGGGATCTATAAAGACAACAATCCCTTTTTACTTCTTATGCTTTTTGCACATTCCTCGAGAAAACCCCTTTGAAGATATTTTGCCTTCTTGTTTCTATAGCTTCTTCTATAGATGATGTCTTTACTCCTACAATAGAATCTACTTCCAGTCTCATTGATTTTTACATTAATGAGCTATTATTGATTTGGGACAACTTTATAATGTTTGGTTATGTGAATTATATTTACCCTTGGCCCATGACTAATCGGTTCTACGGTAGACAGGGTTAGGGACTAAAAACATCGTCTTTGAATATAGAGGGCTATCTATGACCTCATAATGCTGTCTTGTCTACACATACAATTTGATGATTATATTCTCTATTTCTTCTTATCCTTCTAGATTTCTTAACACAATCACTTCTAATTTCTTTTTATGATAGTCTTCCAAACTTGTATTACAACTTTCTTTGGATGACTTCATTCGCCGATATTCAAGTACCAAATTTGTGATCAACAAGACTTCTTATTGTTGTGGTTCTCTCCCTAGTTCTTATTTTATCGTACCTCTCAATCATCACAATTCAATCCAATTATTGTCAGTCCTATTTTCCTCATTGTCTTGTCCATCAATTTGGGTTTCAAAAAAGCTTACCAACTATAAAAAAATCATAGATTGATGAGGATGACTAGCAAGAATTCATCTACTTCTTAACTTGTATCCTTCCTTTAGAGAAACTTGAGAATTCTCTTCTTGGTGGGTAAGTCTCTATATGGATATGACCAAGGTCTCTATTGATGAATATTGATAAAAACTTATTGATTCAACATGGGTGCTAACTCTAAGTACCAGTGAAGATGTCCTACTTTACATTCTTAAACTTTTTCGAAGGATCCTTCTGATCTGCCAACTCCTCTCTTATCACAAAAAAGGACTTTCAAATATACTTTCTTTTCAATAACTATTAAGAGCAAGACATGACTATGCTTGAAGAATAAACCTTTTGATCTTATCTTAGTAGAGGATTTGTGTCCCTCTCTAAACTATGCAAGGACCAAGTTTCATGGCACCATAAGCAAGAGGTTGTGGATCCTAGCACATCTTCTTCCATGCTAGATAGGTCTTCTTTCGTTATATTGTACGATATTCTATCTTCTATCATCCAATCACTTCACATAAGACTTCTTTCTTCCTCCTTCACTCTAGATGTAGTGAATCATAGTTTGCATATGATAAACATCTTTTAAGAAGCACACCTTCTTTATGAGTTAGAGAAATCAATAGAAGAAGTCTCCTATATTTGTATCAAGATCCATAAACACCTTGATACTTATTAATGCCATTGATTAACTGCACAAACCCAACTTGCTCTCACAAATCCATAAACACCTTCTATCATCTTTCTTGATAGGTTGTTGATATTGAGAAAGTTCATCGTGGTGCTTCTACCCAATTGGTGGAAATATCTTTACGTGTTGTCAATTTTAAGAGTAAGAAATCAATCTTCCTGACTGAAATTGTCTCTCAAGGAATAACTCGAGATCCTTTATCAGTGTCATTATGAATTGCTTGCTAAAGTTTCTCGCCTACAATCTTATCTCAACTCCTTCAAGTCTCAAGCATCTGCCACTTGCAAAGAAGTCACATTTTCAAGCGAGCTTGCTCGAGAATCATGAGAGTTGCACATGTTATTAGACAATCACAAAGCTTTCAACAAGAATGCTTAGCCCAATATTCTTAACCATAGCCGTCTCGAGGATTGAGAAAATTTAAGAATAATTCTTCAAAGGATGTTGGGATAGACTAGGTAAGTCAAAGGATGCTATAATGGTGATCTTGATGTCATCATTACTTCTCATTAGTGATTGTATTAAATGCCTAATTATATTTACATGTGCATACATGTCATTTGTGTTCCTTTACACTTTTGTGCTTTACTTTTTGTTTCATTGAAAGATTGATGTACGCTAGCCTAAACATCACATAATATTGTATGGTCACATGATATCATGTGAATTTCAAACTAAATGACCATGCAACATCATGCAAATCAATGTTGATAGAATGTTACCTCCTTTGTCTATAAAACATGGTGGGGATTTTATCTTCTTTGTCAAGCCTTTACGAGAAATTACTAACTTTCTACTTGCATCTCAACCTTATGCAAGAAGTTGCCTCGAGTTTCTTCTTCTCTTCATTTTTCTTAACTTTTATATCTTCTAGAAATCCACCACCTTCCAAAATCCTAACATGAGGTTATCACGTGCCCTGGCTTGTTGATTCATACTATTTCTTTTTCTATCGTAGTGTATTCATAGAAGGACTCATAGTTGTCAATGAAATGATCATTCTAGAAAGGCTACCATTCATACCACTTAATACCAATATGATTACTTCCCAAAGGACCTTCACATTGACCAAAACCTTCTAAGAAATACATCCAATGACTAAATCGAGTGGGTGCACAATACATACATGACTGACATAGATTGAGAATTTTAAACCTCATGCAATTGTCCTGAGTTGCTTCCCCATTGACGTTAACCTACTCTTAAGCTTTTTAGGTCTCACGTATGGTAAGATCAATTGTTTTGTCTTTAAATCATGTATGATTGGTCCTATCCTTCTCAATATCCATTAATGGTCTTCCTTTTGATAGCCTTGAACTTCACTTTCTTAGTTCCTCCTCTTTATGTTTCTCCTTCTTCTCTAAGAATGTGTCCACTAGAAGATTCTTTGCATCAATTGGGAAGGTGACTTCAGATAAGCATGATAGTTTTCTTTTGTTCTAGTTATGCAAGTTCATAGTTTTTCCAAACAACATAACAATCACAAAAGAGTATTATGTCATCGTTGAAGCTCTTCTTTATGAATACCCTTTTGATTTTTTTGGTACTTTATTCGAGGGCATACTCACCTTCACCTCTTATCTTGCAAATGGGAAATCACTTACCACCCCTAGTTCGTGGTGGTTTCTTCAATATTGGATACATTTGTAGTTTCCCTAGTTGAATACTCTTGCTTGTTCAAATTGTCATCTTAACGACCTCAAACAACAAGAATTCTTTTTGGGTGAAATTCTATTGAGACTCAATTCTTAAACTAAGTAGTACCAATTTGCCTCAATAAACAACTATATTTAAAATTTGACAACAATGGCAACTTCAATCCGTTGAGTCATGGTGATTTCGTGATATTGAACAAACTATCCAATTTTGTTCACATCTCTTCTACAAAGAGGTACTTTCCTTAGGGTCGGGCTTGTTGGTTTAGACTCGTTCAAGGGATCCCTGACCCAATTTACCCAATTAAAATATTAGAACAATGCATGATAACATCAAATTCAACAATTGCTATTGTGACATAGGCTAACATGCATTTGATGGAGAAATTTCATTTAGATGGCTTTACATCTAATCCATGAGCTACCACTGAGTATGAGGAGTGGTGGTCCTTAGTTGTTTACACCATCTTTCATAAATGTGAACACCCAAAATTTTGTCAACAAATTTTCCAAAAACATTTCCCACTCACAAGTAAAAAATTATTGTCTCGGGTCTTTTTTTCAAAATCTCGCTATTTTCAAATATATTTTTAAAAGAAATGGTTTTTAAGAAACAAACAAGAATATTTGAAAATTTTGTTGTTTTCAAATATAGTTTTCAAAAAAGAAGTATTTGAAACTAGAATAAGTCTTACCTGCAAAAGCACTAGATACGAAAGAGTGGGATCTCAGGAGGTTCATCAGATCAAGATCAAGTAGGAGGTCAAAGCAACCCGTGGTGTAGCAACCTAACCAAGATGCAACCAATCAACCAAACCATGTGCAGTGAGCTGACTGAACCAAAGAGGGATGAGCTGGACTAGCCATGGACCATGGTGGGCTGGACTACATTTGACCAGCCACCAAACCAAGGGACGATCTGGACCAACAAGCCATTTGAACTGAGCCAAGGTTGGACTAGCCATATGACTTGCTAACCGAACCAAGTTGGATCAACCATGTGATTAGCAAACAAGACCAAACGAAGGGTGGTCGGATCAACCACGTGACCAACAAGCATGTGACCAAGCCAAGGTCGGACCAACATGTGACCAAGCCAAGGCTGGATCAACATGTGACCAAATCAAAGTAGACCAGTCATGTGGCTATCAAACCAAACCGAATTGGGGCTGATTAGATTAGCCATGGGACCAGCCAGTCCATGGAACAGACTAGAAGGGAAAGATGCCAAGAAGATTCCCTAGTCTAGAGACTTCTTAGACCAACCAAGATGTCTATAAATACCCACCTTGGAGTCTTCATTTCCAACCTCTTGTAAGCTGAAGAATTGATACAAAATTCATGCAAAAGCCATAGGTAAGGAGATCTTCCACTTGTATGATATTTGTTTTCTTCTACCTCAATATATGTTATATCTTATACATCCTCATCTTTTCTATGCTTATGTACAATATCATATCTTCTCCTCTTTCTTTGTTGCCTTGATTGCCTCCAACTCAATTTAAGAAGCCATAAAAGGGATATAGCTGTCACGTTTACATGCAATGATATGAGTACGTAATAACTCTTATGGTGAATTAATTACCCATAAGTTTGTGTTATGGGTGGGCATTGAGCTATGATCACATATATCTTCTAAGAGAGCAATCCTCCTTGCGAGAGATTCCCCGAAGATTTATATGTAGATAAACACCTCTTCAAACGAGCACAAGTCTCTAACAAAATTATGTCAATGATCATTAAATCATTAGGATCAAATTAGATGTATCATTAGTTTCTACAAATAAAATTCTGTAGATTTTAGCATACTACATATATCTTGTCTAATCTCCAAATTTTCTAGCCGCCGTCTCTCAGCAAAATATTCTGAAATTTTGTTCATGAGTGGTACACATATTAGCTAACATTCGTTAAAATTCTCGATAATTTTGGACATGGGTGATGTTGAGTAAAAAATCACTAAGAATCAGACTTAACCCGAAACAGAACCTGTCTATGCCAAAATTCCCGCGATAGACTTTTAATAAAACTGTTAGAACTTGGTCCATAGGTATAAAATCTTGAAAATAGTTTCGTTGGAAAGCTAACATCCATAGCTTTCTAAATTTACTATTTTCATAGAGATTGGAATCCCATGTACAATGATATAAGTGTTTTACTAAGACTCTGTATCTTAGTCATATAGACTATCTCGAATTTCAGAATAACATTTGGTTAGAAATTTTCTCAGGTTTAATTTCAATCATTCAAGGGCTTAAATATACAAAAAAAAATCTTCAATAAAGCCTCATACCTAACTCTCACTTAGGTAAAATTGTCGAGATTTTTGGATCACTAGAAAATAATAAAAAAATATAAACTTTACTGCTAAAAAGCAGAACCAATTCTATTTTAGAGGACATCAATTGATTTGTCCAAGTAAAAAGCATACTTTCTCGAAAAGCTATTTTGAGTAGAAATTGTTTTGAGAAAATTTTGGATTCTAAAATCGCTCTTTCTAAGCGTCTAGGTTGACTCTTTAGCATCGGGTGAAGAAGGTCTACGATGATAGGAACCTACTTATCCGCAAAATCCAAAATAATGAGATAAATCTCTTTGCAAGTTTGAATAAACTTGTTGGCACGCTCTCGCATAATTTTTGAAAGCAAAGTTTCAAGTCCATACAAGACTGAAAAGTTTTGTTTACAATAAAGAACCAAAAGACTTTGTATGCACATTTACAAGTTCGATGCTTGTTGAATCGAGTGCTAAGCACATGTTGGCCAACCCAAGCGTGCCACCACAAAGACATTCTCATTTCAACATTTTTGCACCCTCACATCGTGTAAGTTCTTCTCCACTATCAACATAATTGAGGAGCCATAATCGTGATTCTTAATTGTCATTATTATCCCATTTATAAGAACCCGCCTCAAGACCGATTGTTGAAGATCTTGAAGATGTTCCACTATCTCGTCGATGCCTTAAAACGGTAATATTTCTTATTAGCAAAACCCTTGTTCTTTCTTCAACAACATCTTTCAATACTTGTTAACTTTTGTAGGTGGTCATTGCTAATGAGGATTTTGCCTAGTCCTTGAGTTCGAGCAGAGATCCCCTTTTCATGACTTCTGCTTTGATCAAGGCAACTACAACCACAACAATCAATCAGGAAGGAATTCGGGCCTCTTCTTTGGCTATGACAACTGCTACGACCCCTTGAGAGAAAACTCGGGCCTCTACTTTGACCATGAAAATTGCTACGACCCCTCAAGAGAAAACCCAAGTCTCTACCTTGACTACGGCTGTTGCAAAAGAAATGGCTCCTCGAGCAAAATCTAAAGCCGAGATTCTAATAGTCCCAAGATTTGAGGGAGCTCTTGTGTCAATCTCCATCATTATTCCACAATCTCAACCAGATTCATCTTCACCATCGGTCACTGCTCCCAAGCTGGAAACAACCACAACATAGGACATTATGATGGGTTGTGTGTATTATCTTAGGTAAGATGCATGCTGTATGGGGTTTTTTAGGGAAGCAAAAGTGGAGATGGGGAAAAGGGTTGTGTGGAAGTCATTGTGTTAGTTGTTGGATTTAGTGGAGCTGACCACGAATTGCATTTGTAGTTATTCATCAGGGAGTACTCTTTCCTTTACTCTTCGTTGGTTAGGTTTGCTTTGAACTTCAAAGAATCATTAATTGTCAACTGCCAAGGATCTCAACAAACCATCAATGCTTGTTAGACCTTCATTCTAGGTTGAAATGCTTTGCATAGAAATAAACTCAAAGGGTGTAACCCAACAGATTTCGATTCTAGGCTTCTAACTTAAAAGAAAATATGGACCGATGCTGAGAAGCTCATGAGTGAATTGACCTACTTAATGTGAGTTCCTCTTTCTCAAGAAGTTGCTTTAATAAGTCTGCCACCATAACTTTTGAAGAGAAAAGATGAAGATTGCGAGATTTAGAAGAGGCATATCTGGAAGCCCTCTCCAACAACAAAGTGCCAGAAGAGTCATCAATGATAGTTGATAAATGCACAACTCTCAAGTGAGTGTATGAGGAGCGTTGGATGACTATAGTTGAGAATTAATTGGCTTGGTTAGGAGTTTCTTTTACCTTAAATAAGACTTTCTTCAAGCTTGGCAATCGGTTTGTGTTTGCCATGTTCTTTGTAACTCTCTAACTATATTCTTTTATATTCTTCAAAGTCGTGAAATAAACTATCTTTCCCAAATTGAAGGGTAGTACTTTTATAAATATTTTACGTTTATGCTCTTTGAATGCTCTTCTCCTTCAAATTTTGCTAATGTATAAGTCCTTATGGGTTAGACTTTTGATACTATATAGCGTTTGTCCCAATTGGGAGACCACTTTTCAAATCACAGGTCTTTAATGGTTATTGACAAGATAGTTTTTCATAATAAATCCCCATCTCAGAACTGTTTGGTCGAACATGTATATTAAATGTCCGAGTGTAAACACCCTAAAATATTTTTCAAATAAATCAAGACACAGTTTGAAAATCCATGATTTGAACATGTTTCCTTTAGATGTAGAAAATTTACTCCAAAGTCTATATAGAGACTTAAAATAAGCTTTCACACACTATGTCGTGTGCGAGCATGCTAGCTAGTTTTACTTAAACTAGCAAAGTTGTATTTTCTGACTTTAGGGCGATTGTGGGGAAGTGGGATATTTTCGACTTAGGTCTTTTTGAACCGATGTTCAAGGGTCAATCTAGACACTTTTAGGATTGATCTTGATCAGATGTGTTTTTGAAATTCACTTTTTAAACCCAAATGACTTAACCAAATTAGTGAGCTAGGTCTTTAGAAGAAATTTTTTCTAAGTTATGAAAAACAGAAATTGGTTATGTTTTCATAACTTATTTTCGGATTTTTTTAAATAGCTTCTGAATCTCCAAAAATCACGAAAAGTTTAAAGTGAAAAGAGGATCATATGGAGGTTCATAAACTATTTTTTATTTTGATTTTGGTATTGTTATAGTTTACAATTAAATTAGGGAATGACCCTTGCTCAAACATCTGAAATAGTTTTGTGACAGAAATACAATGGTTTAGAAAAACGTTTGTATTTCGGTGCATAGAGCTCCAATCTTGATGAACTTTGTCTTCTTGGAAAGCTATGGATGTCAGATTTCCAATGAGATAAGTTTAAATGAAATTGGTTTACTACAAACAGAGTTATAGGATGATAACTCTAGCTTTGTTGCAATAAATAAAGGTTTTACAAATTCAACTATGGATTTATCCGACTTTTCCCAATTTTAATTACATGGTTGCACTAACCCTAAAATTCTTGAAAATGTTATCATATGCGGGCTTGTGTGAGGATTCGGTGTACCAAATTTCAGATTGTTTGGAGTAGTGGGTAAGGAATTAAAAATAAATCATCAAGTGGATGTAGGATACTTAAAACTGATTTTCGTGTTCAGAAAATACATGAATGCATCACACCTGAAATTAAAAGACAAATCACAATTATTGTAATATAAATGACTGAAGAAAATTAATTGAAATATATCTATAGCTTAAGCATAGAGGAGATTAGCTAATATAAATGATTATAATGTATAGAGAGGTAGAGAAAACTTGAAATCAAACAAGTAATATTTATTAAATGTAACGAAATGAAATGGGCAATATCTCTACCTATTACATCATGGGGGGAGTTGATTACTCTATTAATACAACTCCTTTTTAATTAAATAGAAGTAAGGGAGAGGAAATTAGAGTAGAGTGAAGAAAATCTACTTTGCAAGGGAGCTCTTCTTCTCACCGAGTGTGGACGAGTTAGGAAGGGATCGACTCCTTCTTTCTTTCTCTCTTCTCTCTCTTTTCCTCTCCTTCTCTCTCTCTCTTTCTTTCCCTCTCTTTCTCTACAGCTCTCCTTCTCTTTCTCCCTTTCCTCCAATGCTGGAAACCAACTCCCAATGTGCCTTTTTATAGGCCTCAAGGGGGGAAGGCCTAGAGCCTTCTATGGTTTGGGTTGGATGGGCTTTTGGAGTCCCACTCTTGATCCAACTCTTGGTTGGGCTTATGGTGGTCCCCTTTGGTTAATGCAAGCCCAACCCCATGCAGCTAGGTCAACCAACTGGCTCGGTCTAGCATGATGTGGTTAAGTGGGTTCGGTTAGCCTTGGTGTAGTCGGGTGCCATCGGTTGGCCTTGGTGGAACCTGTTAAGTTCAATTTGGGACAGCCTTTGGTGCCATATTTGATGGAGTCATGGCTTGGCTTGGTTTAAATCAACTTGTTCATCATTGTATGTAAATCAAATCTTTGCCCTTGGTTTTAGGCTATTGATTTGGCCTAGCCCATCTTGGTTTCAACTTTCTTAGCCTGTTCGAGCCTTGGATCCTTCATCTTGGTCCACGTTTGGTGAATGAGCTCGATCCTTGCCATATATAATAGCCCATCTTAGTTTTCAATTTCAAAGGTTTGACAAAATGGTGATTTTGGTTTTTAACATAAAAATATTTGAAGTCTTAAAAAATAAAAACTGGTTCTGTTTTCAGAGGCTTGTTTTTTTATTTTTTTAGAACAATTGTAGATCTCCAAAAAATTTAAATTTTTTACATATAATAGATTTTGATGTGCAGATTGAGAAAATATTTTTATTTTTATTTTATGTACTGTAGTTTTATGTAGTTAGATACTAAAATAGACCCCACTCAGACATTCAGGACATATCTATGCCAAAAAGTCAAAGGTTTAGAAAAACTATTATATTTTTATGCAGAGACCTTCGATTTCTATGAAATTAGTTTTGTTGAAAAGCTATAGATTTCGCCTTTCCAATGAGACCATTTTCAATCAAATTTGTTCACTGTGTACAAAGATATTGGGTAATAACCCAACCTCTATTGCAAGAATCTCTTGTTCTTCAGAATCTGTTATGATTTTAATAAAAATTCTTCGATTTTATTGGTGATGCTTCACAAGCCTAAAATTATTGAAAGTGTGTTGGTGTGTGCATTAGACGTGCAAAGTTGTGGAACATTCAGAGCATAGGATCTTGAAATAAAATTCGTTCATTGGACGTAAAGGGGCCTTCTATCAAACAAATATTTTTGAGTGTTGGTGTGTGTATTAGACGTGCAAAGTTGTATAAAGATTTTCATTTTTTTTATTTTCCCAAACAAATACTAGAAGAAATAACATAAAAGACTTTCTTTTTGGAATTTTTCAGTTTTTTCAAATGTTTTTGAGTTTTGAGAGTTTTCAATTTTTTTTGGTTTTTCAAAAAAAATATATTTTTTTGGATTTTTTCAATAAAGGGGTCTTCCATCAAACCTACAAAGAAAACACCATGAATTAGACTCCAAACAAGAGGTCTAAGCCATAGGTTTTGGTTTTAACTAGTTCTAGGGCTCCCTTGACCCAATTGGTCGTGGCTCAAGGGGTATGGTGGGCTGCATCCTAAGCCATATAGACCCGAGTTAGGAAGACGTAGTATGGGTTCCAGTCTACCTTGGCTCTTGACTCCTAGTCCCTCGTATAGGGCATACCCCATGTTTAGTAACATATTCCAAGGTTTTTTTAGTTTTGAAAAGTTTTGGTAAAGAGGATGGCCTTGGAATGATGTGCCATTTATAGCATGGTTATACACCCAAATTTTTTGGGATGTACCTAGATGGTGTATGGGTTTAGGAGTGGAGATGCTAGACTTCCCTAGGATTGGAAGACTTAAGTGATTTGGGTGCCCCTAGGAGATGGACGACCTTGGAAGGGTGCAACTTGGGTTCTTCTAGGAGGTGGGTGGTCTTGGTATTGGGGAGATGAGGTGTAGACGGCTTGGGTGAGTTGGACGTCTCTATGACCCTCTCTACTTCACTCAGTGGGTCACTTGATAGGCAAGGGAAGTTTTATATTCTCTTGAGTTGTGGATTGTCTTCTCTAAAGACGATCACAACCTAGTTATATCCCATGAGATTTTAAGACACTTATGAAAGGTTGAAGGGACAACTCGAAGGGATTGTATCCAAGGCCTTTCTAACAACAGATTGTAATGGGGGTTTATTTCAAAGACATGAAACAACTCTACATGTGGTATTTGACCGACTTCCATGGGTAACTCTATGAAGCCTACGGGGTAGGATGAGTTGCCATCATATCCTGTGATGACGATTGGACTCGATTCTAGCCTGGATACTTGTACTCCTATTTGGGAGGCCACATAGAAAAGAAGAATATTTAGACCTCCTCCCCCATCAACCAAACACTTATTGAGAGTGTCGTGATTCAAAACCACCTTTATGTGAAAAGCTTGGTTGTGGGTTGTATTCGGACTTTCTAATTCATCATCGGTAAACATAATTGGGGCCTTGACAAAAATGGGGGAGATCAAAATGGATAGGGATTCGGGAGTTATGGTAGTGTTGACCTTGGCTTTTTCCAAAATTCCCTCTGAGACTTGTCTTTGCTTAGGCAAGGTTTGTATAAACTCTAAGATAGACATGTTTATGAGAAGTTTTGAGAGATGTAATTCTAATCATATGGGGTTAACACAACACTTTTACCCTTGTCCATGCCATGAGATAATTAGGGATGCATGCTTTCAAGGGAACATGCAAAACGACCACCCCCTTGCTAACTTGTTTAGCTAAGTATAGCGGTTGATAGATTCTTTCCGATCTAGTCACCTCGCCTACACTTTCCCTAGGACTCGATCCTACCTTCGCTCTAATTTGATATTTTGGAATACCTCGAATCTCTACAAAGGCTCTAATTGGGGGTGAGACTCTTAGCACTCCCTAGAGAACTACTTTCTTGTCTTTTTTTATTACGAAAGAAAATGGTGTGTGGCCAGTAGTGTGAACCATATGTAATGCATGCTCAATCCCACAAACTTGATTTGGGAAGGGCTCTTTGAAAATGACTTGAGGGGGGTCCGGTTCCTTTGAGACATGGAGCCTACCCTGCTCTATCAAGTCATCGATTTTATTTTTCAAGGAATAACAATGATCTATATCATGGTCTTTGAGGCTATGATATTTATAAAACTATTTAAAAACCTTCCTTGAGGAGGTTCCCCTTTAGGAATTGTCGGGAGACTTATGAGACCATGTGCTAACAAAATGTCTAAGACTTCCGTGAGTGGTTGTTCTAGCTCAATGTATTGCTGTTTTTCAAATCTTTTTTTGATTTTTTTCAAAAGATTTTTGTCCAGAGGGGTTAGAGGGCCCAACTGAACTTGGCTCTACTCAGATGTGAGCCACTTTTTGAGTTTTTGCTCCCCCTCCGGTGCATGTGGCCCATATGCCTGATTTTTTCAAATTTGGTTCAAAGAGGGAAGCCTTTTTTATTAGTTTTTGAAATGTCAAAATCCCATGAAGGGAGATGAGAGCTTTCAAATCAGTTTTAAAATTTTCAAGGATGATCATCACTGCACATCCTTCATAAATGTGCTCTTTGACTTGTGTCAGGAGTGACCTCCACCTGATGATGAATGTGTGCATCCTCGTTAGGGGCTTGTTTAGTGTCTCTCAAAGTATTAAGAGTGCGCATGACTTCTACGTTGTGTGAAAATCTTTGCATAAAGCAATTTGCGAAGTCCTCGAAATTAGGAAATTGGCTTAAGCCGTAGGAAGCAAACCATTTTGATATATTACCCTTTAGAGAATGGGCGAACTAGTAAACCTACTTTGAAGAGTCCCTCTTTTTTTTATAGTCTCTTCAAGAAACAAGTTGGAGGTGGGATCGAGGGTCCCATTTCAATCATACCCATGGAAGCTCGATATTTCATCATCACCATCTATTTGATAATTGGATGGTACAAAGTCAGATAGTAAGTATGACTTCTTTTCCTTCATTTGACCTTTTAATAGTTGTTGTAGGGCCTTTCTATCCTTAACGGTGAAGGACTCGAGTTCTGGTTCCTCTTCAAACTTGGAGGTCACTTTAGACTTTCTTGAATGATAGGGTCTCCTATGAACCCTTGGCTACTTGCCATGAGAGGAGCAAGATTCCACCGCATTGACCTCTTGGCTTAATGCGACAATTCCCCACTCGATCATTAGGTTTTTCACTACCCTTTCTATGGAGGCCCTCTTATCATCCTAGTTTTTTGAACTTCCTTTTGAAACTCTTTTTGAAAACTGACTTGTAGAGCATGAGACTCGGCTTGATACCTCATAAGATCCCTCTAAACTAGACATGATTTTCATAAAAAACATCAACCTGTATAAAAAAATGGATTTTAGTTATCACGATTTTGAAAAGTGAATCGTTTTAAAACCTACATCAGATTCAAACGATTTTTTAAGACTCACGTCCCACCGAGCGTACCAAATCTATAGACGTAAATTTTTATTTTGAAGTCTATGTGGAGATTCGAAATGAAATTCCTGAACTATATCATGTGCGCGAGCGTATCAATTAATTTACTGAAACTAACAAAGATGATTTTCTGACTTCGTTTAGGCGATTGTGGATAAGTGAATTCTTTTCATCGTAGGCCTTTTTGAACCGATGCTCAAGGGTCAACCTAGATGCTTTGAAAATCATTCGTGATCTGGTAAGTTTTGAAAATCAAAATTTCAATTTCAAAGGTTTGATAAAATCATGATTTTGGTTCTTAACTTAAAAATATTTCAAGTCTTGAAAAACAAAAAATGGTTCTATTTTCAGAGGCTAGTTTCTGATTTGTTTGGAATAGTTTTAGATCTCCAAAAATTCTGAAAATTTTATACATAATAGATTTTGATGTAAAAATTGAGAAAATATTTTTATTTTTATTTTTATTTTATGTGTTGTATATTTATGTAATTAAATCTGAAAATAGACCCCACTCAAAGATTCATGACAGATCTGTGCCAGAAAGTCACAAGTTTAGAAAAACTATTGTATTTTTGTGCTCAAACCTCCGATTTCTATGAAATTGGTATTCTTGGAAAGCTATAGATTTCAGTTTCGAATGAGACCCTTTTCAATCAAATTGTTTCACTGTATACAAAGATATTAGGTAATAACCCAACCTCTATTGTAGGAACCTCTGGTTCTTGATTTTATTGATGATGCTTCAAAAGCCTAAAATTCTTGAAACTTTTATTAAAAGTGTGTTGGTGTGTGTATATTGGACTTGCAAAGTTTCAGAATATTGAGAGTATGGGATCTTGAAATAAAATTTGTTCATCGGACGTGTGTAGATTCGTGCATGTGTTTTCGTTCAAATTAAAATTTAATCTATGGATATTTAAAATAAATAAAATCCTAATTACCACGTGAGCATAGGGGGATTAAGAGATCTATAATCTTATATTATGTTATGGAGTAGAAAGAATAAAAATATATAACGAATAACATACGAATGAAAGGGACATGGGGCAATGTTTGAACCTTGATTAATACATCATCATGGAGACATGAACTCATTAATAACAACCCCATAAAGCTTAATGAAAGAGGAGATATAATTATAAAAAAAATAAAGGAAGAATGAACCTGTGGCGGTAGAATTGGAGGACGACCAATGGTTAGTGGCGGCGCACCTTCTTCTTCCTCTCTCCCTCTCTCTCTCTCTTTCTCTCCCTCTTGCTAGGTCGTGGGAAGCTGGATGGTTGGATGACTTGTGGATGGGATGATTGAACTCAGATTTATGATTTGTAGCCCCCTTGAGGCCCCTTTTATAGACCAAGGGCTGCCTCTTTACTGTAAATTTTCATAAGGCAAGTTGCCTTACTAAAGATGGTTGCACTTGACAAGTGAATGCTGGTCATTCTTGCCAAAAACTACTCCCTTGGATAAGGTAAGTGAAGTGTTGGCCCTTCTTGCCAAATGTAAGGACTTACAACTCACCTAGCCCGCTATGTGGGGTGTGTCTAGGACGCGTACGCCTTGCTTGTATCGAGCTCGGGTCACGTGGGAGCAAAGCCGGAGAGCTTGAGAGCTTGGAGACACTTGGAGATCTGGGAGCTGCAAGTTATACCAGATTTGGGGCCACTTGGGGTTGGTTTGGGCAAGGTAAGACTCGAGCCAAGGTGGCTCGAGTGGTATGGTTTTTGGTTTAGGATTTGGCCAGCACTTGGCCTTGGGTTTAGTCTTGTGAAACTCAAGCCAAAGGTGGCTCAAGTAGGGAGGTTTTAGGATAGAGTTGGCTGGGTTTTGGTCTAGGTTAGGTGCTGTCCTAGGCAAGTCACGGCTAACTAGGGCTGGCCAAGGGAAGGTTGGTCTTGTATGAGACACGGCCAACAATTGGTCGTGGGCATAGGGATGAAGGAAGGGCAAGGTTAGGTGTTGTCCTAGGCAAGTCACGACCAACTAAGGCTGGCCAAGGGACTTGGGGTAGTTGTAGGAGACACGGCCAGCAGCTGGCCATGGGCTTGTTTGGATAAAGGATGCACGGCCTGCCCTAGCAGGCCGTGGGCTTGCTAGGGTGAAAAGGGTGACACGGCCTATTAGGGCAGGCCATGGGCTTGCTGAGGTGAAAAGGGTGACACAGCCTGGTTAGGTCGTGGGTTTTTGGGTAAAGGTGGCCTGCCTCAAGGCAGGCCACGCTATGGCAAAGGAAGGGAACACACAGCCTGGTTTGGCCGTGTGTTTAGGATTAGGTGGGGAGGGAAAACCAGCCAAAAGTTGGGCTGGTTTTTAGGTAGGTGGCCTGCCTCAAGGCAGGCCAGACCTTGGGTAAAAGGATGGGACACGACCTACTGGTGCAGGCCGTGGGTCTTAGGGAAAGGCTCGAGCCAAGGTGGCTCGAGCTATGGGTGTTTCAAAGGGGAGTGGTTCAAGGAGAAGTTCAGCCAGGTGGTGGCCGAACCTAGCTTGGTCTTGGGGTGAGCTTGGCCAGGTGGTGGCCGAACTAGGTGGTTTAGGGGGGAGTTCGGCTAGCACCTGGCCGAACTTGGTCACTTTAATGGAGTTTAAGGGGTTAGGTCGGATGGTCTAGAATGGTTAGGAAAGAGGTGGGTTAGGTTAGGGTCTAGGTGCTTACCTTAGGTTGCAGCTCCACTCTCGACCACCTCCAAGCCACCAAGCTCCACCACGCAACTCCACTCCAGTTGGAAGAAGACGCCACTTTGTTGGTGCAGCCCGGGCCACAATGGCCAATCCCAAACACTCGAAGGCCAAGCCTTGGCCAATAGGGCCCTCTCTCTCCTCCCCCTTAAAGTTCATGTGAAGGGCCTTCTTGGTTTCACGTGAAATCCTCATTTTCTAGCCCCCTCACCTCTATTTGTAGAGGTTTGAAATGGGTCTTAGATCTTGGGTCTTAGATTTGGGTTGGGTATCCGGATCCAATCCAAACACTATTTGGATATGGATCGCGGATCTCGGATATTTTGAGATTCAGATCTAGTCCAAATATTTATTTGAGTTTGGATCTCGGATCTCGAATATTTTGAGATTAAGATCCGATCCAAATACTATTTGAATCTGGATCCAGATATTTTTGGGTCTAGATCCAATCCAAACTTTTCTTTTGCTCCTTGGTTTTCTAGTCCTTTCTAGTGCTTTTCACCGTCGGTTTCGAGCGAGCTTCGATTCATTGGAGGCCCAACTCTAGCCTGGGTCTTCCCCAAGTCTTTCTTCCAACCGATGTTCTGCTTTTCAGGACCTTTTCGGCGTTTGTTTCGGTCTGCCGTTTTGGTTTCTGGCCGATTCCTGGTGATATCGAATTCAGATTGCCTCACGGATTCCGTTCTTCATTCTGACGGGACGTGTTTCGGACTTCTGTCGACTTCAACAGGTTTTTGGCCTCTTTCTGTATTTTGGAGCTGCTTTATGCTTTTCTTTGACCCAAATTATGCTTTTGCCCTTCTATCGGGCTTTTTTCTGAACGGGCTCTCATTTCTTCTGTTTTTGAGCAGGGGGTGGCTTTTGAAGCTCTGGGCATGAATCCTCTTCTGGCCTAGGGTCTCCTTTTGCCTTTTGTACCTATTTTCACATTTTAAAATAGATTGTCGTTTTGGCTCAAACGAGCTTTTTGTGTTTTCGAGAGTTTTTGAAATATAGAAAATTTGGGGTGTTTACAGGAGTCATCCTAATGTTAGAAATGAATAAGTAGATTTTGTAAATGAAAAGTTAGAAGACTAAGAAAATTTCCAATAGATGTTGGACGTCGTTTTAACTTGACCTATTAAATGTTATCAGTGTTTATCCAAGAAAATTTCAGTGACTATGTCCTATAAAGACTTATTAACAGAGTTTATGCACCTTTAATTTCGACAATCAAATTTGTTTGAATCTAATTGGGATGTTTGTAAATGTCTTTTAGATCTTGTTTTTATTTTTAATAATGCTACAAATATATTATTTGGTATTTACTATCCGACTTCTCATTTATTTGTTTATCCAAGGTTTAGAAGTAGTTTACGCATTATCATAATTTCATACCAATTCTTACTTATCTCTTATTGTGCAGGAGAAGACAGAAAAATAGCTTAATTATTATATAGATCTTCCATTAATTAGTTTAGTTGCTGTTGTATTAGATCCTATATTAAAATTAGAAGGCTTAGAATTATTTTTGAATGCATATTATAAAGATCTTTCATTAAATGAACTTAAGGATATCAACATTATAATCAATAATATAAGATTAAACATTAATCAATTTATGTGTCGATTATAGTTCTGCGTATGGTCATCTTGTCCTACAAATAGAATAAGAAAGCAATGGCAATCATGCATCCTCCCCTTTTGATGATACATTTTTGTCACATTTTGAAATCTAAACTTAGAAAGTGACCAATAGCTATGGACTTGATTGAGTTTGAGGCATATAATGCTACTCATTATGATATTTGAATTTGAAGAAGATAAGGATAGGGAGAAATTAAATGTTTTAAAATGGTGGCAAGAGTATAAATTTACTTATCAAAATTTATCTTTAATTACTAAGAATGTTTTTGCTGTTTCAACCTCAACTGTTACGGTAGAATAAGTGTTTAGTACAAGCGGTAATATATTAGATGAACACCATTCTAACTTACAACCTGAGACCCTAAAAGCTTAGGCTTGGCTAGATGATCGAACAAGAGCAAAACATTGAGCACATGAGCATGAAGAAGTGTCGGTTGACATATATGCCAAAGACTATACTACTAAAGAAAGAACTAGTATGAGTACTGGTGGCACTTATTCCATGCAAGCATGAAGTGATAATAATTATTAAATTCAGAGTCAATCATTTTAGATAAAATGTTTCTACCAAAAGGTAAAAGAACTATGCCAGCTTTGATTCCTCTCCACCCAAGAGGATACATAGGAGGCATAATACATAAGTAAGTGAATTATGGTTAAGCTTATTATTTTTATTTTTATTATATATATTACATCTTTTATGAATTTATATATATTATATTATATTTTATAATATTATGACTTCAGTTTCATGTCATATTGTTTTATATATAATGCAATACTTATAATTATACTATATAATACATTACATATATCATACATGCTGTATACTTACATAGTTAAATTATTACATTATATATATTAATTTATACTTGTATGGTTACATTATTACTAGTGTACATACATATAATTTGCAATATAATATATTATATATACATAAATTAATTAATGAATGTAATACTTATAAGTTATAAGTTATATATAAGAACTTATATAATGTTACTATACCCTTTTAATGTAATATATATGTACAATATATTATACACTAATATAGTTATAAACTTATATAGTCTTATATAACTTGTAGTTTTAGACTTTTATATATAGTTTAAATTGTTTAATAGTTATATAACCAAACTGGATCTGGAACCCCTCAGAAACTAGATTCAAAACCATAAAAAAGATTTGAATCCACCCAAAACTAGGTTCGAAACAATCCCGAAATCATATTCAAAACCATAAAACCCGGATCTGAAACCGCTTTGAAACCAGATTCAGAATAGTGATGAAATCGAAAGCGGACATGCCTAATTGCAAATACTTGTTGAGTTGCAAGTCATTTTGTCTAGCTACTTGTAAAGACTTAACATTGATCTCAATCGCTGATGTCTTAGAATTTTGATATGCACAAAGGACTTCGGGCAATACCTCATGTCATTTTTGCAAGTTGTCCTTGAAAGACTTCTTAATCAAATCGATAGTCACCCAACTAATAGCTTTGGCTCGACCATTAGCCTGAGTGCAACATATCAGTGAATGTACTAATTTGATACCAAAGTTCTCGAGGAAGAATGTCATGTAAACATCGTTCCTTGGTCGGTTGTAATCTATTGTGGGATACCAAACCAAAAAATTATGTGATCATTGTAAACACCCAAAATTTTCTTTAAGAAAAATCTAAATTTAGTTCATAGAAATGGTTTTAGATATTCATTTTTAAAGTACATGAAATTCTAAAAATCTTGAATATTTGAGCAAAAAGGAAGGTATAAGAGTGCTTCAGATCCAATTGAGGAGTCCTCACAACAACTTAAAGTCATCAATATATGCCTACCAACTTGTGTGAGCTTAGGATTGATCATCCAAGGTGAAGTCAAGCCTCTTTCTTTCACCATTTATAGGTTTTGAAGCTAAGACTTACCATTTTTATAAAATCAAGTTCTATTTCCTTAGCCTATCCATTGTTAAACATTATTAAGCTTTAATGTCCATCCATTTGGCCTAAACCTTTGTCCTAGCCAAATTGAATTTAACCTTAGAAGAACCTATTAGGCTACATTAGTGTATATATATTTGTATGTATTGATATACAATATATATACACATATGAACATATGAAAATAAATAAATATATCTATATGTATATGTGCGCGTATAGATTCTTGGTCTCGATTTTCATGGGGGCATGTATGTACAAGCTTGAGTAGATGTGAATGATGGGTTTGATGCATAAATTTGGTTGAAATTGTATTTTGAAAAGGCCCCTTAATGTATATAGTAAGTTTCAAATAAATTGAATCTTATTTAAAAGTTTCCAAAATTTGAATCTTATCCAAAAGCTTCCAAAATCTGGATTATACTCAATGATATCCAAAAGTTTCACAAAATCTAGATTTTACAACTTTGAAAACTTTTCAAAAACTGAATTCTATTCAGAGGTTTCTAAAAAGAGTTCAAAATCTTGATTATATATCAATAATTTCTAAAAATTCATATATATATTGATTAATTTATAAAATTTGAAAATCTAAAGTTTATATTTATGGTTTCAAAATTTCAAAAATAGGAATTATATTTATCAATTTGGAAAGTTTAAAAAGCTTATTAGGGCCTGAAAAGTTTAAAGATCTAAATTTTGGGTTTAGAAAGTAAAACACCTATTTTTGTATTGGGAAAGTTATATAAATCTAAATTATATACTTATGGTGTCTAAATTTCAAAATTTTAAAATATGTTTTTGTGTTTGGAAATTATATGTTTGCAAATTTGGAAAGTCATAAATGTTATTTGTATATTCATGAATGTGGAAGGTTATAAACAAAAAAGTTTGTGGAAAGTTGTGATATATTCAATGAATTTGGAAAGTATGATTTGAGAAGTTATCTTATGAATATTAACTTTTGAAATTTGACTTGTACATTGTAATATGCATCCATTTGACTTGCATAAAATCTAAATTATAAGCCTAGGTATGTGTTACACCGTTCAATAAAATTAAATAATTTTTGAAAAGTCAAGTGGGTTCGTCTAGTTGGTTCAATTGACCCATGGTTCCATCCCTGAATCATCTTGACCTTCTTGATAATTGGTTAACCTACATCAATATACCCTAACCCATCTATCACCCTACATATCTCTACCCATATTGGGTACATATATGATAGGAACCCAAGAGCACGCAGAATAAAGTTGGGCATTAGTGAAAGATGCTAGGCCGGATGGTTCATAGTCCGGGCCAAGGGCTCTCTCATGTGCGCACAAGCTAATATTGGGAATCGGGCCTTATGAAAACAAACTAGACTTGAGGACTTGGGCTTGTTGGGACCACCTGAAGTAAGGAATGTTGCATGATGCATCCAAATTATGGTGATGCAAGAAGTAGAACGAACCATGGCATGATTTTCTTAATCTTTGAAGCACACATGTAGGTTGGGTGAAGCCAATCAGGATATAGTCAGTCCATAGGACATGGATTGATTGGGCACCAACTCGTCCAACTCAGGACTTTGGATGAATCCATTTACCCCAACTCTAAACCAGCTCATTAATGTGCATCACAAGCAACCAAGAATAGGATTATAGGAAATCTAAGCATCGACTATTATTACCAACCTATAGAATTAATACTAACCTATTTGTAGGCTGAAATAAGTTATCATTAAATGATAGCTTCATTCCAAAAGGACCAACCATTATTCTCTTTAAGATGGCAATTATGCTGCCCTATTTCAAGTGGTTGGGAATAACAGCTTCCTAGGTGTCCTCTTGTCTCTTCATGCAACCTACCTTGGGTTGTTCTAAGCTATATAAACCCATCCATATAAATAAAAAAAGAGGTGGTGATTTCCTACAAATTTTTTGTATTTCAAATGTCTCTCTTATCCTTAACTGGTGGTGAGTCAGTCAGTCTTTATCATTTTTAGCTATAAAGTTGACATAAAGTTGATTCGGGGATGTCTCTCTTATCCATAAAGTCTTTATCATTTTTAGCTATTTCAAATGTCTCTTCTTGATAATTGACCAACCATTCACATATAACCTGTCATTTTTAGCTATAGATGTGAAAGAAGCAGGCTGGTGTCAAAAACATAAAGTTGACATCCGAGAAGGAAAGCTGACGCTCAAAGAAGGAAAGTGGACAGCCAAAAAGGAAAGCGGGTACCCAAGGAGGGAAAGTTCACATTCGGAAGGAAGACCGACGTCCAAGAAGGGAAGACCATCATCAGCCAAGAAAAAGGAAAGCAATGTGTGAATGGGCAAGTTGTGACACTAAATTTGGTAGGTCACCGAGAAGAAAGTTGCTGACGTTGCCAAGAATAAGTCATATGGCTAGGCATAGGTGGCTTCAGAATATAATTTGGTAAGTCACCAATTCATATCATCTTCAACATAAAAGGAATGAAACTTTCCATATTTGGCTCAATCACCAAAGTTACTAAAACTAGACGACATGGGTTTCCAAGATCGATGGGAAGGAAGAAGACCCATGTAGTTCCAATTATGGCAACTTACTATATTTCTTGGATGGCCATTCACGGCGGGATTGAGCCAGACTATCAAAATTGTCCCAGCCAGCCCCACATGAGTTTGAAGAAATGGATCAACAACTACCAAATTCGGTCAATTGCTGTTTTAGCTTGATCCAACAAGATCATGCAATGAAGACAAGGCAACGTGCTGCATCTAATTTAGCAAGTTATGATGTTTGATTTGCTTGGGTATGATTTGGTGATTTTGATACATGCTTTGATCATTTACCAAATTTAGTCCACCAAAGTCTCAAATGTTTGGGAAGCTCGTTGGGAGAGTCCATGAGGAAATACGGCATATTGAAAGTGGGCAATGATGAACGTGCCCAAGGCATTTTGGAATTCTGCAATATTAAGGCAACAAGTGATTTCAGCAACCTTCCCAATCGGAAGCCATATTCAATAACCTTCCCAATCGAAAGCCATGTTCAGCATCGTCTCAAACTTCAGCTCGTCTCAATGATAATCAACCCATCTAGCTAAGAAACAACGTGTCATCTGGCCGAACCCACCTAAGACTCATGCTGCTCTTAACCGAACCTACTTACCAAAGAAGGAACATGATGGGTGGCAGATTTGGGAAGCTGTACATAGCACAACACCTGCCTAACATGATGGGTGGCGGGTTTGGAAAGCTGTGCACAGCACAACACCTGCCTAATACGAATAAGGGAGAATTTGGAAGGATTGGCCAGCACCTACCTGCCAAAATGAAGCCACATCCATTAAGGCAACTTGCCTTGTGAATATTTGCAGCAACTAGGCATTCTTTGGCCTATAAAAGGAGCTCTAAACATGCTCCAAAGCATAAATCCGAGATTGATCCCATCCAAGTTGAGAAAAGCCCAGTATAGCAGAACGTTCAGTAAGAGGAAATAAAAGAGAGGGAGAGAAACAGAGAAACAGAGAGAAGAGGAAGGCCGCAGCCTGCCGCCCACTTTCAGCTACACGTTATCTTCCGTTTCCACCCACAGGTTTCTCTTCTTTTACTAGTTGCATAATCCTTGAAGAATCTGTAATTAAGGTGCCTAAGTCTCTATGAAGATGTATTGATGCGAATCTATGAGCTGTCTTCATCCTTCTTTCATGCAATCTTTGACATACACATCTATATAGATCCTTTCGGCTCCATTACACAAACTCAAAATCATAAACCTCTTTATTTCCCCATGTTCAAGTGATTCCTAGGATTGGGACTATTGATTTATTGCTATAGATTGTTTAAATCACAAATAGAACACACACACACTTTTATTGCAAATCTGAAGTTTTGAAACTACACTCTGCACATGACTGATCACGGAATTTTCTGTAATTATCTGCTAATCCAATCAGGTTTAGATTTAAGACATATAAACTAGACACATCCATGAATGTCCTATAAAAGTTTTAAGATTTTATACATTATTAAACATGATAAATTAAATCTGAAAAGTTTTACAAAAACCAGAACAGGTTCACGAAAATCAGAAAACTCTGTGACATATGTCTGCTATTTCTTGAATATCTCTATACATACTGCATCAAATCGAGAGAAAATTGTTGATTTAGAAATCTAACGAGAGAAAATTGTTGATTTAGAAATCTAACATCCATACCTTTTCAACAAAATAAATTTCATAAAAATTGAAGGTCTAAGCACATAGATATCACAGTTTTTCCGAGTCTTTGATGTTCTAGTACAAAACTGTTCTAAGTTCCTGAATGATATGTAGTTCTAGATTTAATTTTGAGAATCTGTAGATTGAATTTCAAAACAAGCATGGTGCATCCATACTTATAGACATGTCTTTAAATCAACAATTTTATTTACGTATATATACCTAAATGTTTTCTGATTGTGCACATGTATGTATACCTTCTATAAAATTTTCACAATTTTAGAAACTCAAAAGTATTTTTAAAAAAATCAAAGAACATGTCTTTGAAAACAGAATCAGTTTATGTTTTTCAGAACCTGAAATTTTCCAAAGTCAAGAACTAAATCATGATTTCTTTAAACTTTCAAAGTAGGGTTTTGCTTTTTCAAAATTTAACGGATTTCAAATATTTTCCAAGCGTCTAGGTTGACCCTTGAGCATAGGTTCAAGAAGGCCTATGTCGATAAGAACTCATTTGTCCATGATCATCTAATAAAGTTAGAAATTGAATCTTTGTTAGTTTGAGTAAACTAACTGGCACGCTTGCGCACACGATGTAGTCTTGAGAATTTCTTTTCAAATCTTTGTAAGTTTTGAAATAAAAATTCACATCTACAGTTACATTATAGGCTCATTGCTTTGCATATTCTAGACTCTGAAATTCCATCCAGTATGCATTAAAAATTTACACCCTACAATTATAATTTCTTGATCAATTGCATGGTATTGAATAATCTTTCAAATGATTGAGCTACTCAAATAGTCATCCATACTTATCTTATAATTAAATCTTTGTAAAAAAATCCTAACCATATTCCTCCCCGAATTATTCTATGAGACACAATCCATCCTCAACCATTCAACCTAATTCAATTTTCACCCATCTATTAGTTATCCAACCAATCCAAGAAAATCGTTTCTCTCTCTTGTTGTGACATGCAACTATTGTTGCAACTCAATTTTCTGTTGTAGGCAATTGAGACAATCATCATCAACAAGAGGAAATCATAGGGAGAAGCTCATCGATTTGCTGGTACATCATCATAAATTTCAGATTTGAACAAGCCAAATGTATCATTAGCGCAAAGATTGAACCTTGTCAGTTGGGATAAGAAGACTTTTGTGAAAAGAACCAAATGGGCCCACACACATTTGAAGTGGTTGGAGGTAAGTCCTTAAAACCTACTTCTAATTCATTCTTCTTTTCTAATAAGGTTGTTGTGAATTAAGGTTTCATATAACTGAAATTTGCAAACATTTATTGATGAACTTAATCATAGCACCTTGGGTCACTACTTTAATTGGCAATACCTCAATCTATTTGGTAAAATAATCAATAGCCACAATGATTAAAGTATGCTCCTTCAATGATTTTAGATAAATGTTTCCAATTAGGTCTATGGTCCACCCTATGAATGGCCACAATTTGATGTTTGGATGTAATTTTGACATAGGTACCTTTTGTAGTGGGCCAAAATGTTGGTATTGCTGGTATTTCTTTGCATAATTAATGCAGTCTTGGTGTGTTATAGGCCAATAATACCCATGTTGCTATATTATCCATTTCAGTTTGGGTCCCAAATGATGAGTCCCACAAATACCTTCATAGATCTCAACCATCACCATTTAGGGTTTTGCTGTGCTCAAACACTTCAATAGCAAGCATTGGTGACTTCACTTATACAAATCACTATCTAACAAAGTGTAATTTGGGGCTCTACACCGGATCTTAACATTTGAACATTGCGATGGTTGGTTTAAGCATTTTACCAGTAAGTCCTTCCAATCATTGGCTCTTCCAATCCTTGATGTATAACCCAAGGGATATTGAGCTGAACTAATCGCCACTTGATTCTCATCTCTAGGTATATATGATAGCTTCACCTCACAAAGGTTTCTAATAAACTTGTTGCATGATGGTGCAAAGACTATAAGTTGGGACTATTACATTGGTAGTCTCCTGTAAGTTGTCTGAGCACCACTTGAGAGTCATCATAGACTTCTACCTTTCTTGCACCAACAACCAATATGAGGCTTAAACCATAGATCAAAACCTGATATTATGCTTCCTTATTGGTATAACTTGGCTCCAGAGACATAATAAGAATTTCTACATTCTCAATTGGAGAAATAGTACATACACCAATTCTCACACTCTTACTGCTCTTTAAGCCATTGAACACAATCAATGAAGATTGTTCCGTGATCATGCTTTGTGTGGTGCCCAAGGGACTAATAACCTCAATACACATAAAATACATCAAGTAATCAGCCACAAGTTTATCTCTTACCGCTTTGAGATGAAGATGCTTCAACTTAAAAGGACATAACTTGATTGCCCATTCTACTAGCCTACCATGGAGAGTTGAGCAGCCAAAAAGGTAATATAAAATATCAACTTTTCTTACTACCTTTACCTTAATCAACAAAAAGTATTATTTTAACTTCATACATGCATGACACAAGGCCAAATACAATTTTTTTATTGAAGAATATTAAAATTCTACATCCATGAGTAACTACTCAAATAGGAAATAGCACACTTAGTATTGTCATTGATATCTTGTGTTAGAAGATACCAAATAAATTATTTTGCACGAACTAAAATAGCTCACTTGGTATTCTCATGTCTTCAGTAACTACTCCGAGAAATTGTGGAACCAACATTGGCAGCTTTGCTAGATACTCCTTCATTCTTTCTAATGCAACCTATTATTTTGCACCCCAAATGAAGTTGTATGTGTCCTTCAACTTGAAATTGTTAAAGGGGCCATCTTTTCCGTGGCATTAGGAGTAAAACACTACAGAAAGCTAACCTATTTGATCAAACTTCATAGCTCCCTCTTTATTTTGGATGGTCTTGCTTGCATCAATAATGATCCTAGCTTTGTTTGAGTCAACTTCGATTCCTCTATTGTATACCAAGAAACCTAGAAAATGTCCAACAGAAACTGCAAAAGCACATTTATTAGGATTCATTTTTAAATATTGTCGTAATATTCGTTGAAAAACCTATTTTAGATCAAACAATTGTTTTTCAAAATCTCCAAACTTAACTATAATATCAACTATATATATCCATGCTTTTCTTGATTAAATCATGAAAAATACATTTATTGCTCATTGACATGTGACTTGAGTATTCTGGAGTTGAAATAGCATTACTACCCATTCATAAATCCCTAATGCCCTAGGGTATTGAAATATCATTTTATGCATATCCTCAGGTATATTTTGATCTAGTTACACCACGAGATGCCATTCATGAATGATAAAATCCCATATGTGGTGACTATGTCAATCAATATATCGACCATTGGCATGACATATTGATCTTTGGGTGTAGCTAAATTGAGATTATGATAATCAATACACACTTATAACTTCCCATTTTTCTTAATCACATGAACATTATTAGACAACTATTCTACATATTGAGTTGTTCTAATGAACTTGGCGTATAAAAGACATTGAACCTCTTATTTGATCGTTAAGAGCATTTCAAGTTTAAATCTCTTTGGATACTATCTCTAAGGTTTCATCCTTGCTTTTAACAAAATGGTGAATTCAACCAAGTCTAGAGATAACCTCAACATCTCCTAATATTTTTAGTTCAAACAATCCTTGTATTGCTTAAGCAACTTGACCAATCATGACTGATTTTCTTCAGATACGATAAAATCCATCTTCATTGGTCTCATTGTTCCTTTCAAACTAAGATTCACCTCTAATAAGGGGTTTGTTGGAACAAAACTTAGATCATTTTTTTGCTTAGAACAATTAAACTATACCCCTCCTTCATGAGTGGCACAATGGTGAGAGCAGACAACAATCGCTTTACCCCCAAGCAGCTTAGAGTGATTGCTTCTGATTCACTGTGCAACATAGGTGATGTCCAAACATTGGAAGTAGTTTGTAATATCTTAAGGTTGAGTATCCATGTGTAACTCTAGGCAATGGCCTAATCAAATCTCCGAGTAGTCTAACATGAACTCACCTCCTCCAAAGCCTCATGAATTACTATGGGCCTTACCCAAGGTGAATAAAATAATATCTTGAATGCTTTGACATCGATTGTGAAAGGATCTTCTTTGCATCAACAACTTTAACTGCTTTGTTAGTCGAGGACATCAATTTCTAGTATAATGTTGATGGTACACAATAATTGGAATGTATCCAATCTCTCTTGAGGAGTAGAGAATATCTTGGGTTTGCATCAATCATGAAGAAAGGAGTAGTTGAGGTTCTTGAACCCACTGCAAGTTCTACAACTATTAACACATAGTGGTTGAGGATTCCCCTAGAAAATTAATCATCTTGAGGTTCATCAACTCTTGTTGTCTGAGAGACTGAATCCGTGAGCCACTCATAATTTTGATTGACTCTATATTATGTGAGTCAACCACGATCCTTATCGAACGAGAGAATTCATGTGTTTTTGGCTCAATTTCAGGAGCATGTTCAATCTCTTTATATGAAATGTATGGTTCTTACTTCTTGGCTTCCTTTGCACCATCAACCATATATGCACAAAATCCTCCTTTCTAGAGAGTAGTGAGTATCTCTATCCTTTGTCTCACCTTCTTGGTTGGGATCATTGGTTGCTAGCCAATCCTTGTTCTATTCATAGAGAACTGCTTTAACCAATTCTTATAGATACTCAGATAGAATAACATCTTCTAATTTAACATTCATGGCATCCACTTCTTTCTTGTCTAAAATTGTATGACTCTCTTTTGGTGAGCCACATGGATCGAGTGGAAATTCATCCTCCTTTATAGGATAGATTGTATTCGACTAAGAGCATCAATGGCTTCATTTCCGTCTTCATGGATAGTCATGCTCAAATTCATCATCGATAATAGAACTTGAAAGTGGTTATTCGGGAAATGATACATTCGTTCATTGAGAAGCTCACCGATTCCAACTTCCTTCGACATTGAGCTCTGTAGACGTGAATTTTTATTTCAAAATCTTTTAGGATTTGAAATTAAACTCTCGAACTATGTCGTGTGCACGAGCGTGCTAGTTAGTTTACTTAAACTAACAAAGTTTGGTTTTCTGACTTTCGTAGACGATTATGGACAAGTGAGTTCTTTTTGACGTAGGCCGTCTTGAACCAACACTCAAGGGTCAACCAAGACGCTTGGAAAATGTCTGGAATCCATTAAATTTGAAAAAGCAAAAACCCGATTTTATAAGTTTCAGAATTTGTGACTAAGTTCCTGATTTTTGAAAATTTCAGGTTCCGCACATTACAAAATATGTTCTATTCAGAGACCTATTCTTTGATTTTTTTTAAAATACTTTCGAGTCTGCAAAAATTCTGAAAATTTTACAGAAGCAAGATACATGTGCATAAGTAGGAAATATTTTTATTTTGTACTTTACTTCTGTAAATCCTGAGAATTAAATCTGTGACCGAAGACTATTCAGAAACGCAGAATAGTTTTGTGTCTGTGGTTTAGAGTCTCAAAAAAATGATCATATCTCTGCACTTAAACATCTAAATTCAATAAATTTTATTTTATTGAAAACCCCAGATGTTAAATTTCCAAAGAATCAATTTTTATACAATTTCATTTAGTATTTACAGAGATACGAGCAAAAGAACAGACAATTGTTTCTGAATGTTCTGTTTCTGAACATAATCTGGTTTCTACTCAAATTCACGGATTTAATTAACTAGGAAAACGACTACATAAAATCCTTAAAATTTTATCAAATAATCCCTGACATTTCTAGATTGGACGTGCAAAACATTGACTTAATTGGATCAATCGTTCGTCTAAAACAAATCTGTGTTCAGGTGTATGCAGTCATGTGTTCTAAAAGTTCAGATTTGCAGAAAATTTTAGACGTGTTCCCTTGATCATTTGGAATACTTTTCAACTTGTAACTAATCCTAAAATTTGTAAGGATCACATGTGTGTATTGTTTTTATCATATTCATGGAGATTAATGGATAAACATGCACGTTTTGCATCAGTATTGATCGCAAACACGATATTCAATTCAGTCCTCGTACAGTCTTCTGCAAAAACCGACAGATTTTTGAGTTTTCAATTGATCACACTCATAAAATGAATGGTTCAAACCTGTGGGATTGAGGAAGAAGAGGGTGTGAAGCTTCTAACGTAGCTGAGGAACCTCCACGAGTGGACGTCGGACGACAGAGCAAGGTGAGCCTGCTTTTCTTCTCCTCCTCCTTTCTTCTCCTTCTTTCCCTTCTTTTTCTCTCTCTTTCCTGCGGTTTTTCTCTCTTCACGGATTGGTATTTTGTAGTTGATGGTTGATCCTTGGTACTCACCTCAGATTCATCTAACTTGGATCTATCTTTGTGCTTACCTCAGATTCCTCAAACTCAGATTTCTGATCTCTCCCGATTGGATTTTTGATCTCTCAGCTTAGATGGCCTGTTTCACCTCTCAGATTTTTGATCTCTGCACACCCCTTGATTATCTCTCCTGATTTTTTTTCCTCTCACTCGGATCCCCCCCTTTATTTTAAACTTGATTCTGTCCTGATTTGATAAGCTCGATCCTTGAACTTGATCTCATCTTGATTTGATAAGCTCGATCCCACATTTGAATTTGAACTTGATCTCATATTGTTTTGATAAGCTCGATCCCATATTTGAATTTGATCTTATCTTGATTTGATAAGCTCAATCCCATATTTGAACTTGATCTTATCTTGATTTGATAAGCTCTATCCCATCTATTGCATTGTGACAACAATTTTCACGCTCAATGAGTGGCCACCAATGTCCCTGTTGTTAAACGCCAAAGCTACAATTGCTTCCTCAGGCTTTGAGCATCTTGATGAGCTAAAAAGAAAACATTTATTATAAAACACAACTAGTTCAGTAGTTGAACTGGATGAAGCTGAACATAAAGCATAGGCAAAAACCATTTTTAGGACAAGGAAGCCTCGTATGATGCTCTTAACTGAAGATATTAAGGTTACATCTATGAGAGTGTTCGAGCAAACCCATGTTACCTACATGTTTGCCATGAACGTGTTCAAACAAATCCATGTTACATGCCTACTTACTATGAAAGTGTTCAAGTAAGCCTATGTTACATTTTTGAAAACCAATTTCTATGCTCGATGGACTTCACTTCATAAGTGTCGGAACACTAACAACCATTGTCAGCATAACAGCAGGATCATAATGGATATCGATCCCTATATCAATTGTATGTCTGTAACAACCAAATATAACATGGACATGTTACCAAATGCATTCGATACAAAACCTTTCTCTTTGGAAACCACCGTTCTTGCATCAATCTTTCCTTTCTTTTTGTGATACTGACTTTCCCCTCTGGAAATTGATTTCTTTCCAAATATGAGCTTTTCTTTCTAGGAAGCTCACTTTCCCTTTTTAACGCCCGCTTTCCTTTCTGGGCGCCCACCTTCCTTTTCAGGTGTCAACTTGTCTTTTTTATGCCTGTTTCTTTTCAAATGGTAAGTTTTCAAAATACTTTTCAACAGAAATTTCTCAAGGAAACGAAATTCTGCTTTTTCAGTGCTGAGGGCAAAATCATTATTTTTATCCAATTTTGTCCAAATTTAAAATTTTCAGAAAGAGAAGCAATCTTTCATCATTTTAAGGCTTCCATAAAATTTTGATGCTAAAATAAGCTCGTTTGATGCCTTTTTTATTCGAAAACCCAAAGCTGCCAAAAATAGCTAATTTCCTAAAAGGTAATTTTTTTTAAAAAAAATTGGGTGTTTACAAGCTCTTCTTTGTGAAGCTCGTCATTTCTATGTACGCGTGGTTTGTTAATGATGGAATCAGGGCCACATATTTCACCAAGAAATGTTAACCATTGGTCAACTTTCAATGAATCAATACAAGGTGTAACCATTCAACCTTGTACTGGGAACTGTTCCTTTCTGTTGCAATATCCAGTGAACTAAATCTTTTTTGCACTCACACTTTAACAACCCATGGTAGGCATAATTAGCAATGATGTGGCATCCATCTAGGCTTGGCTTTGCCCCTCGAACTTAAATCGGGGTTGTGGACAATAGGGCTCTAGACAATGGGGTGAATTCTTAGTGATGGGAGTGATCTTGCAGCCATGAATAAAACTTTTGATCCGTTTGCAACTCATGTGGATAAAACTCATGCCTCCCTTGGGAAGCTCTTTGAGTTTGAAGGTTTGTAGAATGATTTGACAATCAAACGTGTCTAAGTAACTCTCGTTCATCAATAGTTCATGACTCCTTTACTTGTTTCTAAGGGATTTCACTCCGCTAGACATGGATTTGCTTGCAATGATGGTTTATTCTTGTCGCCTCGAATAGATTGCGTCTATATTTCTCTCTTTTTTGTAATTGTTCAAAGCAATAAGGTAGGACCATTTTTACTATAATAGACATGAATGGGAACAAATTTGCGTGAGTTCCAAGCCTCTTTTTTATAGGTTCGAGGTGACCATCCTTGATAGCCTCATGTATAACCAAACACAATTTGACGCATTGATTGATTCCATAAGAGATCATGTTGAGCCATTTACAGTATTGTAACATCTTCTTAAGCTAATCCTAAGAGGATACCGAATGTTTTTTGGAAAGATGAATTTTTCGATCCTTCTGGAGTAAGTTGGAGATTTGATCGGCCTTTCATATATTGATCAACCATGTCTCATTTTCATTGGTATATTTCTCTTTTTCCTTTGGGGATCGAAGAATATTAAAGACATAAGAGGATCCTTGTGTCAACTCAACAATCATAACCCCGACTGAGTGGGACTCACCATCAGTCTTTTACATCATATCCTCTAAGTAGGAAATCATACCTTGACAATGATTTCCTTTATATCTTCTTGCTTATCAAATGGCACATCTGGGGTATATTCAAGTTGTACTTGACCTCTACTACTCAATTAGCCAACTGACCAAAAGTTGGACATAAATGACCTATCAAGCCATCAGTCTTTTACATCATATCCTCTAAGTAGGAAATCATACCTTGACAATGATTTCCTTCATATCTTCTTGCTTATCAAATGGCACATCTGGGGTATATTCAAGTTGTACTTGACCTCTACTACTCGATTAGCCAAGTGACCAAAAGGTGGACATAAATGACCTATCAAGCCTGTCTTAATCTCTATAGGCAAGCAATTACATGCCAAAACTATATATTGGGACTTAGTACTCTACATCTGACATCGGGTGACCAATTAATGGAATTTCTCAAAAAAGACCTCAATAATTTTATCACCTTTCTAATGAAGGTTCATCAAGTATGTAGGAGTTGGCTGATGATGAATCTTGTTAGAATGCTTAAGAAATGCCTTATGTATTTATCCCAAGTCTCAATTGATCCATATTTTAACGATGTATATGAAGCATATATTTGGCCTATGAGAGAGGACACAAAAAGCTTGAGCTTATATAACTTGTTGTCTCCAAACTCCCCACATTTGAGGTTGAATAAAGTCATTTATCTAAGTATTTACCATCCTGACTTGAAAAGGTGGTAAATTTCACTTTAAATCTCTTGGTATAGGTGTAAGCCTATCAACCCATTTGGAATATGGTTTACAATCAACATCCATATCAGTGTGTCCTCAAACTCCAGGAGCTGATTTGTTATCTAGTTGCCGAAAGCTTTATGTCGGTAATGCATCGGTGGCAACGATGCCTAATAAGTTTGGAACGAATGCATTTCATGTTAATATGCCAACTATTATGATGGAACCAATGATCCAAAGTCCATAGGTTGTAAAGATGACAAGAAACCCTCCTGTCTTAGCAACCATAAATGGTGTGATTGGTGGTACAGGTACTTGATGTGTGATCCCAGCGTACAAGTTGGGGGTGGTGCTCTCATATAGACACCATATGGTTGTCTCGTGCCAATGGCTTGAAATGATCAAATCGATATCGAGGAGTCAAGTGATCTCCAAACAATATTAACTCTTCCATATTGTAAATTGGGTCATCAAGACATAGGAGAACTTGGGACATTATGACTTCTCGTATATGTACCAAGAAATGACCCTTGTTGGGCAGTTGCCTCAACATTCTGCCTCCTTTTATCGGTTAGCATATCTTGCTCTCGAATGGTGACTAGCTGATTTATAATCATAGTAGGCATACATTCCGTCATGTGATAAAAGTAATGCTACTTGAAGATCTATGAATTGTCTTTGCATCCAAACAATAACTAATGTTCTCAAACATTTAAGGACAAGGTCATCATTTGGTTGAACGTGAGGCGTAATAGACATGTTCTTCCTTTGATAAGGTGGTGGATGAGGAAGCAGAGCTTGACCTAATGAATCATCCATACCTGGCATCCGTGAATTGTAAATTGGTGAAGATGAAGAATCATGATCAGTGTCTATGTTGGATGATGCCATCAAGTATAATTGACGAAGTCAAGTTTGCATAAATCGAGAAACCCCACAAGGATGCATATTGTCCCTATGTCAAAAAAATGTGTTGTTACTAGAAGTTACGACTCAACTCAAGTGACTATAGACTTGGTGGAGTGAATTGGAGTTTATGGCATGCTAAAGAACTCTAATCTTTGTTCTCAAGGAGAAGGATGGATAAGGCTTTAGGTAGTGGAATGGGTTTTCAAGAATTTGACTGTACATCTCAATTGCTAATGAGGTGCGTAGGATGTTGGAACACTCAATGTGCTCAAGAAGGCATCAAGAAAGCAAGAAAGCTAAGTTACTACTGCTCTTATAAAAGTGAGACAAAGAAAAAGAAAAGAAACAAGAATTGTGATTTTATTGATGCCTTTTCTCCTTAGTTATAAATGTTATATAGACTTCATTGAAATAGGAGAGTACGCACCAATCTTTTTGGGCGTGATTTCTTATAACTTCTCACTGTTGTGTTAATGCCCCTTTTTGCCACCACATCAATTGGGGATGTGGTAACTGATCCCATGATCTCTTCGTACTTTAGGATCAGTTCCGTGTAGTGAGCCCAATTTACAAGTTTGGGATCTAACATCATGCTAAATGTCCCTCCCTTCGAGGCTTCCGATCCTCTACCATGTACCCTACTGCATTGTTTTGGCACCAACACCTCCAAACTAAACGAAATCCAACTATTCTGATTCATGTTGCTTGAGGCCGGAGTCGATGTTTGACACTGAGACTTCCAAAATAGCGAGTAACTCGAGCCCTTTCTTGCATTGGGTGGCTTTCTCATTTCGAGCAAAGAAACATTGGCTTGCCTTGCCGGGTATTGAGAAGAACGGACATTTTAAGAGGTGAAGTTCTTGGGAGACACTATCTCTAATCTATGGATCTCAGGTCCAAAAAATATATCCAAGTATCATCTTATAGGTACTTCTTTCCTTCTTTTCTAATTCGGTTTGAACTGCGTTGGCTCATTTTGGGGGATAAAACTCTCCCATCACTGGTTTTCTTCATTTGGAAGACTTAGAACTCGAGATCTTGCTTGAACAACTGTTGAACCATGTTAGTTAGATACCCTTTTCTTGATGATGTTCGTATCTGGTCGATAAAACTCTCCCATCACTGGTTTTCTTCATTTGGAAGACTTAGAACTCGAGATCTTGCTTGAACAACTGTTGAACCATGTTAGTTAGATACCCTTTTCTTGATGATGTTCGTATCTGGTCCCATTGCCACAAACTTGTAGTTACACATTGGTTAGGAGTATGGATCCATCAAGAATCGTTATCACGGAACTATAAGGACGGAAATATCATTCCCGGCTATCTTTTAGGACGGCCACCTATAAGAGGATGAGCAACAGTGACGTCTTGTCATTGGAATTTGCTTATCCGGATTCGGGTAGTATCATGTGGAATTTGGATCCTTCGTGAATCTTTTCTTTTCCCTTTTCTTTCTTTATAGAGAGAGACTGTGGCCTAAAACACACACATAACAATTCACCGAAGATAATTGATTCGATTCACCTTTACATACCTAGTCCAAATCTTGATAAAAGTTAACGATCACCTTATGTAGAGCGTAAATTTTGTTTGTTCTTTTGAGAGCCAATACAATCTTTTCAACACCGGGACATGACCGGCTTCGGGTAAACCATAAACAGTGGTTTCAAACTGTTGGTTCCAGTTATCCTAGAACTTGAAACCAGAACCGCCAGTTTTGATTATATTGGAACCTGAAATAAGAAATGCCAGTTCTATGATGGTTGTGATTTGAGGCTTAAACCGCTCAAAACATGAGAAAAACTATTGATTTTTTTGAAAATTTTGTTTTAAAAAATTATGAATCCAGTGATTTCGATTCTATGGAAGGTGGAACCAAAAAGCAAACCGGATGGTACTCGGTTCTGAATCTGGTTCTAATCGGTTTGGATGTGATTGGAACCGTCGAACCAATTTAGAACCGGCTAGGTCTATTGTCTATGAGAATAATATTAGGAGGGGTGATCTTTTTAAAGAGGGCCCATAATATAACCCTTTTTGCCAGCCCTACTTTTTGTGGGAAAAGGTAGGGAGGGGCAAGTGGGTATGTGTGTACGCAGCCCAATACTCGAACATCGGTTTTACCCCATTATGGATGTGTATAGGGTCGGATCATTCTTTTCTGTGTGGGTAACTGGGCAGATACAGTTTACACTGTACCTCAATTCCAACCACAGTAACAATTTGAAAAGTGTCTTTAAAATAAAATCTCTCATTCAAATAATTAAAAAAATTTAGTTGAAATTTTGAAAAATTCAAGATCCTATACAACGTACAAGATATGTCTATAGTTTGGTCTGCGTATACGTACGGTGCTTCTTATATCCCATACCAAATCAAAGTATACATACGGTCCCCATGATCCGGGGCAATATTACCTTCCTTTTGAAGAGGAATGGTCAAGGTTACGATAAACGTTACAATTGTTTTAATATTTTTAAAAAATAATAAGAGTTCTAGTGGGATCTGAGATAGTGTACCCAAAATAGGATGCCACCCAAAAGAAAGAAAGAAAAAGGATAAACTCGAGAGTTGTTACAGCCAATTTATAGCTAAAACAAACATAACAAACCTTCCCAAAATAATGACCTGTCAATTGTGCTTACCAATTATCAATTATTAATTATATAAAAAATTCTACATGTTCAACTTTGCTTTCCTTTCATTTTAATTTTGTGAAGGCATTTTCAGCTTTTCTTTTTTTCCGACCTTCTTCAACCTTGCTTACACCCATTTGCGCAATTCATCATGAATACGTTGCAGAAATCATCCGTCTCCTTTAGGAGACAAGGCTGATCCGGCCGTGTATGGGATGACCGCTTCGCCACCCCTGGAAAGAACCAACCAACATCTGTTCCTGGAACCCACAGATCAAACATTGAAATGGCTACGAACCACGTCGACTCTCCCGAGCCCAAGGTTAAAAAAGGGCGCGGTTTAGCGGTCATTTGCAGCGGCTGCAGCGGCTAATCTCGCACATGAGCTCGTCGGATTCTGTATATAACCTGTGCATGTTAGGTCTAGACCCTGTGATTCCCATTAAGGATATAATTACTTTTTTTCGGAATTGGGTTTATGGTCAATCGATGTAAAAGTTTCCAACGTTACAAGATGGGGCATTAATCAGGTCATTACTGTAAAGCTTGATGATGCTTGCATTTTACTGGTCTTATTGGTGCCAACTTTTCATGATAAACTTTGTACAAAATCTATTGCTGGAGAAAAACGCATATTGTTCCAAATTTTCTACATATATATGTGTTGTATGCATGTACATCTTTTTAAGAGAAAATTTCACGAAACTATTATATGGTTTTCAAAATTTACATTTCAAGATTCAACTTCTTAGCTGAAAGAAGAAAATAATATTTTCTTTATTAATTAAATAGAGACCTAAGGTTTCTATAAGTAGGAACATAAGGTTCTTACAGTAGATAAAATAACTAGAGTTATTAGATGTAAGGTCGCTATTTCCCTAATTGATTAATAATGAAAACCTCACGTTCCTCTTAAAATGTTTAGAAATTAAGGTCACGTAGTGTAAAATTTTATAAACCACGTGAAAAAATTTCTTTTCTTAAATAAAATAAGCATGGTAGTGTATCGAGATAGCATAGGGTTCTTATTTTCTTTCTTCATAGGCAAGTTGATATTGACATAACCTTGTGATGTGCATGCTTAGGTTTTGAACTTCTGACCTAACGCCAGTATACTATGCTCCAATTTCGGGGCATAGCAAGCTCTTCGTCACCAAATATAGAAGAAAATATGAACACGTTCAAAACATAGATCATATCCAATTAAAGAGATTTTATAGAAGAGGGCGTATAGGCATCCCTCTTGATGAACAAGTTCAAAACTGAGCAGACAAAACTATCTATAATACAATAAGGTAAATCTCATGAACACGTTCTTATCTTCTATTACTGTCACTACCAACTTTATCTCTAACAACCTCATTCATCATCCAATCTTTCATTGCATGACAAAACTCGACCAAAAATTAAATAAGGTAAAATTCTTCAAGCAATATGATCAGCATCTCCAAATTAAAAACTAAATTTTTTTGCCTAGCAAAAGAGCTACTTTCATGAAAATTTATTTGCCTATAGATACAAGAACTTATTCAAGAAATCACAAATAAAAAAAGAAACTAAACTAATAATCTAAGTTCAAATCTGAACATATACCGCAACTCTTTCTGTAAGTCTTTTCTAATCTTCGATCTCTCTCACACTGACCACTTAAAGCCCACTCTTTGCAATGTGAGTTGAGATCAAAACATGCTCCCTTGTTAAATAAACTTGTGAATGGAGTATAGGCTCTAACATGAATCCATGACGTTGCAGTCCATTTTTCACCTTCTATCACTGCGCAACTTCCATGAATGCTCAACTCATCCAGGTTAAGGTTAAACAAAAGCACCGCGTCTCCCTTGGTTTCACTGCCAAAATAATTAGTATGTTAAAAATACACCAATGCATCAAATGTCGAGTTAGATCGTATGATGCGATATGATGATACCATGTATAGGTAATACGAACGGTTTTCAACCATTTATCGGGTTGTATCTTGCAACCATATCACATGGATATACTCAGATGTTATAATATCATATGATCTGTGATATTATTTTTGTTTTCTAACTATTTTCAGTTTTTTATTTTAAAAATTAAAGTTTCTTCATAAAAGTGTTGCATTCTGTGATATGGTACGATATATGATTATCGGATCCTATATCAATAGAGGGACCTCTGCGATATTAACTATATTGCTCTAGGGGCATATACGTTTCTTAAAAGGGAAGGGAATACTCCTTTTTGTGAAGTTAAATTTCTCTGTGGCGGCATTAGGCAACCATGCCACGTTGGTGCAAATAAGATGGGAGTAAAACACACACATGCAGGGGATTCGACTCAATAGATGGAGGTCGCGAGTTTGTTATCCCGGGCGAGCATGCCTGGCTTCGACCTTGCTGCTGTGAACACACACAAATGGGTAGCTGAGGTTTGACAGACCTTTTACCAGATATGCACATTCAGACCTTCAATTTGAAGGTTCTTTTATATGTAGACCCTAAACAGGAGACATAACTCATGTGAATGGGTCTCTCGAGAAGGAAAAGGTGCAATGAGGTATGGATGTGTGTGTGTGTCTGTGAGAGAGAGAGAGAGAGAGAGAGAGAGAGAGAGAGAGAGAGAGAGAGTACTGGATGAATTCTACGTCTTGTATAATCAATATTTTCCTTTTCTGTATTTTTCAAAGATAGTAAATGTTGGGCACGAGTAAAGGCCCACAAGTGAAAGTTGATGATGAATGCCGGAGTGCGCAGCAAGTAGGTACGCTACTTGGTGGGGCCTATGACTTCCCAAGTCTTGAGAAAGGTACAATGGCTCAAGGACAAGATCTTTCAAAGGCTTAAAAGACACTAGGATTGATAGGCTTAGCCCCCCTTATGCAAGTGTAACTGATGATACTGATAATTCAGCTTTTGTTCTTTGCAATTGAAACTTTCTTAGAAAAACTCCTAAATATTAATGCAAAATTAAATGTTACAGTTTCTTCTTAGATTTATTAGCTTTTATGGCATTTTCTTCTCTTTAACAGGGTAGCTGGGTTAGACTCAGTGGTGGTTCTAGAAAACTTTTTTAATGGTGCCGAGAGGAAAGTACACGCCCTAATGCAAAATTAAATTATTTATTTTCCATTAGAAAGACACGCCCTAATGCATAATTACTGTGTTGTCAAGATGTACATCATTGCTATTTGCATAAAAGGAGGACGAAGTAAATCAACAGCCTCTTGTGGAGAAACGATCTCCCATGTACCAACTTGGTTGTGATCCACCAATCCACAAAACTGACCGTGTCACGCCACCACAACAGATTGACACGAGATACATCACTTTTGTGTACTTACATATCGGGACACGACGCGATACCCGGAAAAGTCCAGCTGACATAGCAAAGCCGTTGTATCAAAACTTGTGGTTGTCCTTCAAGTAACAAACAATCTCTTGCTGCATCAAGCAAGAAGAACACTATTAGTGATCCCTAAGGCAATAAAAGATTTTAGAGCATGCAAATACAACACTAGAGTCGGTAACGAAACTTACAATTAAGCATAATAAAAGGCAGCCAGTTGCTCCAGGGAATAAGGCATACCACAAACTCAAGCTATGGAACTTTGCCCCGTCAATGAACATCAGAGGAAGACTAGCAGCTGCACGACATCATTCTTTCCAAAGTTAGTGCCTACACATGCACCCCCCCAAGACGCACACACACACCGACACAATGTTAATGATTCAACCTTATATATTTTATTTAAATATTTATATTCTAAATTTTATTCCTTTTGCTTTCTTATTGGACTTTTATTGCATGTTATGTCTTCACCAATTAGCACTTGTATTTGTATATTTTCAAATTAACTTTTGTATTTGTTGAAAAAGCAACGAAATTGAGTCATAAGCATCGTTTAGGTGTGCATCAACCGTTCGATCCAACTCTAATTGAACCGGTAGAAGCATCATGCACCAGCATGTAAACATGTATATCTTGGGAGAGAGAGACAGAGAGAACCGGGAGGATGCGTGCATCCAGTGAAGATCATGAAACAACGGATGCAGCCAAAGCAGTGCTCCTACCGATCCATCCACCCCAAAATACAATGAATGCGACCACTCCAATTGCAGCACAACATATATGAGCAGCGAACATGTAGAATTTCTACGCACGAGCCACACACCACGGGAAAAAAAGCCACATTTGATATGATAGATTAGTTCCTGATGAGAGTATAGCAATTCGTAACCGCACTAATATGCGTTAAAAAACTATTTATCTTCATATTTAAGTTTCTTAAATCTTATATTTATTGTGGATTAAGTCTCTGATGTTTGTCTTTTTTTATTAGATATTTAGTGTAATAGGTTTGGAAGTGATTGCCCAAACTTTAGAGATTTTACAGTAAGAGTTCTGATTCAAACCTATAGTGCAACACAAAAAAGCACAAACGGTTGAAACATAAGTGACTTAGTTTTCATCCGTTGTAACATGCGGTTCCGACAGAGGTAATCTTGTATTAGTTACTACTTAAAGATTTAATTCATTATTTTATTTGACTTTAATTGTTAATGTTATTAACTAACTACCTATCTTTCTTTCTTGCAGGCAATTAAAAAGTTAAATAGGGAAGAAAACCAATTTGATCCAATAAGTTTGGATATTTTTGATATATTAGAAGATTGGATTATGGAAGATAATGAAGCAAATGTACTCTTAATCGAAGAGGACATTGCATGAATTAATTTGGAAGGAGCGCAACAACATCATCAAGGGGATGAAGATTTTGATTTTAAAGTAGAAAGTAGTGAGGATCTTCAGTAAGGAGAAAATAAAGATTATTTGGTTGATGATCCTGATCTTGCATGTAAATGTATTTTTTTCAATTATGAAAGTTATATTTTTTTCTAAGGATTCTGCTTCAAAATATGTAATTTTGTTTTCAATTATTAAATGGTGAATGATGAATATGTACTACATTTTTGTATTATATGAATTCTTTATAATTATCATATTTTTTCCTATTTTTCTAAAATTTTGAGATTTTTCTAATTTTTTTAGTATTAAATTATGATACAGGGTCATACTATATCGTATCGTGAACCAAAACAATATAGGATACGATACACATTGAACAACACTGGTTCAACTCCGATAGCCATCATTTTTCTCTATAGACTTTTATCCATGATTGATAAAGTCTCATTGTGGTTCTAATAGCGTTCTCTCACTATCAGTTTGTTCTCAAACAATCTGATTTCGTTCTATCACTATTAAGGCTGTAGTTCCCCATCTAGGAGCTACTTGACCATATCATTTACCTTTGCTTCCTAAAATAGAGTCTTAGGTCAAAGATATGGTGTACCGTTGATAAGCTCAGCTTCCATCCAAATATTTAGGTGTGCCAACTGAAGCTTAAAATGTAGTCATTGTGATCAAATGGTGGATGGTTTAAAAATATTTGCAAACATAGAATGGGTTATTTGAAGGTGATTCTCATGGGGTGTTCTATTGAAATGATCACTGGATTCATCTTATGACATGGGATGTTATGTGCAAAGTTGCAAACCTAAACCTGAAGGCGTCATATGCATTAGGAGGCTCTGTGATGTTTGAGATCTTGGTTTACCCAGTCCTTGGTGCAACATAGTTAATTGATGTGCCTCTCTAAGGAGTTATGTCTCTGGTTGAAGTTGAAGATTTCAAGTTGTCTCATGGGGATGAGCGTGAAAAACAAGAAGAAATATAGAAAGGTTTGAGATGAATGGTAGGAAATGGCCAACAAACTGAATTACAGTTTGAGTCTATGGTTAGAACCTTGTTATCTATTGACAAGTATCACTTTCCTGTTGTAACCAATCTCAATAATATTTTCAATTTCTTATGCTTTTATTTCTCTTCTTCATTGGAAAATGGAAATCTTAGAAAATGTCTGATAAGAAATTCAAATTCTAAGGAGATCTCATTAGAAATGGAAAGGCTCATATGCTTTTTAGTAAATATCACTATTTCAAGTACTTTTCCTTAAAAATATAAAACTTTTGAGTTAGGCTACAATTTTTGAAGGATAGCACCATGATTTTCAAAATCTAGTAGGGGTAGATTGGTAAACTTACTAGAAACTTATGAGTAGCAGAAGCTTCTGGGTGGGTTGTATCAATCCTTTCTGGTTTGCAAACAGAAATCAAAAGAGGGTGGTCGGAAGCCACAAAATGACTTCACATGCCTTGAAGGTAGAGCTCCTTAGGGCTGCTTATGAGAGATACATAGTGTTACTCACATACTGTCCCTCTGATTCTTGCAACAGAGTTCTTTTGCTTTTATGTTTTGTTTTCTTTGTAAAACCTGGAAAAGAGAAAGAGACAACAGAGGTTTGTTCTTTGCGTTTGTTTCTCATAAAGAGGTAGGCGACTTTCTCTATTCTTCGTATTCTTTTCCTTACCTTTGTTTTTTTCCTTTTGGAATCCTATTTCAGGTATCAACAAGGATTAATGTGAATAAGGATTAATGTGAGAAAGAATCTTCCTAAAGCAGCTGGTGTTAGCTACAATTGTGTGTAGATAGGATTTCTCTCTAAGTGTTTTCTTCCTCCTTTTTTCCGATCACCTATTGTTCTTTTTGCATCCCGTAAAATGAGAGAACGAACTAGGTTAAGAGAAGATTTCTCTGTGTTGCGATAATTCAATCAAATCGTGATCTTATTCAGGCTCTAATATGGGTTGTTTTTCCTTTGACAAGACTTCCTTGAAATCTTTTCTTGTTTTGATGATTTTTTTAAAATAAAACTTAGAAAAGGTTTAAGGAAGATGATTATGAACATATCCATGTTGTTGCATGAAAATAGATCCGTACAGAATGATTTAACATAAGTTATTAGTAGTAAAAGTGTATCTCAGATTGGTCCTTAAGAGGCTAATTAGGTAAAAACAGGTGCTTGAGACACTTGCTTGAATCAACATGTGATACCAATGCTAATTTATTTTGCCATTGGGCTTGAATCGCTTGGTATGACTTTGTTGAAGAGGTTTCATAGAGAGAGAACCACAATATATCTTTGTTTTTCTGTATCTCTCTCCACATATTCTCATTTTGGTTTTCATCCTTGCTTTATTTACTTTCTTTGGATGTTTATTTTAACAAAGAGAAATAACTCTTTTGCTATATTACCTCTTGTATTTCATTTTATAAACAAAAATTATTTTGTTTAAATCTGTTTTACCTCAGAAAAGAAAATAGATCATGCAATATGGAAGGGACCCTCCTTCCTATTACATGACCGTTATACCTAGGCCTTATAACCATTTAATAATCTAAAGTTATCTGTTGTTTCGTAGTTGAAGAAGCCATCAACGATCCTGCTAGAACTGTCAGCAATATGTTAGAATTAATGTGTATTAATTGTTAGGTTAATTAAGTTCATGTATAATAATTGCATTAAGGTCTTGGTAAGCATTCCTACATATTCATTTGATGCATCTTTGATATATATATATGTGTGTGTGTGTGTGTGTGAAAATCTTAAAGTGTAAAAGTAACATGTGAGAGACTTAAAGTTTCGTCTCATATTGAAGCATGAAATAAACCCACATGTTCTTTATATAGTTGGTAGCTAATGAAACTTAGTTCAAAGAGTTTGGGAAGGACATGCTAGATCACACACGAGCATGCACGCATGCATTGGGTCGGGCCTAGGCTTGCATTTAGGAATTGTCTTCGGTCTCTCTTTTGTACGAAAAAGTTTTGATCTACATGAGAATTGTCTTCGGTTAAATGGATCCAACATGGGAATGATTACTGGACGAAGAGATGTGTTAGTCGAATCAGATCCGACATTCGTGATCCACCACATTTTCTATAAAAGGAGATTAGGGGCTCCTTGATCTACACTTTTGCGATTAAGACGCTCTTTCCTGTCACACTATGTTCTTTGTGTTCCCCTTTGCCCACAGTATGCTTCCTACAATTTGTAGCTTCTCTCTATTCTCCAACTGAGGCCATTGAGGTATGGTTGAGGATGACTCGAAACAAGGTGTATGCTCCTAGTCATATGTATATTTTATTCTCAGGAAACAGTGTGCAGGTACTCATACATACTCTATAGGAGATGCTAATTTCTCCAAGGCAAGTTCATAAGGGCGACTTACACATATAAGTTTTCTTATTCTGATTCTTGTTTGCCTATGTTTTTCGTATAGTTTGTTTATGACAATCTTTGAATCTGCACTTGTATGTGATTTGAGCATGTTTATAATTATTGCATATTGGTTCGTTATGCATGTATTAGTATGGATTTTACCAACACAATCTACTATCCCTCCTTGATGGATGTACGACTCCACCAACCATCGGCTTAACTGCCTCCTTTGCTGTGCACAACCTCTGAAATCTAACCATCCTACCTATGTCCTTCTCCACCATAGAGCCATATCGCCGACCAATTTCTCCCTCATTGGGAATCCCCCAATCTACGGCTCATAACTCTCTTTGTTGCTTCATCTGGAACTTTGCTTGTTCTGGCCAACCACTCACCTTCAAACGCCCACATATGTCGCTAGTGCAGGCGAAAACCATCCAGAAGGACCACTCAGCCCGTCATGGGACTCGCCCCTCCATCATTTCCTCTTCCTCTCCTTTGCTACATGATTCTTTGTTCATCTACTATTTGGGTCAGACCCAATCAATTGGATCCACTAGCTGCCTGATCCAAACCGCATCTACTATTTAAAACCCAATTCAGATGGGATCAGACCAAATCCCATCACTATTACACAAGCCCACATCAGAACTAATTCCTTCATCATGACCACATGTTGGTTTGACCCGACCTGAGTTCAGTTGACTAAATCCACTGAAATTTGACTGACAATTTCTCTATAATTTCTTATCAAAACCTGATTAATATATGTCGTCAAAAAGCTCCTTATGAACTCTTCGCAACAATGCTATTTTTAGAAGTAACGGGTTTTGCCCTTGTCTTTTACAGTAGCTTGATTGTTGTACAGGACTCATGGTTGACTTGAATAAAATTATTTTAAAGGCTCATGCGTGATGGGATGTATTAGGATAGGTGGGCAGCCAATGCTTCTTACCATATTAGGTGGTCTCTAAGCAATACTCATATGCCCGTGATGAAGATCAGGATAGTGGATTGATGCCAACTTATAAGGAACGGGAATTTTGGTAAATGTTCAGAAAGTCAATAGGTTTTTAGGTCGCGCATAAGCTATAGCTACCTTGGTTGCTTGGCCTCTTAGCAAAGCCAACTATCTTGCTTTTGTATTGCTGCTAATTGATTTGCAGCCATTACTAACATATCCTCTCTCATAAGTTGGAGAAGAGATGCATGTGCTCCCTACTTAGATGCAAGAAACCAATCGATCGTCTAGCTAGAATATAAACCTTTCTTGGCCTCATACTCCTCAAGCATGTCGTGGCTTTTAGATGATGCTAAAAGATCTTCCAATACTTGACCACTTGCGATGAACATTGAGTATGCCTCCTCAAGAATTTTGAGTTCCCTCAAATTTTCTTCATATTATAGTCTAGGCAGCCACCCATTTTCGGTACAAAGACATTTGCTGCTTGTTGAGAGTCATGAATTGGACCACCACTTTGGTAATTTCTCAAATTGCATCAAGCAAATTATATTTGAGTCTTCATTTGCTCACGAGCCCTATGATATTGATCACTACCCTCATGCAAACTGGTAACCAAGAGTTGCTCACGATACCCTTCCCCTCTTCAGGACCTTTATTGAGTAAGTTTTTAACAAACTCGATGCCTATAGCACTCCCAAGAGGAAGGATCTAAGGTTTGGCTTCACCAATGATTATGTCATTGTTAGCAACTACCACAATAGTGCTAACAACTGTTTTCATCGAAGCACCTTCCTAGAGAAGAATTTGTTCAAGAGCCACTTCTTACTTTGAGAATGCGGGGAGGGAGACAAAGTGGCTTTCGCCTTGAGGTAGGGACTTTTCTTTGGAAGATACAACTCAAATGAAGGCAATGCCCTCAACAGGCCGAGGCTTAGAGGGAAGGGAACATTAGGATTCCATCAATGACTGATCAATCTAAGTGATTAATCAGTCATAGGATTTGCTTTTGATAGCGTAGGAGTTTCACTTGAAGGAACCTGGCCTAGAAGGTTCCCTGATATGATCTCCGATGGAAGTCCCTCGATGTTAGGAGTGTTCTCCTGAGTTGCAAGATCAAGAGCCTCAAGAGAGATGTCAGGGTTAGAGAAACCAACATACGATACCTCTTAAAGAGCTTTAGTTCTCAGGTTTGAAGTCCTACAAGGATGCCTTTCATTCAACCATATGAATTTTGGAATGTCTCTTTCATAAGAGACTACTAAAGACCTAGATCGAGGTAAGTCAAATAGACGAATTAAAATTGGGTTGGAACAATAAAAAATAGAACTCTTTTGTTGAAATCATCTCCAAAATAGTGGAGTGTAGTTCTCAGCATCCTAACCAACAAAATCCAGAATGGATTTATGTAGGAAAAAGTGAAAGCTAAGGTGCATATCTAGTCATTAAGAGAACAATGAAAATCTTACAAAGCATGAAGGCGAGAGAACTCTAGGATATAGACATTTTGGGGAGGTTTAGTCAGGTCGACCGACGTGAATGGTATAGATTTGGGTCCAATTGTGATCGAGCTAGTAAAAATCTGTATGAATTCTTCTGGCTCATTATCAAAAATACCAAAGATTGTCTTTAACCATCATTATTCATATTTATCAGTCACCTCCCGATTATATATGAATCCATAATAGGGAAATCCCTCCACTAGTCGCACGGTGCTTGCAACCACTCTAGATATTGCTGAGTTTGAAGTTGTGACACCACCTTCTAAAGTGACATTTGGGTAAATAGAGTCATGAATCTCCTAAACAAGCTTAAATTGATGGGCCAAACAATGGGGTTCATACATCTCAGTTGTTGTTCGGTTGGTAGATGAAGATGATGCCTAATTTCATTCAATAAGTCTCAAGAGCAGAAGAATCACCCATCAATTTGCCGATGATGTATACTTGAGAATAAATATTTTCTTCACATGCAAAGTCACGAGTTTATCATGATCCAAAAGAAAAAGGTCGGAGTTATTGGAAGGTTCTAGGTGGAGTAATTTGCCAAGACAAATCAATAATGTGTTACCTTGGGACCGAAGTCTCAACACAACTGCACCAAAAAAAAATCTTGCCGCTTGAGTTGGACGAGACGGTTGGGATTAGTATTGATACTTAGTTGAGAGAAATATAAATATATCTGACTCTACAAAAATCATGGGCTAGAAGCAGTATTGGGTAGATTCTCATTAGTAAGATGAGAAATAAATGTATGTTTCCCTCGATAGAGGGTGCTAATAGAGAAAAAAGATGAAGGCCAAGGCAAAAAGACATGGATTAATAGGGAGATCGAGCGAAGTATTGGAAAGGAAAGAGAGCATGCACAATCGTTTTATAGATGTTAAGCAAAATATCTTATCAATATCAACTAACATAATCCTTGACTCGACTTTCGAAGCATCGATAGGATTGCCATGTGATGTTATGTGAATAAAAGACAATTATGTTTATCTTTGACACCTTAAAGCAACAAAAAGTAAGGGACAAAACAATAGATGCATGAATAACAAGCAAGCCACAAACAAACATGAGCAAAATTTTTAAATTCAATTATTAATATAGTGTGATAAGTTAAATTTATAGTTTTAACTCTGATTTCACTTATATTTATCCCTACATCCCTTCGAAGATATTTTGAACATCGTCCAATGTTCCTCAAGGTCATTGAACATGGTGGTTGAGGGACATAAAGGATGTGCTTTTCATCTTTGTTCTTATTCTAATTATCATAGTTCTTATCGAGATAGCTGATTCTTGAATTCTTTTCTACAAAGGGAGAGAAATCATAAACTCGACCTTACCAATTAGAGCAAACAAGAAATATTTATGTGATTGCCTATGACGGATGGTGCAAGATCTGGGATTATTATTAGTAACTAAATCCATGTCATAATCAATGAGCCTCGATCAATAATCCTCCAATGAGATCACTCGTAGAGGGTGAGCTAGATGGTCCAAAGTACACAAGAGGAAAAGTTGTTTCATCGGGATTAATGGACTCAAGTCGAGCAATAATATCCTTGGGAGATAAAGAGATAAGAGGAATTTGGCTTAAAGCCTTACCTAAGGATTCCGATACAATCACTGGTGAGAACAAGCTGACAAATCCAAGTTTTGAAAAATAGAGGTGAATCTAGAACTACAAAAATAATAAAAGGGCTCCTACCAATGTGATGAGCCATTGCTCCAAAGTACCTCAAGACCCAAATTAGTTGAATGATATACTATGGTCAAGGCAAGCGATAGCTTCGTACATAATGGTGAAAATATAACATGTATATTCACCATTGACTTTGGTACCGTGAATACATATAATAAAATGATAAAACCACCACAATAAGAATGTATGATGTTCCGCATCTTATACCGCATTAGTACACAAGTACTTATTGTAGATGAAGTAATTCCAAGAGAGATGCAAAGAGAGTCTAAGAATATTAAAATCCTAATTAGTCACAGAAAAAGGATTGATACCGTCCATAGGTAGACTGACATTGTCTAAATATATAAAATTGTTAAGAACATCATTTTCAAAAGAAAACTGAAAACAATTGTGTTGAGAGATCCAAAATATAGGAAAAGAATACAAAAATTGGCCGTCAAAGAGGATGGCCAAACAAGATAATATGATGAGGTTGTAGATACTTAATTTTGTTCAAAGATGACACTTCTATTCTTGTATGCAGTCCAATAAGTCAGCGTAAAATTTATTAGTGAATAGTGAAGAATTCATAAATTTAGGACATCCAGTCATGGGTCAACGCAAAATTTATTGTCACTAGAATTGTTACTACCATTCAAAATGAAACTATCCAATTCATTCCTTGAGTTGAATACCTCATTCATGGCAGATTGCTTAGCTCCATTCATCTTCGGCACAATAGCGCTCAATCAATGACAAGTGAAAGGACCATCACTCAACGGATAAAAGTTACTAGGGATAACATGATGATCTCCCCCAAGAGTTCTTGGTTCGACCCATGAAAACATATACTCCAGTTTGAAACAACATTTGGTAAGAGGTCTTACTCATTATTCAAAATTTCCTTGCCAAGCCACATGAAGTCATATCTGGTGATGAATAAAAAATTCTCAAATACCCAATTGATGAATTAATTCTAACAAAAAAAGAACAAATAAAGTCTCGTGTTTGATATTGATAGATGTATGACTTACATTCTTGAAAGCAGCTTCAGACATAAAGTGACATGGAGGTATGTGTTGATAGTAAAACAATTAAGAAAAATATGCGACAAGCTCTCACCGGACCTAAAATGAGATGTTAGTTTAAACATACAACATAGATAAGTCTCAATGTACAAAATAATGTCAGTGACAACTAGCAAACCCTCCTTAATATTACATCATAAAAGCAACAACAACAAGGCGAGTGAGAAGATATTGGAAATTATGCACACAAAGTAGACAAACTCAACTTTATTGTCATGAGAGACGTCTATAGATAACATTTGTAATGTTAAAGAAAGAAATCAAATCAATCACATTATAATTCTTTTTGTATTTTTAGTATAGTTTCTTCCATCTATTGTTGATGAGAGTAGAAGATGTAACTTAGTTTTTGATAATTTTCCATAATGTGACAATGTTATGTCTTACATATTTTTTCTTATCATCCTCTTTACTCTAACTCATAATACCAACAACCACTCAAATACACCTCAAGGACTCGCCTTGACTGCCTGAAGTCTCATTCAGCTTCCCTTATGAGCGAAAGTCACGCCCAGCTTAACGAGCATGTTCTTGTACTACTTGAATTTAGTCGCCGCGACCACAACAGTGAAATGCCCAATAACAACTACAGTTGTTGACGCACAAGAGAGATAAGCGAAGGTTTCTCCAAAAGAAATTAAAAAACAATCTGATTTTCGTTGTCCCGAGTGGTAAGGGAACGGAAGGGCGGAAAGTAAACCCTGAAGTCGTCGGTCGAGATGGTGGAACAAACGTCTCGTCAACACTAGCGATGCATTCTTGCATATATATGCGAATTAGGCCACTCGATCCAGCACTCTGGCATGCTTTAATCCACATCTTTGGGGGAGTATCTCGACTTCTCCTGGGATATGGAGTTATTGTTGCGTTATTCTTTTTCTTGGTAATTTTCCGGAAATTTTCGCTGGTTTCTAAGAAGGGTCCCTGATGAAGGGATTTTGCAAGATTTCTTGGGTTTTGGTTGCTGTCTCTGGATTCAGGAAGCGAATTTCTGTGGGTTTTCTTTTTCTTTTAGTCAGTATACCGTATGCGCGATGGGCCTTCTGCTATTCTTAGTTATTGAGGGATTTTGTGAAATTCCGTTTACTGGTGAAATTTCTACTCGATAGTGATCTGGAGGAAGAAAAGCTCTCTGTTTGCCAGAGTTCAAAGTTATTGTGAGATTGCTTTATTAAGATGAGGAGGGGAAGGGCTTATTTCCCGAGTGGTAGAAAGCCGAAATTGTCTCACATTTTATACGCATTAGTTGTGTTTCACGTGTTCTTCGTCTATCTTAAGTTCTACGGCTTCCCTGAGATCGCTTCTGTGTTGATGGGTGACGAGAACTTAGCAAGATCAGAGGGGTCAAAGATTACGCGAGGCGAGGAAGTGGAACAGAACAAGCCTTTTCTCCATTCAGTTCGCAAGGATAGTTTTCACAGGAAGTCGGAGGATAGTCAGCGCCAGAATCAACCAATCAAGATACAGAAAAATGAGGTGCATCAGATTATTCCTATTTACCACAGATATGGGAGGATTTCTTCAGAGATAATGAAGGGGATGAAAAAAACTAGACAGCTGTCCGATCTCGAGAAAATGGCAAATGATAAATGGACAGTGGGGATTAAAGCGTGGGAAGAAACAGAGAGTTTTACACTGCAAGAAGTTAATGAGACCATCGATCGGCGGATTGATCGGGCGACTGAGTCTTGTCCGTCTTCCATATCAATGAATAATGATGAATTTGAGAAAGCAGGCCACGTTATGCTTCTTCCTTGCGGATTGGCTGTCGGTTCATCCATAACTATAGTGGGGAAGCCTCAGAGTCCTCATGAGGAATTTGTTTCCCTTGCTGGAAGTGCCGAGAGAGTCTCAACTGTCTTGGTTTCTCAGTTTATTTTAGAGTTACGTGGATTGAGGGCCGTGGACGGTGAGGACCCTCCACGGATTCTACACTTGAACCCAAGGCTGAGGGGGGACTGGAACAAGGTGCCTGTAATTGAGCATAATACATGCTATAGGATGCAGTGGGGAACTGCTCAAAGATGTGATGGCTTGCAATCACCAGAAGATGATGACACTGGTAAAGGCTTTATCTTGTTTGTGGGGCGAATTTTTTCATCATTTGTCAAATTATATAGGTTATATTGTTGAGATGGAACTGAAAGCTACCATTACATATTAAAAGGTGCAATCTAGGGGTTTATTTGGTGCCTCTTCAAAGCGTCAACTTCCCAACATGGTCTGTGTTGGAGCTATTAGAATGGATATTTGTTATTTGGTTAAGCATGAACTCACTATAATTTGCATGTTTCCATTCTTCCCCCATGCATAACTATCCTTTATTTTCCATGATGTTGTCTTGAGCCATCAATGCATTTTTTTCTTGGATTAAGAGATATGTTAGTACTGCAAGCTTGATATGTTTCTAGTGATCTTGTGATTTGGTTCAATAAGAAACTACCTTGGATAAAGGGTGTCCTATTCTTAGAATGTTTTGAACTATTCTCCATTTTGTGCTTCCTGAAAATTTAGATGAATGCTCTTGATTGGGAATTTTGTTGTTTGTTCTTTGAAGAGTTGTAAAAATCCGACGAAGTTTTACACTGGCTGTCGGAAGCCTAACACAACCCTCCTCCTTTATCCGGGCTTGGGACCGGCAATGCAAGGGTATCCCATTGACATATATTAACCTTATAAGAGACATGTATGATGGCGCAAAAATATGTATGAGGACTCAAGAAGGAACGACAAGACTTCTTTGAAGTTAATATTGGGTTACATCAATGATCAACTTTAAGTCCATACTTATTTATAATGGTGATTGATGAGTTAACAAAACATATTCAAGATGAAGTACCTTGGTGTATGTTATTTGCAGATGACATTGTATTAGTGGAGGAGTCTAAGGAAAAAGTTAATAGAAAATTGGAACTATGGAGAGAAACATTAGAAAGCAAAAGCCTACGACTTAGTAGAACAAAGACAGAATATATGGAATGTAAGTTTGATCATTTGGCTACTTCAGAGGACATAGAATTTAAAATTGGCACACATTGTATTCCCCAAAAGGAAAGTTTTAAATACCTAGGGTCAATTTTTCAAAGTGATGGAAGAATTGATGGAGATGTTACACATATAATTAATGCTGGTTGGTTAAAATAGAGAGGAGCATAAAGTATTCTTTGTGATTAGAATATACCATTAAAATTAAAAGGTAAATATTATAGAACAACAATTAGGCCTGCCATGTTTTATGGTTCGGAGTGTTGGGCAGTTAATCATAAACATGTACAAAAGATGTCTGTGACAGAAATGAAGATGTTGAGATGGATGAGTGGTCATACAAGAAAAGACCGTATACATAATGAGGTTATTAGAAACAAATTAGGAGTGGCACCAATAGAGGATAAAATGAGAGAACATCGTTTAAGATGGTTTGGACATATAGAAAGAAGATCAAAAGAAGAACCTGTAAGAAGGTTAGAAAAACTAAATTTGAAAAGTATTAAAAGAGGTAGAGGACGACCACAAAAGTGTTGGAAAGAAACAATAAAGAATGATCTAGCTTATTGGGAGTTAACTGCTAACATGGCACACGATAGGGATCTCTGGAAACAAAGAATCCATGTAGTCGACCCCGTCTAGTATGGGAAAAGGCTTAGTTGTTGTTGTTGTTGTTGTTGTTGTTGTTCTTTGAAGAGAACTATGCATTTTATGTTTATAATTTAAGGAAGATGTATATTTCTAGTAAATGTGATGATCCTTGTTCTTATTCAACAAGATCTTAAATATGTTCTGGATTTTAGGGAGCTTATATTGTTTTAGTCAGTTGATGGCTTCCCCAAGTGTGAGAAATGGATAAGAAATGACAGTGCAGGCTCGAGGGAGACAAAGAGAACTTGGTGGCTGAAAAGATTCATAGGTCGTGCTCAGAGGCCAGCAATGACTTAGCGGTTTCCTTTCATGGAAGAGAGTCTGTTCGTATTAACTGTCCGTGCTGGAATGGAAGGATACCATGTTATTGTTTGTGGAAGGCACATAACCTCTTTCCAGTATAGGACGGTGAGTGGTGGAGCATACCTTCATTTTACTCTACCTGCTTTTGATGCATGTCTTCTCTCTTCTATCGTAGACAATAATCTTGGCAACCTATTGTGTCTTTCAAACTGATGGATTGCCCTTTGTCAAGATGGCGTTTGGTGGCAATATTTGTATTGGTTATCTATGTAGACAAAACATGGCATTGAGTTGCACTGCTTTAACTACAGGGGTTCACTCGTGAAGATGCAACAGGATTATCAGTTAGGGGTGATGTGGTTGTGCATTCAATGTATGCCACCAATGTTCCAATCTCTCATCCGAGTTTCTCCCTACAACAAGCCTTGGAAATGTCAGAACGCAGGAAAGTTCCTCCTCTCCGTGGAAATTTGGGGTATCTTTTCATTGGAATCCTGTCTGCCATGAACCATTTTGCAGAACGAATGGCGATAAGGAAAACATGGATGCAATATCAAGATATCAGGTCATCTCATGTGGTAGCACGATTCTTCGTTGCATTGGTGAGCAGCTTTTCTTTCGTTTATTTCCTTTATGGTTTCTTAGTTCAGTTTTGCTTATGCTTTTTCTGCATTTATTTGGGTGACAGACATCAAGCTTACCTTGTTCACCCTGTATGTAAGAGTCAACTGTATGTTCAGAATGCACAAGAAATTCACTCCAGAAATTTTTGTCTTTAAAGTAACTCCGCCCATGTAAGGGATCACCCTTGCATTGCCGGTCCCAAGCCCGAATAAAGGAGAAGGGTTGTGTTAGCACAAGAAATTCACTCCAGAAATTTTTATGTCTTTAAAGTAACTCCGCCCATGTAAGGGTTCACCCTTGCATTGCCGGTCTCATGCTTGGATAAAGGAAGAGGGTTGTTTAGGCTTTCGACAGCCAACGTAAAACTTCGTCGGATTTTTATGACATGGATTACAAAAATTATGAGCATTGCGTTAGGGCGTCCCTGCCTAATGACGCGATGTAGAGCCCGAATGCAGTGATAAGTAAGCAAGGGCCACTACATTTTCGCTCGAATGTAGTGAATCAATTGTAGAGAGGGTTCCCACATCATGGACGGGTGTGGGTAATGAAGTTAGTCCCGCTATATTGCTGCTCGAATGTAGTGAATAATTTTCAGAGAGGGTCTCCGCATTTTGAATATGGACGGATGTGGGGGGGTAAGGAAGCTAGTCCTAGATAATAAGATTCATATTGGTTCTTGGAATCAACAACAACAACTAAGCCTTTTCCCATACTAGACGGGGTCGATTACATGGATTCTTTGTTTCCAGAGATCCCTATCGAGTGCCATGTTAGCAGTTAACTCCCAATAAGCTAGATCATTCTTTATTGTTTCTTTCCAACACTTTTGTGGTCGTCCTCTACCTTTTTAATACTTTTCAAATTTAGTTTTTCTAAACTTCTTAAAGGTTCTTCTTTTGATCTTCTTTCTATATGTCCAAACCATCTTAAACGATGTTCTCTCATTTTATCCTCTATTGGTGCCACTCCTAATTTGTTTCTAATAACCTCATTATTTATACGGTCTTTTCTTGTATGACCACTCATCCATCTCAACATCTTCATTTCTGTCACAGACATCTTTTGTACATGTTGATGATTAACTGCCCAAGACTCAGAACTATAAAACATGGCAGGCCTAATTGCTGCTCTATAATATTTACCTTTTAATTTTAATGGTATCTTCTTATCATAAAGAATACCTGATGCTACTCTCCATTTTAACCAACCACCATTAATTCTATGTGTAACATCTCCATCAATTCTTCCATCACTTTGAAAAATTGACCCTAGGTATTTAAAACTGTCCTTTTGGGGAATGCAATGTGTGCCAATTTTAATTTCTATGTCCTCTGAAATAACCAAATGATCAAACTTACATTCCATATATTTTGTCTTTGTTCTACTAAGTCGGAGGCCTTTGCTTTCTAATGTTTCTCTCCATAGTTCCAATTTTCTATTAACTTTTTCCTTAGACTCCTCCACTAATACAATGTCATGTGCAAATAACATACACCAAGGTACTTCATCTTGAATATGTTTTGTTAACTCATCAATCACCATTATAAATAAGTATGGACTTAAAGTTGATCCTTGATGTAACCCAATATTAACTTCAAAGAAGTCTGTCGTTCCTTCATGAGTCCTCACACATGTTTTTGCACCATCATATATGTCTCTTATAAGGTTAATATATGTCAATGGGATACCTTTTTTTTTCAAAGTTCTCCGAAGAACCTCCCTCGGTACCCTATCATAAGCTTTTTCTAGATCAATAAATATCATGTGAAGGTCTTTTCTTTTTGCTCTAAAATATTCCATAAGACATCTCAAAAGGTGAACCGCTTTAATAGTAGATCTGCCTGGCATGAATCCAAATTGGTTATCTATTGTACTTGATACTTGTCTTAACCTATGTTCGATAATTCTTTCCCATAATTTCATAGTATGACTCGTTAACTTGATACCTCGATAATTCGCACAATTTTGAATGTCTCCCTTGTTCTTATATATGGGTATAAGTGTACTTGCTTTTTATTCCTCGGGCATCTTTTGGTTTTTCCATACAACAACAACAACAACTAAGCCTTTTCCCATACTAGACGGGGTCGGCTACATGGATTCTTTGTTTCCACAGATCCCTATCGTGTGCCATGTTAGCAGTTAACTCCCAATAAGCTAGATCATTCTTTATTGTTTCTTTCCAACACTTTTGTGGTTGTCCTCTACCTCTTTTAATACTTTCCAAATTTAGTTTTTCTAACCTTCTTACAGGTTCTTCTTTTGATCTTCTTTCTATATGTCCAAACCATCTTAAACGATGTTCTCTCATTTTATCCTCTATTGGTGCCACTCCTAATTTGTTTTTAATAACCTCATTATGTATAGGTCTTTTCTTGTATGACCACTCATCCATCTCAACATTTTCATTTCTGTCACAGACATCTTTTGTACATGTTGATGATTAACTGCCCAAGACTCAGAACCATAATACATGGCAGGCCTAATTGCTGCTCTATAATATTTACCTTTTAATTTTAATGGTATCTTCTTATCACAAAGAATACCTGATGCTCCTCTCCATTTTAACCAACCAGCATTAATTCTATGTATAACATCACCATCAATTCTTCCATCACTTTGAAAAATTGACCCTAGGTATTTAAAACTTTCCTTTTGGGGAATGCAATGTGTGCCAATTTTAATTTCCATGTCCTCTGAAGTAGCCAAATGATCAAACTTACATTCCATATATTCTGTCTTTGTTCTACTAAGTCGGAGGCCTTTGTTTTCTAATGTTTCTCTCCATAGTTCCAATTTTCTATTAACTTTTTCCTTAGACTCCTCCACTAATACAATGTCATGTGCAAATAACATACACCAAGGTACTTCATCTTGAATATGTTTTGTTAACTCATCCATCACCATTATGAATAAGTATGGACTTAAAGTTGATCCTTGATGTAACCCAATATTAACTTCAAAGAAGTATGTCGTTCCTTCATGAGTCCTCACACATGTTTTTGCACCATCATACATGTCTCTTACAAGGTTAATATATGTCAATGAGATACCTCTTTTTTCCAAAGTTCTCCAAAGAACCTCCCTTGGTACCCTATCATAAGCTTTTTTTAGATCAATAAATATCATGTGAAGGTCTTTCTTTTTTGCTCTAAAATGTTCCATAAGACGTCTCAAAAGGTGAATCGCTTCAATAGTAGATCTACCAGGCATAAATCCAAATTGGTTCTCTGTTGTACTTGATACTTGTCTTAACCTACGTTCGATAATTCTTTCCCATAATTTCATAGTATGACTCATTAACTTGATACCTCGATAATTCGCACAATTTTGAATGTCTCCCTTGTTCTTATATACGGGTATAAGTGTACTTGCTCTCCATTCCTCGGGCATCTTTTGGTTTTTCCATATTTCATTAAATAGTCTTGTGAGCCAAGTGATTCCTATTTCTCCTAGTATTTTTCAAACTTCTATACGAATATTATCTGGTCCTATCGATTTACCACTCTTCATACGTTTAAGAGCCTCTTTGACTTTATTCTTTTGAATACGTCGGTAGAAATTGTGGTTTATATACTTTTCTGACTTGGCTAAATCTCCTAAACTAATACTAACATCTTTATTTTCATTAAAAAGATTATAAAAATAGTTTTTCCATCTATTTCTTATATCATCATTTGATCTTCGTCTTTTATGCATCTAACATAATTAAGATCTTTAGTTTTCTTATCTCTAGCTCTAGCTATCCTAAAAATATCTCTTTCACCCTCTTTTGAGTTGAGTTTTTTATATAAGTCCTCCCAAATCTTAGCTTTTGCTTCACTAACGGCCTTTTTTGCTTCCTTCTTGGCTTTCTTATAAGCTTCTAAAGTTTCACTAGTTTTCTTAGCATAATGTAATTTATAACATGCCCTCTTTGCCTTGATTTTATTTTGTACTACTTCACTCCACCACCAAGCTTCTTTTTGTGCCGGTACACCTCCCTTAGATACCCCTAACACATCTTTCGCCACTTTCCTAATATGTATAGCCATATTGTTCCACATATCACAGGGTGTGCCAACATAATTCCAAACATCTCCTTGAAGGACTTTCTGTTTAAATATATCTTCTTTCTCGTTTTTGAGGTTCCACCATTTAGTCCGAATAGCTCGATGCACTCTTTTCTTCTTTGTCCATTTTTTTATTTGTAAATCCATAACTAAAAGTCGATGTTGGGTGGTTAAGTTTTCTCCTAGAATTACCTTACAATCTTTACAACACGCTCTATCTTTTTTTCTACAAATAAAGTAATCAATTTGTGTTTGTGATAAGCCACTCTTATAAGTAATTAAATGTTCATCTCGTTTTTTGAAGATTGTATTGACTATAAAGAGATCAAATGACATAGCAAAATTTAAAATCTTCCTACCTTCCTCGTTTATATCCCCATAACCAAAGTTTCCATGAATCCCTTGATATCCTAATGCCTCTTTACCGACATGTCCATTTAAATCTCCTCCTAAACAAATCATCTCCCTTTGTGGAATCTTTTGAAACACCTTATCCAACTCTTCCCAAAAAACTGTCTTTATACTATCTTCTAGTCCTACTTGGGGTGCGTAAGCACAAACTATATTCAAAACCTCTGCTCCTAACACTAATTTCAGTGTCATGATTCGGTGACCATATCGTTGTATGTCTACTACACTCTCCTTTAAATCTTTATTTATGATAATACCAACTCCGTTTCGGGCCTTTTCTTTACCTGAGTACCATAATTTAAAACCTATATCCTCTATCTCCTTTGCTTTTTCTCCAACCCATTTTGTCTCTTGTAAACATAGAATATGAATCTTTTTCCGAATCATAGTATCTACCACCTCCATTAGCTTACCCGATAATGTTCCGATATTCCAAGAACCAATACGAATCTTATTATCTAGGACTAGCTTCCTTACCCCCCGCATCCGTCTATAATCAAAATGCGAAGACCTTCTCTGAAAATTTTTCACTACATTCGGGCGGTAATGTAGCGGGACTAACTTCTTTACCCGCACCCGTCCATGATGTGGGAACCCTCTCTGCAATTGATTCACTACATTCGGGCGAAAATGTAGTGGGCCTTGCTTACTTCTTACTGCATTCGGGCTCTGCAGCACGTTGCTAGGCGGGGATGCCCCAAAGCAATGCTCATAATTTTTGTAATCCATGTTGTAGAAATCCGACGAAGTTTTATGCTGGCTGTCGGAAGCCTAACACAACCCTCCTCCTTTATCCGGGCTTGGGACCGGCAATGCAAGGGTGATCCCTTACATGGGCGGAGTTATCTTTTGGTTTTTCCATATTTCATTAAATAGTCTTGTGAGCCAAATGATTCCTATTTCTCCTAGTATTTTCCAAACTTCTATAGGAATATTATCTGGCCCTACCGATTTACCACCCTTCATATATTTAAGGGCCTCTTTGACTTCATTCTTTTGAATACGTCGGTAGAAATTGTGGTTTATATACTTTTCTGACTGGACTAAATCTCCTAAACTAATACTAACATCTTTATTTTCATTAAAAAGATTATAAAAATAGTTTTTCATCTATTTCTTATATCATCATTTGCCACTAGAATTTTTTCATCCTCATCTTTTATACATCTAACATAATTAAGATCTCTAGTTTTCTTATATCTAGCCCTAGCTATCCTAAAAAAATCTCTTTGATCCTCTTTTAAGTTGTGTTTTTTATATAAGTCCTCCCAAATCTTAGCTTTTGCTTCACTAATTAATTTTTCACTTCCTTCTTTACTTTCTTATAAGCTTTTAAAGTTTCACTAGTTTTCTTAGCATAATGTAATTTGTAACATGCCCTCTTTGCCTTGATTTTATTTTGTACTACTTCACTCCATCACCAAGCTTCTTTTTGTGCCGGTAACCTCCCTTAGATACCCCTAACACATCTTTCGCCACTTTCCTAATATGTATAGCCATATTGTTCCACATATCATAGGGTGTGCAAACATAATTCCAAACATCTCCTTGAAGGACTTTCTGTTTAAATATATCTTCTTTTTCGCTTTTGAGGTTCCACCATTTAGTCCGAATAGCTCGATGCGCTCTTTTGGAGGTGGTAGATACTTTGATTTGGAGAAAGATTCATATTCTATATTTATAAGAGACAAAATGGATTGGAGAAAAAACAAAAGAGAGAGGATACAAGTTTTAAATTATGGTACTCACGTAAAGAAAAGGCTCGAAACGGAGTTGGTATTATCATAAATAAAGATTTAAAGGATAGTGTAGAAGACATACAACGATATGGTGACTGAATTATTACATTGAAATTAGTGTTAGGAGTAGAGGTTTTGAATATAGTTTGTGCTTACGCACCCCAAGTAGGACTAAAAGATAGTATAAAGACAACTTTTTGGGAAGAGTTAGATAAGGTGATTCAAAAGATTCCACAAAGGGAGATGATTTGTTTAGGAGGAGACTTAAATGGACATGTCGGTAAAGAGGCATTAGGATATCAAGGTATTCATGAAAACTTTAGTTTTAGGGATATAAATGAGGAAGGTAGGGAGATTTTAAATTTTGCTATGGCATTTGATCTCTTTATAGTCAATACAATCTTCAAAAAATGAGATGAACATTTAATTACTTATAAGAGTGGCTTATCACAAACACAAATTGATTACTTTATTTGTAGAAAAAAAGATAGAGCGTGTTGTAAAGATTACAAGGTAATTCCAGGAGAAAGCTTAACCACCAAACATTGACTTTTAGTTATGGATTTATAAATAAAAAAATAGACAAAGAAGAAAAGAGTGCATCGAGGTATTCAGACTAAATGGTGGAACCTCAACAACGAGAAAGAAGATATATTTAAACAGAAAGTCCTTCAAGGAGATGTTTGGAAATATGTTGGCACACACTGTGATATGTGGAACAATATGGCTATACATATTAGGAAAGTGGCGAAAGATGTGTTAGGTGTATATAAGGGAGGTGTACTGGCAAAAAAAGAAGCTTAGTGATGGAGTGAAGTAGTGCAAAATAAAATCAAAGCAAAGAGGGTATGTTACAAATTACATTATGTTAAGAAAACTAATGAAACTTTAGAGGCTTATAAGAAAGCAAAGAAGGAATCGAAAAATACCGTGAGTGAAGCAAAAGCTAAAATTTGGGAGGATTTATATAAAAAACTCAACTCAAAAGAGGGTGAAATAGATATTTTTTGGATAGCTAGGTCTAGAGATAAAAAAACTAAATATCTTAATTATATTAGATGCATTAAGGACGAGGATGAAAAAATTCTAGTGGCAAATGATGATATAAGAAATAGATGGAAAAATATTTTTATAAGTTTTTAATGAAAATAAAGATGTTAGTATTAGCTTATGAGAGTTTGCCAAATCAGAAAAGTATATAAACCATAATTTCTACCGACGTATTCAAAAGAATGAAGTCAAAGAGGCTCTTAAACACTCGTGGAATAGAGAGCGAGTACACTTATATCCATATATAAAAAAAGGGAGACATTCAGAATTGTGCGAATTATCGAGGTATCAAGTTAATGAGCCATACTATGAAATTGTGGAAAAGAATTATCGAAAGACAAGTATCGAGTACAACAGAGAACCAATTTGGATTCATGCCAGATAGGTCTATTGTTGAAGCGATTCACCTTTTGAGACATCTTATGGAACATTTTAGTGCAAAAAAAAAGACCTTCACATGATATTTATTGATCTAGAAAAAGCTTACGATATGGTATCGAGGGAGGTTCTTTGTAGAATATTTTAAAAGAGAAGTATCTCATTGACATACATAAACCTTATAAGAGACATTTACGATGGTGAAAAACATGTGTGAGGACTCATTAAGGAATGACAAACTTCTTTGAAGTTAATATTGGGTTACATCAAGGATCAACTTTAAGACAAGTATCAAGTTAACGAGTCATACTATGAAATTATGGGAAAGAATTATCGAACATAGGTTAAGACAAGTATCAAGTACAATAGATAACCAATTTGGATTCATGCCAGGCAGATCTACTATTAAAGCGGTTCACCTTTTGAGATGTCTTATGGAATATTTTAGAGCAAAAAGAAAAGACCTTCACATGATATTTATTGATCTAGAAAAAGCTTATGATAGGGTACCGAGGGAGGTTCTTCGGAGAACTTTGAAAAAAAAAGGTATCCCATTGACATATATTAACCTTATAAGAGACATATATGATGGTGCAAAAACATGTGTGAGGACTCATGAAGGAACGACAGACTTCTTTGAAGTTAATATTGGGTTACATCAAGGATCAACTTTAAGTCCATACTTATTTATAATGGTGATTGATGAGTTAACAAAACATATTCAAGATGAAGTACCTTGGTGTATGTTATTTGCACATGACATTGTATTAGTGGAGGAGTCTAAGGAAAAAGTTAATAGAAAATTGGAACTATGGAGAGAAACATTAGAAAGCAAAGGCCTCCGACTTAGTAGAACAAAGACAGAATATAGGGATTGTAAGTCTGATCATGTGGTTACTTCAGAGTACATAGAAATTAAAATTGGCATACATTGCATCCCCTAAAAGGAAAGTTTTAAATACCTAGGGTTAATTTTTCAGAGTGATGGAAGAATTGATGGAGATGTTATGTATAAAATTAATGCTGGTTGGTTAAAATGGAGAGGAGTATCAAGTATTCTTTGTGATAAGAAGATACCATTAAATTTAAAAGGTAAATATTATAGAGCAGCAATTAGGCCTGCCATGTTTTATGGTTCTGAATGTTGGATAATTAATGATCAACATGTACAAAAGATATCTGTGACAGAAATGAAGATGTTGAGTTGGATGAGTGGTCATTCAAGAAAAGACATAATGAGATTATTAGAAACAAATTAGGAGTGGCACCAATAAAGGATAAAATGAGAGAATATCCTTTAAGATGGTTTGGACATATAGAAAGAAGATAAAAAGAAGAACTTGTAATAAGGTATGAAGAACTAAATTTGGAAAGTATTAAAAGAGGTAGAGGACGACCACAAAATGTTGGAAAGAAACAATAAAGAAAGATCTAGCTTATTGTGAGTTAACTGCTAACATGGCACACGATAGAGATGTGTGAAAATAAAGAATCCATGTAGCCGAGCCCGTCTAGTATGGGAAAAGGCTTAGTTGTTGTTTTGTTGTAAAGTTACTTGGCCCTAAGATTGAAAACTGTGGCTTGAAAGGACTGAATTCCGTGGTTTAATTCTGTAATTGGAGCTACCACTTTCAAATGAATGTGGCCAATCAATAACAACAACAACAAAGCGTTTTCCCATACTAGACGGGGTCAACTACATGGATTCTTTGTTTCCAAAGAGCCCTATCATGCTCCATGTTACCAATTAACTCGATATAAGTTAGATCATTCTTTATTGTTTCTTTCCAATACTTTTGTGGTCGTCCTGTACCTCTTTAATACTTTTAAAATCTAGTTTTTCATACCTTCTTATAAGCGCTTCTTTTGATCTTCTTTTTATATGTTAATGTTGGAAACTAAATTTGAAATTTGAATTAGTTTCAGTTATGTATTTATTTTTTGTTTGGTTCTATCTGTATGTGTTTTGGATCTCAATGGATCAGGATCTGATCCATTGGGTGTTAGGTAGGATTAGTCTTTAAGTAAGGGTAATTAAGTTATTCAAGTTAGGTTAGGTTTATATAAAGTTGTAATCTGTAATTAGGTTTTGACATTCTTAATAAGATTTTACAGAAGTCGGCAGCTAAGATGGCACCAACCTGCACCTATGGTCTTCCTCGTAGTGTTTGCTGTGATTCCTCTTAATGTTAAGCATTACACACACATGAAAATCAACATAGTATCAGAGCGATTTCTGGTGAAAATATCCATTTACGTGGATGTCTCATAATCGTGGATGGTTTTTTGTAAGTCTCCTTAAGGTTTAGACTATGTTTCAGACACCCATCAATCTGTTGGCTGCCAACTTTTGACCTATCGTATTCTCTTTGGGTGCTGCAATCCATTTTTATTGGCTGCCTACTTTCTTGTTGGCTGTCTTCAAGTGGAGTGCTGGAAAAACACAGCCTGTCATCAAGCCATCCTCTATTGACTTAGTGATCTACATTCAGCTTTCCAATACGTTGCCATAAAAAAAAGTGAATCTGCATACTTTGTGCTGCAATAATACAGTGGTATTATATATTGTAGTTTGTCGTCCATATTGAGAACAAGATAAGATGCTGAAGGTATTGGTTGTCATGAACAGTGAAAAATATTATACTGTTAGAAGTACTCAAATACAGCTAGAAATATTCTTTGTTGTTTGGTGCAGACTCTAGTGTCACAACACTAAAGATAGTGTCAAACTGCTACATGAGAACATACTCAAATACAAATCTATCAAGGGAGTAGATTCTGATAAGAATAATGGAAAGAAACAAAAGTGGAGATGGAAGTGACCACTGTCTCTCAGACAAGGGAGAGGGATTTCAAATTACAAATTTGAAGTTAGATGGCAAGAACTACATTCAGTGGGTCAGATCTATAGAACTGGCAGTCATGGCCAGGGGCGATAGGACTATCTAAATGGTGAAATGCCTCAACCACCCACTTTAGACCCTTTGTATCCCAGATGGCGTAGGGAGAATGCACTGGTTAGTGCTTGGCTGATTCAATAAATAGTACCATCAATTGCCAGTACATTCATGTTTTTAGAAACTGCCAAAGATATTTGGCTAGTAGTTCAGGATGCCTATGCTCATATGAAGAACATAACAAAGAAATATGATCTCATTGAGAAAATTAGAAAATGCAGACAGGGTGGAAGATTAGTAAGTGAGTACTTTGCAGAACTCAGAGGTCTATGTGAAGAATTGCAACTTTATTCGAAGACAGTGCACACAAGAGCGTAATGAGGAATTTGAAGAACGAAAAGTATTTGACCTTCTATGGGGCATCTCTTTGGAGTATGAAGCCGTAGAAAATAATATTCTCAACAGAGAAGAGTTTCTCTCTCTCTGAGCACCGTGTACTCTCTTTTACTCCGTGAAGAGGACAGAAAGCAGTTAGAGAAGGATACCAAAATTAGTTCTGAGACTACTGCATTTATGGGCAGAAATAGTTCTACTGGTTCTTACTCTCGTGAAAGAGGAGGTTATGGATATGGAAGGGGTAGACCCTCACTTACCCTTAAAGAAAAGGAAAAACTAATATGTTTTCACTGTGGAAAATTACGGCATACTAAAGAGACATGTTGGGAGTTAGTTGGCAGACCAACGTATTTTCAAAATAGATCTAATAAAGTCTATTTCAACAGTGACCAGAGTGACAAACAGAATACTGAAAACAAAGCAACCTCGCTAGCTGATACGAAGAAGGAAATTGAATTACTCAAAGCTCGTTTAACTGACACACATACTCCATCTACTTTCTCTAATCCTGATTCTCAAGCAACAATGGCATATTCATTTTCATTCATTGCCAAGGGTAATATATTTACTCCTCATTCCAGGATTTGGATTATTGATTGAGGTTCCATAGATCACATGGTCAGTAGGAGAGAATACTTTGATACCTATGAGTTGACTAAAGAACAGATTAAATATTAGACTAGCAGATGGCTCAAATACTCCTATAGCTGGAAGAGGAAATATTATTACATCTTTTGACACATTGAAAAATATTTTACATATTCTCAATATCTCAATCAATTTACTATTAGTCTTTGTCATGACACAAGATTTGAAATGTCGTATAATTTTTTATACTGCTGGATGTTTATTTAAGGAACTGAGGATAGAGAGGATCTTTGGTCAGGGCAGTGTGAGGAGAGGCCTCTATTTTTGTGAAGATAATAATGAAGCAGCTATGCAACCAACAATTATTAGAGAGATAGAAGGAAGAACTACCTGTATGGCATCAGAGACTAGGACACTTACCTTTATAAAAAATTAGGATGTTATAGAAGGCAAATCATCATAGAATTTATTTTATCATCCATTCCATTTGAGATTGTTCATTATGATATTTGGGGTCCTTGCTCTATTACTTCATTGCATGGGTATAAATATTTTGTCTCATTTATTGATGATTGTACAAGATTTACAATGATATACCTTATGAAAACTAAGGATGAGGTGAAGAATATTATTCTCATATACTGTCAATTTGTGCAGAATCAGTTTCATGGTACCATTAAAATATTATGCAGCGATAATGGTGGTGAATATATATCTCAATCACTCCATTCATACTTCTTGAATCAAGGGATTCTGCACCAGACCTCATGTGTCTACTCTCCCCAATAAAATGGTGTTTCTGAAAGAAAAAATAAACATATTATAGAGGTTGCCAGAACTCTTTTAATAGGATACAATGTTTCGAAACATTATTGGGGTGAAGCTGTTTGAACAACTGTTTTTCTTATAAATCGCATGCCAAGTAGGATTCTTAAGGGTAATACCCCATTTCATTCTTTGTGTCCTTCCCATAAACAGTTTGATCTACTTCCCAAACTGTTTGGATGCATGTCCTTCATTCATATTTATCATGGTTTGAGAGACAAACTAGATGCAAGTTAAATGCATCTTCCTAGGATATTCCTCTACTCAGAAGGGATACAAATGCTATGATCCTGTCAGAAGAAAATTTTATGTTACTATGGATATTATCTTTCATGAAGATATACCATTCTATAACATCCTGGAAACCCCTATATCAGACATATAATCTCCTAATGTGATACCACTTACCGGTTGAAATTCTACCTGTGACTGAAAGTAAAGAAGAGGAGATGCTACGCCCTCAGGACAAAGAATGACAGGTATATACTAGAGGTGAAAGAAATGCCTTTTCCCACACCAGTCAACCACCCCGAATGAAATTCCTCTTCTTGAATCTGATATGTCTCCTTCTCAGGTAATTTCTCATGATCATGACAATGAATTACATATTACACTTCGAAAAGGAAAACGCGAAGTGGCAAAATATTCTTTACAGAAGATGGTATTATATTCTAATTATCCCAAAGAGTACTAGTTGTTTGCGATGAATGCAGATAATATTTATATTCCAAAAACTTTTGAAGAAGCCAAGCTACATCCTGAGTAGAAAGCTGCAATGGAAGAGGAGATTACAACACTTACGAAATCAAACTTGGGAACTCGTATATCTACCACCTGAGAGGAAGACAGTGGGACGCAAATGGATATTCTCAGTAGAATATAAAGTTGATAGGAATATAGAGAGATATAAAGCAAGATTAGTAGCTAAGGGTTACAATCAATCATATGGTATTGATTACACAGAAATCTTTGCACGTGTGGCAAAAATGAATACTATTAGAATTATTTTAAAGTTGGCTGTCAATAAATAATAGGAACTATGACAGTTGGATGATAAGAATGCATTATTTCAATGGGATCTCATGGAAGATATATACATGGACTTACCACCTAGGTACCTGAATAGAAATCGAGCAAGGTATGCGAACTGAAGAAATCAATTTACGGTTTAAAACAATCCCCACGAGCATGGTTTGAAAAATTCAATGACAGTGTTGTGAATTTGGGTTTTAAACAGTATATTAGTGATCATACTCTATTTATCAAGCAAGGTCCACAAACTATTGTGCTGTTAGTATATGTTGATGATATTATAATTACTGGTAATGATACTGAAGGGATAGTCACCTTAAAAAGGCAATTAAGTACATTATTTGACCTGAAGGATTTGGGGAGATTACATTACTTCTTGGGAATAGAAGTGATTCACAGAAAGAATTGCTTATTTCTAAGTCAAAGAAAATATATTCTAGACTTACTAAAGGAAACTAAAATGGAGGATTGTAGGGTGTGTTCTACTCCCATTGAAATTAAAAAGGAGAATGATAATGATTCGACAATACCATATGAAGACATTGACAGATATCAGAGATTAGTGGAAAAATTGATATATATTACTATTACAAGACCTGATATCAGTTTTGCAGTTGGATATGTTAGCAGACGGATGCAGTCCCCTTCAAAATATCATATGAGTACAATGTTTCATATCATCAGATACTTGAAATCATTAATGACTTACGGCTTACTATATGCTCTACGTCATACACTTGATATCGAAAATTATTCAGATGCAGATTGGGTAGTGCTGGAGATCAAGTCTCGTCTTTCAGTATTACCTTTTTTTTAGTATCTTATGTAATTTAAGTATAAATAAATGTTTGGATCCTAATGAATCGGGTCAGATTCATTAGGACCCGTGTTCTTTAAGTAAGGGCATTTGCGTCCTTTAAGTTAGATTAGGTTAGTATAAAGGTGTAATTAGGTTTTACTTTATGTTTAAGACTTAATAAGAAGACGTGCAAGTCGGTTGCCAGGAAAAGGGGCTACTGAACTATTGATTTTAGAATTTTATGAAATGCTTCTCTGTTAATCTTATTAAATCTGTTTGGATGCATAAAGTCTTTATGGTATCAGAGTCAAATCGTGGGTTTTCAGCCATCTTGAAGAGGTATCAATCCAGTTAAGAGGGTGCAGACAAAAAAACGTAAGTATACCTTTAAGTTCTTGGTGCTATTTTGTATGATATCGATGGAAATCAATGAAGAAAACGTGCAGTGAAGAAATCGTGGGTCAGTTTTTTTTTTTTAAGATTTCAGCTATTGGGAAAGTTATTATTAAAAACAAAGGATTAAAGATTGTTATCTAAGGTAGAGATTCACAGATTGGAAGAGATTTATCATTGAAGGTAACGTGCAGTCTTAATCCATTCACACAGGCTTACTTCTTTAAGAAATCATCTTCTACAACATATGAGAAGCAGTTTGTTTTTCACGTTCAGCCCAAATTAAAGTTTTGCTTATGACGTGTGAATCATTATTTAATTCAGTCCATTTGTGTTACTATACACGCACAGGTTCAGTTACAAATCCAGTTTTTCCATTGTCTCTTGAGTAGTCAATTCTAAGGATACATGGAAGGAACCAAAATGGGTGATTCCAATGAACATTGTTCTGCAGATAAAAATGAAAGATTTCAAATAACCAAGATAAAATTAGATGAGAAAAATTTCTTCCAGTGGGTTAGATCTATAGAGCTAGCAGTGATGGCAAGGGGGCATTGGGATTATTTGATTGGTGATATAGTACAACCCTCAATGAATGATTCCTTATACTCAAAATGTCATAGGGAAAATGCAATGGTTAGTGCTTGGCTTCTTCAGTTAATGTCCCCTTGGATTACTAGTACTTTTATGTTCTTAGAAACGGTTAAGGACATTTGGTTAGTGGTTCATGATGCTTATTCTCAACGGGAAAACATAGCCAAGAAATATGATCTTATTGAGAAAATTAGAAGATGCAGACAAGGAAACAGATCAATTAGTGAATATTATGTAGAACTTCGAGGATTCTGGGAAGAGCTACAACTTTATTCCAAGACAAAATGTAAAAACTGCACCCAAGAGAGGAATGAAGAGTACGAAGAAGGGAAAGTGTTTGATCTTCTGTGGGGTATTTCTTCAGAATTTGAAGTCGTGAAAAACAACATTCTGAGCATAGAGGAACTCCCTTCCTTAAGTACAGTCTATTCGCTTTTACTTCGAGAGGAAGATAGAAAACATTTGGAGGAGGCAAAAATTAATACAGCAACTATTGCATTTGTAGGAAGACATCCATCATCGAATCCTTCTTTTTCCTGAGGCAGAAGCGGTTATGGACGTGGTAGAGGTAGATTTGTATCTACTCCTGACGAAAAAGCAAAATTGATATATTCTCATTATGGGAAATCACGACACACCAAGGAAACATGTTGGGAGTTAGTTGGCAGACCTCCTCAATTTCAGCATAGACCTAACAATGCTTACTTTTCTAGTGATTAGAGTGACAAACAGAATATTGAAAGCAGTGCAAGTTCATTAGTAGATATTAAAAAGGAGATTGAGTTACTCAAGGCACGATTGGCTGATTCACATGCTCCATCTACTTCCTCCAGTAATGAGTCTCAGGCAACTACGACGTATCCCTTCTCATTATTGGCTAAGGGTAATTCAAACTCTACTTATTCTCAGTTATGGGTTATTGATTCAGGAGCTACCGACCATATGGTTAGTAGAAAGGAATTATTTGATAGTTATAAACAGACACACGAACAAGTTAACAATCGATTGGCAGATGGATCACACACCCCTATTGGAGGAAAGGGAAATATAACTACTTATTTTGGTGTATTGAAAAATGTGTTACATGTTCTTAGTCTATCAGTTAATTTGTTATCAGTATTTGCCTTAACACAAGATCCGAGATAACGCATAATTTTTGACTCAACTGGATGTGTTTTTCAGGAACTGAAGACGGGGAAGATTTGTGATTAGGATAGTGTGAGGAGAGGTCTCTATTTCTGTGAAGAGAATAATGGAGTGGCTATGCAGTCTATTAATCTTACAGAAAGACACAAAGAAATCCCCCGCAGGCATCAAAGATTAGGACATTTGCCTTTATCTAAACTTAGAATATTATTGCTTAAATTCAGTTTATGTAATAATTTGAATTTGAACTGCGAATCTTGCCAAAAGGCAAAACATCATCGTACTTCATTTCCTTTGAGTGAAAAAAAAAATCCATTCCTTTTGAAATTGTGTATTCTGATGTTTGGGGCCCGTGTACTACTTCTCTGCATTACTTTAAATACTTTATATCTTTTATAGATGATTGCACCAGATTACAATGATTTACCTCATGAAAACTAGAGTGAAGCTTAGAATATTCTACCTATTTATTGTCAATTTTTGCTACTCAATTTCAGTGTACCATTAAGGTATTATGCAATGATAATGGTGGAGAATTTATGTCACAATCACTTCACTCATACTTCTTAGAAAATGTGATGATACATCAAACTTCGTGTGCTTACTCTTCTCAGCAAAATGGAGTTTCTGAAAGGAAGAACAGACACATTCTGGAGTTGCTAGAACCTTATTGATTGGGTGTAATGCACCCAAGTACTATTGGGGTGAAGCAATATTAACAACAGTTTTTCTCATAAATCGCATGCCTAGCAGAGTCCTTAACGGTAATACTCCATTTCACTTATTATGTCCTTATCAGAAGCAATTTCATTTACTTCCCAAAGTTTTTGGACGTACTTGTTTTATTCATTTTCATCATGGGTTAAGAGATAAATTAGATGCAAGATCTATTAAATGCATGTTTCTTGGATATTCTTTCACTCAGAAAGGTTATAAGTGTTATAATCCTCTCAAAAGAAAGATGTATGTTACTTTGGATGTTACTTTCCATGAAGATATACCGTTTTATGATACAGGAAGATTCCTCATATGGAGTAATTTCTCCAAATGTGATACCAATCCCTCCTATTGACAGTCACATCATGAAAGTGAAGATGCAGAGGTAATACTTTCTCAGAATAAAGAATTGCAGGTTTACTTTAGAAGTGACAGGGAAATTTTTCTACCGGATCCAAACACTCACTCAAGTTCAGATTTATCTCCAATTCAAGAGACTTCCCATACTTCAGATATTGATCTTTCTATTGCAATCCAAAAAGGAAAAAGAGAAGTAGCAAAATATTCATTGCAGAAATTTGTGTCATATTCCAACTATCCACAAGAATATCAGGTATTTGTGATGAATGCTGATTCTACTCCTATTCCAAAAACATTTAAAGAAGCAGAACAATAACCAGAATGGATGAAAGCGATGGATAAAGAGATTGTTGCACTAGTTAGAAATAAAACTTGGGAACTAGTGGACTTACCATCAGGAGGGAAAATGTAGGTTGTAAATGGGTGTTCTCTGTTTACAAAGCCGATGGTAATATTGAAAGGTATAAGGCCAGATCATTAGCTAAAGGCTACAATCAATCATATGGCATTAACTACACTGAAACGTTTGCTCTAGTGGCAAAAATGAATACTATTCGAATTATTTTGAGTGTAGCAGTTAATAAGGGATGAGAGTTATGGCAACTGGATGTCAAAAATTCATTTCTTCAGGGAGATCTTATGGAAGACATTTATATGGATGTACCTCTAGGATATCTTCAGAAACAAAAGCAGGGTAAAGTATGCAAAATGAAGAAATCAATTTTTGGCTTTAAACAATCTCCACGTTCATGGTTCGAAAAATTTAGTGATGGCATTATGAAATTGGGCTTCAAAAAGTGTACTAGTGATAATACACTCTTTATCAAGCATGGTCAAAAAATTATGATACTTAAAATTGGCACACATTGCATTCCCCAAAAGGAAAGTTTTAAATACCTAGGGTCAATTTTTCAAAGTGATGGAAGAATTGATGGAGATGTTACACATAAAATTAATGTTGGTTGGTTAAAATGGAGAGGAGCATCAGGTATTCTTTGTGATAAGAAGATACCATTAAAATTAAAAGGTAAATATTATAGAGTAGCAATTAGGCCTACCATGTTTTATGGTTCTAAGTGTTGGGCAGTTAATCATCAACATGTACAAAAGATGTCTGTGACAGAAATGAAGATGTTGAGATGGATGAGTGGTCATACAAGAAAAGACCATATACGTAATGAGGTTATTAGAAACAAATTAGGGGTGCCACCAACAGAGGATAAAATGAGAGAACATCGTTTAAGATGGTTTAAACATATAGAAAGAAGATCAAAAGAAGAACCTCTAAGAGGGTTAGAAAAACTAAATTTGGAAAGTATTAAAAGAGATAGAGGACGACCACAAAAGTGTTGGAAAGAAACAATAAAGAATGATCTAGCTTATTGGGAGTTAATTGCTAACATGGCACACGATAGGGATACGTGAAAACAAAGAATCCATGTAGCCGACTCCATCTAGTATGGGAAAAGGCTTAGTTGTTGTTGTTGTTGTACTCCTGGTCTACGTGGATGATATAATTATTACAGGTAATGATGCAGACAACATAGTTGATTTAAAGAAGAAACTAAATACATTGTTTGACTTGAAGGATCTGGGCAGATTACATTATTTCTTAGGCATAGAAGTGATTCACAAGCATAATGGTATATTTCTAAGTCAAAGAAAATATATTGTTGACTTTTTAAAGGAAACCAAAATGGAAGAGTGCAGAATATGTTCTACTCCCATGGGTACTCCTAGAGAAGAAGACAGAATGACTACAAAACCTTACGAAGATGTGGGCAAGTACCAGAGATTAGTGGGGAAGTTGATATACTTAACTATAACTCGACCTGACATTAGTTTTGCAGTGGGATATATCAGTAGATGGATGCACTGCCCTTCCAGACATCATATGAACACTGTGTTCCATATAATCAGATACTTAAGTCTTCTATTACCTATGGGCTACTATATACTCCTCATTCATCAATCGATTTAGAAATCTATTCCGACGCTGATTGCGGAGGTTCCAAAACTGATAGAAAATCTACCTTTGGTTATATGGTATGTCTAGGTGGAAATATAGTCTCTTCGAAAAGTAAGAAACAATCTATGGTGGCCAGGTCAAGTGCAGAAGCAGAGTATCGTGCGATTGCTCTTGGAATGTGTGAGGGTCTATGGATTATATCACTCCTGGAGGAGATTGGTCTCAAAGTAAATATGCCTATTAATTTCTTTACAAATAGTAAAGCAGCTCTCCAAATAACCTTAAATCCTGTATTCCATGAAAGGACCAAACACATAGAGATTGACTGTCACTTTATCAAAGAGAAAGTTTCTCCAGGCATCTTCAATCTGATCTATGTATGCTCAGAAAATCAGCAGGCTGATATTCTCACTAAATCAGTACCAGTCAATGGGTTTAAGAAAATCCTTGCCAAGATAGGAATTACAAGCCTTCAAGACTCAACTTGAGGGAGCGTGTTGGAGATCAAGTCTCGCCTTTCAGTACTGCTTTTTTTTAGTATCTTATGTAATTTAAGTATAAATAAATGTTTGGATCCTAATGAATCGGGTCAGATTCATTAGGACCCGTGTTCTTTAAGTAAGGGCATTTGCATCCTTTAAGTTAGATTAGGTTAGTATAAAGGTGTAATTAGGTTTTACTTTATGTTTAAGACTTAATAAGAAGACGTGCATGCCGGCTGCCAGGAAAAGGAGCGACTGCACTATTGATTTCAGAATTTTATGAAATGCTTCTCTGTTAATCTTATTAAATCTGTTTGGATGCATAAAGTCTTCAGGTAGGTTAAAAAATCGACAGAAAGTCAACCTCTGGGTATATAGTGTGTGTAGGAGGTAATATCGTATCATGGAAAACTAAGAAGCAAACTGTAGTGGCCAGATCAAGTGCTAAAGCTGAGTATCGTGCTATTGTTTTAGGTATATGCGAAGGTTTATGGATTATATCACTCATCGAAGAAATCGGCTTAAAGGGGAATATTCCAATTGACTCCTTTACTGATAGTAAAGGTGCACTTCAAATAGCCTTGAACCCAGTCTTTCATGAAAGAACTAAGTATATTGAAATAGACTGTCACTTTATCAGAGAAAAAATTTTCAAGGAATCTTCAACCTGACTCATGTGGGTTCGAGAGATCAATTGGCAGATATCCTCACTAAAGCAGTTCCAACTAGTGGGTTTAAGAGAGTACTTGTCAAGTTGGGCATTTCAAGCATTAAGACCCAACTTGAGGGAGCGTGTTGGAAACTAAATTTGAAATTTGAATTAGTTTGAGTTATGTATTTATTTTTTGTTTGGTTCTATATGTATGTGTTTTGGATCTCAATGGATCAGGATCCATTGGGTATTAGGTAGGATTAGTCTTTAAGTAAGGGTAATTAAGTCATTCAAGTTAGGTTAGGTTTATATAAAGTTGTAATCTGTAATTAGGTTTTGACATTCTTAATAAGATTTTACAGAAGTCGGCAGTCAAGATGGCGCCGACCTGCACCTATGATCTTCCTCTTAGTGTTTGCTGTGATTCCTCTCAATGTTAAGCATTACACACACATGGAAATCAACAGTTCAAACCATCTTAAATGATATTCTCTCATTTTATCCTCTATTGGTGTCACTCCCAATTTGTTTCTAATAAGTAATAACCTCATTATGTATTCAATCTTTCCTTACATGACCACTCATCCATCTCAATATCTTCATTTCTACCACAAACATCTTTTGTACATGTTGATGATTAACTCCCCAATACTCAGAACCATAAAACATGACATGTCTAATTGCTGCTCTATAATATTTACCTTTTAACTTTAATGGTTTCTTATTGTCACAAAGAATACTTGATGCTCCTCTCTATTTTAACCAACCTACATTAAGTCTATGTGTAACATCTCCATCAATTCTTCCATCACTCTGAAAAATTGACCCTAGGTATTTAAAACTTTCCTTGTGGGGATGCAATGTGTGCCAATTTTAATTTATATGTCCTCTAAAGTAACCAAATGATCAAACTTACATTCTATATATTCTGTCTTTGTTCTACTAAGTTGGATGCATTTACTTTCTAATATTTCTCTCCATAATTCCAATTTTCTATTAACTTTTTCCTTAGACTCCTCCACTAACACAATGTCATCTCCAAATAACATACACCAAGGTACTTCATCTTTAATATGTTTTGTTAACTCATCAATCACCATTATAAATAAGTATGGATTTAAAGTTGATACTTGATGTAACCCAATATTAACTTCAAAGAAGTCTGTCATTCCTTCATGAGTCCTCACACATGTTTTTGCACCATATTACATGTCTCTTATAAGGTTTATGTATGTCAATGAGATACTTCTTTTTTCCAAGGTTCTCTAGAGAACCTCCCTCAGTACCATATCGTAAGCTTGTTTTAGATCAATAAATATCATTTGAAGGTCTTTCATTTTTGTTCTAAAGGAGATCTGCATTGTATTAATCCAAATTGGTTCTAGTTGTACTCAATACTTATCTTAACCTATATTCGATAATTCTTTCCCATAGTTTCATAGTATGACTCATTAACTTGATATCCCGATAATTCACACAATTCTTAATGTCTCCCTTTTCTTGTAAATGGGAATAAGTATACTCACTCTCCATTCCTCGAACATCTTTTGGTTTCTTCATATTTCATTAAATAGTCTTGTGAGCCAAATGATTCCCGTCTTTCCTAGGATTTTCCAAACTTCTATAGGAATATTGTGTAGTCCTAAAGATTTACCACCTTTGATATGTTTAAGAGCATTTTTGACTTCATTCTTTTGAATACGTCAGTAGAAATTATGGTTTATATACTTTTCTGATTTGACTAACTCTCCTAAGCTAATACTAACATCTTTATTTTCATTAAAAATCCTTATAAAAATAGTGTTTCATTTATTTTTTATATCATTATTTGCCACTAGAATTTTCTCGTCCTCGTCTATGATGCATCTAACAAAATTAAGATCCTTACTTTTTTTACCTGTAGCCCTAGCTATCTTAAAAATATCTCTTTCACCCTCTTTTGAGTTGAGTTTTTTATATAAATCCTCTCAAATTTTAGCTTTGCTTCATTAACGACCTATGTTATTAATAGCACGCTATAGCGTTTTAGCGGAGCTAAAACCACTATGGCGGGTAGTCCTTAGCAGGCGACCCGCCAAAACGCAAACAGCGCCGCAAACAGCGCTATACCGGACCGCTATAGCGGTCCGCTATGGCGCTGTAAGCGGACGCTTTCAAAATAGTTCGGGTCGAGTCGATCCAAATCGACCCGACCCAAATGATATAAAGGGACCTGCGTCTCTCGATTCTCCCTCTCTCCATCCTCTCCACTCGGCCGCTCCCGCTCCATCCTCTCCTCTAGGCCGCTCCCGCCTCTCGCGGCCACCATCTCCAGGTACGCCTCTCCCTCCCCCACCACCATCTCCCTCTCTCTTGCCTCAGTCACCTCTCCCTGTCCCGCCTCTCCCTCTCCTTGTCTCTGCCGCCTCTCCCTCTCTCGCCACCGCCACCGCCATCGCCACCGCCTCTCCCTGTCCCGCCCCTCCATCTCTCCCACCACCATCTCCCTCTCTCCCGCCTCAGCCACCTCCCCTGTCCTGCCTCTCCTTCTCTCTGCCGCCTCCCCCTGTCCCGCTCCTCCCCCTCTCCCGCCATCACACACAATCGTCGGATAAAAAATGAAGCAGATTCTAGCGAAACGATTACCTTCACAGAAGAAGAAGAAGAAGATGGCGATGATGATGATGTTTAAAAGAAAGAAAGAAATAACGAGAGAAGAAAAGAACCAAAAGGAAGAAATGGGAGCTTTAACGAACTTTTGCAAAATAATTCTGTTCTCTTTCATGCCTTAGGATTTATACTTAGTTAGTCGCATTTACACGTAGAACTGTTGGTTCTAAATGTGATTTCATTAAAATTTTATTACAGAATTATGTATGGCAACCCTATGGGGGTTTCATCAATGCTCCTCAACCCTCCTCTAACATGGTACCACCATCTTCAACTTCTCTGAAGATTAGTTTTAACCAATCTGCACCTGTAAGACAAGGAAATTGTTAGAAATTAAGTAAGAAAGGCCAGTGACCATATTGTCTTGTAGGGGCAGGCGATGACCCACGCAACTGCTCATGTGGCCTCTAACTCTTTAGCCGGCATGGTTGTCTCCGGAGGCCCTCTTATGGATGTTGGTTCATCCCTTTTCGAAACTCTGTGCCAGCTGATCAGTGACGTAATTGATTGTGAACTGTACTTTTTGATGCACAACAAAACTTGAAATTACGAGAACAAAAAATCCAATTGTCTTAGAACCATGAATCAAAGAGAGTCAATTCCAACCGCAAATTGATTATGAACTGTACTTTTTGAATTTATCATATGGTTATTGTACCATTTAGTATCCCGCCTCTCCCTCTCTTATCATATGGTTATTTAGTGAATAGTGATACCAATGAATATTAATTATTTAATGTTCTATTTCTTGTATAAGGTTCGAAAACTCAAGCTTAGTAGTGATTCTTATTTTTTGTAGTGAGTATGGAATCATCAACAAGTGTAGCTGCTTGTCCTCTAAGTGGCAGTGGCAGTGGTAGTTATGTCACCGGCACTAGTAATGCAATTGGTAATCGGTTTTCTAGTCCAGCATATAACTACAGACCCCCAGCTTCTAAGGATCCAGGATGGAATTGGGGTTTGACAAAATCTAAAATAGATAATATGCCAGTATTTTGTACATTATGTGGTCATGTTTCTACCAGCGGAATAACAAGATATAAGGACCATTTAATGGGAAGAAGCGGAAATGTGGCAGCTTGCAAGAATGCAACCGAAGAAATAAAAAAAATAATTTATGATTATGTGCACAATACATCTAAGAAGAAGGCCGAAAAGATTTAATTTCCATATCGAGGAGAAGTTTCTACTATGGAAGGTAACATAGTGACAAGCACCCAATGTTCATCATCTTCATCGTCATTTGGCTCAGGACCACCGCTTTTGAAGGGACCCATGAATTCATTTGTGCGTTCATCGCCAGACTCACTACGACAAGCTACATTAGAAAATCGATATAAGAAAGAAGAAAGAGAATGAGTATGCTTATCCATTAGCAGGTGGATGTATCAAAATGGAATCCCTTTTATTGCTGTGAGATCCCCTAGCTTTAAAGCGATGGTAAATGATATAGGGCAGTTTGGACCTGGAATGAAGGTTCCATTATACCATGAAGTAAGGGAAACATTCTTGGAGAAGGAAGTAGGAAGAGTAAGAGAGTTTACAAATGGATTTAGAAAGCATTGGGCTACTTATGGATGTTCTATTATGTCAGATGGATGGACAGATAGAAAACAGAGAACACTAATAAATTTTGAACAGGTGCATTCCATATGCTATCCAGCAAATTCAGGAACATCTGGGAATCTCGTGTGGATTTGATATGTCTGTGCAGGTGCTATTGCCTTAATCTCTCATTATTTCAACTGTTGAACATGTTGGTGATAAGAGTTTCTAATCTTCTTTTGCCTTTCATTTTTGCTTTAATGTCCGAACTTTCATGCACCTGGGTTGGAGATGAGGCATACTACAAATAATATGGGCTAAAAGGTATGTGGCATTCCTCCTTTACTAGTTTTTCCTGTTCATTAGTGAGTGTTTTGCTCATTCATTTATTAAAGAACTGGTTATGTTTCTTGATATTTCTTAGAAGTTAGAAAACCTATTATATATATATATATATAAATTTTTAATCATAAATAAAAGTGTACCTTTAAATCCGCTATATCCCCGCTACCGCTATATCAGGGTCAACCGCTAACAACCCGCTAACTGCTATTGACAACATAGTTAACGACCTTTTTTGCCTTGATTTTATTTTGCACTTCACTCCACCACCAACCCTCTTTTTGTGTTAGTACACTTCCCTTAGATTCACCTAACACATCTTTCGCCACTTTTCTAATATGTATAGCCATATTTTTTCACATATTACAAGGTGTACCAACATAATTCTAAGCATCTCCTTGAAGGACTTTCTGTTTAAATATACTTTCTTTCTTGTTTTTGAGGTTTCATCATTTAGTTTGAATAACTCAATGCACTCTTTTCTTCTTTGTCCATTTTTTTTACCACTAAATTCATAACTAAAAGTCGATGTTGGGTGGTTAAACATTCTCATAGAATTACATTGCAATCTTTACAACACGATCTATCTTTTTTCCTACAAACAAAATAATCAATTTGTGTTTGTGATAAGCCACTCTTATAAGTAATCAATTTGTGTTAGTGATAAGCCACTCTTATAAGTAATTAAATGTTCATCTCGTTTTTTGAAGATTGAATTGACTATAAAGAGATCAAATACAACAACTACTACTAAGCCTTTTCTCATACTAGACGGGGTCGACTAATTATAAAGAGATCAAATGCCATATTAAAATTTAAAATCTCCCTACCTTCCTCATTTATATCCCCAAAACCAAAGTTTCCATGAATACCTTGATATCCTAATGTTTCTTTACCGACATGTTCATTTAAGTCTCCTCCTAAACAAATCATCTCTCTTTGTAGCATTCTTTGAATTACCTTATTTAACTCCTTCCAAAAAGCTGTCTTTATACTATTTTCTAGTCTACTTGGGGTGCGTAAGCACAAACTATATTCAAAACCTCTGCTCTTAGCATTAATTTCAATGCCATGATTCGGTCACCATATCATTGAATTTCTACTACACTATCATTTAAATCTTTATTTATGTTAATACCAACTTCGTTTCAATCCTTTTCCTTTCTTGAGTACCACAATTTAAAACCAGTATTCTCAATCTTCTTTGTTTTGTCTCTAACCCACTTTGTCTCTTGTAAACATAGGATATGAATCTTTCCCTAAATCATAGTATCTACCACCTCCATTAGCTTACTAGACAATGTTTCGATATTCCAAGAACCAATACGAATCTTATTATATAAGACTAGCTTCCTTATCCCCCCTCCTCCCGCATCCGTCCATACTGAAAATGCGGAGACCCTCTTTGTAATTTATTCATTACATTTTGGCGACAATGTAGTGGGACTAATTTCCTTATCCACACTCGTCCATGATGTGTAAACCCTCTTTGTAATTGATTCACTACATTCGGGCGAAAATGTAGAGACTCTTGTTTATTTTTTACTACATTCGAGCTCTACAGTATGTCGTTAAGAGGGGACGCCCCAACGCAATGCTAATAATTTGTATAATTCATGGTATAAAAATCAGACAAAATTTTATGTTGGCTATTAGAAGCCTAACACAACCCTCCTCCTCTATTCGAGCGTGGGACCGGCCATACAGGGGTGATCCCTTTCATAGGCAGAGTTAATGTGACCAACCCACATTCTTAAACTAAATCACATAATATTTCATCCTTATTGGCAAGCGTGCCAGATAATATATTGTTGTTTTTTTATGCATGTGAATGTGTTTCTGCCTCATCCAAGCAACAACTAAGGTTGCCGTACAAGTTTGTGAATTATGAAAGCCGAAATTTGAATTACTTTGATTACACTGAAGTTTTGAAGTATATTTGCTAAAAAAAAATTGTTAATTTGAATTGATAAGGTAAGAAAAAGGCAGCAACGTTGGCAGTTAACAGCAAAAAGGAAAAAGTTAAGAGAATTTATTAAGCAGCCACCATGATGTTTGCCAAGCTGGTGTGATATGACAACCTAAACTCTGTTCAGCATCAGCGACTTTTCTACCTAATGAGGTTGGCACACCATAGTATTTTCTTATGTTCTGTTTAGTCAAGCAGAAGATAACTACTGTTCCTTAAAAAATGAAGACACCAGATTCTCTCTCTATAGTATATACAACTCTACCTTTTTCCATATGGGGTCGGCTACGTAGGTTCTTTGTTTCCATAGAGGCCATACTAACATTTAACTCAACATAACTTAGATTGTTTTCTTCCTATCTCACACGGGTGCGGGTGCGGGTGAGGGTGCGGGTGCTGGTGCGGGATACGGCAAATTTTAAAAATTTTGGGTGTAGCGACACAACTAGGGTATATAATATTATATATTATATATAATATTCAAGCTACATAAATCAATCATAATACAACTAGTATTTGCTAATTTTGGGTGCACATAGGTATCAATTAGCAAGTTCCCTCATAATGATCTGAAACTTACAATGATTTTACGAGCTGCAAAATATCCAAGTTATGGATTCAAAGAGTTTCGAGATCTTTTGTAGGATATAACATATACTAGTATTTGTGCTAGGACCCACTAGTGATGTCATACTCTTCTGTTCTATTGATCTCGCAATGTTCATGGTCTTCAAATGTGTTTAGTGACAGAGATTATTCTGTGTAAAGGCATACAGTATGGAGTCAAGAATTCAATCAGATTGAGTAATAAGAAACCAATTGTTCGCACCCAAATCACTCAAGCTAATATCTTATACAGCTACAATAGCAAGTACACAACTTTATATTAAAGCAAAACATATAAATGGTAAAAAGCTACTAATTTCTTCATAATACACAAATCAATCTTTATTATCCGAACCCATTTATCCGTGAGTTACAATTTTTTTTTTTTTTTTGCAATTTTTTTCTTGGCCATGCCGCACCGACACAATGTCGGTGTCGCACCAATGTCGAGGTCGACACTCCACCCCTTAGAAGTGTCTATGTGACTTAGTTTTCTTCCAACACTTTGATGGTATTCCTCTTTCTTTTTTAATATTTTCACAATCTAGTTTCTTTTACCTTCTTACCGAAGCTTCCTTTGGTCGTCCTTCTACATGGTCGGGCCATCTTAAACGAATTTACCTCATTTTGTCATCAATAGGTGTCACATCCAATTTGTTTCTAATAGCCTTGTTATGTATGTGGTCTTTCCTTTATCTGACTACTCATCCATTTCAACATCTTCATTTTGCCACAAACATCTTTTGTGTATATTGATAATTAACTACCCAACACTCATTACCATAAAGCATAGTGCATCGAATTGTTGCTCTATAATATTTACCTTTCAACATTAATGGTATCTTCTTGCCACCTAAAATACCTAATGTGTCTCTCTATTTTAACCAACTTGCATTAATTCTATGTATAACATCACTATCAATTTACATCAATTTTTTTATCAACAACAAGAACATGTAGACGGGGTCGGCTACATGGATTCTTTGTTTCCACAGAGCTCTATCATGTGCCATGTTAGCAATTAACTCACAATAAGCTAGATCATTCTTTATTGTTTCTTTCTAACACTTTTGTGGTCGTCCTCTACCTCTTATAATACTTTCTAAATTTAGTTTTTCATACCTTCTTATAGGTTCTTCTTTTGATCTTCTTTCTATATGTCCAATCCATCTTAAACGACATTCTCTCATTTTATCCTCTATTGGTGCCACTCCTAATTTGTTTCTAATAACCTCATTATGTATATGGCATTTTCTTGTATAACCACTCATCCATCTCAACATCTTCATTTCTGTCACAGACATCTTTTGTACATGTTGATGGTTAACTGCCCAACACTCATAACCATAAAACATGGCAGGTCTAATTGCTGCTCTATAATATTTACCTTTTAAATTTAATGGTATCTTCTTATCACAAAGAATACCTTATGCTCCTCTCCATTTTAACCAACCAGCATTAATTTTATACATAACATCTCCATCAATTCTTCCATCACTTTAAAAAATTGACCCTAGGTGTTTAAAACTTTCCTTGTGGGGGATGCAATGTGTGCCAATTTTAATTTATATGTCCTCTGAAGTAACCAAATGATCAAACTTACATTCCATATATTCTGTCTTTGTTCTACTAAGTTGGATGCCTTTACTTTCTAATGTTTCTCTCCATAATTCCAATTTTCTATTAACTTTTTCCTTAGACTCCTCCACTAACACAATGTCATCTGCAAATAACATACACCAAGGTACTTCATCTTTAATATGTTTTGTTAACTCATCAATCACCATTATAAATAAGTATGGATTTAAAGTTGATCCTTGATGTAACCCAATATTAACTTCAAAGAAGTCTGTCATTCCTTCATGAGTCCTCACACATGTTTTTGCACCATCGTACATGTCTCTTATAAGGTTTATGTATGTCAATGAGATACTTCTTTTTTCCAAGGTTCTCCAAAGAACCTTCCTGAGTACCGTATCGTAAGCTTTTTCTAGATCAATAAATATCATGTGAAGGTCTTTCTTTTTTGCACTAAAATGTTCCATAAGAGTCTCAAAAGGTGAATCGCTTCAATACTAGATCTGCTTGGCATGAATCCAAATTGGTTCTCTGTTGTACTTATACTTGTCTTAACCTATGTTCGATAATTCTTTCCCATAATTTCATAGTATGGCTCATTAACTTGATAACTCGATAATTCACACAATTCTGAATGTCTCCCTTGCTATGTTATCAATAGCGCACTATAGCGGACGCTATAGTGCGCTATAGCGTATTAGCGGTCCTCGGATCGCTATAGTGCCCATTAAATAGCGGACCGCTATATCACTCTTAGCATACAATGGAGTTTGGCTCAGGTCGATCCAATATCCGTTGGATCGACCCTATCCAAACTACATAAAACCCTCATCATCTCCCGCATCTCATGCCTCTCGCCCCTCTCGCAGCTACTCTCTCCTACTTCAGTCGCAAACTCGCAGTCATCAACGGCCGCTGTCTTGAAGACCAGTACCACACTCCTTCTCCTTTGCCCCTGATTGCCCTGCTTCACGTCGCTACCAAGCCCTCTTCCTGAAGACCATCCAACACCGAGGTTTTTCGCTGTTTTCCTCTCTTTGGTGATCGGGATTTTTTTAACTACGGTTCGTCCCCCTCGTCCTGCTTGCCTCTCTCTCTCAGGCTTTTCCTGCAACAATACGAACCTGCACTTTCTCTACCCTTGGGTACAGACAAACTCTCTCTTTCTCTCTCTCTCTGCACAACTAGCTTGTGACCCGCAAAGCACCTTAAACCAACAAAAAATTTGTTGCTTCCTTTTAGCTTGGGCAATGACATTGCGAACAATCGATTCTGCCAGGGTAAGGCGTGTGGTGTCCTGAAATCAGAACATGACGTCTGCAAAATAGTTAATGAGGGTTTGAAGCTTACTCAAACTCGCAACTTCCATTCATTGTTCACTTTGTACAAGTACACAGTAAGCTTTATTGATACAAGGATGTTGTGTTGCTTTGCCCAATAGTAGTGATACAGTTGATACGTATCCTTACCTATCAGCCATCTCATTATTTTAAATTCGGTGATGGCATCGGTGCACCGCACTGCACTGTGTTGTGCAGTGTGCAGTGCAGTACACTGTCCACTACATAGTGTAGCGCACAGCTCACATGCCGTGTGATACAACCATGTCATGTATCGACTTGTATCAGTTGATACAAACTAATATAAGATATATTTACAATATGATGTATCATGCCAAAGTACCATTTGATACTAAACGTATCCTTGCTATTGTATGATACATACCGATGTATACAACCTTGCAAGTGGGTCTGAATCCTCCTTTTTCTCTTCAATTCAGGTTACTGTAGCTTGGCCAATCGCTTCCCCCGTATCAAAGAGGCAGTTGAGGGATCGGGTTGCCAACGACTTTTTGGAAAGTGAACATACACCATCAGATACAGTATGCACCTTACCGATTAAGTTTTCAAGGTTGACTTCCATATTTTCTCCCGTCTATTTGGAGGGCCATTCTTATCTGTATGGTGGTAGAAGCTGAGTGTAGATAAATCAAGAAATAGCAGCTCGTGGGAATTCATTTTTGACTCTCAAATGCAGTTGGTTATTTATCAGTTCGGACAAATGAGGCGTGATATCAAACACTTTGATGATTTAAATAGAACAATTTTAGATACTTTAACAAAGCCTACATTATTGAAGATAAGTCTGTTTTTGATCCGCAAGGTGGGTTCAACCGTCAGATGCATACCAAGGTGCTTTGAACTCTTTGAGCTATTGCTAGAGATCACAGACCCCTTGGCCAGTGGTCCATGCCCTTTAGGGGGTTGACTGTTCCACACAATTGAAGTAACAAAGGAGCGCTTATGGTGCAGTGTAAGTGTAGCACTTTCATAAGTACTTCAATAAATCACAAGAAAAGCATCCAAAGTGTTAGCTCAACTGGCAGGGTGCTCTGAGGCCCTTTCTGCTGGTGGGGAGTTTGACTCCCAGGGAGTGCATGCGTGTGTGTGTTTCTGGCTTCGGTCTTTAGGACTTGCAGTTGCTTTGCTATGCTTAATATGTTTTTGCTGATTGTTGGTCTTCCTAATTGGAATAATGGTTTTCAATGTCTCTTGTTATAATAGATGATAACCTCCTCATACAAACAACAACTACAACTAAGCCTTTTCCCATACTAGACGGGGTCGGTTACATGGATTCTTTGTTTCCACAAATCCCTCTCGTGTGCCATGTTAGCAGTTAACTCACAATAAGCTAGATCATTCTTTATTGTTTTTTTCCGACACTTTTGTGGTCGTTCTCTAGCTCTTTTAATACTTTTCAAATTGGTGTCACTCCTAATTTGTTTCTAATAACCTCATTATGTATTCGGTATTTTCTTGTATGACCACTCATCCATCTCAACATCTTCATTTATGTTACATACATCTTTTGTACGTGTTGATGATTAACTGCCTAACACTCGGAACCATAAAACATGACAGGCCTAATTGTTGCTCTATAATATTTACCTTTTAACTTTAATGGTATCTTCTTATTACAAAGAATACCTGATGCTCCTCTCCATTTTAACCAACCACCATTAATTCTATCTCCATCAATTCTTCCATCACTCTGAAAAATTGACCCTAGGTATTTAAAACTTTCCTTTTGGGGGATGCAATGTGTGCCAATTTTAATTTCTATGTCCTTTGAAGTAACCAAATGATCAAACTTACATTCCATATATTCTGTCTTTGTTATACTAAGTCGGAGGCCTTTGCTTTCTAATGTTTCTCTCCATAGTTCCAATTTTCTATTAACTTTTTCCTTAGATTCCTCCACTAACACAATGTCATCTCCAAATAACACACACCAAGGTATTTCATCTTGAATATGTTTTGTTAACTCATCAATCACCATTATAAATAAGTATGGACTTAAAGTTGATCCTTGATGTAACCCAATATTAACTTCAAAGAAGTTTGTCATTCCTTCATGAGTCCTCACACATGTTTTTGCACCATCGTACATGTCTCTTATAAGGTTAATGTATGTCAATGGGATACCTCTTTTTTCCAAAGTTCTCCAAAGAGCCTCCCTCGGTACTCTATTATAAGCTTTTTCTATATCAATAAATATCATGTGAAGTGTGCTCTAAAATATTCCATAAGACGTCTCAAAAGGTGAATCGCTTCAACAGTAGATCTGCGTAGCATGAATCCAAATTGGTTCTTTGTTGTACTTGATACTTGTCTTAACCTACGTTCGATAATTCTTTCCCATAATTTCATAGTATGGTTCGTTAACTTGATACCTCGATAATTCGCACAATTTTGAATGTCTCCCTTGTTCTTATATATGGGTATAAGTGTACTTGCTCTCCATTCCTCGGGCATCTTTTGGTTTTTCCATATTTTATTAAATAGTCCTGTGAGCCAAGTGATTCCTATTTCTCCTAGTATTTTCCAAAATTCTATAGGAATATTATCTGGTCCTACCGATTTACCACCCTTCATATGTTTAAGAGCCTCTTTGACTTCATTCTTTTGAATACGTCGGTTGAAATTGTGGTTTATATACTTTTCTGATTTGGCTAACTCTCCTAAACTAATACTAACATCTTTATTTTCATTAAAAAGCTTATAAAAATAGTTTTTCCATCTATTTTTTATATCATCATTTGTCACTAATTTTTTTTTATCCTCGTCCTTGATGCATCTCACATAATTAAGATATTTAGTTTTTTTATCTGTAACCCTAGCTATCCTAAAAATATCTCTTTCACCCTTTTTTGAGTTGAGTTTTTTATATAAATCCTCTCAAATTGTAGCTTTTGCTTCACTCACGGCCTTTTTCACTTCCTTCTTTGCTTTCTTATAAGATTCTAAAGTTTCACTAGTTTTCTTAACATAATGTAATTTGTAACATGCCCTCTTTGCTTTGATTTTATTTTGCACTACTTCACTCCATTACCAAGCTTCTTTTTGTGCTGGTACACCTCCCTTATATGCACCTAACACATCTTTCGCCACTTTCCTAATATGTATAGCCATATTATTCCACATATCACAGTGTGTACCAACATAATTCCAAACATCTCCTTGAAGGACTTTCTGTTTAAATATATCTTCTTTCTCGCTGTTGAAGTTCCACCATTTAGTCCGAATAGCTCGATGCACTCTTTTCTTCTTTGTCCATTTTTTTATTTGTAAATGCATAATTAAAAGTCGATGTTGGGTGGTTAAGCTTTCTCCTGGAATTACCTTGCAATCTTTACAACACGCTCTGTCTTTTTTTCTACAAATAAAGTAATCAATTTGTGTTTGTGATAAGCTACTCTTATAAGTAATTAAATATTCATCTCTTTTTTTTGAAGATTGAATTGCCTATGAAGAGATCAAATGCTATAGCAAAATTTAAAATCTTCCTACCTTCCTCATTTATATCCCCAAAATCAAAGTTTCCATGAATACCTTGATATCTAACTATATTCAAAACCTCTGCTCCTAACACTAATTTCAACGTCATGATTCGGTCACCATATCGTTGTATGTCTACTACACTATCCTGTAAATATTTATTTATGATAATACCAACTCCGTTTTGAGCCTTTTCTTTACCTGAGTACCATAATTTAAAACCTTTATCCTTTATCTCCTTTGCTTTTTCTCCAACCCATTTTGTCTCTTGTAAACATAGAATATGAATATTTCTCCGAATCATAGTATCTACCACCTCCATTAGCTTTCCGGATAATGTTCCGATATTCCAAGAACCAATACGAATCTTATTATCTAGGACTAGCTTCCTTGTCCCCCGCATTCGTCCATATTCAAAATGCGGAGACTCTCTCTAAAAGTTATTCACTACATTAAGGTGGCAACGTAGCGGGACTAACTTCTTTACCCACACCCGTCTATGATGTGGGAACCCTCTCTGTAATTGATTCATTATATTTGGGCGAAAATGTAGTAACCCTTGCTTACTTATTACTGTATTCGAGCTCTGCAGCATCTCGCTAGGCGGGGACGCCCCAAAGCAATACTCATAATTTTTGTAATCTATATTATAAAAATCCGACAAAGTTTTACGCTGGCTGTCGAAAGCCTAGCACAACCCTCTTCCTTTATCCGGGCTTGGGACCGGCAATGCAAGGGTGATCCTTTACATGGGCGGAGTTGTCATAGTGTAAACTGTAAACAACCTAAAACTTATTGAGTTGTTTCATTCTTATCTACTTAATACTCATCAATATAAATGTTACCTATTTTCTCCAAGTAGAGTGAAGTTGGTGACAATTGCCCAAGTCATGTCAAAGAGGTTTCAGAAAGAGAACCAGAAACTGGAATAGGTCTATGAGAACATAAATTCAAAAGTTTCCTTTGAGTAGTTAGCTTTAGATTCTGCAGCAAGAGTTGATCATTTGGGCCTCTATACAGTACAATATTGGAGTGACTTGAAGCTACAACCAAATCTGTTGAAACACTCCTATAGAGATTATACCTATGCAAAGAATATTTTTACTCTTGGCTTCGAACATAATCTATCTCCCCTACTTCCAGCTGATCCAGAAGCAAAGGAATCAACATTGAGCACGAACACTTTGTTAATGCAAGGAAATTGTTGAATAGAAACTCAGAAGTCAGTTTACTGTTCTCATAGGGTCTCCTTCATATAGATAAGCTGATAACAAACCGGCGAAAGACAACGCAAAGCACAATTCTCTTTCAGATGATAACCTCCTCATCTTATCAAAATATTCTTGACATCTAATTCTGAACTTCTTTGCAGCTTATCCATCTCTTTTGGTGTTTGTTTGGATCTCTTCTCTTTTGCCTTTTTTTTTCTGCTTTATGTATCAGGTGCGTATGGTATTCTGTATAATTGTTCCTATTGTCCACTGCTTGAATGATTGGATGACATACACTTCATGATCGGTAAATCATGTAATATGCTCTTCAAATGAAAATTCAAAGTGTTAAATGTGTGTTTCTTTTTGTCTCAGAGTTTTGTAATCTGCCACCTGAAATGAAAATGGATGGCAAGAGTCTACTCCTCAAGCTCCTTGTACTTATTGTACTGGTACATATCTAATGGGTTTAAAAGCTTTGTCATTTTCAACTAGTTTTGTTGAGGTATTAGTGACAACCAGTATTTGAACAAAACTATGCTGAAGTTCAGTGAAGACAAAAACACACATACGCAACTAGGGAGAAGTTGACCCTTTATATCTGTAAGTTTATTTTTTATGGTAACAAATTAAACTCTTTTATTTGCTACAAAACAATCGTGGTGCTCATATGCTTTTTGTATTTTTCTTTATATTTGCTTATTACTTTTGTTGAAGGTTCCTGTTTTTGTGGCTATGACTATCTTTATTCATACAATAACAACTAAGCTTTTTCCCATACTAGACAGGGTCAGCTACATGGATTCTTTGTTTCCACATATCCCTATCGTGTGCCATGTTGGCAGTTGACTCACAATAAGCTAGATCATTCTTTATTGTTTCTTTCCAACACTTTTGTGGTCGTCCTCTACCTCTTTTAATACTTTCCAAATTTAGTTTTTCTAACCTTCTTATTGTGGTTCTTCTGACTATCTTTATTCATATTGTGTCTTATTTATTGCATCCATGTTTCTCGTGTCTTTTCACTTTTATACAATATATGGTGATGGGAGAACAAGGTGTCTCATTTAGGAGTGAGTTTAGTGAGTTTCATTCAATTTTTGAACTTCTATTCTGGCTAATTAGATCTTCTATAGTTGATGTTGTGGAGATTCTATTCTTATACCCCTACACTTATAGAAATTAGAGAACCCATTATATATATATATATATATATATAATTTTTTTAATCATAAATAAAAGTGTACCGCTAAATCTGCTATATCCCCACTACCGCTATATTAGGGTCAACCGCTAACCGTTATTGATAACATAGCTCCCTTGTTCTTATATATGGGTATAAGTGTACTCGCTCTCCGTTCCTTCGGGCATCTTTTGGTTTCTCTATATTTCATTAAATAGTCTTGTGATCCAAGTGATTCTTGTTTCTCCTAGGATTTTCCAAACTTCTATAAGAATATTATCTGGTCCTACCGATTTACTACCCTTCATATGTTTAAGAGCCTCTTTGACTTAATTCTTTTGAATAGGTCGGTAGAAATTATGGTTTATATGCTTTTCTGATTTGGCTAAGTCTCCTAAGCTAATACTAACGTCTTTATTTTTATTAAAAAGCTTATAAAAATAGTTTTTTCATTTATTTCTTATATCATCATTTGTCAGTAGAATTTTTTCATCCTCATCTTTGATGCATCTTAGAGAATTAAGATATTTAGTTTTCTTATCTCTAGCCCTAGCTATCTTAAAAATATCTCTTTTACCCTCTTTTGAGTTGAGCTTTTTATATAAATCTCCCAAAATTTTAGCTTTAGTTTTTGCTTCGCTAACGACTTTTTTCACTTCTTTCTTTGCTTTCTTATAAGCCTCCCAAGGTTCACTAGTCTATAATGAAGCCCACCCATGTAGGGATCATCCTCGAATGTCCCAAGCCTAGATAAAGGAAGGAGGGTTATATTGGACTTCCGACAACCTGCGTAAAACTTTCTCCGATTTATCTCTCTATAATATATTTATATGTATAGTGAATTCTCGTATCTGCATGTTCCTTTTCCCATTTCCATATTTGGCTCTCTGTTTTTCCTAAACTCAAAATTGTCCCTACCTTCTGCTTAGGCTTTTCAGGATAATCCTAAGACAGCTAACTCGAGGTTCAAAGAGCTATTTGTCCCCATATTGTATTCATCCCACAAATTTGTCTTTAAGCACTTGGTCTAGTCACTTTTTAAAAGGACTTATTTTTCAATGGTTCTACCATATGGATGGGGTATAGATGTCACTATAATTCTAGATAGCTTTAACCCAGAGCATATGAATAGCTTTGTAAGATACGAAAATCAACTTTTAGAAAGTTCCAGATTTTTAAACATCTTAAAGTCACTATTAGATATCAGAGCTGGTGATTCAGAAAATGATTTATGTTACGTTGGTTATGCCAAACAAGCTGGGCCGGTTGTTTAATTGGATAATTGTTGCGAAACATACTTATTAATGGTTTTTTCCATTGGAAAGGATAATTTCAAGGTCATTTTGGTGCACTATGTTTCATACTTTACTCATGCAAGGACGAAACTGGCCTAGGGATGTCAAGATTATACAAAGAGAGGACATATTTAAAAAGTTGCATCAAATTTAGGAAATCCCCATATCTGCCTCTCTCTCTCCTTCTCCTCATCTATCTATACATATGTGTTGAAATTCGTGGTAAATGCAACAGATAATCAAATATGGAAGAACAATAAGAATCAATAAAGAGTAAAATGGGAGATTGGAGGAGGGGGTAGGCCCTCCAATGAAGGTCGCCCCCCTCTCTTTCTCTCTTTCTTAATATCAAACTCTTAACCCTAATACAAAACGTTCAACCCTTATATAATGAGTTGTAAAATATAAATTAACCAAAATGCTCTTATACTACTGACAATTACAATAATACTTAAATATTAAAAATTACAAAACTAACACTAAAAAGTAACAGATATATATATTCTTCAACACCCCCTTTAAGTTGGGAGTGAGATACTTCGAACTTCAAACTTGTTGAAAAACTGGTTTTTTCTTCACTACATGTACAATGATCTCTATGCGGCTTTTTAAAATCATCTTAAACAATCAAGAACACATGGGTAGCACACGACCCTTCTATAGTTGTCGTTGGCTCCCTCTCTTCCTTATTCTCCATGAAGTGATTAGGTAACTACACTTCAAAAGTTATGTTTTTCTACTCTTGAGAAAGTTGATTTTTATAGTAAGAGGTACTATCTCCACCATACACACTTTACACAGCTTTTCCTGCGCCCCTTCACATGATGGTTGCGGCCGATGTGTTGGTTGGGTGTCCTCTCTCTACCATTCAAATAGCAGAATACACACTTCTCCTCCTACTAGTCAGTCTGCGCCCCTTCACATAATGATTGCAACCTCTTTTCTAGCCCTCTTGGTTGTTTACTTTAGCAACTCAAGGTATTAATTTTTATGATTCTTGGTAATACTGCCACATTTTATAAGAAACAATGCATCTGCCTCTTCTCTGAGTTGATTTTCAGCATATGTGGTGACAAGAAAACTGATTTTTTGCACTCTGTCTTTTTCTTCTATTTGCATTTATGCTTCATGGTTGCAACAAACTTTTATCAGCCTTCATGATTGTTTTTCAAGCAGCTTTCATAGTTGTAAATTCCTGCAACCTCACTGGCTGCAAATAAAGGCATTTCTGTCGGCCTCATGACTGCAATCTTCAGCATCCATCTCTTTTCTGTAAACTTGCAAGAATCGGTAGATTGGAGACATTTAACCCAATCTACCCACAACTGAACGTTGGTGCCCATACACAACTGTCTTCTCTTTCTTGCTTTCTTCGTACTGTTTTCTTAACATCTCTCTCACTCTTTCGACATGATGATCTCTTGTTAAAGAAGTTGCAACTCGGCTGGTAAAGCCTTCTTCAATGTACTGCACATGACCAAACAAAACTTGTATGCAGTTACAACAACTGCGAAGATCTCTCTCCAAAATCTCATAACACCACCTGACGTGCACATCATATGCCATTGTATTTCACTGCTCTATTGACAAAGCCATAAGAGACAAACCAAATCATAACACCATTTACGTTGAATAAAGTAGTTCCACAAAATATCCAAACATGATCCATGAGCCTTCTAAACTAGTATCACACCAAAAGCCTATGGAGCACTTTGACCTATTGAAAAGAACTTGCATTTTTGTTATCTTTGGAGCCACTAATATGTCACTTGTTTAGCTTGTTCACTTTGAGGCAGCACTATGCTTCGCCTTGGTGTGGCTCTTCAAGGCATGCTCCGTCTTAAATGGTCAGTTGCATGCCACCTGAACTGATTTCTTTGCTGTAGAGTTTGGTGTCTGCTTTGACTTATCGAAAGGTGTCTTCCCTGGGTACAGTGTTGCAATATGACCACCCTTCTTGCCTTCCTTGGCACTTGTCTTTCCACGGTGTGGAGTTAGAAGCTTAGCCTTCTTTTGTGGAAATTTAAATTGTGCATAGTTGGGATTCATGCATTTAATCTCCTCTCTTGTCAGTGTACCAAGTACCTTGATAATTTCCACAAGCTGATCCACTGCACTCTCATCGGGAAAAAGTGGCTGGCCAAGCAGATATTCAGCGAGAACACAACCAGTAGACCAGATATCAATGGCTGTAGTATACTCGGTGGCTCCAAATATAAGTTCAAGAGCACGGTAATATCTAGAACAGATGTATGATATATTTGGCTCACCTTTCACCAAAACTTTTGCACTTCCAAAATCGCACAGTTTAAGTTGATGAGTGTGTGGATTAACCAAAAAGATTCTGTGGTTTTGTCTCATATGATAGTTTTTCACCAAGACATAGAGCTTTAGTAACAAATATTTCAGCTATAAAGGAATCTAGAACCTTTAAAGAAGCCAAATTATCCCAAGACTGGACTCATGCAATGAACGAAGAGTTGGATGCTTTATATAGAGCCCAAACTTGGGATATTGTATATAGACCATTAAACAAAAAGACTATAGGTTGTAGGTGGGTCTATAAAATCAAGACTAATGGTGATGGCTCATTAGATCGTTATAAAGCTAGATTGGTTGCCAAGGGTTATTCACAAGAGTATGGAATTGATTATGAAGATACCTTTGCTCCTGTAGCCAGAATAACAACTGTTAGAACACTTATAGCTGTATGTGCAATTTATCATTGGAATATCTATCAGTTAGACGTTAAAAATGCTTTTTTGAATGGTTGGTTGAAGGAATAAGTATATATGGAGCCTCCTCCTGGTCTCAATCTTCTTAGAAACTAAGTTTTAAAGCTCAAAAGAGCTTTGTATGGTCTCAAACAAGCTCCCAAAGCTTGGTTTGATAGAATGATTGAATTCATGACACTGCATGGTTTTACTATCTGTTATACTGTCACAGCCTTGTTTATAAAAAAATCCTCTATAGGTATTGTTATTCTTTTGCTCTATGTTAATGATATGATTATTACAGGTAGTAACAATACAAGTATCCAGCAAATCACGCAAGAACTTGGTAATATGTTTGAAATGAAGAATCTTGTTTAACTTTCTTATTTTCTTGAAATTGAGGTAATTCGTGATGATAGAGGTTTCTTTTTATCACAAACTAAGTTTACTAATGATGTTATTCTTAGATCAGGTATTACAGATGACAAAGTTGTTGAGACACCTGATATAATCAACCAAAAGATGCATCTAATTGATGGTAAACTTTTGAGTGATCTCACACCTTATAGACAGATGGTTGGAGTACTTACCTACCTTACCATAACACGGCCAGATATTGCTCATGTTATTAATACTGTAAGTCAGTTTCAACATGCGCCTACCTCAGTGCATATGAGTGTTTTAAAGATTATTCATTATATTCGACAAACCTTAACTAATGGAGTATTTCTATCATCTTCTTCTTTATCCTAGTTGCTTGCATATACTGATGCTGATTGGGGTGGTGATGTGAATGATAGGCACTCTACTACCGGCTACTGCATATTCCTTGGCCACTCCCTCATCTCATGGAAATGCAAGAAACAACAAAAGGTGTCTTTCCTCCACCGAAGCTTAGTATCGTGCAATGGCGAACACAACTACAGAACTAACTTGGCTGCGACGACTACTTTAGGACTTGGGCATACAATTCGAAGCTCCACTAATCATGTTCTGCGACAACAAAAGTGTTATGTATATAGCCAACAACCATACCTTTCATGAGCGCACAAAACACATAAAGATGGATTGTCACTATGTTTGTGAAGAGCATTTCCAAGGCAATTTGACATTACAGTTTGTAAAATCAGAATATCAACTTGCAGATGTGTTCACCAAGTCCTTACCTGCTCCTCGGTTTCAATCTTTAATTGACAAACTTCAGGTCATGGAGCTGTCAGTTTGAGGGGGAGTGTTAGAAAAGAGGGCCATTTGGGCCCTGCCCTTGTAGGCCATGGCCCACTGGGCCGTCAAGGCCAGGCCACTAGCCGTAGCCCCCTTTCACTCTTACACCCTCTTGTCTCCATTCTCTCACTTCTTCTCCTAAACTCTATAAATACCCCAAAACTCGATTGTAAATGTAAGCCTTTTGTGGTTAATTAATAAAGTTTATTTATTCAAGTTTGCTTTGTGTTCATTATCTTTTTTGTGTGTTTTTGTTGCTCTCGGCTATAGCCTTTTCTAAGGCTTCGTAATAACTACATTGTGGTGCTATTCATTCATCGATATTCCGCAACTATATTGGAGTGTCGTCTTCATTACACACACTAGGCTCATGTTTCACACCAAGGTTGCAGAAAGTGGAGGTCGGTGCCCACCAAGGCTACCGCAACCTCTCTCTGTTTTATTTCTTAGCCCTTTCTTCACATGAAGAGCACACTACTGGATCGCCAAGATACGCAACCCCCTTCTCGTGCTGCTATTACATTGAGAAAGTATTGATTGAGACCTTTTCAATGAATCTTTTATCATGATAAGTGCATCGCCCAAATGTACAGAATCACCAACAACAATACCCGCAACATGCTCACAGCAATGCATCCAGTTCTGAACTTATTCTACCTCAAATATGACTTTGTCCATCACAAAACTAACACCAAAATGACCTTCTTATTGGTTCTTCTTTTGATATTCTTTCTTTATGTCCAAACCACCTTAAACGATATTCTCTCATTTTATCCTCTATTGGTGCCACACATAATTTATTTCTAATAACCTCATGTATACGGTCTTTTCTTGTATGACCACTTATCCATCTCAACATCTTCATTTTTGTCACAGACATCTTTTGTAAATGTTGATGATTAACTATCCAACACTCAGAACTATAAAACATGACAGGTCTAATTATTGTTCTATAATATTTATCTTTTAACTTTAATGGTATCTTCTTATCACAAAGAATACTTGATGCTCCTCTCCATTTTAACCAATCAACATTAATTTTATGCGTTCTCCATAAACTCTTCCAACACTCTCAAAAATTGACCCTAGGTATTTAAAACTTTTCTTTTGGGGGATACAATGTGTGCCAATTTTAATTTCTATGTACTCTGAAGTAACCATATGATCAAACTTACATTCCATATATTCTTTCTTTGTTCTACTAAGTTGGAAGCCTTTACTTTCTAATGTTTCTCTCCATAGTTCCAATTTTCTATTAACTTTTTCCTTAGACTCCTCCACTAACACACTGTCATCTTCAAATAACATACACCAAGGTACTTCATCTTTAATATATTTTGTTAACTCATCAATAACCATTATAGTTCCAATTTTCTATTAACTTTTTTCTTAGACTCCACTAACACAATGTCATCTGCAAATAACATACACCAAGGTACTTCATCTTGAATATATTTTGTTAACTCATCAATCATCATTATAAATAAGTATGGACTTAAAGTTGATCCTTGATGTAACCCAATATTAACTTCAAAGAAGTCTTTTATTGCTTCATGAGTCCTCACACATGTTTTTGCACCTTTTGCACCATCGTACATGTCTCTTATAAGGTTTATGTATGTCAATGAGATACTTCTTTTTTTCAAAGTTCTCCAAAGAACTTCCTTCAATACCCTATCGTAAGCTTTTTTTCATGGAATTTTCTATATGCTTGGTCCTCTCATGGAATAAACCTTGAGAAATTTTCTCTCTGATAAAGTGACAGTCAATCTCTATATGCTTGGTCCTCTCATGGAATACAGGATTTAGAGCTATTTGGAGAGCAGCTTTACTATCAGTAAAGTAATTAATAGGCATATTTTCTTTGAGACCAATCTCCTCCAATAGTGAAATAATCCATAAGCCTTCACACATTCCAAGAGCAATAGCACGATACTCAGCCTCAACACTTGATCTAGCTACCACACTTTGCTTCTTACTTTTCCAAGAGACTATATTTTCACCTAAACATATCATATACCCGGAGGTAGATTTTCTATCGGTTTTGGAACCTGCCCAATCAACATCGGTATAAATTTCTAGATTCATTGATGAGTGTAGAGCATATAGTAACCCATAGGTGAGAGAAGATTTCAAATATCTAATTATATGGAATACAATGTTCATGTGATGTCTGGACGGGTTGTGCATCCACCTACTAACATATCCCACTGCAAAGTTGATGTCAGGTCGAGTTATAGTTATATATATCAGTCGTCCTATCAGCCTCTGGTACTTACCGATGCCTTCATAAGATGTAGACTTACTGTCTTCTTCGTGTGGCACATCCATAGGTGTAGAACATATTCTGCAGTCTTCCATTTTGGTTTCCTTTAGTAAATCAAGAATGTACTTCCTTGGACTTAGAAATAAACCATTATCTTTACGAATCACCTCAATTCCCAAGAAATAATGTAATCTGCCCAGATCCTTCAGGTCAAACATGGTGTTTAATTGTTTCTTTAATGCAAGTATACCATCTGCATCATCACCTGTAATAATTATATCATCCACATAGACTAAAAGTATGATAGTCTTCTAACCAGGCTTGATGAACAATGTATTATCACTGGTGCATTTACTGAAGCCCAACTTTATAATGCCATCATTAAATTTCTCAAACCATGCTCGTGGAGACTATTTCAAGCCATAAATTGATTTCTTCAATTTACATACTTTGTTCTGCTTCTTATTCTGAGGATATCTTGGAGGTACATCCATATAAATATAAGGTCTCCCTGTAAGAATGCATTCTTAACATCTAATTGCCATAACTCCCAACCTTTATTAACTGCCACACTTAAAATTATCCGAATGGTATTCATTTTCGCAACTGGAGCAAAGGTTTCAGTGTAGTCAATGCCATAAGTTTGACTATAACCTTTAGTTACTAATCTGGCTTTGTATCTTTCAATATTGCCATCAGCTCTATACTTCACGGAGAACACCCATTTACACCCTACTGTTTTCCTTCTTGATGGTAAGTCAACCAGTTCCCAAGTGTTGTTTCTGACTAGTGCAATAATTTCTTCTTCCATCGCTTTCTTCCATTCTGGTATTTGTTCAGCTTCCTTGAATGTTTTCGGAATGAAAGTAGTATCAGTATTCAAGGGGATAGTTGGAGTAGGATACAAATTTCTGCAATGCGTATTGAGCTACTCTCCTTTTTCCTTTTCGAATTGCAATCGGAAGATCAATATCTGAATTATTGGAGGTTACTTGAATTGTAGATGAGTCTGAACTGGAGTGACTACCTAGGTCTGGTAAGAACACCTCTCTATTACCTCTGGAATACACTTGCCAGTTTTTATTCTGAGTAGGTATAATCTCTTCATCTTCCCTCTCATGCTGCACCTAATTTTCTGTTGGAGGAATAGGTAACACATTTGAAGCATTTGTTGCAGACGATGAATCTTCCTGGAAATTATAAAACGGTATATCCTCATGGAACGTAACATCCATAGTAACATATAATTTTCTGCTGCTAGGATCATAACACTTGTAACCTTTCTAAGTAGAGGAATATCTCATAAAGATGCATTTTCTTGATCGTGCATCTAATTTGTCTTTAAGACCATGATGAAGGAGAATGAAACAAGTGCATCCAAAAATTCGCAGAAGTAAATGAAATTGCTTCTGACGGGGGCATAATAAGTGAAAGGGAGTATTACCATCGTGGACTTTGCTTGGCATGCAGTTTATGAGAAAGACTGTTGTTAACACTGCTTCACCCCAATAGTATTTAGGAGCATTACATCCAATCAATAAGGTTCTAGCCACTTCCAGAATATGTTTGTTCTTTCGTTCAGAAATCCCATTCTGTTGAGGAGAATATGCACATAAAGTCTGATGTAGTATCCCGTGTTCTAAGAAGTATGTATGAAGTGATGTGGACATAAATTCTCCACCATTATCACTGCGAAAGATTTTGATAGAACTCTGAGTTGAGTACGTACAAATTTACAATAAATAGGTAGAATATTCTTTACTTCATTATCTCTAGTTTTCATGAGGTATATCATCGTAAATCTGGTGCAATCATCTATGAAGGTTATAAAGTATTTAAAACCATGCAGAGAAGTAGTAGCACAAGGTCCCCAAATATCAAAATGAACAATTTCAAACGGAACTGATGATTTTTGTTCATTCAAAGGAAAAGAAGCACGCTGATGTTTTGCCTTCTGGCAAGTCTCACGATTTAAATTCAAATTATTACATAAACTGAATTCAGGCAATAATATTCTAATTTTAGATAAAGGCAAGTGTCCCAATCGTTGATGCTAGCGAGATATAGCTCCTTGTTTCTCTGTTATGCTGATAGACTGCATAGCTGCTCTATTCTTTTCTTCATAGATGTAGAGACCTCTCCTTGCACTACCTTGACCATAGATCTTCCTCGTCCTTAGGTCCTGAAATACACATCCAGTAGAATAAAAAATTATTCGATATTTCTGATCTTGGGATAAGGTAGAGACTGATAATAAATTAACTGATAGACTGGGAACATGTAAAACATTCTTTAGTACACCAACAAAAGTAATAATATTTCCTTTTCCCATTATAGGAGAATGTGATCCATCTGCCAAACGGATGTTGACTCGTTCTTGAATCTCCTCATAACTTCCTTCCTACTGACCATATGATCAGTAGCTCCTGAATCAATAACCCATATCTGAGAGTAAAGAGTCTTTGAATTACCCTTGACCAAGAATGAAAAAGGATAAGCCATAGTAGCCTGAGCTTCATTGCTGGAAGATGTAGATGGAGTTTGTGTGTATGCCACTTGGTGTATAAAGGATCATTTTCTAAAGGTGGAACTGCATCGTCAGTCAGATACTCCCAGCGCCCCCTGGCCATCACTGCTAGCTCTATGGATCTGGCCCACTGAAGAAAATTTTTCCCATCTAACTTGAGGTTTGTTATCTGAAATCCCTCACTTTTATCTACAGAATAACTCTTAGTTGTATCACCCATTTTATTTTTTTCCATCAATCACTGGAGTACAATATACCACACGATCTTAACTAAACCAAGACTTGAATAATAACACAATCTGAACTGAACTGACAAGTCAGACTTAACCACACGATTTTAACTGAAACATACTAAGTAATAAACCTGATGGTTGTTTTTTTTTTCCCGTTTTCTTTTTCTTCCCTTTTTTTTTTTTCAAGATTGAAACTCGCCTTTCAAGGCTCACCAACCTATATACCAATCAATGCTTAATCCTTCAATCCACGTTGCAAAAGAAATTGCATTTCACAAGGAATGCACAGTTGCTGATTTCATGAATATACTGTTCAGCTGATTCCTTCAAAGTCAGATAAACGAATCTTCACTTCCTTTAATAGTAGTTGGTAAATGAAATAGTGCAAATCAACCCTTTCAAAACCAACAAGATTCTGCTGTGAATGTATCCAACAAAGAACTAGAGTCTTTTGTCATATTTGAATAAAATGTGAGCCAAACGATAGGTTATACTTACAAATTTTCTACCAAACGACAATTAATGGCCTGTTAATGATCTACCATGGCTAAAAACGTGAGTTTAGGCTCTGATACCATGTTGTTTTCATGCATCAAATCATGATTAGTAAGATCAATGGACATTCATAAGGGAAATGGATAGACTCGAGACTGCAGTCGCTCCTTTTTCTCTGGCCTCCAGTCCCTGCTGCTCCTTTTTATTAATCCATCTCATTACAAAATGGTAACCCTAATAAGTATTTATACTAAGTACTATTTTAACTTAAAAGACGATAATACCCCTACTTAAAGTACACGGTTCCTAATGAATCCAATCTGATTCGTTAGGACCCAGACACTAGATTAGACCCAGACTTCTTAACTATTATATAATAAACTCAACAAACACAAAATCTACTACATCTACTTCAAGACGAGACTTGAACTTCCAATAAATCTAAATTGGTTCTCTGTTATACTCGATACTTATTTTAACCTACGTTCGATAATTCTTTCCCACAATTTCATAGTATGGCTCGTTAACTTGATACCTCGATAATTTACACAATTCTGAATGTCTCCCTTGTTCTTATATATGGGTATAAGTGTACTCGCTCTGCATTCCTTTGGGCATCTTTTGGTTTCCCTATATTTCATTAAATAGTCTTGTGATCCAAGTGATTCTTCTTTCTCCTAGGATTTTCCAAACTTCTATAAGAATATTATCTGGTCCTACCGATTTACTACCCTTCATATGTTTAAGAGCCTCTTTGACTTCATTCTTTTGAATACTTCGGTAGAAATTATGGTTTATATACTTTTTTGATTTGGCTAACTTTCCTAAGCTAATACTAACATCTTTATTTTTATTAAAAAGCTTATAAAAATAGTTTTTTCATTTATTTCTTATATCATCATTTGTCAATAGAATTTTTTCATCCTCATCTTTGATGCATCTAATAGAATTAAGATCTTTAGTTTTCTGATATCTAGTCGTAGCTATTCTAAAAATATCTCTTTTACCCTCTTTTGAATTGAGTTTTTTATATAAATCCTCCCAAAATTTAGCTTTTGCTTCACTGACGGTCTTTTTCGCTTCCTTCTTTGCTTTCTTATAAGCCTCTAAAATTTCACTAGTTTTCTTAGCATAATGTAATTTGTAACATGCCCTCTTTGTCTTGATTTTATTTTGCACTACTTCACTAAATCACCAAGCTTCTTTTTGTACCGGTGCACCTCTCTTAGATTCACCTACCACATCTTTTGCCACTTTCCTAATATGTATAGTCATATTGTTCCACATATCACAAGGTGTGCCAACATAATTCCAAGCATCTCCTTGGAGGACTTTTTGTTTAAATATATCTTCGTTCTCACTTTTGAGGTTCCACCATTTAGTTTGAATACCTCGATGCACTCTTTTCTTCTTTCTTCATTTTTTAATTTGTAAATCTATAACTAAAAGTCGATGTTGGGTGGTTAAGCTTTCTCTTAGAATTACCTTGCAATCTTTACAACACGCTCTATCTTTTTTTCTACAAATAAAGTAATCAATTTGTGTTTGTGATAAGCCCCTCTTATAAGTGATGAAATGTTCATCTCGTTTTTTGAAGATTGTATTGACTATAAAGAGATCAAATGCCATAGCAAAATTTAAAATCTCCCTACCTTCCTCATTTATATCCCCAAAACCAAAGTTTCCATGAATACCTTGATATCCTAATGTTTATTTACCGACATGTTCATTTAAGTCTCCTCCTAAACAAATCATGTCTCTTTGTAGAATTCTTTGAATCACCTTATTTAACTCCTTCCAAAAAGCCGTCTTTATACTATTTTCTAGTCCTACTTGGGGTGCGTAAGCATAAACTATATTCAAAACCTCTACTCCTAACACTAATTTCAGCATCATGATTCGGTCACCATATTGTTGTATGTCTACTACATTATCCTTTAAATCTTTATTTATGATAATACCAACTCCGTTTCAAGCTTTTTCCTTACCTAAGTACCATAATTTAAAACTCGTATCATCAATCTTTTTAACTTTTTCTTCAACCCACTTGGTCTCTTATAGACATAAAATATGAATCTTTCTCTGAATCATAGTATCTACCACCTCTATTAGCTTAGTGGACAATATTCCGATATTCCAAGAACCAATATGAATCTTATTATCTAGGACTTGCTTCCTTATAATTTATTGAAAATACGAAGACCCTCTTTATAATTTATTCATTATATTCGGGCAGCGATGTAACAGAACTAACTTCTTTACACACACCCGTCCATGATGTGGGAACCCTCTCTGCAATTGATTCACTCCATTCGAGCGAAATTGTAGTGGCCCTTGATGCTCTAAAGCAATGCTCATAATTTGTATAATCTATGGTATAAAAATCCGACAAAGTTTTATGTTGACTGGCCTAACACAACCCTCCTCCTTTATTCGGGCTTGGGACCGACAATGTAAGGGGGCGGAGTTAATTCTAGGCTTTTTTAGAGGAACATTATCGGATTAATGTTATTCTTTTGTGGGGATGACTTGTATATGTCAAATTGTTCCAGTTTGGTTAGTGCAATGTTTAACATCTTTATTACGAAAAGCAATTGCCCTGTTTCTGAATGCAGTTAGTTTTGGTGAAGATCTATAAAATGCCATTCTTTTTGCTTGAATTGTAGAACGGAAGAAAAGAGGTCAATGCATTGCTGAAGATGGAAGCTTAATATTGTGGCGATATTGTGATTGTTCCCTTCATAGACCATTATGAACTTGTGGTTCTAAAATCCGTCGCCATATGTGAGTATGGAGTGAGTAGTACTATTTTCAACTTTCCTAAAAGCCAACACAAGTTGCATTTATGAATCAGTACTACAGTAGCGGTTAAAACCCAATGTGATATGGATGCGCATGTGAGTACACATGCGAGCATGGGAGGCTGTGATTTCTTTGTTCTATCCCCTCATCTCCCATCCCCATGTGGTACCGGTATCACCAAATAAGCCAAACCGTGCTCTTTCTCTATCAGTGAAGACCAATCTTTAGGTCTACCGCAACAATGATAAAGAGACATGAGTGAGGCAATGATCTACCGAGCATAAATCACTGTTGTCAGTTGACAACGAGAGGGAGTTGTGTGAGAGAAGTTTAAAGAAAGAGGGAAAACAAAGTAACAAACCACAGATGCTTAACGTATGAGGTCTTTTTTTATAATTGTTTAACTTAAAAACATGGATAAGAAATGTTGACCGTGTCTGTTCCTGGAATTTTCTAGTCATGGATCTGTTAACTGTGTCCGATGACTTTGTCTTGACGGGTACGTGGTGTCCGCACTGCACCTGCATCGCACCTGTTGTCAGGTCAGATATGCCACCTAGTTGGGGTGTATATGTGACTTCAGCTAAAACTGAAAGGGAAGGCCATCCTTTTAAATGTTTCTTTCTACTAAAAAAGGTATCTCTCTCAGGTGCACAACTTATCTGCTGAGTACATTATGAAGGCCGATGATGATACATTCGTTAGGGTTGATGCTGTATTAAAGAAATGAAGGGTGCATTTTATAAGAGATCACTCTATATGGGAAACTTAAATCTCTTGCACAAGCCTCTCCTAGTGGGAAAATGGGCAGTCACATATGAGGTAATTTACTTGTAACTCTGAGGTGGTTTTGGTGTGTATTTTAGGCTTTAGGCTTGAGAAATGATTGCATGCATATCCTATAACAGAAGTGTCCTTGCTCCAGTAACGTATCACAACTTTATTCTATACAGAGCTTAAATTGTAGGCTCCATGGAATTTAAGTAGGGTTCTCACACACAACTTGGTAGAGCAGCCAAATAGTGTCGCATGCCTTAAGACAAAATTGCGCTTTTAACATCCCTGAAGTGTGCTCAAATGCTGGTCTGAAGGTACAGTTGGAAGTCAATTCGGAGCACCTGAAGCCATAACCACATAGTGTAGTCAATTTTTTTTACCACAACATGAGTTTAGTAGTTAACAAATCCATGTTTTGGTGTAAATATAAAGCTAACATCCTCCCCTTGATGGATAAACACCATCTCAGATTTATTCCAGAAGCATTTATGTTAGTTTAATCATACATCTGCCGTATCATACAAATCCTACCCTGGACAGGCATCTACTAGTAATGCAACACTTCCTATATAAAATACTTGGTGTGTACAACACTCACTATTTCAGGATTCCATGCATAATTAGATGATACACTTTAGAGTTGCCGATGTTTTTCTACAGCGGCACTAGCTCGAAGCTACTCATCACGTGTGATGCAGGAGTGGCCAGAAGAAGTATATCCACCGTATGCCAATGGACCTGGTTACATAATTTCAGGAGACATCGCCAGATTTATTGTGTCTCACCATGCCAACCAAAGTCTAAGGGTGGGCTCTGAGAACTTGCTACGGTTAACTTCTTTGTTTTAGGAATAACAAAATCTAGTTTAGCAATTTCTGTCTGTTTATGTCATGACGACAGCTTTTTAAAATGGAGGATATCAGTATGGGAATGTGGGTTCAGGATTTCAACAGCTCATCGACTGTTCAGTACTCCCACAACTGGAAATTCTGTCAATATGGCTGCATGGTGGACTACTACACAGCACACTACCGGTCCCCTAGACAGATGATCTGTCTGTGGGATAATTGAATGTGGAGACGTTGGCCTCGTTTGCACCCCACATCCCAGCTTTCATTTTGATATCATGTCATTTTTGAGGCCCTTTCAAGGGATAGCTGATCCTTTGGAGTTGCAGATGCCAGGGATAGATGATCCTTTGGCATCATCCCGAGGCCTTCTTTCTTTTACCACCTAACAGGAACAAATTTTTACCTTGTACAGTATGTAAATCTCATCAAATGCAGGTAATACCTCTAGGTGTAGTTATCATGAAGTGTTTCTTTCTTGTTTACTCTCAATCCTGTCGCATCTTTGTCTGGTTTGTGTTTTATTGCTATTTTTGCCATGGTAGACTGAATTTCTTGTTAAAAACAGTACGTAGAACTGACCTGGTTTAAGTTTGCAAACTTCCCTCCTTATTTCACGTGTTTACGAGCCCATCTGCCATTGGAATTTTCAGTGATGCATCATAAAATGGATCAATGATGCTCCAGCAACCAGTCTCAACGCTTGTCTTTCAAAAGCTAAAATCACCAACCTTAGAGATGACCAAAAGAAAAGTCACAGCAGAGCATCAGTTTTAAACATTGTCGATCCCGTTACACTCTTAACAGGTGCTCTCAATTCACAGCGGTCGCTAGAGGCACTCTGAATTTGATTGCACTACTGCAACCTCAAGATCATTGATTGAATTGTACCCTGCCTGCTAAGCTCACCGAACAAGTCGAGCCAGATGTCATCCATAATAGAGAATCTTGATGTACAAAAGAAGCCCGTCGAACCAAGCAGAAACTGCATATCAAAAGCAATAGAATAACTCACAATTTTTGTATTCTCAGATATCCGATAAATAGAAACACTCACAACGGAGACGGTCTAGGAGATTAGATTAACAAATTCAAGAAGCTACTTGGCCAGAAGTGTTCGGTATGTACTGTAACCATGGGAATTCATGGTTCTCAAAACACAGGTTGGGGAAAGGACAGCATTCTTGGTGCCTTCCAGAAATTTCTAATTCTCAATTAAAGGTGGGAACATAAGTTCCTAGATGAAAACACCATCAAATACCAAAAGCATATTAAAGAAACAGAAAAGATGAATGCCATCAATTTCTACTTCTCAATTATAGCTTAGATTTCCTTTGCAGGATACAAATGCCATCACACAATCACATAAACTACAAATTTCTAGGTCAAACCCACTTTGTAAACCAACTCCGAACATGAAAGTCACCAACTTCTCTGATTTTCCTGTCCTATTCATGCTTGGCCCAATTGGCATTCGTTTCAATGCTGGAAAGTTTGGGGGAGGGGAAGGGGGAACGCGCGCGCGCGCACGAGAGCCTTGCTTAATCTTCTCAGCCGTGCAGAAAAAATAAATCACTCGAACTCTTATCACAGTCCACCTAAAAAAGATCAAGTATATGGACCAGAAGCATGATGACGATACCCGATCAGCATGGATTGAAATCAAAGCAACTTTTCACATGCCCACCTGAAAAACCTTTCATTTGGCTAATGTCTGCCCAACAACTACCGTCCTCCCACTAAACTCTTCTAACCTGCATCAATCTCTCTCTCTCTCTCTCTCTCTCTCTCTCTCACACACACACACACACACACACACATGCATTGCCTCTTCTCGTTCTTGCAAGTCCCTTTCCATGAGAGGTACTTGCGGTCTCGTTCTTGCAAGTCCCTTTCCATGAGAGGTACTTGCAGAAGATAGGAGGAACGGGCATACCCAATCAGTTACGTTGTTGCCATCACCAGGCGCTTCTAGAGAGCGTTTTCATGGATCCGGTAGAGGGTTGGTGACAACATGGTATTAGAGCCATGGGGCTATGTGTGGTGCCCAAGAATGTGTTTTTGATGGTAGTAGGTGGTGATGAAAGTTCTCAAACCGGTTGTTGCAGTTCGGAGATGAAATGCCTTCAAATATATGTTTTTCAGTAATTTCAGGTTCTACCGCATCCAAACGGTTATAATAAGGTGTTGCTGGTTTTTGTGGTGGTTTCAAAGAGGGTGGAGAATTTAAGAAGGTGGTGGAAGCCGGAGGAGTTGGTATGTCCACCAAATTAGTTGTTTGGGAGAATATATTCTACATATGTGACCCGATTTTGCAAAACTCATTACGAACCGGTCCATACAAAGTTTCTAATGAATTTTTTCACAGATTTGCAGGATTTTGTCATTTGTAAAATTAGTTTTAGATCATTTAAGGTGTCATTTGGTTTGAGTATGGAGTGGCTCGGTTAGACCAATTTTCATTCGGTAGGATTTTATTATTTAAGTTTTTATCGAGATATTATAAAAACACTATTGAATAAAGATTTTACCTTTTAAGAGAAAAGATTGAATTCTTTTCTTCCTCCTCTTTCACCTTATGCGCTTGTGAGTGTACACGCTTGAGGGACTCTATCGATTAGGGCTAAGTAGGAGTATTTGCAAGAGACATCTACTCCACGTGGGGATGCATTGGTTATGAGGTATTGGAGGGAGGAAGGTTTATTTCAACAAAGATTATTTTAGTGCATATTAAGGAGGAACATGTTGAGACAATCGGGTGTGGTTGTCACCATCATCGAGCATTTTTATCATTTTCATGTATTTGATAGAGGAGGCAGTGACAAATTGGCATAAGAGCTTATTTGGTCATGTGTCACCTAAGGAGATGTTTTTGGTGGTGAAAGGTGGTTGATGGAAGTTTTGAAATGGGTTGTGGCATATTGAGGCTCAAATACCTTTAAAGATATATTTTTTGGTAATTTCATATTTTATCGCATCCAACTAGTTGCAATGGGTGTTGGTTGTTGTAGTGGTTTTAAGTGGTTCTACAGAGAGTGTACCTAGCTAGGAAGGTACTAGAAAGTGGTTGAACTTAGCTAGAGGAACAGGTTTGTCCACCGGATTAGTTGTAGTTTAGCCAGATTTATTCCATATTTGGGAGCCGATTTTTATGAAATTCATTACGAACTAGTGCATACAAATTTTTTAGTAAAATTTTGAAGCGATCTGCAAGATTTCATCTTGGATCTATAAAAGATATTTGACCGAAATCATATTCTGGAATGCTAGAAAATCATAATCCTTCATAGCATTGTCTGATAGGGGATTCAGTCAAGTGTTGGCTGAATTTTACCAGAGTTGGCTCATGTGGTTTCTGGTGAAAACCTTAACTTGGAGGCCATAATCAACCATAGTTTGGAGGGACTATGACACGATTGATAAGATAATATTTGATTTTATTAAAGTTGTCTCGTAGAATAAAAAGTTTGTTACAAATTTATTCGTTTTGAGGTGATGAACTTTATTACAGATTTATTCATTTTTAGGCAAAAAGCTTTATTTTAAATTTATTCGCATAAAGAGCATGTATCTTTTACTACAAATTTATTCATTTGAGGCTAGATTTATATATGTTTATTCATACTAAGGTAGATTACATTTATTTGAGATTTATTTGTTCTAGAGGAGGATAACTAGGTGCTAATTAATAGGGTTATATGGTTGTGACTTGTGGGCTAGAGGCTCTAGCAAAGGTATCGAAGGGTAGTGGTTAGAGGTTCTCAAGCATACTAAGCAAGATGATAAAGATCTCAACTATATAGGGACATTTGATCGATTTGAGGAAAATCTTCATGCCCTACGCGCTAGAAGTAAAGCATGTGGCATGCAAGGAGGACGATAATTGCTCATCTTGGAGGTACTGCAACAGAGCGACCAGTGGTGTAGCTTGAGGATGGCTTGTTTCTGTGATGTATTTATAAGAAGGTAAGAGAGAGAATTTCCATTCTTTTATACTATATCATATACGTAATGATATTTTACCATTATATGCTTGGTCCTTAAGTTATCAGTTTAACTCTTGCACAATTTTATATTTAGCTTTGAATCACAAATGAAGCGGCTTATCCAAACGACACTCGTTGCAGTCATACTACAAGTAATATACTCAACCTCTTATGTATGTAATATTACACAACCTTGTTTCTTGCATTACTAAAAAATACTACTTCCAAACAAAACACATTGATCAGAGGTTGAATTGATGTCATATTTCCGCTCAACAAAGTCAATATTTGAGTATCGAACTATCTTTAATTCATCTACCTAGTAGCATAATCTCAAATTCCTTGTTCTTTTCAAATATCTAAGATCTTCTTTACAACAACTAGTGTTGTCAACTAGGATTACTTTAATATCTACTCACGAGACCAACACAAAAGTTGATATCAGATCTCGTATACAACATAGCATATATCAAGCTATCAACAACTTGAGCATAAGAAATATTTGATTTTTTTTATCATCACCTAAACAATAAGCTTTACTAAACTTGATCCCTTTTGCAACGGGTGTGCTAGAAGACTTGCAGTCGCGTATTCTGAATTTCTTGAAGATATAGTCAATATCTCTTTATTAACTCAAACACAATAATCTAGATGCTCTACTTCGAGTAATCTTTACACCTAGAATATAGGATGCCTTCATATTCTTCATTCTGAACTTAAAACGTAATCATAACTTGGTTTTCATAATCATATCATTATCATTACCCGTTAACAATATGTCATCAATATATAGTGATAATATGATAAAGTGACTCCTACTATTCCAAATATAGACCTAATAATCCACAACTAATTAGCCACAAATCCAAGTTCTATAATGATATTTTGAAAGGTCAAATACCAATGATGAGTTGATTGCTTGAGACTATATGGGATTTTTTCAACATATATGCCATGTCATCATGACCTTTAATTATGTAGTCTTTTGGTTGTTCCATTTAAATAGTCTCATTAAAGTAATCATTCAAAAAGTAGTCTTCAAATCTAAACAAAAAAGACAATAATTACTAGAATTATCCTTATAAATGAAAATTTTATAATCAGAGAATATATATCAACATAATCAATATCCTCCTTTTGCAAAAGCCCTTAGCAACCAACCTCATTTAAATTTTTTACTGAACAATCAACTTTATATTTCTTTTTCAATAACTATTTACAATCAATTGTTTTGCTTTCCTTTGACAGAATTGTCAACTCCGATGCCTTAACCTAGTTTGGTGATTCAGATGAACTCATAACCTGATAACATAGGTTATAAGTCATCTTATTTAAATATATTAAATAATAAGTCTCCTCAACTAAGTGTATATGATAGTCCTTTAAGTAGGATGGAAAAGTCCATGGTCTTTTATGACCGCTTAATGTTTCAGCTTGGAAGGAAAGATCATTTGGTTCTATTTCTATGAGTTCAAATGATGACTCATCAAGATCTGGAAGATCATTGGTATTCTCATCATTATTTGTAAGAATGTCATTATTAGTATATTCTAAAAATTCAACATCCCTACTTTCTATCAATCTGAGATCTTTATGATAGCATTGATACCCTTTTGATCCCTTTAACTATTCATAAAGGTACACCTCAAAGATCTATTGTCTAGTTTATCTCTAGACTGGTTTAAGATATGTACTAAGATGCCCCATCTCTGTAAATGACTAAGGTATGATTTTCTACACACCTACAACTCATATGGTATTGTTTCTCATGTATACACAATGTTCTCTAGGTTGGTACTCTTTAAAGTCAAATGTCCCATCCTTGCTCTTTGCAATATAGCGTTTGCCCTAGAATCAACCCACCAACTAAAAATATTACGGTCCAAGTGCAAACATTTAGAAATTATGCATATTACTTCACTCTTCTCCTTCTAGCCTATTGAGTGTTGCCACCACCCTTCTTATGGTTGTGGCAGTTCTTTTGTAACTCCCTCTTTTTCATAGTTGAAGCACTTAATTGTAGAAGCGGACCCATGCATTTTCTTAAATGCTTGACCTTTTCATTTTGTTAAATTTATCAAAAAAAAATTTAGTGGTTTTGAGAACTAGAGCAAAGAACATCCTCAACAATGAGTAGCTTTTCGTTTTTGTTTTTCTTAAGGTGTTCTTATTCAATTGCCAATTTAAGAGAGAGCTAGGTTAGGATAATTGTAGAGTTAACTCCAAGGGAACTTGTGACCATATCCTAAGAAAAGGGAAGATTGTTGAAAATTGTATAGATTTACGTTGGGTTTGGGATGATTGTATTAGTCATAGCTAAATCTCTGGCCATGATGAACATCTTGTTTACATGCTCGACTACATTATCTAACTCTTTTATTTTATGAGAGTTGTATTGTTGCAAGAGTAATTGAACATGTAACTCAGACGTACCATACTAGGTTGTATCAAACATTTTATTTACAATCTTACAGTCTTTAAAGTCCCTAATAAGGTCATCTTCCATGTAGGTCAACTTTTGGCTAAAATGTCATCCTTAGAAAAAGTTCTATAACTTTCTCTTTTCTCAGTCAATGCTTATCAAGTACTCAAGTATCAAGACCAATGAGATACACTTTTTCCAAGTTTGAAAGTTCAAACCATTTAGTTTTTGGGTTTTGACCAACTCATAGATATTATCTTTGCGTTTTTGTATATATTTTGTATTTGCTCTCTTTAGTTTTTATTCCTATGTATTTATCTTCCTTGTATGTCCATTACAGCTAGGAGAAACAGCCCTATGCATCTTACGTTATATTTTGTAAATGAAAATTGTTACAAAAATTTAAATATATTTTATTATAAAAAGGGAAAAAAAAGTATCATGCAATATGGAAGGAGACTCTCTTTCCTATTGCATGACCATTATCCTGAGACCTTATGACCATTCACTAGCTAGAGTTATCAGGATGGAGATTCTCAAGGCAAAGGCCTTAAAGATTTAGCACAAAAAAGGTAACCTCGGATTTAAATTTGATGCACTCTATCATTTCATATGCTGTTGAGTGTAATAAGATGGCAAAATTAATAGAAAAACTGTGGGCAGATTGAGCTTCATAGTGTACTGGGAATTTATGATGTTTGAAAAAAGAGATTTCCAAATCAAATCTACGTTTGCCCGTTTAGAAAGGGGATAGAGAATTACTGCTTCTGCTTACTGGGGTGGAGATATTCAATTGGAACTCTACTGGATTGAGGATATGGCAAAAGGCTTTTGTACGGTGGAGAAGGGATAATGAGGTGTCTGACACTATATTTTTCATTCATAGGGACCTATCATTATGGTCACATCCTCCAAATGCCCAAGCCCCAGACGGGGGCCTCACGAGCTAGTGAATGGTCACTCGTGCATAATACAGTGATCAGGTAAAATCTAAGCATTAATGGAACCAGCCTAACCGGATCCTATATGTCCAGGTTCATACTCAAGTTCATGTAACAATTTCCAACACTGAGCCTGACCGAAACAAGTAAAACAGGTTTTTCTTTGAGCAATCAATCTGGGCGTGGGGTGTATCTTATATGTAAACCATGAGATTGGGGTTTGATGCAAGTTGATCAGCTGCGAAGTTGAGTTTGGAATGCAAACCAACTGTCCATTGGATCCCATTCTAGTCCATGGTTATCAAATCTGACCAAATTGTTTCAAGTTATCAAACATCTGAATCAGAACCTGTACTATTGAGTGCAACCCGTGCTTAATCTAAATTCAACCATGTTTGGTGTAGATAAACATCCTTTAGATTTAGATGATAGCGATGGGAATAAACAAATAAAAGGCAAAGCCAAAAGAGAGGTCAAGAGCAAAGAGAAGTAAAGCCACTAATGCAGCGTTTGCATCGGTAATGTGTCATTATTTACCAAAGAGGCACCGGTCGTGGGGCGTGCAGTATTAGAGAACAGGAAAAACCTAACGTTGAACAACTCCCAAACTATCCGTGCGTGTCTACCGTCTAACTGGTACTAATGTGATGGTGCCTGGATTGGCCTGCTTTTGACATAAACATGAAATGGCGTGAACTTAACATGCCCTGAAGCACACGACTGGTGGCAATATAACACCCAACACGAAAACCTGATAGAAGCAAGACCCGAAAAGTTCCTGTTCATGTCTATCTGGAGTAACTGGCGATGTCTGGGTTACTTGTTCTTCTTGTTAAGGGATTGCTTTTCTTGTTTCCCACTATTTTTTGGATGAAGCTTACTCACTAACCCAAAATGGCTAAAAGGCCATAAAACTTCTTGGATAGGAACCCAGAGGTAGAGCAATGAGGAGCGTCCACTGTCGTATGTGCACTCCAGCTTTCATTCCCAGCAATGGGTGCTGATGGTAAGGGGCCCTAACTTCATAATTTTATTCATTGGTGGGTCCAGATGTACACCTGCAGCAGAAAGTGAGAATACAAAAAATTTATGGGTACGAACGCTGCAGGAAACTGTCAAGGGTTAACTATAGAACTTTCGGGTAGCATAGAATGGGTCGCTTATTAATTGATTAGGTACTGTGAGCATGGACGTAGCACATGCCCTACCAAACCCTATTTAGTAGATGCCCACTTATCTTTAGACCAAACCCTCGCTCAGGTAAAGGAGTCTTGAGCTCAAGACAGTGATCCACCTTTCGTCGCACCCACTCTTGATGAAAAGTATCATGAAGAAAGCATGGCCCGCTGAACCAAGGAGGAATGGAACCGTAGCGTTTGAATAAAAGGCTCCTAGCAAGTTAATCAAGTTTTATCCGTGGACAGAAGCCATGGAATACTTGGAGACACTAGTAGCCATGTTTGTGTTCACTATGGGCCTAGGGTTCCTCCTAACCAGGGCCTTGAATAGGGAGTAGATCAGGAGGTCTTCCCCCAGGTCCTCCAAGGCGACCCATTGTTGGCAACCTACTTCAACTCGGCCCGCTTCCTCACAAGGACCTCGCATCATTTTGCGCCAAGTATGGCCCTCTGGTCTACCTCCGATTAGGTCAGGTCGATGCCATTACAACCAATGACCCCGAGATAATCAAGGACATTCTCCTGCGACAGGATCATGTATTCGCATCACAGCCAAAGACACTTGCAGCCAAGCACCTCGCATACGGCTGTGGCGACATTGAACTGGCACCCATGGGGAAGCATTGGAAGCACATGAGACGTGTTTGCATGGAGCACCTACTTACAACCCGGCGTCTCGAGTCATTCCAGGAGAAAAGGAGGCTCAATACATGGTCCATACTGTGTGGACCCAAGCCTTGGCTAACAAGACCATAAAACTTAGAGAGATTTTGGGCGCATTTTCTATGAACAATGTCACCAGAATGCTGCTAGGAAAACAATATTTTGGTGTCAAAGCATCTGGCCCAGAAGAAGCATCACAATTCATGCATATCACTCACGAGTTATTTTGGTTATTAGGTGTTATATATTTAAGGGATTATTTGCCCTTTTGGAGATGGACAGATCCCTATGGATGTGAGAGAATGATGAGGGATGTGGAAAAGAGGATGGATGCATTCCACATGAAGATACTAGAAGAGCGTAAAGAGGAGGATGGTTACGATGATGACGCAGTGGATTTTGTGGATATCTTGCTGTCCTTGCCAGGTGAAGATGGGGAAGAACATATGGATGACACTGAAATAAAAGCTCTTGTTCAGGTTAGCTTTTACCTTTATTCAATCTCTGTTAGTCTCACGAAGAGTTCATAAGGATCTTACAAATGGCATTCAATTGTGCGGTACTGTACGCTAATATCTCATATTTACATGTATTGATATGATTTAGGGGCCAATTGTATTATATTCACTGATCACCCCAAATCTAATTAGTCCGAGCTGCTACGCCAATAAACAAATCACGACATACATACAAATACACACAGATATGTGTTTGGTACACATACGTGTGTGTTTGTTGGTAATAATATATGGACAGTGGATATAGTCCCTACTCAATACTCGATCATATTCAAACCCACTCACTTCACGACCCTTCTTCAATCATCGGACACTACCCACCACCACCTTCTACAAGCTTCAAGCGGCGAGCTTACTAGTAGCCGGTCACTAAAGCCATTGATCGGCCATATCCTGAAGCCATGCTATAAGGACCGGGAGCGAACAACAAGGCTGAACGTAGGCCTGAACGAAGTTCAGTGGCTTTGCTCCTCATCAAAAACTGCTGCAGCTACCATAAATACAACCAAATCTCTTTATATATAGATAGTTCTTAAGATAATGGTGTTGATTTTAATCGGTGGTGGTGGTGAGAAATAATGAAGGAGAGTAGTAGAAGGTGGTAAAAAGGTAGTGATTGGTTGTTGAAGCAAACAACAAAACGGGAGTTTGAGTAGGATTAGATATTGGGTAGTCTATATATATAATGTTTGTGTAGTATATGTGCGCATACACATGTAAATGAAATTAATGGTGCACTATGATTATATGCTAGGTTCTTTTATTCATTTTGATTTAATTTTCTAGGACATGATAGCAGCGGCAACTGACACATCTTCAGTCACGAATGAGTGGGCCATGGCAGAAGTGATCAAGAACGCCAGAATCCTTAAGAAGGTTCAAGATGAGCTCGACGCAGTTGTAGGCATGGATCGGATGGTAACATAAGCAGATCTACCACACCTACAATACTTGCGCTGCATAGTCAGTGAGAGCTTCCGCATGCACCCATCAGGGCTCCTTCTTGATCCCACACGAGTCAATCAGAGCATCCAAGCTAGCAGGCTATGATACCAGCTAAAACCCGAGTCTTCATCAACACCTATGCTTTTTTGGGTCTACACTGGAGTTCCTTTGCTTGATCGCTGAGATCCCGCCGGTATCTCTCTGATGTTTCTCGCAGCAGCAACGCAGTCCTTCCAGCAGCGGAGTTCGGACGACAATCGAAAGAGAAGAAGAGGTAAGATGGGTGTGTTTTGATTAAATCTTACTCACAGAAGGAGGTTTTATTTTTGAATTTTTTCTCAGCACAGTGTATTTATAGCTAAGCATTGTCCATTTTGTGATTCCCTCCTCCGTGTATTTCTCTATCAAATCTCAAGACTTTGATTGTATGCCCTAAGTAGTTCTCAACTTCCTACTTATATTCTTTGAATACTTCAAGTCCATCAAATTTATGTGTTAAGAGATATACATGTATATCTCGAATAATCATTAATAAAGGTTATGAAATATACCTTCTTGATCGTACTCTAAAAGGTCCACATAAATCAATGTGAAGGTTTTTTAATAGGATTGTTGCCCTCGTTATTTATTTGGAAAATGTTTTTCTTGTCATTTTCCCTTGTATATAAGCTTTACATTTACTAAAAGTATTCCTGAAATCCCGGCAATAAGTGAAAATCAAATAACTTCCTCAACTTTTTTAGACTTATATGCCCTAAGTGTTTATGACACACATTTACATCAATATTAAAGGCGCAATCAATATAAGCAGAAGAACTTTCACTTTCATTTATGATTAACTTTAATAAACCATGTTTAACATCAAATTGTCCGAAGAAAAATACTCTCTATTGCTTCCCCATTATCATTTTTCCAAGAACAAACCTTACTTCAAAGTCTTTCTTAACAAAGATAGGGACTGAAACCAAATTGTTCCTTATAGTTGACACAATTAATACATCAATCAAAGATAGGAACCTAAAAATTCATGTGCTTTGTATATGAATCCTAAAGTACCCTACTCCAAGGACATCAGAAAATGTGTTGTTTCCCATATATATCCGATGTTTCATTGGTTTATATTCCTTTATATCCATAGCCCTTTTCTTGCTCTTCAAAATATGTCTCATTGTTCTAGAGTCAATCTACCAGTTACTCATCGGGCGGTTTATGTACAAGCATTCATATATCATCCAGATTATGTCATGCTTCGACGATTGTTCATGTTGTTGAGTATTTCCATCATTCTTCTTCTTGCGACATTCTCTCTTATAGTGCTCATTTTTTCGCAAATGAAGCACTTGTCCTAAGAAACAGTTTTTTGCATTTTCTCAAAAGGTTGATCACCCTTTTTGTTATTCTTGTCAAACTTCTTGTTTTATTTGTTTATCTTCTGATTGGTTTTATAGTTGGACCCTATCTCGTCTTAAGCTACTAGCAATTTTTTTCTTTCTTTTTGTTCATATACTCTTGTTCAATTATTAGTTTGAGGGACAATTCAGAAAGGCATGTAGTAGCCCCTAGTGTAAGAACGATAGCGATGATGTTCCATGATAGGGGAAGACTATTTAGTATTATGGATATCTATATTGGTTTTGGGATTACTGATTTGGCTACAACTAAATCCCTTGCCCTTATCAACATATGGTTAACATGTTCTACTAAATTATCTTCTTCTTTTATTTTATAGGAGTTATATTTTTGTAGTAATAATTGAGCATCAAGCTTAGCTGTAGTATCATACTTAGTTGTTATTGAGCTACACAACTCTTTTGCAGTCTCAAACTCTTGAAAAACCATAATCAAATCATCTTTCATATATGTTAACATAATAGTTCTTCCTATCGTGTCATCCTTTAAAAATATTTTATACATTTCCTTTCCTTGCTCAGTTGCATTAAAGGGTGGGAATGTTTTTTAACAAATAGTCTACACCTTCCAATGTAAAAGTCAACGGGATTCTCCTTTTCCACATTTTAAAATTAAGACTGTTTAATTTTCTTTTATCAATTTAGATACACATATTCTGAAGTTCATTTTTATGTGTTTGGCAAAAATAATAATCAGACGGTCTAAAAGAAAAACATACAACAAGTAATATAAAACAGATAGTCAACCGTTAAAATGTAAAATGCATAATATCCATCTACTGAACTTAAAATGCAGAAAAACCATTTTCAAAGATATTTTAAGTACAATCTTTAAGTTTTTCATAACTTGATTCTATTATTTTAAAAACCAGATCAAGAACAATTTGTAATTTTCCCCTATATCATGACAATGTAATTTTCCTAAAATTTTAGGGATAAACCAATACTTTTATCTATTTATTCTATTTGAAAATTATTCAAAAAGAACAATGACAGGACAACAAAATTCTCTTAGTTTTTTAGAGATTTTTTAAACTGATTGGGGGTAGGATAGTAATTTTATCCCTCAGTTTGAATCTGTATATATTTTTAAAGACGGGATAATACTATCTTTTTACACAATGACAAAACTATAAAATTATGCTTGTCTAGGGGCAACAGTATAATTTCATATGTCAGTATTTCATAATTTTCATAAACTACCAGAGAGTAAAAATGTTCTTTTGCCCGTCTAGGGTAAAATTATCTTTTAACTTAAAAGTATCTTGACTTTTTGGTAATTTTATCCTGTGATAGACTGTAATTATCAAACCAACCAAGACTAGAACGGACTTCAGTCTATTGCCCGAAAACCACTGGCAGAGGTGATTTTTTGCCAATGGTTTTGATGAAAATCGCTCATTCTGTCAAAACCGCGAGGGGGAGAGAGAGAAAGGGAGAATCAGAGAGGGAGGATGTGGCCTCCTTCCTGTCATTGGCCTTTTGGCCCTCTGTGGGCCTTTGGCCTCTAGGCTTTCTAGCTTTTTGCCGGCCTTTGGCCTTTTGTTTTTTGCTGGCCTTTTTGGCCTTCTGGTTTTTTGCCAACTTTTGGCGTTTTGGCCTTTTGCCGGCTTTCAGCCTTCTAGCCTTTGGACTTGTGATCTTTTTGTCAGCCTTTACTTTGTAGGTATTTTGCTAACTATCTCAGGTCACCTTTGGTTGTTTCCAATAGGTAGTTTTCACTGTGACAATTTACTAGCATACTCCGGCCGCTTGAGCAGTGGCTCTGGCTGTCTGTCCTGGTTTTTTCGGTAATCATAAGGAGTACTCTTACTTCTTTTTCTCTCTTTATTTTCAATCTCTAACGGCATACTTGTTTCTTATAGATTTTCTTCAATTTCGCTCTCATACCAATGTTGGGGTCTACACTGGAGTTCCTTTTCTTCGATTGTTGAGATCCCACCAATATCTCTCTTTGATGTTCCTCGTAGCAATGCAATCCTTCCAGTAGTGGAGTTCGGATGACAATCCAAAGAGAAGAAGAAGAAGAAGAGGTAAGACGGGTGTGTTTTGATTTTGAGTTACCCATAGGCAGCTTTTCGAGGGAGGTTTTACTTTTGTGTTTTTTCTTTGTATATCCTAAAGTGCTTCGCTCTGTATTTATAGCTAAGCACTGTCCATTTTTGTGGCTCCTTCCTCCCTATATTTTCCTATTTGGGCTTTCCATGGAGCTCTTTATGATTATATGTAACATGTATTCCACGAAAATGGCAAGATGGTTAATCTTCTGTTTTCGTGGATATTCTTGCCAAAAATGGCCACAACTCGGCATTACATGCTTTGGGAAGGAATCCAAGCTTATGGAATGACATTGAGGAGTTTCGGCATGAGAGGCACATGAGGACTAATGGCAGTTGGGTGGAGATCAGCCATGGTGTGGACTTCAAGATCCTACCCTTCAGTGCCGGCAGGCGGAAGTGCCCTAGTGCACCTCTGGGCATGTTCTTGGTCATGCTAGCACTAGCTAGACTTTTCCACGCCTTTGATTGGCACCCACCAGAGGGGTTGACTGTTGATGACATAGATACTGAAGAGGTGTATGGAATGACCATGCCTAAGGCAAAGCCACTACTGGCATCTGCCAAGCCACGCCTACCATCTCATTTATATTCATGCTAAAATCCTTAGGTCATGCAGAGTTTAAGGTTATCGTTTGCCAAATGAAAGTCTTTGAATAAATTGGTCAATTATTAATATTTATAGCTTTTAATGCCATTTTTTCTCTCGTTTTTTTAGTTGGTATTTTACCAGGTTACTTCTTGATGGCTTTAGCACTGTTACTTATGTTCTCAACCACTCATTCTGAGTGTCATCTCAACTTCATTGATTATTATCGTTAATGTTGAAAATTGAGCGTGAAACCCGAGACGCTAGAAGGAAACGCAAGGGACTACTAGAAAAGGAAACGGTTGGCAGCAAGCATTTGGACCTAAGTTCCCAAAGAGAGGGAAATGTGGAGATCATTCTCGCAAGATAGCTAATTAAGGAAGAGTACCCAAAATTAGGAAGGCTCTATGAGAGGAAAACCAATCCTTCAAATACTAGAAAACACTCTTGGGGGAAGAGGAGTCAATGGAATTTGGAAATTCTATCCATAACCTCTCCTGTAAATCTGCAAAGGAGAGCAAAAGAAGGTATTAGGCATTGAACACCCAATCAATCAACTTGTTTTCCTGCTTTTCCTTACATTCTTGTCTTGTAGCCTTTCTCTTGTAAGACTTAATCTTCAAAATGATAAGTTCTCTTTCTTCCTTTCTTGTTGAGAATTTTTCTCTCTTTTCTTCCAAATCTTAGTACATGCACTTATCTCACATCATTTGTTAGGCTTGCATCCCAATAGTAACATAAGAACTTGCTCAAGGAGCAGCAAGGACCCATAATACCATTTAACTCTGAACGGATGCATTCCTGTGGACAAAGGTTAACAGCCTCTCGCATGCTCATGGATCCATCACTCAGTTCCCAAAATAGGTGACCTGAGTTGGACATCCTGTCAGTATGAGGTGTGCTTCCTAAGCAGCAACACCTTTTTAGCACCCTTAGTGGGACCCATTTTCTCAAGAAACCTTAGCTCTTGAAGATTTCACCCCTTGAGTGCATGCAAATGCGATCATGAAAAGTCGATAACATAGCTATAATAGCAATAATGCTCCAAATGTGCAAAAAGCCCCCAATATTGATCCTCATGCAACCGCATTATGGAGTTCACGGCTTGAATCTTGTTGATCGTATTTGACAAGGTTCAACCTCAAATACAAGGCCATTGCTCCCTGTTCAAGACCAAATCGAACTGTGATCATCTTGTATGAACCGGCCTGGCTTGAACAAGTCAGATTAATTTTTCATGAGTGGTTTAACTTTAACTCCTCCATGTTTGACTGAGACATACAGGGAGATAATGCCTGCTTTTATCAAGGAGCTAAAACGGTTGGTTAGCTGAGTTACAGAGGTAGGCAGCCAAATGGGCAACTGCTTTTAATCCATAACAAATTAGTCCAAAAGGGGTTCTGACGTTTGTAATGTTCATAGGGATACCAAACCCACCCGATGTAAGTCGAAACCTTCAATGGGGAATATCAACTATCTACTAACTTTTCCTGTCAGCCTCGACAGTGTCATTGGGTTAGCCATTTCAGCCATATTGTGGGGCCTCTTTGACACTACAAGCTTCGGGACCACCACCAACTGCCTTCGAGTCCACTGGAAGTTGGATCCTCAAGGGACCAATCCTCCTATTTATGCAAAAAATTGGCATTATCCTCAAATGATGACTGTGATGGTAGAGGATCCAATCCATAGGTCCCTCATGCTATATTGCCTATGGGTAAGATGATTTACCCCTACCACAACTTGATGATTTTCGATCCCGACCATGGATGCCCATTCCTCTATTGAATCAAAAGCATCAGTCACGTACCGACCCAAAAAATTCCCCTTTCAATAGAAACAGAATTATCAAACTGGTACCTAGTGCTTTTGGTCTAGAAATATAGATAGTTAATGACAAAGTTAGTTGTAATGCTTACTCTGATTGGGTAGATCAGATCGATCTAAGAGAATTTAAAGCAAAGAAAATAGCCAAGAGAACATCTTTATGAATTCATGTTAGAATACAGAGAGTATCTTGGGGAGAGCGGATTCAATAAACTCCATTTGATTGTCCCGACTATGACAAGCCAAGCCTAGTTCCTGAAATGTGCAAGTCAATTCAAATTTGGGAAGAGTGGGAAAAGGCTTTCCTTAAAAGGTGTCACAAGGTCAAGTTCAATCGAATTCCAACAATTTGGTGAACCTCATGGTTAAATCTACTGAAGCCTTCTTAGAAAGATTCCAAGACATGAAGACTCAATGCTCAATATGCAGCCTTGGCAAGAAATTGCTTGTTGTCTGAAATCGAAGATAGTGTCGTTAAGAGATAGTTGACCTAATATTTGGCTAATCAATTTAGACTTATACAAGAGATTCTCGAGCCCATTTCTCCAAGTGTAACTTTAGCAAGTGGTGATGCTACTTATTCGGCAACATGTAGAGTCACTACGGCAACCTACACTTAATGGAATGATTTCCCTCTGACGGGTTTGCATACAATCAAGAAGTAACCGAAGAGTAGAAAGAATGATTGTCAACAACGATCTTTTCTATTTTTGAAAAGATATTGAAAGAGTTTGTTTACATTTTTACTAACTTAATTCCTACTGAACCAAGTTCTTTGTCGTATGTTTCGATCCATCCGGTTACACCTCCTCCAAATGCCCAGAGTTATCCCACCTTTGTTCTCGGTAAGGCTCTTTTTGACTTCTTCATTTTAACCATGTACTAGAAGGTTATCTCACCTTCTACTTCATACCTAGGAACCCATTATGGCCTCTGACGATGAAGAAGACGAAGACTGCATTTCGTTGCCCCAAATATGACTTCTTTGGGTGAATTCTATTCGCCTGACCTCAATACTAGTTTTGGACAGGTAGTCTCTTTTGAGGTGGATCTTTGGTTGAATAGAGTGCCCCCTTCTAGGTCTTCAGGTTCGATAGTGGAAGCTCTTACAAGGATATCAAGAAATGAACTCCTCAATGTTAATATCCCTCTTAAGACCCCTAAGCTTTTAACCTCAGAGACCATACTAGGCAACCTTTCATGATAAGTTCTTTTACGTAAAGTGCCTAAGCCCTTGATAGTAGAACCTATCGTAGGTCATTCACATAAGTAAGGTCATCGAAGGGATCTCAATGTTTCATCTAAGCATCAACCCATTGAAGACATTGCTTGCAAAGAAATGGGATCCTATAGAGAGCAAGTCCTACTTCGAGGAGATAATCACCCTCTCTCTTAGCCTAATGGCAGAACAAGATGAGAACCACATCGTCTACTTGTCCATATTATAGGAGTCAGAAATGGCTACTAAACAAATTCTTCTTCCCGCATTACAAACTTTCTACTACCTCCTTGCATGATTGAGGTGGGGCAACAAGGTGCTTTGGTCTAAATGCTCGTTGGTATTGCTATAGTAATCTTTACCATCCAAAATTTTGCTAATGAAAATTTTATTTTTAATTTATAGAACTAGTTTTAAATATTCATTTTTAAGACATTTGAAATAATTCTGAAATTCTTGAATAATTGTGTAAAAACAATTTCAGTTTAAGACTACATAAGTATTTTGGAAGGAGACCATGCAACAACATGATGTTATTAATATGCATGTCACTCGGCACAAGCTTAGGTTGAATCATCCAAGATTGAGTTGAGCTTCTTTGATGTGAAATTGATGGGTTTTGAACCTAGGCCTTGTCATTTCATAAAACTGAGTTTGATTTCTTTAATATGATTCATTGATAAACATTGTTAGCCTTAATCCATGTGAAGCTTGCCTTTGTATCGGCCTATTTGACCTAAGTTTTTGTCCTAGTCTCATCGAGTTGAATCTTAGGAGAACTTATCAGGCTACCTAAGTATATATATAATTTCATATATATTGTATCCTAGATATATATGTGTATATATAAAAAATATATGTATATGGTGTTAGGCTCAATTAACATAGAGTAGGTGTATATATATGCAATATAGGATGACACTAGATATACTCATATGGGCTTGATGTATAAATTTGATTGAAAATATATTTTGTAAAGGCCTCTTCGTGTATATGTCAAGCTTCAAATTTCAAAAATCTGAATTATATTCAAGTTTTTGGAAAGTTATAAATGTAAATTATATATTCAAGGATTTGAAAAGTTATAAATATGGTTGTATATTCAAGAATTTGGAAAGTTATATAAATTTGATAGCATATTCAATGGTTTTGGAAAGTTGTCTCATGTATATGAACTTTATAAAATTGATTTATACATCTTAATCTATTCATTCAACTTGCGTAAAAATTCTGGATTATAAGCCTATATACATTTTATATGCTTGTGTAATAAGATTGATTAATTTTTAAAAAGTCAATAGGTTCACCTAATTAATCCACTCGACCCAACTCAACCCATTGATCGCTCTAAACCTACTTGTTGGTTAACCTACATTCATATACCTTAACCCATCTATCACTCTACATCATGGCTTGAGACCCAAGTGGCCTCATGACCCATATTTAACTCACCTATTTTGGATGACCCATACTAAAGCTATTTTATGAGTGGATCAATTTATGTCTAATATGGAATGTTTAAGCTCTTTTTCAAGGTCATGGCAAGTTTCACAGTGAATGGAGAAGTATGTTTAAGTAGGGCTAATGCTAAGGTGTGGCAAAACTAGTGTTGGTTGATTATTGTTCACGTCAAGAAGGAATTGGCCAGTCTAGGTGTAGCAAAACTATTATTTTCATGGTCCATGTCCATCTCAAGAGGGGATCCACCAGCCTAGGTGCAGCAAAAAGGAGTTTAATTCAATTTAAATAAGGGCTGGGGAATTCCAATCCATACTATAAAAACAACAGATTTTTTATGAAGGCAAGAATTAGCTCTCACATGAGAAAAGGCTTAAGGATTGGGTTAAAAGGTGTGGCAAATCAGATTTTTCATATGTATCTATATATATCCAGGATATCAATACATATGAAAATATACATGTATGTGTGTAGCATAGTAGGTTTTCCTAGGACTCAGCTCAGTAGGATCGGGGCAAAAGATTTAGGCTGAATAGGTGAATACAAACCTCACATGTATTAAGGCTAACATTGTTCAAATGGGTCAGGATCAAGGCTAAGGAAATTAGGTTTAGTTTCATGGAAAAGACTAGACTTAGTTTCAAAACTTACCAAATGAACTTTAGAGAGGCTCGCTCAACTCATACCATGGATGACCCACTCTAGGCTTGTGCTAGGTGGTTCATTGTGGGAACATTGATGACGTAATGCTGTTGGGAGGTATTCTAAGCTTGGTCTTATCCTTTTTTGTTGAAATATTTGTATCTATATCAGTTGGAAGCATTTTAGATATCTTCGTCTTGTTGTACCGCTTTCATATTCGATATTATATTTTCAATATACTAGATAAGGCAGGTACATTCTATAACTTTTCCTTTTCTTTCCTTTTGTTCTCTTGGTGTCTTCCTTAACCAAGGAGATTTTGGGTTGCTTAGATGAATATGGGGAGGACGGTTGGCTATGTGGGCCCACTAATGATATTATCAATCATATTAACCAACTTTTAGGAACTATATCAAATCACCTTCAGACTTAGCTGATTCATATTCTGCTCAATTCATTATGCAATGTGTTCAAACCTCTCCAAGTAAATATTTGAGGATCTATCTTTATGCAATTAACTAAAATTGAGGTCTTTCACTAGATCCAAAATTCTTTTGGGATCTCAACTAAAACTGCATTGGCTGATTCAAGATATTTAGAATTATTTGATGTGTTTTTAAAAATGAATAATTAAAACTAGTTCTATGAACCAAACATAGATATTCTTATGGAAAAATTTGGGTGTATAATAACTTAGTGAATAAGAATCATATCTTAGTGAAAATGAACACATGGTAAAGACCATAATAAAAATGAACCAAAGAAAAAACATGGAAATGGGAAACAAGTATGAGCAATTCAAGCTTGACAAGAAAGATAAGGTAACAAGTATGTTATGATCACACCACTTAGAGTTACCAAGTGTTTACATCAACGTGATAACCTTTCGATGGGCTTGAGAAGAAATGTTAATTTAGACCCATGACGTAGAGGAGCCTCAAGGCATGAGGTAACAATAGAGACATTTGGTAAATCATCGGAGATGCACACCTAATACTATAGCATAATGGAATAAGGTAAGTGGGAAGTTATTGTGAATCATGTGCACAAGAAGGAAATGATCAAAATCGTTCGTCAAAAGGGACACATGGTAACCCATTATCAAGATCTACCATGGAGCTGGTTCTAAAGAAACAACCCGTTTCTTCTTGTTTTGCATATTTAAAGCCTTAGAAGTATTGAAGGAACAAAAGGAGGATGGAGACAAGAGTAGGATGAAAGTCAAATATTAGCAAGTGTTCAAAGAAACCGTTGAAGAAGGAAAAGAACATGAGCTACCACTTTATAAATGTCACATGAAATGTCTAATCAATATCAACTGGCATAATCTCACTTGATATTCGAAGCAATGGTGGAGTTATCATATGATGTTAGAAGAATAAAAGACATTTATGCCTACCTTTCTAAAACCTTAGAATGACAAAAAATAGCATACAAAATAGTAAATGCAGGGATAAATTAATGAGCGCTGCAAATAAATATGAGAAAAGTTTCAAATTAGTTATTAATATAGGCATGATAAAGTTAAGTTTAGAGTTCTAACTCCCGTCCTATTTATGTTATTCCTAACATCCCTCAAAAGATCCTTTTTAGCCTTGTCTAACATCCCTTGAGATAGCAAATCTTGATGGTGTGGAGCTTGACATTTTCTTGAAAATTTTGTTCTTGAGCCAGCAGTGCTTGTAACTCCTATGTTTCATGAGCAAAATCTCAAGATGATCTGATCTTTGCCTCACTAACGGCTGATGATTGGGATATCAAAGCATTGAGATCGGATCGCGCACGATAACTCTTGGGAGTTAGCTCACAGTGATGATTATAAAGGATGTCAAGCTGCCCCTTAAGCTCTTCAATCTTAGTTTGAATCAACAACCTTGCATTCTCCAAGTCTTTAACACATAAAGACACCTTCTCGAACTTTGTAGAAACCTTAAGACGGGCTTCAATAGTGATAATTGTGTGATGAGAAAGGGAAGAGATTCATTCCTAATGATCGGTGATAGAAGCAAGTTGGGTTTGTGCATATTACTTTTGGATATGTTAAGACTTAAGTTGTTGGTAAACCTTTGCATGAACACCAAAAGCATCCCCCACTTGATTTGTCAATTTAGAAGGAAAGGCATTTCCCTAGAGATTGAACAACAATTATAAGCCCCTCAATGGTAGATACATTAGAAGAGAACGTCTCCTCAAATTGATGGCTCATAGAAGTTAAGATATCTTGAAACACAACCAAGAAAAAACCTTGAGATCTCATAGGCATGTTAAAGTCGATAAATTGATAATTATTGAACCCTAAGACTTGACCGATAGACTTTTAATGCAAGGGAGAGAGTTCACTATTTATAACTTCTGGAACATGGTCACAAAGTTTAGATGTTTGAACAAAGTCACTCTCTATTACATCCTCCTCACAGATTGGAACCTTGAAAATGAGGATTTGACTTTTTTCTTGGCTCTCGCTCTACTCCATGTAAATCGAATAAAGGTGGCTAGGTCAAGAATCCTTTTCCAAGGAGTAAAAACGTGATACTTGCATTTACTAGTTGGAGTTCCTAATAAACATCGATATAATTATCTATGATAGATGCCACAAGATCTATAGTTGTTTGTAGTAGTTAAGTCCATGCCATAATCAATGAGCTTCAATCAATAATCCTCTAATAACAGTGAGATCATGCCTCCACAACAGTTGGCCCATCAAGTGACGAAATTTGGGGTTTCTCTAGAGTGGGGTATGAGTCAAAGAACCAAAAAGGAAAATCTCATTTGTTAGTCTCTAATGGTTGGTCATTTGATAAGTCAATAATAGCAAGTAGACCTTGTTGAAATCTCAATTGTCAAGCAAGACAATGGTGCTGGTAAGGTTTAGTAACTATTGGGTTGCATCTTTAAGACCAAGATACTCTACAAAATAGAAGTCGCAGTGAGACAATTTTGACACCTCTATACGCAAAAAATCCATGACAATACTATGATAGGAGATGAGCTAGATGGTTCAAAGTACAAAGAATGAAAAGTTTTCTTACTAGAATCACTAGAGTTAAGTTGAATAAGAGGAATTTAGTTTCAAGGAGGTTACATCGTAAGATGGGTTATAAGCGGGGAATGAACTATAATATGGGCCTACCTTAAGGGGTAAGCCGCTCCCATGATCCCAATGAGTTTGATACAAATAGTTGTGAGGGCAAGCAAGCAAGCAAATCCAAATTTTGAAAAGTTCAATTGTATCAAGAACTGTAAAAATCATAGCAGACATCCTACCAAATATATTGAGCCATCGCTCCAAAGTACCTCGAGCAGAGTTTGCCGAGTGATATGCCATAGCTAGAAATAGAGAGGTAAGCAATAGCTTTGTACCAGATTTAATCACAAAATATATCATAAATATTTACCATTGACTTTGATATTATGAACGTAGGCGACAAAATGATAAAACTATAACAGCAAGAAGGCATGGTGTTTCTTATATGAGATAGTACCAATACCGGAATACTTGTAGATGAAGTCATCCTAGAAGAGTTGCAAAGAGAGTTTGGGAATATCAAAAGCCTAATCAACTAGGAAAATAAGAACTATCTTGTTCATAGGCAAACCAATGATAGTCCAAACATCAAAAACTATTGGAAACATCATCCTAAATGAGAACCATAATCGATTATGCTGAGAGACTCATAATGTAAGAAACATGTACAAAAGTTAGTTGTAAAAGTGGATGATCAAACAAGATAGCATAAGAACCATCCAAAGATGACTTTTTGTTCTTGAACATGGTCTAACCAATGGATGTAAAGTTGATTAGTTGATGGTCATAACCAAATAAAGTTAGGACATTGGGATATTTTAAACTCATTACGAGTCCTTGGAAAGGTGTGAAGATAGAACTCTGTGAATCTATTTGTTAACATGGCAATAGGAGGAAGAATAGCATTAAAGTCAGAAATCATAGATGCAAAGAAGAGGAAAGTTTCTTTGCCTAGAAAGTTCGTAAGTAGGAAAAAAAAGGAAAGAAATAATGTAGGGGAGCTTGATCCTTATAAATCTCAAATGATACCCCCAAAGGGAAAGCCACAAATTTGTTAGAAGATTTTCGATGTTTGGGATCAACAAATCTAGGAGACATGGTAAGCTCTCGATAGGCTTGAAAGAGGACATCCATTTAGGCCCATGATGTAGAGGAGCCTCATAACACGAAGTAACAATAGTGACAATTGACAAATCATAAGAGACACACACCTGGTAGAAAGGCCTTAGAAATGAGACGAGTGACAAATTACTGGGAATTGTGTGCACAAGAATGGAGGATGGATTCATATAGTAATTGAATTGATCGAGCAAATTATCCAATCAATCACATTATCAACACTTTTTGTCTTAGTTTTCTTTGCTTTTTGTAGGAGTAGTGTTAACTTAGCCCATTGCTGACTTTTCCTTCAATGCAATAGTGTTTTCTCTTGTCTATCTCGTCTTCTTTCTTACCCAAAAACATAATATCAATGACCTCTAGGATTCGCTCAATCAAATTCTCGAGAACTCATGTTTGTCGCATGAGCCTTATCCATCTTCTCTTTAAGAATGAGGGTCAGAGTTCTCTTTCATGCTCCACATCATATCTAGCTTTGCTAATGGGTTTGTGTAAATGCCATTAGAATTGTGTCGCCACTTCTAATGACAACACGAAGAATGGCAAAAGTAGATTCATGTGCGCTTATTAATCCTGGATCCTCTTATTCATGAACCAGTATTCAGATAATGCTCATATAATGAAATATGTCTCATACACACATGGTATTGGGATTGTCCATGGATACACGATGCGGACATGAGGTATATAGGAAAGTGGGTCACCCATGCAAACATGAACTGTAATGTGCAAGATGCATCTGCCTGTTTTATCCCTCCAGTTCCTATACCGTTGCCCATTTGCCTTTTCGGGAGAAGGTGAAAGATTGGTTGATCCTGTTGGCCAGACACCGGTGACATAAAAAGGTGCCTAGTATGGTCAATTCTACGATGGAAAGAGCAAACGGACAAGGCCCATTTTGCTATAGTTTTCTCTCTAGAGCAACTAACCTTGGATTTTTCTCACAACAAAACCCAATTGACATCAATGAAATAAGAGGCCCTCACTCCGACCTCATGATGGCTATATATAGCACCATTTGATGGTCCATCACTTATTCCTACTTATTAGGAGATACAAGCTTAAATTACGAAATAGCCCTTCCCACAATTCCATCAAAAAAGGTTAACAGAGAATTGAACAAAATAGTTCCCACCACTACTAGAAGTAATACCATATCCGTGCTTTACATTTCCAGTAGACATCTCTAGGGGACCGGCTCACAAGTAGAGGTGGGATTTGCTTTACCAATCATCAAGAACATACCGAGAGCAACCAAGTCCCTTAGTCACCATAACGAAGGTGGAAAAGTTGTAGGCCCTCGATGGATCTGTATTTGTTCTCAGTATGATTTGCATTTCTGTGGGTTGGTTTGGTATTCAGAAAGTTATGGTGAAGAGTATCTTACTGCATTTTCAATTATAAATTTCTAACCACCACCGTGATTTATTCGCTCTGCTAAATCCACTACTATTATGTATTCTTTCCAAAAGATGATCTAGACCATCGAGACAAAACCAACCCTCATAGGCAGTCACTTTTGGCCCATAACGCGCTTTCAGCTGCATTCATGCATGTCTTTTATTAGCAAGTGTCCTAAATGCATTTTATATACGTTAACGGAGCTTGGCAACACATAGAATCATGCATGAAGATGAAGACGGTGGTGTGCGCTTCTGTCCTCCTCCTGATATAGTCATTCATTAATCCAAGCTAGGGCACGGTGGATTGCTAGTCAATAGAGACCATGCTAGAAAATTACAAGCCTTATGTGACCGGGAATGCCAACCGACCAGCGCCGGCATGTTGTGAGGGTGTAGACCATTTGAAGAGCATGATCCACACGCACGAAGGGTACAAACCTCTGATGGTTGGATCTAATATTAGTTATGGTTGGATTAATTAAACTTATATACATTAATAACATTTAATTCATGTTTAGTGTCCTTAAATATTAAATTGATGTATTATTGATATATGTAAAAGTCCTAAAGTATAATAAGCCACATGTGAGGACTTGTGTATGTGAAGACAAAGAGAAGATATAATTTAGTCCCATATTGAAGAATGAGACAATCCACATTCCTTTTATATAATTGGTAGCTCTAGAACTTTTGTTTGAAGAGCTTGAGGAGGATACATGTGAGGACTTGTGTATGTGAAGACAAAGAGAAGATAGAATTTAGCCCCATATTGAAGAATGAGACAATTCACATTCCTTTTATATAATTGGTAACTCTTGAACTTTAGTTCAAAGAGCTTGAGGAGGATATGTTAGACTACACACGTGCATGTTGGGTCGGGCTTAGGTTTGGATTTGAGAATTGTCTTTGATCTATTTTTTTGCACAAAAAATATTTGATTAGTGACTGTTCCATGTCACCCTTCCACTCCAACTAAGGTGATTGAGACGTGTTAAAGACGACTTAAAGTAAGATAGGTGGTTTTGAGTTTTGTATATTTTATCTTAAGAGGAAAAGAGGAAAGCACACATATCCTATATACTCTATAGTGGGCGTTAATTTCTCTAAAGCAAGTCTAAAGGGTGACTGGCACGAATGATTTTTTTATTACGATTTGTTTATGGCTTACTTTGGAATAGCAGCTATTATTGATTGGGTTTTTTTTATGCATGTACTTTTACAATTTTTTTCAAGAATTACTGCGTAGAGGAGAAGGTTGCTCACTTCCTTCACATAAATGAGACGGGCCTCACCAATCTCCCTAGTAAATGCGGTTTCCAGTTTCACACACACTCTCTCTGACACACGCACACGCAAAACGCATACACAGTACCTCTGGAAAAGACAAAATCAACAAGGACTAATAAATTGATTATATATTGTGACTTACAGAATATTGAGTATTAATGTTGAAATTAACGCTTTGCCTTTTCATAACTAGGTAACCTACTATAAGGGCATAAAAGCTAATGATCTCAGTTCTTTTAGGCTCACAAAAACTGATTTATACATTAAGACATTTAATGTCAATTCCATAAAAGTTATTAGAATGATTGGACCTAGTTTACTATACTCAGGTACATACTAAGCTCCCCCCCCAACACCATGAAGCGCATAAGCGTGTGTGTGCTGTTTTTTGGTTTACTAATTCATCGTTTGGTTTCTCTGTTTTGTTTACAGGATTCCCTAGATGCATGTCTGATAATAAAGGGAATGCTCACTATCCTCGCAACTTCAGCTACAGAAAATAAGTGTCAATATTCTACTTCTGGTTATTGCCTGAGTATCCACTAAATAAGGTTCTCATGATAATTTAATGGTTGTTTATCAATAAAAGTTATTTGCCTCTCTCTCTCTCTCTTTGAGCATTGTTAGCTGGAGTTTGCCGTGGTGGAAGTTGCACCCTAAATTTGGTAGTTGTTCCTCTTTGTATTTATCAATTGGAGAGCACTTACCATTTGAGATGATACAACAAACAAACGCAAAAAACCCTGATCCTGGGACCCTTATCCCAAGGCATATTAGGTGATGGAGTAGCTTGGTTGAAGGAAAAATTAAACCATTGAATAGAACACCCACATTCTTTTTCAAACGGAAAGCAGAGAATCCCTGTATGCCTAGTATCAAGCAAGGGCTGGTACTCAAACTGAGGTGCCAGTAGATTGCCTCGGTTCGACAAGTTCCCCTTGTGCATACGATTGGTAGTGATCGTCACTTATCTGATCGTGAATGCTTGCAAAAAACGGTGAGCTGTTTGAGGTCCATCTCTTCGGAAACTCATGCAGATCTTTTCTGTACAATCGGTTTTTCAATCTCCACAGCATATCATTGCACATTTCAACTGTGCATGTTCCTCTACAAAATGCCAGGATATAGCTTGAAATAACCGAGTTCACAATCACAAATAAGTTCAAATGAGTCCCCAATCTGGCTCACTATATTCAAATCCATGTAGCTATGAAATAACCAACACTATGCAACTTGTAAAATTGTTCCAAAGAACACGAACTAGCTGACATGGTTAATAACTTGAAAAACAGCAGTTTATTTGGCTTGTTTACCAGTCGTAGTTCAAGCTCTTCGGGCGAGACTGATCAGAAACAAAAACATATATAGTGCATGGTTTTTGAATAGCCTGTTGATGCAGAGATTAGAATGAACGACATGGACTTCTGATGCTGAATCATGATCTCCAGTCGGATTACCTGATGCAATTTAATTGGCGAGGACAGGTACCAGAAAGAGTTCAAATGGCAATTCCTGTTTGACCTAATGACTTTCTGTAAGATAATAATACCAGAGGGCATTCACGTTGTTTGCATAACTTGCTGATGCAGCGATTCACATGAATGACATACGATCTAGATCACCCAGACCCGACCTAAATGGGTTGTAATTGATAAGGACTTCCTATTTGACCCAATGATTTCTAGAAGATACCAGAAGGCAAATATGTGAAAAATATTAACAAAGAACATTTCTTCACCAAAGCACGCCTTGATTTTCCAAAAAAATTCATTAAAGACAATCAATACTTTATGTCCCTGGGAAACTTGCAAACCGGCAAGTTCTAAGGTGCACTTGGATTTCTGTGGATTTGTGAATTCATGTTTACTTTTAACTGGAATTCTCACGTTTTGGATTTTCAGCTCCTAAATTCCTCTCCTAGATTTCCTACCTTAGATGAGAAATCAAAAACTCCCCCATAAACAAACATCGAAAACTTGCCATTGATGCCATACTACGAAAGAATTGAAGACATAAGAAGATGAACTTACAGGCATGTGTTAGATATTCCTAATAATTCTTGGAACCAAAAACACATCATTCATTAAATTATCCAATGCAAGGCACAAGGCAAATGAACAATCAAAGTTACAGACCTTTTTTATGACAACTTCATATCGAAGACCACCGTTTGTATTGACTGCCTTAATGGTATGTTACCACGGGTTCAATGAAAATTGTTACTAAAATCCGTGCATGCCATATGCATTTAAGCTATAGTTGGACGGTTCAAGAGTTCATCACATTAGAGGGAGATTCATGCCCTGACTAAAACTAAATCGTCGTAGGTGTTGACTACTTTTTTTATGTTTATAGGAAACTCAATTGAGAATATAGCAAGTCATATTCAAAGCTTCTCCCATATGTATATAGGTAGTCTTGAACTTTGTAATAAAATATTGACTATATCAGAAACGATCCTATTTTTTCATTATGTTATCCGATTAGACTATGGTGAATAGAGATTAATAACCTCATGTAAAATATCGGTATTTTCATAGTATTTATAAAAATTTGAGATATACTCTCTCCTATCATACCTTAAACCAATTTGAGTTTAAGCTTCATTCTTATAAATTTGTTTTTTTTTTTAAGTTTAATCTTTACTTTTAAGCAAGTAAAAGTAACAATATCTACTACAATCATTAATATCAGTGAATTCACAAATATCTTTTGTTATCCATATTTGTCATCCTACTGAATTCACAAATAGGAGTAAATTCTAAATCTAAAATATCGTATTTTCGATCAACTATATGGAAAGATATCGTAGATTGTTTCACTTATACATATATTTCTTATTTGTGCTTGCTTTCTACAATGATCCTAAGAATAATATTCAAATTCATCAATCGTTTGATATAATCAAAATTTAATGACCCAACCTTTTATGTCATACCTGAGATTATTCAATATTTAAAGTAATAAAAGAGGAATCTTGATTTCATTAAACTTCATAGAAGAAAGATATATAAGTTTAACACGAATTTTAAATAGGTCACCTACATCACACAAATAGTCAATACTTACTCGTGTAACTATGACTTTATCATATTTGTAATTTAACCTTAAACTTTTTCTAACTAAGACTAGACCACTTAAGATATTTCGATGAATCATAGGGATATGCCTAACTCTCTGAAAAGTCAATCTATTCCAAAGGAAACTTCAAATCTATACATTTTTCATCATTTACCTCAAGAGTTGAATGATCCCCTAAGGTCACATTCCTACCATAGATAATATGATAAGACACAAACAAAGATTGATTCATACAAATATGAGTACTTGTCCCCATGTCTACAAATCTAGCATGGCTTGTTTTGCGTTTCTTTTATATCTTGGCTTTTGATTTATACTTTGTATCTTATGACTATTGATTTGCTCTTTCTGACCGTTAGATTCGATTTAGGGTTACTATTAGCATGCATAATTGGTTTTTGGCTTCTATGCTCTTCCTCTATAGTTATGTTTATCATAAGATCATCTAGAGTTATATTATCTTTTTTATGTTTGAGGTCTAGACCGAGGTTGTCTCCCAAGCTAGTTCCATTTTGACATCTCTATCACACATACATGACTATAACACTTTTGGACTAGCCCTTATCAAAGATATATCAAATTAAGCATTTGGAAGTACTTATCATGAACTAGTAATTAATGTTACATGAACTTAATTAGTCCCAGCAAGCATTAATTAGCCATTTAAGTCCAGCATGTACTTTTCTCTCTATCATTGGTATCAGCATGTTTTTCCATGTATATTGATATTGCTTTCATTGTGCAGTTCAATATCTTTCATTAATGTCGTTGATTGAATCTTGAAAGCTATTTACTATAATCAATTTTATGCGTGTACTATTGAGAATTTGTTGCGAATAAAGACCTGTTCTATTGTGCTCCTCTATTGCCCCTCTTTTTGTTTCTTTAATAGGCTTTTCATGAGGCATGGTCACGATCTTATGTTGCTTTAGTCGTCACCTTTTCCAATTCAATAGCTTCTTCAGGTTTCCTTCGAGGTCTTCTTTGATGATTCAATTTTCAGCATTATCAGATATCTAAAGCATAGAAGATTTAGAAGTGTTCAAGGAAGATGTTCAAGGAAGACCTGTACTATTTCACCTTTTCCCCCTCTAGGTTAAGTTTGCTGGTTAAGAGAGAATCATCTGACCTTTTCTGTTAAACTAAATAGGCATTCATGTGGAACCTATTGCACCTAGCAACATCATGGCTCATGCACTGGCAATTTATTAAATTGTTCGATGAATCGGCCTTTTAAATCTGAAACTTTGTAAAATATAGGATTATTGGAAAGCCTTTTGGAATGCCATTTTAGCTAAGTTGGTGAGGCTTGCTATGGAGAGGTCACTTTGTCAGCGGAATAGTTTACAAAGAATAGATCAGAAATTAAAAGAGACAGGAAGCGTACTGGTGGCAGCTGTAATGGTTCGCCCCTTTGCTAATAGTGTGCAAGCGATACCAATAAGGATTTGGCTTGCTTGCTTCTGAATTGATTGTGATAAGAATTTAGACTTTTCGGGTTGTTTTATATTGGTTCTGTTTATTCCTTTGTTAATGAATTTTTGAGGGGTATGGGTGCAAGAAATATCGTTGTTTCATTAACATGTTGTGTGCAGCCGTTGTTGAGAGTAGATTAAATGAGTACAATGTGAGAGTTATGAGATAATAGTGGACTCATGAATTCATTTTGTCATTTGGTGATAAACTCGGTAGTTTGAGCATTTTCATTATGATTATTTCTATAGCTTCAGCATTCTTCTTTTCTTTTCTACAACCCGGAGTACGCCCAGGTATCGAACTCTAATGTACCGTTTGGCTTTAGATCACAATGGCACGCCTTCTTCAAAGTTTTAGGAGAAAGACACACGGACGAGAGAACTCAGAGAGATAAGTTTGCGTAGAAAAAAAAATCCTGCGTGTATGTTGCAAACTTTTTCTTTTTAACCTTGTGAACTTTACCTTTTCTGGATGTGCGTTTCAGTCAAATGAAACAACTCTATATATTCATTGCCTCTTTTAATTTTTAATTATATATATAAAATCGAAACTTCGTTTAATATGAAAAACATTTATTTTTGTAAATGAAGAGAACTACTAATACGATAAATATTGAGGCTCTCCTTATTTACCATATGTCCATTATATTTAAGGCCTTGTGGTCATTAACCCCACGAGTTATTATCTCTCACTTGCCATAGGAGTCGAATCACGATAGAATGGTTTCTTCTTACTATTCAATGCCTTACCCAATTATATCCTTTCTAGATGTACTTAAAGTACAACTCTCATGAGTTATCTTCTTATGTGATTTTTGTATTCATTAAGGTTTTCTTGCATAACTCCTGTATGATTTTTTTCATGATTGAAAAACTCTAAACATATTTTAAACTCATACCGGTAACATATTTAGTAAACAAGTTTTTAGATTTTTTTTTTGAAGGAGTGTGTTATCATATAGGGAAACACCCAAAATTTTATGAGAATAGCAAAATGAGGAGTACTTCAAGCCCCAACAAAAAAAATTTCAAACTTTTACAAAATCTAAAAAAATAATCATTTTGCCCACAATACTATATTGGTAAAATTTCACTGTTTTAGGCATGATTTCTTTACATAAGGGGTTGTATAAGTAAAAATGAGACATTTGATAACAAAATAAGTTCTACCTTCAAAACCTTTGTAAAATAACCGTTTTACCCCTATAAAAATATTTGAATTAAAAAGATAAAAAATAGAACAAATAAGCCTAAAACATGAAGTAGAAAGGAGCAGGACCATAGAAAATCATAAGACTGAGGTTTGACAATTACAAGCTCAAGTGAAAAGTCCAAATATCCTGATCGAGGAAGATCATACGCCAAGCGACCCTACACCCATCAGAAGGTTAAAATAGTATAAAAGGTTAAAGGCATCAACCCATTGAGAAGAAAAGGGTAAAAGTATCACCATCAGCTACCAAGTTCGCCAATATTAGCCACCAAGTGTGCCACTACCGACAACCATGTGTGCCCCCACCACACGCGTCATACGATGTCCAACTCCCATACATTGACACGCATGCATGATGACCACATGCAACACACATGCCAGCATGTGCACCAACAACCTTCGCACGTCATCGAGCTCCCTCGACCCTCTTTCCACATGTCACATGTGTCCAGTTGCTCTTCCCACACATGGATGTTCTCAACAACTATTCAACAGGGTTGATCCCTTGATAGATTTGATTTGGACCCAAATCGAGCTTAGTAATACAAAGAAGATCCAATTTAGTTTAGCTCCTGTAAATAAATAAATTTGACGTGCAAAGAGGAAGACCTAAGGAAAAAAAGAAATAAGACTAGAGAAGAAGGAGATAGATCGATAGAAAAGCCTTCGAGCCACCTCCTCTCTTTCATTTTGTCTTATTTTTTATAGTTTAGGGCTCTTGCACTAAATCATGTATCTTAAGAAAAAACATTGTGCCACATCTCGAGTCTAGCATCACAAAGGAGCGCGCTACGGGTGAAAATAATATGTTAAATTTATAATTTTTTGTTGATTTTTTCCAATATACTATAAAATTATATCTTATAGTCGCTCTTTTTAGTTTATCCTTATGCTCTCTCATTTATTCGGTAGACTGGTAGTCGCTAACTCAATTTACGTCCGATTATATTCGAAGGCATGAGTGTGTAATCAATATTATAGGGGACTAATCTACCGTCCCACCATCTAGCTAGAAAACCCTGCTAATCTCCGATTTAGTCTGCCAGAATCCATAGCCACCATTGCCGCTTCTGCCAAAATTCCTATCAAGCCGCCTCCGTCGTCTGAGCAACCTCCCGCCGTCTGGCTGCTCAGCACCACCGCTGCTCGGGCCCCCAATGCGTCCCACGACCACCACTGCTCCGGCTTCGTCGCCCTGCCGCCTCGTCAACCAGACCAAGCAGTCAGCCTTCGACGCCATCATCGCCTCCCGTGGCCATTGCCGTTGCTGCCCTGCCATCTCCTTCCCTCTTTGATCCTGCGTTGAGTTTCTCTTTACCATCGACGCCCTAACCTTTTCACCTTAATGGGTTGAAGCGGATCGGGTCCAATCGATTGGACATGATCATCACAACAATCCTAGGTTCCTTCGTTTTGCCTTTGGGCACCCCAAACTAAATCCTACTTCATCCAAATCCAATCCATCCCATTGACCCGATCAAGATCTCAAATTGGTCCCCTTCTCATCCAAGCCCGATTTGTTGTTCTTGATCCGTCAACAAGTCAAAATAAGGTAAACAAGCCTAGTTATTGCCTTTGCCTCGTTGGTAAAACAAGTGAAAATGGCCGAAACATGCTTTAAAAACTCATGACCTTCCACGATTAAGTATTGATCCGAACTAACTGTTCATTGCAAGTTTTCACTATTCATAGTTGACTTTGACTTGTTAACGTCAAAATTGAGTGTTTTCACTTTTAGTGGGCCAATGAGTCCAAATCGAGTTGAAATAGGTTTTCTTAAGCATGCCATAGGTTAGCGATGGGTCTAACCACTTAAAACCAAGGTTTCTTTGCTATATTATTCATTTGACTGAGGAAGATCCCACTTCTGAGCTCCCAGAATTTCATAGAATTCTCGATTTTGAAAAACCTTCCCAATCAGTAGGAAGAGATTTCATAGAGGTGAACCTAGGGGATGATTCCAATCCCAAAACCATCAAAATAGGCGCATGCTTGCATGAAACCGAAAGGTTAGCATTCATTGCATTTCTACGAACCTATTTAGATGTGTTTGCATGGACGTATGAAGACATGCCGGGCATAGATCCCAGCATTGTCGAACATCGTCTTCCCTTAGATGCAGGTGTAAAACCCATAAAGCAGAAGCTTAGGAAAATACACCCGAATGTACACACGCAAGTCAAAGAGGGTTTAGAAGATCTGCTAAAAGCCGGATTTATAAAACCCATTGCGTATTCTGATTGGTTATCAAATATCGTTGTAGTTCGAAAAACCAATGGGAAAATTCGAATATGCATCGATTTCAGAAACCTGAATAAAGCCACTCCAAAGGATAATTATCCTTTACCAAACATAGATTTGATAGTCGATAGTACTGCAAATCATGAAATGTTTTCGTTAATGGATGGCTATTCAGGCTATAATCAAATCAAACTAAGTCCACGAGATCAGGGTAAGACCGCCTTCACAACCCCATGGGGCACGTACTGCTATACAGTCATCCCTTTGGTTTGAAAAACGTCGGCACAACATACCAACGAGTCATGACCACGATCTTTCATGATCAAATTCATGAGCTTGTAGAAGTGTATGTAGATGATCTCTTGGCAAAATCCAAAACCCGATGCACTCATATTGAATGTTTACAAAAGATTTTCAAAAGGCTTAGGCTTTACAAAGTAAAGCTAATCCCTCAAAAATGTGTGTTCGGGGTAGAATCAGGGAAGCTTCTAGGCTTTATGGTGAGCCAAAGGGGAATAGAAGTCGACCCCTCTAAGTATCGAGCCATCATAGACATGGCTCCACCCACTAATCTCACCCAAATCCATAGCCTCCAGGGTTGCTTACAATCCGTTCGCCGATTCATATCGAATCTGGCAGCTAGATGCGAACTCTTCAACAAACTGTTGAGGAAGGGCACAAAATTCTTATGGGATGACGAATGCCAAAAGTCCTTCTAGAGACTGAAGGCATACTTGGTTAATCCCCCCGTTTTGAATCCTCCAAAGCAAGAAAAACCGCTTTTATTATACATCTCCGTGCATGCAAATGCTTTAGGAGCCCTGTTGGCTCAATACGAGGATGACACCCATAAGGAGTATGCCATCTACTATATTTCGAAAACACTCTTGGCTTATGAATGAAATTATCAAGCCATGGAGAAGACGTGCTTGGCCCTAGTCTGGGCCTGCCAGAAGTTCAGACACTATTTCCTAGATCATGAGATCTGGATAGTGTCCAAGCTTGATCCAATCAAGCACTTGTTCGAAAAACCCATTCTCACGGGTAGATTGGGCAAATGGCAACTCCTTCTAATGGAGTATGATCTGAAATACCATCACCAGATCTCCATTAAGGGGCAAGCCCTAGCAGATTACGTGGCTGAATTCCCCTTAGAGGACGCATATCCCACTCTTGTCGAAATGCCTGATGAAGGCATATTGCAAAACCATTTTCAAAACCACATTTGGCAAACTCTTTCGAAAACCAAGTGTCGAAGATGCACTTCGATGGGGCACGAAACCAACGAGGGGCTGGTGCCGGGGTCATCCTAATCTCCCCTGAAAAGGGCGAGATTCCCATAGCAGTCCGCTTAGATTTCGAATGTTCCAACAACGTAGCTGAGTATGAAGCACTCATACAAGGCTTAAGAATTTCGAAAACTCTAGGGGCATCATGCATCGAGGTCTTTGGAGATTCGCTCCTTGTCATAAACCAAGTTTTAAAAATTTGGCAAGTACGTAATGAGAAACTACTTCCATATCACGAGTTGGCCACTCGATTGGTCCAGTCCTTCCAATCGTGTAAACTCACACACATAGGAAGAGAGGACAATGGCATCGCCGATGCCCTCTCCTCCTTGGGTTCAGCCCTGAAGGTCGATCCCATTTCAGGGACCAGATCTTTGGAAATATGGCATGCACCCCACCCATCCACACACGACTTGGATATTTGCCAAAACAACCCAGAGTCTATTGAAAAACCCTTGTTTTATGACATAAAACAATTTTTAGAAAATGGGAGATTCACCGAGGATGCCACATCCAAAGATAAGGCATTCATTCATAAGATTTCGACCCGATACACCATTCTGGGTGGGGTTTTATACAAAAAGAGTTTTACTGGCATTCTGCTTAGGTGTATCGACCTAGAGGAGGCTAAGATAGTGATGCATGAGTTCCACGATGGAGAATGTGGAGGTCATGTTAATGCCAACATGATGGCAATGAAAATACTTAGAGGGGGCTATTTTTGGTCCACCCTGAAAAAGGATTGTCACGATCATGTTAGGAAGTGTCATCCATGTCAAGTGCATGGGCACGCCATTCATATCCCATCATCTGCATTGCATTCCGTGGTCAGCCCCTGGCCATTTACCATGTGGGCGTTTGACATCGTAGGCCCAATATTTCCAAAGGCCTCGAATGGGCATCGATTTATTTTAGCAGCCACGGAGTATTTCTCCAAGTGGGTGGAAGCCATTTCCCTAACCAATGTAATGGGGCAACATGTGGTGGCTTTCATCCGGAGGAATATCTTGGCTCGATTTGGGGTTTCACGAGACCTTGTGTCTGATAATGGCACCCCATTCAAGAACGAGCGGATGGTTAAGTTGTGTAACACGTATGGCATAACTCACCACTTCTCCTTGCCCTACTACCCTCAAGGCAACGGCCAAGCCGAAGCCACAAACAAGACTCTCATTAGTATTATTGAGAAAACCTTAGAGAAGGGTAGGACGTGGCACGAGAAGCTGGATGAAGTCTTATGGGCTTATAGGACTTCCATCCGGACTCCCACGAATGCCACACCATTCGAATTGGTCTATGGCACAGACGCCATTCTTCCCATTCATACTCAACTGCATTCATTCCATACATCCATAGCACTCGACCTCCCTTTAGAGACGCTTCAGCATGCTAGGATGGCCGAACTAGATTTGCTAGATGAGAGGCGACTCCTTGCCATGGATCATGCTCGTGCATACCGGCAAAGGATAGCCCGATATTATAGCAAACACATGAGACCTCGCCACTTTAAAGTGGGGGATCTGGTTTTAAAAACTATCCATCATCGTGGCCCACACCCCCTAGGCAAGTGGCGCCCCAACTGGGATGGACCCTATGTTGTACGAGCAACCACTACGAACAATTCGTATTGGTTGATCGATGTAGAATGTAGGAATTTAGCGGATCCTATCAATGTTCAATACTTAAAGAAGTATCATGTGTAGGATCTGGATTAAATTCCATTTTTCGAAAAATTTAAGGGATAGCTGCCCTGAGACATGTGAATAAGGTGCAAAAGCAAACTCGTGTGACCCTAAGTGAAGAGAATTCGCACTTGTGAAAGAGTGGAGTTTTCAAAATCGTGGTTACATTTCAAAATCCTTCTTCTTACAAAGAAAGGCCTAGTTCAACATAGCAAGATACTTGCAAGTAGTATGTGCTATTTCTAAATAGGCTGATCTGGAATGGATCGAGTGTAGGCTTGGGATAAGTCCTCCCCTCTTCTCTTCTCCTTCCAAAAGGAAAACAAAGGCCCAAAACAAAAGGGAATTTCCCATTCAAAGTATCTTTCCAAAAGAAAGAAACCAGATTTCCAAAGAAAAATTGAATCTCTTGTGAAAAAGAGGGATTAAAGAAAAAATACTCCCAAAGGGAGACCCTCTATGAAAAAAAGGAAAAAAAGGCCAAAAAGCTCAAAAGAGCAGTTTTCCGCCTTCCGTGCCTCAAACCACGGGACGCTTCAGAAGGGACCGTGGTATCTCTTTCCCATCCCTGGCTTATCCCAAGCTAAAACATGGTTCATTTTGAGGAATCCTAAAGTAAAAATAGGATTTACTTACTTGAATTTCATTTTGTTTGAGAATTCGACGTTTCGAGTAAGACGTAGGAATTTGAAATGAAGCTTGTTTTCTTATAAAACCTCCGCTAGATAAGCGAGTGTTAAGACTCAAACAAGGGCAAACACGAAGAGCTCGAGATCCTTAGGATCGAGACTCAAGACAGTTGTCCCTTTTGTAAATAGCTTTTGTAAATAAGTTTTGAAAATTGAACATCGAACAGCATAGGATTTTTGCTCACTTGGAGCAGTAGGCCTTATAAGTCTCTAGAGTTCGACCACATCTGGTCCCTGGGAGGTCGCCACTTTTGGCACCACACCCATGTCATCTGCATTCCACGCATGGTACTTGCATGAACATGATCCCATTTAGGACCAGATTCCATGTAGAACCCTTTGGCGTGATATCTCCTCCTACCAGAGTTTGTAAATTGAGATTTTTGCTAAAAATTGGGGCGATCCCATGTTCTTCGTGGATAGATCTAGGGAGACATTGAAAGGGGTGTTTGTCATCTTTGCCCTTATCCAAATCTATTTGGACAAGGCCAAAGAGGGGCATCTGTAAACACCCCGAAATCCCACGAATTTCTCAAATTCATCTGGTTTTGTACAAGCAGCCCCAAAGGGCCATTTTGAGTCTGGAAACCCAGGAGCCTTCCAGACAACCCTGTATATATGTTTTAAACTTCATATTTCAAAAATACATAATATGGCTTTTAAAACATGTTTTGGAAACCCCGAAGCAGCTTGGCCTAATCCAGACAGGACCAGGAGAGCTAAAGAAGAGCCCGAAACCGGAGCACCTGTCAAGCCCAGCACAACAACTCTTGTATCAAATTCACACCCCCAGGATCTCGAACGTCCAAGACCCTGTTATCATTAAAACATCCTTTGAAGTCATCTCTGGAAGGCGAAAATAGAGGCGGACGATCATGTTGGCGAAGACCCAACGCAGACGGAGCACTGATGCTGTCAGGCCCCGCACAAACCATTCATTTCGAATACAGCTCGAAGGAGTCAGAGTTCAGTTTGGATTGGATCTGGACCATATATATCCAGATCCCAATCCAAACCCATGTATGGACTTGGATTTGGATTTGGATTCAAAAATCCAATCCAATATCCATATCCATGGCCCACATCACCTTCTCATAAATGGAGGTGGGGCCCACTTGAATTTCACGTGGGATTATGGGCATGAGAGAGAGTGGGGATGGATAAGATCAAGTGTGTTGTAATTAAGCTTGACTTGTGTGTCAAGTTTGGGGTTAATCATGTGGGTTTGCCTAATTGAGCGGGTTTAAGCTTGTAATTAGCCAAAACCTAACCTAGGGCTGCACCAACATGATGTGGTTAAGGTCTATGGGCCATGCAAAGGGAGCTCCTTCACCTAAACCTAACCCAAAATACCTAATCCTAGCCTTCCACCCTAATCCGCCCCTAATCTGAGCCTAATCACCTAACCTACCTCCCTAATCTCGGCCTAATCCCAACCTAATCACCTAACCCACTTCCCTAATCCTTCCCTAAACCTAGGTTAATTTCCCTAAACCTAGCCTAATCCTAGCCTAATCACCTAACCTAGCTCACTAAACCTCACCCTAGAACCCACCCACCTAACCAAACCCTAAACCCCTAAACCACCCCTAGCCCACAACCTACCCAAACCACTTGTATTTAAAATATCTGGCCCTACCCTTTCCAGCCCACCTTATCTTCATACCACCCTACCTAAACTACCTAACCACTACCCCAAACCCAGCCCTAACTGACCTATCCATCCCTATATAAACCCCCCCCCTTTGGGGCGGGTTTTCCTATCTAGAACCTCTCCCTTCCCATCCTCTCTCACCTTGGTCCAGCCCAACCGAACCCAACCACTTCATCCACGTCCAACCAGGCCTTCCACCTGCACCACCACCAGCCACCACCGTGCTCCACCTGCTCCACCACACCTGTCCCCATCCTCTTCATCCAACCGAACCACCTCCTCCACCACACCCGGCTGCTCCCCTTCCATCCGCCACCGCCTCTTCATCCGGTTAGTACCCCATCCTTCATCTCACCTTCTCCACTCCCTCTCCACTCTCAGCCACTTGCACTACCACCACCTACCCCCACAGCCAACCACTTGCTACCACCCTTCCCATACTCCACCCATAGCCATCCTAGCAGCCCGCCACCACCAAATTCCCCTAGTCGGCCACTCCAACCGACTGTCCCTTCCATTCGGCCAGCCACCTCCTTTCCCCTAGGTGCTCCATTAGATCTTCCCTTAGGCTCCCCTTAGGGCCATACTCCCTAACACTATATCCTCTCTTAGTGACCCTATATACTCACCTTAGCCCCTTTAATCCCACCCGTCAAGGCGACACCCTTGCTTGCAGCCGGCCACCTTCAAAGCACCCGACCAGCACCCCTTGTCGCTCAACCTCGCGGAGCTCCCTTTTGCAGCCTGAAGCGAAGGCCAAGCCCACGCTCATGCAAGGCCTCTACGGACCAGCTACTAGTAAGTGCCTAACTCGGTCTTTAGTTGTATACTTGCTTGAGATTCAATTCGATACGGGGTTGTAATAACGGAGCATAGTCTCCCCCTGCTTGTAATAACGTGGCTTGGCACACCCACACACGTGCACTCTCTTAGTTGTGCACGATTTTGAACACACACGGGCCTAATCAGCCTCTAATACATAAGTATATACATATACTTTCATTTTTGTAGGGTTTTGCTTAAGTTGGGTGTGTTGTCTTTCAATTCAAGCACTCTCACACACATTGAGCCTTCGCTCTTATTTGAAAGACCCAAGTAAGGGCCGACCTATACTATTTGGGTTTCATTTCATGTCGTGTGTGTAAGTCTTTCAATTCAAGCACTCACACACATTGAGCCTTCGCTCTTATTTGAAAGACCCAAGTAAGGGCCGACCTATACTATTTGGGTTTCATTTCATGTCGTGTGTGTAAGTCTTTCAATTCAAGCACTCTCACACACATTGAGCTTTCGCTCTTACTCCCAAGACCTTAGTCAAGGCCTATTGCAGTTATATTTGGGTTTAATTTCATGTCGTGTGCGTAGTACTTCAATTCAAGCACTCACACACATTGAGCTTTCGCTCTTGTTCCCAAGACCTTAGTTAAGGCCATACTGCAATTTATATTTAGGTTTAATTTCATGTCGTGTGTGTAAGTCTTTCAATTCAAGCACGCACCCACATTGAGCCTTCGCTCTTATTTGCAAGACCCGAGTAAGGGCTCATATACATACTCTATATACATATCTCCCTTCGGCATTTATATTTCAAGTCATTTCCCTTCCGTTTTTTCCCTTCGGTTATTTCCCTTCGGTTATTTCCCTTCAGTATTGTCTTTACATTCGGGTTTTCCCTTTGGAGTAGCGTGAGTTTGCATTGCATCTACGCCATACCACGAGGTAGGATGCATATTGCATCAAAGCAAGCCCCGCTCGAATTCGCCCATGTAGTGGAGTGTTCATAACACACAAACTAGGTGGCCCGAAAAGGGATAAAAGGAAAGACTTAGGCGCGTGCAAATCCACGTGATCTAAAATATGCAATCGCATCTAAAAGACCCAAATTAGACACCTCGAACCGCTTCGTAGGCTTTCTATCCCAAAACTCGATTTTTGCAAAGCGTACAAACTGACCCTTGCGCACCGGTGCAAGAAGGTCTGCGACGACAAGAGCTCACTTGCTCATAGTCGCCACGATTAGAAGTCAGTGTTAAATATATCTTCGCTAGCTTAGGTAAGCTAGCTGACACGCCTTGTTTGGATAAATAGGCCTTAGACGCATGAGAGGATCCGCTCCGAGCCCTGAAAAGGTGAGAGGCGGGGATTTTTCGCACGTCTACACCAGGTTTGTTTAAGAAATTCGTGGGATTTCGGGGTGTTTACAGATGCCCCTCTTTGGCCTTGTCCAAATCGATTTGGATAAGGGCAAAGATGACAAACACCCCTTTTAATGTCTCCCTAGATCTATCCACGAAAATATGGGATCGTCCCAATCTTTAGCAAAATCTCACTTTTAAAACCCTGGTAGGAGGAGATATCACGCCAAAGGGATCTACATGGAATCTGGTCCTAAATTGGATCATGTTCATGCAAGTACCATGCGTGGAATGCAAATGACATGGGTGTGGTGCCAAGAGTGGCGACCTCCCAGAGACCAAATGTGGTCGAACTCTAAAGACTTACAAGGCCTGTTGCTCCAGGTGAGCAGATCCTATGGTGTTCGATGTTCGATTTTCAAAACTTATTTACAAAAGTTATTTACAAAAGGGACAACTGTCTTGAGCCTCGATCCTAAGGATCTCGAGTTCTTCGTGTTTGCCCTTGTTTGAGTCTTAACACTCGCTTATCTAGCAGAGGTTTTATAAGAAAACAAGCTTCATTTCAAATTCCTACGTCTTACTCGAAACGTCGAATTCTCAAACAAAATGAAATTCAAGTAAGTAAATCCTATTTTTACTTTAGGATTCCTCAAAATGAACCATGTTTTAGCTTGGGATAAGCCAGGGATGGGAAAGAGATACCACGGTCCCTTCTGAAGCATCCCGTGGTTTGAGGCACAGAAGGCGGAAAACTGCTCTTTTGAGCTTTTTGGCCTTTTTTTCCTTTTTTCATAGAGGGTCTCCCTTTGGGAGTATTTTTTCTTTAATCCCTCTTTTTCACAAGAGATTCGATTTTTCTTTGCAAATCTGGTTTCTTTCTTTTGGAAAGATACTTTGAATGGGAAATTCCCTTTTGTTTTGGGCCTTTGTTTTCCTTTTGGAAGGAGAAGAGAAGAGGGGAGGACTTATCCCAAGCCTACACTCGATCCATTCCAGATCAGCCTATTTAGAAATAGCACATACTACTTGCAAGTATCTTGCTCTGTTGAACTAGGCCTTTCTTTGTAAGAAGAAGGATTTTGAAATGTAACCACGATTTTGAAAACTCCACTCTTTCACAAGTGCGAATTCTCTTCACTTAGGGTCACACGAGTTTGCTTTTGCACCTTATTCACATGTCTCAGGGCAGCTATCCCTTAAATTTTTCGAAAAATGGAATTTAATCCAGATCCTACACAAGATACTTCTTTAAGTATTGAACATTGATAGGATCCGCTAAATTCCTACTTTCTACATCGATCAACCAATACGAATTGTTCGTAGTGGTTGCTCGTACAACATAGGGTCCATCCCAGTTGGGGCGCCACTTGCCTAGGGGGTGTGGGCCACGGTGATCGATAGTTTTTAAAACCAGATCCCCCACTTTAAAGTGGCGAGGTCTCATGTGTTTGCTATAATGTCGGGCTATCCTTTGCCGGTATGCACGAGCATGATCCATGGCAAGGAGTCGCCTCTCATCTAGCAAATCTAGTTCGGCCATCCTAGCATGCTGAAGCATCTCTAGAGGGAGGTCGAGTGCTATGGATGTATGGAATAAATGCAGTTGAGTATGAATGGGAAGAATGACGTTTGTGCCATAGACCAATTCGAATGGTGTGGCATTCGTGGGAGTCCGGATGGAAGTCCTATAAGCCCATAAGGCTTTATCCAGCTTCTCGTGCCACGTCCTACCCTTCTCTAAGGTTTTCTCAATAATACTAATGAGAGTCTTGTTTGTGGCTTCGGCTTGGCCGTTGCCTTGAGGGTAGTAGGGCGAGGAGAAGTGGTAAGTTATGCCATACGTGTTGCACAACTTAACCATCCGCTCGTTCTTGAATGGGGTGCCATTATTAGACACAAGGTCTCGTGAAACCCCAAATCGAGCCAAGATATTCCTTCGGATGAAAGCCACCACATGTTGCCCCATTACATTGGTTAGGGAAATGGCTTCCACCCACTTGGAGAAATACTCCGTGGCTGCTAAAATAAATCGATGCCCATTCGAGGCCTTTGGAAATATTGGGCCTACAATGTCAAACGCCCACATGGTAAATGGCCAGGGGCTGACCACGGAATGTAATGCAGATGATGGGATATGAATGGCGTGCCCATGCACTTGACATGGATGACACTTCCTAACATGATCATGACAATCCTTTTTCAGGGTGGACCAAAAATAGCCCCCTCTAAGTATTTTCATTGCCATCATGTTGGCATTAACATGACCTCCACATTCTCCATCGTGGAACTCATGCATTAGTATCCTAGCCTCCTCTAGGTCGATACACCTAAGCAGAATGCCAGTAAAACTTTTTTTGTATAAGACCCCACCCAGAATGGTGTATCGGGTCGAAATCTTACGAATGAATGCCTTATCTTTGGATGTGGCATCCTCGGTGAATCCCCCATTTTCTAAAAATTGTTTTATGTCATAAAACCAGGGTTTTTCAATAGACTCTGGGTTGTTTTGGCAAATATCCAAGTCGTGTGTGGATGGGTGGGGCGCATGCCATATTTCCAAAGATCTGGTCCCTGAAATGGGATCGACCTTCAGGGCTGAACCCAAGGAGGAGAGGGCATCGGCGATGCCATTGTCCTCTCTTCCTATGTGTGTGAGTTTACACGATTGGAAGGACTGGACCAATCGAGTGGCCAACTCGTGATATGGAAGTAGTTTCTCATTACGTACTTGCCAAATTTTTAAAACCTGGTTTATGACAAGGAGCGAATCTCCAAAGACCTCAATATATGATGCCCCTAGAGTTTTCGAAATTCTTAAGCCTTATATGAGTGCTTCATACTCAGCTACGTTGTTGGAACATTCGAAATCTAAGCGGACTGCTATGGGAATCTCGCCCTTTTCAGGGGAGATTAGGATGACCCCGGCACCAGCCCCTCGTTGGTTTCGTGCCCCATCGAAGTGCATCTTCCACACTTGGTTTTTGAAAGAGTTTGCCAAAATGTGGTTTTGAAAATGGTTTTTTAATATGCCTTCATCAGGCATTTCGACAAGAGTGGGATATGCGTCCTCTAAGGGGAATTCAGCCACGTAATCTGCTAGGGCTTGCCCCTTAATGGAGATCTGGTGATGGTATTTCAGATCATACTCCATTAGAAGGAGTTGCCATTTGCCCAATCTACCCGTGAGAATGGGTTTTTCGAACAAGTGCTGGATTGGATCAAGCTTGGACACTATCCAGATCTCATGATCTAGGAAATAGTGTCTGAATTTCTGGCAGGCCCAGACTAGGGCCAAGCACGTCTTCTCCATGGCTTGGTAATTTCGTTCATAAGGCAAGAGAGTTTTCGAAATATAGTAGATGGCATACTCCTTATGGGTGTCATCCTCGTATTGAGCCAACAGGGCTCCTAAAGCATTTGCATTCACGGAGATGTATAATAAAAGCGGTTTTCCTTGCTTTGGAGGATTCAAAACGGGAGGATTAACCAAGTATGCCTTCAGTCTCTCGAAGGACTTCTGGCATTCGTTATCCCATAAGAATTTCGTGCCCTTCCTCAACAGTTTGTTGAAGGGTTCGCATCTAGTTGCCAGATTCGATATGAATCGGTGAACGGATTGTAAGCGACCCTGGAGGCTACGGATTTGGGTGAGATTGGAGGGTGGAGCCATGTCTATGATGGCTCAACACTTAGAGGAGTCGACTTCTATTCCGCTTTGGCTCACCATAAAGCCTAGAAGCTTCCCTGATTCTACCCCGAACAAACATTTTTGAGGGTTTAGCTTTACTTTGTAAAGCCTAAGCCTTTCGAAAATCTTTTGTAAACATTCGATATGGGTGCATCGGGTTTTGGATTTCGCCAAGAGATCATCTACATACACTTCTACAAGCTCATGAATTTGATCATGGAAGATCGTGGTCATGGCTCGTTGGTATGTTGCGCCGGCATTTTTCAAACCAAAGGGCATGACTGTATAGCAGTACGTGCCCCATGGGGTTGTGAAGGCGGTCTTACCCTAATCTCGTGGACTTAGTTTGATTTGATTATAGCCTGAATAGCCATCCATAAATGAAAACATTTCATGATTTGCAGTACTATCGACTATCAAATCTATGTTTGGTAAAGGATAATTATCCTTAGGAGTGGCTTTATTTAGGTTTCTGAAATCGATGCATATTCGAATTTTCCCATTGGTTTTTCGAACTACAATGATATTTGATAACCAATCAGAATACGCAATGGGTTTTATAAATCCGGCTTTTAGCAGATCTTCTAAACCCTCTTTGACTTGCGTGTGTACATTCGGGTGTATTTTCCTAAGCTTCTGCTTTTTGGGTTTTACACCTGCATCTAAGGGAAGACGATGTTCGACAATGCTGGGATCTATGCCCGGCATGTCTTCATACTTCCATGCAAACATATCTAAATAGGTTCGTAGAAATGCAATGAATGCTAACCTTTCAGTTTCATGCAAGCATGCGCCTATTTTGATGGTTTTGGGATTGGAATCATCCCCTAGGTTCACCTCTATGAAATCTCCTCCTATTGATTGGGAAGGTCTTTTAAAATCGAGAATTTTATGAAATTCTGGGAGCTCAGAAGTGGGATCTTCCTCAAGGGGATCAACTTCTGGGCTTTGATAATTCTCGTGGGCTATAGACCCGAGGGAATTTGATGCGTGGTTTTCAAAATGACCTGGTTTTGTACTTGGATTTTCAAGTGATTTCGAAATTTTTGGTCTGGCTATGCAGACGACGTTTCTTTCGAAATCCTTTTCTTTTGCCAAAGTCTTACCAGGAGCAGCTATGTACAAAATCTTTTTGGTATTTTCCAAATTTTCGATTTTTTTGGGTTTTTGTAAAACAAGAACCTTGGGAACTATACAAAGCACTCTTTTTTCGAGTTTTTGTTTTTCCATTGTTTTTGGTTTTTCTTGTTTTTCGACTTTTTTGATTTTAAGTTTTTCAAATGTTTTTTGTATTTTTAGAAAAGGGATCTTCCGTCATACGTACAAAGGGAAAACACTACGGGTTAGACTCGGAATAGGAGATCTAAATCGTAGGTCTCTTCTAAGGCAGGTTCCGGGGCACCCTTGACCTAGGTGGTCACAGGGGGTGGCTCCGGCGGTATTCGGGGAGTATAGCCGATCCCATATCGGCTTGGGTTGGCCCTAGGAAGGATGGGCTCTAGGAGACCCTGGTTCTGTGCCCCTAGACTCTTGTAGGGCATGTAGCCCATGTTTAACAATATGTTCCATGACTTTTTGTTTTTTGAAAAGGTTTGATATAAATCATGGTCCTGGAACATGCTATCGTCCATATTATGCTCATATGGCTTCTTGTCCTGGGGCTTTGGAAATAGGGAACGCTTGGGTTTTCCTAGAAGGATTAAAGTCGGGAGGGGGCCTGCTTTGTGCGGGCCCCTTCACACATACAACCTTCCTAGGGTTGTTTAACACGAGCCGAGGTGGCTCAACTATAATTTGCCCCAAGTAAGCCTCATGGGCCTGGGAGCTTGATAAACAAGAGGAGTTTATGATCCCCTGAAGCTGTGGGTGACTCTCACCTAGGATCACTACGACCTGGTCCCTAAAAGGGATCTTGACACACCTGTGGAAGGTGGATGGCACAACGCACAAACTGTGTATCCAGGGCCTTCCCAGCAACAGGTTATAATGGGGGTGGATGTCCAAGACATGGAACACCCCCGTGTGTTCGATCCCTCCCGTTTCCATTGGGAGTTCGATGGATCCTAAAGGTCTAGACGCATTCCCATCGTATCCAGTGATAACGATGGGGCTTGGGTTCACTGAAGTCAAGGTGACTCCAATTTTGTACGCCACATGAAGTGGAAGGATGTTGAGCCCTCCTCCACCATCGACTCGGCACCTATCCAGAGAGTGGTTGTTTAGAACCACCTCGATATGTAGGGCCTGGTTATGGGTTTCGTAGGGTCTATCTACATCATCTTCCAAGAAAGTGATGGGCGATTTTGCTCCTGATAAAGCCACTTGGGCAGACAAGGATTCCGGACTTATGTTCGAATCAACCTTGGCCCTTTCTAGAATTTTCTCTAATACAAGTCTATGCCTAGGCGAGGTTTTTATAAGCTCTAAGATAGACATGTGAATAGGAATCTTTGAAAGGTGGTTTTCGAAGTTATAAGGATTTAGGATGACTTTGTCCTTATCTGCTTTTGGCAGAACACTAGGGATACATGCTTTTGAGGGGCCAGGCACACTGACCACCTTTTGAGCACCTTGAAGGTGCGGGGGTTGATAGATCCTCCCGGATCTAGTGACTTCCCCCACGACCAGCCTAGGGTTCGCGCTAAATTTGGCTCTAAGGATGAGCTGAGGAGAACCTTGGATTTTTAAAACTGGTTTTACCGGGGTTTCCACATTTGGTGGTCCCCGAATGACGACTTGGGCGGGCTTCTTGTATAGTACAAGAATGGGCGTACAAGTAGGTCGACCAGGTTCTGGTTTTTGCGCTAGTTTCTTGGAAATGGTGAGGGTACATACCTCCTTTCCTTTCCCACTGCCACTGGCGTGTTTGGGAAAGGGTTCCTTGAAGATAGCTTGAGGTGGCTCAGGTTTCGTAGTGACCTGGAGCCGGCCTTCTGCTATCAAGTTCTCAATTTTATTTAAGAGAGAGAAGCAGCGTTTGGTATCATGGCCTTTGAGCCGATGATACTTAGAAAATCAGTTTAAATACCCCCTTTGGAAGTGACTCCTTCGGGGATTTCAGGGAGTTCCATCATACCCTAGGCAAGTAGGAGGTCTAGGACCTCCGACACAGGTTGCCCCAGCGGAGTGTACTCCCGTTTTTCAACCGGTTTTTGAAAATTTCGCTCCCTCTTATTTTCTAACTTTTCAAAATTTTTGGAAGTGCCCGCCACGCCTAGATCCACCCGGACATTGGCGATTTTATGGGGCTTTGCCCCTTTGTCCGTCATGGGTAGCCCGTATATGATGGGCTTTTCCAAGCGGGTTTTTGGAACGACACTTCCTTTCCACAAGTGATCGTATGTCCCTTTTCGCAAGTTGTTTTCGAAAAGGGAAGCCTTTTTTATCAACTTATGGAAAGTTGAAATCTCATGGAGCGAGAGAAGGGATTTTAACTCGCTTTTAAAGTTATCCAGGATGAGCATTACTGCGCATCCTTCGGATATGGGCTCTCGCACTTGGCCCAAAAGTGACCTCCATCTTATAATGAAGGCATGTACGTCTTCATTCATGCCTTTCTTTGTTTCCCTTAAGGTATTTAGAGTCGGCGTGACTTCTACGTTGTGTGCAAATCTTTGCATGAAGCAGTTCACTAACTCTTCAAAAGTAGCGAACTGGCTTAAGTCGTAGGAAGCCAGCCACTTGGCAGCTGTGCCTTTAAGGGATAAAGGGAACCAATACTCCCATTTCATCGAGTCCTTTTTCTTCTTATGGGCTCGACGCGAGAAAAGCTGCAAGTGAGACCTAGGGTCTCCCATGCCATCATACCGATGGAAGTTTGGTATTTCATCGTCACTGTCTGTTTCGTAATCCATACGAAGGAAATCATACAGGGCGTAGCTTCTTTTCTCTTTATTCTACCCTTTCAGCAACTGCTGTAGGGCTTTACGGTCCTTTTGTGTGAAGGACTCGTGGTATTGGTTGCCTTCCATTACGGAGGCCTCTCTGTGCTTGCGAGGTTTTTCAGATTTCTTTTTAGGCCTTTGTTCATCGTTTGATGAACATGAATGGCCTACTTCAGCCTCTTGGCTGAGAGCATCGATTTTGGCCTCAAACTCCCTTCTCAAGTCCTCGATTTCATCTAGTTTTATTTTGTTTTTGAAAATCCTCCTAGAGTGAGAACTTGATGCGCATGAGCCTTGGCTCGACACTTCACTTGGATTGGATTTTGACATGCTTTTCAAGCTTTTTCAAAATGTCCTAAGTACAAGCAAAGAAAAATAAGTTTAAAAATGACACCTTTTAAAATTTTTTGCAAGACTTCTACTTAAAAACTTGATTTTTGAAAGGCTCACGTCCCACCGGGCGTGCCAATCTCTGTAGACGCGCGAAAATCCCCGCCTCTCACCTTTTTAGGGCTTGGAGCGGATCCCCTTATGCGTCTAAGGCCTATTTATACAAACAGGGCATGCCAGCTTGCTTACCTAAGCTAGCGAAGATATATTTAACACTGACTTCTAATCGTGGCGACTGTGAGCAAGTGAGCTCTTGTCGTCGCAGACCTTCTTGCACCAATGCGCAAGGGTCAGTCTGTACGCTTTGCAAAAATCGAGTTTTGGGAGAGAAAGTCTACGAAGCGGTTCGAGGTGTCTAATTCGGGTCTTTTAGATGCGATTGCATATTTTAGATCACGTGGATTTGCACGTGCCTAAGTCTTTCCTTTTAATCCTTTTCGGGCCACCTAGTTTGTGTGTTATGAACACTCCACTACATGGGCGAATTCGAGCGGGGCTTGCTTCGATGCAATATGCGTCCTACCTCATGGTATGGCGTAGATGCAATGCAAACTCATGCTACTCCAAAGGGAAAACCCAAATGTAAAGACAATACTGAAGGGAAATAACCGAAGGGAAATGACTTGAAATATAAATGCCGAAGGGAGATATGTATATAGAGTATGTATATGAGCCCTTATTCGGGTCTTGCAAATAAGAGCGAAGGCTCAATGTGGGTGCGTGCTTGAATTGAAAGACTTACACACATGACATGAAATTAAACCCAAATATAAATTGCAGTATGGCCTTAACTAAGGTCTTGGGAATAAGAGCGAAAGCTCAATGTGTGTGAGTGCTTGAATTGAAGTACTACACACACGACATGAAATTAAACCCAAATATAACTGCAATAGGCCTTGACTAAGGTCTTGGGAGTAAGAGCGAAAGCTCAATGTGTGTGAGAGTGCTTGAATTGAAAGACTTACACACACGACATGAAATGAAACCCAAATAGTATAGGTCGGCCCTTACTTGGGTCTTTCAAATAAGAGCGAAGGCTCAATGTGTGTGAGAGTGCTTGAATTGAAAGACTTACACACACGTGAAACCCAAATAGTATAGGTCGGCCCTTACTTGGGTCTTTCAAATAAGAGCGAAGGCTCAATGTGTGTGAGAGTGCTTGAATTGAAAGATTTACACACACGACATGAAATGAAACCCAAATAGCATAGGTCGGCCCTTACTTGGGTCTTTCAAATAAGAGCGAAGGCTCAATGTGTGTGAGAGTGCTTGAATTGAAAGTCTTACCCACACGACATGAAATAAAATCCAAATAGTATAGGTCGGCCCTTACTTGGGTCTTTCAAATAAGAGCGAAAGCTCAATGTGTGTGAGAGTGCTTGAATTGAAAGACAACGCACCCAACTTAAGCAAAACCCTACAAAAATGAAAGTATACGTATATACTTATGTGTTAGGGGCTGATTAGGCCCGTGTGTGTTCAAAATCGTGCACAACTAGGAGAGTGCACGTGTGTGGGTGTGCCAAGCCACGTTATTACAAGTGGGGGGAGACTATGCTCCGTTATTACAACCCCGTATCGAATTGAATCTCAAGCAAATATACAACTAAAGACCGAGTAAGGCACTTACTAGTAGCTGGTCCGTAGAGGCCTTGCTTGAGCGTGGGCTTGGCCTTCGCCTTGGGCTGCAAAAGGGAGCTCCGCGAGGGTGAACGGCAAGAGGTGGTGGCCGACTGCAAATGGGGCGCGGGAGAGGCACCTTGAAGGTGGCCGGGTGCTAGGGATGGGGTGCCGGATGCTAAGGATGGGGTGTCGGATGCCAAGGATGGGGTGCCTAGGGAATGTGGCACTAAGGGATGCTAAGGGAGTACCTAGGGGATGGATATGGCTGGCGGGTGGCTGACCGAAGGGGCAGGTGGTAGTCGGTTGGAGTGGCCGACTAAGGGGACTTGGTGGTGGCGGGCTGCTAGAGTGGTTATGGGTGGAGTATGGGAAGGAAGCTAGCTAGGTGATGGGGCTAGGTGGTAGTGGGTGTAGTGGGTGTAAGGGAGTGATATGGGCAGGTCTTAGGGAATAGGGTGGCCGGGTGTAGCTAGGGTGGTTAGGTAGTGGCGGGTAGTTAGGTCGGTTGAGGCTTGGCCGAATGGGAGTGGTGGCGGCAGGTGGCTGGTGTTAGGGTAAGTTGGTGGTAGGGTGGATGGTTAAGAGTGGAGGAGAAGTGGAGAAGAGGTGAAGTAGGGTATGGGGTACTAACCAAGTGATGGGAGGCGGTGGGTGGCTGAGGAGAAGCCGGGTGTGATGGTGGATGGGGCAGGTTCGGCCGGATGAAGAGGGTGGCGACGGATGGTTGGTCGGCTGGGGCGTGGTGGAGCAGGTGGAGCGAGGTGGTGGCTGGTAGTGGTGCAGGTGGAAGGTCCGGCTGGAAGTGGTGCAGGCGGCTGGGTTCAGCTGGGCTAGGAAGTGGGGTCCAAGGCTTGAAAAACCCGCCCACTAGGGGGGGGTTTTATAGCCTTTGTGAAGGGCGGTGGGGGTGGTTTTGGGGTAGTGGTTAGGTGTTCTAGGGAGGGTGGTAAGGTGATATGGTGGGCTGGTATTAGGGTAGGGCTAGACATTTTGTTTTAATGGTTTTGGGGGATATGGTGTGCTAGGTTTAGATGGGGTGGTTTAGTGGTTTAGGGTTTAGTTAGGTGGGTTGGTTCTAGGGTGAGGTTTAGTGAGCTAGGTTAGGTGATTAGGCTAGGATTAGGCTAGGTTTAGGAAAATTAACCTAGGTTTAGGAAAGGATTAGGGAAGTGGGTTAGGTGATTAGGTTGGGATTAGGCTGGGATTAGGGAAGTGGGTTATGTGATTATGCTCAGATTAGGGGTGGATTAGGGCGGAAGGCTAGGATTAGGTGTTTTGGGTTAGGTTTAGGTGAAGGAGCTCCCTTTGCATGACCCATGGACCTTAACCACATCATGTTGGTGTAGCCCTAGGTTAGGTTTTGGCTAATTACAAGCTTAAACCCACTCAATTAGGCTAACCCACATGATTAACCCCAAACTTGACACACAAGTCAAGCTTAATTACAACACACTTGATCTTATCCACCCCCCACTCTCTCTCATGCCCATGATCCCACGTGAAATTCAAGTGGGCCCCACCTCCATTTATAAGAAGGTGATGTGGGCCATGGATATGGATATTGGATTGGATGTCTGGATCCAAATCCAAATCCAAGTCCACATATGGGTTTGGATTGGGATCTGGATATATATGGTCTAGATCCGATCCAAACTGAACTCTGACTCCTTCGAGCTGTGTTCGAAACGGACGATTTGTGCGGGGTCTGACAGCATCAGCACTCCGTCTGCGTTGGGTTTTCGCCAACATGATCATCCGCCTCCATTTCTGCCTTTCGGAGATGACTTCAAATGATATTTTGATAATAACAAGGTCTTGGACGTTCGAGATCCTGGGGGTATGGATTTGATACGAGAGTTGTTGTGCCGGGCTCGATATGTGCTCCGATTCCAGGCTCTCTTTGACTTCGCTGGTCCTGTCTTGATTAGACCAAGCTGCTTTGGGGTTTCAAAACGTGTTTTAAAAGGTTTTCAAAAGCCATATTATATATTTTTGAAATATGAAGTTTAAAACATATATACAGGGTTGTCTGGAAGGCTCCTGGGTTTCCAAACTCAAAATGGCCCTTTGGGGCTGCTTGTACAAAACCAGGTTTGTTTAAGAAATTCGTGGGATTTCGAGGTGTTTACAGGAGTGAAGAAAAGATGGTGTTGAGATGGGGTACTAACCGGAATGGAAGGGTGACCGAAGGATGGAGGTAGCGGGAGGAAGAGATCCTAGCCGAATGGTGGAAGGTGGCGCCGACTGAAGTGGGGAAGGTGGAGAGTGATGCTGCCGAAGTGGAGTGGAGTAGAGCGGTGTTGCTGGCCGGGTTCCAAGAGGGGAGCAGGTGAGAGAAGAGAGAAAGGGATGAGAGAGGAGAGAGGAGAGAAAGGGATGAGCTGCCCAAGAATTCTTGCAAAACCAGCCCAAAAAGGGGTTTTTTTATAGGCTTAGTGGGGTCGGTTTGGGCAAGTATTGGGGGGTCGGTTGGGCTGGTTTGGTGGTGGTGGTTTGGGGATATGGTGGGCTAGGCATTTAGGTGGGCAAGATATTTGTCTTGGGTGGTTTAGGGATATGGTGTGCTAGGTATTTAGCGGGGCTGGTTTAGTGGTTTAGGGCTTAGCTAGGTGGGTTGGGCTTAGGGTGAGGTTTAGTGAAGTGGGTTAGGTGTTTAGGCTAGGATTAGGGTGAGGTTAGGGGGATTAGGCTAGGTTTAGGGAAGGATTAAGGAAGTGGGTGTAGACGCGCGAAAAATCCCCACGCCTCCCCTGCCTTTTCTGGGCTTGGAGTGGATCCTCTCGTGCGTCTAAGGCCTATTTATGCAAACAGGGCGTGCCAGCTAGCTTACCTAAGCTAGCGAAGATATATTTAAAACTGACTTCTAATCGTGGCGACTGTGAGCAAGTGAGCTCTTGTCATCGCAGACCTTCTTGCACCGATGCACAAGGGTCAGTCTGTACGCTTTGCAAAAATCGAGTTTTGGGATAGACCTTTAGGGCTGAACCCAAGGAGGAGAGGGCATCGGCGATGCCATTGTCCTCCCTTCCTATGTGTGTAAGTTTACACGATTGGAAGGACTGGACCAATCGAGTGGCCAACTCGTGATATGGAAGTAGTTTCTCATTACGTACTTGCCAAATTTTCAAAACCTGGTTTATGACACGGAGCGAATCTCCAAAGACCTCGATGCATGATGCCCCTAGAGTTTTCGAAATCCTTAAGCCTTGTAGGAGAGCTTCATACTCGGCTACGTTGTTGGAACATTCGAAATCTAAGCGGACTGCTATGGGAATCTTGCCCTTTTCAGGGGAGATTAGGATGACCCCAGCGCCAGCCCCTCGTTGGTTTCGTGCCCCATCGAAGTGCATCTTCCACACTTGGTTTTCAAAAGAATTTGCCAAAATGTGGTTTTGAAAATGGTTTTGCAATATGCCTTCATCAGGCATTTCAACAAGAGTGGGATATGCGTCCTCTAAGGGAAACTCAGCCACGTAATCTGCTAGGGCTTGCCCCTTAATGGAGATCTGGTGATGGTATTTCAGATCATACTCCATTAGAAGGAGTTGCCATTTGCCCAATCTACCCGTGAGAATGGGTTTTTCGAACAAGTGCTTGATTGGATCAAGCTTGGACACTATCCAGATCTCATGATCTAGGAAATAGTGCTTAAATTTCTGGCAGGCCCAGACTAGGGCCAAGCACGTCTTCTCCATGGCTTGATAATTTCGTTCATAAGCCAAGAGAGTTTTCGAAATGTAGTAGATGGCATACTCGTTATGGGTGTCATCCTCGTATTGAGCCAACAGGGCTCCTAAAGCATTTGCATGCACGGAGATGTATAATAAAACCGGTTTTCCTTGCTTTGGAGGATTCAAAATGGGGGGATTAACCAAGTACGCCTTTAGTCTCTCGAAGGACTTTTGGCATTCGTGATCCCATAAGAATTTCGTGCCCTTCCTCAACAGTTTGTTGAAGGGTTCGCATCTAGTTGCCAGATTCGATATGAATCGGCGAACGGATTATAAGCGACCCTGGAGGCTATGGATTTGGGTGAGATTGGAGGGTGGAGCCATGTCTATGATGGCTCGACACTTAGAGGGGTTGACTTCTATTCCCCTTTGGCTCACCATAAAGCCTAGAAGCTTCCCTGATTCTACCCCGAACACACATTTTTAAGGGTTTAGCTTTACTTTGTAAAGCCTAAGCCTTTCGAAAATCTTTTGTAAACATTCGATATGGGTGCATCGGGTTTTGGATTTTGCCAAGAGATCATCTACATACACTTCTACAAGCTCATGAATTTGATCATGGAAGATCGTGGTCATGGCTCGTTGGTATGTTGCACCGGCGTTTTTCAAACCAAAGGGCATGACTGTATAGCAGTACATGCCCCATGGGGTTGTGAAGGCGGTCTTACCCTGATCTCGTGGACTTAGTTTGATTTGATTATAGCCTGAATAGCCATCCATGAATGAAAACATTTCATGATTTGCAGTACTATCGACTATCAAATCTATGTTTGGTAAAGGATAATTATCCTTTGGAGTGGCTTTATTTAGGTTTCTGAGATCGATGCATATTCGAATTTTCCCATTGGTTTTTCGAACCACAACAATATTTGACAACCAATCAGAATACGTAATGGGTTTTATAAATCCGGCTTTTAGCAGATCTTCTAAACCCTCTTTGACTTGTGTGTGTACATTCGGGTATATTTTCCTAAGCTTCTGCTTTATGGGTTTTACACCTGCATCTAAGGGAAGACGATGTTCGACAATGCTGGGATCTATGCCCGGCATGTCTTCATACGTCCATGCAAACACATCTAAATAGGTTCGTAGAAATGCAATGAATGCTAACCTTTCAGTTTCATGCAAGCATGCGCCTATTTTGATTGTTTTGGGATTGGAATCATCCCCTAGGTTCACCTCTATGAAATCTCCTCCTACTGATTGGGAAGGTTTTTCAAAATCGAGAATTTTATGAAATTCTGGGAGCTCAGAAGTGGGATCTTCCTCCAGGAGATCCACTTCTGGGCTTTGATCATTCTCGTGGGCTATAGACCCGAGGGAATTTGATGCGTGGTTTTCAAAATGACCTGGTTTTGTACTTGGATTTTCCAGTGATTTCGAAACTTTTGGTCTGGCTATGCAGACGACGTTTCTTTCGAAATCCTTTTCTTTTGTCAAAGTCTTACCAGGAGCAGCTATGTACAAAATCTTTTTGGTATTTTCCAAATTTTCGATTTTTTTGGTTTTTTGTAAAACAAAGACTTTGGGAACTATACAAAGCACTCTATTTTCGAGTTTTTGTTTTTCCATTGTTTTTGGTTTTTCTTGTTTTTCAATTTTTTTGATTTTAAGCTTTTCAAATGTTTTTGTATTTTTAGAAAAGGGATCTTCCGTCATACCTACAAAGGGAAAACACTACGGGTTAGACTCGGAATAGGAGATCTAAATCGTAGGTTTCTTCGAAGGCAGGTTCCGGGGCACCCTTGACCCAGGTGGTCACAGGGGGTGGCTCCGGCGGTATTCGGGGAGTATAGCCGATCCCATATCGGCTTGGATTGGCCTTAGGAAGGATGGGCTGTAGGAGACCCTGGTTCTGTGCCCCTAGACTCTTGTAGGGCGTGTAGCCCATGTTTAACAATATGTTCCACGACTTTTTATTTTTTGAAAAAGTTGGATACAAGTCATGGTCCTGGAACATGCTATCGTCCATATTGTGCTCATATGGCCTCTTGTCCAGGGGCTTTGGAAATAGGGAACGCTTGGATCGTCCTAGAAGGGTTAAGATCGGGAGGGGGCCTACTTTGGACGGCCCCTTCACACATACAACCTTCCTAGGGTTGTTCAACACGAGCCGAGGTGGCTCAACCATAATTTGCCCCAGGTTAGCCTCATGGGCCTGGGAGCTTGATAAACAAGGGGAGTTTATGATCCCCTGAAGCTGTGGGTGACTCTCACCTAGGATCACTACGACCTGGTCCCTAAAAGGGATCTTGACACACCTGTGGAAGGTGGATGGCACAGAACACAAACTGTGTATCCAGGGCCTTCCCAACAACAGGTTATAATGGGGGTGGATGTCCAAGACATGGAACACCCCCGTGTGTTCGATCCCTCCCGTTTCCATTGGGAGTTCGATGGATCCTAAAGGTCTAGACGCATTCCCATCGTATCCAGTGATAACGATGGGGCTTGGGTTCACTGAAGTCAAGGTGACTCCGATTTTGTACGCCACATGAAGTGGAAGGATGTTGAGCCCTCCTCCACCATCGACTAGGCACCTGTCCAGAGAGTGGTTGTTTAGAACCACCTCGATATGTAGGGCCTGGTTATGGGTTTCGTAGGGTCTTTCTACATCATCTTCCGAGAAAGTGATGGGCGATTTTGCTCCTAATAAAGCCACTTGGGCAGACAAGGATTCCGGACTTATGTTCGAATCAACCTTGGCCCTTTCTAGAATTTTCTCTAATACAAGTCTATGCCTAGGCGAGGTTTTTATAAGCTCTAAGATAGACATGTGAATAGAAATCTTTGAAAGGTGGTTTTCGAAGTCATAAGGATTTAGGATGACTTTGTCCTTATCTGCTTTTGGCAGAACACTAGGGATACATGCTTTTGAGGGGCCAGGCACACTGACCACCTTTTGAGCACCTTGAAGGTGCGGGGGTTGATAGATCCTCCCGGATCTAGTGACTTCCCCCACGACCAGCCTAGGGTTCGCGCTAATTTTGCCTCTAAGAATGAGCTGAGGAGAACCTTGGGTTTTCAAAATTGGTTTTACCGGGGATTCCACTTTTGTTGGTCCCCGAATGACGACTTGGGCGGGCTTCTTATATAGTACAAGAATGGACGCACAAGTAGGTCGACCAGGTTCTGGTTTTTGCGCTAGTTCCTTGGAAATGGTGAGGGTACATACCTCCTTTCCTTTGCCACTGCCACTGGCGTGTTTGGGAAAGGGTTCCTTGAAGATAGCTTGAGGTGGCTCAGGTTTCGTAGTGACCTGGAGCCGGCCTTCTGCTATCAAGTTCTCAATTTTATTTAAGAGGGAGAAGCAGCGTTTGGTATCATGGCCTTTGAGCCGATGATACTTACAAAATCGGTTTAAATACCCCCCTTTGGAAGTGACTCCTTCAGGGATTTCAGGGAGTTCTATCATGCCCTGGGCAAGTAGGAGGTCTAGGACCTCCGACACAGGTTGCCCCAGCGGAGTGTACTCCCGTTTTTCAACTGGTTTTTGAAAATTTTGCTCCCTCTTATTTTCTATCTTTTCAAAATTTTTGGAAGTGCCCGCCACGCCTGGATCCACCCGGACATTGGTGATTTTATGGGGCTTTGCCCCTTTGTCCATCGTGGGTAGCCCGTATGTGATGGGCTTTTCCAAGCGGGTTTTTGGAATGGCACTTTCTTTCCATAAGTGATCGTATGTCCCTTTTCGCAAGTTGGTTTCGAAAAGGGAGGCCTTTTTGATCAACTTATGGAAAGTTGAGATCTCGTGGAGCGAGAGAAGGGTTTTTAACTCACTTTTAAAGTTATCCAGGATGAGCATGACTGCACATCCTTCGGATATGGGCTCTCGCACTTGGCCCAAAAGCGACCTCCATCTTATAATGAAGGCATGTACGTCTTCGTTCATGCCTTGCTTTGTATCCCTTAAGATATTCAGAGTCAGCGTGACTTCTACGTTGTGTGCAAATCTTTGCATGAAGCAGTTCGCTAACTCTTCAAAAGTAGCGAATTGGCTTAAGTCGTAGGAAGCCAGCCATTTGGTAGCTGTGCCTTTAAGGGATAAAGGAAACCAATACACCCATTTCATCGAGTCCTTTTTCTTCTTATGGGCTCGACGTGAGAAAAGCTGCAAGTGAGATCTAGGGTCTCCCATGCCATCATACCGATGGAAGTTCGGTATTTCATCATCACTGTCTGTTTCGTAATCCATAGGAAGGAAATCAGACAGGGCGTAGCTTCTTTTCTCTTTATTCTGCCCTTTCAGCAACTGCTGTAGGGCTTTACGGTCCTTTTGTGTGAAGGACTCGTGGTATTGGTGGCCTTCCATTACGGAGGCCTCTTTGTGCCTGCGAGGTTTTTCAGATTTCTTTTTAGGCCTTTGTTCACCATTTGATGAACATGAATCGCCCACTTCAGCCTCTTGGCTGAGAGCATCGATTTTGGCCTCAAACTCCCTTCTCAAGTCCTCGATTTCATCTAGTTTTATTTTATTTTTGAAAATCCTCCTAGAGTGAGAACTTGATGCGCATGAGCCTTGGCTCAACACTTCACTTGGATTGGATTTTGACATACTTTTCAAGCTTTTTCAAAATGTCCTAAGTATAAGCAAAGAAAACAAGTTAAAATGACACCTTTTACAAAATTTTCGCAAACAACTTTACCTTAAAAACTCGATTTTTGAAAGGCTCACGTCCCACTGGGCGTGCCAATCTCTGTAGATGCGTGAAAAATCCCCACGCCTCCCCTGCCTTTTCTGGGCTTGGAGTGGATCCTCTCGTGCGTCTAAGGCCTATTTATGTAAACAGGGCGTGCCAACTAGCTTACCTAAGCTAGCGAAGATATATTTAAAACTGACTTCTAATCGTGGTGACTGTGAGCAAGTGAGCTCTTATCGTCGCAGACCTTCTTGCACCGATGCGCAAGGGTCAGTCTGTACGCTTTGCAAAAATCGAGTTTTGGGATAGAAAGCCTACGAAGTGGTTCGAGGTGTCTAATTCGGGTCTTTTAGATGCGATTGCATATTTTAGATCACGTGGATTTGCACGTGCCTAAGTCTTTCCTTTTATCCCTTTTCGGGCCACCTAGTTTGTGTGTTATGAACACTCCACTACATGGGCGAATTCGAGCGGGGCTTGCTTTGATGCAATATGCATCCTACCTCGTGGTATGGCGTAGATGCAATGCAAACTCACGCTACTCCAAAGGGAAAACCCGAATGTAAAGACAATACTAAAGGGAAATAACCGAAGGGAAATGACTTGTAAAGTAAAATGCCGAAGGGAGATATGTATATAGAGTAGGTATATGGGCCCTTACTCGGGTCTTTGCAAATAAGAGCGAAGGCTCAATGTGGGTGCGTGCTTGAATTGAAAGACTTACACACACGACATGAAATTAAACCCAAATATAAATTGCAGTATGGCCTTAACTAAGGTCTTGGGAATAAGAGCGAAAGCTCAATGTGTGTGAGAGTGCTTGAATTGAAGTACTACGCACACAACATGAAATGAAACCCAAATATAACTGCAGTAGGCCTTGACTAAGGTCTTGGGAGTAAGAGCGAAAGCTCAATGTGTGTGAGAGTGCTTGAATTGAAAGACTTACACACACGACATGAAATGAAACCCAAATAGTATAGGTCGGCCCTTACTTGGGTCTTTCAAATAAGAGCGAAGGCTCAATGTGTGTGAGAGTGCCTGAATTGAAAGACTTACACACACGACATGAAATGAAACCCAAATAGTATAGGTCGGCCCTTACTTGGGTCTTTCAAATAAGAGCGAAGGCTCAATGTGTGTGAGAGTGCTTGAATTGAAAGACTTACACACACGACATGAAATGAAACCCAAATAGTATAGGTCGGCCCTTACTTGGGTCTTTCAAATAAGAGCGAAGGCTCAATGTGTGTGAGTGCTTGAATTGAAAGACAATGCACCCAACTTAAGCAAAACCCTACAAAATCAAAGTATATATATATATTTATGTATTAGGGGCTGATTTGGCCCGTGTGTGTTCAAAATCGTGCACAACTAAGAGAGTGCACGTGTGTGGGTGTGCCAAGCCATGTTATTACAAGCGGGGGGAGACTATGCTCCGTTATTACAACCCCGTATCGAATTGAATCTCAAGCAAGTATACAACTAAAGACCGAGTTAGGCACTTACTAGTAGCTGGTTCGTAGATGCCTTGCTTGAGCGTGGGCTTGGCCTTCGCCTTGGGCAGCAAAAGGGAAATCCGCGAGGTTGAACGGCAAGAGGAGGTGGCCGAGTGTCGGAAGAGGCGCCTTGAAGGTGGCCGGCCACTAGAGATGGGCTGTTTTTGGTGTGTTGGGTTAAAGGACCTAAGTAAGGTCACTAAGGGAATATGGCACTAAGGGAATGAGCTAGCAAGGAGAGGGTGATGGCTGGCGGATGGCTGGCCGATGGCTGGCCGAATAAAGGGGCAACAGTCGGTTGGGGTGGCCGACTAAGGGAGTGATGTAAGGGAAGTGAGTGGCCAACTAAGGGAGTTTGGTGGTGGCAGGTGGAAGGGCTGATGTGAGGGTGGTAGGGGAGTAGATTAGGTGGTTTAGAGTGGAGAGGGAGTGAAGAGGTGGCAAGATAGGATGTAGGGGGCTTACCGGGTGAAGAAGTGGGTGGCGCTCGGCTGGAAGGGAGTTGGGCAGGCAGTGGCATTCGGCTGGAAGGTGGTGGTGTAGGTGGCGGTGCAGGTGGTGGTGGGCTGTGGAGCAGGTGGAGTAGGTGGAGCAAGTGGAGCAGGTGGAGCAGGCGGCTGAGCTTGGGGAAGTGGAGGACCCGGCTGGGAATGGGTGGGTTGCTTGGTGATGGAACCCGCCCCCAGGGGGGGGGGGGTTTATATAGGGCTGGGTAGGTCGGTTAGGGCTGGGTTTGGGGTAGTGGTTAGGTGGTTTAGGTAGGGTGGTATGATGATAAGGTGGGCTGGAAAGGGTAGGGCCAGATATTTTAGATACAAGTGGTTTGGGTAAGTTGTGGGCTAGGGGTGGTTTAGGGGTTTAGGGTTTGGTTAGGTGGGTGGGTTCTAGGGTGAGGTTTAGTGAGCTAGGTTAGGTGATTAGGCTAGGATTAGGCTAGGTTTGGGGAAGGATTAGGGAAGTGGGTTAGGTGATTAGGTTGGGATTAGGCCGGGATTAGGGAAGTGGGTTAGGTGATTAGGTTCAGATTAGGGGCGGATTAGGGTGGAAGGCTAGGATTAGGTATTTTGGGTTAGGTTTAGGTGAAGGAGCTCCCTTTGCATGGCCCATAGACCTTAACCACATCATGTTGGTGCAGCCCTAGGTTAGGTTTTGGCTAATTACAAGCTTAAACCCACTCAATTAGGCTAACCCACATGATTAACCCCAAACTTGACACACAAGTCAAGCTTAATTACAACCACACTTGATCTTATCCACCCCCACTCTCTCTCATGCCCATTATCCCACGTGAATTTCAAGTGGGCCCCACCTCCATTTATGAGAAGGTGATGTGGGCCATGGATATGGATATTGGATTGGATTTTTGAATCCAAATCCAAATCCAAGTCCATACATGGGTTTGGATTGGGATCTGGATATATATGGTCCAGATCCAATCCAAACTGAACTCTGACTCCTTCGAGCTGTGTTCGAAACGAATGGTTTGTGCGGGGCCTGACAGCATCAGTGCTCCGTCTGCGTTGGGTCTTCGCCAACATAATCGTCCGCCTCTGTTTTCGCCTTTTGGAGATGACTTCAAACAAGGTTTTGATGATAACAGGGTCTTGGACGTTTGAGATCCTGGGAGTGTGGATTTGATATAAGAGTTGTTGTGCCGGGCTCGACAGGTGCTCCAGTTTCGGGCTCTCCTTAGCTCTCTAGTCCTGTCTGGATTAGGCCAAGCTGCTTCGGGGTTCCAAAATATATTTTATAAAGGTTTTAAAAAGCCATATTGTATGTTTTTGAAATACACAGTTTAAAACATATGTACAGGGTTGTCTGAAAGGCTCTTGGGTTTCCAGACTCAAAATGGCCCTTTGGGGCTGCTTTTACAAAACCAGGTTGTTTTGAGGAATTCGTGGGATTTCGGGGTGTTTACAGTGGGTTAGGTGATTAGGCTAGGATTAGGGAAGGATTAAGGAAGTGGGTTAGGTGATTAGGCTAGGATTAGGTCGGGTTTAGGGGGAAATGGCTAAGCAAGGTGATTAGGCTTAGGGTTAGGTTAGAAGCATCCCTTTGCATTACCCATGGACCTAGTTGCATCAAGTTGGTGCAGCCCTAGGTTAGGTGTAGGTGCATACAAGCTTAAACCCACACTCATTAGGCTAACCCACATGATTAACCCAAAACTTGACACAGAAGTCAAGCCTATCACATTTTCACTCATATTTTATCCCCCCTTCTCTCTCATGCCCAAGCTTTCCACATGAATTTCTTGTGGGCCCCACCTCCATTTATGAGAAGGTGATGTGGGTCATGGATGTGGATATTGGATTGGATCTTTGGATCCAAATCCAAATCCAAATCCATATGCATGTTTGGATTTGGATTTGTATATATATGGTCCAGATCCGATCCAAATCTGAATTTCTGACTCCTTCATGGTATTTTCGAAACGAATGATTTGTGTGGGGCCTGACAGCATCAGTACTCTGTCTTGCGTTGGGTCTTCGCCAACATTGTTGTCCGCTCCTCTTTTCACCTTCTAGAGATCATTTCAAACAATTTGTTGATAACAGGGGCTTGAATGTCCGAGATTTGGGGATGAATCTGATACGAGAGTTGATGTGCCGGGCTCGACATATGCTCTGGTTCTGGGCTCTCTTTCGCTTCTCTAGTCCTGCTTTCATTAGGCCAAGTTGCTTTGCAGGGTTTCAAAACATCTTTTTAAAGTTTTTAAAACTATATTGTACATATTTTAAAACATATATAGTTTAAACATATGTACAGGGTTTGCCTGGAAGGCTCCTGGGTTTCCAGACTCAAAATAGCCCTTTGGGGCTGCTTTTGCAAAACCAGGTGTTTTGGGAAAATCGTGGGATTTTGGGGTGTTTAAGGCTTGCAACCTGCTTCGTGCCTGGGCCTTCCTTTCGCCTTTTGAACCTAGCTTTTGTCAGGCTAGGATGCTCTTCTAGGCTTTGGAAACTGCTTCTGAGCCTGCTTCTGGAATTGGCCTTCGTGAGCCACTTGTTGGGCTGCTTCTCGATCAGGTGTCGTCTTCGCATGCTCCACCTGTTCGTCTTTGGTTTCTTGGGAAAATGGGGCTTAGCTCGGGTTTAAAAATGCATATTCGATACGGGGCTTCAAAACACTATTTACAGGATTCCAAAACAATATTTACAGGGTTTTGGGAAGGCTCCTGGGTTTTCAAAACTCAAAGTGCCTTTTTGAAGTTGATTTTGTAAACCAGGTATGTTTTATAAAATAGTGAGATTTTGGGGTGTTTACAGATGCCCCTCTTTGGCATTATCCAAATTGATTTGGATAATGGAAAAGATGATAACACCCCTGTTTAATGTCTCTCTGGATCTATCCTCAAAAATATGGGATCGTCCTAATTTTTATAAAACATTTTCTTTTCAAAACTGGTAGGAGGAGATTCTCGCCAAAGGGGACTTTCCTATGGGTTCTAGTCCTAATTGGGATCATGTATGAAGTATTCATGCATGAATATGTAAGTGCATGGTATGAATGAGACGTCAGGAAGGGTGATTTCCTAGAGACTATGTTGGATGGTCGAACCTTTGAGTCATATGGGACCTGATGCTTTGAGTGAGTGGGCCTTATGTTGCTTGATGTTCGAGTTTTTAAAATTTTATTTCAAAACGGGAAACTCCTTTTAGCCTCGATCCTAAGGACTTCTAGCGTCTCGTGTTTGCCTTTACTTGAGTCTTAGCACTCGCTAATCTAGTGGAGGTTTGATAAGAAAATAAGCTAAGTTTCAAAATTCCTACGCCTTACTCAGAACGTCGAATTCTCAAACAAAATGAAATTCAAGTAAGTAAATCCTATTTTTACTTTAAGATTCCTTGAAATGAACCTTGTTTACTTGGGATAAGTCATAGGGATAGGAAAAGAGATACCACGGTCCCTTCTGAAGTGTCCCGTGGTTTGAGGCAAAGAGGCGGAAAACTGCTCTTTTTGAGCCTTTTTGAAGTTGATTTTGTAAACCAAGTATGTTTTATAAAATAGTGAGATTTTGGGGTGTTTACAGATGCCCCTCTTTGGCATTATCCAAATTGATTTGGATAATGGCAAAGACGATAACACCCCTGTTTAATGTCTCCCTAGATCTATCCTAAAAAATATGGGATCGTCCCAATTTTGATAAAACATTTTCTTTTTGAAACTGGTAGGAGGAGATTCTCGCCAAAGGGGACTTTCCTATGGGTTCTAGTCCTAATTGGGATCATGTATGAAGTATTCATGCGTGAATATGTAAGTGCATGGTATGAATGAGACGTCAGGAAGGGTGATTTCCTAGAGACTATGTTGGATGGTCGAACCTTTGAGTCTTATGGGACCTGCTGCTTCGAGTGAGCGGGCCTTATGTTGCTCGATGTTCGAGTTTTTGAAATTTTATTTCAAAAAGGGAAGCTCCTTTTAGCCTCGATCCTAAGGACCTCTAGCGTCTCGTGTTTGCCTTTACTTGAGTCTTAGCACCCGCTAATCTAGCGGAGGTTTGATGAGAAAATAAGCTAAGTTTCAAAATTCCTACGCCTTACTCAGAACGTCGAATTCTCAAACAAAATGAAATTCAAGTAAGTAAATCCTATTTTTACTTTAGGATTCCTTGAAATGAACCTTGTTTACTTGGGATAAGTCGTAGGGATAGGAAAAGAGATACCACGGTCCCTTCTGAAGTGTCCCGTGATTTGAGGCAAAGAGGCAGAAAACTGCTCTTTTTGAGCCTTTTGGCCTTTTCTTTCTTTTTCCATAGAGGTTCTCCCTTCGGGAGTATTTTTTCTTTCTTCTCTCTTTTCCATAGAAGAATCACATTTTCCTTTACAATTCTGTTTTCTTTTTGGGAAAGAGATTTTCTTTTGGTAGGGATTTCCCTTTGTTTTTGCCAAATTTTCCTTTTGGAAGGCGAAGAGAAGAGGGGAGGACTTATCCCAAGGTCATACTTGATCCATTCCAGATTAGCCTATTTAGAACTACTTGCATGTATCTTGCTATATTGAACTAGGCCTTTCTTTGTAAGAAGAAGAATTTTGAAATGTAACCACGTATTTTGGAAAGCTCCACTTTTTCGCAACTGTTGATTCTCTCACTCAGGGTCACACAATTCGCCTTTGATCCTTTCTTTCGAAGTTTCAAAGCAGATATTCCTAAAACATTTTCGAAAACGGGAATTTAACTTAGACCCTACACATGATACTTCTTTAAGTATTGAATATTGATAGGATCTACTAAATTCCTACCTTCTACATCGATCAACCAATAAGAGTTGTTTGTGGTGGTTCCACGTACAAGATAAGGGCCATCCCACTTGGGCTGCAACTTTCCAAGTGGATGTGGGCAACGATAGTGGATGATTTTCAAAACGAGATCTCCCACTTCAAAGTGGTGAGGTTTCATATGTTTCTCATAGTGTCAGGCTATCCTTTGCCGGTATGCATGAGCATGATCCATAGCAAGGAGTCGCCTCTCATCTAACAAATCTAGTTCGGCCATCCTAGCATGCTGAAGCGTCTCTAGGGGGAGGTCGAGTGCAATGGATGTATAGAATGAATGCAACCTTGTATGAATGGGAAGAATGGTGTTTGTGCCATACACCAACTCAAATGGCGTGGCATTTGTGGGAGTTCGAATGGAAGTCCTATAAGCCCATAAGGCTTCATCCAGCTTCTCATGCCACATCCTACCCTTCTCTAAAGTTTTCTCTATAATACAAATGAGAGTCTTATTGGTGGCCTCGGCTTGGCCATTGCCTTGAGGGTAGTAAGGCGATGAGAAGTAGTGAGTTATGTCATAGGTGTTGCACAACTTGACCATCCGCTTGTTTTTGAATGGGGTGCCATTATCGGACACTAGGTCTCTTGGAACTCCAAATCGAGCCAAGATATTTTTCCTAATAAAAGTCACCACATGTTGCCCCTAGACATTTGTCAGGGAGGTGGCTTCGACCCACTTGGAAAAGTATTCAATGGCTGCTAAAATGAACCTATGCCCATTCGATGCCTTTGGAAATATTGGTCCTACAATATCAAATGCCCACATGGTAAATGGCTAGGGGCTGACCACGGAATGCAATGAAGATGAGGGGATATGAATGGCATGCCCATGCACTTGACATGGATGACACTTCCTAACATGATCATGGCAATCCTTTTTCAGAGTGGACCAAAAATAACCCGCTCTAAGTATTTTCATTGCCATCATATTGGCATTAACATGGCCTCCACATTCTCCATCGCAGAATTCATGCATTATAATCCTAGCCTCCTCTAGGTCGACACACCTTAGTAAGATGTCGGTAAAACTTTTTTTGTACAGGACCCCACCCAAAATTGCATATCGGGTAGAAATTTTTCGGATGAATGCCTTATCCTTGGATGTGGTATTTTCAGCAAATCCCCTATTTTCTAAAAGTCTTTTATGTCATAAAACCAAGGTTTTTCATCAGAGTCTGGGTTGTTTTGGTAATTTTCCAAATCGTGTGTGGATGGAGTGGTGCATGCCATATCTCTAAGGATCAGGTTACCAAAGTGGGATCGACCCTTAGGGCTGAACCCAAGGATGAGAGGGCATCAGCAATGCCGTTATCCTCTCTTCCTACGTGTGTGAGTGTGCACGATTGGAAGGATTCGACCAATCGAGTGGCCAACTCGTGATATGGAAGAAGCTTTTCGTTTCTAACTTGCCAAATTTTTAAAACTTGGTTTATAACGAGTAATGAATCTCCAAAGACCTCGATGCACAATGCCCCTAGAGTTTTCGAAATTTTTAAGCCTTGTATGAGTGCTTCATACTCGGCTATGTTGTTGGAACACTCGAAATCTAAGCGAATTGCTATGGGGATTTCTCCGTTTTCAGAGGATACGAGGATGATCCCTGCGCCAACCCCTCTTTGGTTTCGTGCCCCATCGAAGTGCATCTTCCACACTTGGTTTTCAAAAGAATTCGCCAAAATGTGGTTTTGAAATTGGTTTAGCAATATGCCTTCATCAGGCATTTCATTGAGTGTGGGATATGCATCCTTTAAGGGAAACTCAACCACATAGTCTGCTAGGGCTTGCCCCTTAACGGAGATTTGATGGTGATATTTTAGGTCATACTCCATCAAGAGGAGCTGCCATTTGCCCAGCCAACCCGTGAGGATGGGTTTTTCGAATAAGTGCTTGATTGGATCTAGCTTAGACACTATCCAGACCTCGTGATCTAGGAAATAGTGTCGGAATTTTTGGCAGGCCCATACCAAGGCCAAGCACGTCTTCTCCATGGCTTGATAGTTCCTTTCGTAAGCCAAGAGAGTTTTTGAAATGTAATAGATGGCATACTCCTTGTGGGTATCATCCTCGTATTGAGCTAACAAGGCACCGAAAGCATTCGCATGCACAGAAATATAAAGTAGAAGAGGTTTTCCTTGCTTTGGAGGGTTGAAAACAAGAGGATTAACTAAGTATGCTTTTAATCTTTCAAAAGATTTTTGGCAATCGTCATCCCATAAAAATTTCGTCCCTTTTCTCAAAAGTTTGTTGAAGGGTTCACATCTAATTGCAAGGTTTGAGATAAACCTGCGAATGGATTGTAGACGACCTTGGAGGCTACGAATCTGCATGAGATTGGAGGGTGGAGCCATGTCTATGATGGCTCTACACTTAGAAGGGTCGACTTCAATGCCCCTTTGGCTCACCATAAATCCTAAAAGCTTCCCGGATTCTACTCCGAACACGCACTTTTGAGGGTTTAGCTTTACTTTGTAAAGCCTAAGCCTTTCGAAAATCTTTTACAAACATTCGAGATGAGTGCATCGAGTTTTTGATTTAGCCAAGAGATCATCCACATATATCTCTACGAGCAAATGAATCTGATCGTGAAAGATCGTAGTCATAGCTCTTTGGTAGGTGGCGCCGACATTTTTCAAACCAAAGGGCATGACTGTATAGCAGTATGTGCCCCATGGGGTTGTGAAAGCAGTTTTAGCCTGATCTTGTGGGGCTAATTTGATTTGGTTATACCCTGAATAGCCATCCATGAACGAAAACATCTCATGATTTGCAGTACTATCGACTATCAAATCAATGTTTGGCAAAGGAAAATTGTCTTTTGGCGTGGCCTTATTCAGGTTTCTAAAGTCGATGCATATTCAAATTTTCCCACTAGTTTTTCGAACAACAACGATATTTGACACCTGTAAACACCCCGAATTTTCCAAAATTCAAAAACTCTTAAAAACACAAAAAGCTCGTTTGAGCCAAAACGACAATCTGTTTTAAAATGCAAAAACAGGTACAAAAGGCAAAAGGAGAGCCCAGGCAAGAAGAGGAATTCAAGCCCGGAGCTTCAAAAGCCATCCGCTGCCCAAAAACAAGAGAAAGCAGAACCCGTTCAGAGAAAAGCCTGAAACGGTGAAAATCGAGCAAAACGGAGTCTAGAATGGCGAGAAGGAGTCTGGACGACAAAGATTGGGGAAACCCAACACCAGACGGAGCACTGATGAAGCCAGGGCCCGCACAGATCGTTCACCTCTAGAAGCCAAGAAGGACTATCCAGAGAAATTTTGATTTGGATCTTGACCATAAATATCCAGATCCAAATCCATATAGTGAATAATGTTTGGATTTGGGCCAATCCAAATAGTGTTTGGGTCGATCCAAATAGTATTTGGATTTGGATTAGATCCAAATAGTGTTTGGATTGGATCGGATCTAGACCAAAATATTCAGATCCATATCCATAAAAATGTTGGATTTGGATCGGATACGGATCTTAAAATATCTGAGATCCAAGATCCAGATCCAAATAGTGTTTGGATTTGGGTCTAGATCCAGATCTCAAACCCAAACCCGAATCCAAGACCCACCTCAAATGTCTATAAATAAAGGTGAGGGGGTCCATTTCAAAGGGTTCATGCAAATGCTTGGGAGGAGAGAGAGTGAGAGAGGGACCTAGCCATGTGGGCTTATGAGTGAAGTGGGCTTGAGCCATGTTAACCAAGGCTTGATCTAGTGGGCTGCACCAACTTGAACCTAGCTGCACCAAGGCATGGACCGCAGGCTTGAAAGTGGGCTGGACCGAGTGGAAGTGGCTGGACCTAGTGGACTGCACCTAAGGTAAGCCTAACCTAACCTAGTCGTTCTCTCTATACCCCTCTAAACCTAACCCACATGAGCCTAATCCTAGCCACTACCCTAAACTGCCCCAACCAATTGACCCCACTCGGCTAGCCCACCTGCACCTTCCTGGCCGAACCTCCCTTAGCCACCCGTAGTTGAACAACCCCACCTAAACCTGCACCTAGCTAGGCCACCACTCTCTTCCATAACCGACCTACTCAGCCCGAGCCACCACCAACCAGATCGGCCTGCCCTTGGCTGGCCGATCCCACCCTAAGACCTAACCTTCCCAACCAAGACCTCACCCACTTGACCTAACCGAACTCGCCTCTCCCCACCTAACTGACCACCACCTCAACCAAACCCCACATGAACCGCACCTAGGCTGGCTTGTCCTGAACAGAGCTTAGCCCCACCTTGGCCGACCTGCCCTTAACCACCCTACTTCACTCCACACCCCAGCGAAACCACCTAGCCACCGCTTCAGCCTCCATCTCACCACACCCAGCACCATCTCCCTTAGACCTCCCTGCACCTCAACCGAACTCTACCCAAAAACCATCCAAGCTCGGCCAGGCTTTGGCCGAGCTCTCCCTAACACAAAACACACGGCTAGTTGCTGGCCGTGCCCCACTTTTCCTACCAAGAACCAGGCCTGCCATTCGGTAGGCCATCTATCCTTGAACACCCCACGGCCAGGTGCTGGCCGTGCCCCCTTCTCCAAGCCAAAACCCATGGCCTATTGGTGCAGGCCGTGTCCCACTTACTACAACCAACCCACGGCCTGCTAGTGCAAGCCGTGTATTTCCTTCACCCCCAAGCCCACGGCCTGCTGGTGCAGGCCATGTATCATCCACATAACCAAAGCTCCTGGCCTGCCACAAGGCAGGTAGTTTCCTTTGGCTACCTACCTTAGGCCGTGACTCGCCTTAGCCAGCCTGCGCCTAAGACACCATACCTGGCCACTTCCCTCGGCCAAACTCCCAAGACCCTACTTGAGCCGCCTTGGCTCGAGTCATCCTAAACCTAACCTGGTTAGGTCAAGCCCACATTAAAACAACCCCTACAAGGCCAAAACTCGGGTTGCACCAAGTTAGCCTGAGTCACCCTAGCTAAACCGCCACTTACTGGCCCCTAACCAAAGCCCATAACCTAACCTAAGTCAAGCTAAACCCAAACTAGTTAGGACTCAACTAAAACCTAAAGCAAAACATAACTAGCTGGCCCATAATCTAACCTAGCCGAAGTGAACCTAACCTAGTTAGGGCTTCACCCCAAACACCAATTCTCTTGGCTCGAGTTAAACCAACCCCTCCAAGGCCTAGACTCGGGCTGCACCAAGTCAGCCCGAGTTACCCTAAGCCCACCTCAAACCAAACTCTATCCACCTTGGCTCGAGTCATCCTAATACCAGCCCAAGTCCAAGGCCCATACAAGCCCACGTTCAAAAGCCATCTAAACACCTCTCCCAAGTCTTCAAGTGCTCCCAAGCCTCAAAGCTCTCCGGTTCCACTCTCATGTGACCCGAGCTCCACAACCAAGGCATACGCGTCCTAGACATACCCCACATAACGGGCTAGGTGAGTTGTAAGTCCTTACATTTGGTACTTAATTAAATTTTGATACGGGGTTGTAGTAATGGAGCGTAGTCTCCCCTCGAAATGTAATATTGGTGTATGACACACAAGCACATACGTGCACTTGAGCCTTTCCGCTCTTAGTTGTACACTTTTGCACACACACGGGCCTTGGCAACCCCTAAGATATAGCTCTATTTATGTAAATTCAGCTGCGTGGGTTTACATTCAAGTTGTGTGCGTTGTCTTTCCATTCCACACTCACACACATTGAGCCTTCGCTCTTACTCCCAAGACTCTAATAAGAGTCGTATTGCAATTCAATTTGGGGTGTTATTTTCAAGTTGTGTGCGTTGTCTTTCCATTCCACACTCACACACATTGAGCCTTCGCTCTTACTCCCAAGACTCTAATAAGAGCTATATTGCAATTCAATTTGGGGTGTTATTTTCAAGTTGTGTATGTTGTCTTTCCATTCCACACTCACACACATTGAGTCTTCGCTCTTACTCCCAAGACTCTAATAAGAGCCATATTGTAATTCGATTTGGATTGTTAAATTCAGTCGGGTGTGTTGTCTTTTAATTTATACACATACACACATGTCACATTGAGCATTTCCGCTCTTATATCTATATCTCCCTTCTGCTGCATTTTACGGTTCAGCTGCGTGAGTTGCATTTCAATTTATACACAACACCCACGCACACAATTAAGCCTTTTCGTTCTTAAGATATAGATATATTTAAATTTCTATAATTTACATTCAAGTCGTGTGAGTTGCATTCAATTTGGGTTTTCCCTTCAGCTAAGTCTTTAAATTCCGGGTTTTACATTAAAGTTGTGTGAGTTGCATTGCATACTCACCATACTCGAGCTAGAGTGCATACCTGCATCGAATAAACCCCGAACAAATCGTCCAAAAATGCTCATCTTAGGCCACTTGATGCACACACCCCACACCTAAGTGGTTGAAATTGAAAGACTTAGGGTTGCCCAAATCAAAAATCGCCAAAGTGCATGATTTTCAAAGTTTTCAAAACACTTCTTTATTCAAAATCGATTTTGAATTTAACTTGTTTCCAACGAAGTCTCTAAAGTGTACAAACTGACCCTTGAGCATCGGTTCAAGAAGGTTTGCGACGAAAAGATCCCGCTTGCCAACTGTAGACACGAAAAATTCCCACATCTAGTTCTTAGGCCCGAAGTGAACCTTTTCATGTGTCTAAGTTCATTTTTGTGAAAAGGGCGTGCCAACTAGCTTACTCAAGCTAGCGAAGTAAGTTTTGAAAATCTGACTCGTTTGGGGTGATTGTGAGCAAGTGAGTCTTTTCGTCACAGACCTTCTTGCACCGATGCACAAGGGTCAGTCTGTACGCTTAGCAAAGTCGTTTTAAATAAGTAACCTCTTTGAAAATATACGAAGTGTTTGATTGGGTTTTGTTTGTATGGTTACAAATTTTATTTCACGTGGGATTTGCATGTGCCTATGTCTTTCAATTTTATGCTATTTAGGCCAACTAGGTGTGTGCGTAAGTGACCTAAGTTGGGCGATTTTTGCACGGGAGTATGGGGTTTGCTTTGATGCAATATGCGTCCTAACTCGTGGTATGGCGAATATGCAATGCAAACTCACACAACTCCAAGGGAAAACCCGAAATTGAAAGACAATGCTTAAGGGAACTTGCGTAATGTAAATTGCAAAAGGGAAATATGGCTATATCTTAAGAGCGGAAAGGCTCAATTGTGTATGTGTCTGTCGTGTATATATTGAAAGACTACTCGCACAGCTGAACCTTAAAACCCAAATCTTAAAGACATAGCGGAAGGGAAATACAACTATATATATATAGGCCCGAAGGTCGCCAACGTGTGCGTGGGTGTTGTGTATATGTGTAAAGACAACTCACACGACTTGGAATGTAAAACCCAAATAGAATTGCAATACGGCCCTTATTAGGGTCTTGGGAGTAAGAGCGAAAGCTCAATGTGTGTGAGTGTGAAATTGAAAGACCACGCACACAACTTGAATGAAAACCCCAAATTAAATTGCAATATGGCCCTTATTAGGCTCTTGGGAGTAAGAGCGAAAGCTCAATGTGTGTGAGTGTAGAATTGAAAGACAACACCCACGACTTAAATGAAAACACACGCAGCTGAACTTATATAAATAAGGCTATATCTTAGGGGTTATCAAGGCTCGTGTGTGTTCAAAAAGGTGTGCAGCTAAGAGCGGGAAGTCTCAAGTGCACATGGGTGCTTGTGTGTCAAACCATGTTATTACATCTTGGGGGGAGACTACGCTCCATTATTACAACCCCATGTCAAAATTTAATTGAATATAAAGCAAGTTCATATAATGGACCGAGTTTAGGCACTTACATGTAGCTGGTCCATGTTCAACTTGCGTGGACTTGGCCTTGTGAGTCGCCTTGGGCAACCAAGAGGAGTCCCTTAGGTGGCTAGTTGTGGCAGGTAGGAGTGCTGGCCGGCTGATGTTGAGGCGTGGTAGGGAAGGTAGGCTGAGCTAGGGTATGGTGCTAGGGGCTGGGATATGTTTGGGGATAGGTAGGGCTCGACTGGAAAGAAGGGAGGTGTTGGGGAATGGTGAAGGGATGCTGGAAATGGGAGACTAAGGGTGTGGTAGTGTTGGTGGCCGGGTGGAAGGAAGGTGGAGTGTCCAGGTGCTGGCCGAGTTGTTAAGTGGTGTTGGCTGGGTAGAAGGGAGGTGTTAGGGAATGGTGAAGGGGGAATGGTACTAACCGTGAAGGAGGCGGCAGGTGGATGGAAGGTGGCCGGGTGGAGCTCCTCGCCGAATGGTGGAGTGAAGGGGGAATGGCGAGAGATGGGAGCTAGCCCTGGCCGAATGGAAGTGTGAAGGGAGGTGCTGGCCGGGTCCCAAGGGTGAAGGGAGCATGAAGAGGAGCCAAGAGAGCTGGTCGGGTCCCAAGAGCATGGAGAGAGGGAACCCGCAGTTGGAAGGGTGGGATTTATATAGGCTGGGATTGGGAGCTAGGTCGGTTGGGCCAGATATTTGTTTTGGTGGGCTGGGATATGGTGGGCTAGATCTTTTCATTTAGGTGGGCTGGGACATTGTTTGGGGTAGGTCGGTTAGGTGGGCTGGGACATGGTGGTTAGGGACTTAGTTAGGTTAACTAAGGTTTGTTTAGGCTTAGTTGGTTAGGGTCTAGGTGGTCAAGCTAGGTGAGGTCGACTAGGTGTGGTTGGTGCGGTTTTGGGTGAGAAGGGTTAGGTTTAGGTTAGGTTTGGGTTAGGTTTTAGGGGAAATGGCTAGGTGAGGTGAGCTAGCTTAGGCTAGGTTTAGGAACCATCCCTTGGCGCCGGTCCATTGCTTTAGTTGCAGCCATGTCCAAGTTGGTGCAGCCCTAGGTCAAGTGTAGGTACATACAAGCTTGAACCCATACTCTTGGTTAAACCCACAAGGCTAACCCACTTTTGACTAAAAGTTAAGCCTACCAACTTTCTCACTCATACTTTATGGCCCCCTTTCTCTCTCTACCCAAGCCTTCCAAGGCATTTCACGTGAAACTTTGTGGGTCCCTCACCCCCATTTATGAGGAAGTGAAGTGGGCCATGGATACAGATATTGGATTTGGATCTTGGGATCCAAATCCAAATCCAAATACATGTTGGGTTTGGATCTGGATATATATAGTCCAGATCCGACCCAAATCTGATTTTTTGATTCCTTCATGGCATTTCGAGACGGACGGTTTGTGCGGGGCCTAACTTCATCAGTACTCCGTCTTGTGTTGGGTCTTCGCCAACATTGTCGTCCGATCTTCTTCTCACCTTCAGGAGTTCATTTTGATCATTTTTGTGATACTTGGGACTTGGATGTTTGAGAATTTGGGGATGCTTTTGACATGAGAGTTGATATGCCGGGCTTGAAGTATGCTTCAGGTCCGGGCTCTCCTTTGCCTTTTCGATCCGCTTTTGTCAGGACAGGAGTCTTTTGGGGCTTCAAAATACTGTTTATAGTCTAAAAGCTATACGTATAGATTTGTAAATATGTACAGGGTTGTCTGGAAGGCTCCTGGGTTTCCAAACTCAAAATAGCCCTTTGGAGCTGTTTTTGTAAAACGAGGCATATTTGAGAAAATCGTGGGATTTTGGGGTGTTTACAGATGCCCCTCTTTGGTATTATCCAAATAAATTTGGATAATGGCAAAGACGACAACACCCCTTTTAATGTCTCCCTAGATCTATCTACGAAAATACAGGATCGTCCCTATTTTTGAGCAAAAATCTCTCTTTTAAAACCTAGTAGGAGGAGATATCACGCCAAAGGGGACTTTCTATGGTTTTTGGTCCTAAACGGGGATCACGTTATGCTAGTGTTCATGCGTGAATATGCACATGCATGACATGGATGAGGCACCAAAAAGGGCAACCTCCCAGAGACCAGATGGCATGGTCGAACTCTTGAGACTTACGAAGACCTGCTGCTCCAAGTGAGCGGGCCCTATGTTGCTCGATGTTTGATTTTTCAAAATCTATTTACAAAAGAATGCAGTCGTGTATGAATGGGAAGAATGACGTTTGTGCCATAGACCAACTCAAATGGCGTGGCATTCGTGGGAGTCCGGATGGAAGTCCTATAAGCCCATAAGGCTTCATCCAGCTTCTTATGCCACGTCCTACCCTTCTCTAAGGTCTTCTCAATTATGCTAATGAGAGTCTTATTCGTGGCTTCGGCTTGGCCGTTGCCTTGAGGGTAGTCAGCAATGTATTATCCTCTCTTCCTACGTGTGAGTGTACACGATTGGAATGATTCAACCAATCGAGTGGCCAACTCGTGATATGGAAGAAGCTTTTTGTTTTTAACTTGCCAAATTTTCAAAACTTGGTTTATAACGAGGAGTGAATCTCCAAAGACCTCGATGCATGATGCCCCTAGAGTTTTTGAAATCCTTAAGCCTTATATGAGTGCTTCATATTTAGCTATATTGTTGGAACATTCGAAATCTAGGCGAATTGCTGTGGGGATCTCACCCTTTTCAGGGGATATGAGGATAACCCCGGCACCAGCCCCCCGTTGGTTTCATGCCCCGTCGAAGTGCATTTTCCACACTTGGTTTTCAAAAAAGTTTGCCAAAATGTGGTTTTGAAATTGGTTTTGCAATATGCCTTCATCAGGCATTTCACTAAGTGTGGGATATGCGTCCTCTAGGGGGAACTCAGCCATGTAGTCTGCTAGGGCTTGCCCTTTAATAGAGATCTGATGATGGTATTTCAGGTCATACTCCATTAGAAGGAGTTGCCATTTGCCCAATCTACCAGTGAGAATGGGTTTTTCGAAAAAATGCTTGATTGGATCAAGCTTGGACACTATCCAAATCTCATGATCTAGGAAATAGTGTCGAAATTTCTGGCAGGCCCAACTAGGGCCAAGCACGTCTTCTCCATGGCTTGATAATTCCTTTTATAAGCCAAGAGAGTTTTTGAAATATAATATATGGCATACTTCTTGTGAGTGTGATCCTCGTATTGAGCTAACAAAGCTCCCAAGGCATTCGCATGCACGGAAATGTAAAGCAGAAGAGGTTTTCCTTGCCTTGGAGGATTTAAAACAGGGGGATTAACTAAGTATGCCTTTAGTCTTTCAAATGACTTTTGGCAGTCGTCATCCCATGAAAATTTCGTGCCCTTTCTCAACAACTTGTTGAAGGGTTCGCATCTAGTCGTCAGGTTTGAGATAAACCTGCGAATGGATTGCAATCGACCTTGGAGGCTATGAATCTGCGTGAGATTGGAGGGTGGAGCCATGTCTATGATGGCTCGATACTTAGAAGGGTCGATTTCTATGCCCTTTTGGCTCACCATAAAGCCTAAGAGCTTTCCGGACTCTATTCCGAACACACATTTATGAGGGTTTAGCTTTACTTTGTAAAGTCTAAGCCTTTCGAAAATCTTTTGTAAGCATTCGATATGAGTGCATCGAGTTTTGGATTTGGCCAAGAGATCATCCACATATACCTCTACGAGCTCATGAATCTGATCATGGAAGATCGTGGTCATAACTCTTTGGTATGTGGCGCCAGCATTTTTCAAACCAAAGGGCATGACTGTATAGCAGTACGTACTCCATGGGGTTGTGAAAGCGGTCTTACCCTGATCTCGTGGGCTTAGTTTGATTTGGTTATACCCTGAATAGCCATCCATAAACGAAAATATTTCGTGATTTGCAGTACTATCGACTATCAAATCTATGTTTGGTAAAGGATAATTATCCTTTGGAGTGGCTTTATTCAGGTTTCTAAAGTCGATACATATTTGAATCTTCCCATTGGTTTTTTGAACAACAACTATATTGGATAACCAATCAGAATACGCAATGGGTTTTATAAATCCGACTTTTAACAGATCTTCTAAACCCTCTTTGACTTGAGCGTGTACGTTCATATGTATTTTCCTAAGCTTTTGCTCTATGGGCTGTACATCCGCATCTAAGGGAACACGATGTTCGACAATACTCGGGTCTATGCCTGGCATGTCTTCATACATCCATGCAAACACATCTAAGTAGGTTTTTAGAAATGCAATGAATGATGACCTTTCATGCTCATGCAAACATGCACCTACCTTAATGAGTTTGGGCTTTGAATCACTCCCTAGGTTTATCTCTATGAAATCTCCTCCTACTGAATTTGAAGGCTTTTCAAAATCGAGAATTTTATGAAATTCTAGGAGCTCCGAAGTGGGATCTTCCTCAAGGGGATCCACCTCTGGGCTTTGATCATTCTCGAGGTTTATAGATCCTAGGGAATTTGATTCATGGATTTTTAAAAGACCTGGCTTTATACTTGGAATTTCCATTGATTTCGAAATTTTTGGTCTGGTTATGCAGACAACGCTTCTTTCGAAATCTTTTGGTTTTTCCAAATCCTTACTAGGAGCAGCTATGTACAAAATCTTTTTGGAATTTTGTAAATTTTTGATTTTTTTATGTTTTTGTAAAACGGGAATTTTGGGAACTATACAAACTACTCTTTTTCGAGTTTTTCATTTTCAAGTGTTTTTGGCTTTTGTAATTTTTCCATTTTTTGAATTTCGAGTTTTTCAAATGTTTTTATATTTTTGATTGAGGGATCTTCCATCATACCTACAAAGGGAAAACACTACAGGTTAGACTCTGAATTAGAGGTCTACATCGTAGGTCTCTTCTAAGGTAGGCTCCAGGGCACCCTTGACCCAGGTGGTCACAGGGGGTGGTTCTGGTGGTATTCTGGGAGTATAGTTGATCCCATATTGGCTTAGATTTGCCCTAGGCAGTATGGGTTCTAAGAGACCTTGATTTTGTGCCCCTAGACTTTTATATGGCGAATAGCCCATATTTAACAACATGTTCCACGATTTTTTGTTTTTAGAGAAGTTTTCATATAAATCGTGGTCCTCGAACTTGCTATCGTCTATGTTATGCACATAGGGCCTTTTGTCTAGGGGTTTTGGAAATAGGGGATTTTTGGGTTTTCCTGGGATGGTCAGAACTTTGAGGGGGCCAACTTTGGGTGGCCCCTTCACATATACGACCTTCCTAGGGTTGTTCTAGACGCGCGAAAATCCCCGCCTCTCACCTTATCAGGGCTCGGAGCGGATCCTCTCGTGTGTCTAAGGCCTTATTTATGCAAACAGGGCGTGCCAGCTAGCTTACTTAAGCTAGTGAAGATATATTTAACACTGACTTCTAAACGTGGCGACTGTGAGCAAGTGAGCTCTTGTCGTCGCAGACCTTCTTGCACCGATGCGCAAGGGTCAGTCTGTACGCTTTGCAAAAATCGAGTTTTTGGGAGAGAAAGTCTACGAAGCGGTTCGAGGTGTCTAATTCGGGTCTTTTAGATGCGATTGCATGTTTTAGATCACGTGGATTTGCACGTGCCTAAGTCTTTTCTTTTATCCCTTTTCGGGCCACCTAGTTTGTGTGTTATGAACACTCCACTACATGGGCGAATTCGAGCGGGGCTTGCTTTGATGCAATATGCATCCTACCTCGTGGTATGGCGTAGATGCAATGCAAACTCACGCTACTCCAAAGGGAAAACCCGAATGTAAAGACAATACTGAAGGGAAATAACCGAAGGGAAATGACTTGTAAAGTAAGTGCCGAAGGGAGATATGTATATAGAGTATGTATATGAGCCCTTACTCGGGTCTTGCAAATAAGAGCGAAGGCTCAATGTGGGTGCGTGCTTGAATTGAAAGACTTACACACACGACATGAAATTAAACCCAAATATAAATTGCAGTATGGCCTTAACTAAGGTCTTGGGAATAAGAGCGAAAGCTCAATGTGTGTGAGTGCTTGAATTGAAGTACTACGCACACGACATAAATGAAACCCAAATATAACTGCAATAAGGCCTTTACTAAGGTCTTGGGAGTAAGAGCGAAGGCTCAATGTGTGTGAGAGTGCTTGAATTGAAAGACTTACACACATGACATGAAATGAAACCCAAATAGTATAGGTCGGCCCTTACTTGGGTCTTTCAAATAAGAGCGAAGGCTCAATGTGTGTGAGAGTGCTTGAATTGAAAGACTTACACACACGACATGAAATGAAACCCAAATAGTATAGGTCGGCCCTTACTTGGGTCTTTCAAATAAGAGCGAAGGCTCAATGTGTGTGAGAGTGCTTGAATTGAAAGACTTACACACACGACATGAAATGAAACCCAAATAGTATAGGTCGGCCCTTACTTGGGTCTTTCAAATTAGAGTGAAAGCTCAATGTGTGTGAGAGTGCTTGAATTGAAAGACAACGCACCCAACTTAAACAAAACCCTTCAAAATGAAAGTATATGTATATACTTATGTATTAGGGGCTGATTAGGCCCGTGTGTGTTCAAAATCGTGCACAACTAAGAGAGTGCACGTGTGTGGGTGTGCCAAGCCACGTTATTACAAGCGGGGGGAGACTATGCTCCTTTATTACAACCCTGAATCGAATTGAATCTCAAGGAAGTATACAACTAAAGACCGAGTTAGGCACTTACTAGTAGCTTGTCCGTAGAGGCCTTGCTTGAGCGTGGGCTTGGCCTTCTCCTTGGGCTGCAAATGGGAGCTCCGCGAGGTTGAGCGACAAAGGGGTGCTAGCCGGCTGCGAATGGGGCACGGGATAGGCGCCTTGAAGATGGTCGGCTGCAAGCAAGGGTGTCGCCTTGATGTGGGGGATAAAAAGGGCTGGGCAAGGTGAGTATGTAGGGTCACTAGGAGGGTATATAGTGTTAGGGAGTATGGCCCTAAGGGGAGCCTAAGGGAAGGTCGAATGGGACACCTAGGGGAAAAGAGATGGCTGGCCGAATGGAAGGGAGAGTCGGTTGGAATGGCCGACTAGGGGAATATGGTGGTGGTAGGCTGCTAGGATGACTAAGGGTGGAGTATGGGAAGGAAGTTAGCTAGGTGATGGGGCTAGGTGGTAGTGGGGCTAGTGGGTGTAAGGGAGTGCTAGGGGCAGGTCTTAGGAAATCGGATAGGGTGGCCGGGTGTAGCTAGGGTAGTTAGGTAGTAGCGAATAGCTAGGGCGGCTAAGGCTTGGCCGAGTGGGAGTGGTGGTGGCTAGTGGCTGATATTAGGGTAAAGTGGTGGTATGGTGGGTGGCTGGGAATGGTGCAGGGGGCTGGGAGTGGATTGGTTGGTTGAGAATGGAGAGGGAGCGAAGAGGGAGTAAGGTGGAAGGTAGGGCACTTACCGAGTGAGGAGAAGGTGGTGCTCGGCTGGAAGGGAGTTGGGCAGGTGATGATGTTCGGCCGGGAGGTGGTGGAGATGGCGGTGCAAGTGGTGGTGGGATGGAGAGTAGGTGGTGGTGTAGGCGGAGCAAGTGGAGCAGGTGGAGCGGGTGGAGCTTGGGGAAGTGGAGGAAGGAGATGACCCGGCTGGCTTGGGTGAGGGGTTCTAGCTAGGAAAACCCGCCCCAAGAGGGGGGGTTTATATAGGGATGGGTAGGTCGGTTAGGGCTGGGTTTGGGGTAGTGGTTAGGTGGTTTAGGTAGGGTGGTATGAAGATAAGGTGGGCTGGAAAGGGTAGGGCCAGATATTTTAAATACTAGTGGTTTGGGTAGATTGTGGGCTAGGGGTGGTTTAGGGGTTTAGGGCTTGGTTAGGTGGTTGGGTTCTAGGGTGAGGTTTAGTGAGCTAGGTTAGGTGATTAGGCTAGGATTAGGCTAGGTTTAGGGAAATTAACCTAGGTTTAGGGAAGGATTAGGGAAGTGGGTTAGGTGATTAGGTTGGGATTAGGCCAGGATTAGGGAAGTGGGTTAGGTGATTAGGCTCAGATTAGGGGTGGATTAGGGTGGAAGGCTAGGATTAGGTGTTTTGGGTTAGGTTTAGGTGAAGGAGCTCCCTTTGCATGGCCCATAGACCTTAACCACCTCATGTTGGTGCAGCCCTAGGTTAGGTTTTGGTAATTACAAGCTTAAACCCACTCAATTAGGCTAACCCACATGATTAACCCCAAACTTGACACACAAGTCAAGCTTAATTACAACACACTTGATCTTATCCATCCCCACTCTCTCTCATGCCCATAATCCCACGTGAATTTCAAGTGGGCCCCACCTCCATTTATGAGAAGGTGATGTGGGCCATAGATATGGATATTGGATTGGATCTCTGGATCCAAATCCAAATCCAAGTCCACATATGGGTTTGGATTGGGATCTGGATATATATGGTCTAGATCCAATCCAAACTAAACTCTGACTCCTTCGAGCTGGGTTCGAAACGGACGATTTGTGCGGGGTCTGACAGCATCAGTACTCCGTCTGCGTTGGGTCTTCGCCAACATGATCGTCCGCCTCCGTTTCTGCCTTCTGGAGATGACTTCAAATGACATTTTGATAATAACAGGGTCTTGGACGTTCGAGATCCTGGGGGTATGGATGTGATACAAGAGTTGCTGTGCCGAGCTCGACATGTGCTCCGGTTCCGGGCTCTTCTTAGCTCTCCTGGTCTTGTCTTGATCGGGCCAAGCTGCTTCGGGGTTTCAAAAACGTGTTTTAAAAGGTTTTCAAAAGCCATATTGTATGTTTTTGAAATACAAAGTTTAAAACATATGTACAGGGTTGTCTGGAAGGCTCCTGGGTTTCCAGACTCAAAAATGGCCCTTTGGGGCTGCTTGTACAAAACTAGATGAATTTGAGAAATTCGTGGGATTTTGGGGTGTTTACAGATGCCCCTCATTGGCCTTGTCCAAATAGATTTGGATAAGGGCAAAGATGACAAAACACCCCTTTTAATTTCTCCCTAGATCTATCCACGAAGAATATGGGATCGCGCCAATTTTTTGCAAAATCTCAATTTACAAACTCTGGTAGGAGGAGATATCACGCCAAAGGGTTATACTATGGAATCTGGTCCTAAATGGGATCATGTTCATGCCAGTACCATGCGTGGAATGCAAATGACATGGGTGTGGTGCCAAAAGTGGCGACCTCCCAGGGACCAGATGTGGTCGAACTCTAGAGACTTACAAGGCCTACTGCTCCATGTGAGCAAATCCTATGCTGTTCGATGTTCGGTTTTCAAAACTTATTTACAAAAGCTATTTACAAAAGGGACAACTGTCTTGAGCCTCGATCCTAAGGATCTCGAGCTCTTCGTGCTTGCCCTTGTTTGAGTCTTAACACTCGCTTATCTAGCGGAGGTTTTATAAGAAAACAAGGCATATTTCAAATTCCTACGCCTTACTCGAAACGTCGAATTCTCAAACAAGATGAAATTCAAGTAAGTAAATCCTATTTTTACTTTAGGATTCCTCAAAATGAACCATGCTTTAGCTTGGGATAAGCCAGGGATGGGAAAGAGATACCACGGTCCCTTCTGAAGCGTCCCGTGGTTTGAGGCACAGAAGGCGGAAAACTGCTCTTTTTGAGCTTTTTGGCCTCTTTTTCCTTTTTTTTCATCGAGGGTCTCCCTTTGGGAGTATTTTTTCTTTAATCCCTCTTTTTTATAAAAGAATCGATTTTTCTTTTAAATTCTGGTTTCTTTCTTTTGGAAAGAGACTTTGAATGGGAAATTCCCTTTTGTTCTGGGCCTTTGTTTTCCTTTTGAAAGTAGAGGAGAAGAGGGGAGGATTTATCCCAAGCCTACACTCGATCCATTCCAGATCAGCCTATTTAGAAATAGCACGTACCACTTGCAAGTATCTTGCTATGTTGAACTAGGCCTTTCTTTGTAAGAAGAAGGATTTTGCAATGTAACCACGATTTTGAAAACTCCACTCTTTCACAAGTGCGAATTCTCTCACTTAGGTTCACACGACTTTGCTTTTGCACCTTATTCACATGTCTCAGGGCAGCTATCCCCAAAATTTTCGAAAAAATGGAATTTAATCCAGATCCTACACATGATACTTCTTTAAGTATTGAATATTGATAGGATCTGCTAAATTCCTACCTTCTACATCAATCAACCAATACGAGTTGTTCGTAGTGGTTGCTCGTACAACATAGGGTCCATCCCAGTTGGGGCACCACTTGCCTAGGGGGTGTGGGCTACGATGATGGATAGATTTTAAAACCAGATCTCCCACTTCAAAGTGGCGAGGTCTCATGTGTTTGCTATAATGTCGAGCTATCCTTTGCCGGTATGCACGAGCATGATCCATGGCAAGGAGTCGCCTTTCATCTAGCAAATCTAGTTCGGCCATCCTAGCATGCTGAAGCGTCTCTAGGGGGAGGTCGAGTGCTATGGATGTATGGAATGAATGTAGTTGAGTATGAATGGGAAGAATGGCGTTTGTGCCATAGACCAATTCGAATGGTGTGGCATTTGTGGGAGTCCGGATGGAAGTCCTATAAGCCCATAAGGCTTCATCCAGCTTCTCGTGCCACGTCCTACCCTTCTCTAAGGTTTTCTCAATTATGCTAATGAGAGTCTTGTTTGTGGCTTCGGCTTGGCCGTTGCCTTGAGGGTAGTAGGGCGAGGAGAAGTGGTGAGTTATGCCATACGTGTTGCACAACTTAACCATCCGCTCGTTCTTGAATGGGGTGCCATTATCAGACACAAGGTCTCGTGGAACCCCAAATCGAGCCAAGATATTCCTCCAGATAAAAGCCACCACATGTTGCCCCATTACATTGGTTAGGGAAATGGCTTCCACCCACTTGGAGAAATACTCCGTGGCTGCTAAAATAAATCGATGCCCATTCGAGGCCTTTGGAAATATTGGGCCTACGATGTCAAACGCCCACATGGTAAATGGCCAGGGGCTGACCACGGAATGCAATGCAGATGATGGAATATGAATGGCGTACCCATGCACTTGACATGGATGACACTTCCTAACATGATCGTGACAATCCTTTTTCAGGGTGGACCAAAAATAGCCCCCTCTAAGTATTTTCATTGCCATCATGTTGGCATTAACATGACCTCCACATTCTCCATCGTGGAACTCATGCATCACTATCCTAGCCTCCTCTAGGTCGATACACCTAAGCAGAATGCCGGTAAAACTCTTTTTGTATAAAACCCACCCAGAATGGTGTATCGGGTCGAAATCTTACGAATGAATGCCTTATCTTTGGATGTGGCATCCTCGGTGAATCCCCCATTTTCTAAAAATTGTTTTATGTTATAAAACCAGGGTTTTTCAATAGACTCTGGGTTGTTTTGGCAAATATCCAAGTCGTGTGTGGATGGGTGGGGTGCATGCCATATTTCCAAAGATCTGGTCCCTGAAATGGGATCGACCTTCAGAGCTGAACCCAAGGAGGAGAGGGCTTCGGCGATGCCATTGTCCTCTCTTCCTATGTGTGTGAGTTTACACGACTGGAAGGATTGGACCAATCGAGTGGCCAACTCGTGATATGGAAGTAGTTTCTCATTATGTACTTGCCAAATTTTTAAAAGCTGGTTTATGACAAGGAGAGAATCTCCAAAGACCTCAATGCACGATGCCCCTAGAGTTTTCGAAATCCTTAAGCCTCGTATGAGTGCTTCATACTCAGCTACATTGTTGGAACATTCGAAATCTAAGCGGACTGCTATGGGAATCTCGCCCTTTTTAGGGGAGATTAGGATGACCCCGGCACCAGCCCCTCGTTGGTTTCGTGCCCCATCGAAGTGCATCTTCCACACTTGGTTTTTGAAAGAGTTTGCCAAAATGTGGTTTTGAAAATGGTTTTGCAATATGCCTTCATCAATCATTTCGACAAGAGTGGGGTATTCGTCCTCTAAGGGGAATTCAGCCACGTAATCTGCTAGGGCTTGCCCCTTAATGGAGATCTGGTGATGGTATTTCAGATCATACTCCATTAGAAGGAGTTGCCATTTGCCCAATCTACCCGTGAGAATGGGTTTTTCGAACAAGTGCTTGATTGGATCAAGCTTGGACACTATCCAGATCTCATGATCTAGGAAATAGTGTCTGAATTTCTGGCAGGCCCAGACTAGGGCCAAGCACGTCTTCTCCATGGCTTGATAATTTCGTTCATAAGCCAAGAGAGTTTTCGAAATATAGTAGATGGCATACTCCTTATGGGTGTCATCCTCGTATTGAGCCAACAGGGCTCCTAAAGCATTTGCATGCACGGAGATGTATAATAAAAGCGGTTTTCCTTGCTTTGGAGGATTCAAAACGGGGGGATTAACCAAGTATGCCTTCAGTCTCTCGAAGGACTTCTGTAATTCGTCATCCCATAAGAATTTCGTGCCCTTCCTCAACAGTTTGTTGAAGGGTTCGCATCTAGTTGCCAGATTCGATATGAATCGGCGAACGGATTGTAAGCGACCCTGGAGGCTACGGATTTGGGTGAGATTGGAGGGTGGAGCCATGTCTATGATGGCTCGACACTTAGAGGGGTCGACTTCTATTCCCCTTTGGCTCACCATAAAGCCTAGAAGCTTCCCTGATTCTACCCCGAACACACATTTTTGAGGGTTTAGCTTTACTTGGTAAAGCCTAAGCCTTTCGAAAATCTTTTGTAAACATTCGATATGGGTGCATCGGGTTTTGGATTTTGGCAAGAGATCATCTACATACACTTCTACAAGCTCATGAATTTGATCATGGAAGATCGTGGTCATGGCTCGTTGGTATGTTGCGCCGGCATTTTTCAAACCAAAGGGCATGACTGTATAGCAGTATGTGCCCCATGGGGTTGTGAAGGCGGTCTTACCCTGATCTCATGGACTTAGTTTGATTTGATTATAGCCTGAATAGCCATCCATGAATGAAAACATTTCATGATTTGCAGTACTATCGACTATCAAATCTATGTTTGGTAAAGGATAATTATCCTTTGGAGTGGCTTTATTTAGGTTTCTGAGATCGATGCATATTCGAATTTTCCCATTGGTTTTTCGAACCACAACAATATTTGACAACCAATCAGAATACGTAATGGGTTTTATAAATCCGGCTTTTAGCAGATCTTCTAAACCCTCTTTGACTTGTGTGTGTACATTCGGGTATATTTTCGTAAGCTTCTGCTTTATGGGTTTTACACCTGCATCTAAGGGAAGACGATGTTCGACAATGCTGGGATCTATGCCCGGCATGTCTTCATACGTCCATGCAAACACATCTAAATAGGTTCGTAGAAATGCAATGAATGCTAACCTTTCAGTTTCATGCAAGCATGCGCCTATTTTGATGGTTTTGGGATTGGAATCATCCCCTAGGTTCACCTCTATGAAATCTCCTCCTACTGATTGGGAAGGTTTTTCAAAATCGAGAATTTTATGAAATTTTGGGAGCTCAGAAGTGGGATCTTCCTCTAGGGGATCCACTTCTGGGCTTTGATCATTCTCGTGGGCTATAGACCCGAGGGAATTTGATGCGTGGTTTTCAAAATGACCTAGTTTTGTACTTGGATTTTCCAGTGATTTCGAAACTTTTGGTCTGGCTATGCAGACGACATTTCTTTCGAAATCCTTTTCTTTTGTCAAAGTCTTACCAGGAGCAGCTATGTACAAAATCTTTTTGGTATTTTGCAAATTTTCGACTTTTTTGGTTTTTTGTAAAACAAAGACTTTGGGAACTATACAAAGCACTCTATTTTCGAGTTTTTGTTTTTCCATTGTTTTTGGTTTTTCTTGTTTTTCAATTTTTTTGATTTTAAGCTTTTCAAATGTTTTTGTATTTTTAGAAAAGGGATCTTCCGTCATACCTACAAAGGGAAAACACTACGGGTTAGACTCGAAATAGGAGATCTAAATCGTAGGTCTCTTCTAAGGCAGGCTCCGGGGCACCCTTGACCCAGGTGGTCACAGGAGGTGGCTCCGGCAGTATTCGGGGAGTATAGCCAATCCCATATCGGCTTGGATTGGCCCTAGGAAGGATGGGCTCTAGGAGACCCTGGTTTTGTGCCCCTAGACTCTTGTAGGGCGTGTAGCCCATGTTTAACAACATGTTCCACGACTTTTTGTTTTTCGAGAAAGTTGGATACAAGTCGTGATCCTGGACCATGCTATCGTCCATGTTGTGCTCGTATGGCCTCTTGTCCAGGGGCTTTGGAAATAGGAAATGCTTGGGTTTTCCTAGGAGGATTAAAGTCGGGAGGGGGCCTGCTTTGGGTGGCCCCTTCACACATACAACCTTCCTAGGGTTGTTCAACACGAGCCGAGGTGGCTCAACCATAATTTGCCCCAGGTTAGCCTCATGGGCCTGGGAGCTTGATAAACAAGGGGAGTTTATGATCCCCTGAAGCTATGGGTGACTCTCACCTAGGATCACTACGACCTGGTCCCTAAAAGGGATCTTGACACACCTGTGGAAGGTGGATGGCACAGCGCACAAACTGTGTATCCAGGGCCTTCCCAACAACAGGTTATAATGGGGGTGGATGTCCAAGACATGGAACACCCTCGTGTGTTCGATCCCTCCCGTTTCCATTGGGAGTTCGATGGATCCTAAAGGTCTAGATGCATTCCCATCGTATCCAGTGATAACGATGGGGCTTGGGTTCACTAAAGTCAAGGTGACTCCGATTTTGTACGCCACATGAAGTGGAAGGATGTTGAGCCCTCCTCCACCATCGACTAGGCACCTGTCCAGAGAGTGGTTGTTTAGAACCACCTTGATATGCAGGGCCTGGTTATGGGTTTCGTAGGGTCTATCTACATCATCTTCCGAGAAAGTGATGGGTGATTTTGCTCCTAATAAAGCCACTTGGGCAGACAAGGATTCCGGACTTATGTTCGAATCAACCTTGGCCCTTTCTAGAATTTTCTCTAATACAAGTCTATGCCTAGGCAAAGTTTTTATAAGCTCTAAGATAGACATGTGAATAGGAATCTTTGAAAGGTGGTTTTCGAAGTCATAAGGATTTAGGATGACTTTGTCCTTATTTGCTTTTGGCAGAACACTAGGGATACATGCTTTTGAGGGGCCAGGCACACTGACCACCTTTTGAGCACCTTGAAGGTGCGGGGGTTGATAGATCCTCCCAGATCTAGTGACTTCCCCCACGACCAGCCTAGGGTTCGCGCTAAACTTGGCTCTAAGGATGAGCTGAGGAGAACCTTGGATTTTTAAAACTAGTTTTACCGGGGTTTCCACTTTTAGTGGTCCCCGAATGACGACTTGGGCGGGCTTCTTGTATAGTACAAGAATGGGCGCACAAGTAGGTCGACCAGGTTCAGGTTTTTGCGCTAGTTCTTTGGAAATAGTGAGGGTACATACCTCCTTTCCTTTCCCACTACCACTGGCGTGTTTGGGAAAGGGTTCCTTGAAGATAGCTTGAGGTGGCTCAGGTTCCGCAGTGACCTGGAGCCGGCCTTCTGCTATCAAGTTCTCAATTTTATTTAAGAGAGAGAAGCAGCGTTTAGTATCATGGCCTTTGAGCCTATGATACTTACAAAATCGGTTTAAATACCCCCCTTTGGAAGTGACTCCTTCGGGGATTTCAGGGAGTTCTATCATGCCCTAGGCAAGTAGGAGGTCTACGACCTCCAACACAGGTTGCCCCAACGTATTATACTCCCGTTTTTCAACCGGTTTTTGAAAATTTCGCTCCCTCTTATTTTCTAACTTTTCAAAATTTTTGGAAGTGCCCGCCATGCTTGGATCCACCCGGACATTGGCGATTTTATGGGGCTTTGCCCCTTTGTCCGTCGTGGGTAGCCCATATGCGATGGGTTTTTCCAAACAGGTTTTTGGAACGGCACTTCCTTTCCACAAGTGATCGTATGTCCCTTTTCGTAAGTTAGTTTCGAAAAGGGAGGCCTTTTTGATCAACTTATGGAAAGTTGAAATCTCATGGAGCGAGAGAAGGGTTTTTAACTTGCTTTTAAAATTATCCAGGATGAGCATTACTGCGCATCCTTCGGATATGGGCTCTCGCACTTGGCCCAAAAGTGACCTCCATCTTATGATGAAGGCATGTACGTCTTCGTTCATGCCTTGCTTTGTATCCCTTAAAGTATTCAGAGTCGGCGTGACTTCTACGTTGTGCGCAAATCTTTGCATGAAGCAGTTCGCTAACTCTTCAAAAGTAGCGAACTGGCTTAAGTCGTAGGAAGCCAGCCATTTGGCAGCTGTGCCTTTAAGGGATAAAGGGAACCAATACACCCATTTCATCGAGTCCTTTTTCTTCTTATCGGCTCGACGCGAGAAAAGCTGCAAGTGAGACCTAGGGTCTCCCATACCATCATACCGATGGAAGTTCGGTATTTCATCGTCACTGTCTGTTTCGTAATCCATAGGAAGGAAATCAGACAGGGCATAGCTCCTTTTCTCTTTATTCTACCCTTTCAGCAACTGCTGTAGGGCTTTACGGTCCTTTTGTGTGAAGGACTCGTGGTATTGGTTGCCTTCTATTACGGAGGCCTCTTTGTGCTTGCGAGGTTTTTTAGATTTCTTTTTAGGCCTTTGTTCACCATTCGATGAACATGAATCGCCTACTTCAGCCTCTTGGCTGAGAGCATCGATTTTGCCCTCAAACTCCCTTCTCAAGTCCTCGATTTCATCTAGTTTTATTTTGTTTTTGAAAATCCTCCTAGAGTGAGAACTTGATGCGCATGAGCCTTGGCTCGACACTTCACTTGGATTGGATTTTGACATGCTTTTCAAGCTTTTTTCAAAATGTCCTAAGTACAAGCAAAGAAAACAGGTTAAAAATGACACCTTTTAAAAATTTTCGCAAGACTTCTACTTAAAAACTCGATTTTTGAAAGGCTCACGTCCCACCGGGCGTGCCAATCTCTGTAGACGCGCGAAAATCCCTGCCTCTCACCTTATTAGGGCTCGGAGCGGATCCTCTCGTGTGTCTAAGGCCTTATTTATGCAAACAGGGCGTGCCAGCTAGCTTACCTAAGCTAGCGAAGATATATTTAACACTGACTTCTAAACGTGGCGACTGTGAGCAAGTGAGCTCTTGTCATCGCAGACCTTCTTGCACCGATGCGCAAGGGTCAGTCTGTACGCTTTGCAAAAATCAAGTTTTTGGGAGAGAAAGTCTACGAAGCGGTTTGAGGTGTCTAATTCGGGTCTTTTAGATGCGATTGCATGTTTTAGATCACGTGGATTTGCACGTGCCTAAGTCTTTTCTTTTATCCCTTTTCGGGCCACCTAGTTTGTGTGTTATGAACACTCCACTACATGGGCGAATTCGAGCGGGGCTTGCTTTGATGCAATATGCGTCCTACCTCGTGGTATGGCGTAGATGCAATGCAAAGTCACGCTACTCCAAAGGGAAAACCCGAATGTAAAGACAATACTGAAGGGAAATAACCGAAGGGAAATAACCGAAGGGAAATAACTGAAGGGAAATGACTTGTAAAGTAAGTGCCGAAGGGAGATATGTATATAGAGTATGTATATGAGCCCTTACTCGGGTCTTGCAAATCAGAGCGAAGGCTCAATGTGGGTGCGTGCTTGAATTGAAAGACTTACACACACAACATGAAATTAAACCCAAATATAAATTGCAGTATAGCCTTAACTAAGGTCTTGGGAATAAGAGCGAAAGCTCAATGTGTGTGAGTGCTTGAATTGAAGTACTACGCACACGACATAAATGAAACCCAAATATAACTGCAATAAGGCCTTTACTAAGGTCTTGGGAGTAAGAGCGAAGGCTCAATGTGTGTGAGAGTGCTTGAATTGAAAGACTTACACACACGACATGAAATGAAACCCAAATAGTATAGGTCGGCCCTTACTTGGGTCTTTCAAGAGTGCTTGAATTGAAAGACAATGCACCCAACTTAAACAAAACCCTTCAAAATGAAAGTATATGTATATACTTATGTATTAGGGGCTGATTAGGCCCGTGTGTGTTCAAAATCGTGCATAACTAAGAGAGTGCATGTGTGTAGGTGTGCCAAGCCACGTTATTACAAGCGGGGGGAGACTATGCTCCGTTATTACAACCCCGAATCGAATTGAATCTCAAGCAAGTATACAACTAAAGACCGAGTTAGGCACTTACTAGTAGCTGGTCCGTAGAGGCCTTGCTTGAGCGTGGGCTTGGCCTTCGCCTTGAGCTGCAAACGGGAGCTCCGCGAGGTTGAGCGACAAAGGGGTGCTGGCCGGCTGCGAATGGGGCACGGGATAGGCGCCTTGAAGATGGCCGACTGCAAGCAAGGGTGTCGCCTTGATGTGGGGGATAAAAAGGGTTGGGCACGGTGAGTATGTAGGGTCACTAGGAGGGTATATAGTGTTAGGGAGTATGGCCCTAAGGGGAGCCTAAGGGAAGGTCGAATGGGACACCTAGGGGAAAAGAGATGGCTGGCCGAATGGAAGGGAGAGTCGGTTGGAATGGCCGACTAGGGGAATATGGTGGTGGCGGGCTGCTAGGATGACTAAGGGTGGAGTATGGGAAGGAAGTTAGCTAGGTGATGGAGCTAGGTGGTAGTGGGGGTAGTGGGTGGAAGGGAGTGCTAGGGGCAGGTCTTAGGAAATCGGATAGGGTGGCCGGGTGTAGCTAGGGTAGTTAGGTAGTGGCGAATAGCTAGGGCGGCTAAGGCTTGGCCGAGTGGGAGTGGTGGAGGATAGTGGCTGATATTAGGGTAAAGTGGTGGTATGGTGGGTGGCTGGGAATGGTGCAGGGGGCTGGGAGTGGATTGGTTGGTTGAGAATGGAGAGGGAGCGAAGAGGGAGTAAGGTGGAAGGCAGGGCACTTACTGAGTGAGGAGAAGGTGGCGCTCGGTTGGACGGGAGTTGGGCAGGTGATGATGTTCGGCCGGGAGGTGGTGGAGATGGCGGTGCAAGTGGTGGTGGGATGGAGAGTAGGTGGTGGTGCAGGCGGAGCAGGTGGAGCTTGGGGAAGTGGAGGAAGGAGATGACCCGGCTGGCTTGGGTGAGGTGTTCTAGCTAGGAAAACCCGCCCCAAGAGGGGGGGTTTATATAGGGATGGTAGGTCGGTTAGGGCTGGGTTTGGGGTAGTGGTTAGGTGGTTTAGGTAGGGTGGTATGAAGATAAGGTGGGCTGGAAAGGGTAGGGCCAGATATTTTAAATACTAGTGGTTTGGGTAGATTGTGGGCTAGGGGTGGTTTAGGGGTTTAGGGCTTGGTTAGGTGGTTCGGTTCTAGGGTGAGGTTTAGTGAGCTAGGTTAGGTGATTAGGCTAGGATTAGGCTAGGTTTAGGGAAATTAACCTAGGTTTAGGGAAGGATTAGGGAAGTGGGTTAGGTGATTAGGTTGGGATTAGGCCGGGATTAGGGAAGTGGGTTAGGTGATTAGGCTCAGATTAGGGGTGGATTAGGGTGGAAGGCTAGGATTAGGTGTTTTGGGTTAGGTTTAGGTGAAGGAGCTCCCTTTGCATGGCCCATAGACCTTAACCACCTCATGTTGGTGCAACCCTAGGTTAGGTTTTGGCTAATTACAAGCTTAAACCCACTCAATTAGGCTAACCCACATGATTAACCCCAAACTTGACACACAAGTCAAGCTTAATTACAACACACTTGATCTTATCCATCCCCACTCTCTCTCATGCCCATAATCCCACGTGAATTTCAAGTGGGCCCCACCTCCATTTATGAGAAGGTGATGTGGGCCATGGATATGGATATTAGATTGGATCTCTAGATCCAAATCCAAATCCAAGTCCACATATGGGTTTGGATTGGGATCTGGATATATATGGTCTAGATCCAATCCAAACTAAACTCTGACTCCTTCGAGCTGGGTTCGAAACGGACGATTTGTGCGGAGTCTGACAGCATCAGTACTCCGTCTGCGTTGGGTCTTCGCCAACATGATCGTCCGCCTCCGTTTCTGCCTTCTAGAGATGACTTCAAATGACATTTTGATAATAACAAGGTCTTGGACGTTCGAGATCCTGGGGGTATGGATGTGATACAAGAGTTGCTGTGCTGGGCTCAACATGTGCTCCGGTTCCGGGCTCTTCTTAGCTCTCCTGGTCCTGTCATGATCGGGCCAAGCCGCTTCGGGGTTTCAAAAACGTGTTTTAAAAGGTTTCAAAAGCCATATTATATGTTTTTGAAATACAAAGTTTAAAACATATGTACAAGGTTGTCTGGAAGGCTCCTAGGTTTCCAGACTCAAAAATGGCCCTTTGGGGCTGCTTGTACAAAACCAGATGAATTTGAGAAATTCGTGAGATTTCGGGGTGTTTACAGTTGTTCAATGTGAGCCTTGGTGGCTTGAGCACGGTCTGCCCCAGTTTTAACTCGTGGGTCTGGAAACTCGACAAGCAAGGAGAATTTATTACCCCTTGAAGCTGAGGATGACTCTCACCTAGGATCACTACGACTTGGTCCCTAAAAGGGATTTTGACACACCTGTGGAAGGTGGATGGCACAGCACACAGGCTATGTATCTAGGGCCTTCCCAACAACAGGTTATAGTGGGGGTGGATGTCCAGGACATGGAACACCCCCGTGTGTGCTATCCCTCCCATTTCCATGGGGAGTTCGATGGATCCTAGTGGTCTAGACGCATTCCCATCGTATCCAGTGATGACGATGGGGCTTGGGTTTACGGATGTCAAGGTGACTTCGATTTGGTTCACCACATGAAGTGGAAGGATGTTGAACCTTCCGCCCCCATCGACTAGGCACCTATCCAGATAGTGGTTATTTAGAACCACCTCGATATGTAGGGCCTGGTTATAGGACTCGTAGGGTCTTTCTACATCGTCTTCCGAGAATACGATGGGCGTTTTCGCTCCTATGGAAGCCACTTGTTTAGACAAGGATTCTGGGGTTATGTTCGAACTAACCTTTGCTCTTTCTAGAATTTTCTCTAACACGAGTCTATGCCTAGGCGAAGTTTGTATTAGCTCTAGGATGGACATGTTGATAGGAATCTTAGAAAGATGGTTTTTGAAATTATATAGTTTTAACACAACATTTCCTTTGTCTGCTTTCGGCGGAACTCTAGGAATACATGCTTTTGAGGGGCCAGGCACACTGACCACCTTTTTAGCACTTTGCAGATGTGGAGGTTGATAGATCCTCCCGGATCTTGTCACCTCCCACACGATCAACGTAGGGTTCGCACCTAACATGGCTCTAATCGAAAGATTTGGAGTACCTTAAATTTTCAAAACTGGCCTAACCGAGGACGGAACTCTTGGTGGTCCCCAGATGACTACTTGGGCGGGTTTTTTGTAAGGTATGAGAGTAGATGCACAAGTAGACAAACCAAACTCATATGCATGCGCTAGACTCTTCGAAATCATGAGAGCACATACCTCTTTTCCCTTCCCACTGGTACTTGCGTGCTTGGGGAAGGGTTCTTTGAAGATAGCTTGGGCAGGCTCAGGTTCCTCAAGGACCTGGAGCCGGCCTTCTACTATCAAGTTCTCGATTTTATTTAACAGGCAGAAACACCGCTTTGTATCATGGCCTTTGAGCCGATGATACTTGCAGAATCTGTTTAAAAATCCCCCTTTGGAAGTGACTCCCTCGGGAATCTCGGGGAGTTCGATCATTCCTTGGGCAAGTACGAGGTCTAGGGCCTCCGACATAGGTTGCCCTAGCGGAGTGTACTCCCGTCTTTCAAAGGGTTTTTGAAAGTTTTTCTTCCTTTTATTTTCTAGTTTTTCAAAATTTCTTGAAGCACTTGCCGGGCTTGGATCCATCCGGACATTGGCAATTTTGTGGGGCTTTGCCCCTTTATCCATGGTGGGCAGCCCATAAGTGTTAGGCTTCTCCAAGTGAGTTTTTGAAACCATACTTCCTTTCCACAAGTGATCATAAATCCCTTTTTTCAAATTTGTTTCGAAAAGGGATGCTTTTTTTATCAACTTATGGAAAGTTGAGATTTCGTGAAGCGAGAGAAGGGTTTTCAACTCATTTTTAAAATTACCCAGGATAAGCATTACTGCGCATCCTTCGGATATTGGCTCTCGCACTTGTCCTAGGAGAGACCTCCAACGAACGATAAACGTATGCACGTCTTCGTTCACACCTTGTTTTGTATCCCTCAATGTATTTAAAGTTGGCGTGACCTCTACGTTATGCGAGAATCTCTGCATAAAGCAATTCGCTAACTCTTCAAAAGTTGCGAACTGGCTAAGGTCGTAGGAAGCCTGCCATTTGGTAGTTGTGCCTTTGAGGGATAAAGGGAACCAATACACCCATTTTGTCGAGTCCTTTTTCTTATGGGCTCGATGAGAGAAAAGTTGCAAGTGAGACCTAGGGTCTCCCATGCCATCATACCGGTGGAAGTTCGGTATTTCATCGTCACTGTCTATTTTATAGTCCACAAGCAAGAAATCAGACAAGGCGTAACTCGTTTTCTCTTTATTTTGCCTTTTCAGCAGCTGTTGTAGGGCTTTACGGTCCTTATGTGTGAAGGACTCATGGTATTGGTTGCCTTCCAATGCGGAAGTCTCTTTATGTTTGCGAGGTTTTTCAAACTTTTTCTTGGCCTTTGGTTCGCCATTTGACGAACATGAGTCACCTGCTTCAGCCTCTTGGTCAACTAGGTGTGTGCGCAAGTGACCTAAGTTGGGTGATTTTTGCACGGGAGCATGGGGTTTGCTTTGATGCAATATGCGTCCTAACTCGTGGTATGGCGAATATGCAATGCAAACTCACACAACTCCAAGGGAAAAGCCGAAATTGAAAGACAATGCTTAAGGGAAATTGCGTAATGTAAATTGCAAAAGGGAAATATGGCTATATCTTAAGAGCGGAAAGGCTTAATTGTGTATGTGTCTGTCTTGTATATATTGAAAGACTACTCGCACAGCTGAACCTTAAAACCCAAATCTTAAAGACATAGCAGAAGGGAAATACAACTATATATATATGGGCCCGAAGGTCGCCAACGTGTGCGTGGGTGTTGTGTATATATGTAAAGACAACTCACACGACTTGGAATGTAAAACCCAAATAGAATTGCAATACGGCCCTTATTAGGGTCTTGGGAGTAAGAGCGAAAGCTCAATGTGTGTGAGTGTGGAATTGAAAGACCACGCACACAACTTGAATGAAAACCCCAAATTAAATTGCAATATGGCCCTTATTAGGGTCTTGCGAGTAAGAGCGAAAGCTCATTGTGTGTGAGTGTAGAATTGAAAGACAACACCCACGACTTAAATGAAAGCACATGCAGCTGAACTTATATAAATAAGGCTATATCTTAGGGCCTGTCAAGGCCTGTGTGTGTGCAAAAAGGTTTGCAGCTAAGAGCGAAAAGGCTAAAGTGCACGTGGGTTCTTGTGTGTCAAACCACGTTATTACATCTTGGGGGGAGACTATGCTCCATTATTACAACCCCATGTCAAAATTTAATTGAATATAAAGCAAGTTCATATAATGGACCGAGTTTAGGCACTTACATGTAGCTAGTCCATGTTCAACTTGCGTGGACTTGGCCTTGTGAGTCGCCTTGGGCAACCAAGAGGAGTCCCTTAGGTAGCTAGTTGTGACAGGTAGGAGTGTTGGCTGGCTGATGTTGAGGTGTGGTAGGGAAGGTAGGCTGAGCTAGGGTATGGTGCTAGGAGCTGGGATATGTTTGGGGATAGGTAGGGCTCGGTTGGAAAGAAGGGAGGTGTTGGGGAATGGTGAAGGGATGCTGGAAATGGGCGACTAAGGGTGTGGTAGTGTTGGTGGCCGGGTGGAAGGAAGGTGGAGTGTCCAGGTGCTGGCCAAGCTAGCAAGTGGTGTTGGTTGGGTAGAAGGGAGGTGTTAGGGAATGGTGAAGGGGGAATGGTACTAATCGTGAAGGAGGCGGCAGGTGGAGTTGGAGTGGTCGGCTGGAAGAGGATGGAAGGAGTGGCAGCTGGTAAGGAGGCGGTAGGTGGATGGAAGGTGGTCGGGTGGATGGAAGGTTGCCGGGTGGAGCTCCTCGCCGAATGGTGGAGTGAAGGGGGAATGGCGAGAGATGGGAGCTGGCCCTGGCCGGATGGAAGTGTGAAGGGAGGTGCTGGCCGGGTCCCAAGGGTGAAGGGAGCATGAAGAGGAGCCAAGAGAGCTGGCCGGGTCCCAAGAGCATGGAGAGAGGGAACCCGCAGGTGGAAGGGTGGGATTTATATAGGGTGGGATTGGGAGCTTGGTCGGTTGGGCCAGATATTTGTTTTGGTGGGTTGGGATATGGTGGGCTAGATCTTTTCATTTAGGTGGGCTGGGACATGGTTTGGGGTAGGTCAGTTAGGTGGGCTGGGACATGGTGGTTAGGGACTTAGTTAGGTTAACTAAGGTTGGTTTAGGCTTAGTTGGTTAGGGTCTAGGTGGTCTAGCTAGGTGAGGTCGACTAGGTGTGGTTGGTGCGGTTTTGGGTGAGAAGGGTTAGGTTTATGTTAGGTTTGGGTTAGGTTTTAGTGGAAATGGCTAGGTGAGGTGAGCTAGCTTAGGGCTAGGTTTAGAAATCATCCCTTGGCACCGGTCCATTGCCTTAGTTGCAGTCATGTCCAAGTTGGTGCAGCCCTGGGTCAAGTGTAGGTGCATACAAGCTTGAACCCATACTCTTGGTTAAACCCAAAAGGCTAACCCACTTTTGACTAAAAGTCAAGCCTACCAACTTTCTCACTCATACTTTATGGTCCCCTTTCTCTCTCTACCCAAGCCTTCCAAGGCATTTTACGTGAAACTTTGTGGGCTCCTCTCCCCTATTTATGAGGAAGTGAAGTGGGCCATGGATACATATATTGGATTTGGATCTTGGGATCCAAATCAAAATCTAAATACATGTTGGGTTTGGATCTGGATATATATGGTCCAGAAATGACCCAAATCTGATTTTTTGATTCCTTCATGGCATTTCGAGACAGACGGTTTGTGTGGGGCCTAACTTCATCAGTACTCCGTCTTACGTTGGGTCTTCGCCAACATTGTCGTTCGATCTTCTTCTCACCTTCAGGAGTTCATTTTGATCATTTTTCTGATACTTGGGACTTGGATGTCTGAGAATTTGGGGATACTTTTGACATGAGAGTTGATATGTTGGGCTTGAAGTATGCTTCGGGTCTGGCTCTCCTTTGCCTTTTCGATCCGCTTTTGTGAGGCTAGGAGTCTTTTGGGGCTTCAAAATACTGTTTAAAGTCTAAAAGCTATACATATAGATTTGCAAATATGTACTGGGTTGTCTGGAAGGCTCCTGGGTTTCCAGACTCAAAATAGCCCTTTGGGGCTGCTTTTGTAAAACTAAGCATATTTGAGAAAATTGTGGGATTTTGGGGTGTTTACACCCACAATTGCCTTTCAAAAGTCAGATATTTCAAAACATACTTTGCTATTTAAAGTAAACTAGTTGGCACGCCCTAAAAAGCAACGTGGATTGCGAAAAGGTTCACTTCAGGCCTAAGAACCCAAAGTTGAAAATTTTCTGTCTACAACACCCAATCAGAGTACGCAATGGGTTTTATAAATCTGGCTTTTAACAGATCTTCTAAACTCTCCTTGACCTGTGAGTGTACGTTCGGATGTATCTTCTTAAGCTTTTGCTTTATGGGTTTTGTATCCGAATCTAGGGGAAGACGATGCTCTACGACTCTTGGGTCTATACCCGGCATGACTTCATACATCCATGCAAACACATCGGTGTAGGTTTTCAGAAATGCAATGAATGATGATGCTTCATGCTCATGCAAACATGCACCTATCTTAATGTGTTTGGGCTTGGTTTCACTCCCTAGGTTTATCTCTATGAAATCTCCTCCTTCTGAATTCGAAGGTTTTTCAAAATCAAGAATTTTATGAAATTCTGGGAGCTCGGAAGTGGGATATTCCTCAAGGGGATCCACCTCCGGGCTTTGATCATTCTCGAGGTTTCTAAATCATAGGGAATTTGAGCTTGATGCATGGGTTTTGAAAATACCTGGTTTTTGACTTGGGATTTCTATGGGTTTCAAAATTTTTGGTCTTGGTATGAAGACAACTTTTCTTTCGAAATCCTTGGCTTTTTCCAAGTTTTTACTAGGAGTAGCTATATACAAGGTTTTGTTTTTGGCATTTTCTAAATTTTTGATTTTTTTGAGCTTTTGTAAAACCAGAACTTTAGGAACTATACAAACAACTCTTTTTTCAAGTTTTTCATCTCTTTCAAATGTTTTTGGTTTTTGGGGTTTTTCAATTTTTTGAATTTCGAGTTTTTCCAATTTTTTTGTGTTTTTGGTTGAGGGATCTTCCATCATACCTACAAAGAAAAACGCAATGAGTTAGACTCTAAACAAGAGGTCTAAATCGTAGGTTTCTGCTTGGGTAGGCTCCAGGGCACCCTTGACCCAGGTGGTCACAGGTGGGGGCTCTCGTTGTATTTTGGGAGTATAGCCGATCCCATATCGGCTTGGAGTGGCCCTAGGCACTATGGGCTCTACGAGACCCTAGTTTTGTGCCCCTAGACTTTTGTATGGCATATACCCCATGTTCAATAACATGTTCCACGATTTTTTGTTTTTGGAAAAGTTTTCATATAAGTCGTGGTCCTGAAACTTGCTATCGTCCATGTTATGCACATAAGGCTTTTTGTCCAGGGATTTTTGAAATAGGCGACTCTTGGCCTTTCCTAGGATGGTTATGTTTTGAGTGGGCTAGCCTTGGGCTGCCCCTTGATGTATGCGACCTTCCTAGGTATTTGGAGTATGCGCTTTGGTGGCTCGACCAAGGTCTGCCCTAGTTTGGCCTCATAGGCCTAGGAATTTGATAAGCATGGGAAATTCTGGATTCCCTGAAGCTGTGGGTGACTCTCACCTAGAATTACCACTATTTGATTGTCGAAAAGGATTTTGACATTCCTATGGAAGGTGGATGGCATAGCATGCAGGCTGTGTATCCAAGGCCTTCCCAACAATAGGTTGTAGTGGGAGTGGATGTCCAAGACATGGAACACCCCCATGTGGGCTATCCCTCCCGTTTCCATAGGTAATTCTATGGATCCTAAGGGTCTTCAGGTATTTCCATTGTATCCAGTGATTACGATGGGGCTTGGGTTCACGGAGGTCAAGGTGACTCCGATTTGGTACGCCACGTGGAGCGGAAAGATGTTGAGCCCTCCTCCCCCATCAACTAGGCACCTATCCAAAGAGTGGTGATTCAATACTGTAGATACTGAAGACCTCGCCTCTCGTTCTCAGGCCTGAAGCGAATCTTTTCGTGTGTCTAAGTCATATTTTAGTAAAAGAGCATGCCAGCTAGCTTGCTTAAGCTATTGAAGCAATTTTTTTTGAAATCTGACTTTTATCGGGGCGACTGTGAGCCAGCAAGCAAGTTTTATTTTCACGTGGATTTGCATATACCTATGTCTTTCTTTTTATCTCTTTTCGGGTCAACTAGGTGTGTGTGTGTGCACAAGTGACCTAAGTTGGGCAAATTTGAGTGGGAGTGTGGGGTTCGCTTTGATGCAATATGCGTCCTAACTCGTGGTATGGTGTATATGCAATTCAAACTCACGCAACTCCAAAGGGAAAACCCGAATTGAAAGACAATGCAGAAGGGAAATGACTTAATGTAAATTGCAAAAGGGAAATTGCAAAAGGGAAATATGGCTATATCTTAAGAGCGGAAAGGCTCAATTGTGCAAGTGTGTGTCGTGTATATATGTTAAGACTACGCACCCTGCTGAACGTTAAAACCCAAATCTTAAAGACATAGCCGAAGGGAACTACTTATAATATATATGGGCCCGAAGGTTGCCAATGTGTGCGTGGGTGTTGTGTGTATATTGAAAGACAACTCACACGACTTGTAAAGGAAACCCAAATATAATTGCAATATGGCCTTGACTAAGGTCTTGGGAGTAAGAGCGAAAGCTCAATGTGTGTGAGTGTAGAATTGAAATACTATGCACACGACATGTAATGAAACCCAAATATAATTGCAATAGGCCTTGACTAAGGTCTTGGGAGTAAGAGCGAAAGCTCAATGTGTGTGAGTGTAGATTTGAAATACTATGCACACAACTTGAACTAAAACACCCAAAACAAAATTGCAATAGGCCCTTACTAGGGTCTTGGAAATAAGAGCGAAAGCTCAATGTGTGTGAGTGTGAAAATTTGAAAGGCAACACACACAACTTAAATAAAACCCACACAACTTAAATTATATAGGTATAGCTATATCTTAAGGGCTGATTAGGCCCATGTGTGTGCTATGATCGTGTGCAGCTAAGAGCGGAATAGGCTCAAGTGCACGTGTGTGTGGGTGTGCCAAACCATATTATTACAAGCGGGGGGAGACAACGCTCCATTATTACAACCCCGTATCAAATTTAATTAAGCATAAGCAAGTCTATAACAAGGACCAAGTTAGGCACTTACGTATAGCTGGTCCGGGTGTGACTTGCTTGAACTTGGGCCTAGTGAGTCGCCTTGGGCTGCAAGAGGGAGCTCCTTGGATGGGCGCGGCAAGGGAAGGTGCTGGCCGAAGGATGAAGGTGCAGGTCCTGGCCGAATGGATGGAGTGTTGTCTTGGTTGGGCTTGAGATGCTTAGGGGAGGTAGGTACAACTAGGGTGTGGGGCAGGTCTTAGGGAGAGGTAAGGTGGGTGTAAGGCGCGGCTGGTTGAGAGAGGAGGGGCAGGTGGTGCAAATGCTGGCCAGGTGTATGGGAGATGTTGGGGGCAGTCGGGTGATGGAGTGGTAGGTTTGTGGGGTGGCGAGAGAAGGTGGAGGTGCTGGTGGAGTCAACCTATGGGGTGAGATGGAGGAGAAGGAGGGGAGAGTGAGAGGTGAGGCTTACCTAAAGGAAACCATGGAAGGAGGCTGGCCGACTGGGTGAGGAAGAGGCAGCAGGTGAGGTCTTGGCTGGGTGCAGCAGGTGGAAGGTGGAGTGAAGTGGTGCTGCTGGAGGTTGATGGGAGTGAAGTGGGTGAGAGAGAGAGGGCAGGTGAGAGAGGAGAGAAAGGGCTGAGATGCCCCAAAATTCCATGCAAAACCCGCCCAAAAAGTGGGGGTTTTATAGGCTTAGTGGGTCGGTTGGGCTGGTATTGGGGGGTCGGTTGGGCTGGTTTGGTGGTGGTGGTTTGGGGGGGGGGGGGGATGGTGTGCTAGATATTTAGGTGGGCCAGATATTTGTGTTGGGTGGTTTGGGGATATGGTGTGCTAGGTATTTAGGTGGGTTGGTTTAGTGGTTTAGGGCTTAGCTAGGTGGGTTGGGTTTAGGGTGAGGTTTAGTGGAGTGGGTTAGGTGTTTAGGCTAGGATTAGGGTGAGGTTAGGGGGATTAGGTTAGGTTTAGGGAAGGATTAAGGAAGTGGGTTAGGTGATTAGGCTAGGATTAGGGAAGGATTAAGGAAGTGGGTTAGGTGATTAGGCTAGGATTAGGTCGGGTTTAGGGGGAAATGGCTAGGTAAGGTGGGTTAGGTTTAGAAGCATCCCTTTGCCTTCGACCCATGGACCTAGTTGCAGCAAATTGGTGCAGCCCTAGGTTAGGTGTAGGTGCATACAAGCTTAAACCCACACTCATTAGGCTAACCCACATGATTAACCCAAAACTTGACACAAAAGTCAAGCCTACCACATTTTCACTCATATTTTATCCCCTCATTCTCTCTTATGCCCAAGCTTTTCACGTGAATTTCTTGTGGGCCCCACCTCCATTTATGAGAAGGTGATGTGGGCCATGGATGTGGATATTGGATTGGATCTTTGGATCCCAATCCAAATCCAAATCCACATGTATGTTTGTATTTGGATCTGGATATATATGGTCCAGATCTGATCCAAATCTAAATTTGTGACTCCTTCATGGTATGTTTGAAACGGATTGTTTGTAAGGGGCATGACAGCATCAGTACTCCATCTTGCGTTGGGTCTTCGCCGACATTGTCGTCCGCTCCTCTTTTCACCTTTCGGAGATCATTTCAAAACAGTTTTTTGATAACAGGAGCTTGGATGTCCGAGATTCTGGGGATGAATCTGATACGAGAGTTGATGTGCCGGGCTCGACATATGCTCCGGTTCTGGGCTCTCTTTCGCTCCTCTGGTCCTGCTTTCATCACGCCAAGTTGCTTTGCGGGGTTTCAAAATATCTTTTTAAAGGTTTTAAAACTATATGATACATATTTCAAAACATGTATAATTTAAACATATGTATAGGGTTGCCTGGAAGGCTCCTGGGTTTCCAGACTCAAAATAGCCCTTTGGGGCAGTTTTTGCAAAGCCAGGTGTTTTGGAAAAATCATGGGATTTTAGGGTGTTTATAAATGCCCCTCTTTGGAATTATCCAAATTGATTTGAATAATGGCAAAGACGACAACACCCCTTTCAATGTCTCCCTAGATCTATCCACGAAAATATGAGATCGTCCCAATCTTTAGCAAAATCTCACTTTTAAAACCTTGGTAGGAGGAGATATCATGTCAAAGGGATCTGTATGGAATCTGGTCCTAAATGGGATTATGTTATGCAAGTGTCTATGCATGGGTATGCAGCTGCATGACATGGATGGGATGCCAAGAATGGCGACCTCCCAGAGACCAGATATGGTCGAACTCTTGAGACTTACAAAGGCCTGCTGCTCCAAGTGTGCTGACCCTATGCTGTTCGATGTTCGATTTTTCAAAATCTATTTACAAAAGGGAAAACTGCTTTGAGCCTCAATCCTAAGGATCTCGAGCTCTTCGTGTTTGCCTTTGCTTGAGTCTTGACACTCGCTAATCTAGCGGAGGTTTTATAAGAAAACAAACTACATTTCAAGATTCCTACGTCTTACTCGAAATGTCGAATTCTCAAACAAAATGAAATTCAAGTAAGTAAATCCTATTTTTACTTTAGGATTCCTCGAAATGAACCATGTTTTACTTGGGATAAGCCAGGGATGGGAAAGAGATACCACGGTCCCTTCTGAAGCGTCCCGTGGTTTAAGGCATAGAAGGCGGAAAACTACTCTTTTGGAGCTTTTTGGCCTCTTTTTCCTTTTTTTTCATAGAGGGTCTCCCTTTGGGAGTATTTTTTCTTTAATCCCTCTTTTTCACAAGAGAATCGATTTTTTTCCTTTTTTGATTCTGGTTTCTTTCTTTTGGAAAAAGACTTTGGATGGGGAATTCCCTTCATTTCGGCCATGTTTTCCTTTTGGAAGGAGAAGAGAAGAGGGGAGGACTTATCCCAAGGTCACACTCGATCCATTCCAGATCAGCCTATTTAGAAATAGCACGTACTACTTGCAAGTATCTTGCTATATTGAACTAGGCCTTTCTTTGTAAGAAGAAGGATTTTGAAATGTAACCACGTATTTTGGAAAACTCCACTCTTTCACAAGTGCGAATTCTCTCACTCAGGGTCACACGATTCACCTTTGAACCTTACTTTTGAAGTTTCAAAGCAACTATCCCTAAGGGTTTTCGAAAATGGGAATTTAACCCAAATCCTACACATAATACTTCTTTAAGTATTGAATATTGATAGGATCTACTAAATTCCTACCTTCTACATCGATCAACCAATACGAGTTGTTCGTGGTGGTTGCATGTACAACATAGGGTCCATCACACTTGGGGCGCCACTTTCCAAGTGGATGTGGGCCACGATAGTGGATGATTTTCAAAACCAGATCTCCCACTTCAAAGTGGCGAGGTCTCATGTGTTTGTCATAGTGTCGTGCTATCCTTTGCCGGTATGCATGAGCATGATCGATAGCAAGGAGTCGCCTCTCATCTAACAAATCTAGTTCGACCATCCTAGCATGCTGAAGCATCTCTAGGGGGAGGTCGAGTGCTATGGATGTAAGGAATGAATGCAATTGTGTATGAATGGGAAGAATGGCGTTTATGCCATAGACCAATTCGAATGGTGTGGCATTCGTGGGAGTCCGGATGGAAGTCCTATAAGCCCATAAGGCTTCATCCAGCTTCTCATGCCACGTCCTACCCTTCTCTAAAGTCTTCTCAATTATACTAATGAGAGTCTTATTCGTGGGTTCGGCTTGGCCGTTGCCTTGAGGGTAGTAGAGCGAGGAGAAATGGTGAGTTATGCCATACGTGTTGGACAACTTGACCATCCGCACGTTTTTGAATGGGGTGCCATTATCGGACACAAGATCTCGTGGAACCCCAAATCGAGCCAAGATATTCCTCCTAATGAAAGCCATCACATGTTGCCCCTGTACGTTGGTCAGGGAGATGGCTTCCACCCACTTGGAGAAATACTCAGTGGCTGTTAAAATGAATCTATGCTCATTCGATGCCTTTGGAAAGATCGGGCCTACGATATCAAACGCCCACATGGTAAATGGCTAGGGGCTGACCACGGAATGTATTGTAGATGATGGGATATGAATGGCATGCCCATGCACTTGACATGGATGACACTTTCTAACATGATCGTGACAATCCTTTTTCAGGGTGGACCAGAAATAGCCCGCTCTAAGTATTTTCATTGCCATCATGTTGGCATTAACATGACCTCCACATTCTCCATCGTGGAACTCATGCATAACAATCCTAGCCTCCTCTAGATCGACACATCTTAGTAGGATGCCGATAAAACTTTTCTTATACAGAACCCCAACCAGAATGGTGTATCGGGTTGAAATTTTACATATGAATGCCTTATCTTTGGATGTGGCATCCTCGGCGAATCCCCCATTTTCTAGAAAATATTTGATGTCGTAAAACCAAGGTTTTTCAACAGAATCTAGGTTATTTTGGCACATATCCAAATAGTGTGTGGATGGGTTGGGCGCATGCCATATCTCTAAGGATCAAGTCCCTGAAATCGTGTGTGGATGGGTTGGGCGCATGCCATTTACACAATTGGAATGACTCAACCAATCAAGTGGCCAACTCGTGATATGGAAGAAGTTTTTCATTTTGCACTTGCCAAATTTTCAAAACTTGGTTTATAACAAGGAGCGAATATCCAAAGACCTCGATGCATGCTGCCCCTAGGGTTTTCGAAACCCTTAAGCCTTGTATGAGAGCTTCATACTCAGCTATGTTGTTGGAACATTCAAAATCTAGGCGGATTGCTATGGGAAGTTCGCCCTTTTCAGGGGATATGAGGATGACCCCAGCACCAGCCCCTCGTTGGTTTCGTGCCCCATTGAAGTGCATTTTCCACACTTAGTTTTCGAAAGAGTTTTACCAAAATGTGTTTTTGAAAATGGTTTTGCAATATGCCTTCATCAGGCATTTCACTAAGTGTGGGATATGCATCCTCCAGGGAGAACTCAGCCACGTAGTCAACTAGGGCTTCCCCCTTAATGGAGATCTGGTGATGGTATTTCAGGTCATACTCCATTAGAAGGAGTTGCCATTTGCCCAATCTACCAGTGAGAATGGGTTTTTCGAATAAGTTCTTGATTGGATCAAGCTTGGACACTATCCAGATCTCATGATCTAGGAAATAGTGTCGAAATTTCTGGCAGGCACAGACTAGGGCCAAGCACGTCTTCTCCATGGCTTGATAATTCCTTTCGTAAGCCAAGAGAGTTTTCAAAACATAATAGATGGCATACTCCTTATGAGTGTCATCCTCGTATTGAGCTAATAGAGCTCCCAAAGCATTCGCATGCACGGAAATGTAAAGCAACAGAGGTTTTCCTTGCTTTGGAGGATTCAAAACAGGGGGATTAACCAGGTATGCCTTTAGTCTTTCGAAGGACTTTTGGCAGTCGTCATCCCATGAAAATTTCGTGCCCTTCCTCAATAGTTTGTTGAAGGGTTCGCATCTAGTCGCCAGGTTTGATATTAACTGGCAAATGGATTGTAATCGACCCTGGAGGCTACGAATTTATGTGAGATTGGAGGGTGGAGCCATGTCTATGATGACTCGACACTTAGAGGGGTCGACTTCTATACCCCTTTGGCTCACCATAAAGCCTAGAAACTTTCCGGACTCTACTCCGAATACACATTTTTGAGGGTTTAGCTTTACTTTGTAAAGTCTAAGCCTTTCGAAATTTTTTTGCAAACATTCGATATGAGTGCATCAGGTTTTGGATTTTGCCAAGAGATCATCTACATACACTTCTACGAGCTCATAAATCTGATCATGGAAGATCATGGTGATGGCTCTCTGGTATGTTGCGCCGGCATTTTTCAATCCAAAGGGCATGACTGTATAGCAGTATGTGCCCCATGGGGTTGTGAATGTGGTCTTACCCTGATCTCGTGGACTTAATTTAATTTGATTATACCCTGAATAGCCATCCATAAATGAAAACATCTCATGATTTGCAGTACTATCGACTATCAAATCTATGTTTGGTAAGGGATAATTATCCTTTAGAGTGGCTTTATTCAGGTTTATGAAATCGATGCATATTTGAATTTTCCCATTGGTTTTTCGAACCACAATGATGTTTGATAACCAATCAGAATACGCAATGTGTTTTATAAATCCGGCTTTTAGCAGATCTTCTAAACCCTCTTTGACTTGTGTGTGTACATTCGGATGTATTTTCCTAAGCTTCTGCTTTATGGGTTTTACATCCGCATCTAAGGGAAGGCGATGTTCGACAATGCTGGGATTTATGCTCGGCATGTCTTCATACGTTCATGCAAACACATCTAAGTAGGTTCGTAGAAATGTAATGAATGCTGATCTTTCATGCTCATGCAAACATGCGCCTACTTTAATGAGTCTAGGATTAGAATCACTCCCTAGGTTCACCTCTATGAAATCTCCTCCTACTGAATTGGAAGGTGTAGACGCAGGAAAATCCCCGCCTTCCTTTCGGCTTCTTAGGGCCTGGAGCGGATCCTTTCGTGTGTCTAAGGCCTATTTATACAAACAGGGCGTGCCAGCTAGGTTACTTAAGCTAGCGAAGATATATTTTAATCTGACTTCTAACGTGGCGACTGTGAGCAAGTGAGCTCTTGTCGTCGTAGACTTTCTTGCACCGATGCGCAAGGCTCAGTCTGTACGCTTTGAAAATCGAGTTTAGGGTAGAAAAGCCTACGAAAGCGGTTCGAGGTGTTTGATTCGGGTCTTTTAAATGCGATTGCAGATTTTAGATCACGTGGATTTGCACGTGCCTAAGTCTTTCTTTTTATCCCTTTATGGGCCACCTAGGTGTGTGTTATGAACACTCCACTATATGGGCGAATTTGAACGGGAGTACGTGGCTTGCTTTGATGCAATATGCGTCCTACCTCGTGGTATGGCGTAGATGCAATGCAAACTCACGCTACTCCAAACGGAAAAACCGAATGTAAAGACAATGCCGAAGGGAAATAACCGAAGGGAAATGGCTTGTAATGTAAATGCCGAAGGGAGATATGTATATAAGGTATATATGGGCCCTTACTCGGGTCTTGCAAATAAGAGCGAAGGCTCAATGTGGGTGCGTGCTTGAATTAAAGACTTACACACACGATATAAAATGAAACCCAAATATAACTTGCAATATGGCCTTGATTAAGGTCTTGGGAATAAGAGCGAAAGCTCAATGTGTGTGAGTGCTTGAATTGAAGTACTACGCACACAACATGAAATTAAACCCAAATAGTATAACACGGCCCTTACTTGGGTCTTACAAATAAGAGCGAAGGCTCAATGTGTGTGAGTGCTTGAATTGAAAGACTTACACACACAACATGAAATGAAACCCAAATAGTATAGCATGGCCCTTACTTGGGTCTTTCAAATAAGAGCGAAGGCTCAATGTGTGTGAGTGCTTGAATTGAAAGACAACACACCTAACTTAAGTAAAACCCTATGTAAGTTAAAATATATATATATATAATTATGTATTAGGGGCTGATCAGGCCCATGTGTGTTCAAAATCGTGCACGACTAAGAGAGTGCACGTGTGTGTGGGTGTGCCAAGCCACGTTATTACAAGCGGGGGGAGACTATGCTCCATTATTACAACCCCGTATCGAATTAAATTTTAAGCAAGTATACAGCTAAGGACCGAGTTAGGCACTTACTAATAGCTGGTCCGAAGATGCCTTGCTTGAGCGTGGGCTTGGCCTTCGCCTTGGGCTGAAGAGGGAGCTCCGCGAAGTTTAACGGCAAAGGGCTGCTGGCCGGATGCCTTAGGTGCGCGAAAGGGGCGCCTTGAAGGTGGCTGGTTGCTATGGATGGGCTGGCTTTGTGTGTTAGGCTAAAGGGACTATGTAGGGTCACTAAGGGAGGGTGTAGTGTTAGGAAGTATGGCACTAAGGGGGAGCCTAAGGGAGTGTCTAAGGGAGTGCCTAGGGGGTGTATGTGGTTGGCGGGTGGCTGGCCGAATGAGTATAGGACAGTCGGTTGGAGTGGCCGACTAGGGGAGATTCAGTGATGGTGGTGGCTAAGGTAGCTAGGGCTATGGTGGATGGGAAGGAAGCTAGATAGGGTATGGGGTAAGGTAGTGGTCGGCTGTGATGAGGTGGTATGGGTAGGTCTTAGGGGGTTAATTGAAGTGGCCGGGTGTAGCTAGGGTATCTAGGTAATGGCGGGTGTTTGGAGTGGCTGAGGTTTGGCCGAATGGAAGTGGTGGCGACAAGTGGCGGGTGTTAGGGTAAGGTGGTGGTGGTGTAGGTGGCTGAGAGTGGAGGCGGAGTGGAGAAGAACTAGGTTAAAGGATGGGGTACTAACCGGTGGATGGAAGAGGAGCAGCCGGATGTTTGAAGTGGCTGGTTCGGCCGGATGAAAAGGATGGCGACAGGCGGTTGGCCGGCTGGGGCGTGGTGGAGCAGGTGGAGCGAGGTGTTGGCTGGATGTGATGCAGGTGGAAGACCCGGTCGGGAGTGGCTGAAGTGGCTGGGCTCGGTTGGGCTGGAAAGGGGTGAGAGAGGATTGAAACCCGCCCCTTGGGGGGGGGTTTATATAGGGCTGGGGTAAGTCGGTTGGGGGCTGGTATTAGGGTAGTGGTTAGGTGGTTTAGGTAGGGTGGTGTGGTGATAAGGTGGGCTGGTATTGGGGTAGGGCCAGATATTTTCATATAAGGGGTTTTGGGTAGATTGTGTGCTAGGTTTAGGTGGGGTGGTTTAGAGGTTTAGGGTTTAGCTAGGTGGGTTGGTTTTGGGGTGAGGTTTAGTGAGGTGGGTTAGGTGATTAGGCTAGGATTAGGTTAGGTTTAGGGAAATTAACCTAGGTTTAGGGAAGGATTAGGGAAGTGGGTTAGGTGATTAGGCTAGGATTAGGCCGGGATTAGGGAAGTGGGTTAGGTGATTAGGCTCAGATTAGGATAGGATTAGGGTAAAAGGCTAGGATTAGGTGTTTTTGGTTAGGATTGGATTAAGGAGCTCCCTTTGCATGACCCATAGACCTTAATCACATCATGTTGGTGCAGCCCTAGGTTAGGTTTTGGCTAATTACAAGCTTAAACCCACTTTAATTAGGCTAACCCACACGATTAACCCCAAACTTGACACACAAGTCAAGCTTAATTACAACACACTTTGATCTTATCCTCCCCCACTCTCTCTCATGCCCATAATCCTACGTGAAATTCAAGTGGGCCCCACCTCCATTTATGAGAAGGTGATGTGGGCCATAGATATGGATATTGGATTGGATTTTTGAATCCAAATACAAATCTAAGTCCATACATGGGTTTGGATTGGGATCTGGATATATATGGTCCAGATCCAATCCAAACTGAATTCTGACTACTTCGGGCTGTGTTCGAAACGAACGGTTTGTGCGGGGTCTGTTAGCATCAGTACTCCGTCTGCGTTGGGTCTTCGCCAACATGATCATCCGCCTCTGTTTTCGCTTTCCGGAGATGACTTCAAATGATGTTTTGATGATAACAAGGTCTTGGACATTCGAGATCTTGGGGGTGGATTCAATATGAGAGTTGTTGTGTCGGGCTCGACATGTGCTTCAGTTCCGGGCTCTCCTTAGCTTTTCTGGTCCTGTTTGGATTAGGCCAAGCTGCTTCGGGGTTTCAAAAACATGTTTAAAAAGGTTTTTAAAGCCATACTATACATTTTTGAAATATAAGGTTTAAAACATATATATAGGGTTGTCTGGAAGGCTCCTAGGTTTCTAGACTCAAAATAGCCCTTTGGGGCTGCTTTTACAAAACCAGGTTGTTTTGAGGAAATCGTGGGATTTCGGGGTGTTTACAGAAGGTCTTTCAAAATCGAGAATTTTATGAAATTCAGGGAGCTCAGAAGTGGGATCTTCCTCAAGGGGATCCACTTCTAGGCTTCGATCATTCTCGTGGGTTATAGACCAGAGAGAATTTGATGCATGGATTTTCAAAAGACCTGGTTTTACACTTGAAATTTCAATTGATTTCGAAAATTTTGGTATGGTTATGCAGACGACGTTCCTTTCGAAATCTTTTTCTTTTTCCAAAGCTTTACCAGGAGTAGCTATGTACAAAATCTTTTTGGTATTTTGTAGATTTTTGATTTTTTTGTGTTTTTGCAAAACAAGAACTTTAGGAACTATACAAACTACTCTATTTTCGAGTTTTTGATTTTCCAGTGTTTTTGGTTTTTGAAAATTTTTCCATTTTTTCGATTTTGAGTTTTTCAAATATTTTTGTATTTTTGTAAAAGGGATCTTCCATCATACCTACAAAGGGAAAACACTACGGGTTAGACTCGGAATAAGAGGTCCAAATCGTAGGTTTCTTCTAGGGTAGGCTCCAGGGCACCCTTGACCCAGGTGGTCACAAGGGGTGGCTCTGGCGGTATTTTGGGAGTATAGCCGATCCCATATCAGCTTGGGTTGGCCCTAGGCACTATGAGTTCTAGGAGACCCTGATTCTGTGCCCCTAGACTGGTATATGGCATGTAGCCCATGTTTAACAGCATGGTCCATGACTTTTTGCTTTAGAAAAAATTGAATATAGGTCGTGGTCCTGGAACTTGCTGTCGTCTATGTCATGGACATAGGGCTTTCTGTCCAGGGGTTTTGGAAATAAGAGATTCTTGGGTTTTCCCGAGATGGTCAAGATTGAGAGGGGGCCAGCTTTGGGTGGTCCCCTGACGCATACGACCTTCCTAGGATTTTTCAATGTGAGCCTTAGCGGCTCGACCATGGTCTGCCCCAGGTTAACCTCATGGGCCTGGGAACTCGACAAAGAAGGGGAGTTTAAGATCCCCTGAAGCTGAGGGTGACTCTCACGTAGGATCACCACGACTTGGTCCCTGAAAGGGATCTTGACACACCTGTGAAAGGTGGATGGCACAATGCACAAGCTGTGTATCCAGGGCCTTCCCAACAATAGGTTATAATGGGGGTGGATGTCCGAGACATGAAACACCCTCATGTGTGTGATTCCTCCCATTTCCATAGGGAGTTCGATTGATCCTAAGGGTCTAGACGCATTCCCATCGTATCCAGTGATAACGATGTTTACAGAAGTCAAGGTGACTCCGATTTGATACGCCACATGAAGTGGGAGGATGTTGAGCCCTCCTCCTCCATCGACTAGGCACCTATCCAGAGAGTGGTTATTCAGAACCACCTCGATATATAGGCTCTGGTTATGGGACTCGTAGGGTCTTTCTACATCATCTTCTGAGAAGGTGATGGGCGATTTTGCTCGTATTGATGCCACTTGGTCAGACAGGGATTCAGGGGTTATGTTCGAACTAACCTTATCTCTTTCTAGAATTTTCTCTAGCATGAGTCTATGCCTAGGCGAAGTTTGTATTAGCTCTAGGATGGAAATGTGGATAGGAATCTTTGAAAGATGGTTTTCGAAATCATAAGGGTTTAAAATGATTTTCCCATTGTCTGCTTTTGGCAGAACTCTAGGAATAAATGCTTTTGAGGGGCTAGGCACACTGACCACCTTTTTAGCACTTTGTAGGTGTGGGGGTTGATAGATCCTTCCGGATCTTGTTACTTCCCCCACAACCAACCTAGGGTTCGCACCTAATATGGCTCTAACCGTGAGTTTTGGAGCACCTTGAATCTTTAAAATTGGTTTAGCCAGGGATTCAGCTCTTGGTGGTCTGCGGATGATTACTTGGGTGGGTTTCTTGTAAAGTACAAGAGTAGACGCATAAGTGGATCGACCAAACTCAGATGGATACGCTAGATCTTTTGAAAAGGTGAGGGTACATACCTCTTTTCCCTTCCCACTGCTACTGGCGTGCTTGGGAAAGGGTTCTTTAAAGATAGCTTGGGCTGGCTCGGGTTCCTTAGTGACCTGAAGCCGACCCTCCGCTATCAAGTTCTCAATTTTATTTAAAAGAGAGAAACATCGCTTTGTATCATGGCCTTTGAGCCGATGATACTTGCAAAAGTGGTTTGAAAATCCCCCTTTGGAAGTGACTCCCTCGGGAATTTCGGGGAGTTCAATCATGCCCTGGGCAAGTAGGAGGTCTAGGACCTCCGACACAGGTTGCCCCAGCGGAGTGTACTCCCGTTTTTCAAAGGGTTTTTGGAAGTTTTTCTCCCTTTTGTTTTCTATTTTTTCAAAAATTTTCAAAGTGTTCGCCGGGCTTGGATCCACCCGAACATTGGCAATTTTGTGGGGTTTTGCCCCTTTGTCCATCGTGGGTAGCCCATAAGTGATGGGTTTCTCCAAGCGGGTTTTCGAAATGACACTTCCTTTCCATAAGTGATCGTATATCCCTTTCTTCAAATTGGTTTCGAAAAGGGATGCCTTTTTAATCAACTTATGGAAAGTTGAGATTTCATGAAGAGAGAGAAGGGTTTTTAACTCATTTTTAAAATTATCCAGGATGAGCATGACTACGCATCCTTCGGATATTGGCTCTCAGACTTGCCCTAAAAGGGACCTCCATCGAATAATGAAGGCATGTGCGTCTTCGTTCATGCCTTGCTTTGTATCCCTTAAAGTGTTTAAAGTCGGCGTAACTTCTACGTTATGTGTAAATCTTTGCATAAAGCAGTTCGCTAACTCTTCAAAAGTAGCGAACTGGCTTAAATCGTAGGAAGCCAACCATTTGGCAGCTGTACCTTTAAGGGATAGAGGGAACCAATACACCCATTTCATCGAGTCCTTTTTCTTCTTATAGGCTCGACGTGAGAAAAGTTGCATGTGAGACCTAGGGTCTCCCATGCCATCATACCGATGGAAGTTCGGTATTTCATCGTCATTGTCTGTTTCATAATCCATAAGTAGGAAATCAGAAAGGGCGTAACTCCTTTTCTCTTTACTTTGCCCTTTTAGCAACTGCTGTAGGGCTTTACAGTCCTTTTGTGTGAAGGACTCGTGGTATTGGTTGCCTTCCATTACGAAGGCCTCTTTATGTTTGCGAGGTTTTTCAGGTCTTTTCTTGGCCTTTTGTTCACCATTCGATGAACATGAATCGCCTGCTTCAGCCTCTTGGCTAAGAGCATCGATTTTGGCCTCGAATTCCCTCCTCAAATCTTCTATCTCTTCTAGTTTGTTTTTATTTTTCAAAAACCTCCTAGAGTGAGAACTTGATGCGCATGAGCCATGGCTCGACACTTCACTTGGATTTGATTTTGACATGCTTTCAAGCTTTCAAAATCCTACGTAAGAAGTACAATAAGTAAAAGAGTTAAAATGACACCTTTGGAAAAAATTTTGCAAGGTTTCTAATATGTCTCGATTTTTCAAAAGACTCACGTCCCACCGAGAGTGCCAAATCTGTAGACACTGAAGATCCTCGCTTTTGGTTCTCAGGCCTGAAGTGAATCTTTTCATGTGTCTAAGTCGTATTTTAGCAAAAGAGCGTGCCAGCTAGCTTGCTTAAGCTAGCGAAGAAAGTTTTTTTGAAATCTGACTTCTATCGGGGCGACTATGAGCAAGCAAGCTCTTTTCGTCGCAGACCTTCTTGCACCGATGCGCAAGGGTCAGTCTGTACGCTTTGAAAATCGAGTTTTAAACATGATAACCTAGGGAAAATGTTTGAGGTGTTCGATTGGGCTGATTTGTATGGTTTCAAGTTTTATTTTCACGTGGATTTGCACATGCCTATGTCTTTCTTTTTATCTCTTTTCGGGCCAACTAGGTGTGTGTGTGCACAAGTGACCTAAGTTGGGTGATTTTGAGTGGGAGTGTGGGGTTCGCTTTGATGCAATATGCATCCTAACTCGTGGTATGGCGTATATGCAATGCAAACTCATGCAACTCCAAAGGGAAAACCCGAATTGAAAGACAATGCAGAAGGGAAATGACTTAATGTAAATTGCAAAAGGGAAATTGCAAAAGGGAAATATGGCTATATCTTAAGAGCGGAAAGGCTCAATTGTGCAAGTGTGTGTCGTGTATATATGTAAAGACTACGCACACTGCTGAACCTTAAAACCCAAATCTTAAAGACATAGCCGAAGGGAAATACTTATAATATATATGGGCCCGAAGGTCGCCAACGTGTGCGTGGGTGTTGTGTGTATATTGAAAGACAACTCACACGACTTGTAAAGGAAACCCAAATATAATTGCAATATGGCCTTGACTAAGGTCTTGGGAGTAAGAGCAAAAGCTCAATGTGTGTGAGTGTAGAATTGAAATACTACGCACACGACATGTAATTGTAAACACCCCGAAATCCCACGAACTTCTCAAAACAAACTGGTTTTTATAAAAGCAGCCGCAAAGGGCCATTTTGACTCTAGAAACCCAGGAGCCTTCCAGACAACCCTGTATAGATGTTTTGAACTTATATATGTTTTAAATATGTATAATATGTTTTAAAAACTGTTAAAATATGTTTTGAAACCCCACAAAGCAAGCTTGGCCTGATACAAGCAGGACCAGAAGAGCTAAAGAGAGCCCGAAACCGGAGCACAAGTCGAGCCCGGCACAACAACTCTCGTATTGAATCCACCTCCAGGATCTTGAACGTCCAAGACCCTGTTATAATCAGACATCACTTGAAATTAGCTTCGGAAGGCAAAAACAGAAGCGGACGATCATGTTGGCGAAGACCCAACGCAGACGGAGTACTGATGCTGTCAGACCCCGTACAAACCGTTCGTTTAAAACACAGCCTAAAGGAGTCAGAATTCAGTTTGGATTGGATCTGGACCATATATATCCAGATCCCAATCCAAACCCATGTGTGGATTTGGATTTGGATCTAGAGATCCAATCCAATATCCACATCCATGGCCCACATCACCTTCTCATAAATGGAGGTGGGGCCCACTTGAAATTCACGTGGGATTATGGGCATGAGAGAGAGTGGGGGAGGATAAGATTAGGGAGTGATTGTAATTAAGCTTGACTTGTGTGTCAAGTTTGGGGTTAATCATGTGGGTTAGCCTAATTAGCATGGGTTTAAGCTTGTATTAGCCAAAACCTAACCTAGGGCTGCACCAACATGATGCAACAAGGTCTATGGGTTATGCAAAGGGAGCTCCCTAACCCAATCCTAATTAAAAACCCCTAATCCTAGCCTTTTACCCTAATCCTGGCCTAAACCTAGCCTAATCACCTAATCTCGGCCTAATCCCAACCTAATCACCTAACCTACTTCCCTAATCCTTCCCTAAACCTAGCTTAATTTCCCTAAACCTAACCTAATCCTAGCCTAATCACCTAACCCACCTCACTAAACCTCACCCCAAAACCAACCCACCTAGCTAAACCCTAAACCCCTAAACCACCCCGCCTAAACCTAGCACACCATCTACCTAAAACCCCTTGTATTAAAATATCTGGCCCCTCCCCAAAACCAGCCCACCTTATCACCACACCACCACCACCTAAACCACCTTACCACCTCCTCAAAACCAGCCCTAACCGCCATCTCCAACCCTATATAACCCCCCCCTTAGTGGGCGGGTTTTTCATCTCTTCCAGCCCACCTTGGCCCAACCGACCTTGGCCAACCTCCCAGCCGAGCCTTCCACCTGCACCACCGCTACCCACCACCAAGCTCCTCCTACACCACCACTTCCATCCGGCCAGCTCCCCGTCGCCACCACCTCCCGGCTGAATCCTGCGCATCCAAGTCACCCGGCTGCCCTTCTTCCATCCGCCAACTCCTCCCCTTTCGGTAAGTACCCTACACTTAGCTCCACCTCCTCTTCACTCCCCCTCCACTCTCAACCACCCATACAGCCACCACGTCATCCCATCACAACCACCAGCCATCCTCACCCATTCGGCCAAACCTCCACCTTACATCACCCGCCTTGAACCACTTCGCCTAGTGACACCCGGCCACCCTCCTTGGCTCCCTAGGACCTGCCCCTTCCACTCTCCACCAGCCCTTAGTCCCACCTTCCACAACACCCTAGCTAACTCCCTTCCCATCCTTAACATCCCTAGCTACCCTAGCAGCTGGCCACCACCAAGCTCCCCTTAGTCGGCCACTCCAACTGACTGTACCACATCCACTCGGCCAGCCATACATTTCCCTTAGGCTCCCCTTTAGCACTACCTTCCTTAATACCAGCCCATCCTTAGTGACCCTACTTAGTCACCTTAACCCAAAGCACCAAGGCAGCCCATTCCTAACAGCCGGCCACCTTCAAGGCGCCCTTCCCGCGCACCCAAGTCACCCGGCCAGCAGCTCCCCTTGCCGTTCAACTTCGAGGAGCTCCCTCTTGCAGCCCAAGGCGAAGCCAAGCCCACGCTCAAGCAAGTCATCTTTGGACCAGCTATAAGTAAGTGCCTAACTCGGTCCTTAGTTGTAGACTTGCTTAAATTAAATTTGATACGGGGTTGTAATAACGGAGCATTGTCTCACCCCGCTTGTAATAACGTGGCTTGGCACATCCACACACACGTGCACTCTCTTAGTTGTGCACGATTTTGAACACACATGGGCTTAATCAGCCCCTAAGATATAAATTTATATATATACTTTAAATTACGTAGGGCTTTGCTTAAGTTGGGTGTGTTGTCTTTAAATTCTCGCACTCACACACATTGAGCCTTCGCTCTTATTTATAAGACCCAAGTAAGGGCCGTGTTATACTATCCTTGGGTTTATTTCATGTTGTATGCGTAGTACTTCAATTCAAGCACACACACACATTGAGCTTTCACTCTTATTCCCAAGACCTTAGTTAAGGCCATACTGCAATTTATATTTGGGTTTAATTTCATGTTGTGTGCGTAGTACTTCAATTCAAGCACTCACACACATTGAGCTTTCGCTCTTATTCCTAAGACCTTAGTTAAGGCCATACTGCAATTTATATTTGGGTTTAATTTCATGTTGTGTGCGTAGTACTTCAATTCAAGCACTCACACACATTGAGCTTTCGCTCTTATTCCCAAGACCTTAGTTAAGGCCATATTGCAAGTTATATTTGGGTTTCATTTCATGTTGTGTGCGTAGTACTTCAATTCAAGCACTCACACACATTGAGCTTTCGCTCTTATTCCCAAGACCTTAGTTAAGGCCATATTGCAAGTTATATTTGGGTTTCATTTCATGTCGTGTGCGTAGTACTTCAATTCTTGCGCGCACCCACATTGAGCCTCTGCTCTTATTTGCAAGACCCAAGTAAGGGCCCATATATACATTATATACGTATTTCCCTTCGGCAATTTCCATTACAAGTCATTTCCCTTAAGTCATTTCCCTTCGGTATTGTCTTTACATTCGGGTTTTCCCTTTGGAGTAGCGTGAGTTTGCATTGCATATACGCCATACCACGAGTTAGGATGCATATTGCATCAAAGCAAACCCCATACTCCCTCTCAAACTCGCCACATCTTAGTGGAGTGTTCATAACACACACCTAGGTGGCCCCTAAAGGGATAAAAAGCAAGATTTAGGCACGTGCAAATCCACGTGATCTAAAATCTGAAAATCATACAAACAAGACCCAAATCAAACACCTTGAACCACTTTCGTAAGACCTTATATCCAAAAACTCGATTTTTAAAAGCGTACAGACTAACCCTTGCGCATCGGTGCAAGAAGGTCTGCGACGACAAGAGCTTTCTTGCTCACAGTCGCCTTGTTAGAAGTTAGGTTAAAATATATCTTCGCTAGCTTAAGTAACCTAGCTGGTACGCCCTGTTTATTTAAATAGGACTTAGATACACGAAAAGATTCACTCCAGGCCTAAGAATCAGGAGGCGGAGATTTTCTGCGTCTACAGTAATGAAACCCAAATATAATTGCAATAGGCCTTGACTAAGGTCTTGGGAGTAAGAGCGAAAGCTCAATGTGTGTGAGTGTAGAATCGAAATACTATGCACACAACTTGAAGTAAAACACCCAAAACAAAATTGCAATAGGCCCTTACTAGGGTCTTGGGAATAAGAGCGAAAGCTCAATGTGTGTGAGTGTGAAAATTTGAAAGGCAACACACACAACTTAAATAAAACCCACGAAACTTAAATTATATAGGTATAGCTATATCTTAAGGGCGCCCATGTGTGTGCTATGATCGTGTGCAGCTAAGAGCAGAATAGGCTCAAGTACACGTGTGTGTGGGTGTGCCAAATCATATTATTATAAGCGGGGGGAGACAACGCTCCATTATTACAACCCTGTATCAAATTTAATTAAGCATAAGCAAGTTTATAACAAGGACCGAGTTAGGCACTTACGTATAACTGGTTCGGGTGTGACTTGCCTGCACTTGGGCCTAGTGAGTCTCCTTGGGCTGCAAGAGGGAGCTCCTTGGATGGGCGCGGCAAGGGAAGGTGCTGGCCGAAGGATGAAGGTGCAGGTCCTGGCCGAATGGATGGAGTGTTGTCTTGGCTGGGCTTGAGATGCTTAGGGGAGGTAGGTACAACTAGGGTGTGGGGCAGGTCTTAGGGAGAGGTAAGGTGGGTGTAAGGCGCGGCTGGTTGAGAGAGGAGGGGCAGGTGGTGCAAATGCTGGCCGAGTGGATGGAGTGCTGTCTTGGCTGGGCTTGAGATGCTTAGGGGAGGTAGGTGGAACTAGGGTGTGTCACTAAGGTGTGGGGCATGTCTTAGGGAGAGGTAAGGTGGGTGTAAGGCGTGGTTGGCTGAAAGAGGAGGGGCAGGTGGTGCAAATGTTGGCCGGGTGTATGGGAGATGTTGGGGGTAGTCGGGTGATGGAGTGGCAGGTTTGTGGGGTGGCGAGAGAAGGTGGAGGTGTTGGTGGAGTCAACCTAGGGAGTGAGATGGAGGAGAAGGAGGGGAGAGTGAGAGGTGAGGCTTACCTAAAGGAAACCGTGGAAGGAGGCTGGCCGAATGGGTGAGGAAGAGGCGGCAGGTGAGGTCTTGGCCGGGTGCAGCAGGTGGAAGGTGGAGTGAAGTGGTGCTGGCCGAAGGGTGGAGGTGGCGTGGAGTGGTGTTGCTGGAGGTTGATGGGAGTGAAGTGGGTGAGAGAGAGAGGGGAGGTGAGAGAGGAGAGAAAGGGCTGAGATGCCCCAAAATTCCATGCAAAACCCACCCAAAAAGGGGTTTTTTTATAGGCTTAGTGGGGTCGGTTGGGCTGGTATTGGGGGGTCGGTTGGGCTGGTTTGGTGGTGGTGGTTTGGGGGGGTTATGGTGTGCTAGATATTTAGGTGGGCCATATATTTGTGTTAGGTGGTTCGGGGATATGGTGTGCTAGGTATTTAGGTGGGTTGGTTTAGTGGTTTAGGTCTTAGCTAGGTGGGTTGGGTTTAGGGTGAGGTTTAGTGGAGTGGGTTAGGTGTTTAGGCTAGGATTAGGGTGAGGTTAGGGGGATTAGGTTAGGTTTAGGGAAGGATTAAGGAAGTGGGTTAGGTGATTAGGCTAGGATTAGGGAAGGATTAAGGAAGTGGGTTAGGTGATTAGGCTAGGATTAGGTCGGGTTTAGAGGGAAATGGCTAGGTAAGGTGGGTTAGGTGATTAGGCTAGGATTAGGTCGGGTTTAGAGGAAAATGGCTAGGTAAGGTGGGTTAGGTTTAGAAGCATCCCTTTGCCTTCGACCCATGGACCTAGTTGCAGCAAATTGGTGTAGCCCTAGGTTAGGTGTAGGTGCATACAAGCTTAAACCCACACTCATTAGGCTAACCCACATGATTAACCCAAAACTTGACACAAAAGTCAAGCCTACCACATTTTCACTCATATTTTATCCCCCCATTCTCTCTCATGCCCAAGCTTTTCGGGTGAATTTCTTGTGGGCCCCACCTCCATTTATGAGAAGGTGGCCATGGATGTGGATGTTGGATTGGATCTTTGGATCCCAATCCAAATCCAAATCCACATGTATGTTTGGATTTGGATCTGGATATATATGGTCCAGATCTGATCCAAATATGAATTTGTGACTCCTTCATGGTATGTTCAAAACGAACGGTTTGTGTGGGGCCTGACAGCATCAGTACTCCGTCTTGCATTGGGTCTTCGCCAACATTGTCATCCGCTCCTCTTTTTATCTTTCAGAGATCATTTCAAAATAGTTTGTTGATAACAGGGGCTTGGATGTTTGAGATTCTGGGGATGAATCTGATACGAGAATTGATGTGTCGGGCTCGACATATGCTCCAGTTTCGGGCTCTCTTTCGCTCCTCTGGTCCTGCTTTCATCATGCCAAGTTGCTTTGCGGGGTTTCAAAATACCTTTTTAAAGGTTTTAAAACTATATGATACACATTTCGAAACATGTATAGTTTAAAAATATGTACAAGGTTGCCTGGAAGGCTCCTGGGTTTCCAGACTCAAAATAGCCCTTTGGGGCAGCTTTTGCAAAACTAGGTGTTTTGGGAAAATCGTGGGATTTTGGGGTGTTTACAAATACTACCTCGATATATAGGGCTTGGTTGTGGGCTTCATAGGGTCTTTCTACATCATCTTCCAAGAACATGATGGGCATTTTTGTACCTATAGACGCCACTTGGGTCGATAGGGACTCTGGGGTTATGTTTGAGCTAACCTTGGCTCTTTCTAGAATTTTCTCTAAAACAAGTCTATGCCTAGGCGAGGTTTGTATCAACTCTAGGATGGACATGTTAATTGAATCTTTGAAAGATGATTTTCAAAATCATATAAGGTTAAAACAGCTTTGCCTTTCTCCGCTTTTGGCGAGACTCTAGGAATACAAGCTTTTGAAGGGCCAGGTATACTGACCACCTTTTTAGCATTTTGTAGATATGGGGGTTGATAGATCCTTCTGGACCTGGTCACCTCCCCCACGTTCAACCTAGGGCTCGCGCCTATCGTAGCTCTACTCGTACGCTTTGGAGCACCTTAAATTTTTAAAATAGGTTTAACCGGGGACAGAACTCTGGGTGGTCCCCGGATCACTACTTGGGCGAGTTTCCTATGAAGGATGAGAGTAGATGCACAAGTAGCAAAACCAGAATGACATGCATGTGCTAGACTCTTCGAAATCGTGAGAGCACATACCTCTTTGCCCTTCCCACTAGTACTTGCGTGTTTAGGGAAGGGTTCTTTAAATATAGCTTGGGCAGGCTCTGGTTCCTTAGTGACCTGGAGCCGGCCCTCTGCTATCAAGTTCTCAATCTTATTAAGTAGGGAGAAACACTACTTTGTATCATGGCCTTTGAGTTGATGATACTTGCAGAATCGATTTAAAAATCTCCCTTTGGAAGTGATTCCCTCGGGAATTTTGGGGAGTTCAATCATTCCTTGGGCAAGAAGGAGGTCTAGGACCTTTGACACAGGTTGCCCCAACGGAGTATACTCTCGTTTTTCAAAGGGTTTTTGTAAATTTTTCTCCCTTTTATTTTCAAATTTCTCTAAATTTTTAGAAGTGTTTGTCGGGCTTGGATCCACCCGGACATTGGTGACTTTGTGGGGTTTTGCCCCTTTGTCCATGGTGGGTAACCCGTAGGTTCCGGGTTTATCCAAGCGAGTTTTTGAAACCACATTCCCTTTCCACAAGTGGTCGTAAATCCCTTTCTTTAAATTTGTTTCAAAAAGATATGCTTTTTTAATCAACTTGTGGAAAGTTGAGATTTCGTGGAGGGAGAGAAGGGTTTTCAACTCATTTCTAAAGTTATCCAAGATGAGCATGACTGCACATCCTTCGGATATTGGTTCTTGAACTTGCCCAAGGAGGGACCTCCATCGAACAATAAAGGCATGCACGTCTTCGTTTATGCCTTACTTTGTATCCCTCAATGTGTTTAAAGTGGGCGTGACTTCTACGTTATGCAAGAATCTCTGCATAAAGCATTTTGCTAACTCTTCAAAAGTAGTGAACTGACTAAGATCGTAGGAAGCCAGCCATTTGGAAGCTGTGCCTTTGAGGGATAAAGGGAACCAATACACCCATTTCATCGAGTCCTTCTTTTTCTTATGGGCTCGATGAGAGAAAAGTTGCAAGTGAGACCTAGGGTCTCCCGGCCATCATACCGATGGAAATTCGGTATTTCATCGTCACTGCCTGTTTCATAGTCTAAGGGAAGAAAATCAGACAGGGCATAGTTTCTTTTCTCTTTGTTTTGCCCTTTCAGCAGCTGCTGTAGGGCTTTACGATCTTTGTGAGTGAAGGATTCGTGGTATTGGTTGCCTTCCATTACGGAGGTCTCCTTGTGTTTTCGAGTTTTTTCAAATCTCTTTTTGGCCTTTGGTTCGCCATGTGACGAACATGAATCAGCTGCTTCAGCCTCTTGGCTAAGAGGAGCGATCCTGGCCTCAAAGTACCTTCTTAACTCCTCGATTTCCTCTTTTTGATCTTGAGTTTTCAAAAATTTCCTAGAATGAGAACTTGATGCGCATGAGGCATGGCTAGACAATTCTTGGGAGCCTGGACTTGACATGGCTCCGATGCTTTTAAAACCCAACTATGAAAATGCAATACAAAACAGTTAAAATACTTTTTCTTGAAAAATTTTCAAGAGGTCTGTTTATTTGAATCGACTTTTCTTAAGACCCACGTCCCACCAGGCATGCCAATTCTATAAACACGCGGAAATTTCCACTCCGGGTTCTTAGGCCTGAAGTGAACCTTTTCGTATGTCTAAGTCGCTTAAAGGGTGTGCCAACTAGCTTACTCAAGCTAGCGAAGTAAGTTTTTGAAATATCTGACTTATGGGGCGATTGTGGACAAGTGGGCTCTTTTCGTCGCAAACCTTCTTGAACCGATGCTCAAGGGTCAGTTTGTACACTTTTAGAAAACTTGATTTTGAACAAGTATGACCTTTTTTGAAAGTGTTTTGATCGATTTGGTTTGTCTAGTTGCAGATTTTGTTTATGTGGGGTTTGCACGTATCCTATGTCTTTGATTTTAGCTACTTAGGCGTGAGATGTGTGCATCAAGTGCCTAAGTCTTCACGATTTTGCACGGGTAGTTCGAGGTTGCTTTGATGCAAGTATGCGCCCTATCTCGTGGTATGGCGGATATGCAATGCAAACTCACACAACTGAACCTTAAAACCCGAAATTGAAAGACATAGCTGAAGGAAAATTACGGAAGGGAAATTACAAAAGGGAAATATAACTATATCTTAAGAGCGGAAAGGCTCAATTGTGGGCATGTGTGTTGTGTATAAATTGAAAGACAACTCACACAACTTAAATGAAAACCCCTGCTCGACTTGAATGTAAAGTGCGGAAGGGAAATACTTATATATATATGGGCCCGAAGGTCGCCAACGTGCGCGTAAGTGTTGTGTATAAATTGAAATGCAACACATGCAGCTGAAATGTAAAACCCATCGAAAGGGAGATACAACTATATGTATATGAGCCCGAAGGTCGTCAATGTGCACGTGTTGTGTTTGTGTGTAAATGTAAAGGCAACACACGCAGCTGAACCGGGAAAACGTAGTGGAAAATATAGAGATATGGCTATATCTTAGTGGATGTCGAGGCCAAAATAGTGCGTGAGGTGCTTGAGCAAGCGCTCGGGTGTTCTTTGGGTGCGAGTGTGTAATTGAAAGACAAACTCACACGACTTAATGTAACAACCCAGCTGAATTGAAATATATATATATAATAAGAGCGAAGGCTCAATGCACGCGTGTGTGGATGGTGTAAAATTAAAGACAACTCACGCAGCTCTTACTAGAGTCTTGGGAGTAAGAGCGAAGGCTCAATCATGCATGTGGGTGCTTATGTACGAGTTAAGAGCTAAGGCTCAAGTGCTCGTGTGTCTTGTGTATCAAGCACCAATATTACAACCCGGGGGGAGACAACGCCCTGTTAATACAACCTCGTATCCAAATTGAATTAAACGTAGAAGGAGATATGAAATACCGAATTTGAAACACTTACAAGTGATCCGGATGTTTATCCACTCCAATTTACACGGGCTTGTGCTTTACAATCATGAACGGGCCTCCCTTGAAGCTTGAGGCGAAAAGTGGCTGGGTGGAGCCTTTGAGCTTGATGGGGTTTAGGCGCGAGAGATGGAGGTTCACGGCAAGAGGTGGGTGTGGGTCTTAGTGGGGTTTTGTGGGGTTACGGCCAAGGAGGTGCTAGATGGGGGTTATGGCAAGGTGTTGGGGATATGGCATGGGAGTGGGTCACGGCCGGGGTGTTAGGTGGGGGAGTGTTAGCCTAGGATGGGATGTGGAGTTGGGGGCTAAGGGCGTGGGGTGCTAGGTAGGTGATGGTGTAAGGCGGTGGGATGGGAGGCTAGGCTATGGCGTGGAAGGGTGGCAAGTAGGTGGTATGGTGGCAGGTAGGTGGTGTTGGGTCGGCGGAAGGTAAGGTGTAGGTCGGCTGGCAGGTCGGCGGAAGGTGGTGTAGGTCGGTTGAGAGCTAGGCGCCTGGCACCAGGCGGGGACTTAGGACGACAGGCGCTGGGCGTCAGGGAGCGGGAGGTGAGGCGTTAGGCGCGCGTCGTGGGTGCAGAAAGGGAGTAGGGCGCGGGGCGCGTGTAGGGCTTGCAGGGTGTGCGGCGCGGGAGCGGGTAGGATTAGGGGTGTTCGGGTGATTGAAGATGGAGTCGGTTGGTGTATTAGGGGAGTGATGGTTTAGGTTAAGGGTGTTGTGGGTGGTTAGGTGGGTTCGATTAGGTCTAGGTGGAGTCAGCTTAGGTGGTTTAGAGGGGTATAAGAAGAGAGGTTTAGGGTGGATTAGGGGCTTACCTCCTAATGGCGGTTTAGGGTGTGCTCAAGCTCCAATCAACCACCTTAAGCCTCTTTGTTCAAGCAAATCCAACCCTTCAATTAAGGTGGGGCAGCCCCTCTAATCCTTCACTAACCCATAATTAAAAACCCTAAACAAATGAAGAAAGCACTAAGCACTCACCTTAATACCCTCTCTCTCCTCCAAGCTCCTCCAAGTTGAGTTTCACGTGAACTTATGGAGACCTCCTCACTCCTATTTATAGGCAAGTGAGGTGGATCTTGGATTTGGGTTTCGGGTTGAGATCTGGATCCAAATCCAAATCCAAATCCAAACACTATTTGGATTTGGATCTTGGATCTCGGATATTTTGAGATTCATATCCGATCCAAATCCAATATTTTTATGGATATGGATCTGGATATTTTGGTTCAGATCCGATCCAATCCAAACACTATTTGGATCTAATCCAAATTCAAACACTATTTGGATCGACCCAAATCCAAACACTATTTGGATATGGCTCTGGATATTTATGGTCCAGATCCAATCCAAATTTTCTCTGGATGGTTCTTCTTGGCTTTTCGGGGCGGACGATCTGTGCGGGCCCTGGCTTCATCAACGCTCCGTCTGGTGCTGGGTTTTCCCAATCTTTGTCGTCTGGACTCCTTTTCGCCTTTTTGGACTCCGTTTCTACTCATTTGTGATTTTTCTGGTTTAGATTCTTGATGCTTGGATGAGGATGGTCGACCTGGCTGCTTGGTACTCCTAGCTTGCAACCTGCTTCGTACCTGGGCTTCCTTTCGCCTTTTGAACCTGGCTTTTATCAGGCCAGGATGCTCTTCTAGGCTCTAGAAACTGCTTCTAAGCCTGCTTCTGGAATTGGCCTTCGTGAGACACTTGTTGAGCTGCTTCTCGATCAGGTGTCATCTTTGCATGCTCCACCTGTTCGTCTTTGGTTTCTTGGGAAAATGGGGCTTAACCCGGGTTTAAAAACTCATATTCGATACGGGGCTTCAAAACACTATTTACAAGATTCCAAAACAATATTTACAGGGTTTTGGGAAGGCTCCTGGGTTTTCAGAACTCAAAGTGCCTTTTTGAAGTTGATTTTGTAAACCAGGTATGTTTTATAAAATCGTGAGATTTTGGTGTGTTTACAAAGCCTTATGGGCTTATAGGACTTCCATCCGAACACCCACAAATGCCATGCCATTCGAGTTGGTCGATGGTACAAACATTATTCTCCCCATTCATACCACATTGCATTCATTTCATACATCACTCGCACTCGACCTCCCCCTAGAGACTTTTCAACATGCTAGGATGGCTGAGCTTGATTTGTTAGATGAAAAAAGGCTCCTTGCTATGGATCATGCACATGCAAATCATTGTTAGGGAAGTTTGAGGCGACACCTGGTTTTCAAAAACACCTAGTTTTGGTTTTGCAAGTTTTAAAGAATTTGGGCCTTTTACAAAGACAATTTTTTCTTCAAATCTTTCAATTTTTTTGGTTTTTTTGAAATTTACAACAGGAGCTGGTATATACAAAACTTTGTTTTTGGTATTTTCAGGTTTTTTGATTTTTTTGGTCTTTTGTAAAGAAATGACATTAGGAGAAATGCAAAACATACTTTTTTTGAATTTTTCGTAATTTTCCAATGTTTTTGTGTTTTGAGGTTTTTCCAATTGTTTTTGGATTTTGAGAATATGTAATTTTTTTGGATTTTTGGTTTAGGAGGGGTCTTTATAGACACGAAAAAATTTTACTCCCGGTTCTTAGGCCTGAAGTGAACCATTTCGCAATCTACGTACGCTTTTAGGGCGTGCCAGCTAGTTTACTTTAACTAGCAAAGTATGTTTTTGAAATAATCTGACTTTTTAAAGGTAATTGTAGGCAAGCGGGATCCTTTCGTCGCAGACCTTCCTGCACCGATGCACAAGGGTCAGTCTGTACGCTTAGAGACTTCGTTTGGAACAAGTTAACTCAAAATTGGATTTTGAATAAAAAAGTGTTTTAAAACCTTTATGAAATTATGCACTTGGGCGATTTTGATTTTAGAAGGGTTGGACGACCCTAAGTCTTTCAATTTTATATGCTTAGGCGTGAGATATGTGCATCAAGTGCCTAAGTCTTGGTGAATTTGTGTGGGTGGTTCGAGGTTGCTTTGATGCAAGTATGCGCCCTATCTCGTGGTATGGTGAATATGCAATGCAAACTCACACAACTCCAAGGGAAAACCCGAAATTGAAAGACAATGCTTAAGGGAAATTGCGTAATGTAAATTGCAAAAGGGAAATATGGCTATATCTTAAGAGCGGAAAGGCTCAATTGTGTAAGTGTGTGTCGTGTATATATGGAAAGACTACTCACACAGCTGAACCTTAAAACCCAAATCTTAAAGACATAGCGGAAGGGAAATACTTATATATATATGGGCCCGAAGGTCGCCAACGTGTGCGTGGGTGTTGTGTGTATTTGTAAAGACAACTCAGACGACTTGTAATGTAAAACCCAAATAGAATTGCAATATGGCCCTTATTAGGGTCTTGGGAGTAAGAGCGGAAGCTCAATGTGTGTGAGTGTGGAATTGAAAGACCACGCACACGACTTGAATGAAACACCCAAATAAAATTGCAATATGGCCCTTACTAGGGTCTTGGGAATAAGAGCGAAAGCTCAATGTGTGTGAGTGTAGAATTGAAAGGCAACACCCACGACTTAAAGGAAAACCCACGCAGCTGAATATATATAAATATAACTATATCTTAGGGGTTGTCAAGGCCCGTGTGTGTGCCAAAAGGTGTGCAACTAAGAGCGGAAAGGCTCAAGTGCACATGTGTGTGGGTGTGTCAAACCACGTTATTATAATCGGGGGGAGACAACGCTCCATTATTACAACCCCGTATCAAAATTTAATTAAACATAAGCAAGTTCATATAATAGACCAAGTTAAGATACTTACATGTAACCGGTCCATCTTCAACTTGCTGGAATTTGTGATTCAACTCGGGCAGCCAAGAGGAGCTCCTTAGGTAGTTTGAGGAAAGCTGGGATTTGAGTGCCTTAGGGACAGGTAGGGGCTGGACGGCTGGTTTATGGGATCCAAGGGAAGGTAGGTTAGGTGCTGGGAATTGGCCGACTAGGGGTGGCAGTTGGTGGCAGCTTGTGTCCAGCTGGGAGAGATGAGAGATGGAAGATGGAGGTGCTGGTGGCAGGTGGGCAGGTGTTGATGTTGGGGCAACCGGGTGGTGGAATGGAGGATGTTGATGGTGGAGCAAGTGGTGTTGTCCTGGCCGGCTGGGAAGGTGGATGGGAGTGGTGGCAGGTGCTGTTCAGCTGGGAGAGGAAGGGGTGAAGAGAGGTGTTGTCTTGGCCGAATGGGTGAAGAAGGGGGCTGGCGAGAGATGGGACTTACCTAGGGGAAAATCCTGGCCGGATCTGAAGATGGAGGAGATGCTGATGGAGTGCTGGCCGAATCTGAAGATGGAGGATGGCGTGGGATAAGATGGAGGGGAGAGAGAGGGTGCTGGCCGAATGTGGAATCCAGGAGAGAGGGATGGCGAGAGGTCGGCTGGGATTTATATGGGGGGTTCATGAGTGGCTGGCCGAATTAATGGGAAGGGATGGTAGGTCGATTGGGGATGAGTGGCTGGGAGTAAAGGGCTAGGTCGGTTGGGTGGGATATTTTGATTAGGTGGGCTAGATATTTTAGGATGGGGGTGGCTGCAACTAGTTTAGGTTTTGGTTTTAGGGAATGTTGTGGGCTAGGCTGGTGGTTTTAGGGTAGTTTGGTTAAGTGGGTTGGGTTTTGTTGGTTTGGGACCTAGTTAGGTACACCAAGGTTGGTTTAGGCTTAGTTGGTTAGGGTCTAGGTGGTCTAGCTAGGTGAGGTTGGCTATGTGAGGTTGGGGCGGTTTGGGCGAGAATGGCTAGGTCTAGGTTAGGTTTGGGTCAGGTTTTAGGGAAAATGGCTAGGTGAGGTGAGCTAGCTTAGCGCTAGGTTTAGGAACCTCCCCTTGGCGCCGGTCCATTGCTCAAGTTGCAACCACGTCTAAGTTGGCGTAGCCCTAGGTCAGGTGTAGGTGCATACAAGCTTAAACCCACACTCTTGGCTAAACCCACAAGGTTAACCCACTCTTGACCAAAAGCCAAGCCAACCAACTTTCTCACTCATACTTTATCCCCCCCTTTCTCTCTCTACCCAAGCCTTCCAAGGCTTTTCACGTGAAATGTTGTGGGCCCCTCACCTCCATTTATGAGAAGGTGATGTGGGCCATGGATATAGATATTAGATTTGGATCTTGGGATCCAAATCCAAATCCAAATCAAAATACATGTTGGGTTTGGATCTGGATATATATGGTCTAGATCCGACCCAAATCTGATTTTTTGATTCCTTCATGGCGTTTCGAAACGGGCAGTTTGTGCGGGGCCTGACTTAATCAGTACTCCGTCTTGCGTTGGGTCTTTGCCAACATTGTCGTCCGGTCTTCTTCTCACCTTCAGGAGTTCATTTTGATCAAATTTCTGAAATCTGGGGCTTGGATGTTTGAGAATTTGGGGATGCTTTAGACATGAGAGTTGATATGTCGGGCTTGAAGTATGCTTCAGGTCCGGGCTCTCCTTTGCCTTTTTGATCCACTTTTATCAGGCCAGGAGGCTTTTTGGGCTTTTTCACTCCTTTCTGTGGCTGCTTTTGATTAGGTTGTACCTGTTGGACTCAGCTCTTTACAAAATTGGGACTTGGCCCAAGTATAATATATTTTATATCAAAATGGGGTTTTATACAAAATCTGGAGTTTTTACAACTCCTAGGCTTTCAAAAACTCAAAATCTGGTCTTGAAGAGGGGATTTTAAAACCAGGTATGTTTTCGAAAATTATGGAAATTTGGGGTGTTTACAATCTTCCATCATACCTAAGCTGAGGGTGGTTTTCTCCTAGAATTACCACAATTTGGCTTTCGTAGGAGATTTTTACACACCTATGGAAATTGGATGGCACGGCCCGAAGGCTATGTATCCATGGTCTTCCCAGAAGTAGGTTGTAATGGGGGTGTGTGTCTAAGACATGGAACACCCCTGCATGGGTTATACCCCCTATTTCCATTGGTAACTCCACGGCTCCTAGAGGTTTGGATGCATTTCCATTGTATCCTGTGATAACGATGGGGCTTGGGTTTATAGAGGTCAAGCATCGTATGATCTTTCTCTCATCTTCCGAGAACACAATGGGGGTTTTAGTGCAGATAGGTGCAACTAGGAAGGATAGGGACTTAGGGGTTATGGCCGAGTTAACCTTGTCTCTTTCTAAGATTTTTTCTAAAACCTGTCTATGCTTAGGAAAAGTTTGGATTAATTCTAGGATAGACATATTTATAGGGATCTTAGAAAGATGTGTTTCGAAATCATATGGGGTTAACATGTTTTTTCCTTTATTCATGACCTGAGATGCTTTAGGAATACATCATTTTGAAGGGCCAGGAATAATGACCACTTCTTTAGTAGCATCTTTTACTAGATGTGGGGGTTGATAGATCCTTCTGGACTTGGTTACCAAGCCCACACCTTCCCTAAGGTTCGCTCCTAGGTTGGCTCTAATTTTGTGCTTTGGAGCACCCCGAATTTCTAAAATGGCTCTAGTCGGGGGCGGGACTCTAAGCGCTTCCTGGATTACTACTTGGTTGGCTTTTTTGATTATGATGAGAGAAGGTGGTGTGTGACAAGTAGTGAAGCTTGTATGCAATGCATGCTCTAAACCTTTTGAGGAAGCTGAGAAAGCACATATCCCTTTTTCCTTCCCATTGGTGCTTGCGTGGTTGGGGAAGGGTTCTTTAAGAACAGCTTGAGCAGGCTTCGATTCTTCAGTGACTTGGAGCCGCCCCTACTCTATCAAGTCCTCGATTTTGTTTAAAAGGGAGTAACATTTGTTTGTATCATGGCCTTTGAGCCGATGATACTTATAAAATTTGTTTAGAAATCTCCCTTTCGGAGGTGTCCCCTGTAAACACTCCAAATTTTCTATATTTCAAAAACTCTCAAAAACACAAAAAAACTCGTTTGAGCCAAAATGATAATCTGTTTTAAAATACAAAAATAAGTACAAAAGGCAAAAGGAGAACCCAAGCAAGAAGAAGGATTCAAGCTCAGAGCTTCAAAAGCCATCCCCTGCCCAAAAATAGAAGAGTCCGTTCAAAGAAAAGCCTAATAGAAGGGTAAAAGCATAATTTGGGTCAAAGAAAAGCAGAAAGCAGCTCCGAAATGCAGAAAGAAGCCAAAAACCTAGTGAAGTCGATAGAAGTCTGAGACATGTCCCGTCATAATGAAGAACGAAATCTGTGCGGCAATCTGAGTTCGATATCACGAGAAACCGGCTAGAAACCAAAACGGTGGACAGAAACATATGCCGAAAAAGTCCCGAAAAGCAGAACTCCAGTTGGAAGATGGACTTGGGGAAGACCTAGGCCAAAGTTGGGCCTCCGATGAATCAAAGCCCGCTCGAAACCGACGGTGAAAAGCACTAGAAAAGGACCAGAAACCAAGGAGCAGAAGAAAGGTTTGGATTGGATCTGGACCAAAAATATCCGGATCTAGATCCAAATAGTGTTTGGATCGGATTTGGATCTCAAAATATCCGAGATCCGAGATCCAAACCCAAATAAATATTTGGACTGGATCTGGATCTCAAAATATCCGAGATCCGCAATCCAGATCCAAATAGTGTTTGGATTGGATTCGAATACCCATACCCAAATCCAAGACCCATATCCAAGACCCATTTCAAACCTCTATAAATAGAGGTGAGAGGTCTCAAAAATGGATCTGCGTGAATTCAAGGGAGAGGCCTTTCACGTGAGCATCAAAAGGGGGAGGAGAGAGAGAGGGCCCTATTGGCCAAGGCTTGTTTGCCTAGAGTGTTTGGGATTGGGCCATTGAGGCCCGGGCTGCACCAATAAGGTGGCGTCTGTAAACACCCCAAAATCCCACGAACTTCTCAAATAAACCTAAACACAACCAAACCAGGCCATGTGTTCCCTCTCTTTGCACCATAGCTTGGCCTGCCACTCGGTAGGCCACCTAACATCAAACACACGGCCAAAGGTGGTCATGTGTTCCCTTCCTTCACCCTAAATCCCACGGCCTACTGGTGCAGGCCGTGTATACCTTGAACCCTAAACTCACCTTGGCCAGCCTTAGTTAGCCAGCACCTAACTTAGGACAGCCAGCACCTAACCTAGACCAAAGCCTGGCCATATTCGCCTTGGCTCCCACCTAGGACCCAACTCCAACTCTATCCTAACACCTCCCTACTCGAGCCAACTTTGGCTCGAGTCACACAAGCTAAACCAAAGGCCAGCCTTTGGCCGAACCCTAAGGCAAAACAACTCTCACTCGAGCCACCTTTGGCTCGAGTCTCACAAGACCAAAACAAAGGCCCAAGTGCTGGCCGAATCCTAAACCAAACCCTACCACTCGAGCCACCTTGGCTCGAGTCCTACCTTAGCCCAAATCAGCCCCAATTGGCCCCTAAAGCTGGTATAACTTGCTGCTCCCATCTCCAACTGCTTCCAAGCTTCCAAGCTCTTCGACTTCACTCCCACGTGTCCCGGATTCCGTAAGAAGAAGCCGAACTCATCCTTTGTACAATCCTAACTCAAAACTCTGGAAAGTGTAAGTCTCTTGTGATATATATTGAGTTTCTTTCCATTTAATTCAATTCATGATACGGGGTTGTAATAACGGAGTGTTGTCTCCCCTCGGATGTAATATTGGTGCATGACACATAAGCACATACGTGCACTTGAGCCTTTTCGCTCTTAGTTGCACACTTTTGCACACAAATGGGCCTTGGCAGCCCCTAAGATATAGCTCTATTTATATAAATTCAACTGCGTGGGTTTACATTCAAGTTGTGTGCATTGTCTTTCCATTCCACACTCACACACATTGAGCCTTCGCTCTTATTCCCAAGACTCTAATAAGAGCCTTATTGCAATTTAATTTGGGGTGTTATTTTCAAGTTGTGTGCATTGTCTTTCCATTCCACACTCACACACATTCAGCCTTCACTCTTACTCCCAAGACTCTAATAAGAGCCATATTGCAATTCAATTTGGGTTGTTAAATTCAGTCGTGTGTGTTGTCTTTCAATTTATACACATACACACACGTCACATTGAGCCTTTCCACTCTTATATCTATATCTCCCTTCTGCTGCATTTTACGGTTCAGCTGCGTGAGTTGCATTTCAATTTATACACAACACCCACGCACACAATTGAGCCTTTCCGCTCTTAAGAAATAGATATATTTAAATTTCTGCAATTTACATTCAAGTCATGTGAGTTGCATTCAATTTGGGTTTTCCCTTCAGCTAAGTCTTTAAATTTCAGGTTTTACATTCAAGTTGTGTGAGTTGTATTGCATACTCGCCATACTCGAGCTAGAGTGCATACCTGCATCAAAAAAACCCCGAACAAATCGTGCAAACATGCCAAAACTTAGGCCATTTGATGCACACACATCGTGCCTAAGTAGATAAAATTGAAAGACTTAGGGTCGCCCAACCCTCGTAAAGTAAAACTCGCCCAAGTGCATGATTTTCCAAAGATTTCAAAACACTTAGTCATTCAAAATCGATTTTTGAGGTTAAACTTGTTTCAAACGAAGTCTCTAAGCATACAAACTGACCCTTGAGCATCGGTTTAAGAAGGTTTGCGACAAAAAGATCCCGCTTGCCCACAATTGCCTTTTAAAAGTCAGATATTTCAAAACATACTTCGCTAGTTTGAGTAAGCTAGCTGGCACGGCCTAAAAAGCAATGTAGATTGCGAAAAGGTTTACTTCAGGCCTAAGAACCCGAAGTTAAAAATTTTCAGTGTCTACATCCCCTCAAGAATTTCAGGGAGTGTTACCAATCCTTGGGCAAGTAGGAGATCGAGGACCTCCAAGACGGGCTGCACCAGTGGGGTATACTCCCTCCTTTCAAATGTTTTTAAAACTTTTTTCATTTTTTTGTTCATTCTTCTTTGAAGTGTTGGCCGGGTTCATTTTCACTCGGACATTAGCAATTTTTGAGGTTTTACCCCCTTGCCCATAGTGGGTAGCCTGTAAGTCCCGGGTTTTTCAAATAGTGTTTTTGGAAGCATTTTCCCTTTCCATAAGTCATCGTAGAACCCCTTTTTCATATTTGTTTCAAAGAGGGAAGCATTTTTAATTAACTTATGAAAAGTTGAAATTTTGTGCAAAGAAAGAAGTGTTTTCAACTCTGTTTTAAAATTTTCAAGGATGAGCATTACAGCGCATCCTTCGGAGATGGGCTCTCTCACTTGCCCAAGGAGGGACCTCCATCGAACGATGAATGCATGTGCATCCTCGTTCGCTGCTTGTTTTGTGTCCCTCAGGGTGTTCAAAGTGGGGGTCACTTTTATGTTGTGGGAAAACCTTGCATAAAGCTATTCGCTAACTCTTCAAAAGTTGCGAACTAGTGTAAACACCCCAAAATCAAATGATTTTTCAAAACAAACACCTGGTTTGAAAATCCATTTCAAAACCAAATTTTGAGTTTTTGAAAACCTAGGAGTTGCAAAAGCCTTAAACTTCTGTTTGAAAACCCGTTCGAAATGTAAATTTCTTAAACTCGGGCCAAGTCCCAATTTTGTAAAAAGCCAAATCCAATAGGTGGAGCCTAATCAAAAGCAGCTCCAAAAGCAGGTTCAGAAGCCTAGAATTCAGCCTGGCCTGATAAAAGTAGGATCAAAATGCAAAAGGAGAGCCCAGGCTAAAAGCAGACTTCAAGCCCAGAGCATGAAATACAAAGTCACAAGTGTCAACCAAATCATCAGAAATCCAAGCCCAAGCCGAAAATATCAAATATCAAGGAAAACGGGGTCCAAAAAGGTGAGAAGGAGTTCGGACGAAAAGGTTGGGGAAGACCCAGCCCAAGACGGATTACTGATGAAGCCAGGGCCAGCGAAAACCATCCGTCTCGAAACGCCAAGAAGACCTGAAGAAATAAAAATTTGGATTGGATCTGGACCCTATCTAGATCCAAACCCAAATAGTGTTTGGATCGAATTTGGATCTCAAAATCCAAACCCAAGACCCAACCCCTTGCCTATAAATAGAGGTGAGGGGGGGCATAAAATTCACGTGAATTTGCAAGTGAAAGGCTTGGGAAGAGAGAGAATGAGTGGAGGGCATAAAGTAGATGTGGTGGGCCATAGCCATGTGGGCTTGATCAAGAGTGTAGGTTGAAGCCTTGTATGAACCTAGGCTCAACCAAAGGGCTACACCAACTTGAAGGGCGGCTGCAAAAAGGCATGGAAGGATGGGCTATGCATGGTGGACCAACTCCAAGAGGTAGGTCTCTCAACCTCACCCTAACCTAGCCTACTTCATCTAACCGACCCCACTAAACCTAACCCAAACCTAGCCTAGACCTAGCCCCTTTCACCTAAACCGACCCAAACTCCCCCAAACCGACTCCCTTAAAACCCACCTAAACCTAACCCTAACTACACCCTAGCTAGACCATCTTCACCCTAAACCTACCTACTTAACCCACGGCTAAACCTAGTCCAGCCACCCCCTAACCGACCTAACCTAAACCCTCTAACCGAGTGCACTTTGCACTCGGTTTTCTCCCCACACTCCCCCTAGAAAAACCCCGGCCTGCACCTTGTGCAGCACCTGCCACCTTCCAACACCCGGCCACCCTAGCGTCCCCCGCACCAGCCCCCGGCCACCCTAGCGTCCCCCACACCAGCCCCCGGCCACCCTAGCGTCCCCCACACCAGCCCTCGGCCAGCGTCACCCCACTGCCCCAACACTCACCTGTCCCTGCCGTGACCACCCACCTAACTCCCGTGCCTAGTACCTGCCATCACCACCCCACTGTCCCACGTTCCCTGCCACACCTTAGCGCACCCACCTGCCATTTCCCGTGCCTAGTGCTTTACACCCCACACTCCCTAGCGCCACCCTAACACCCCAGCCCTCACCTTGGCCGTGACCTACCTAGCTCCCATCCCATTACCTAAGACCATACCCACCTAACTAGGACCACACCCTAGCCGTGACCCCCCTTAGCCTACGTCTTGGCCGAATTTAGCTCCTCCTAAGCCACAAACACCCAGCTGCCCCCAAGCATACCCTAAGCCTAAACTCACGTCTAAACCCACCTAGGGAGACCTATCTATTGGCTGCCAAGGTGGACGGACCTGAGCAAGTTGAGAGGAAAAGCCGACCACTTGTAAGTGTTTAAATTTGGTTTTTACCTTACTCATTTGAAATTTAATTCAATTCAACACGAGGTTGTAATAACGGAGCGTAGTCTCCCCCCGAAATGTAATATTCGTGCTTGATACACAAGGCACACACGCACACTTGAGCCATATTGCTCTTAGACGTACACAAGGAACACCCACGTGCACTTGAGCCTTTCCGCTCTTAATTGCACACGATTGCACACACATTGAGCCTTTCCACTCTTAAGCTAAAGTATATATTTCCCTTTGGGTATTTACTTTAGTGAAAGGTTTGTGAGTTGCAATTCCATTTGGGTTGTTACATTTGTAAACACCCCAAAATCCTACGATTTTCTCAAATATGCCTGGTTTCACAAAAGCAGCCCCAAAGGGCTATTTTGAGTATGGAAACCCAAGAGCCTTCTAGACAACCCTGTACATATCTTAAACCTATACATACGTTTTAAAACTTTATACATATAGTTTTAGACTTTAAAAAGTGTTTTGAAACCCCGAAAGCCTCCTGGCTTGACAAAAGCAGGACCGAAAAGGCAAAGGAGAGCCCGAACCCGAAGCATACTTCAAGCCTAGCACATCAACTCTCGTATCAAAAGCATCCCCAAATTCTCAGACATCCAGGGCTCAAATATCAGAAAAATGGTCAAAATGAACTCCGGAAGGTGAGAAGAAGATCGAACGATAATGTTGGCAAAGACCCAACACAAGACGGAGTACTGATGAAGTCAGGCCCCGCATAAACCATCCGTCTCGAAACGCCATGAAGGAATCAAAAAATCTGATTTGGGTCGGATCTAGACCATATATATCCAGATCCAAACCCAACATGTATTTGGATTTGGATCTCAAGATCCAAATCCAATATCTGTATCCATGAACCACTTCACCACCTCATAAATGGAGGTGAGGGGCCCACAATATTTCACGTGAAATGCCTTGGAAGGCTTGGGTATGTAGACGCAGAAAATCTCTGCCTCCCTGGTTTCTTAGGCCTGGAGTGGATCCTTTCGTGTGTCTAAGTCCTATTTGAATAAACAGGGCGTGCCAGCTAGCTTACCTAAGCTAGCGAAGATATATTTTAACCTGACTTCTAACGTGGCGACTGTGAGCATGCAAGCTCTTGTCATCGCAGACCTTCTTGCACCGATGCGTAAGGGTCAGTCTGTACGCTTTAAAAATCGAGTTTTGAGGGGAAAAAAGCCTACGAAAGCGGTTCGAGGTGTTTTGATTCGGGTCTCATTTGTACGATTCCAGATTTTAGATCACGTGGATTTGCACGTGCCTAAGTCTTTCTTTTTATCCCTTTATGGGCCACCTAGGTGTGTGTTATGAACACTCCACTAAATGTGGCGAATTTTGAGCGGGAGTATGGGGTTTGCTTTGATGCAATATGCGTCCTAACTCGTGGTATGGCGTAGATGCAATGCAAACTCATGCTACTCCAAAGGGAAAACCCGAATTTAAAGACAATGCCGAAGGGAAATGACTTATAAGGTAAATGCCGAAGGGAAATTGCCGAAGGGAAATACGTATATAAGGTATATATGGGCCCTTACTCGGGTCTTGCCAATAAGAGCGAAGGCTCAATGTGGGTGCGTGCTTGAATTGAAAGACTACACACACGACATGAAATGAAACCCAAACATAACTTGCAATATGGCCTTAACTAAGGTCTTGGGAATAAGAGTGAAAGCTCAATGTGTGTGAGTGCTTGAATTGAAGTACTATGCACACAACATGAAATTAAACCCAAATATAAATTGCAGTATGGCCTTAACTAAGGTCTTGGGAATAAGAGCGAAATCTCAATGTGTGTGAGTGCTTGAATTGAAGTACTACGCACACGACAGGAAATTAAACCCAAATAGTATAACACGACCCTTACTTGGGTCTTACAAATAAGAGTGAAGGCTCAATGTGTGTGAGTGCTTGAATTGAAGTACTACGCACACAACATGAAATTAAACCCAAATAGTATAACACGGCCCTTACTTGGGTCTTACAAATAAGAGCGAAGGCTCAATGTGTGTGCGTGCTTGAATTGAAAGACAACACACTCAACTTAAGCAAAACCCTACGTAAGTTAAAGTATATACATAGATTTATATCTTAGGGGCTGATTAGGCCCATGTGTGTTCAAAATCGTGCACGACTAAGAGAGTGCACATGTGTGTGGGTGTGCCAAGCCACGTTATTATAAGCGGGGGGAGACTATGCTCCGTTATTACAACCCCATATCAAATTTAATTTAAGCAAGTCTACAACTAAGGACCAAGTTAGGCACTTACTTATAGCTGGTCCGAAGATGACTTGCTTGAGCGTGGGCTTGGCCTCGCCTTGGGCTGCAAGAGGGAGCTCCTCGAAGTTGAACGGCAAGGAGAGGTGCTGGCCGGGTGCCTTGGGTGAGGGAAGGGCGCCTTGAAGGTGGCCGGCTGCTAGGAAGGTGCTGAACTTGGTGTTTTGGGTTAAGGTGAACAAGTAGGGTCACTAGAGGATGGGCTGATATTAGGATAGGTAGTGTTAAAAGGGAGCCTAAGGGAGATATATGGTTGGCGGGTGGCTGGCCGAGTAGTTTAGGTACAGTCGGTTGGAGTGGCCGACTAAGGGAAGCTTGGTGGTGGCCGGCTGCTAAGGTGGCTAGGGATGTCGTAGATGGGAAGGGAGCTAGCTAGGGTATGGGGTAAGGTGGAGTTAGGGGCTGGTGGGAAGTGATATGGGACAGGTCCTAGGGAGCTAAGTGGAGTGGCTGGGTGTTGCTAGGGGAAGTGGTTCTAGGCGGGTGGTTGAAGTGGCTAAGGTCTGGCCGAATGGGTAGGGATGATGGGTAGGTGGTGTTGGGGTGATGTGGTGGTGGCGTAGGTGGTTGAGAGTGGAGGGGGAGTGAAGAAGAGATAGAGTTAGGTTGAGATACTAACCGGCTGTTAGGGAGATGGTGTCCAAGGAAGAAGAGCAGCCGGGTGGTTGAAGTGGAGGGGGTTTGGCCGGATGGAAAGGGTGGCGATGTGGAGTGAAGCAGACCCGGGGCAGTGGTGGTGCAGGGTGGAGCTTGGTGGTGGCCAGCTTTAGTGCAGGTGGAAGACTCGGTTGGGAGAGATGGCTGAGGTCGGCTGGGCCAAGGAGGGCTTGAAGAACTTGAAAAACCCTCCCCTTGGGGGGGGGGGTTTATATATGGCTGAAGATGGCGGTTGGGGCTGGTATTAGGAGGGTGGTAAGGTGGTCTAGGGGTAGTGGTGTGGTGATAAGGTGGGATGGTTTTGGGGAGGGGCCATATATTTTGATTTAGGGGGTATTAGGAATATGGTGTGCTAGGTTTAGGTGGGGTGGTTTAGGGGTTTAGGGTTTAGCTAGGTGGGTTGGTTTTGGGGTGAGGTTTAGTGAGGTGGGTTAGGTGATTAGGCTAGGATTAGGTTAGGTTTAGGGAAATTAAACTAGGTTTAGAGAAGGATTAGGGAAGTGGGTTAGGTGATTAGGTTGGGATTAGGCCGGGATTAGGGAAGTGGGTTAGGTGATTAGGCTAGGTTTAGGACAGGATTAGGGTAAAAGGCTAGGATTAGGGCTTTTTTATTAGGGTTGGTTTAAGGAGCTCCCTTTGCATGACCCATAGACCTTAATTGCATTATGTTGGTGCAGCCCTAGGTTAGGTTTTTGGCTAATTACAAGCTTAAACCCATGTTAATTTGGCTAAACCACATGATTAACCCCAAACTTGACACACAAGTCAAGCTTAATTACAACCACACTTTAATCTTATCCTCCCCCACTCTCTCTCATGCCCATAATCCCACGTGAACTTCAAGTGGGCCCCACCTCCATTTATGAGAAGGTGAGGTGGGCCATGGATGTGGATATTGGATTGGATCTCTGGATCCAAATCCAAATCCAAGTCCACACATGGGTTTGGATTGGGATGTGGATATATATGGTCCAGATCCTATCCAAACTGAATTCTGACTCCTTCGGGCTGTGTTCAAAACGAACGGTTTGTGCGGGGTCTGATAGCATCAGTACTCCGTCTGCGTTGGGTCTTCGCCAACATGATCGTCCGCTTCTGTTTTCACCTTCTGATAACACGGCCGTTACTTGGGTCCTACAAATAAGAGTGAAGGCTCAATGTGTGTGCGTGCTTGAATTGAAACACAACACACTCAACTTAAGCAAAACCCTACGTAAGTTAAAGTATATACATAGATTTATATCTTAGGGGCTGATTAGGCCCATGTGTGTTCAAAATCGTGCACGACTAAGAGAGTGCACATGTGTGTGGGTGTGCCAAGCCACGTTATTACAAGCGGGGGGAGACTATGCTCCGTTATTACAACCCCGTATCAAATTTAATTTAAGCAAGTCTACAACTAAGGACCAAGTTAGGCACTTACTTATAGCTGGTCCGAAGATGACTTGCTTAAGCGTGGGCTTGGCCTCGCCTTGGGCTGCAAGAGGGAGCTCCTCGAAGTTGAACGGCAAGGGGAGGTGCTGGCCAGGTGCCTTGGGTGCACGGAAAGGGCGCCTTGAAGGTGGCCGACTGCTAGGAAGGTGCCGAACTTGGTGTTTTGGGTTAAGGTGAACAAGTAGAGTCACTAGAGGATGGGCTGATATTAGGAAAGGTAGTGTTAAAAGGGAGCCTAAGGGAGTGCCTAAGGGAGATATATGGTTGGCGGGTGGCTGGCCGAGTGGTTTAGGTACATTCGGTTGGAGTGGCTGACTAAGAAAAGCTTGGTGGTGGCCGGCTGCTAAGGTGGCTAGGGATGTCGTAGATGGGAAGGGAGCTAGCTAGTGTATGGGGTAAGGTAGAGTTAGGGGCTGGTGGGAAGTGATATGGGATAGGTCCTAGGGAGCTAAGTGGAGTGGCCGAGTGTTGCTAGGGGAAGTGGTTCTAGGCAGGTGGTTGAAGTGGCTAAGGTCTGGCCGAATGGGTAGGGATGATGGGTAGGTGGTGTTGGGGTGATGTGGTGGTGGGGTAGGTGGTTGAGAGTGGAGGGGGAGTGAAGAAGAGATAGAGTTAGGTTGAGATACTAACCGGTTGTTAGGGAGATGGTGTCCAAGGAAGAAGAGTTGCCGGGTGGTTGAAGTGGAGGGGGTTCGGCTGGATGGAATGGGTGGCGATGTGGAGTGAAGCAGACCCGGGGCAGTGGTGGTGCAAGGCGGAGCTTGGTGGTGGCCGGCTGTAGTGCAGGTGGAAGACTCTGTTGGGAGAGATGGCTGAGGTCGGCTGGGCCAAGGAGGGCTTGAAGAACTTGAAAAACCCGCCCCTTGGGGGGGGTTTATATAGGGCTGAAGATGGCGGTTGGGGCTGGTATTGGGAGGGTGGTAAGGTGGTCTAGGGGTGGTGGTGTGGTGATAAGGTGGGCTGGTTTTGGGGAGGGGCCAAATATTTTGATTTAGGGGGTATTAGGAATATGGTATGCTAGGTTTAGGTGGGGTGGTTTAGGGGTTTAGGGTTTAGCTAGGTGGGTTGGTTTTGGGGTGAGGTTTAGTGAGGTGGGTTAGGTGATTAGGCTAGGATTAGGTTAGGTTTAGGGAAATTAAACTAGGTTTAGAGAAGGATTAGGGAAGTGGGTTAGGTGATTAGGTTGGGATTAGGCCGGGATTAGGGAAGTGAGTTAGGTGATTAGGCTAGGTTTAGGACAGGATTAGGGTAAAAGGCTAGGATTAGCGCTTTTTGATTAGGGTTGGTTTAAGGAGCTCCCTTTGCATGACCCATAAACCTTAATTGCATCATGTTGGTGCAGCCCTAGGTTAGGTTTTTGGCTAATTACAAGCTTAAACCCATGTTAATTTGGCTAAACCACATGATTAACCCCAAACTTGACACACAAGTCAAGCTTAATTACAACCACACTTTAATCTTATCCTCCCCCACTCTCTCTCATGCCCATAATCCCATGTGAAATTCAAGTGGGCCCCACTTCCATTTATGAGAAGGTGAGGTGGGCCATGGATGTGGATATTGGATTGGATCTCTAGATCCAAATCCAAATCCAAGTCCACACATGGGTTTGGATTGGGATTTGGATATATATGGTCCAGATCCAATCCAAACTGAATTCTGACTCCTTCGGGCTGTGTTCAAAACGAACGGTTTGTGCGGGGTCTGATAGCATCAGTACTCCGTCTGCATTGGGTATTCGCCAACATGATCGTCTGCTTCTGTTTTCACCTTCCAAAGCTGATTTCAAGTGATGTTTGATGATAACAGGGTCTTGGACGTTCGAGATCCTAGGGGTGGATTCAATACGAGAGTTGCTATGCTGGGCTCGACTTGTGCTCCGGTTCCAGGCTCTCTTTAGCTTTTCTGGTCCTTTCTTGATTAGGCCAAGCTGCTTTGGGGTTTCAAAATATGTTTTAAAAGGTTTTTAAAACCATATTATACATATTTAAAACATATAAAGTTTAAAACATATGTACAGGGTTGTCTGGAAGGCTCTTGAGTTTCCAGCCTCAAAATAGCCCTTTGGGGCTGCTTTTACAAAACCAGGTGGATTCGAGAAATTCGTGGGATTTCGGGGTGTTTACAGGGTAGAGAGAGAAAGGGGGGCCATAAAGTATGAGTGAGAAAGTTGGTAGGCTTGAGTTTTGGTCAAGAGTGGGTTAGCCTTGTGGGTTTAGCCAAGAGTGTGGGTTTAAGCTTGTATGCACCTACACTTGACCTAGGGCTGCACCAACTTGGACATGGGTGCAACCAAGGCAATAGACCGGCGCCAAGGGGTGATTCCTAAACCTAGCCCTAAGCTAGCTCACCTCACCTAGCTATTTCCCCTAAAACCTAACCCAAACCTAACCTAAACCTAACCCTTCTCACCCAAAACCGCCCCAACCTCACCTAGCCGACCTCACCTAGCTAGAACACCTAGACCCTAACCAACTAAGCCTAAACTAACCTAACTAAGGCCCTAACCACTATGTCCCAGCCCACCTAACCGACCTACCCCAAACCACTAACCGACCTACCCCAAACCGTGTCCCAACCCACCTAATTGAAAATATCTGGCCCACAACCCACCAACTGACCTAGCTCTCAATCCCCCTATATAATCCCCTCCTTCATGCGGGTTCCCTCTCTCTCCATGCTCCTAGGACCCGGCCAGCTCTCTTGGATTTCCAGCCCTTCACCCTTGGGACCCGGCCAGCACCTCTCTTCATCCTCTCCACTACAGCCGACTCCATCACCTTCCACTTTCGGCGAGGAACTCCACCCGGCCACCAGCACTTCCTTGTTCCATCCTGCCACCAGCACTTCTTTCTTCCATCCGGCCACCAACACCACCTGCCGCCTCCTTCCTGGTTAGTACCCCACCTCAACCTCATCTAATAAGCACCTCCTTCATTCCCAACCGCACACTCCCATCCACCTGCCACCTTCCCTCCACCCAGCCAGCACCTCTCCACTTTCGGTCGAGCCCTACCTATCCCCAAAACCTATCCCAACTCCTAGTACCACACCTTAGCTCGGCCTACCTTCCCTAAACAACTCCCAACACCGCCGGCCAGCACCCCCTACCTGCCGCAACTATCTACCCAAGGGACTCCCTTTGGCTGCCCAAGGCGACTCATTAAAGCCAAGTCCATGCAAGTTGAACATGGACCAGCTACATGTAAGTGCCTAAACTCGGTCCATGAACTTGCCTTATATTCAATTAAATTTTGACATAGGGTTGTAATAATGGAGCGTAGTCTCCCCCCAAGATGTAATAACTTGGTTTGACACACCAACACCCATGTGCACTTGAGTCTTTCCGCTCTTACTTGCACACCTTTTTGCACACACACAGGCCTTGACAGCCCCTAAGATATAGTTCTATATATATATATTCAGCTGCGTGGGTTTTCATTTAAGTCGTGGGTGTTGTCTTCCAATTCTACACTCATACACATTGAGCTTTCGCTCTTATTCCCAAGACCGTAATAAGGGCCATATTGTAATTTAATTTGGGTGTTTCATTCAAGTTGTGTGCGTGGTCTTTCAATTCCACACTCACACACATTGAGCTTTCGCTCTTATTCCCAAGACCCTAATAAGGGCCATATTGCAATTCTATTTGGGTTTTACATTACAAGTCGTGTGAGTTGTCTTTACATATATACACAACACCCACGCACACGTTGGTGACCTTTGGGCCCATATATATATAGTTGTATTTCCCTTCCGCTATGTCTTTAAGATTTGGGTTTTAAGGTTCAGCTGTGTGAGTAGTCTTTCCATATATACACGACACACACTTACACAATTGAGCCTTTCCGCTCTTAAGATATAGCCATATTTCCCTTTTGCAATTTCCCTTTTGCAATTTACATTACGCAATTTCCCTTAAGCATTGTCTTTCAATTCGGGTTTTCCCTTGGAGTTGTGTGAGTTTGCATTGCATATTCGCCATACCATGAGTTAGGACGCATATTGCATCAAAGCAAACCCCATACTTCTGTGCAAAAATCGCCCAACTTAGGTCACTTGCGCACACACCTAGTTGGCTTAAATAGCATAAACATTGAAAGACATAGGCACGTGCAAATCCCACGTGAAATAAAACTTGCAACCATACAAACAAAACCCAAACACTTTGTGTATTTTCAAAGAGGTTATTTGTTCAAAACGACTTTGCTAAGCGTACAGACTGACCCTTGCGCATCGGTGCAAGAAGGTCTGCAACGAAAAGAGCTCACTTGCTCACAATCGCCCCAAAAGAGTCAGATTTTCAAAACTTACTTCGCTAGCTTGAGTAAGCTAGCTGGCACGCCCTTTTTATAAAAATGACTTAGACACACGAAAAGGTTCACTTCAAGCCTAAGAACCAGAAGTGAGAATTTTCCGTGTCTACAGGATTGGCACGCCCGGTGGGACCTGGGCCTTGTGCAAAGTCAGTTCATATAGAAACACCTCATGAAAATTTTTCAAAGAAGGTGTTTTTAACTTTGTTTGTTGCATTTCATACTTAGGATTTTGAAAGCATTTGAAGCATGTCGAGTCCAGGCTCCCAAGAAGTGTCTAGCCACGGCTCATGCGCATCAAGTTCTCATTCTAGGAGGTTTTCAAAAAAACAAAACAAACTAGAAGAGATTGAGGACTTGAGAAGGGATTTCGAGGCCAAGATCACTGCTCTTAGCCAAGTGGCTGAAGCAGGTGACTCATGTTCGTCAAATGGCGAACCAAAGGCCAAGAAAAAGTTTGAAAAACCTCGCAAACATAAAGAGACTTCCGCAATGGAAGGCAACCAATACCACGAGTCCTTCACACACAAGGACCGTAAAGCCCTATAGTAGCTGTTGAGAGGGCAAAATAAAGAGAAAAGAAGTTATGCCCTGTCTGATTTCTTGCCTATGGACTATGAAACAGACAGTGATGATGAAATACCGAACTTCCATCGGTATGATGGCATGGGAGACCCTAGGTCTCACTTGCAACTTTTCTCTCGTCGAGCCCATAAGAAAAAGGACTCGATGAAATGGGTGTATTGGTTCCCTTTGTCCCTAAAAGGCACAACTACCAAATGGCTGGCTTCCTACGACCTTAGCCAGTTCGCAACTTTTGAAGAGTTAGCGAACTGCTTTATGTAGAGATTCTCGCATAACGTAGAAGTCACGTTGACTTTGAACACCTTGAGGGATACAAAACAAGGTATGAACGAAGACGTACATATGTTTATTGTTCGATGGAGGTCTCTCCTAGGACAAGTGCGAGAGCCAACATCCGAAGGATGCGCAGTCATGCTCATCCTAGATAATTTTAAAAACAAGTTGAAAACCCTTCTCTCGCTTCACGAAATCTCAACTTTCCATACGTTGATAAAAAAAGCATCCCTTTTTAAAACAAATTTGAAAAAAGGGATTTATGATCATTTGTGGAAAGGAAGCGTGGTTTTGAAAACTCGCTTAGAGAAACCCAACACTTATGGGCTACCCACCGCGGATAAAGGGGCAAAGCCCCACAAAATCGCCAATGTCCAGGTGGATCTAAGCCCGGCAAGTGCTTCAAAAAGTTTTGAAAAAATAGAAAATAAAAGGAAGAGAAACTTTCAAAAACCCTTTGAAAGATGGGAGTACACTCCGCTGGGGCAACCTGTGTCGGAGGTCCTAGACCTCCTACTCGCCCAGGGTATGATTGAACTTCCCGAGATTCCCGAGGGAGTTACTTCAAAAGGGTTATTTTTAAACCGATTTTGCAAGTATCATCGGCTCAAAGGCCATGATACAAAGCGTGTTTCTCCCTATTAAATAAAATCGAGAACTTGATAGCAGAAGGCTGGCTCTAGGTCGCTGAGGAACTTGAGCCTGCCCAAGCTATCTTCAAAGAACCCTTCCCCAAGCATGCAAGTACCAGTGGGAAGGGAAAAGAGGTATGTGCTCTCACGATTTCGAAGAGTCTAGCGCATGCATATGAGTCTAGTTTGTCTACTTGTGCATCTACTCTCATACTTTACAAAAAACCCGCCCAAGTAGTCATCCGGGGACCACCAAGAGTTCCGTCCCCGGTTAGACCAGTTTTTAGAATTCATGGTGCTCCAAATCTTTCGATTAAAGATATGTTAGGTATAAACCCTAGGTTGATCGTAGGGGAGGTGGCAAGATCTGGGAGGATCTATCAACCCCCACATCTGCAAAGTGCTAAAAAGGTGGTCAGTGTGCATGGCCCCTCAAAAGCATGTACTTTAGAGTTCTGCCGAAAGCGGAGAAAGGAAATGTCATGTTAAAGGTATATGATTTCGAAAACCATCTTTCAAAGATTCCTATCAACATGTCCATCCTAGAGCTAATACAAACTTCGCCTAGGCATAGACTCGTATTAGAGAAAATTCTAGAAAGAGCAAAGGTTAGTTCGAACATAACCCCAGAATCCTTGTCCAAACAAGTGGCATCCATAGGAGCTACAACGCCCATCGTATTCTCGGAAGACGATGTAGAAAGACCCTACGAGTCCCATAACCAGGCCCTACATATCGAGATGGTTCTGAATAACCACTCTCTGAATAGGTGCCTAATCGATGGGGGAAGAGGGCTCAACATCCTTCCACTTCATGTGGCGAACCAAATCGGAGTCACCTTGACATCTGTAAACCCAAGCCCCATCGTCATCACTGGATACGATGGGAATGCGTCTAGACCGCTAGGATCTATCGAACTCCCCATGGAAACGGGAGGGATAGCACACACGAGGGTGTTCCATGTCCTGGACATCCACCCCCACTATAACCTGTTGCTGGGAAGGCCTTGGATACACAGCTTGTGTGCTGTGCCATCCACCTTCCACAGGTCTGTCAAAATCCCTTTCAGGGACCAAGTCGTAGTGATCCTAGGTGAGAGTCATCCTCAGCTTCAAGGGGTCATAAATTCTCCTTGCTTGTCGAGTTCTCAGACCCATGAGGTAAAATTGGGGCAGACCCTGCTCGAGCCACCAAGGCTCACATTGAAGAACCCTAGGAAGGTCGTATATGTGAATGGGCCACCCAAGGCTGGCCCCCTCAAAGTTCTGACCATTCAAGGAAAACCCAAAAATCTCCTATTTCCAAAACCCCTAGACAAAAAGCCCTATGTGCATAACATAGACGACAACAAGTTCCAGGACCACGATTTATATCAAACTTTCTCTAAAACCAAAAAATCATGGAACATGCTGTTAAATATGGGCTATTTGCCATATAAAAGTCTAGGGGCACAAAATCAGGGTCTCCTAAAACCCATACTGCCTAGGGCAAATCCAAGCCGATATGGGATCGACTATACTCCCAGAATACCACCAGAACCACCCGCTATGACCACCTGGGTCAAGGGTGCCCTGGAGCCTATCTTAGAAGAGACCTATGATTTGGACCTCTTATTCAGAGTCTAACCTGTAGTGTTTTTCCTTTGTAGGTATGATGGAAGATCCCTCAATCATAAATACCAAAAACATTTAAAAACTCGAAATTCAAAAAAATGGAAAAATTACAAAAGCCAAAAACACTTGAAAATGAAAAACTCGAAAAAAGAGTAGTTTGTATTGTTCCCAAAATTCTCGTTTTACAAAAACACAAAAAAATAGAAAATTTACAAAATTCCAAAAAGATTTTGTACATAAATGCTCCTGGTAAGGATTTGGAAAAAGCCAAAGATTTCGAAAGAAACGTTGTCTGCATAACTAGACCAAAAATTTCGAAGTTGATAGAAATTCCAAATGTGAAACCAGGTTTTTTAAAAATCCATGCATCAAATTTCCTAGGATCTATAAACCTTGAGAATGATCAAAGCCCAGAGGTGGATCCCCTTGAGGAAGAAGATCCCACTTCTGAGCTCCCAGAATTTCATAAAATTCTCGATTTTGAAAAGCCTTCAAATTCAGTAGGAGGAGATTTCATAGAGATAAATCTAGGGAATGATTCAAAGCCCAAGCTCATTAAGGTAGGCGAATGTTTGCATGAGCATAAAAGATCATCATTCATTGCATTTCTAAAAACCTACTTAGATGTGTTTGCATGGACGTATGAAGACATGCCGGGCATAAACCCCAGTATTGTCGAGAATCATCTTCCCTTAGATGCGGATGTGAAACCCATAAAGCAAAAGCTTAGGAAAATACATCCGAATGTATACACTCAAGTCAAAGAGGGTTTAGAAGATCTGTTAAAAGCCGGATTTATCAAACCCATTGCGTATTCTGATTGGTTATCCAATATAGTTGTTGTTCGAAAAACCAATGGGAAGATTCGAATATGCATCGACTTTAGAAACCTGAATAAAGCCACTCCAAAGGATAATTATCCTTTACCAAACATAGATTTGATAGTCGATAGTACTGCAAATCACGAAATGTTTTCGTTTATGGATGGCTATTCAAGGTATAACCAAATCAAACTAAGCCCACGAGATCAGGGTAAGACCGCTTTCACAATCCCATGGGGCACGTACTGCTATATAGTCATGCCCTTTGGTTTGAAAAATGCCGGCGCCACATACCAAAGAGCTATGACCACGATCTTCTATGATCAGATTCATGAGCTCGTAGAGGTATATGTGGATGATCACTTGGCCAAATCCAAAACTCGATGCACTCATATCGAATGTTTACAAAAGATTTTCAAAAGGCTTAGACTTTACAAAGTAAATCTAAACCCTCAGAAGTGTGTGTTCGAAGTAGAGTCTGGAAAGCTCTTAGGCTTTATGGTGAGCCAAAGGGGCATAGAAGTTGACCCCTCTAAGTGTAGAGCCATCATAGACATGGCTCCACCCTCCAATCTCATGCAAATTTGTAGCCTCCAAGGTCGATTACAATCCATTCGTAGGTTTATCACAAACCTAATGACTAGATGCGAACCCTTCAACAAGTTGTTGAGAAAGGGCACGAAATTTTCATGGGATGACGACTGCCAAAAGTCATTTGAAAGACTAAAGGCATACTTAGTTAATCCCCCTGTTTTAAATCCTCCAAAGCAAGGAAAACCTCTTCTACTTTACATTTCCGTGCATACAAATGCCTTGGGAGCTTTGTTAGATCAATACGAGGATGATACTCACAAGGAGTATGCTATATATTATATTTCAAAAACTCTCTTGGCTTATGAAAGGAATTATCAAGCCATGGAGAAGACGTGCTTGGCCCTAGTTTGGCCTGCCAGAAATTTTGACACTATTTCCTAGATCATGAGATCTGGATAGTGTCCAAGCTTGATCCAATCAAGCATTTTTTCGAAAAAACCATTCTCACTGGTAGATTGGGCAAATGGCAACTCCTTCTAATGGAGTATGACCTGAAATACCATCATCAGATCTCCATTAATGGGCAAGCCCTAGCTGACTACGTGGCTGAGTTCCCCCTAGAGGACGCATATCCCACACTTAGTGAATTGCCTGATGAAGGCATATTGCAAAACCAATTTCAAAACCACATTTTGACAAACTCTTTCGAAAACCAAGTGTGGAAGATGCATTTCGATGGGGCACAAAACCAACGAGGGGCTGGTGCTGGGGTCATCCTCATATCCCCTGAAAAGGGTGAGATCCTATTGACGTAGAAAGTTTCCGCTCCTGGTTGTTAGGCCTGAAGCGAACCTTTTCGTGTGTCTAAGTCCTATTTAAGCAAAAGGGCGTGCCAGCTAGGTGTGTGTTATGAACACGTGACCTAAGTGGGGCGATTTTGAGCGGAAGTATAGGGTTTGCTTTAATGCAATATGCGTCCTAACTCGTGGTATGGCGTATATGCAATGCAAACTCACGCAACTCCAAAGGGAAAACCCGAATTGAAAGACAATGCGGAAGGGAAATGACTTGAAATGTAAATTGCAAAAGGAAAAATGCGAAAGGGAAATATGGCTATATCTTAAGAGCAGAAAGGCTCAATAGTGCAAGTGTGTGTCGTGTATATATGTAAAGACTACGCACACTGCTGAACCTTAAAGTCCAAATCTTAAAGACATAGCCGAAAGGGAAATACTTATAATATATATGGGCCCGAAGGTCGCCAGCGTGTTGTGTGGGTGTTGTGTGTATATTGAAAGACAACTCATGTAGACGCGCAAAAATCCCCGCCTCTCTCCTTTTCAGGGCTTGGAGCGGATCCTCTCGTGTGTCTAAGGCCTATTTATATAAACAGGGCATGCCAGCTAGCTTACCTAAGCTAGCGAAGATATATTCTAAACTGACTTCTAATCGTGGCGACTGTGAGCAAGTGAGCTCTTGTCGTCGCAGACCTTCTTGCACCGATGTGCAAGGGTCAGTCTGTACGCTTTAAAAAATCGAGTTTTAGGGTATAGAAAGCCTACGAAGTGGTTCAAGGTGTTTAATTCGGGTCTTTTAGATACGATTGCAGATTTTAGATCACGTGGATTTGCACGTGCCTAAGTCTTTCCTTTTATCCCTTATTGGGCCACCTAGTTTGTGTGTTATGAACACTCCACTACATGGGCGAATTTGAGAGGGAATACGGGGCTTGCTTCGATGCAATATGCGTCCTACCTCGTGGTATGGCGTAGATGCAATGCAAACTCACGGTACTCCAAAGGGAAAACCCGAATGTAAAGACAATGCCGAAGGGAAATAACCGAAGGGAAATGACTTGTAATGTAAATGCCGAAGGGAGATATGTATATATGGTATGTATATGGGCCCTTACTCGGGTCTTGCAAATAAGAGCGAAGGCTCAATGTGGGTGCGTGCTTGAATTGAAAGACTTACACACACGACATGAAATTAAACCCAAATATAACTTGCAGTATGGCCTTGATTAAGGTCTTGGGAATAAGAGCGAAAGCTCAATGTGTGTGAGTGCTTGAATTGAAGTACTACGCACACAACATGAAATTAAACCCAAATAGTATAACACGACCCTTACTTGGGTCTTTCAAATAAGAGCGAAAACTCAATGTGTGTGAGTGCTTGAATTGAAAGACTTACACACACGACATGAAATGAAAACCCAAATAGTATAGCTCGGCCCTTACTTGGGTCTTTCAAATAAGAGCGAAGGCTCAATGTGTGTGAGTGCTTGAATTGAAAGACTTACACACACGACATGAAATGAAAACCCAAATAGTATAGCTCGGCCCTTACTTGGGTCTTTCAAATAAGAGCGAAGGCTCAATATGTGTGAGTGCTTGAATTGAAAGACAACATACCCAACTTAAGCAAAAACCCTATGAAAATTAAAGTATATATATATATATATATATATATATATATATATATATATTAGGGGCTGATTAGGCCCGTGTGTGTTCAAAATCGTGCACAACTAAGAGAGTGCACGTGTGTGGGTGTGCCAAGCCACGTTATTACAAGCGGGGGGAGACTATGCTCCGTTATTACAACCCCGTATCGAATTGAATCTTAAGCAAGTACACAACTAAGGACCGAGTTAGGCACTTACTAATAGCTGGTCCGAAGATGCCTTGCTTGAGCGTGGGCTTGGCCTTTGCCTTGGGCTGCAAAAGGGAGCTCCACGAAGTTGAACGGCAAGGGGAGGTGCTGGCTGGATGTCTTTGGTGCACGGAAGAGGCTCCTTGAAGATGGCCGGCGACTAAGGATGGGCTGGTTTTGTATGTAGGGCTAAGGTGACTATGTAGGGTTACTAAGGAAGGTTGAGTTTAGAGAGTATGGTGCTAAGGGGGCCTAAGGGAATGGTCTAATGGAGCACCTAAGGTTGGCGTGTGGCTGGCCGAATGAAGAGGTGATAGTCGGTTGGAGTGGCCGACTAGGGGAACTTGGTAGTGGCGGGTTGCTAGGGTGGCTAGGAGTGGAGTAAGGGAAGGGAACTAGCTAGGATATGGGGTAAAGTAGTGGTGGTTGTGGTGAGGTGATAGGGGCAGATCTTAGGGAGTTGGATAGGGTGGCCGGGTGTAGCTAGGGGGTCTAGGTAGTGGTGGGTAGTTAGGGTGGTTATGGCCTGGCCGAGTGGGAATGGTGGCGGCAAGTGGATGGTGTTAGGGTAAGGTGGTGGTATGGTGGGTGGCTGAGAGTGGAGAGGGAGTGAAGAAGGGGTAAGGTGGAGTGTGGGTGTAAACACCCCGAAATCCCATGAATTTCTTAAACAAACCTGGTTTTATACAAGCAGCCCCAAAGGGCCATTTTGAATCTGGAAACCCAGGAGCCTTCCAGACAACCCTGTATATATAGGTTTTAAACTTTATATTTCAAAAATATGTGATATGGGTTTTGAAAACCTTTTAAAACATGTTTTGGAACCCCGAAGCAGCTTGGCCTAATCAAGACAGGACCAGGAAAGCTAAGAAGAGCCCGGAACCGGAGCACATGTCAAGCCCGGCACAACAACTCTTGTATCAAATTCACACCCCCAAGATCTCGAACGTCCAAGACCCTGTTATCATCAAAACATCCTTTGAAGTCATCTCTGGAAAGCGAAAACAGAGGCGGACGATCATGTTGGCGAAGACCCAATGCAGACGGAGCATTGATGCTGTCAGGCCCCGCACAAACCGTTCGTTTTGAATACAGCTCGAAGGAGTTAGAGTTCAGCTTGGATTGGATCTGGACCATATATATCCAGATCCCAATCCAAACCCATGTATGGACTTGGATTTGGATTTGGATTCAAAAATCCAATCCAATATCCATATCCATGGCCCACATCACCTTCTCATAAATGGAGGTGGGGCCCACTTGAAATTCACTTGGGATTATGGGCATGAGAGAGAGTGGGGATGGATAAGATCAAGTGTGGTTGTAATTAAGCTTGACTTGTGTGTCAAGTTTGGGGTTAATCATGTGGGTTAGCCTAGTTTAGTAGGTTTAAGCTTGTAATTAGCCAAAACCTAACCTAGGGCTGCACCAACATGAAGTGGTTAAGGTCTATGGGCCATGCAAAGGGAGCTCCTTCACCTAAACCTAACCCAAAATACCTAATCCTAGCCTTCCACCCTAATCCACCCCTAATCTGAGCCTAATCACCTAACCCACTTCCCTAATCCCGGCCTAATCCCAACCTAATCACCTAACCCACTTCCCTAATCCTTCCCTAAACGTAGGTTAATTTTCCTAAACCTAGCCTAATCCTAGCCTAATCACCTAACCTAGTTCACTAAACCTCACCCTAGAACCCAACCACCTAACCAAACCCTAAACCCCTAAACCACCCCTAGCCCACAATCTACCCAAACCACTAGTATTTAAAATATATGGCCCTACCCATTCCAGCCCACCTTATCTTCATACCACCCTACCTAAACTACCTAACCACTACCCCAAACACAGCCCTAACCGACCTACCCAAGCCCAGCCGAGTCCTCTCCTTCCTCCACTTCCCCAAGCTCCACCTGCTCCACCTGGTCCACATCCCACCACCACCAGCACCACCACCACCACCACCATTCCAGCCGAAGCCCCCTCCATCGTCATCTTCTTCACCCGACCGAACCAGCCGAGCCCCCACATCCGGCTGCTCCTCAACCACCCGCCGCCTCTTCATCCGGTTAGTACCCCACACTCTACCTAGCTCCTTCTCCACTCCCTCTCCACTCCCAGCCACCCACTATACCACCACCTTACCCTAATATCAGCCACTTGCCGCCACCACTCCCACTCGGAGAAGCCTTAGTCACCCTAACTACCCGCCACTACCTAACCACCCTAGCTACACCCGGCCACCCTATTCGACTTCCTAAGACCTTCCCATAGCACTCCCTTACACCCACTATCCCCACTACCACCTAGCCCCATCACCTAGCTAGCTTCCTTCCTATACTCCACCCATAGCTATCCTAGCAGCCCGACACCACCATATTTCCCTAGTCGGCCACTTCAACCGACTATCCCTTCCATTCGGCCAGCCACCTCTTTTCCCCTAGGTGTCCCATTTGATCTTCCCTTAGGCCCCCCTTAGGGCCATACTCCCTAACACGATATACTCTCCTAGTGACCCTATATACTCACCTTGCCCAGCCCCTTTCATCCCCCACATCAAGGCGACACCCTTGCTAGCAGCCGGCCACCTTCAAGGCGCCTCTCCCGTGCCCCATTTGCAGCTCGGCCAGCACCTCTTGCCGTTCACCCTCGCGGAGCTCCCTTTTGCAGCCCAAGGCGAAGGCCAAGTCCACGCTCAAGCAAGGCCTCTACGGACCAGCTACTAGTAAGTGCCTAACTCGGTCTTTAGTTGTATACTTGCTTGAGATTCAATTCGATTCGGGGTTGTAATAACGGAGCATAGTCTCCCCCCGCTTGTAATAATGTGGCTTGGCACACCCACACACGTGCACTCTCTTAGTTGTGCACGATTTTGAACACACACGGGCCTAATCAGCCCCTAATACATAAGTATATACATATACTTTCATTTTTGAAGGGTTTTTGCTTAAGTTGGGTGCGTTGTCTTTCAATTCAAGCACTCACACACATTGAGCTTTCGCTCTTATTTGAAAGACCCAAGTAAGGGTCGACCTATACTATTTGGGTTTCATTTCATGTCGTGTGGGTAAGTCTTTCAATTCAAGCACTCTCACACATATTGAGCTTTCGCTCTTATTTGAAAGACCCAAGTAAGGGCCGACCTATACTATTTGGGTTTCATTTCATGTCGTGTGTAAGTCTTTCAATTCAAGCACTCTCACACACATTGAGCCTTCGCTCTTATTCCCAAGACCTTAGTAAAGGCCTTATTGCAGTTATATTTGGGTTTCATTTATGTCGTGTGCGTAGTACTTCAATTCAAGCACTCACACACATTGAGCCTTCACTTTTATTTGCAAGACCCAAGTAAGGGCTCATATACATACTCTATATACATATCTCCCTTCGGCACTTACTTTACAAGTCATTTCCCTTCGGTTATTTCCCTTCAGTATTGTCTTTACATTCGGGTTTTCCCTTTGGAGTAGCGTGAGTTTGCATTGCATCTACGCCATACCACGAGGTAGGACGCATATTGCATCAAAGCAAGCCCCGCTCGAACTCGCCCATGTAGTGGAGTGTTCATAACACACAAACTAGGTGGCCCGAAAAGGGATAAAAGAAAAGACTTAGGCACGTGCAAATCCACGTGATCTAAAAACATGCAATCGCATTTAAAAGACCCAAAATAGACACCTTGAACCGCTTCGTAGACTTTCTCTCCCAAAAACTCGATTTTTGCAAAGCGTACAGACTGACCCTTGCGCATCGATGCAAGAAGGTCTGCGACGACAAGAGCTCACTTACTCACAGTCGTCACATTTAGAAGTCTGTGTTAAATATATCTTCGCTAGCTTAGGTAAGCTAGCTGGCACGCCCTGTTTGCATAAATAAGGCCTTAGACGCATGAGAGGATCCGCTCTGAGCCCTGAAAAGGTGAGAGGCGGGGATTTTTTTCGCGCTTCTACAGAGATTGGCACGCCCGGTGGGACGTGAGCCTTTCAAAAATCGAGTTTTTAAGTAGAAGTCTTGCGAAAATTTTGCAAAAGGTGTCATTTTAACTTGTTTTCTTTGCTTGTACATAGGACATTTTGAAAAAGCTTGAAAAGCATGTCAAAATCCAATCCAAGTGAAGTGTCGAGCCAAGGCTCATGTGCATCAAGTTCTCACTCTAGGAGGATTTTCAAAAACAAAATAAAACTAGATGAAATCGAGGACTTGAGAAGGGAGTTTGAGGCCAAAATCGATGCTCTCAGCCAAGAGGCTGAAGTAGGCGATTCATGTTCATCAAACGGTGAACAAAGGCCTAAAAAGAAATCTGAAAAACCTCGCAAGCACAAAGAGGCCTCCATAATGGAAGGCAACCAATACTACGAGTCCTTCACACAAAAGGACCGTAAAGCCCTACAATAGTTGCTGAAAGGGCAAAATAAAGAGAAAAGAAGCTACGCCCTGTCTGATTTCCTTCCTATGGATTACGAAACAGACAGTGACGATGAAATACCGAACTTCCATCGGTATGATGGCATGGGAGACCCTAGGTCTCACTTACAGCTTTTCTCACGTCGAGCCCATAAGAAGAAAAAGGACTCGATGAAATGGGTGTATTGGTTCCCTTTATCCCTTAAAGGCACAACTGCCAAATGGCTGGCTTCCTATGACTTAAGCCAGTTCGCTACTTTTGAAGAGTTAGCGAACTACTTCATGCAAAGATTTGCACACAACGTAGAAGTCACGCCAACCCTAAATACCTTAAGGGATACAAAGCAAGGCATGAACAAAGACGTACATGCCTTCATTATAAGATGGAGGTCGCTTTTGGGCCAAGTGCGAGAGCCCATATCCGAAGGATGCGCAGTAATGCTCATCCTAGATAACTTTAAAAGCGAGTTAAAAACCCTTCTCTCGCTCCATGAGATTTCAACTTTCCATAAGTTGATCAAAAAGGCCTCTCTTTTCGAAACCAACTTACGAAAAGGGACATACGATCACTTGTGGAAAGGAAGTGCCGTTCCAAAAACCCGCTTGGAAAAGCCCATTGCATATGGGCTGCCCACGACGGACAAAGGAGCAAAGCCCCATAAAATCGCCAATGTTCGGGTGGATCCAGGCGTGGCGGGCACTTCCAAAAATTTTGAAAAGTTAGAAAATAAGAGGGAGCGAAATTTTGAAAAACCGGTTGAAAAACGGGAGTATACTCCGCTGGGGCAACCTGTGTCGGAGGTCCTAGACCTCCTACTTGCCCAGGGCATGATAGAACTCCCTGAAATCCCCGAAGGAGTCACTTCCAAAGGGGGGTATTTGAATCGATTTTGTAAGTATCATCGGCTCAAAGGCCATGATACCAAACGCTGCTTCTCCCTCTTAGATAAAATTGAGAACTTGATAGCAGAAGGCCGGCTCCAGGTCACTGCGGAACCTAAGCCACCTCAAGCTATCTTCAAGAAACCCTTTCCCAAACACGCCAGTAGCAGTGGGAAAGGAAAGGAGGTATGTACCCTCACCATTTCCAAGGAACTAACGCAAAAACCAGAACCTGGTCGACCTACTTGTGCGCCCATTCTTTTACTATACAAGAAGCCTACCCAAGTCGTCATTCGGGGACCACCAAAAGTGGAAACCCCGGTAAAACCAGTTTTTAAAATCCAAGGTTCTCCTCAGCTCATCCTTAGAGCCAAGTTTAGTGCGAACCCTAGGCTGGTCGTGGGGGAAGTCACTAGATCCAGGAGGATCTATCAACCCCCGCACCTTCAAGGTGCTCAAAAGGTGGTCAGTGTGCTTAGCCCCTCAAAAGCATGTATCCCTAGTGTTCTGCCAAAAGCAGATAAGGACAAAGTCATCCTAAATCCTTATGACTTCGAAAACCACCTTTCAAAGATTCCTATTCACATGTCTATCCTAGAGCTTATAAAAACTTCGCCTAGGCATAGACTTGTATTAGAGAAAATTCTAGAAAGGGCCAAGGTTGATTCGAACATAAGTCCGAAATCCTTGTCTGCCCAAGTGGCTTTATTAGGAGCAAAATCGCCCATCACTTTCTCGAAAGATGATGTAGATAGACCCTACGAAACCCATAACCAGACCCTGCATATCGAGGTGGTTCTAAACAACCACTCTCTGGACAAGTGCCTAGTCGATGGTGGAGGAGGGCTCAACATCCTTCCACTTCATGTGGCGTACAAAATCGGAGTCACCTTGACTTCAGTGAACCCAAGCCCCATCGTTATCACTGGATACGATGGGAATGCGTCTAGACCTTTAGGATCCATCGAACTCCCAATGGAAACGGGAGGGATCGAACACACGAGGGTGTTCCATGTCTTGGACATCCACCCCCATTATAACCTGTTGTTGGGAAGGCCCTGGATACACAGTTTGTGCGCTGTGCCATCCACCTTCCACAGGTGTGTCAAGATCCCTTTTAGGGACCAGGTCGTAGTGATCCTAGGTGAGAGTCACCCACAGCTTCAGGGGATCATAAACTCCCCTTGTTTATCAAGCTCCCAAGCCCATGAGGCTTTCCTGGGGCAAATTATGGTTGAGCCACCTCGGCTCGTGTTGAACAACCCTAGGAAGGTTGTATGTGTGAAGGGGCCGCCCAAAGCAGGCCCCCTCCCGACTTTAATCCTTCTAGGAAAACCCAAGCGTTCCCTATTTCCAAAACCCCTGGACAAGAGGCCATATGAGCATAATATGGACGATAGCATGTTCCAGGACCACGACTTGTATCCAACTTTTTCGAAAAACAAAAAGTCGTGGAACATGTTGTTGAACATGGGCTACATGCCCTACAAGAGTCTAGGGGCACAGAGCTAGGGTCTCCTAGAGCCCATCCTTCCTAGGGCCAATCCAAGCCGATATGGGATCGGCTATACTCCCCGAATACCGCCGGAGCCACCTCCTGTGACCACCTGGGTCAAGGGTGCCCCGGAGCCTGCCTTAGAAGAGACCTATGATTTAGACCTCCTATTCCGAGTCTAACCCATAGTGTTTTCCCTTTGTAGGTATGACGGAAGATCTCTTTTCTAAAAATACAAAAACATTTGAAAAACTTAAAATCAAAAAATCGAAAAACAAGAAAAACCAAAAACAATGGAAAAACAAAAACTCGAAAAAAGAGTGCTTTGTATAGTTCCCAAAGTTCTTGTTTTACAAAAACCCAAAAAAATCGAAAATTTGGAAAATACCAAAAAGATTTTGTACATAGCTGCTCCTGGTAAGACTTTGGCAAAAGAAAAGGATTTCGAAAGAAACGTTGTCTACATAGCCAGACCAAAAATTTTGAAATCACTTGAAAATCCAAGTACAAAACCAGGTCATTTTGAAAACCACGCATCAAATTCCCTCGGGTCTATAGCCCACGAGAATGATCAAAGCCCAGAAGTGGATCCCCTTGAGGAAGATCCCACTTCTGAGCTCCCAGAATTTCATAGAATTCTCGATTTTGAAAGACCTTCCCAATCAGTAGGAGGAGATTTCATAGAGGTGAACCTAGGGGATGATTCCAATCTCAAAACCATCAAAATAGGCACATGCTTGCATGAAACCGAAAGGTTAGCATTCATTGCATTCCTACGAACCTATTTAGATGTGTTTCCATGGACGTATGAAGACATGCCGGGCATAGATCCCAGCATAGTCGAGCATCGTCTTCCCTTAGATGTAGGTGTAAAACCCATAAAGCAGAAGCTTAGGAAAATACACCCGAATGTACACATGCAAGTCAAAGAGGGTTTAGAAGATCTGCTAAAAGCCGGATTTATAAAACCCATTGCGTATTCTGATTGGTTATCAAATATCGTTGTAGTTCGAAAAACCAATGGGAAAATTCGAATATGCATCGATTTCAGAAACCTGAATAAAGCCACTCCAAAGGATAATTATCCTTTACCAAACATAGATTTGATAGTCGATAGTACTGCAAATCACGAAATGTTTTCATTCATGGATGGTTATTCAGGCTATAATCAAATCAAACTAAGTCCACGAGATCAGGGTAAGACCGCCTTCACAACCCCATGGGGCACGTACTGCTATACAGTCATGCCCTTTGGTTTGAAAAACGCCGGCGCAACATACCAACGAGCCATGACCACGATCTTCCATGATCAAATTCATGAGCTTGTAGAAGTGTATGTAGATGATCTCTTGGCGAAATCCAAAACCCGATGCACTCATATCGAATGTTTACAAAAGATTTTCGAAAGGCTTAGGCTTTACAAAGTAAAGCTAAACCCTCAAAAATGTGTGTTCGGGGTAGAATCAGGGAAGCTTCTAGGCTTTATGGTGAGCCAAAGGGGAATAGAAGTCGACCCCTCTAAGTGTCGAGCCATCATAGACATGGCTCCACCCTCCAATCTTACCCAAATCCGTAGCCTCCAGGGTTGATTACAATCCGTTCGCCGATTCATATCGAATCTGGCCACTAGATGCGAACCCTTCAACAAACTGTTGAGGAAGGGCACGAAATTCTTATGGTATGACGAATGTCAAAAGTCCTTCGAGAGACTGAAGGCATACTTGGTTAATCCCCCCGTTTTGAATCCTCCAAAGAAAGGAAAACCACTTTTATTATACATCTCCCTGCATTCAAATGCTTTAGGAGCCCTGTTGGCTCAATACGAGGATGACACCCATAAGGAGTATGCCATCTACTATATTTCGAAAACTCTCTTGGCTTATGAACGAAATTATCAAGCCATGGAGAAGACGTGCTTGGCCCTAGCTTGGGCCTGCCAGAAGTTCAGACACTATTTCCTAGATCATGAGATCTGGATAGTGTCCAAGCTTGATCCAATCAAGCACTTGTTCGAAAAACCCATTCTCACGGGTAGATTCGGCAAATGGCAACTCCTTCTAATGGAGCATGATCTGAAATACCATCACCAAATCTCCATTAAAGGGCAAGCCCTAGCAGATTACGTGGCTAAATTCCCCTTAGAGGACGCATATCCCACTCTTGTAGAAATGCCTGATGAAGGCATATTGCAAAACCATTTTCAAAACCACATTTTGGCAAACTCTTTCGAAAACCAAGTGTGGAAGATGCACTTCGATGGGGCCCGAAACCAACGAGGTGCTGGTGCTAGGGTCATCCTAATCTCCCCTGAAAAGGGCGAGATTCCCATAGCAGTCCGCTTAGATTTCGAATGTTCCAACAACGTAGCTGAGTATGAAGCACTCATACAAGGCCTAAGGATTTCGAAAACTCTAGGGGCATCATGCATCGAGGTCTTTGGAGATTCGCTCCTTGTCATAAACCAGGTTTTGAAAATTTGGCAAGTACGTAATGAGAAACTACTTCCATATCATGAGTTGGCCACTCGACTGGTCCAATCCTTCCAATCGTGTAAACTCACACACATAGGAAGAGAGGACAATGGCATCGCCGATGCCCTCTCCTCCTTGGGTTCAGCCTTGAAGGTCAATCCCATTTCAGGGACCAGATCTTTGGAAATATGGCATGCGCCACACCCATCCACACACGACTTGGATATTTGCCAAAACAACCCAGAGTCTATTGAAAAACACTGGTTTTATGACAAAAACAATTTGTAGAAAAAGGGGGATTCACCGAGGATGCCACATCCAAAGATAAGGCATTCATTCGTAAGATTTCGACCCGATACACCATTCTGGGTGGGGTCTTATACAAAAAAAGTTTTACCGGCATTCTGCTTAGGTGTATCGACCTAGACGAGGCTAGGATAGTGATGCATGAGTTCCACGATGGAGAATGTGGAGGTCATGTTAATGCCAACATGATGGCAATGAAAATACTTAGAGGGGGCTATTTTTCGTCCACCCTGAAAAAGGATTGTCACGATCATGTTAGGAAGTGTCATCCATGTCAAGTGTATGGGCACGCCATTCATATCCCTTCATCTGCATTGCATTCCGTGGTCAGCCCCTGGCCATTTACCATGTGGGCGTTTGACATCGTAGGCCCAATATTTCCAAAGGCCTCGAATGAGCATCGATTTATTTTAGCAGCCACGGAGTATTTCTCCAAGTGGGTGGAAGCCATTTCCCTAACCAATGTAATGGGGCAACATGTGGTGGCTTTCATCCGGAGGAATATCTTGGCTCGATTTGGGGTTCCACGAGACCTTGTGTCTGATAATGGCACCCCATTCAAGAACGAGCGGATGGTTAAATTGTGCAACACGTATGGCATAACTCACCACTTCTCCTCGCCCTACTACCCTCAAGGCAACGGCCAAGCCGAAGCCACAAACAAGACTCTCATTAGTATTATTGAGAAAACCTTAGAGAAGGGTAGGACGTGGCACGAGAAGCTGGATGAAGCCTTATGGGCTTATAGGACTTCCATCCGGACTCCCACGAATGCCACACCATTCGAATTGGTCTATGGCACAAACGCCATTCTTCCCATTCATACTAAACTGCATTCATTCCATACATCTATAGCACTCGACCTCCCCCTAGAGACGCTTCAGCATGCTAGGATGGCCGAACTAGATTTGCTAGATGAGAGGCGACTCCTTGCCATGGATCATGCTCGTGCATACCGACAAAGGATAGCCCGACATTATAGCAAACACATGAGACCTCGCCACTTTGAAGTGGGAGATCTGGTCTTAAAAACCATCCACCATCGTGGCCCACACCCCCTAGGCAAGTGGCGCCCCAACAAGGATGGACCCTATGTTGTACGAGCAACCACTACGAACAATTCGTATTGGTTGATCGATGTAGAAGGTAGGAATTTAGTAGATCCTATCAATATTCAATACTTAAAGAAGTATCATGTGTAGGATCTGGATTAAATTCCATTTTTCGAAAATTTTTAGGGATAGCTGCCCTGAGACATGTGAATAAGGTGCAAAAGCAAAGTCGTGTGAACCTAAGTGGAGAGAATTCGCACTTGTGAAAGAGTGGAGTTTTCAAAATCGTGGTTACATTTCAAAATCCTTCTTCTTACAAAGAAAGGCCTAGTTCAACATAGCAAGATACTTGCAAGTGGTACGTGCTATTTCTAAATAGGCTGATCTAGAATGGATCGAGTGTAGGCTTGGGATAAGTCCTCCCCTCTTCTCTTCTCCTTCCAAAAGGAAAACAAAGGCCCAAAACAAAAGGGAATTTCCCATTCAAAGTCTCTTTCCAAAAGAAAGAAACCAGAATTTAAAAGAAAAATCGATTCTCTTATAAAAAAGAGGGATTAAAGAAAAAATACTCCCAAAGGGAGACCCTCGATGAAAAAAAGGAAAAAGAGGCCAAAAAGCTCAAAAAGAGCAGTTTTTTGCCTTCTGTGCCTCAAACCACGGGACGCTTCAAAAGGGACCGTGGTATCTCTTTCCCATCCCTGGCTTATCCCAAGCTAAAGCATGGTTCATTTCGAGGAATCCTAAAGTAAAAATAGGATTTACTTACTTGAATTTCATCTTGTTTGAGAATTCGATGTTTCGAGTAAGGCGTAGGAATTTGAAATATGCCTTGTTTTCTTATAAAACCTCCGCTAGATAAGCGAGTGTTAAGACTCAAACAAGGGCAAGCACGAAGAGCTCGAGATCCTTAGGATCGAGGCTCAAGACAGTTGTCCCCTTTTGTAAATAGCTTTTGTAAATAAGTTTTGAAAATCGAACATCGAACAGCATAGGATTTGCTCACTTGGAGCAGTAGGCCTTGTAAGTCTCTAGAGTTCGACCACATCTGGTCTCTGGGAGGTCGCCACTCCTGGCACCACACCCATGTCATTTGCATTCCACGCATGGTACTTGCATGAACATGATCCCATTTTAGGACCAGATTCCATAGAACCCTTTGGCGTAATATCTCCTCCTACCAGAGTTTGTAAATTGAAATTTTTGCTAAAAATGGGGACGATCCCATGTTTTTCGTGGATAGATCTAGGGAGACATTGAAACGGGTGTTTGTCATCTTTGCCCTTATCCAAATCAATTTGGACAAGGCCAAAGAGGGGCATCTGTAAACACCCCGAAATCCCATGAATTTCTTAAACAAACCTGGTTTTATACAAGAAGCCCCAAAGGGCCATTTTGAATCTGGAAACCCAAGAGCCTTCCAGACAACCCTGTATATATAGGTTTTAAACTTTATATTTCAAAAATATGTGATATGGGTTTTGAAAACCTTTTAAAACATGTTTTAGAACCCCGAAGCAGCTTGGCCTAATCAAGACAGGACCAGGAAAGCTAAGAAAAGCCTGGAATCGGAGCACATATAAAGCCCGGCACAGCAACTCTTGTATCAAATTCACACCCCCAAGATCTCGAACGTCCAAGACCCTGTTATCATCAAAACATCCTTTGAAGTCATCTCCGGAAAGCGAAAACAGAGGCGGACGATCATGTTGGCGAAGACCCAACGCAGACGGAGCACTAATGCTGTCAGGCCCCGCACAAACCGTTCGTTTCGAATACAGCTCGAAGGAGTTAGAGTTCAGTTTGGATTGGATCTGGACCATATATATCCAGATCCCAATCCAAACCCATGTATGGACTTGGATTTGGATTTGGATTCAAAAATCCAATCCAATATCCATATCCATGGCCCACATCACCTTCTCATAAATGGAGGTGGGGCCCACTTGAAATTCACATGGGATTATGGGCATGAGAGAGAGTGGGGATGGATAAGATCAAGTGTGGTTGTAATTAAGCTTGACTTGTGTGTCAAGTTTGGGGTTAATCATGTGGGTTAGCCTAGTTAAGTGGGTTTAAGCTTGTAATTAGCCAAAACCTAACCTAGGGTTGCACCAACATGAAGTGGTTAAGGTCTATGGGCCATGCAAAGGGAGCTCCTTCACCTAAACCTAACCCAAAATACCTAATCCTAGCCTTCCACCCTAATCCACCCCTAATCTGAGCCTAATCACCTAACCCACTTCCCTAATCCCGGCCTAATCCCAACCTAATCACCTAACCCACTTCCCTAATCCTTCCCTAAACCTAGTTTAATTTCCCTAAACCTAGCCTAATCCTAGCCTAATCACCTAACCTAGTTCACTAAACCTCACCCTAGAACCCAACCACCTAACCAAACCCTAAACCCCTAAACCACCCCTAGCCCACAATCTACCCAAACCACTAGTATTTAAAATATCTGGCCCTACCCTTTCCAGCCCACCTTATCTTCATACCACCCTACCTAAACCACCTAACCACTACCCCAAACCCAACCCTAACCGACCTACCCATCCCCATATAACCCCCCCCCCTTGGGGGCGGGTTTTCCTATCTAGAAGCCTTCCCCAAGCCCAGCTGGGTCCTCTCCTTCCTCCACTTCCCCAAGCTCCACCCGCTCCACCTGCTCCACATCCCACCACCACCGCCACCACCATTCCAGCCGAAGCCCCCTCCATCGTCATCTTCTTCACCCGACCGAACCAGCCGAGCCCCCACATCCGGCTGCTCCTCAACCACCCGCCGCCTCTTCATCCGGTTAGTACCCCACACTCTACCTAGCTCCTTCTCCACTCCCTCTCCACTCCCAGCCACCCACCATACCACCACCTTACCCTAATATCAGCCACTTGCCACCACCACTCCCACTCGGCCAAGCCTTAGTCACCCTAACTACCCGCCACTACCTAACCACCCTAGCTACACCTGGCCACCCTATTCGACTTCCTAAGACCTGCCCATAGCACTCCCTTACACCCACTACCCCCACTACCACCTAGCCCCATTACCTAGCTAGCTTCCTTCCCATACTCCACCCATAGCTATCCTAGCAGCCCGACACCACCATATTTCCCTAGTCGGCCACTTCAACCGACTATCCCTTCCATTCGGCCAGCCACCTCTTTTCCCCTAGGTGTCCCATTCGATCTTCCCTTAGGCCCCCCTTAGGGCCATACTCCCTAACACTATATACTCTCCTAGTGACCCTATATACTCACCTTGCCCAGCCCCTTTTATCCCCCACATCAAGGCGACACCCTTGCTAGCAGCCGGCCACCTTCAAGGCGCCTCTCCCGCGCCCCATTTGCAGCCCGGCCAGCACCTCTTGCCGTTCACCCTCGCGGAGCTCCCTTTTGCAGCCCAAGGCGAAGGCCAAGTCCACGCTCAAGCAAGGCCTCTACGGACCAGCTACTAGTAAGTGCCTAACTCGGTCTTTAGTTGTATACTTGCTTGAGATTCAATTCGATTCGGGGTTGTAATAAAGGAGCATAGTCTCCCCCCGCTTGTAATAACGTGGCTTGGCACACCCACACACGTGCACTCTCTTAGTTGTGCACGATTTTGAACACGCACGGGCCTAATCAGCCCCTAATACATAAGTATATACATATACTTTCATTTTTGAAGGGTTTTTGCTTAAGTTGGGTGCGTTGTCTTTCAATTCAAGCACTCACACACATTGAGCTTTTGCTCTTATTTGAAAGACCCAAGTAAGGGCCGACCTATACTATTTGGGTTTCATTTCATGTCGTGTGGGTAAGTCTTTCAATTCAAGCACTCACACACATTGAGCTTTCGCTCTTATTTGAAAGACCCAAGTAAGGGCCGACCTATACTATTTGGGTTTCATTTCATGTCGTGTGTGTAAGTCTTTCAATTCAAGCACTCTCACACACATTGAGCCTTCGCTCTTATTCCCGAGACCTTAGTAAAGGCCTTATTGCAGTTATATTTGGGTTTCATTTATGTCGTGTGCGTAGTACTTCAATTCAAGCACTCACACACATTGAGCTTTCGCTCTTATTCCCAAGACCTTAGTTAAGGCCATACTGCAATTTATATTTGGGTTTAATTTCATGTCGTGTGTGTAAGTCTTTCAATTCAAGCATGCACCCATATTGAGCCTTCGCTCTTATTTGCAAGACCCGAGTAAGGGCTCATATACATACTCTATATACATATCTCCCTTCGACACTTACTTTACAAGTCATTTCCCTTCGGTTATTTCCCTTCGATTATTTCCCTTCAGTATTGTCTTTACATTCGGGTTTTCCCTTTGGAGTAGCGTGAGTTTGCATTGCATCTATGCCATACCACGAGGTAGGACGCATATTGCATCAAAGCAAGCCCCACTCGAATTCGCCCATGTACTGGAGTGTTCATAACACACAAACTAGGTGGCCCGAAAAGGGATAAAAGAAAAGACTTAGGCACGTGCAAATCCACGTGATCTAAAAACATGCAATCGCATTTAAAAGACCCGAAATAGACACCTCAAACCGCTTCGTAGACTTTCTCTCCCAAAAACTCGATTTTTGCAAAGCGTACAGACTGACCCTTGCGCATCGGTGCAAGAAGGTCTGCGACGACAAGAGCTCACTTGCTCACAGTCGCCACGTTTAGAAGTTAGTGTTAAATATATCTTCGCTAGCTTAGGTAAGCTAGCTGGCACGCCCTGTTTGCATAAATAAGGCCTTAGACGCACGAGAGGATCCGCTCCGAGCCCTAAAAAGGTGAGAGGTGAGGATTTTTTTCGCGCGTCTACAGTGGGTACTAACCGGGTGAAGAGGCGGTGGTGGATGGAAGGGGAGCAGCCGGTTGTGGTGGAGTGGCTGGTTCGGCTGGATGAAGAGGATGGCGATGTGGACCTTGGCTGGAGTGGTAGTGGTGGTGGTGATGCTTGGCTGGGAGGTAGTGGCGCAGGTGGTGGCTGGCTGTGGGGCAGGTGGAGTAAGGTTAGAGTCGGCTGGGCTGGAGAGTGGAGGACCGAAGGTGATTCAAGATGGGGAAAACCCGCACCAAAGGGGTGGGTTTATATAGGGCTGCAAGAGGCGGTTGGGGGTGGTTTTGGGGTAGTGGTTAGGTGGTTTAGGTAGGGTGGTGTGGTGATAAGGTGGGCTGGAAAGGGTAGGGCCAGATATTTTAAATACAAGGGGTTTGGGTAGGTTGTGTGCTAGGGGTGGTTTAGAGGTTTAGGGTTTAGCTAGGTGGGTTGGTTTTAGGGTGAGGTTTAGTGAGGTAGGTTAGGTGATTAGACTAGGATTAGGCTAGGTTTAGGGAAATTAACCTAGGTTTAGGGAAGGATTAGGGAAGTGGGTTAGGTGATTAGGTTGGGATTAGGCCGGGATTAGGAAAGTGGGTTAGGTGATTAGGCTCAGATTAGGGGTGGATTAGGGTGGAAGGCTAGGATTAGGTATTTTGGGTTAGGTTTAGGTGAAGGAGCTCCCTTTGCATGGCCCATAGACCTTAACCACTTCATGTTGGTGCAGTCCTAGGTTAGGTTTTGGCTAATTACAAGCTTAAACCCACTTAACTAGGCTAACCCACATGATTAACCCCAAACTTGACACACAAGTCAAGCTTAATTACAACCACACTTGATCTTATCCATCCCCACTCTCTCTCATGCCCATAATCCCAAGTGAATTTCAAGTGGGCCCCACCTCCATTTATGAGAAGGTGATGTGGGCCATGGATATGGATATTGGATTGGATTTTTGAATCCAAATCCAAATCCAAGTCCATACATGGGTTTGGATTGGGATCTGGATATATATGGTCCAGATCCTATCCAAGCTGAACTCTAACTCCTTCGAGCTGTATTCAAAACGAACGGTTTGTGCGGGGCCTGACACCATCAGTGCTCCGTCTGCGTTGGGTCTTCGCCAACATGATCGTCCGCCTCTATTTTCGCTTTCCAGAGATGACTTCAAAGGATGTTTTGATGATAACAGGGTCTTGGACGTTCGAGATCCTGGGGGTGTGGATTTGATACGAGAGTTGGCTCGACATGTGCTCCAGTTCTGGGCTCTCTTTGGCTTTCCTGGTCCTGTCTGGTTGGTGCCAAGCTGCTTTGGGGTTTCAAAACATGTTTTAGAAAGGTTTTTAAAAGCCATAGTGTATATTTTTGAAATATAAAGTTCAAAACATATGTACAGGGTTGTCTGGAAGGCTCCTGGGTTTCCAGACTCAAAATAGCCCTTTGGGGCTGCTTTTACAAAACCAGATGGATTTGAGAAATTTGTCACGACTTAAATGAAACCCAAATATAAATTGCAATATGGCCTTAACTAAGGTCATGGGAGTAAGAGCGAAAGCTCAATGTGTGTGAGTGCGAGAATTGAAGTACTACGCACACGACATGAAATTAAACCCAAATATAAATTGCAATAGGCCTTCACTAAGGTCTTGGGAGTAAAAGCGAAAGCTTAATGTGTGTGAGTGCGAGAATTGAAAGACAACACACACAACATGAAATTAAACCCAAGGGAAATATAACACGGCCCTTACTTGGGTCTTGCAAATAAGAGCGAAAGCTCAATGTGTGTGAGTGCGAGAATTGAAAGACAACACACACAACTTAAGCAAAACCCCACGCAACTCAAAATCGTGCACGACTAAGAGCGAGATAGGCTCAAGTGCACGTGTGTGTGGGTTTGCCAAGCCACGTTATTACAAGCGGGGGAAGACAATGCTCCGTTATTACAACCCTGTATCAAATTTAATTTAGCTTAAGCAAGTCTATAAATAAGGACCGAGTTAGGCACTTACGTATAGTTGGTCCGAAGGTGACTTGCTTGAGCTTGGGCTTGGGCGTCGCCTTGGGCTGCAAGAGGGAGCTCCTTGGCGAAGGGAGGTGCTGGCCGAATGGCAAGGGTGCAGTTGTGGCGCCTTGGCGCTAGCCGGGTGATGAAAGGGAGGGTGCTGCTGTGGTGCCATGGTGTTGAGGTAGTTAGGGAGTGTCACTAAGGTGTAGGGCAGGTCCTAGGGAAGGTGGAGCAAAGGAGTGACTAGGGGCTAGTTTAAAGGAGAGGATGGAAGGCTGCGGATGTGGCAAGGTGCAGCTAGCTATGGCTAGCCGACTAGTGGCAGGTTAGGTGGTGGCCGGTTGGGGTAGTTAGGGGTGATTAGGAACTGCAAAAGGGAGCTAGCTAGGGTATTAACTAAGGGCTGGTTCAAAGGAAAGGAGGGGTAGGTCCTAGGGAAAAAGGTAAGGTGGCTGGGGTAGTTAGGGGGTGTCACTAATGGGAAGGTAGGGCAGCGGGTGATGTGGTCGGGTATGTTTGAAGGGTGGCGGGTAGCTAGGTGGTGTGGTGGCTGAGAGTGGAGGGGGAGTGAAGAGAGAGTGGAGTTAGGATAGTGTACTAACCGGATAGGACAGGGAGGGTGGCGGTTGTCCAAGGAAGGCAGCCGAGTGGAAGGTGGATGCAGTCGGGTGGAAGGAGTGGAGTTGGCCAGGCAGTTGTGGTGGTGTGGAATGGTGCAGGCCTGGAGATGATGGCGGCAGGCCGGAAGGTGGTGGTGGAGCAGGTGAGAGAAGAGAGCAAGGGGTGAGAGAGGGCTCGACTGGCCCCAAGGTGGCTGAAAAGTTGAAAAACCCGCCCACTAGGGGGGGTTTATAGAATTTTCAAGAGGTCGGTTGGGCTGGTTTTGAAGGGGTGGTTTAGTGGTTAGGTGGTGGTGGTGTGATGATAAGGTGGGCTAGATATTTAGGGGGGGCCAGATATTTAGTTTAGGTGGTTTTAGGGATATGGTGTGCTAGGGTTTAGGTGGGGTGGTTTAGTGGTTTAGGGCTTAGCTAGGTGGGTTGGTTTTAGGGTGAGGTTTAGTGAGGTGGGTTAGGTGTTTAGTTTAGGATTAGGTTAGGATTAAGGGAATTAGGCTAGGTTTAGGGAAGGATTAGGGAGGTGGGTTAGGTGATTAGGTTGGGATTAGGCCTGGATTAGGGAAGTGGGTTAGGTGATTAGGCTAGGATTAGGCCGGGATTAGGGCAAATGGCTAGGATTAAGGGTTTTGAATTAGGATTGGGTTAGGAGCATCCCTTTGCATAGCCCATGGACTTCATTGCATCATGTTGGTACAACCCTAGGTTAGGTGTAGGTTCATACAAGCTTAAACCCACACTAATTAGGCTAACCCACATGATTAACCCGAAACTTGACACACAATTCAAGCTTAATACATTTCCTCAAGCTTAATCCTCCCCATTCTCTCTCATGCCCACCATCCCACGTGAATTTCAAGTGGGCCCCACCTTCATTTATGAGAAGGTGATGTGGGCCATGGATGTGGATATTGGATTGGATCTTTGGATCCAAATCCAAATTCAAATCCACATATACGTTTGGATTGGGATATGGATATATATGGTCCAGATCCAACCCAAACTGAATTCTGACTCCTTCAGGGTATGTTCGAAACGAACGATTTGTGCGGGGCCTGATAGCATAAGTACTCCGTCTTGCGTTGGGTCTTCGCCAACATGGTCGTCCGCTTCTGTTTTCACCTTCCGAAAATGATTTCTCATGACTTTTGTTGATAATAGGGACTTGGACGTTCGAGATCCTGGGGATGAATCTAATACGAGAGTTGTTGTGCCGGGCTCGACATGTGCTCCAGTTCCGGGCTCTCTTTGGCTCTTCTGGTCCTGCTTTCATCAGGCCAAGCCGCTTTGTGGGGTTTCAAAATGTATTTTAAAAGGTTTTAAATAATATTATACATATTTTAAAACATATACAGTTTAAACATATGTACAAGGTTTGTCTGGAAGGCTCCTAGGTTTCTAGACTCAAAATAGCCCTTTGGGGCTGCTTTTACAAAACTAGGTTATTTTGAGAAGTTCGTGGGATTTCAGGGTGTTTACAGATGCCCCTCTTTGGCATTGTCCAAATCGATTGGATAATGGCAAAGACGACAAACACCCCTTTCAATGTCACCCTAGATCTAACCACGAAAATATGAGATCGTCCCAATCTTTAGCAAAATCTCACTTTTAAAACCCTAGTAGGAGGAGATATCACGCCAAATGGATATATAAAATGGTTTCTGGTCCTAAAATGAGATTATGTATATGCAAGTGTCATGCATGGAATGCAGATGCTTGACATGGGTGTGGTGCCAAGAGTGGCGACCTCCCAGAGACTAGATATGGTCGAACTCTTGAGACTTACAAGGCATGCTGCTCCAAGTGAGCAGATCCTATGCTGTTTGATGTTCGATTTTCAAAATCTATTTACAAAAGGGACAACTGTCTTGAGTCTCAATCCTAAGGATCTCGAGCTCTTCGTATTTGCCTTTGCTTGAGTCTTGACACTCGCTTATCTAGCGGAGGTTTTATAAGAAAACAAGCTATATTTCAAATTCCTACGTCTTACTCGAAACGTCGAATTCTCAAACAAAATGAAATTCAAGTAAGTAAATCCTATTTTTACTTTAGGATTCCTTGAAATGAACCATGTTTTAGCTTGGGATAAGCTAGGGATGGGAAAGAGATACCACGGTCCCTTCTGAAGCGTCCTGTGGTTTAAGACATAAAAGGCGAAAAACTGCTCTTTTTGAGCTTTTTGGCCTCTTTTTCCTATTTTTCACAGAGGGTCTCCCTTTGGGAGTATTTTTTATTTAATCCCTCTTTTTTTCACAAGAGAATCGATTTTTCTTTTGGATTCTGGTTTCTTTCTTTTGGAAAGAGACTTCGGATGGGAAAATTCCCTTTATTTGGGCCACGTTTTCCTTTTGGAAGGAGAAGAGAAAGGGGAAGGACTTATCCCAAGGTCACACTCGATCCATTCCAGATCAATCTATTTAGAAATATCACGTACTACTTGCAAGTATCTTGCTATATTGAACTAGGCCTTTCTTTGTAAGAAGAAGGATTTTGAAATGTAACTCGATTTTGGAAAACTCCCCTCTTTCACAAGTGCAAATTCTTTTACTCAGGGTCACACGATTTTGCCTTTGCACCTTATTTTCAGGTCTCAGGGCAACTATCCCTAAAGGTTTTCAAAATTTGGAATTTAACCCAAATCCTACACATAATACTTTTTTAAGTATTGAATATTGATAGGATCTGCTAAATTCCTACCTTCTACATCGATCAACTAATACGAGTTGTTCGTGGTAGTTGCACGTACAACATAGGGTCCATCCCACTTGGGGCGCCACTTTCCAAGGGGATGTGGGCCACGATAGTGGATGATTTTCAAAACCAAATCTCCCACTTCAAAGTGGCGAGGTCTCATGTGTTTGCCATAGTGTCGGGCTATCCTTTGCCGGTATGCACGAGCATGATCCATAGCAAGGAGTCCCCTCTCATCTAGCAAATCTAGTTCGGCCATCCTAGCATGCTGAAGCGTCTCTAGGGGGAGGTTGAGTGCAATGGATGTATGGAATGAATGCGGTTGTGTGTGAATGGGGAGAATGGTGTTTGTGCCATAGACCAATTCGAATGGTGTGGCATTCGTGGGAGTTCGGATGGAAGTCCTATAAGCCCATAAGGCTTCATCTAGCTTCTCGTGCCACATCCTACCCTTCTCTAAAGTTTTCTCAATTATGCTAATGAGAGTCTTGCTTGTGGCTTCGGCTTGGCCGTTGCCTTGAGGGTAGTAGGGCGAAGAGAAGTGGTGAGTTATGCCATACGTGTTGCATAACTTAACCATCCGCTCGTTCTTGAATGGGGTGCCATTATCAGACACAAGGTCTCGTGGAACCCCAAATCAAGCCAAGATATTTCTCCTAATGAAAGTCACCACATGTTGCCCCAGTACATTGGTTAGGGAAATGGCTTCCACCCACTTGGAGAAATACTCAGTGGCTGCTAAAATGAATCGATGCCCATTCGAGGCTTTTGGAAAGATTGGGCCTACGATGTCAAACGCCCACATGGTAAATGGCCAGGGGCTGACCACAGAATGTAATGCAGATGATGGGATATGAATGCCGTGCCCATGCACTTGACATGGATGACACTTCCTAACATGATCATGACAATCCTTTTTTAGGGTGGACCAAAAATAGCCCGCTCTAAGTATTTTCATTGCCATCATGTTGGCATTAACATGACCTCCACACTCTCCATCGTGGAATTCATGCATCACTATCCTAGCCTCCTCTAGAGCGATACACCTAAGTAGGATGCCGGTAAAACTTTTCTTATATAGAACCCCACCCAGAATGGTGTATCGGGTCGAAATTTTACGGATGAATGCCTTATCTTTGGATGTGGCATCCTCGGTGAATCCCCCATTTTCTAGAAAATGCTTGATGTCTTAAAACCAAGGTTTTTCAACGGAATCTGGGTTGTTTTGGCAAATATCCAAATCGTGTGTGGATGGGTTGGGCGCATGCCATATTTCTAAAGATCGGATCCCTGAAATGGGATCGACCTTTAGGGCTGAACCCAAGGAGGAGAGGGCATCGGCAATGCCATTATCCTCTCTTCCTACGTGTGTGAGTTTACATGATTGGAATGACTCAACCAATCGAGTGGCCAACTCGTGATATGGAAGTAGTTTTTCGTTACGTACTTGCCAAAATTTCAAAACCTGGTTTATAACAAGGAGCGAATCTCCAAAGACCTCGATGCATGATGCCCCTAGAGTTTTCGAAATCCTTAAGCCTTGTATGAGTGCTTCATACTCACCTATGTTGTTGGAATATTTGAAATCTAGGCGGATTGCTATGGGATTCTCGCCCTTTTCAAGGGAGATGAGGATGACCCTAGCACCAGCCCCTCATTGGTTTCATGCCCCATCGAAGTGCATTTTCCACACTTGGTTTTCGAAAGAGTTTGCCAAAATGTGGTTTTGAAAATGGTTTTGTAATATGCCTTCATCAGGCATTTCATCAAGTGTGGGATATGCGTCCTCCAAGGGGAACTCAGCCACGTAGTCAGCTAGGGCTTGCCCTTTAACAGAGATCTGGTGATGATATTTCAGGTCATACTCCATTAGAAGGAGCTTCCATTTGCCCAATCTACCAGTGAGAATGGGTTTTTAGAACAAGTGCTTGATTGGATCAAGCTTGGACACTATCCAGATCTCATGATCTAGGAAATAGTGTCTGAATTTCTGGCAGGCCCAAACTAGGGCCAAGCACGTCTTCTCCATGGCTTGATAATTTCGTTCGTAAGCCAAGAGAGTTTTCGAAATATAGTAGATGGCATACTCCTTATGGGTGTCATCCTCGTATTGAGTCAATAGGGCTCCCAAAGCATTCGCATGCACAGAAATGTAAAGTAAAAGCGGTTTTCCTTGGTTTGGAGGATTCAAAACGGGGGGATTAACCAGGTATGCCTTTAGTCTCTTGAAGGACCTTTGGCAGTCGTCATCCCATGAAAATTTTGTGCCCTTCCTCAACAGTTTGTTGAAGGGTTTGCATCTAGTTGCGAGATTTGATATAAATCTGCGAACGGACTATAATCGACCCTGGAGGCTACGAATTTGTGTGAGATTGGAGGGTGGAGTCATGTCTATGATGGCTCGACACTTAGAGGGATCGACTTCTATACCCCTTTGGCTCACCATAAAGCCTAGAAGCTTTCCGGATTCTACCCTGAATACACATTTTTGAGGTTTTAGCTTTACTTTATAAAGCCTAAGCCTTTCGAAAATCTTTTGCAAACATTCGATATGAGTGCATCGGATTTTGGATTTTGCCAAGAGATCATCTACATACACTTCTACAAGCTCATGAATTTGATCATGGAAGATTGTGGTCATGGCTCTCTGGTATGTCACGCCGGCATTTTTCAAACCAAAGGGCATGACTGTATAGCAGTACGTGCTCCACGGGGTTGTGAATGCGGTCTTACCCTGATCTCGTGGACTTAATTTAATTTGATTATAGACTGAATATCCATCCATAAACGAAAACATTTCATGATTTGCAGTACTATCGACTATCAAATCTATGTTTGGTAAAGGATAATTATCCTTTGGGGTGGCTTTATTCAGGTTTTTGAAATCGATGCATATTCGAATTTTCCCATTGGTTTTTCGAACTACAACGATGTTTGACAACCAATCAGAATATGCAATGGGTTTAATAAATCCGACTTTTAACAAATCTTCTAAACCCTCTTTGACTTGCGTGTGTATATTCGGATGTATTTTCCTAAGCTTCTGCTTTATGGGTTTTACATCCGCATCTAAGGGAAGACGATGTTCGACAATGCTGGGGTCTATGCCCAGCATGTCTTCATACGTCCATGCAAACACATCTAAATAGGTTCGTAGAAATGCAATGAATGCTGATCTTTCATGCTCATGCAAACATGCGCCTATCTTGATGAGTTTTGGATTGGAATCACTCCCTAGGTTCACATCTATGAAATCTCCTCCTACTGAATTGGAAGGTCTTTCAAAATCGAGAATTTTATGAAATTCTGGGAGCTCAGAAGTGGGATCTTCCTCAAGGGGATCCACTTCTGGGCTTCGATCATTCTCGTGGATTATAGACCCGAGGGAATTTGATATGTGAGTTTTCAAAAGACCTGGTTTTGTACTTGGATTTTCAATTGATTTCGAAATTTTTGGTCTGGCTATGCAGACAACGTTCCTTTCGAAATCCTTTTCTCTTTCCAAAGTCCTACTAGGAGCAGCTATGTACAAAATCTTTTTGGTATTTTGTAGATTTTCGATTTTTTTGGGTTTTTGCAAAACAAGAACTTTAGGAACTATACAAACTACCCTATTTTCGGGTTTTTGATTTTCCAATGTTTTTGGTTTTTGCGAATTTTCCATTTTTTTTATTTTAAAATTTTCAAATGTTTTTGTATTTTAATGAAAGGGATCTTCCATCATACCTACAAAGGGAAAACACTACAGGTTAGACTCGGAATAAGAGGTCTAAATCGTAGGTCTCTTCTAGGGTAGACTCCAGGGCACCCTTGACCCAGGTGGTCACAGGGGGTGACTCTAGCGGTATTTTGGGAGTATAGCCGATCTCATATCGGCTTGGGTTGGCCCTAGGAAGGATGGACTCTAGGAGACCCTGGTTTTGTGCCCCTAGACTTTTATAGGGTGTGTAGCCCATGTTCAACAGCATGTTTCACGATTTTTTGTTTTTTGAAAAGTTAGGGTATAAATCGTGGTCTTGGAACTTGCTGTCATCCATATTATGCTCGTATGGCTTTTTGTCCAAGGGCTTTGGAAATAAGAGATGCTTGGGTCTTCCTAGAAGGGTCAGGATTGGGAGGGGGCCTGCTTTGGGCGATCCCCTAACGTATACGACCTTCCTAGGACTTGTTAACATGAGCCTTGGTGGCTCAACCATGGTCTGCCCCAGGTTAGCCTCATGGGCCTAGGAGCTCGACAAACAAGGGGAGTTTATGATCCCCTGAAGCTAAGGGTGACTCTCACCTAGGATCACCACGACTTGGTCCTTGAAAGGGATCTTGACACACCTGTGGAAGGTGGATGGCACAGCGCACAAGCTGTGTATCCAGGGCCTTCCCAGCAATAGGTTATAATGGCGGTGGATGTCCAAGACATGGAACACCCTCGTGTGTGTGATCCCTCCCATTTCCATAGGGAGTTCGATCGATCCTAAAGGTCTAGACGCATTCCCATCGTATCCAGTGATAACGATGGGACTTGGGTTCACAGAAGTCAAGGTGACTCCGATTTGGTATGCCACATGAAGTGGAAGGATGTTGAGCCCTCCTCCCCCATCGACTAGGCACCTGTCCAGAGAGTGGTTGTTCAGAACTACCTCGATATGCAGGGCCTAGTTGTGAGACTCGTAGGGTCTATCTACATCATCTTCCGAGAAAGTGATGGGTGATTTTGCTCTTATTGACGCCACTTGGTCAAACAGGGATTTAGGACTTATGTTCGAACTAACCTTAGCTCTTTCTAGAATTTTCTCTAGCACGAGTCTATGCCTAGGCGAAGTTTGTATAAGCTCTAGGATGGACATGTGGATAGGAATCTTTGAAAGATGGTTTTCGAAATCATAAGGGTTTAAGATGACTTTCCCATTGTCTGCTTTTGGCAGAACTCTAGGAATACATGCTTTTGAGGGGCCAGGCACACTGACCACCTTTTTAGCACTTTGTAGGTGCGGGGGTTGATAGATCCTCCCGGATCTTGTCACTTCCCCCATGATCAACCTAGGGTTCGCACTTAAACTGGCTCTAATTGAGAGTTTAGGAGCACCTTGGAGTTTTAAAACTGGTTTAGCTGGGGATTGAGCTCTTGGTGGTCCCCAAATGACTACTTGGGCAGGCTTCTTGTAAAGCACAAGGTTAGACGCACAAGTGGGTCGACCAGAGTCTGACGATTGTGCTAGATCTTGCGAAAAGGTGAGGGTACATACCTCCTTTCCTTTTCCACTGCTACTGGCGTGCTTGGGAAAGGGTTCTTTAAAGATAGCTTGAGTTGGCTCAGGTTCTGTAGTGACCTGGAGCCGGCCCTCTGCTATCAAGTTCTCGATTTTGTTTAAAAGGGAGAAACAACGCTTTGTATCATGGCCTTTGAGCAGATGATACTTGCAAAAACGGTTTAAATATCCCCCTTTGGAAGTGACCCCCTCGGGGATTTCGAGAAGTTCAATCATGCCCTGGGCAAGTAGGAGGTCTAGGACCTCCGACACAGGTTGCCCTAACAGAGTGTACTCCTGTTTTTCAATTGGTTTTTGGAAGTTTCTCTCCCTTTTATTTTCTAGTTTTTTAAAATTCTTTGAAGCGCCCGCCAGACCTGGATCCACTCGGACATTGGCGATTTTATGGGGCTTTGCCCCTTTGTCCATCGTGGGTAGCCCATAAGTGATGGGCTTCTCCAAGCGGGTTTTGGAAATGGCACTTCCTTTCCATAAGTGATCATATATCCCCTTTTTCAAGTTTGTTTCGAAAAGGGATGCTTTTCTGATCAACTTATGGAAAGTTGAGATTTTGTGAAGCGAGAGAAGGGTCTTTAGCTCACTTTTAAAATTATCCAGGATGAGCATGACTGTGCATCCTTCGGATATTGGCTCTCGCACTTGGCCTAAAAGGGACCTCCATCGTATAATGAAGGCATGCACGTCTTCGTTCATGCCTTGCTTTGTATCCCTTAAAGTGTTTAAAGTCGGCGTGACTTCTACGTTATGTTTAAATCTTTGCATGAAGCAGTTCGCTAACTCTTCAAAAGTAGCGAACTGGCTTAAATCGTAGGAAGCCAGCCATTTGGCAGTTGTGCCTTTAAGGGATAAAGGGAACCAATACACTAATTTCATCGAGTCCTTTTTCTTCTTATGGGCTCGACGCGAGAAAAGTTGCAAGTGAGACCTAGGGTCTCCCATGCCGTCATACCGATGGAAGTTCAGTATTTCATCGCCACTGTCTGTTTCATAATCCATGGGTAGGAAATCAAACAGGGCGTAACTCCTTTTCTCTTTATTTTGCCCTTTCAGCAGTTGTTGTAGGGCTTTATAGTCCTTTTGTGTGAAGGACTCGTGGTATTGGTTGCCTTCCATTACGGAGGCCTCTTTATGCTTGCGAGGTTTTTCAGTTTTTTTCTTGGCCCTTTGTTCACCATTTGATGAACATGAATCGCCTACTTCAGCCTCTTGGCTGAGAGCATCGATTTTGGCCTCGAATTCCCTTCTCAAGTCTTCTATCTCGTCTAGTTTGATTTTATTTTTCAAAATCCTCCTAGAGTGAGAACTTGATTCGCATGCGCCTTGGCTCGACACTTCACTTGGGTTGGATTTTGACATGCTTTCAAGCTTTTCAAAATTCCTACGTATGAAATACAATAAAGAAAGAGTTAAAAACAACACCTTTTGGAAAATATTTTTGCAAGGTTCCTAAGATAACTCGATTTTAAAAAGGCTCACGTCCCACCGGACGTGCCAAATCCTGTAGACGCAGAAAGTTTCCGCTCCTGGTTCTTAGGCCTGAAGCGAACCTTTTCGTGTGTCTAAGTCCTATTTAAGCAAAAGGGCGTGCCAGCTAGCTTACTTAAGCTAGCGAAGAGAAATTTTTAAATCTGACTCCTAACGTGGCGACTGTGAGCAAGCAAGCTCTTTTCATCGCAGACCTTCTTGCACCGATGCGCAAGGGTCAGTCTTACGCTTTAAAAATCGAGTTTTGGAATATGAGAACCTACGAAAATGTGTTTGAGGTGTTTGATTCGGGTTGTTTTTGTATGATTTTCAGATTTTATTTCACGTGGATTTGCACGTGCCTATGTCTTTCTTTTTATCCCTTTTCGGGCCAACTAGGTGTGTGTTATGAACACGTGACCTAAGTGGGGCGATTTTGAGCGGGAGTATGGGGTTTGCTTTGATGCAATATGTGTCCTAACTCGTGGTATGGCGTATATGCAATGCAAACTCACGCAACTCCAAAGGGAAAACCCGAATTGAAAGACAATGCAGAAGGGAAATGACTTGAAATGTAAATTGCAAAAGGGAAATTGCGAAAGGGAAATATGGCTATATCTTAAGAGCGGAAAGGCTCAATAGTGCAAGTGTGTGCTGTGTATATATGTAAAGACTACGCACACTGCTGAACCTTAAAACCCAAATCTTAAAGACATAGCCGAAAGGGAAATACTTATAATATATATGGGCCCGAAGGTCGCCAACGTGTTGCGTGGGTGTTGTGTGTATATTGAAAGACAACTCACATGACTTAAATGAAACCCAAATATAAATTGCAATATGGCCTTAACTAAGGTCTTGGGAGTAAGAGCGAAAGCTCAATGTGTGTGAGTGCGAGAATTGAAGTACTACGCACACGACATGAAATTAAACCCAAATATAAATTGCAATAGGCCTTGACTAAGGTCTTGGGAGTAAGAGCGAAAGCTCAATGTGTGTGTGTGAGAATTGAAAGACAACACACACAACATGAAATTAAACCCAAGGGAAATATAACACGGCCCTTACTTGGGTCTTGCAAATAAGAGCGAAAGCTCAATGTGTGTGAGTGCGAGAATTGAAAGACAACACACACAACTTAAGCAAAACCCCACGCAACTTAAATTATATAAATAAGTTTATATCTTAAGGGCTGATTAGGCCCATGTGTGTTCAAAATTGTGCACGACTAAGAGCGAGATAGGCTCAAGTGCATGTGTGTGTGGGTGTGCCAAGCCACGTTATTACAAGCAGGGGGAGACAATGCTCCGTTATTACAGCTCCGTATCAAATTTAATTTAGCTTAAGCAAGTCTATAAACAAGGACCGAGTTAGGCACTTACGTATAGCTGGTCCGGAGGTGACTTGCTTGAGCTTGGGCTTGGGCGTCGCCTTGGGCTGCAAGAGGGAGCTCCTTGGATGGGCGCGGTGAAGGGAGGTGATGGCCGAACGTCAAGGGTGCGGTTGTGGCGCCTTGGCGCTAGTCGGGTGATGAAAGGGAGGGTGCTGCTGTGGTGCCTTGGTGTTGAGGTAGTTAGGGAGTGTCACTAAGGTGTAGGGCAGGTCCTAGGGAAGGTGGAGCTAAGGGGTGACTAGGGGCTGGTTTAAAGGAGAGGATGGAAGGCTGCGGATGTGGCAAGGTGCAGCCGGCTATGGGTAGCCGACTAGTGGCAGGTTAGGTGGTGGCCGGCTGGGGTAGTTAGGGGTGATTAGGAACAGCAAAAGGGAGCTAGCTAGGGTATTAACTAAGGGCTGGTTCAAAGGAAAGGAGGGGCAGGTCCTAGGGAAAAAGGTAATTTGGCTGGGGTAGTTAGGGGGTGTCACTAATGGGAAGGTAGGGCAGCGAGTGATGTGGTCGGGTATGTTTGAAGGGTGGCGGGTAGCTAGGTGGTGTGGTGGATGAGAGTGGAGGGGGAGTGAAGAGAGGGTGGAGTTAGGATAGTGTACTAACCGGATAGGACAGGGAGGGTGGCGGTTGTCCAAGGAAGGCATCCGAGTGGAAGGTGGATGCAGTCGGGTGGAAGGAGTGGAGTTGGCCGGGCAGTTGTGGTGGCGTGGAATGGTGCAGGCCGAGAGATGATGGCGGCGTGGAGTGGTGCAGGCCGGAAGGTAGTGGTGGAGCAGGTGAGAGAAGAGAGCAAGGGGTGAGAGAGGGCTCGGTTGGCCCCAAGGTGGCTGAAAACTGGAAAAACCTGCCCACTACGGGGTGTTTTTATAGAATTTTCAAGAGGTCGGTTGGGCTGGTTTTGAAGGGGTGGTTTAGTGGTTAAGTGGTGGTGGTGTGGTGATAAGGTGGGCTAGATATTTAGGGAGGGGGGCAGATATTTAGTTTAGGTGATTTTAGGGATATGGTGTGCTAGGGTTTAGGTGGGGTGGTTTAGTGGTTTAGGGCTTAGCTAGGTGGGTTGGTTTTAGGGTGAGGTTTAGTGAGGTGGGTTAGGTGTTTAGGCTAGGATTAGGTTAGGATTAAGAGAATTAGGCTAGGTTTAGGGAAGGATTAAGGAGGTGGGTTAGGTGATTAGGTTGGGATTAGGCCAGGATTAGAGAAGTGGGTTAGATGATTAGGCTAGGATTAGCCCGGGATTAGGGCAAATGGCTAGGATTAAGGGTTTTGACTTAGGATTAGGTTAGGAGCATCCCTTTGCATAGCCCATGGACTTCATTGCATCATGTTGGTGCAGCCCTAGGTTAGGTGTAGGTTCATACAAGCTTAAACCCACACTAATTAGGCTAACCCACATGATTAACCTGAAACTTGACACACAAGTCAAGCTTAATACATTTCCTCAAGCTTAATCCTCCCCATTCTCTCTCATGCCCACAATCCCACGTGAATTTCAAGTGGGCCCCACCTCCATTTATGAGAAGGTGATGTGGGCCATGGATGTGGATATTGGATTGGATCTTTGGATCCAAATCCAAATTCAAATCCACATATACGTTTGGATTGGGATCTGGATATATATGGTCCAGATCCAATCCAAACTGAATTCTGACTCCTTCAAGGTATGTTCGAAATGAACGGTTTGTGCGGGGCCTAACAGCATCAGTACTCCGTCTTGCGTTGGGTCTTCGCCAACATGGTCGTCCGCTTCTGTTTTCACCTTCCGGAGATGATTTCTCATGACTTTTGTTGATAATAGGGACTTGGACGTTCGAGATCCTGGGGATGAATTTAATACGAGAGTTGCTGTGCCGGGCTCGACATGTGCTCCGGTTCCAGGCTCTCTTTGGCTCTTCTGGTCCTGCTTTCATCAGGCCAAGCTGCTTTGTGGGGTTTTAAAATGTATTTTAAAAGGTTTTAAACAATATTATACATATTTTAAAACATATACAGTTTAAACATATGTAAAGGGTTTGTCTGGAAGGCTCTTGGGTTTCCAGACTCAAAATAGCCCTTTGGGGCTGCTTTTACAAAACCAGGTTATTTTGAGAAGTTCGTGGGATTTTGGGGTGTTTATAGATCCCCATAGCAATCCACCTAGATTTTGAATGTTCCAACAACATAGCTGAGTATGAAGCACTCATACAAGGCTTAAGGATTTCGAAAACTCTAGGGGCATCATGCATCGAGGTTTTTGGAGATTCGCTCCTCGTTATAAACCAAGTTTTAAAAATTTGGCAAGTTAGGAATGAAAAGCTTCTTCCATATCACGAGTTAGCCACTCGATTGGTTGAGTCCTTCTAATCGTGTACACTCACACACGTAGGAAGAGAGGATAATGGCGTTGCTGACGCCCTCTCCTCCTTAGGTTCAGTCCTAAGGGTCGATCCCACTTTGGGAACCCGATCCTTAGAGATATGGCATGCACCCACTCCATCCACACACGATTTGGAAATTTGCCGAAATAATCCAGATTTTGTTGAAAAACCTTGGTTTTATGAAATTAAATGTTTTCTAGAAAATGGGGGATTCGCTAAGGATGCCACATCCAAAGATAAGGCATTCATCCGAAAAATTTCTACCCGATACACGATTTTGGGTGGGGTTTTGTATAAAAAGAGTTTTACCGGAATCTTACTAAGATGTGTTGACCTAGAGGAGGCTAGGACTGTTATGCACGAATTCCACGATGGAGAATGTGGAGGTCATGTTAATGCCAACATGATGGCGATGAAAATACTTAGGGCAGGTTATTTTTGGTCCACCTTGAAAAGGGATTGCCACGATCATGTAAGGAAGTGTCATCCATGTCAAGTGCATGGGCACGCCATTCATATCCCATCATCTTCATTACATTCCGTGGTCAGCCCCTGGCCATTTACCATGTGGGCGTGTCATATTGTAGGCCCAATATTTCCAAAGGCATCGAATGGGCATAGATTCATTTTAGCAGCCACTGAGTACTTCTCCAATTGGGTCGAAGTCATCTCTCTGACCAACGTATAGGGGCAACATGTGGTGGCTTTCATTAGGAGGAATATCTTGGCTCGATTTGGAGTTCCAAGAGACCTTGTGTCCGATAATGGCACCCCATTCAAAAACGAGCAGATTGTCAAGTTGTGCAACACCTATGGCATAACTCACCACTTCTCCTCGCCCTACTACCCTCAAGGCAACGGCCAAACCGAAGCCATGAATAAGACTCTCATTAGCATAATTGAGAAGACTTTAGAGAAGGGTAGGACGTGGCATGAGAAGATGGATGAAGCCTTATGGGCTTATAGGACTTCCATCCAGACTCCCACGAATGCCACGCCATTTGAGTTAGTCTATGGCACAAACGCCATTCTTCCCATTCATACACGACAGCATTCATTTCATACATCCATTGCACTCGACCTCCCCCTAGAGACGCTTCAGCATTCTAGGATGGTCGAACTAGATTTGTTAGATGAGAGGCGACTCCTTGCTATGAATCATGCTCATGCATACCGGCAAAGGATCGCCCGACACTATGACAAACATATGAAACCTCGCCACTTTGAAGTGGGAGATCTGGTTTTAAAAATCATCCACTATCGTGGCCCACATCCACTTGGAAAGTGGCGCCCCAAATGGGATGGACCCTATGTTGTGCATGCAACCACCACGAATAACTCATACTGGCTTATCGATGTAGAAGGTAGGAATTTAGCAGATCCTATCCATATTCAATACTTAAAGAAGTATTATGTGTAGGGTTTGGGTTAAATTCCCATTTTCAAAAATCCTTAGGGATAACTGCTTTGAAACCTTGAAAGTAAGGTTCAAAGACGATTTGTGTGACCCTGAGCAAGAGAATTCGCGCTTGTCAAAGAGTGGAGCTTTCCAAATACGTGGTTACATTTCAAAATCCTTCTTCTTACAAAGAAATGCCTAGTTCAATATAGCAAGATACTTGCAAGTAGTACGTGCTATTTCTAAATAAGTTGATCTGGAATGGATCGAGTATGACCTTGGGATAAGTCCTCCCCTCTTCTCTTCTCCTTCCAAAAGGAAAATATGGCAAAAAACAAAGGAAAATCTCCCCCAAAATCTCTTTCCCAAAGAAGGAAACATGAATCAAAAGAAAAATTCGATTCTTTTATAGCTTGTTTCTTATAAAACCTCCGCTAGATTAGCGAGTGTCAAAACTCAAGCAAAGGCAAACGCGAAGAGCTCGAGATCCTTAGGATTGAGGCTAAAAGCAGTTTTCCCTTTTGTAAATAGATTTTGAAAAATCGAACATTTAGCAACATAGGGCTCGCTCACTTGGAGCAGTAGGTCTTCGTAAGTCTCAAGAGTTCGACCATGCCATCTGGTCTCTAGGAGATTGCCCTACTTGGCGTCTCATCCATGTCATGCATGTGCATATCCACGCATGAACACTTGCATAACATGATCCCCATTTAGGACTAGAAACCATAGAAATTCCCCTTTGGCGTGATATCTCCTCCTACCAGGTTTTAAAAGAGAGATTTTGCTCAAAAATTGGGATGATCCCATATTTTCGTGGATATATCTAGGGAGACATCGAAAGGGGTGTTGTCGTCTTTGCCATTATCCAAATTTATTTGGATAATGCCAAAGAGGGGCATCTGTAAACACCCCAAAATCCAACGATTTTCTACATATCTTAAACCTATACATACATTTTAAAACTTTATACATATAGTTTTAGACTTTAAAAAGTGTTTTGAAACCCCGAAAGCCTCCTAGCCTGACAAAAGCAGGACCGAAAAGATAAAGGAGAGCCCGGACTCGAAGCATACTTCAAGCCCGACACATCAACTCTCGTATCAAAAGCATCCCCAAATTCTCAAACATCCAAGCCCCAAATATCAGAAAAATGATCAAAATGAACTCCGGAAGGTGAGAAGAAGATCAGACGACAATGTTGGCGAAGACCCAACGCAAGATAGAGTACTGATGAAGTCAGGCCCCGCACAAACCGTCCGTCTCGAAACGCCAAGAAGGAATCAAAAAATTTGATTTGGGTCGGATATGGACCATATATATCCAGATCCAAACCCAACATGTATTTGGATAACCGTAACTTTTCTTGAAAAGACAGAAATTCTAAAAACGTCTTTTGATAAATTTTTGGGTTGCTCACATGTATATATATCTAGAATCCAAAGTTCAAAATTTTACTCTACTTCATCCCAAACCCTTTTTCACCCGAACTCTTTGCTCTCAAACCCTTTCCCTATCTTTGATTTTGTTGATCTCATGAAGAAATTTCAAGATTCTCAAGTTTTTTACCCAATCCCTTTCCCCATCTCTATGATTTTTGTCAAATCCGTGGCATACTCCCCTCTTTTTCATTCCACCCGATTTTTCACTTAAAAAAATTTAGTGTTTTCATATATTTTGTGATTCTTTACCTTTAAAAAACTTTTTTCTTCTTGTTCTTTATCTCTTCTCGCCTTGATGGATTTTGATCGAGTTGATTGAACATCAAAATATTGCATCCCAATATATGAAAGTAATAGGCTTGTGAAGTACATGTTTTGCAATAAAGTATAGAGGTATTTTTTGTATGAAACACTATCTTCCAAAAACCAAAAGGATGCAAGATCTTGTAATCGGGTGCTCAAAACAGGGAAGCATGAAGTTGAGCAAGTATTGGAGGCTATAAAGAACAAAAAAAGATTACGGTTGAGAGAGGACAAAATAGGTGGTTAAGATATATCTCAATAATTTGAAGATACTTCTCGTAAGATTTATAGTGAAGAATTCCATGGTGCGAAGAGACACTTGAAAAGACAAGGAGAAGGCAAGATAAGGGAAATAATGTAGGTTTTGGTAGTAGTAGTGAAGTTGATTCTTGTTTCATTGTAAGATTTCTTACTCTCTCGATGACTTCTAAGGGTAATAGAGGTGGTAGAGGCAGTGGGATGTATTCATTCTTTTCCCACATATGACCCTCGAAGCTTAACCAAGCATCAAAGGAGATAGTTCACACTGTAGATATGAAGTGTGTTAAACTTTTTTATGAAAATGATCACTCTTTTAATGTTGTAAATTCGTTTTTCTTTTAAAGTATGACAAATGGTATTGCTAGTATGGGATCAGGTTATAGGGTCCCTACTTATCATGCTTTGAGCCTCCCTTTTAATATTACAAATTCATTTTTCTTTCAAAAAGTATGACATACGCTATTGCTATTATGGGATTAGGTTATAGGGGGCCTACTTATCATGCTGTGAGGGATAAATTACTATAAAAATGGGTTAATATTGTTCATGAATGGAGTTCTAAATTTAACGAGTCATGGAAGCTTACAGGTTGTTCTATTATAGTTGATGGTTGGAATGATGGTCAACGTATGTAAGGATGAGTAGCAAGTATATGAAACTGTGTGTACATATATGTGTACATATACATATATATATACCTATATATGAGGTAGTGGTAAATGTTTAAACCTCATCTGTGCTCAATTCTATTCAAACAATTTTATCATTTAATTGGTATGATCAAATATTGAAATCTAAATTAAAAGTATTATCATGCTTTTATACTTTTTATTTAAGTTTTTTCTTTATGACTTCAACCATTCATTAGATCCAATACTTAAAATGACAAAGTAGATTTAAACATAGATAAAGATTAAGCATTTATGACTATCTCTCTCTTATATATATATATATATATATGTGTGTGTGTGTGTGTGTGTGTATATGTATATATGAAGAATGAGAAAATTAGTAGATGTGAACACCCATTAATACTCAAATCAATTGAAGGTTTCTACTATTGTTGATGATGTTATATCAAATGATAGAGACGTTTAAGTGAATTTAAGCATGAATAGGTATGCCCATGAATATGCTCTCTTTCAATATACATAGAGAGAGCATAAGCCATGTGCACACCGTCTATACTTAAACATTCTCAAGAAACTTAATGGTGTGATTAGTAAGATTGATGGTTGAAATTTATATTTTAAAAACATAAAAATATTTACAACTATTATTTATTTTCTGACTTAAACATGTCAAATGAAGATTGAATAGTTGAAATGTTTAAGAAGATTAGATCATGAATTGATACAAATGAACTGATTTCTCTCCCTCTCTCTCTTATATACACACACGTGTATATACACACACACACACACACACACACATATATATATATATATATATATATATATATATATATATATATATTTCAATCCCAAGAGTGTTGTAAACAGAATGGTTAGGATGCAAGAGATTTGAATCTTCATGTCAGTGATGGTACATGGAAACAATGAAACAATTTGCTTGTGAAAAAGAGCATGAAAATTGCAAAGCGGCGGAAAGCACTGGATTTATTGTGCAGGCAACGAAGGAAAAGACAAAGTGCAACATCAGAATAAGCCTGTCGCGTACGTACGTGTGGCTATCGAAGATTCACTCATCCACAACTCTTCCTCCTTTCCCCTCCTTACCATCCGTTTTCCTTTCTCTCGCTACATTATTCCCCAAGTATTTCTCTCGCGTGGGTGTTGCTTGCTTGTGCCTTTTTCGGTGTTGTAAACACCCTAAATAAAATTTGAAAACAAAACATACTCCTAATTTCGAAAAAGAACTTGTTGTAAAACCCGTGCTTTAAATTGGAAATTTTACACAATCTTTAAAATAAAGATTTCAAAGTTAAATATTTTCAAAGTTAAAGCTGAAGGGATGAGGTCCAAATCAAATCAAGGATTGGAATGAATCAAGATGGGAGCGAGGATCAAGGCGACGGTTGAGCAGCCCGCATCAAACCAGGACCAAGCTCGTGCGAACCAAGTTATGGATCAAGGATTCAAATAAAGAATTTGAGCTCATTCAAAGCCTCAAGTTCGAATGGCCAAGTCAAGTAAGGTGGTGGGATAATCCATAGCATGGACTGCACCTAGGCAAGTCAAGTCCTAGCCGGTTGCTCTAGCCAAGGTGCACATGGCTCGACCAAGGATGGATCGGATGCACCATCACATGGGCTGCACCAAAGTCTAAAACTAGCCTATATGGACTCAAGGGGAACTATTCCCCAGCCCCACACACACCCCATGTGGCCAGCCAAGAGTTGGGTCAAGATTTGGGTTCCAAAATGTCACATTCAAGCTCAATACAAGACCCACCAAAAAGTCTATAAAAAGGTACATTGGGGGCTCATTTCCAGTATTTCAGGGAGACACAAGCAAGAGGGGAGGACGTGTAGAGAGCCTAGGAAAGAGAGGGAGTGTTGCCACTAGAGAGAGAGAGAGTGAGAGAAAAGAGAGAAAAGAGAGAGTGAGAGAGAAGAAGAAGAAGAAGAAGAGTCCCTTCTTCAAACCGTGCATCCATTAGAGGGCCGATGATTGTAAGTATTCTTCTCCCTTTTGATTTTGATTGTCTTTTCGTCCTATTCAATTTGAAAAGGGGTTGTATTAATGGAGCTAGTCTCCTCCCATGTTGTAATGAAGTAGGAGTACTGCCATTTCATTTCGGTTCTTCATATGCCTTCTACTTGTTCATTTTGATGCCTCTTCTACCTCTCTATATTCTATATACCCTCTATATCTCCTAATCCCCTCTATGATTAAGCTAATCTATATATTCACATTCATTTCTCTTCAATAATTTACTTTGGGTTGTTGTGGTTATGCAATTTAAATTCGAGTGAGTTGCATACATTTATATTCTAAAACCTGAAATCCTGTTTTTTTGCATCCTGCACATGCCGATTGTTGTATTTTTTATTGCTAAACTGATGCTTCGAATGATCTAAAACTTAAGATACCAAATCTACACACACAATCCCACTAGAGACAAAAATTTTAAGAATTTTAGAGTCGGGTAAATGCGTGAATAAAATAAGGAAAGATCGTTCAAATCCAGGTTCTGTTTCTATACAGTCTGTTTTCCTGCAATAGGGTCTGGGTAAAAGTCCCATAACTCTATCTGTAGTGAACCAAAATTGATAAAATTAGTTTTATTGGAAAGCGAATATCCATAGATTTCCAACAAGTCTCTACATAGGCTTGGAGTAAAATTTTCACATCTACAGAATTGGCATGCCCGATGGGACTCTAGACTTTGAGGATTTCAAACTTAGGTGATTTTTCCAAACTCCACTTCTTCAAAACTCTTGGTATTTAATACCTCTCTTGTGCATAGGTCTACAATTTTCATTCAAGCATGTCGAGTTTAGAGGCTCCTATGAGGTATTGAGCTGAGCTTTATGCTCCTCAAGTCGCCTTTCCAAAAAGTTTTCGAAAAGTTATTGCAAAAACAGGGAAGATTCACTTCTTTCCTTAAGAAGGGAGCTTAAGTTCATAGGAGAGAAAGTCACCGCTTTAGGCCAAGAGGCCGAAGGAGTCGAATCATGCTCTTCTCAAGAGAAACAAGCAAGGGCTCACAAGAAACCCTCGCACACAAGGAAAGCTAAAATGACCTCTAGATTAGAGGAGAAACTGGAGCCAGAATCCTTCACTATCAAAGACAGAAAAGCCTTGCAACAATTGTTGAAAGGCCAAACCAAAGAGAAAAGAGCCTACTCACTATCGGATTTTCTACCATCGGATTATCAAACCGATAGTGATGATAACATACCGAATTTCTACCGGTATGATTAAAGTGGGGATCCTAGATCCCACCTTCAACTCTTTTCTCGAAGAGTATAAAAGAAGAAGAAGGATTTTTCCAAATGGATCTACTGGTTCCCCCTCTCTCTCAAGGGAAATGCATCGAAGTGATTGGCCTCATACAACTTGAGCCAATTCGCCAACTTTGAAGACTTGACGAATTGTTTCATGCAAAGATTTTCACATAATGTTGAGGTTACACCCACTTTGAATACCTTGAGAGACACTAAACAAGCTCCTAATGAGGATGTACACGCATTCATCATTAGATGGAGGTCACTTTTGGGTCAAGTAAGAGAGCCCATATCCGAAAGATGTGCCGTAATGCTCATCCTTGAAAATTTCAAAATCGATTTAAAAGCCCTCCTCTCACTCCATGAAATCTAAAACTTTCAAAAATTGATAAAGAAAGTCACGTCCTTCGAGGCGAATTTGAAAAAAGGAGTATACGAGGATTTATGGAAGGAGAGAAGTTTTCAAAAACCCCGTTTTGAAAAGCAAGGGGCATATGGGCCACACGCACTTGAGAGTGGGGCAAAACCCCAAAAAGTTGCAAGTGTCTGAGTAGAGCCGAGCTCGGTTGGACCCTCTCGCACCTCTGAAATTTGCCTCCATACAGTCCGAGTTTTATATATGGCAGGTTTCAAACACTTTAAAAAAAGAATATTTTTATATTTGAAAACATCAAATTTAATGAAATCTTCAAATATTGCTTTGGACAAACATTGAGTTTTATTCCCAATTTTTGTTTGCAAGGGTGACCTACTTTTGCTCCGTGAGTCAGTCTATAACCATCTCGACCATTTAACCCTTCTCATGGGTGTTGGGTATCAAACCACTTTAACCACTTCAATGGGTGTAAGGTGTCTAACCACTTTAACCCTGGGTATCAGGTCTTGGAATGAGACCCTTCTTAATTTGGCTAATTTGTGAGGTCTGGTTTGATTTAATTTATTTTTGAATATCAGGGGTTTTGGAATTTCATAAATTTATAATTTGCAAACATTTTGGGTTTGATTCCCAATGTTACCATTTTCATTTGTTTATATAAAAGGAATTGTTTGAAATCATCCTTTTTTTGAAGGCAATCATTTAAAAAGACAAAGTCCTGCCAATTTGTTCTTGAGAGTAAAATCATTATTTTTTTAAAATTTTGTCAAAATTCGAATTTTTCTGAAAGGAATGCAATATTCCATTATTTTGAGGCTGTTGTAAAATTTTGATATCAAAACGAGCTCATTCGATGTATTTTATTTAAAAACTCAGAGCTGTCAAAAATAGCTAATTTTGTAAAAGATGAAAATTTTCATAATTTTTTTTTTTCGGTTTGAAATGTCTTCCAAAAATTTCCTACAAAACTTCAGCTAAAGTAGTGGGTATTGAAACCCGAATGAGGTGATATATGAAAAATTGGAAATCATTTTGATAGAAACTAAAAGGAGTTCCCTTTGAAAAAGAATTTTGGAAAACCGAAATGTCAAAACATACAACATGGAATTGTCTTACTTGGGGCAGTCTGGCCTTCATAGGCTTCTCCTCAAGCTCATACATCTTATAGATAAGTCTCCAAGCATCACATTACACTTCATTTTCATCACACACCATACATGCACTGTCTATCAAACAATGGTTGCTTCAAATAAACTATGAACGATATCTGATTAACTTTAACTCTAATTAAACTCAAAATAATATTACCCTTACTTTTGGGTGGATATAATGAAACTCCATGTTCCACAGTAAGTATCTTAATTCTTTTAAAACTCTAATAAAGATTATAATAATCCTAATCAGTGGTAGATCTAGAAAATTTAGAGTGGGGGCGAAATATAGGTTTAACACAGCTTCATTATACGTGAAACTCATATATGTAAAAAATGCTACTAATTACTAAGAATTCATTATAGCATAGTTATTTGTATATTCAATCAACTTCTTAAGAGTAAAAAATAATATCTTAATATACATATAAATACCAATAATTCTTAAGTTGATAACCAAATTACCAAAACCTTTAACATCACTAAGATTTTATAAATGCCACAAAGATGAAATACAAAAACGATAGCAAATAACTATTAATAATGAGTATTTGTCATCGGACAATCACATAGTCAAACACCTCTAATATAATATATTTAAGTAATTGAAGTTATCAAATGCATGTACCTATTAAATTCATAACAAATACAACTTCTAAAATCTTTAAATCTTAGATAGCCTTTTCAAGAGCACTTGAACAAATACAAAATGATACCGATTATAAGCCTACAATACAAAAGAAAGTATATAACTAACTCTTCTAACTAAATCAATACTAAAAAAATAATATACAAAGTTAAGAGCACTTACATAATCAAGTATTATGAAGGATTTGCCATCGAAGCCGCATCTTTTGAAACTGCTCTATAATTGTCTTATTAAGAGCACTAAAGTAATTGTTCATAAACTCATCACCAATTTTGTTTCTCAAGCAACTCTTTACAATCTCCATAGCAAAAAATACTCGCTCCATACTTATAGTAGCAATAGGTAAAAGCAATGTCAATTTTATTAATTGATATACCAAAAAGTAGTTCTAATCTTTTTTTGTTTTACTAACACCCTCTGTAATTTCACTTATTCCTTTAAGTTGAAGGTCTTTATCATCACACATGCAAATAATATAGTTATCAAATTAATGTTGAAGTTATCAAAGATCATTACCACAAAAATCATAAAGATAAAAACTTGCAAGTTGCACCAACTTCTCTCTATTGAAGGAAGCACAATTATAACTTGTATCAAGACATGCAACACAAAGAAGCAATTCGATATTTCTCTCATCAAATCGATTATCAAGCTTATTTAATACATAATCAATGATAACATTGAATACCTTACACTAATAATGATGCAAATTAGTTGCCTCGTTTTGCCTTCATCTTGCTCGTGCCATTGGCTATGTATAGTTATCCTCCATTTTCCTAACCTCGGTATCATTCTTATTATAAAATAAGCTTATCTTTGTAATAAAGCACTAACATTCATTGTCTTCAATTCTAAACTTATTTAATTGTCTCCTCAAAAACTTTACAAGATTCAAAGGGTTGATAATATCTTGGTCTTCTCTTTGTAGTGCTAACGAAAAAATAATTTTCTCAAAATTTCTTCTATCAAATGTATCATAAATACAAAATCAAATGTTTGTATTATCTTCCACCAATTGTAAGTTGTACCTTTGATATCATCACAACTATCATCATTGATAACATAAAGAGAGAAATAACTTGATGGCCAAATGAGTGGGAGTACCAAAGAAAATAATAGTGTTGGGAGTCTCTGCCCTACCTAGTCCATCAAGTTTGGCGGTGTTCATGCAATGTTGACATGCCCATAGTGAAGATTTGGTGGCCAAGTCATTGAGCATCTTGGAAAGGTGTTAACTTCCTATGTATGTGTCAAAGGCAGGGCATGGCTGGGTATAGGCTTTAGTGGTCACTTCAGCTACTTGCTTTCACTTTTCAGCTAGTATTTTCTATTCTCGTGGGACAAGTAACTGATTCGCGATTATTGTGGTCATGGTCTTTGATATTTGATGGAACATAGACTCTTGAAGATCCTTGAACTGAGTGTGCAACCAATCTAAGATGGACGACTTCAATCATTTGAATGTTGATTCGATGTCGAT